>OX421845.1:43743832-44997582 GCA_949127995.1 Suillia variegata
AACTTGAGCAGCAGAATTTTGTGTTCAGTGCAGCGTCAACTTCATCTGAATACAATCGCGAATTGCATTTGTGCCCGCCCCTCTTCATGTCATCTTCCCATCTAATGCAAAACCAGTTTCTACGTTCTTTTCGCTCCGCCACTGAAAGCAGCCGTACCGTAAAGGAGAAGAAGAATCAGAAGAAGATGGAGCACCACCGAGTACCCCAAACAACACAAACAAATAATATGCCAAACGCAGGCAACCGCAGCTTTGCGCCGCGCCAACTGTTGTGAATCATACGCTGAACGAGCGTTGCGAAAAAGACGCTGCTGCATTGCATCGCGTCGCATCGCATCGCGTCGCAAACAAAGACCGACGACCGGCAAAACCTTTGGCAGGATTAGAAACGCAGACCGGTCACTGGTACAAGCAGCGAGTGGTATTACTTCATTATTCGCGATTCAACTTCATTCCCGGCTGCTGTCTTCACATGGATTTCCTTTCGAAAAAAATCATTTTTTACTTTTATACTTTTCTTTTCTTTTTTTTATTTCAAATTTACTTTTGTTTTTGTATTTTTTGTTCGCAATTCAAGTTTCGGTCCTCGAGCCAAACTGAAGCGCTCTGCTGCTGACGCTGGCGTTGGCGCTGCCCTCGCGTTGAGAGTGTTTTTTTGATTCCCACGCTATAAATGCTGTGCCGGCTCGCTCGGCCCACAGGTTTTGCATTCCTTTGGCACTTCTTATTCTTTTTTTAGTTGTTTTTTTTTTTTGGTTTCTTCTCTTTGTTTATGTGCGCTTCTTTTTAGTGTTCCTTGAGCCTGTTCGCTTGTTGTGAATATTCTTGGCATTCGTTTGGTTTTATTCTTATTTGCATTTTTCTTCGATGATTTCGTATATCTTTATTTTTTCTCGTGCCACGATTCTTCTCTTCTTCTTCGTTTTCTTATGCTTTTACATCTTTGGTCTTTGCACTAAGCACGCTGTCTGTCATCTTCTACCTCTTGTTCTTGTACGCCATACGCCTCGGCTTCAGAGCTTTGTGCGAAGACGAGTCCGTCCGTGTGCGCTCGCTGAACTCATGCGCGGACATCGGCAGTGCGCTTCTTTTTTTATCTATTCTCATAAAAATTCCAAAGTAAAAATACAAAACATCGCCGCGCAGCCAAGCTGACGTGTAAAAACTAAAAACTAAAAACCGAACCATCGCAGCCGATACCGCCACTGTCGTAAGCCAACTTAAGTAAGTTAGCTTTAAGGCGGACGGACAATGAGCAGCTGCTGCTGTTGCGGTGAATGCAAATGTTGGCGAGTTGGAATTACATACATAGATGCGAGTGGTACTGGCACAGTCGCTCGAATTAGTTTCATGGATTTGTGTCGTTGGAGGAAGTCGCCAGTGCAGTTCGCAGGCACTTGAGTATGATGATACAACAACATATTAGCAAAGTAATTGGATGGCTTAAACGGATTTGTACACACATTTTTACGGTTTCTCGCATATTCAATTAAAATAAATATTCAAAAATTGGTTAAACCGGCTTTTGATTAAATCAGTTTTTAATTAAAGATCTAAGTTGCTAAGTGCACTCATAAAAGATTTAATTAAATACATAAATTACACTTTATTTATTAATACTGTAAATTGTATGATTCAATTTAAAAGTCCTCAGGCTCTGTTGGACGAGACCTCTTTAAAAGACCTTCTTGAAAGCATATAAGGAAAAATCGCTTTTTCTAGGCTCATAGAGAAAGAAAAAAACGAAGAGCTTTTAGCCGGCCATTTCGCTCATTGTTTGTCGATTGAGTAATTTATGAAAACAATTAATTTATTCTGCCCATTAATCCTTTTAAGGTTTAATATCAAATTGCTCAATTATCGCTTGTGAATTAGGCTTGATAGAAAGAAGCTGGTCGGAAATTAAAAAAAAAAGCTGAAAAGCCTTTGACAAATTATATTTTTGATATGGGTTGATATCAAATTGCTATTTAGTTGTTGATATCAAACTTGGTTCCGAGAATTTATCAAACGTTTGCTCTATTGTTTAATGGTGATTTCGGTTTCGATTTCAATGCATTCCAAACAATTGATTTTTCACTATTGCGAACAAATGAGCTAATGCACAATTGTGTTGTGGCCAAATTGTGTTGAAGAAAAAATGCAACTTTTTTAACTTTAATAAATCGTGCGTCAATCTGAAATGGGAACGCTGACATACGAAATGTATTCAAAATCATTCTGCCAAAGAATGAGGAGAGTGTATGCAATTTTTTCTTGTTTATTTTTATTTCGACTGTCAGTTAACATTTGACAGTTTGTTGCTGTTGGTTACCAAAGTATAAATAACGGATAATCACATGTCATACATAACTACACACTTACACACACACACACACGTTTTGGCGTGTATTACCTTAATCGATTTATCCACAGCCGAAATGCATCAACATTTTAAATTAACTGTCAACATGACAGCGGCTCTGACACTGGCACCGAACACGTTCACGTATTTTTTTATTTTCCTACATTGTGTTTTCGCCGGGTGTGTCCGTCTGCTTGTCTCAAATCTGTCAAAATTTAAACACGACATCTTCCATCGGTTTTGAGTCGTTTCTCTACTAAACACAACAAAAAAGCGAAAAGAATGAGAAACAAAATACAATAATAAAATGGAATGTGTCAATATTTGCGTTAATTGGCAGTCGAACGAGCGAATCACACACACACAGACACAAACACACGACTACACTCGCAGAGAGGTCCTGATTAGCGCGTTCGCTAATTAAGTGTTTTCTTTCTTATTATTCTATGTTTTTATTCGCAAACTCAAACTTTGCGATATTTTATTGTCGATTTTGGTGATTTCCGTTCGACTTTTTACGGTGTGAACAAGCGAGATTATTTGGGTAAATTGGGTTTCTTTTAAGATTTATGTGCGATCGCACTCAATTAAATAAAACACAACAAAACAAACAAGAGACCGGTCCTATCGGCTATTATACATGCACCACATTATTAAAACTATTTTATTCAAACAAAAATGCAATATTCCCTCAGAATGTTTGTGTACCTAAAGAGCTCGATTGTTTTCAGATTGTGCCTTAATGCTTGGCACAATCTGACATTTTTCCAGCTAATTTTGGCAACGGTTCTTAAGATATCATGTTCACAAGAAATGAAATGTTCCTGATCAAAAATATACCACTTTTATACATATGTATTTATACATATATATATATATTGCTATAGTACAAACTTCTAACCGGAAATAATATGTTCCATTGGGTGGTGGTGCATATTTAAATAAAATCTTTTCGATGACACAAGCCGCGCTTAAGAGGTGCGAAGCCGTTTTGATGATTCATCCATTGAAATGTATACGCCAGGCATACATATATATTGTTTTTTTATTCGTCGTGCTTCTTTAGACACCATACTACACAACTTAATCTATTTTTTGACTAACTTAAACAGTTTTTTTACTGATGATGAACTTTTTTCAATTGAAATAAATTCCGGAGTATTTTGAATTAAGATCTACGTTAGCAATAAATGAGGAAAATGGGCTGCTAAAAACCATTTTTGGAAGCAGTATTTTGTAAGATTAACTCTTTAAGAAGAGCAGATCCTCTTAAAGATTGCCAGCCTTGAAGTATTTTTTTAGAAGGTATTTCCAAATTGCCGTCTGGATTATTTTTAGAAGTGTTGCTTCATTATGAATCAGCAGCAACAGCAGCGTTTAGGCCAGTCTTCTCCTCGTACTATGGGAATCAAAATAAAACACAAACACTTG
Source organism: Suillia variegata (assembly GCA_949127995.1). Classification (NCBI taxonomy): domain Eukaryota; kingdom Metazoa; phylum Arthropoda; class Insecta; order Diptera; family Heleomyzidae; genus Suillia; species Suillia variegata. Next base: position 43,747,608 of record OX421845.1, read on the forward strand.
AAGTAGCTGCCGGCATCTTTTTAATTTAGCAGTTTGCAGTTGGTATAATTTTACAATCATACGTGCTAACTAAACCGCAAACTTAATTTGTATATTTATGGAATTGCCAATCGGATCGGTGTGCGCTGCTTTTGATGCTGCAGCAAATAAAAGGAACGAGCACAGCAAATACCGCGAGCGGCTAAATCAATGAGTTCTTTCCCATCATGCGTCCGCGTTTTCGTTCGACGTCGTTTCGCATGTGCGATTGTGTTCCTGATGCTGATGAGCTACGCCGCGTATTGACTGCCTGCAGTCACGATCCAACTGATCAATTGCCTGCCGAAGTATTTCTCTTTTATTATTGTTATGAATGTTGCTGATCTGCAGCAGCTGTTGTTATTGGTACTGCATTCCAAAAAAAAACAAAGTTTGATTTGCGAACGTTGTTTGATTATTTGTTTTGATAGTATTTCTGCGCCTACAAATTACACAAACAAACACATCAAATGACGACGCACATGACTCACCAACGACGATGACGATTGATGCGGGCAGCCAATGCAAATTATGCTGAGATTTTCAAAATAGACAGTTTTAAGTTTATTTTCGAAACGCTCGTTACGATAATATTTACGCCTAATGCGCGCCGCTGAAGTGACATCATGTTACCATCACCATCACCATCAACATTATCATCAAGATCCACATCATCATTGTCATTTAATTTAAACATAATCACCCGTAAGCATGATATATGTATGTATATATTGTTGTAAAAACGACGCGAGTGGGAAATCAATGCGAAATTATCATAAATCAAATGACAAACAGCTTCAAAATATACGAGAACGTTAAATAAAAGAGAAGAATCGCAAAACAAATTCGATGTATATGAATTATAATGCCAGCGTCATCAGCAGCTAATCAGCTGAAGCTACACAGCGGACAAAGTCCAATTAGCTTTTTCTTCGCTTTTCTTTTCTTTTATCATTTTATATGAAGTAATTTGATTTCTTTAATTCTATAAAACTGTGACGCAATTTTACCAGCAGCATTTCTGGGTTTTTGTACGAGTGCATGCCAGGACGGGACTATTGAACGCATTATCACAATCATTATTGTCCATTTGTGCGTGTTAAGTGAGTGCAATAATTACACAATTATCACAAACGGAAGCGATCAATTATTCACATGGCGCAACGCATTTAACGCATTGGCGTGTGAAAATTTGTTCCGTCTTTGGAAGAATTTCTCCACATGCGACAGTTCGGTTCTAATGTGACCGACCTCGGGCAACCATTGGACAATTTGTCTAAGTATTTGAAGTTGTGCATTCTATTTAAATAGAATTTTACTTTGATCTCAGCTCGACTCTTGGAGAAACCTCAAAGTCTGTTGGTTCCAGTTAGTGAGCTATACCTGTAGATAATTAAAAATTATAAATTCACTCGTAACTGCACTCAATTAGTTTTCTAATTAACACATCCTTTCTCTTACTAGAAGTCAGCTGTCATTTTACTAAAGAATTGCTTGCATAAAAATCGAATCAATCAGGAAAATCGCTTTTTAATGGGTGTGACTAATTCGAAGGCGACCACAAAAGACCGCTCTCACGGCAGGCCGCAGCCACCATCATTCCAAACTAACAACTTAACCACAAAGTAGCAGCATGCAATGGAGTTCATTTCAACCGCAGTTGAAAACCATTCGCGACGCTTCTTTCACACAAATTTGAACTAAGAAGTGTGACCACCCATTAAAAATCAATACAAATGCGATCTCGAATTGTTCGGCAGAGATTCTCTTGCTCGGGCGCAATATCAATTTACCAAATGAACAGGTTTATTCATTTCATTTCATTTTGTTTTATTTTTATTTTTTTAATTATAAATGTTGTCTACAAACTATTCCTTCAAAGAAGAAGAAAAAATAGCCGCCGACACTTTAGCAGGTCATTAATTAATTTGTAAAAAGCAACAAGAACGCACAAACTTAGATAGAGCAATACATTTAAGTATAAACCTGTTGTAATCGACCGACCGACCGAACGAACGACCGAACTAATTTCCGCGGCGTAGCTCAGCCAGCCTGGCCTATAGCTTATCGAAGCCTGCATGCAGAAACTTAATTAATTTTCATTGGTATTTCGAGTTGATTTTACATACAAACGACGACGACGATTCTAGAAATCTTGCGAATGAACTGAAAACGGGTTACATGTGTTCTACGAAGATCGCCGCTCAAGCTAGTAAAATATAATTTTAATTTTCTCACCAAGCGCCTCGAAGCAGTATCTGCAATGATCCTAAGCGTTTTCGATGGAAGTCAACATGGAGTAGGTGCAAGTAAAGTGCTTTTTTCCAATGTAACCCGATTTGGTGGGATATGATAAATGTCATTCAGGCACTGGTGTACTCTATCAGATTTAAGTCTGCTTAAGCGGTTTTAAAGTGTTATCAAAAAAGGCTTTCACTTGTATATATGTACATAATGTGTATGTCTCTTAGCATATAGTTGAAGTTGAAATGAACTTGTTTACATATAAAAACCACAGTTATATGCTTGAAAACTTCAAAAACTTAACATTAAAACAAATTTAAATTTTAAATTGTATTTTTAGATCACATACTCGAGCTGGCCGAACAATCGGAGAACAAAACCCTAAATGTCTTCTCACAGGTGTACAGACGCATGGTGCCGCTGTCCCGGAAACTGATAAATCAATTGTACTCAGAGATTATGAGGTCAGTAAATAGTTAATTTAATTAAAAAATAATAAAGGCCATTCGAAACGCGAAAAGTGGTTGTAGGAAAGATGTTGGAGAGCGTTCAATGCCTCAAATAAACTGCTGCAAATATTCCACTTCATTTTCGATTTTTCTAATCTATCATTAGTCACCTGAAGTACAACAATGGGAACAACAACAACAACAACAACAATCTGGCGAGTTTAGAGGATGCCATACATAAGTTCTTTGTGAATCTATTTCCGGTCGCCTATCACCAGGCGGTGCATCTGAACAAGGACAACTACGGCGAACTGCACGAGGACTACATCAACTGTCTGAAGCATACATTCGATGACTTGCAACCGTTTGGCTCGATACCCAAAGAGATTAAACACAATCTGCTGCAGAGCGTACAAACGGCAACAGTTTTTATGAGTTCGCTGCAGCAGAGCGCCGAAGTGCTCAGCGAAACGGATGAACTGTATGCGTTATATCTGACAGATACGTGTCAGCGTCAGTTGCTTAAGATGAGCTACTGTCCCAGCTGTAATGGGCTGCAGAAGACGCAGGTGAAGGCCTGCTACAGTTATTGCATGAATGTGCTGCGGTGAGTTGAAGCAATTTTGTGCAAGTTCTTTGTATATTAAGCGTTTGTTTCTTGCAGTGGTTGTTCGGCGCAGTACGCCGGCGTATTGGACAGTCCCTGGTCGAATGTTGTCGATGCGATTGACAACTTGGTGACCGCGCACATACGCTCGGACAGCGGCATTGTGACGACAATCAAACAGCTGGATGCTAAATTATCAGAAACCATTATGCGCGCCATGGAAAGTGGTCCCGAGCTGGAAAAGAAGGTGAGTCCTTAGTAAATATTTGGCAATCTCTTTTGTTTTTATTTAAAGTTATATTTCAACGAAAATTCATAATTTTAAATTAGTTTCTCAAATCTCACTGGATCAAAAAACAAAGCTATGAAATAGATTTGAAAACAAATAGAGAAAATATTCTGCAGAAAAATCAGTTTTTTTTTTTGTTTTTGTTTTTTTTTTGCCATGTTCAGCGGTATTAGCGCATTCAATGAATGCGCGCGCGCTACAGCTTGAAATTTCCAGGTATCTATCAAGGCTGAAACATTTCGCGCGCTTGAGTTGAAAACGAAAAAAAAATTAATAAATGAAAAATAAAAAATCCTCTTCTGCTTTCGCAATGAACGAGCGAGTGAGCGAACGAACGAACGAACGGAATTTAGCCGCTAAAACTTTGCCATTCAAATTCATGTTCACTTCGGCTTCGACAATTCCATTGAGCATTTCAACCGTTTTCCGTTTGCGTGTTTTTTTTTTGCACATTCTTTTTTTTTGATTCTCTGTTTTTCTGGCACAAATGCTTCTGCGCTATATTTTAATTTATGCCATTCCGCTTGGGCGTTTTAACTCTGAAGCCGTCGTCGTCGTCATCGTCGTCTTCCTGTGTTGCATTATGGTTGTTGCTATTGCTATTGCTGCCTGCTGCCGCTGCCAAAGCTGCCTTTAATTAAAACTTCAGCATTTAACATGGCCAAGTCTCGCTCGTTTTTTATTTTTTATTTGTATTTATATTTTTATGCTATCAAAATTTCTTGAATCTCAAAAAAAACAACCGTTTTTTTATTTTATTTTATTTTATTTTTGTTTTTGTTGTTTGTATCTGCTGATGCGAAATTTTTTGTTGCTGCATAAATAAAATTTAAAGAAAAATGTATGAACGGAAATTTTGCGGCTTGTTGTAAATGTAATTATTTTTTTTATTATTTAATTAAGGCCATTCTGGATAAAGGTTTTTAACGGTTAAAGACCTTCCAATTTCGTGTATTCTTAATTTATCAAAACGGATCTTAATCATTTTTTTTATTTAATTACTTTTTTTCGTTTTGACACAAATACGCTTAGAAATCTCGAGAACAATTTCCTCGACTTAAGTCACCATTAGTGCCATAAATTACTTCAGATACATTCATGCACTGCTTCGAGAGTATCTTCTAATCGACAATTTGCAGTTATTTTTAATTAAACACGATTCTCCGTTCGACAAGACGCCTTGCTTTGGTTTAGCTTTAAGCTTGCTTGCTTGGCTGGACATGAAAAAATGGAACTATGTATGCAATAATTTAAACTTGACATTCAGCCATTTCAGCAAATCGTATCCATCGGATTGTCCGTTTGTCTGTTTTGACACTTGCAAACAATGCCAACGATTTACTCGCACATGAGTTGCACACGACGCAACAACGCAATGCAAGCTTCCCGTACATCGAGCAGCGGGCGAAAAAAATTGCAATGCGCATTTGCAATTTTGCAAATTTTCACAGCCGCCGCTGCCGCCGACTGTCATGAAATGGAAAACATTTGCAAAATAGCAAATAAATCAAAAATGACCGCAAACTGCGCCGGCGGCAATTGATTTCAATTGGTATGAATTCGGCTCGCCATGCCACGCCTTGCCTTAAGATAAGCTCCTGAAGGTCATATCAATGTGTTCTCCCATATCAATCATTTCGAAATAGAAAACTAACAATTTCACAAACAAATTTTAAAGCAAATTTGCATCTTTGATACGGCATCACATCTGGTCAGCCTACTTGTATGTGTGTGTATGCAAAGTGGGCGGAAGTGCTTTAATTTCCGTATGTCATACAGAGCCGCGCTGTGTTGTGCTGTCCATTGCGACGGCAGATTTTCAGTGATTTCTGTGTTCTCTTAAATTAAATAATAACAACAACTGGAATTGCACTATGTATGTATGTATGTACTTTAGGCTGGATCAATTTTTAAAATCTGTAAAAACAAATTTCCTTTAAAAACTAATTTAAGAAATCTATAATTCTCGGTTAGTTATCGATCGGACGCAAAATTCTTTCAGTTTTCGTTTGTCGAAGGTACTTTGAGATAGATAAATGAAGAGTAGTTACTAAGTTGAAAAGTAGCACTCGCGAAGATTTTAAAAATTTACTTAATAATTTTAGGAAAAAGAGCAAAAGAAAATTAACTTTACACACTCTCTAAACTCTCAGTAAACTGTTGAAATGCACAAAAAAAATCTAAAAAAGAATGCAAACGAGTAGTAAAGTAGAATCGTAAGTAACTTTTTTTTAATGTTTGCTTTAGCGCGTTTAACTTTTTGCAGTGGTTGTTGTTGTTGTTGATTTAACAAACAAAAAGGTGCACTTACACCGGTAGCTACTCGCAGCTAGGGTAGGTAGATATACCGGGAACATGTCTCTGAATTCATGTTTATTAGATTTTAATTGTCTGTGCGCTGCATACTAATGTTGCGACCATTTTCCATTGTGTAGTGCAACAGCAACAGCAGCCGTTGCTACTCTTTTATTGCTGCAACTGCTGTTGCTGTTGCTGTTGTTGTTGCTGCTGGTGATGGTGATGGTGATGGTGCCGATGCACTGCTGCTGATAACAGCAATTGTGCAATGCATTTGCGTTCTCAAAGTAATTATGAATTCTTTCTGCTCTTGTGCATATTTTAATTTGTTTGTCATTTGCTATTCTTTTGCTACCTTAAGTTATTTTTTTTTTCTTTTTGTTGTTGTTAATTTTTTTCACTGATGTTTTGCAATTTTGAACAGCTTCTTTCAAAAGCTAAAAATGATTTATTATCAATGCAAATTGTTATCTCTAAATTATTTATCAATTTCAAGCAGATCAATATTTATAGAAAAGGCTACACGCAAAATGAAAGTCTTTAAGTAGTTAGCCCTTTCCAATAAAAACGCAAAGAGGAATCGAACAATTAATCAAAAATAATCAAATTTTCCAATCAGATAAATCTTGAATTACTGCAAAAAAAATCCGAGCGGGGTTAAGACCCGAGACCCAATGCATGCACCTACTCCACTCGCTCGGTGAACTAAACTTATCTCTATTACGACTTACGAGGGTATATTCGGTAGTTATTACGACTAATATTCGCGGTAGTTTGGCTTCGAATGTTATTTTCATCAATTTCATCGCAATTTTGAATTCTCTGATATTCTAGGTGAAGAAAACTTGTGGGACACCAAAACTTTTGCCATCGCTCGCTACCGACACCGAAGTGCGACCAATGACGGCACACAACATCAAATGGTCTACGCCACCAGATGCGGAAATTTTGCGTTTCATGTCCACCATTGACAAATCCAAGGAGTTCTACTCGAACATAGTCAACAAGTGAGTAACATCAATTGATCAAATTAAGATTCCAATCCGCTCAGTCTAAAAGGATACGCCAAGGGTGTTGATACCTCAGCAGGATCTTGAGTACTCACACTTATTTTGCGGCCTTTGGCCTTTTATTGTGACTCAACAGAATGAAGAATGAAGAATTTATTATCTGTGATTTTATTCTGTGTTGTAATTTTACAATTTGGACATAAGTGGGAGTTCAAGTTTTCGTTTTGTTTACAAAGAGGTACATCAATTTCGTACTCGTACAATTTTCACGTTAATGCCACGGAACTTTTGAATCACATCCTTGATTATGGTATAGTAGAGTGGGGCCAGGATAGCGCCTGTAAAGAAAATGAAATTGGCGAACCACTCTTTTCCGCTCATGGGTGGGCAGGGCTATCCACAAAGAAGAAAAGGAAAACAAAATATCATACACATAAGTAAGGAGAAAAGTACCAAGGACTGGATTGAAAATACTGCTTACAGCTCTTGTGCAGGGTATCACAACTGGCGGCCTGCCCACGAACAGCTGATGCAGTCGATTCTGTACGCACTGAATTAAGCAGAGCAGCATAATTTTAAGCTTGTTGAAATTTTGCTAATTCAATTGGTCGGAATTTTTAACGGAAAGTTGCGGCAACAGAAAATTAAACCTAACAAAAATTTCTTTGACTTTGACGGATTTTTTATTCAACAAACGAACTAACAAACAAACAAACAAAAAATCGATCGATCGATCGAACAATCAAATCTGAAATAATGTTTTTTCTGTTTGGTTTCTCTACAGTGTTTGCGAGGACGATGACGTACAGCGCATTGATCATCACTGCTGGACCGGTGATCGCATTGGTGACTACACGCAACTGGTGATGACAACCGGCGTCGACACCCAACGCTATAATCCCGAAGTGCCGTTTGAGCCGAACTCACAATCGACCAAACTGAATGAACTGGTGGACAAGCTGATCAAGATCCGCAAGAATATCGGCAGTGCGGTAAGTTTGTGGTCACAATTTCCCATGTGCAAATATGATCTGTCATCTCACTTCGTTGCAGATACCGTCGACAACACGTTCCTATTCGGATATTCAAAGCGATATGGCGCGACACGATGAAGAGGGCTCTGGACGCATGACCGACGACGTTGACGACGAGGAATACGGCAATATACACGGTTCCGGCGATGGTTCCGGTGACGGTAAGTTGGCATAGAACACCTGAATTCCATTGTCCATTTAACCGTACTTCTTAAAAATAAATTATTAATTTTTACCTCTCGCTCCCCAACAGGTCCAACATCGTCGCCCTTCGATCCGCAAGGCCCACCAGTTATCACCAGCAACGACATCGAGTCACGCGAAGGCGTCCGCGCTTCATCAGCATCGACGCTGGCGACACCGCTCTGCCTTTTCGCAACACTAGTCACAATAACTTTAAGGAGCAGAAGTTATGCGCTCCGCACTCTTTAAAAAAATGCATTTATTTGCGCAAAAACTTTTTATTTAGCTGTTAAATATTATTTATGATAATAACAAACAAAGAAACAAACAAACAAACAAACATACAAACAAACACACAAATGAAAAACATTTCTGATAAAGAAACAATTTAACAAAAGAAAAAAAGAAAAAGGGTGCAACTCTGTGTAGAAAATATAAATGTTTAGCCAAGTAACTAAACTAAATACTAGCTGGATGTATAGGCCATAATGGAACTATGTAAAGCTGGAGAAGAAGTACTGTGCAGACAGTACTTCGAAACTGGTTGATGGTGGTTAGAGCTTGCCCCGGTGGTAAGTGTTTGTCAAGGAAACGTTTTGACGTCATGCGCGCAAAAACCCGCTGCGATCTGAAACCTTAAATATAGCCGACATTTATACAGAATTTATATATATACACACACACACAGACAGACATACAGACACAAGCGACTGCAGAAAATACCAACACACAACAAATAGAGTTCATTCAACTTGAAAAAGCGTTAAGCGGCATTATTTGGGCGTTGCTTGACCATGTTGAAAATCTTGAAAATGTTAACTCCTAAAGTAGTTCTGCGATTCTTTTCTCCAGTTTATTTTGTGCCTCTTTCAAGTGTTGATTCAACTTTTTACTATGCGGTTCACTCACTAAAACCAAAAAGAAAAATTTGTTTAAACTTTGAAAGTAATTCGTTTTACTGTGCAAATTGACACTCTCGCAATCATGCGAAGAGTAAAGTTTGTGTAAGTACATAAAACCATTTGCAATAATAAACTGTACTTTTCGGCGTGCTCTACAGCGTGTGAATCACAGCTAAAAAATGTTAAATTAACTTCTTCTTCTTCTTCTATTTGTTCTTCAATTTCTTTACCAATGTGAAAAAAACAGTACTGCGAAATGTAATAAATACAGTCTAAAATTCATTTGACATTCATTCATTTTAAATTTGTGTTTCCATTATGAAACATTTGTTGTTTTTTTTATTGTTTTTGTAAACAGTTACTTGAAATACTCGTTTATGCTCTTCGGTATTTTTTTAATGTTGTGCCTGTGACAGACCAAATTTTCTGAGAATATTACTCAACAATAGGTTGAAATTTAAATTTGAAACAATTGCTTAAATGCTCTTAAATATAAAACATAAACATTGTACTAAAATTTAAACACTGTAAATTGAAGTAGTACATTCTTTATTTAAAATCTGCTCATTCAAAAAATTAGCAAAAAGAAACGATATTAAAAAAAGCGCACATACAGACGATTTGGTGCTACTGTCACCCACAAAATAAAATCATTGTACAACAAACAAAAACAAAAAAAAAACTTCCTTGTGCCATAGCAATTTAACATACAAAACAAAAAGACAAAGACAAAGAACACGGTCAAATCTACACAAGTATGAATGCAACAGTTAAATGCTCAAAAGTAAAAATTTACATACAAACTATACTCCATTTAGATTTATACATACGAAGTAAATACTACCCTCCCCCCTCCCCCCTCCCCCACTTATTGTTAAACAAACTTGGTAAACGGTATTAAAATAGCGTAAGTTTTACATATAGTAAACAAAAACACAGTAAATACTTGCATAGTAAAAGAGCTCAGTGTTCAAAATACGTTGTTCCTTCGATGTGTGTAAAATAACAGTTAAATAACTACAAACAAAATGGCACAACTCAATCGCAATAAACTTATTTCAAATTAATGGAATGGCAAATTATACGTAAAAATTAATTAATGAAAATAAAAAAATAAAAACACATTTAAATGGAATTCTGTAAAGCAATTAAATTAAACACTGTCAACCACTACATACATACAAACATACATACATACTTATGTACTTCGAGGGCCAATTGCATAAATGGTCACGAACGAAAAAAGAAAGAAAGAAAGAAAGAAAGAAAGAAAGAAAGAAAGAAAGAAAGAAAGAAAGGAGGGAAGAAGGGAAGAAATCACAAATATTCGCATTGAACTGAAGATACTTTCGTAGAACTTAACAAAACTTAGTTCAAACGCACTAATTTAAATTTTAAATACTATAATTAACAAGAAAAGTAAGTTATTAATAGACAAATAGAAGACTTGCAGCTTTACGCAGAAATCAGAAAAAAAAATATTTTCAAATTCTACACTTGACTTTTACAAACTTGGAAACGAACGTAAAAATGTAAAAATTATAAATAATTTAATTAAGAGAACGCAATAAAAATTAAATTTAAAAACAAACAAACAAACAAATAAACAAAAATATGCAAACAACAAAAACAACAACATAGCAAACTACAGTATGTTGGTTGCATTGCAATCTACTTTAGAAAAGTGTTTTTAGAACAACGTGAAAATTGCCTACATAAATAAATAATTAAATAAATAAATACTAATACTAATACAAATTAAAAAAATATGTATTTAGGTACGTACTCTAAGCCAATGTAGTAGTTACAGTGTGTGTACTAAACAGTAAAATGCGCCGATTAGTGTTAAAATTAACAGTTTAAAAGTGTAAAATTTAACAGTTTAATAGTGTAAAATGTAAAAAACAATACTAATACAGAAAAAAAAACAACAACAACAAAAAAAGAGTAAACAATAACAACTTAGCTAGTAGCAAATTAACAGTAAACACACACACACACACATACATACGCGATACTTTTAGAAAGCAAACAAACGGAAATGTTAAATATTACAATTATTAACACAATATTATATTATATTATTATTATTATTATTATTTATAAAAGTGAAGAGAAAAAGAAACAACAAAAACAAAAACAGAAACAGAAACAGAAAATTATTATATATATTTTATGTGTTAAACTATTATAATATTTACCTTTTGCATGTGATTAATAATATTTAAGTTATTCATAAATATGATTATTATATTTATGTAAAAATTTATAAAATTGTAACTTATGTATACCACATAGATACACATAAAGATATATATATATATAAATAATATACTATACTATATGCATACATATACATATGTATGTATGCGGACATACATACGTACATACTTCACTTTAGCAATATCGTATGACTCTGATTCAACAACAAAAAAACGTCATTGACAATTTGTGCTGATATGTTGTAGCTACGAACAGACGGACGAACAGACGGACAGACAGACGGACAGACAAGCAGACAATTATTTAAAAGCTCTTAAATAATTATCGAACTAATTGATTAATGAATTGATTGATAAATTGTCGAATCGTGTTGCGCGACTAACGATTTGTATGTAATTTTGTAAAATTAATTTAAACCAATAAAATTTTATTTTAAACCCAACGATTTCAATACTTTTGTTATTTCTTTTTTGGAAATGGAACATTTTGAAAGTGACTCAACAATCGCGCTTCACTTTGTGATCGTAACGTGGGGGCGACACTAAAGAAGCGTTTCTGATCTAAATACTCGTACAACGAAACGGTAACAAATGAAAGCAGTGATCACTCCTTTTTCCTAGTATGTTTGTCAAATTTTCTTGTTTCGTGCTTCTCGCTTTTTTTTGTCAAGACAAGACCCAGATCAAGATCAAGATCCAAATATACAGGACCAAGAGCGAGATCAAGACAAGGAATTCAAGCTTTATCAATATTTGCGAAAGTCTTACGAGAATCTCTTGTTTTTTTTCAAAATATACAAAGTGTAGAATCAATTGTTCGACCAGGCTGGAGCAGCTCATAGTGGATTATTCCTTTCCAATCCCACCAAACACTCAGCATAACCTTTCGAGAAGTCAATCCTGGGTGTGAGACCATTTGTTGAGCTTCACCACGCTTGCACCATGATCTTTTTCGCACATTATTGACGTAATTGATCCACTTTTCGTCTCCTGTTACCATTCACTCCAGAAATGGTTCGATTTCATTTCGTTTCAGCAAAAAATCGCAGATCTTAATTCGGTCCATTAAATTTTTCAGACAATCCATGTGGTACCCAAACATCGAGCTTCTTTTTGTAGCCAGCCTTTTTTTTAAATGTTCAAAACCGTTTGATGATGAATGTTTAGTTCCTTGACGATGTCATGGCTGCTTATGTGACGGTCCTGGTCAATCTTTTCCATAATTTCATCGACTTTTTCAACGATAGGTCGACCAGAACGGAAGCGAGCGAATCATTGTTGTGCTACACGAACTGATACAACATCGTCTCCGTGAACTTTACAAATTTGATTGGTCGCTTGCGTGGCATTCTTCCCAAAATACAAAAATTTCAAACTATAGCGAATTTGAACAGCTGTAACATTTTTTTTTTTGCTTAAATGAATCTTACAGCGCTTTAGTAATTTTATATGATTTAAAAAATAAAGAAGGGCTTACTTACATTACAACATCCCCTCACTTGCATAAGTGAAACTGTAAGAGAACAGTATAGACTGCATTTAAATCGAAGAGGAGGAGAAGACACAACAATTTATATGAGAACATGTCAGAATAAGTATAAACAAAGTTCGCTATAGTTGCTTTTTTTCTTCCAATAAGATTTCAGTATAACTGCTCTCTTCTAGCTTCACTTGAGCAAAATAAATGGAAATGTTACATTCTTATAAGAATAATAACAATTGTTACAAACCATAAAAATGAACAATTTCACATATGGCAACTATGTGAAAAATACCAGTGCTGCCAAGTATGTATATACCATCTTTTGGCGCGCAAACATCAAAACAAGCTCGACATACCAAGCGTGTAGTGGCAGCTGAGGAACTTTTCTAATTTACCATTTACAAACAAACTTTCGTCACAAAGGAATAAGTAACCACAGTAAATTCTAATTTTATTTTGACAAAATTTAAGGAGACATCCCAGAGGCAAGATGGCGCGTCGAGATTACGCACAAGATTTGGACGCGATTAAAACTTTTCTCGGCGAATTCTGCCAAACCGACGATGACGGTAAAAAGCATTTCGTCTATGCCAATGAGCTAGTCAAGATTGCTCACCGCGACCAAGTGTTAATCACCATCGATCTGGACCACTTGGCCGAATTTAATGAGGGCCTGGCAGAGGCGGTTATCGCCAATACACGTCGCTACACTGCCATGTTTAGTGATGCCATTGCGGAACTTTTGCCCAGCTATAAGGAGCGTGAAGTGGTCGCCAAGGACGCACTCGATGTCTATATTGAACATCGTCTGCTGATGGAGTCGCGTACTCGGAATCCCATGGAACAGCACGATCAGCGCAACTCATTCCCGCCCGAGCTTATGAAGCGTTTCGAGATTGGCTTCAAGCCACATGCCGCAGACAAGGCGCAATCGATTCGTGAAGTAAAGGCGGAACATATCGGCAAACTGGTAACGGTGCGCGGTATTGTGACGCGTTGCACCGAGGTCAAACCAATGATGGTCGTAGCGACATACACATGCGATCGCTGTGGCTCTGAAACATATCAACCAGTCAACTCGCTTTCATTTATGCCAGTGTCTGATTGTCCATCGGATGATTGCCGCGTAAATAAGGCTGGCGGTCGACTATATTTGCAGACTCGCGGATCTAAATTTATTAAGTTTCAGGAGGTTAAGATTCAAGAGCACAGCGATCAGGTGCCAGTAGGGCACATACCGCGCACCATGACGATTATGTGTCGCGGTGAGGTGACGCGTCAGGCCCAGCCCGGTGATCATGTCTTGATTTCAGGCGTGTATCTGCCACTGGTACGTTCAGGGTTTCAACAGATCGTACAAGGGTTGCTGTCGGAGACTTTCCTGCAAGCCTACGTAAGTAAACTTTAAGTCCATCATTATTCTTAAATGTTTTTTTATCTAATTCCATTTCGCCCTCTGCAGCGCATAATTTGCATTAATAAAAATGACGAAATCAGCGAAAAGGAGGCAGAGCTCACGCCAGCCGAACTCAACGAATTGGCGCAGGACGATTTCTACGAACGTCTTGCCACCAGTCTGGCACCCGAAATCTATGGACACTTGGACGTAAAGAAGGCACTACTGCTGCTGCTCGTAGGCGGTGTTGATAAACGTCCGGACGGAATGAAAATACGCGGCAACATCAATATTTGTCTGATGGGTGATCCTGGTGTTGCCAAATCCCAACTGCTCGGCTATATTAGCCGGTTGGCTGTGCGCTCACAGTACACAACTGGTCGTGGCTCATCAGGCGTAGGTCTAACAGCGGCCGTTATGAAGGATCCGCTTACCGGCGAAATGATGCTCGAGGGTGGAGCTTTGGTACTTGCCGATCAGGGTGTTTGCTGCATCGATGAATTTGATAAAATGGCCGACACCGATCGTACTGCCATTCACGAAGTAATGGAACAGCAAACCATTTCGATTGCCAAAGCAGGCATCATGACCACGCTGAATGCGCGTGTTTCTATATTGGCTGCAGCGAATCCCGCTTTTGGCCGGTACAATCCGCGTCGCACAGTTGAACAAAATATTCAGTTGCCGGCGGCGTTGCTCTCGCGTTTCGATCTACTGTGGTTGATTCAGGACAAACCAGATCGCGACAACGATTTGCGTCTCGCTAAGCACATTACGTATGTGCACAGCCACAGCAAACAACCGCCGACGCGCATTAAGGCGCTCGACATGAACCTCATGCGGCGATACATAAACCTGTGCAAGCGCAAGAATCCCACCATTCCCGACGAACTTACCGAGTACATTGTTGGAGCTTATGTCGAATTGCGGCGCGAGGCTCGTAATCAAAAAGACATGACCTTTACGTCGGCGCGTAACCTGTTGGGTATTTTACGTTTGTCCACGGCACTAGCTCGTCTACGTTTGTCCGACAATGTCGAAAAGGACGACGTGGCTGAGGCACTGCGCCTGCTCGAAATGTCCAAGGATTCGTTAAATCAGATACACGACCACCAGAAGGGACAGTAAGTATTTAATTTAAAAATGACAGTTATTTCTATTTAGTAATAGCATAAATCAAAATATTCCAAATGAAAGTATTTTATCAATATTGGTGTTTTTTTTTTAATCAAGTCAATTAATAAAATTTGTTTTTAAACAATTTTGCAGCATACCAAACACTTCAGACAAAATCTTCGCGGTGGTCCGTGAATTGGCTGGCTCAAGTAGTACAGTTAAAATTGCTGATGTCATGGATCGCTGCACGACCAAAGGTTTCAAGCCCGATCAAGTGGACAAGTGCATCGAAGACTACGAAGAGCTGAACGTGTGGCAAGTTAATATGGCGCGTACGAAAATCACATTTATGTAACTTGCAGCAAAATAACATCTTTTTGTTTTTTATATTTGCTAATTACGATTAAGAAGTTGTTAGTTTTTCTTTCTTAACAAGGCAAGGTTACTTGCTATTTCATTCATTTTGTATAACTTTATTTTAAATAAAAGCAGTAGAAATAAATTCTATTAGTTTTTAAATATATTTCTTTTATTTGAAATAAACGCATAATTTATTCATATGCGATGAAATTACACACTGATAGACAAATAACAACATACAATCAATAATTTGTTTAAAACGAAACTATATTTATATATAAACATTTTGCAGTAACTTAACGCGAGGGTGTGAAACTACAAAATTATATTTACTCTTTGAATTTTACATTGAAAGTAGTTTGACGTACCGATGATGGCAATTCAAAAGGTGTAGAATTAAATACATATTGAATTTTGTGTGCTTTTTGCATATGCGCATAATGTATATTATAAATCCTAACACGAACGTGCAAAATGCGCTAAAAAAAAATACTTTTCATTTATCTTGT
Source organism: Suillia variegata (assembly GCA_949127995.1). Lineage (NCBI taxonomy): Eukaryota > Metazoa > Arthropoda > Insecta > Diptera > Heleomyzidae > Suillia > Suillia variegata. The sequence continues at coordinate 43,763,728 of OX421845.1, forward strand.
ACCAATTGTGTCTATCCAAATTTATCTACATTTTAATTGCGACTGACTCTTAAGTTCTTCCTTTTCTAAACAGATATGGACTTCATTTGAAATAAATAATTTTGTTCTCGATATATTATTACCTCCACGAAAAAGGCAATTGTTGCAGTAGTCTCAAGCAACTGCAGGCGTAATTTGGATGCAAATCTATCAAAAGATATTCTGATTTATATACAATTTTATAAGGATGCAGCAAAAAATAAAATTAATTAAATAAAAGTGCTTAGGGGATGAAAGTGGAAAGTGACGTAGACATTTGCAAGTTAAAAATTAAATTTTTTATATCGCCCGCGTCCATCCACTCTAATCTTCAATTGTTAACAGAATAAAAACAACAGCGATAACGAAATTAAGGCGTTTTATATTCGCACCGCTTCGCATCGCACTACATCTTAACTCCACGGAACATCGATCGCTTCTCAATAGAAGAACAACAGACGCTCCTGCGCCGATGTAGACAGTAGACGCCAGGTGCGCTTAATGCTCACATACTGAATGAGCGCACGCACACAAATCAAAAATCCAAACGCCATAATCAGCCACCACAGCCAAGAGTTCTCGTGCGATGCCAAATCCGTTGAGTGCTTCACAATCAACGTCCACTTGGCAAGCGACAAACCAAAACCGGACAATGCACCATAGCGGGCGGCGATCGTGTGACAAAAGCAGGTGAGCATCAAGAATCCGATCCAGTTGAATAAGAACGCTACCATAAAAGCCGTTATAAACATGATATCGGTGCCAAGCAAACTGTTGTCGCCGCTTGTCAACTGGTCGGCATCGGAAGCGTCAATTGCGATAAAAGTGAGTGCTGGTGCACCGCCCCCGCTGCCAACGCCACTGCTGTTAATTGGACCGTCGCGTATATTGGCCAACAGCGGATTGGGTGGTGGTGGTGGCGGTGGCTGCAATTGATGTGCTGTCATAAATGCTGGCGGCAATTCCCCGTTGAGCGATTTCTCCATTTGCACCTCCTCGTAGGTGGGCAGCTTACCATGGTGGAGCGGTATTTCTTGTTGGATCTGCTGCTGCAGTTGTTGTTGCTGTTGTTGCGTTAGCGGCGGCAACTCTTGATGCTGCTGTTGCTGCCCCTGTTGCGCTTGTGCTGCGGTCAGCTCGTATGGCGGCGGTGCGCTAAAATCTGCCTTGGGCGGTCCCAATTCGCCTCCATCGCCTTGTGGCGGTGTTGGATTGTTGTCGGACATTTTTTAAAATAAGCACAACGACGGTGGCGATGAAACTTTTATACAGCGCTGCTGTAGAATAATGCTGCAATGGAAATAAGGATGCAATTAGTAAATAGTAAGTGAATAAACATCTTAAAATTTAGGAACTTCGAAATTTTTCATTTTACAAGTTCCAGAAACTGATGGACTGATTATGCATCTATAAATCCTAATATTTAAGAGTTTTTCTTTGTTTTTTAAACAAAATTTAAAATTAATTTTTATCGAGTGTAAAAAAAAATAAAATTTTTTATTTTTTTAATTGGCTTCGACAAAAAATTTAATCAAATAAAATACTCGCTCTTACCTACAAAAACTATAACAAAGAAAGGAAAGAAAAAACGGTTAAGCAATTCACTTAAATTTTTATTTTTTAATACTTTATTTTTTGTTTTTTTGTAACGTCAATTAAATTAATAAATAGTTTTGTGAGTTGTTCATTATTGCTAAAAGTATATAGCTGCGTCAATTTGATTTAAAATTATATATTATTATTAGTTGGTAATATATGTTGTATTTCAAACACAGGCACTTGCATATGAGGGCCACCCGCCCACATGCTTTTAACAACTCATTTAATTTCAGTGCTTGACATTTGGTCAGTTACTTTAAAAAAACTAAATCGGAATACAAACAAAAACAAAACAGTTTAGTCGCTGTGCTTAAAAGTGTTTTTTGCATTGTTCATTATGTTAATTTAGCGTTTCGTTGTTAAAAATTAAATTCATTTCGCGCGAGTTAGTCCAAAAAATCTTAAAATTAATTTTTTTTAACCAAAAATAAATAAAAATAGTTAATCTGATTATTCGGGTATCTTAACGTCTAAACGCGTATGCCAGCGGCAGAATTTGATAGTGATGCGGGCCGAAGGGACGCAACGTTGGCACCCGCGTCATGCCATCGACTTCGTCCATGCCCTCGTTCTCATGCGCTGCAACGGCACTCTCGTTCATCTTGATTTTCTGCTGCTTTTCGTGACGTAAGTACAACGTCAGACAGAGCATAAGCATAAAAAGCAGCGCCAATGTAGCGCCGCTGGCAATGCTTGCGGTCTCGAGCATGGCACGTTGTCGCGTTGGCAAATAGGAGCCGTCGATCTCTTTGTACTCGCAACGCGGACCCATAAATCCGATGGCGCATTCGCAGTTGTAGAGAATCTCATTGTGGATTTCCACGGTGAAACAGGTCGCTTCGTTTAAGCAGTACCAGGCCGCGTACGTGGGCGGACAGTTAAAAATCGGAAATGTTATATTGGGTCGTGGCGTTGTTGTGGCCGGTCCCATGGTGGGCCTCGGTTTAGGCATGGCACGGCTGGTGCAGGCGGCGGTAAGTGACGCAAGCATCACAAGCGAAAAGCAAGCAAAGGCTAGCAGACGCTCAGTAAAAGGATATCGAAGATGCATGTTTCTTTATTCAAAATTTTAATTTATAACTTTTGGGCGCGTTTCTGAGCGACCTTTTCACTGGTGGTTGCTTTATATGCGAAGTGGTAAACTTTTTGGTATATTCATAGTGCGGGCGGTGTAGTGGGTGTGTTTATGGGTGTCTGTTGGTTGTTTTGTTGCCCGGTATTGGTTGGTATGGTACGCTGAAAGTTAATGCAATTGGTTAATTAAAAACATAAAAACAAATAAGAACTTTTTAATATCAAATCACACTTTATTAAAATCAAAAATATAAAAAACAAAAATAAAATCAATTAAACCAAAATTCAAAAAGAAAAACAAAAATAAAAATTAAAGGGTTTAAAAAAACAATCAAATTTGGCAATTAATTGTAAAAAACTGATTCTCTGAAATATTACGGCTGATGAACTTGAAGTCGGCACCTTTTTGGAAGCACAGAAAATACTCGCAATTGTTCAGGGACCGAAACATTAATTACTTCTGTACTCAAAAAAGTTCTTTCGAGCTCTTAAGCTTTTGAAGTAAACTCTTCAATTGTTTTCAAAAAATTGCATCAAAAAGCCAAGCGACCCATCCAACACACCGAGTAAATGGAAGCGTTTTAGTTTCAGTCCTAAGAACTGAGAGTTAGTAGCAGCGACCGACCAACCGAACGAACAAACGAACGACCTATTGATAAAAATACAATCAACTTATTATATGCAAAAAATTAGAAAATAGAAACAAAAATTATTTATTATTTAATTGAGACAATTTACAAACAATTAATTTACCTTATTTATTTCCTTTAAATACGTTGTAAATATTTTTCATTGATAAAACACTAAAACACGTAAGCGCCAGATTAAACACTTTTTGAAATTAAGATAAAGATTTACACATGTAAGAAATTGATCTTATTATAAAAAAAAACAAACACTTTTACTTATAACGATATTAATTTAATCTAAAGTGATGAGACTTTTTAAGCTTCTGACAATGATTCGAAGGTATCATTGACAAATTCTTCTAAAAAAAAGTGAACTTAAAAATTAAGGGCGATATTTCTGCGACTTTTTTGGCGGCGACCTGGCGGTTGTACTTCAAGTAGCCTGAACTCAAACACTAACGACGCAATGAAGCAAATAAAAAATAATTAACCTCAACAACAATTTCATCAATATGCAAAGAAATTATGGCAAAATAACGTAGGAGGAGTTTCCTGCCTATACTCGCTCGTTCGCTCAATTCAGCTCGCAAAGGCGGAGGTATAAAGCCGAGAATCAAATCGAAACTAATTTAGCAACTGAACTGAACTGAAACGAGCCACGCGGGCTTGCCTTGCCTTAGTTTGGCTTAGTTGACAAAAGAAACTACAATAAATTACCACAAAAAGAAATAATTTAAAATGTTAATTTGAGGTTAATTTGAAGAAAAATTACGTTAGCTTAAAAAGTAAGTTCCACAACTTAAGGGTGACTATTTTGCTAAACAACAAAATGTAACAGCAAGTTATTACAAATTATCTGAGTTATAACAAATTTAATTTTTTTACATTTTCAAACACATTTATACATACATGCATATAGATTTCGTTCAAAAATGTTTGACTATTTTAAATTTTCCCTTGGATGTTATTTTGAAGTGGACAAACTAAACCCTGCACAGGTGCGATTAAAGAGCGTTTGCCTATTATGACAATAAACTTGCATTACTTTAGTAACTGTTTTTTAATTTTTGTTTTTGCAATACAACGACAAGCTTATCTAAAAACCAAAAAAGAATTATTAAATGAAGCAAAATTAATAGCTAACGATAAGACAAGAAACTAGAAAAAAAGTAGAATTGATGAATCAGCCAGATGGTAATCTTTAAACCAGATATTGTGATGAAAATAAATTAAGTAATTGTGTTTATTGTGTTTCAGGTAAAATATTAAAAAGGGTTTCAATAAATTTTTAAATAAATAACAACTTTTTGTTTTTTTTTTATATGTCATTTTAATTAAAATGGATAGAAGTGCTTAAAATTTAATAATTTGATCAGTGACAACCGAAATAATATTAAAATATTGATTTAAAACAAATGAAATTATTCGAAATAAAAACGTTGTTAAAAATGTGTTGGTTTTTAAGAAAAATAAAAAGATTAGCAAGCTAAGTAGTCAGATTAAAGTGTTATCTGATAAGAAACAATTCTTGATAACAATTTGAAGTAATAATTTTTTAAGTTTTCATTTGTTGTTGTTTGTTTGTAAGGTAATTAGAATTGTGAGTTATAAACTTGAATTTAAACTAAAAAATGAAAATAATATACAATATAAAACCTTGTACTAAAACTTGTATTTCAAGTCCAAAGGTGCTGCATTCAGAGTTTTATTAGTTTTCTTAGTGACGACGACAGCTGTCGTGCAAGGCAGGTGCTGTTGTTCGGTTTCCGGCTTAAATAAGTTGCAAATTGCAGTAATTTACAAAAACGCAACAAGGCGGAAGGAAGTAAAACATAATTCTGGAAGATTGTTAAATTTTTCAATATTTTAGCCAAATTGAAAATCATTCTGAAATCCTTTATAGATAGACAGACAGACATACAGATAGTAAATTGTTGACATTCCATGATCAACATAGCACTTGAGAAATATTTACCTACAGAAAACTATAAACGACTTCACACCTCCGCACAAAATTATAGCTGCAAGCAAAACAAGTTTCAATCGCCCAACTAGACAGACAGACAAATTAATAAGACAGACTGCTGACGACAGACGCCGCTGCTGATGGGTACAAGGGCAAATAAATTAACAAGAATCGAACGAAAAATAAATAAAACCCAACCAAGTTGATTGATATTAAGTTTAGTTCTCTTGTGCGTATTTGGTATTTTTAATGTGACCGCAAACCGCCCTCCACCCGATTCCAATTTGTCAATTGCATTTCCATTTAAATAAAAAATCGAATATTAAAAATACTTCTTGATTTTCTTGCACTTTTTTTATGACAAATGGGGCTATCTTTGTTTCGTGTTTCTTATTCTCACCTTTTATATTGCTTTCGGTGCTCCTCCTCCTCTTTTCTTCTTCTTTTAATCAATGTATTCCACTTTTGCGCAACAATTTTCACTTTATACGAAGTTTTTCTCGTTACTTTTTAGATGTTTGTTTAATGTTTGTTATTCAGTTATTTTTTTAATGCACTTAGTTTTAGTTTTGTGAACCTTTATTTAGCACGCAAACAACAAAAAAACAATTGAACTGAACTTTTCTTCGTTCAAATATTTTTCCCGTAATGTATGAAAGAAACACCAAAGCAAGGTGGATAGAATGAGTTGAAAGAAAACAAATTTAAAGCAAACTGTCATAAAACAACAACAATTTCATTGATGAAGTTCACCTCTTCTTTTTTATAGTAAGGGGAATAATCAAACATTGAATCAATTTCGTAGATTCTTTATGCATTTTTTAAATCTCAGATATCTCTCCTACAAACTTTTAATGAAAAGTTTGACAATTGAGCAACTCTTAAGGGACCTTCTACTTTTGTTCAAATGATCAGAAAATTTGTTGATCCAACATATTATTTTGTGTGCTTTGATTGTATTCAATTGTATTATTAGAGAGTGAAGCATATCAAAATTTTTATAATATTAATGTTAATTGCATTTTTGGCAGGTATTTAAGTTTGGTTGGCATTAACATTATTTTTTATTAATATAAATTTTAATAAAACAAATACCAATAGATTTATATTTTTTTTTATCTAAGTATTGTAAAAATCTTGACATCATGTTTAATTATGCAGCTAATAAGATGTATGTATCTTTGTACTAGCGTAAATTAAATAAATAAACTATCGTTACATAATCCGAATTTTTCCACAAACAATTTATTCTCCAACAAAATAGTGTATTCAAAAATATACATTTTTAACAGCTGATTTACTATTCACCTTTAACAATGAAATACACACAAACTGCATCCAATAACAGTTCAATGTGGTTGTTAAAATATGTGGGGAGTTTCGGCTGTATTTTCGTTGTTGTAAAAAAACTTTTTTGTGTTTGTTGTAAGGGCAGTGTAATGCCGGACACGAGGAGTGCTTTATTATTGCTCTCTGAAAAGAACTTCAAAATATTTTCCTTCTCCTGGTGACGAATATTTTATTTCAAATGATTGGGTCAATTGGAAATGTTTGGATGGTCTATTAAAAAGTGGAGTCTGACTCGAAACGTAAATGTAACTTAACAAAATTTTATTTTTGAATCATTGTCCACCTTTTTTAAGTTTGCAGGTCATCATTGACTTTCTCTTCAATTTATATTCTTTTATTTCAAACACCTCCAAAGTAGTGTGGTAATGCGTTATGAGTACCTGAATTAGAATGAAATTACAGTAACGATATATTTAGTATGGGTATCCAGTCTAAGCGCGCCATTTTTAGAAATTGAACTGTCAAAAGAAAAAAGATTGTTACGTTTATTTTACGAAAAAGTGCATGCAAAATAATTAATTGTAATAACTACAAGAACCAGTTGAATTTAATATTTCTGGCAAAAAAAAAGTAGAGATTGTCTTTACTTATAACGCGCATCACCTGGAGAATTGAAGGCCAACGCAAAGAACTGACGTGACTGACCTCAAAAAAAAATAAACCCACTACATATTACAACAAAGCATAACCATAACAAAACAACAACACATGCAAATCAAACAGGAAAACTTCGATACACCCTCGTCGCTGCTCATTGGGTCCATGTCCATGTTTATCATCTTCTTTTACATCAAGCTGCTTTACGTGTTGGTTCTCATTTATCTCTCACTACATCACATTGACGGTATTTAGTTTAACCCGAACGGAGCATCATCTTCTACTCCCCTTATCCAACAAGAAATAACAATAATAAGCAATAAAAAAGGAGAATGTATCACTTTGTCGCTGATCAGCCACCAGTGCCACTTATACTCTCCACGACGGCCAAGACAAAAACGCAGGTGCTAGGACACATTTGTCAATATCTAAAGAGCTTTCAAATCGAGGCCATTCGTTTTCTGCACACACATCTGGCAAAGCGCGAACTCTGCGTTTTGAATGATGAAAGCGGTCTGGGCAAAACAGCCAGTGTGTCTGTGTGTCTGGCCGCAACGCTGTCTCCCGCGACGACCACAACGACTACCTATAAAAAATTTCTAATTGTGGTGCAGAATGATGATGCTTTAGTGGCAGGTTGGCAATTCCACTTTAATGTGCTAACAACTGCCGCGGTTACCGTCATCAACGGCGTCAAAGGTGAGGATTATATTATTTAGCATTAATTCGAGTGTATTTTCGTTAATTTTTTAGTTAGGTTAATTTATTAAATAATTTGAATAATTTAAAAATAAACTAATTCTTTAGATGCAATGCGAAGCCAACATAACGTTTACATCGTCAAGTGGGGAACCTTGCGTTCGATTGGTGACTTAAGTCAATTTAATTTTGATTTTGTTGTGCTCGACAATCGTGGCCAAATGCTGAACAACAACTTTTGTACATCGATGCTGCTGAAAAACTACGAGAAAAAAGTGAACATTGTTATTTCCAGCGTCGATATAACAGTAGGTTTTGATTATTAATTACAGATTAATGTTGCAAAACTTGTCTTCAATTTTCATGCTGTTGGTTTTACTTAAAAAATAAATTAAAAATATTTTCCCTAAGGATCTAATTTAATAATATTAAAACAAACTTTATTTCTGTATAGTCTGATATCAAACTACTGCACAATATATTGCGTTTGGGCGGTGGTTTAGAGCAACAGTACGAAAGCTACAAAGTGTTTGAAACTAAATTTAAACTGCCCGACTCGAAAGAAGTGTTTCGCAATAAAAATTCAATCGACTTGGAGGAATATTTTCAAAAACGCGAAGTTCTTAATTTCTATTGCAAGTATGTCTTTATTTGAATAAATATATATTTTAATTATAAAATAAATATATTTTATTTTCATTCGACAGAAAATTCCGTTTGCGACGCTATCGCCATCAGTACGAACAACTCTTGCCGCTCGTGGAGGCAGATCGATATCAAATCAATTTGGAACTTTGGCGTACGTCAACGCTGCACTCCAATTCGAACTCTGATCAGACAGTAGAGACGTTGTTTAGTTCCGAAAATGGCACAGAGGAACTCTTCGAACAGTTTTACAGCATTAAGAAGCGACAAGAGTCGAGAAAATCGAAACCACTTGAATTAACGCCTCTGTCAACGCCATCAATAGTTCTCAGTGACTGCGGCGGTGTTGATGTTAGTTGTGAACAAAATATTAGTAACAACGAAGCTGTTGATATATGCGATACTCCCGTGGTCATGTCACCATTGTTATTTGTCTCAGACTCTGAATCGGAATCGTTACAAATCGAGCAAGAAAAAAATGTAGAGGAAATGGTAGCAGTAACTCCACCAAAAGACAATAAACACAACAGCCTCGAGATTGTAGATCTGACTAGCGAAAGTATGAAAATCGTGTTGGTTGAAAGCGAAAGCGTAGAAACTACTTCAGAGAAAAAGTTAAACACCCCTAAAAAAAAGAAAGAAGGAACAAAAGCAGATAAAATTTTAAAAATCATCGGCGAAGAAGAAAGAAGCTTAAGATCTCATCGACGAATAAGCATTGAAAATAAGCGACTAAACCGGAAACAAGAAAAACCACAAAAAATTAGAGATTTAAAAACTACAAAAAAATATCATCTGAGAAAACTGGAAAATACAAATAGAAATAAATTAAAAGAGAAAGTAGATATACATAGCGCACAACTAAGAAAAACAGAAGCGGTGACAAAGGGCATAAACAATTCAAAAACAGATAAATCTAAGTCACCGTCTACAAGAAAAAATGTGAATAATGAAACCAAATCACCATCAACGCCTTTATTAAAACAAAAGAAGTCAAAATTGATTGAAAATAGTGATTTGCATACTCCAAAACGCACATTACGCACAGCGGCACTGGTTAAGAATAATATAGAAAATGATATTAAAAAGACATCCGCACTGGAAGCACCCCAATCATCCAGTACAAAAACAAAACGAAATTCTTTGACTGATACGAAATCGCCAAGAACACCAACTACTCCTTCACCAGTTGACAAAAAGGATAAACAACAAATGCATGTGTAAGTATAATTAATTTAGTTTAACTAATTATTAATAAAAGTGCTATAATTAACATGAGTTCATCTTTTAGTACACCCAACATCGGTCTGCGTACCACTTTCATTACGCCCAAAGGAATTCATAACAAAAGAACGCGTGGCATGCAGCGCATAACACGTTCATCGGGAGCAACTTTAAAAAATAAATACATGTTGACGGCTTTGGCATTGGATATCGATAAGAAGTCTAGTCGAGTTAGAGAAACCAAAAAACGAAAAGTATTGCCGAAAAACAATCGCGATAACGAAACTAAGGAAAATATTGCAGTGAAACAAGCAAAACAAAAAACCTCAAAATCATCAAACAAGTCTTCCTCCACCTCCAGTGGCATTAAATTGTTAAAACCAAAAATGAAAAAAGGTCAACCGCCCGGAAAAAACACTAAAAACCACAGCGTTATCACAACCAAAGCAGCGCGCAAATTTAGCCAAAATTCGGTGCTTTCGACCTCAGACTATGAGGACATACAATGCGGTCAAAGACTAACACTCGAATCGAGTTCCGAACATGGCAGTGCGGCACGCATGCTCGAAAAGCCGCCGCTTTCGTCAAACGTTGATTTTCTAATACCACCAATGCCAAACTCAACGCGCAATTCGCAATTTTGCCTACTTCCGTCCTTATTCATTGAATCCGATGTAATATTCGTACCACCATCGTCTTCAGAAGCCAATCAACGAAATCAAAATGTAATTGTAGTAACAAGTTCACAGGACGAATGCTCGCTATCCTCGTCACAGTCCCAAACACGGTCGTCGCAAAGTCGCCGCACGCGCGCTCTAAAACAAAAGAAATCGACAACAATGACATTCAGGACCACGACACAAAAGTAGGTTATATATATACATATATTTTGTTATTTTTTTTGTGCTATTCAGTTTAATGTTATACAAATTTGTGTTTTTTTTTTTATTGAAAAACTACTTTCTAATAGTAAAACATTTTTTGTTTGGCAAATTTTTTTTTATAAATCTCTATTTTTATTGTTGGTTAGACAATAGTAATAAAAAAAATTTCTTCTGTTTATAAAAAGGTCAACAATGACAACTCAACGTCTGTCCACCTTTGGCGAATTACTAGCAAAGCAACAAACAGGAACGGCGACAACGGATCTACACCGCAGTACATCACCCGATCTCTTTAGCAATTGTTCGGATCTGGCTGGGGGAGGCATCGATTGTACTCAAGCCAGAAATAACAGCGGCAGCAGTAGCAACAACAGAACTCCCTTTGATGGCTTCAAAATATTTGGCTCGGAGGTAAAACAATTTCAGCAACAACACGCGGCAACAGCGGCAGCGAAAGCATCGTCAAAAACATCATCAAAACCATTGCGCGTTGAACGCTCCTGTTTAAATATTTTAGAAAAAATGTTTGAACCACGCCATCAACAGCAGCACCAGCAGCAAAATAAAACAATAACATCCGTAACGGCAAATACGTCTCAGCAACAATTACAAACGAAAAATCTTCGCAGCGCAAAAACTCCTATACTGCCGGCACATCCAATCGAAGCAATTGCCAATACACAAAAAGAGGAGGCTGTTGCAGCAATGGCAAGATCTCAAAAAAAGCGGCCACTTCTCGAAGAAGACATCTTCGAAATTAGCAACAATGGCACATTTGGCAGCGTCCTACGCCTTAATTCGAATGGCGAAGTTTCACCAGTACAGCTAAAACCAAGTCAACACAATAAAATTACCAATTACTATATCGGAAGCGGTGGCACGCAGCCACCTACGCGACCAACAACACCCGCAAATGGGGAGACGACAACAATGGCGATATCAGAGGCGGCGACGACATCTTTTGACACACCAAGCAAAATCCAACGCACAAAAGAACGTTTGTTGTCCGGCTCAACAACGCGAAAATCGTCGCCAAAATCTACAAAATCACAGCAAGCGACAAAATTGACGCGATGGTTTCTAAAAAATTCAAATTCCGCTACCGCACAAAATAATTCAAATAATAACAGTGTCACAGAAGATGAGGAAGTTGAAATTCAAGCAGCAAACATTAAAGTTGAACCAAATAGTCAAATCGAGTTGAAGAAAAAGACAACCCGCAGATCAAACGCTACCTCAAAACGTCGTCGCCTGGAGTTGTCATTCAATAAAAACTAAAAAATCAGCACACGGAAGGTGCTACTTCTTTGTATGTGTATTACATTTACTTGTATCACACTGACGGTGTTTATAAGAAACATGATAACTTCAAAAATGATTATTTTCTTGACTTGTCGGATGTACTTAACAAGGTAGGCCCCTTTAAAAACATACATAAAATGCTAAAAGGATTAAGCTTATTAAATAAGCAATGAACTGGGCGAATAATTTTTTGTAAATGTTAAAAACCCCAAAAACCGGAATCATTTGCTGGTGAATTTTATGTTTATTGAACAGTGTGATTTGTTCTATTCGATAGATATTCGGTATTTAAGTTTTTCACTTTAATACACTCTTGAAACAACAGTAGATATTTAAACGAAAGACTAAGTGTAAAAAGTCATTTCAAATTCACTTAATTATTTTCACACAAAAAAGTCTCTAATTTTGAAGTTATCATATTAGTAGCACGTGTCAGATATTTATTTCAACCAACCTACCTGAATATATTTTTGGAGTTATTGAAACGGTCCAAAAGACGTCAAAGACAATTTGCAAATGAATTGCTTAAAATAGTATAATTTAATTGTTTACACCGAGTGTCTTAAACATATTTTTTTAATGGATTTTAGCAAAATTTGTACATTCAATATTTGATTTTGTTTATTTCTATATACCTAGTTTTTAGTTAATAATTTGAATTAAAAGAATTTTTGTACAAAATTGAAGTTCAAAAAATAATAAACGTGCACACTCAACGTTAAAATGTCGTTTTTATATTAAATAATTAATAAAATAAAATTCTTAAAAAAAAAAATAGCTTAAAATCTTTTAACTAAATAATCAACCCTTTCGAGAGTTCGAAAACTTATTAAATTAAAATATAAAAAAAAACGGCAAAACTTTGATTATCACAATGGAAGACTACTCTCCAATTCGCAGGTTTATGTGATTGTAATGGCCTAAATCCAGACATAAGGGCGATTAAAATTTATACAAATCGTTCTTCTTCCATTGCCACAGAAATAACGCGAGTCATTCGAAATAAGTGCTGACTTTTTATAGTTTTTCCGTGACATTTTCATCCGTTTTTTAATTAATTTAAAGTAACTGAAAAATGGAGACAAATTCAATTACTGCTTTTTACTAAATATTGCCGTAAGATTGTGCATGACCGCCTTGCGCTGGTATTCCAGTTCACGTCGACAAGCATTTTTCATAAAGGGCGGGCACTGATATTGAATTTTCTCCGTGCAGTAGACGTCCTTTCCCAACGCACTGAACTTGAATTCGCTTTTGGCATTAACTGAAATACAAATTTTACATACATTTACTGAACATGAAAATCAAACTTTATACAGCTTAAGACAATGAGATATATGTACGATACGATACGATACGAGTATGTTGTCTAAGATAAAAGTAGTGTGCTATGTATATACATATAAATTGTTTCGTTCGTATGAAAATTTCATTTTAATGCACAAAAAAGTGCAATGGTCGTAAAATTGCTTCAATGCGAACTTTTCAAAAGAAATACACAAAAACATATTTTTAAGGCATTACTTTTTTAAAGTTTTAAATGGAACGTTCACAATATTTACTTACGGCAATAGGCACCTTTAAAGAAGCACGTCTGATGATTCGAGTTGACTTTAAAAGTTGGTGGCTGTACATCCGGCATAGATTGTGTGATTGTAAAGTCGGCTAATATTGAATTTAGCCAGTGAGGCCAATGCGAAAGTTTCTCAGTGTAGAGAACTGAATAACGCCAATCATGAGTATGACCGCTCTCGGAAATTATTTTGAAATTTAAACTGTGCGAAGAGGAAGCAGGAATATTAAATGATATGTTAAGAAAAAAAATTTATTTATCGGAGTATGTTTGTACAAATACACAGAATTAGCAGCCTTTATATAAAACTAGAAAAATAATTCTCTTCGGCTAACCGAAGCTCAAATACCCTATGCCAAAAATATGTGGGCGTTATTTTGATCCGATCACTCCCATTTTTTGTTATTACTATTTTTGTGTTATTACTAAAGTGTAAAATACTGAATTTGAACTGGATATCTGTACAGAAACTATTTTTTTGTCCGTATATAAAAGGGGGTTAGGGCGTGGCTCTTGATAGTAGTTTTGGTCCGATATTGCTCATATTAGAACATGGAGAATAGGAGCTTACATACCGAATTTCAGTACGATACCTCTTAAACTACGGCTGTAATCACTGGGACAGATAGACGGACATCGATAAATCGACTCAGAATTCGGCGTTGATCATTTGTATATACATATGTGCATACCTACCACACCCCATTTGTTCGTTACAAATGGAAGAACGAACTCAATATACGAAGGGTATAACAAAATAATTGGAGCAAGAGTATCTTTATTAAGAAAAATGTTAGTAAAAAAAACAATTTCAGAATTTGTTGTTGCCGGTGATATTGTACGAACCGTAATCAGGAAACATTTAATAACCGGCAAGATTTGTTTAAATTTTAGATTGAATTTTTTATTACTTAAAAATTATATCAAATTGGCAAATACATTTTTTTAACTTTTGATGAAATGTTTTGTATTTTATTAAAATCGTGTATGTACACATAAAGAGAGGGAATTGCAAAACAAAAAAACATTTTAGGCTGATTAAGTGTTTATTTTGTACATTTTGTTCAATTTAAGTTTAAATCCAAATAAATAAATAAATCAGAATTTTTATGAACATTTATAAATATTGTATAAATACAAATGAGTACTTAAATGACTTCGAACTTACATTGTTGGATTCATTAAACGCATTTTACTAAAGTCCGCTACATATGCCCAAACCTCTTCCGGTCTAGCATTACTGATAACGCCGTCGATTTGATATTCATGGTAACCGCTCGAAAAGACGATATAAACAGTTACACAGGCGAAAGCTGCCAATGAAATTCTCTTAAAGTTCCAACGTCGCAGTTGCATTATTTATTTTACACTGTGTCAATTATTTAAAAAAAAAAATTGTTAAATCAAAAACTAAACGCCAAACGCCAGAAATTTTAGAACCAGATGTGGCCAATCGTCGATCGTCACTGACTTGCGCCACGGCACAACAAACATCCAAGAAATAAAGTCTGAATACGAGTACATTTTAATTTTGGTATTAGCATCAATCTGCTTGGAACGAAGAGCGTTTATTTTTGCTGGATACATGTTGTTGTTGTGTGACTTACGATAAAATAAAAACTCTCAACATGTGTTTCTGTGCTCTTAAGCAGGGCCGGATCCAGTTACTAAGTTTACAGAAGGACCAGAACCATATTTTTTTTGGCTGGGCCCAAATTAAATCTAATTTAGGTGAAATGATGGTATTTTCCAAAGAAACTTTTCCTAAGTAAAGACAAACAAAAACTTTAGTAAAACCCGAGAACTTTAAAAGATATACATACTCAAAAAAAAAGTAATATTTTTTTTGTAAAAATTATTTACTGAAGAATGAATAAACTTTATTAAAATTGCAGTGGCTTCTTCCACAAATCAATCTTGTCTGCCTATCTGTATATCGATCGACAACTGCTACAGTTTAAGATATGTATAACTTAAATTTGGTAGGTGATCTCCGAGCGGAGTTTGAGTTTTAAGGTGCGCAAGATCGGACAAAAAACACCGCCCCTTTCTTTGCGGGACAAAGTTACAGTGCAGATAGTCAGTTCAAATTCTGTATTTATCTTTTGTGTAGTACCTTAAAACAACTGACAAAAAATAGCCTCTATCGGAGAAGAAAAACGCCCACTTATAATAGGGGCATATGAAGGGTATTTGAGCTACGTCATAACCGAAGATAATTCCATTACTAGCTAGTCGTTTTTGTTTTTGTTATCAAGAAGTTGTGCGTGTTTCCAAAAGTACCTCCAGCTAATTTTCGTTCGTGTTTGGGTTTAGTTTGCTAGAGACAGCCGAACCAGCCGGTTTTGTTCTGTTCCGTTTCGTTTTATATTATTTTTCTTTAGTTCGTTAGGTAACGAATATTGTGCCGCGCACATTGATTGTATACTTGTATTTTATTTTATACTTTGTAAAATTTTATAAAAGTAAAAAGCATTTGTGAGTCTTTTTCAAGCATTTAGTGAGCTTAAAAATAGACATTTGAAGAACATTGACCAAACGAAAACAGCAGCGTCCGTCGTCAGTCGTAAAATAAAATGTCATCCTTAATTAGAGGTAAACTACTTGTTGTGAAATATGCCAAGCAGATTTTGAGCAGTGGCAGTGGAGCCACTTGTTATTCCAAATGCTCTGCTGCAGCAGAGCCAGCAGAGTCAAATCGAGTTATAAATCCTGCATTAACGGTATTAAAAATTCGAATGTTCACATTTTTATTATTATACACATGTACATCTAATGCTAATGCTAATGTTTAGCCTAAAGTTGAGACGATAACCCCACCACCGCCTGCACCTGCTGCCGTCGCTTCCAGCTCTCCGCTAACCGACAAATTCGGCAGACATCACACATATCTGAGAATTTCACTGACCGAACGCTGTAATTTACGCTGTAAGTATAGACCCATTAAGCAGGCCATTACACCATAACCAATTAGACATGCGATGCGTACTAACATCAGGTTTTTTTTATCAAATGTACACTTAATAATTCATGACATTTACTATTTTCATATTTTGTGTTTTTGTGTACTAGTTGACAGATAAGATATGCCCCATACACGCTAAGCACACTGGACAAGTTGTTCAATAGGTCTGATCAAAATGTAGGTCAAATTGACAAACATTTTTATATTTTATTAAGACGATTTAGTTTTGTTTTAACTCAAAGCAAGATTCTTTTGTAGAATTTTTTATTTAATAAACCATTTAAACGATTTTTAAGATTTTTTTTAATAAGCGACCTCAAAAAACACGTAAATTAAGAAAACTAATATTTCTGATTGTATCCAACAAAAAAAAGCCCCACAGTGCAATCACTGGCTTTCAGTATCTCAAGTCTTTTTAAAACATTGAAATTGTAATCGACTTTTCTAAATAAACATTGTGCAATGAATTCAACAATTTATTTTATAAAATCCGATATGCAGCAAATGAAAACAATTTAAAGCAATTAACATTTTTACAGCTTTGAACTCGATACTTCGATACTTTTCGAACAAAATATTTTAATTAACTTGTTATTTGAACGCATGTACAAGCAAGTTAATTGAAATTTATTTTTTATGAGACAATTTTTAAATTGTTTTAACTTTGTTTATCCTTTTTCTGAAGCGTTTTACACAAATACTTTTTTGTTTTAATTTTAAACTTTCTGTTGAATGAATTGTTTGCTTGACCGGTTTGGGCACAATGAGGCATAAGCCAAAACTGAATCGATATACATAAGTCCCGTTGGAGTTTGCCAAAAGAGTCCTAAAGCCCAAAAAATAGTAATAATAAAATAATAATAATAATAATAATTTTCTAATCCGTTTCTTGAAATATTATAAATATAGAATTATAATTCTTTTGTTGCAAACATTCAATACGAATTTTAATTAATTTCAAGTATATTTTGTATATATGTTCATTGTGACAGATGTACTTCATGTATTCTTACAAATCTTGTTCAATTTAAGGTGAATACTGTATGCCCGCTGAGGGCGTTCCACTCCAGCCAAAGTCAAATCTTTTGACCACCGAAGAAATTTACTACTTGGCTCGTATTTTCGTCGAACAAGGTGTTCGAAAAATACGTCTTACCGGCGGAGAGCCAACAGTGCGTCGCGACATTGTGGAAATCATCGGTGAGATAATACATAAATATGATAACTCTATAATGAAATAGCAAATAAATAGTTAATTCTTGCTATGACTTAAAGAAAGGATAAAAAATATTCCCAAAATTGAAAATGTTGGCATCACAACGAATGGCCTAGTGCTAACGCGATTACTAGTGCCGATGCAACGCGCTGGTCTAGATTCGGTCAACATTAGTTTAGACACTTTAAAACCGGAGCGATTTGAAAAGATCACGAGGTGAGCTAATTGCTTTACTTATTATTTAAAATGTTAAATTGTAGAATCTAGACTTTAATGTTTTAATTAATCTAAAAAACTTAAGACGCCGCGGTTGGGAGCGCGTTATTGCCGGTATCGATTTAGCCCTACAACTAGGATACAAGCCTAAAGTCAACTGTGTTCTTATGCGTAATTTCAATGAGGATGAAATTTGCGATTTCGTTGAATTCACGAAAGATCGAAATGTGGATATACGATTTATTGAGTACATGCCGTTCAGCGGTAACAAATGGCAAACTGATCGACTGATATCGTACAAGTAAGTCAATACGATAGAGAAAATACAAAAATAAATTCGTTGATTTTCATAATTATTTTGCTACAGTGAAACATTGGCAACCATCCGCAAGACATGGCCCGATTTTCAGGCTTTGCCTAATGGACCGAACGATACCTCAAAGGCTTATGCTGTGCCTGGTTATGCTGGCCAGGTGGGCTTCATAACTTCCATGACGGAGCATTTTTGCGGTAGCTGTAATCGTTTGCGCCTCACAGCCGACGGTAATATAAAAGTGTGCCTCTTTGGAAATAAGGAATTTTCACTGCGCGACGCAATTCGAAATCAGTGCTCCGAGGATGATTTGGTGGCTTTAATTTCAGCAGCAGTCAAACGGAAGAAGAAACAGCATGCGGGTGTGTAATTGTTATATATATAAATTAAACATCAGACATGGCGATCGATTTAAATTAGTTTATTTTCTTATGTATGACTAAAATTCAAACTTGGGTTGGAAATAGATTTGCAATGTCTGATTTTGCATCATTGGAAGATTATTCAAATAGCATTTAAAATGAAAAACCAAAAAAACCCATTTATATTTCATAGGTATGCTCAATTTATCGCAAATGGAAAATCGTCCAATGATATTGATTGGTGGATAGTTTTATTACCTCAAATATAAAATGAAACAAAAACAAAAACAAATGGCAGCAATATAAGAAAAAGGTTTGTTTTCGGTTCAAAATAAAATTAACCACCATGAATTATTGCATTTAATAAGTATTGTATTTTTAATTACCTTCTTTCCCATACACTATAATTTACAGAAACAAATGCAAATGTACCATATAAAACATCATTAAAGGCATCTTTAGCAGGGAATCATCAACAGCAACTTCACTCCATCAACAGCAACAAAAGCAATCTAATTGCGAACATAATACATCAATTACATACTTCGATTGGCAGTAGACACACACAACTGCGAAACTATTGCAGCAATAGCAAACAACCAGAAGAACAAAACCAAGTACAACAACTGACTCATGTAGACTCCAAAGGCAAAGCTACCATGGTCGATGTCGCCACCAAGTCGACCACTACACGCGAGGCCTGCGCTGTCGCTACTGTGGTGGTGGGAGCGCACATCACACAACTTATACATTCCAACACAATGGCCAAAGGCGATGTTCTTTCCGTTGCACAAATTGCTGGCATTATGGGCGCTAAAAAAACTTCCGAACTTATACCACTCTGTCACAATATCGCTATCAGTTCTGTAAAAGTGAGTGCAAATCTTGACCATAAGCGTCACTGCGTTGCATTGGAGGCCCGCGTTCGTTGCGTTGGACAAACCGGCGTCGAAATGGAAGCGTTAACTGCTGTCACGGTCGCGGCGCTCACTGTTTATGATATGTGCAAGGCGGTTTCGCATGACATCACTATCAGGGATATTCGACTGTGGAGCAAGTCGGGCGGCAAACGGGATTTTAAACGTTGCGACGAAGACGGCATTAATTAGTCCAAGCGATTGCAATAATTTGCGCAGAAATGTGTGACTACTTGAATTTTATTATTACAATAGTAGTAAGCATGCAGTTAATTAGAAAAATTATGTTATAAATAAATTTTTTTTATATCTAAAATTTAAAATAGTTTAATTTGTACTCGAAAAAAAATGCTCGACATCAAGTTAAAATAAAATTGCTTTTGTTAAATAAATTCGTAGTTATAAATTAAAATTCGCATTTTGAAGCTTGTACAGATTTTTTAGAACAATTTGTACAATTTTAAAGAAAATTATGGTCGGTAACTAAAATTTAATTTTTTTTTTTAGTTTACTTATTTGGTACCCCATAAATGATTTCTTAAATAAAATGTAAGCGAAATACATACATTTTTAATGTTACATTGATATTAAAGTAACATTAAAAGTGTTTGTTCAATTATCGATAAAACATTAACTAAATATAATTCGGGCAAATTGAAAGAAATAGAATTTCAATGAAAAATCTAATTTGAAAATAAATTTATACAACATATAAATTAGTTAAATGCAGATTAAGATTGATTAATAAAATAGATTATAAGAATATTATTAATAAATTTTTATTCTGTAAGATTTTGCAATATTTCTAGAGTTTGCTTAAATTTTATTCAAGTTGCTTTGTTTAATTGTCACAGTAGTGAGCGATTTTTGTTATTTTTTTGTTAAGTAAACTGTTCGATTTTATTCATTCAAACCGAGCTGAGTTATTTTTCCAAGAAGCGTTGTTTTACATTTTCGTGTACTTTTTTATTTAATATTTATTTTCTTTTAGTTGGATACTAATACATTTCGATTTTCCGATTTCTTAACTTCCGTCGACGTCTTTGAAGACGCCTCTTCATGTGACATTTGTTCACCCCGAATTTTGATGTTGTGCTCCTCTTTGAATTTATTGATTTGCGTCCCCTTCTTTGACAGATCGTCGGTAACCATTGTAATGGTCTTTTCGATAAAGTCTTTGTTTTCGACCAGCTGCGGAAGAACCTCCTTTACTGTTCGCTCACAGAGAACGCCGCCAATGAGACGGAAGCACTTTCGATCTTGATCAACAGTTTTTAGGGTTTCTATCACAGTTCTATACGCACAGTAAGAAGGAAGAGTATAAAATAAAAACAGAGATTTAAAGGGCGTTAATAAACTGTTTGTTCCAACCAGTTGACAGTTGAGGTTATGTTTGGAGGTGCTCCTTCTTACTTGTGTTCTTTAAGATCCATTTCCAACGTGTTCAGATTGTTGACAAGGTTTCGTTGTTCATTCCGCAGCTGCTGGAATTCGGCTACGAGCTTCTCGTTGAGCTTAGCGTCCTTAACTTGTTCGCTGGACATTTTAATAGGCGATTTTCACAACAGATGCACGGACGAAATATAAAATTTCGCGGAAGAAAGCTTATTGCTTGCCTACTCTTATTCTTATTTTTCTTCTTCTTGTTCTTGGCTGTCACAGCAAACAATTCGAGACTCGTAAAACAACTAAAAAACAGTGTGGCAACGCTAGTGATTCAAAAAATGTCCTCTTCCAAACTTTCCATATTTGTATATTATTTACAAGATCTTGTTCTTTCTTCCACTTTTTTAATTTTTTTGGATTTGTAATCTTTTCACTCCAGTCAGTCTATTCGTTTGTCGGTCGTTACGAGCTAAGTGAGCTAAGTGAAGTCGACTGTAATTATTTTTCGTGAGGTGATTAAAGCCTTATTTAACACAACATTATCTCACTGTACGCAGCTGTTTGCTGTGAGAGTGCTGTAATATGGCAATACTATTTTTCTGCGCTGGCAATATCATTCCCTGCTGATTAAGCTAAATTTGCTTTAATAATTTGTTGCTAAAGGCTCCTGGTAGACCGCCGCCATTCGCTGCAACAATAGTTGAAGAGAGATTTTGTAAGTATTTTATATATTATAGTCCAGAAGACGGACACTCAATCATTTTATTCGCAACCCTTAGGTCTGCCCTATTGCAAAGACGGCACAATGTTTTAATTTTAGAAAACAAAAACAACAAAAAGATTCACGGCGCAGATCAAAGTACTCTGGAAAAGCGCCATGAATGTTTTTCCTGTTTTCCCTTCATTTGTTATAACTCACCTGTGCCGCCGACAAGCTAAAATTAAAAATTTGGCCGGCTTTCCAAAAGTTGCGCCATTCATTTTTTTGGGTGGGGTGGGTGTTATATAGTATGTTTTTTGGATCAATCATATAAAAGTACAATACAATTCTAATTAAATAAATTATAACATGCTTAATTAGACCAAAAAAAAATCGCTACTTCTGCAAGTTTTTATCTTCAAACGAAAATACGCCTTGAACGAACGAACGATAAATAAAATGCTGCAAAACATCATGGACTTCTGCAACTATTGGTGGTTCCGGTACTTGATGGTCACCGAGTTGTATATGGTGGAAAAGTGGGAGCGAGTTACCATTCGTAAGACCATGATATAAATTACAAACGAAAAACGTGTATCTATTTAATTCTTTTTGTAGATGTTATATTTGCGGTGCTATTTTGTCTTTTCTGGTACTTCAATTATTCCGTGCTGCTGTCTTTTACGGGCAATTTGCTTGGCTTCACACCGACCACGCCCATGGCCAACATCGTGGAACAACAGCAGATCAGCAGCAAGTCAATGTAAAACTTAGAACTGATTGCGCCGGATCGGACGGGTATAAAAACAATCCGAAGGGAACCGAATCATCAGTCAACGCAATAAGGATAAGAAAAGTATTCCCTAATCTATATAATTTTTTTTTACACTAACAAACATGTACCAAAAAAGAAAATAATTTCTTGGAAAAAACTGTCCGATGTTCACTGTGGTAAATACGCTCCTAATTAGCAATAGTTAAACATATATGTACATCTTTTCTTTTTTTAATATCAATCAATGGTTCTATCTTTACCAATTAATTTATATTTGAAACAATCAAAAGATAAGAAAAGCAATCCGCAGTATGTAAAAAATTAGTAAACAAACAATATTGTAAAAATCTTTACACCACATTTCGTATTTTAGTTATTGAACGGGATGGAAAAGGGATATATTTTTCATACAAGTCATGGTTTTCGTTTTGACTTATTCCCACTCAAGTTTATATACAATAGACTGGCCGTGGCAAAACAATATGTACTATAACTATGCAACTCAGAACAAATTAATCAAAAAGTTAGATTTTGAATTTCAAAATGTTTCCTTAAAATATTTGAATGCATCAATTTTTAAGAAATTTTAAATATTTAAAAATAACTTTTCACTAAACTTTTGCAAATAAATAGTAATATAAAAAATGCAACTCCTGCTTAAAATTCACAGATAATCTGTTTACAGCGATTCATTAACAATTACCGGCCAGTCTTATTTAAGTCAATTTAAGGCACTTTAATTAAAATCATTTAAACCAAATAATATTTTATATAAATTATTTCTTCTGCTAATAATTTTTTTTTTTAAAAGCAACACGTTGCTTTTCTATTTACTGCCTTTTCAACTTTGCACTTAATTAAAAGTCGCAGAACAATATGTACAATGAATTCGTTTTCTTGATTACGCATTATAAACAATTTTTTTAAAATTAAATACTTGAATGTATCATTTTTAGTTTTTAAGCAAACTACTTCTTCAGATAAATGCGATTTGGTTTCTAAAAAGTGTTTCGATTATTAAAACACATCAAAAACGAATTCTTGTAATTAAAGTTTAAAATATAGAACTCTGTAAATATTGCGTTCTTAAACAATTTTTTTTATTTTTTTGAATTATTGTCGAAATTATTCACAAAAAAATTAAACATTGTAAAGTTAACGGTTATCGCTACTAAATCAAATCACCTTATCTAAAATGTAATAAAAGTCAAATACATCAAGTATTATTGTTTGAAAAGAGTGGACTATCTTTAATTTAATTTGTTTTTCTTTTAAATACATATTTAATCATTAATTCAGTAATCATTACAAAAATACATTAGAAAAGTTACGACGTTCGTTTCTCCTCTACACGTGTATGTATGTATACCTACATCCATAAATTAGTAGTAATATGTAGTTGCGTTTCAAATTCCAAAATACAAGCACAATAATTGAAATATGTAAAGCAGCATATTAACTTCCAGTTGACTTTTTATACAACTTTTTGTACAACTACCGTAGCGACGAACTTTAAACTACATACAGTACGCAGCAAATACAAACATACCTACTTACAAATATATCCAGTAAACCTGCTTAGGAAATGCGTAATAAAAGAAAACATTTTTCCTCTTATGGAATTACCAAACCTTTGTGCAAAATAAAAGCAGTGAAATCGGTTTTAGTAAAATAAAAAAAATTAAGAATCAACAACAAGAAAAGTTTATAATTTCATTAATTAACATTTAGAAATACATACTAGCTGATTTGTTTGTTTTATCGATACCTTTTCAAAAGCGCAAATTGTTTCCGTCACAAAATAAAAATAGTTTATAATTATTTTTCTCAAATTTTTACTCCAAACTTAAACATTAGAAATAATTTATTTGTTATTTCAAAAAGGTATCGAGATAGTTTTGTGAGTTTTCTTAACGAATCTAAGACAAATTGAATTGGTTAGTGTGATTTTAAAGTAATAGTGATACAAATATAATCGTATATGTTTTAATCCTTTAAGAAAACCAAAGAAATGTTATGAGGTTTGACGTTTTTAAACATAAAGTCGTAAAATGTGAAATTTATTTTTCAAAATGTTCAAACAAACTTTGATGTTGGCTTGCTTGCTTGCTAACAATAAGAAAACTATAACTTGACAGATGAAAGTAAAATCATATTTTACTTTAAACACTTTGCGTATAAATAATCGCTAGATTATCTTGACTTTTGCGTTGGGTTTGATTGAACATTTGGAAAACAAATTTTAAGTAGCAAAGCATTTGCTTGGTATGGCTATTTTAAATCACTGCTATTGTTTTGCACACAGCTTCATTTAAAAATATCCGCAAAATTGTTATGTGTGATTGCGTGCTCAGAGTCCCTAACTCCAGCACGATCCGCCGCTGTATACCATTTACTCCACTGCTTTATACATTTTTAATTCATATACGCGAATATATTATAATTATAATAATTAATTCTAAATGTGAGTGTTTTAGAACAGTGCCATATCCAGAGAACAAATTCGCAAAGGACACAAGAATTACAAATCAAAATTTGACACAAATTGTTTGTATACATTAATATACAATTAACTTTTTTTAATTAAAACAGATTCTTATATATTTGTTTCGTATTAAAAATATGTTTTTATTTTTAATCTTTTATGAATTTTAATTACCAGTTTTAACAATTTACTTCAGTGTAAACAAATTGTTTTTCTAAGCGATTTTGTTCCTGACTACGGCCCTGTTGTGAAGTACACTAAACCGACTAAAATTTTAAATGTTAATTCTTATTTTAATTTGTTGTTTTCTTTTGTCTGTGTTAAAATCTTAAAATTCTGCAAAACAAAAGAACGAAAATAAAAGCAACGCGCCTTCGACGTCGCTTAAACACAATTTACCAGAGCTATGCACTATCCAGCAGCGCCGCTAGTTGGTCGTTTGTCTCCAGATAAACCAAATTCGGATCTTCGCCCAGCTCTAGACGACCGTATCGAGCAATAAGAGGTTTGGCGCTCACCTGCGGACGTGGCCACTTGCGCTTTGGCTTCGTGTGCGTCAGCATGTGCGACTTAAGATTGGTAGACTGGGCGAAACACTTGCAACAGCCATCAATGGGGCAGTGGTAGGGCTTGTCACCGGTGTGAATGCGCACGTGCGTCCTTAAATTGAAATCAAGCGAGAAACGCTTACCGCAACCCTCGAATGTGCACTCAAACGGCTTTTCACCGGTGTGCACCAGCTGGTGTCGCTTCAATTTGGAACTTTCCACAAATGACTTTCCGCACTCAGCACAGACGTGGCCTCGCGGTCCATGCGTATGCATATGTTTGCGCATAGCCGAATGATTGCGAAATTCCTTGTTGCAGCCGCGATGCGTGCATCGGAATTTGCTGGTGTCAGACGCTGGACCGGGAGTCTCGCCGGTGGCTCCTTGTGGTGTTGGCGGGGTTGATGCTGCAAACGATGACGCCGTCGGTTTTGGCGGCGGTAGTAACGTTTTCAGTCGCACATTTGTCGCGGTCGAGTTTTGCAAAATAATTTTGGGTGTAGCGGTGGATGTGGGAATAGGCGTATAGGAAATGAGCAGCTGATTCTGCTGCGCTTGCTCTTCATCTTCTTGCGACATTTCTTCGATAAAATCTGATGCGTTGTGTTGGTAGTTCTCCATGGAATCTTCCTCCTCCTCTTCTTCATCTTCTTCGTCCTCGTCGTACACATATTTTGCAGTGCCAGTAACGCTACTGTATGATTGTGTTGCGTCGTCGGTTGTTAGAGTTGTTGTTGTTGGTTCAAAGTAGGGTAACGGTATTGTTTCCGTTTTGATTTCTTCGATGAGCGTTGCCGCTTCAATCTCTTCTGCATAGGTATTCTCTTCGACGTCGTCGTCTTCGATTGTTGTACCACCAGTAAAAGGATCTGGAACGATAACATATTCGGCGCCTGCCAGTCCTCCTTCGTGGCCGCCATGGTGTATGATGCCATCGTCAATAACCAATTTCTCCAAATTCGAATCAGAATCTTCAGGACCACCCGAAATGATCTGTTTAAAAAAAGTTATGTGTTAATAATCTTCAATATTTTAAGAAAATTAGTTTTAGTTTTAGTATATATATATATATATATATATATATATATATATATATATATATATATATATATATATATATATATATATATAATCTTCAATATTTTAAGAAAATTAGTTTTAGTTTTAGTATATATATATATATATATATATATATATATATATATATATATATATACATATATATATATATATATACATATATATATATATATATATACATATATATATAGATAGGTTATTTTTTATCGATTATGATAATCAAACTATAATTAAGCTACAACTCAAAGACCAAACATTCCGAAGACTACTCTTACCTTGTCTGCAGTTAAATCACATTCATCGTCGTCATCGTCTTCGTCCTCCGAGTTAAGCGCGGACCAGAGCGTTACATTGAACTCATCCTGGGTTATGCGAATGGGTACTTTGGTTTGTTTCCAGCGCTTTGCGGGCTTTTTCAACGGTGCGGCAGTGTAATGGTGGGGTGCGTGGTGGCTTGTAATTTGCTTTGACGAAGTCATAAGTGATGCAGGTGGTTGTATGCTTATTTGATTCTCATCGCTGCGTGCGGCAAATAGTTTAAACTCTTGCAGTGTTGAGCTATTCGAATCGTCGTGCATTTTAATAAAGCCATCATGCTCGACAACCTCCTCTTTGATCCACATATTACTACTGCTAGCGCCTACGTCAAAGAAACTATCACCTGCACCACTTTGCTCCATTTTAATGAACGACGACGGCACTTCTGGTTCCAAAAGTGTCGACGGCACATATTCCACAAAATTGTGTACTTCATTGGCATCAGAAGCTATGGTTGCTGCCATGGATTTCTCATCCTGTTCATCGTCTGATTCTTGTTGCATTATTTGCGGTGGTGGTAGTGACTCCGGCACAGCGTAATACTGAATACTATCGCCCGAAATAAAGAATTCACCCTGATCGATTACAATGTTGCCCTCCTCATCGCGTTCATCGATAATTTCCTCGATGAGGAAACTTTCGTTGCCACCACCGCCACCAACCAAATGATCATCATCCAATTCGCCACCAAGCTGATGATACGGCGCCTGCTCTACAATTGTTGTCGCAGGCGGTAGTATGTGCGTAAAGTAAAGTGGCGAAGTTGTAGCGCTGCCACTGCTGCCTACGGCTGCCGACGCCAGTGATAAATTATTGACTATCGGTGCAGAAGTAGAAGAATTAAGGTGATGGAGTGGGTGGTGCGGATGGAAATTGTGGTGCGCCATGCCTGCTTCAACTGAAAATAAAAGTAAAAAGTAAGATATTTTTTTTTGTAAGTAGAAGTAGTTTAGTGCACAACTTTTACTTGCCTGCCATTAATGACAATATTTAAATTGTAAAAATCGTAAATAATGCGATTGTTTTTGGCCGAGATATTGGGCCGCCGACGACGGCACGGCACGGGCTCGGGTTTGAGCGGTACACTCCAGCGATAACTTTAAACTTTACCAAATGTTGTTTATATATTTGAATACGTTTATTTGGGTTTGTTTACAATGAGGAAGCGTAAATATTTTGAAAAATGCCGGTTAAATGGCGGAAATAGTAAAATTTACTCAAAAATTGTTCAGTGTTCAGTGGTGGACTCTTCTTCTTCTCTTATTTTGACAGCTGGACTCTCACTTTTATTTCTTTCCCTATGACATTTCTCGCTTTTCTTTTGAACTGAAATTCGCTTTTTTTACAATATTTTCTTCTTTTATATTTTCTCTTCTCTCTCTTTTCAAAATTATTAATAATAATTTTTAAGCCAGTAAGGCAATTATCTTCAGCTATGCCGAACCTCAAATACCCTCCGCCATTTCAGTGCCACAAGAATATACATATTCTAATTGTAGCACATGGTTTATCATCGCATTCTGATTGCATAGTGACTGTTGAAACAAATCGTAGTCAATCCAAAATTTCCGTAGTGAAATATTTGCTTCACAACATAATAAAAAATTTTTTTTTTTTGCTTTTCCATATTAAAATTTTTCTACTTTTATTTATAAAAATATAAAAAAAGTAAAGTTTAGCCCGGTGACTCTGATTATGTTTTTTTTTTACCAGTTAAGTAGCCTTGAGATCTGAATTTTTTAGTGTAAAAGAAAATGATAGGAAAGGGGGCGGTAAAGCTTGAAAGTTGACAATTACGTTTTTTCTTAATTTGAAATACTCGCTGAGTTTAACACCTCAATCATACTGATCCAAACAAACCTCAGCGAGTATATCAAATTAAGAAACAACGTTATTTTCAACTTTAAAGCTTCACCGCCCCCATGCCACGCCTCTCCTATCATTTTCTTTTACACTAAAAAATTTAGCTCTCACGGCTACATATCTGGTAAAAAAAAAATTAAAATCGGAGTCACTGGGCTAAACTTTACTTAAGCCAAATTATATAACAAATAAAAAAAAATCCATCGTCAAAGTGTACCTTTCTGTTGCATCCAAGCTACAATAACAAATTGCATACGCGCCGTTAGTAAGCGTCACAAATCTGAGGCTCATAAAACCATCATAATTCTGACGGTTTTTTGAGCCAAGTTTTTTGCATTACATTTTTAAATCACTCCGTGTATTAATATGATGTGGCACAGCGGTAGGACACGCAACTTCAAATCCGAGAGTCATTGGTTCAAATCTCACCAAAGGTAAATGTTTTATTAAATAATAATATTTCTAAACTTTAAATTTCAGATATTTCAAACGTTTAATTCCATTATCAGCGAAAGGATAAAATTGTAGTCAGGGGAGGGGTCCATTCCAAATCCGACGGCGACGTTGCTAATTGCTTCTCGAAAAGTATCGCAAAAATATATTTAAAATTGAATCTTTTTGGAAAATTTAATAAGTAATAAATTTTTTTAAGTTTTTAGATACAAATTTACAATGCAAATAATCCTTAGCATAGTTAAATAAATTTAATGCAATAATACAATTAAAATTAATTTTAGAGTTCATTTAGAGTTTTTTTAAAAGAAGAACTTCAGGTAGATAAATGCTTTTCAGCTTTTCTTCTACGAAATATTCATGCATTGGCCTGAGCATTGGCGCTTCTGACTCTCCTTTAAAATCGGTCTTACTGAAACGAATATTGCTCTTGCCATTCGCTTTTGTAACGCTTAAATTATAATATTTACAATCTTCCAACAAATCGAAAATATTCTTTCGTTTAGTAAGACGACAAACGAACTCCGCGGGAACTGTTTGCTGCTTACTGCTGTAAGCATGTGCAAAAGACTCGTACAATTTACTGTGATAAAAATTTTGAAAGAATATGAACTATTAAAAAAACTAAAATTGAGAAGAAATTATTCTCACCGTCGAATGACTTGTATTTTTAGCGATAATATTGCACAAAGAATGTGTGGAAGATTTGGAAATCCTTCAAGGACACGATAAAGATTGCCTTGATGGTAACTCAGAGCGATATTATATGCTGTTGCGAATATGACATCGGTTCTGAAAGACATAAATTTTAAGTGGTAAGTGTTTAACGTTGGTTTTAATTACACTCCGTCCCCTTGGTACTTATCTATAAAAAGCTTCTTTTATGAAGCTTCAAACTTTGCAAAGTTTAAAATTATTTCAAGTTCAAATAAATACCTTATGTATGCTGGTAGTGCAATGGCGCGCCGCAACGCCTCAATGGAGCCCAGATTAAACAACTGATAAAGTGCCTCGACAAACGAACGATTTCGCAGTTCGCTTAGTGTCACTAGCTTTTTTGAAAAAACGACTTCGACCTCATCGTAACAGCACAGCACACGTTTTAGGCACTCCTGTAAATGTTGATCGCAAATTTTTGGATCGAAATTGACCAAGGGCTCTTCGCAAAGCCTGAAAAAAAAACAAGTCTGTAAACTACTTTGGATTTTGCAAAAACATCGAACCAATTGTTTAACCACCTGTAGCGACTGTAGGCTAAAAACATAATCATGGGCTCCAGTAGTTTAATAGTCTTTCGCGCATCATAGTTTTGCATCACAATTTCCTGTCGTACCGCACGCAGTCTATCGAAAATGAAGTCGTACACAAATGGATAAGACTTCCGCTTGTCCAGAAAAATACTAAAAAGAAAGAAAAAACACCAGTTCACATGTTGTAAACATTCATTGTACGACACATTTTACATACTCTTTTAGAAGATATTCTATTGTCCGCTGCAGACACCGCTCCGTGCGTAAGTCCTTTGCCCTTGGAGTTTTTAGACCTGCAGCAGATCGGGAAAATGACTTGACCAAACGTCCTGGAGTATTTTTCTGTCCATTTTTAAGTTCATAAAAATGGATCAATTTTTCCTTGATGCGCCTTGTAAACAAATAAAATAATTAAAATTCTACCGCACATATGTACATATAAGTGAAAGTGAACTTACAGATTTGTTTCTTGTTCAGGACAAAAATCTTCGCAATCGCCCATTTGCACCTTATTTTCTTGCACATCTTTTGCCATTTTTACTTGTTTCTTGCTGTTAAAGTTGTTGTAATATTAAGATCCAACCAGGGCTCACTTAATAAGGTTATAACCAGGGCTCACTTAACAAGGTTATAGCGTACGAGCAGCGAAATTCTGTCACTCTAAACGAAGCCCGTAGCCAGGAGTAAGTAGTGGTTCAAACCCCTCAGTAGATGTCCAATACAATTTTGTTTACTATATTCGTTTTTCTTTTTTTATATACAATTAAAATAATTTTAATAATTTTATACATCACATCAGGCTGGAACTTTGTTGAGTGCTATTTCGAAGGCAACCGATGAAATTTACTGAAAAGAAGGCTACGGCTACGGAATTTCGTTTATCACAAAATTAAAACAATTGGTTGATTTTGATAATCTAAAAAATTGTACAAAATAAAAAATAACAAATCGCTGTCATACGCTATAACGTTATTAAGTGAACCCTGGACTCAACCTCCCAGTGTAAAGACCAAACACATCAAATTGCCAATTTGCAAATGTAGGGTGCTCTAAACTTGGGTAAACACTTTCCAAACACGGCCAATTTCAAAGGTAAACAACTTTGGATGTTCGAAACATAAAACGAAAGCAAAACAAAATGAGAGCCAGCAGCTCTTTTTGCAACAACCACAAATATTGTTTTTGAAATTGTTGTACGAGTAAAATTCCCTATGGTGAATAAAAATATTACAACAAACAAATAACTAATTCAGATTACATCAGTGCATCGAATAGTTGCACGTTCTGCGCTTGTCGTCACAGTTGACCTTCTGAATAGGTGATCGAATTGTGACCACTGGCCATTTTTTGTCAACTGTCAAATTTGACTGTATTGAGATTTTAATAGCAGCACTGATTTTAACCGAGCTTTCAGTTAAATCCTGTGTCGCTTCAACTGCAAGCTTTATTCGTGTTTGTGGTTTTCTTTTTTAGTACGCATCGTTCCGTTAAGTTGCTGAAAGAAGAAGAAGGACAAGAAAGTTCCGTTAAATGTGTACATTTCAACAATTTTTATCCTGAAAAGTTTGCAAGTAAGAATGTGTTCATAGGGCAGACCTGCAATGGCCCTCATGCGAAAACGTGAGAAATCTACTGCGGCGACTCCATCAAATGTTCATGACAACGACAACAGTTCAAGCAGAATTAAAAATATATCGTCACCGAATTCTCCACGCTTGCATCATATGCAATGTGGAATCAGACCTCATCGCGTCAAAAATCCCGTATACATACGCGAGCAATATCTGGTGAGGTTTGTTCAAAAACTTGTTGCTCAGTTTCGGCCAAATAATCAGGTTTGCGAAGTTTGTCGCAATTCAGTCATCAAAGCATACACGGTTAAACATAGTCACGCACGCCAGCGCCGACTCTCGCAGTTAAACTCGATCTCGGTAAAGAACTCTTCGTCGCCACATTCATGCGATTTATTGGTTACCGAAACACACCGTCATCCGAATTTGCAGGAGGTAAATTCCTCACTTCTGACTTCCAAAGATGTGTTTAGAAGATTTATAATTTTATTTTAGATCTCAAATGAAATCTATGCCAGCATTACACCCATAAAGGCATTACAACAACAACAGAATAGTAGCAACATGAAAAGCACTCTGGCAGCACCTCCAAAAGCTGTCGAAGCATCCTTACACCCTAGAGCCGATGATGAACCGACAACAGCAGCGCCGAGAATTGTCACGGCAAAAATGCGTTTAACGGTATGCGTCAACCAATACCGAAATGTATGGCGCAAATAATATAAAGGACATCTATTTGGCGGAGCGGTGGATCCGTAATGTCACTTATTTATTTTATTTTGTTTTGAATTTCTCTGAAATTTTGTTGTTTCTTTTACCAAATAAGCAAGGCAATGAAGTCATTTGCATTTAAGAGTTGGGTTTTTATTTTTATACCATTCGCCACGTGCAAGTGCACGTACCGAATGGTATATTGAGTTTGTTCTTTCGTTTGTAATGCCCAGAAGGGGGGGGGGGGGCGGTAGGTATGACAAAGTATATATATAAATGATCAGCGTCGCATTCTGAGTCGATTTAACGATGTCCGTCTGTCCCAGCGATAACAGCCGTAGTTTAAGAGTTATCGAGCTGAAATTTGGTATGCGAGCTCCTATTCACCATGCCGAGGCTAAGTTTGAAGATGGGCAAGATCGGATCAACACGTCTACCCCCTCCCATACAAACCACCACTTTTCATACAAAAAAAAATTGATCAAAACAGTTACAGTGCAGATTCGATAGTTTTCACTTTAGTAGTAACACAAAACTGCTCACAAAAAATGGGCGTGATCGGGTAAGAATTACGCCCACCTCCCATACAAAACAGCGTAGATAACCAGTTCAAATTCGGTATTTAACATTTTGGTAGGAACACAAAACTACTGACCAGAAAGGGGCGTAATCGGATAAAAACAACGCCCAATTATAATAGTTATTTTATTTTTTACTTAATTAAAAAACATTTAATTGAAAACAAATCTTAAGTTATTTTGCGAGCGGCGTTGTTTACGATTTATTAATTTTAAAACTCTGGTTACCTTAATCTAAACAGCTGACTTTGTTGACGTACAATACAATTTTTGTTTTATTTTCTTGTAAATGTAATTTCAAGATTTACAATGAAAGACAGGCAATACGAACTACTTTAAAAGCGCAGTTGGTGAAATTTCCATTTGAAATCTAGTTTTTATTTCGCGTCCATAGGAGACATTAGTAAGACGAAAACTATTATATAACTTTGTTCTGTTTACTCTTAATTTTTCAACAGTTCTTAGTTATGTTTCGACACTGCAATAACCGCATTCGATGGGCGCTGTCACCACAACATTATCCACGACGCACCATCAGCACCGAACTGACAATAGCGTTGCGTCCCTTTTACTTTGCCGTTCATCCGGATCTTTTCGGTCAACATCCGCAGCAGCGCAGCGTCAACGAAGATAGTTTAAAACAACTGAGCGCACACATGGAATCCATTTTCGAGCGAAAATATCAACTGGAAACAAAAACACTTCAGTTCTATATCCGCGACGGCTCGTCTAGCAGTCGAAATACCTTCAAACTGATCAAGATTACATTAGATCAGCGCACACGCGATCCAAAGGCAATTGTCACTCGTCTGCTGGAGCTGTGTAACCTATCAACAGACTATATTAACAGCGTTAAGTCAACAACGCCAGCCAATAATACAAAAAATGGATTTGGAGGTGCTACTGCATCTGATGGATTTAAACCAGGCCAAGATTATAAATACGGCTCCGAATTTGAAGGATTCAAATATAACTTTTACCGGGTAAGTATTTAAGTGAGTTACTAAAAACGAAAACTAACAGTTGCTACTCCTTTTTTATTTTGCAGGCCAAAGAAGAAGAAAAAAAATCTCTTTACACTTGGATTCGAGAAAACGCACCGCTTGCTAAAACGCGCGCCGATGATCTTGCCGACCTCAAGGAGGAGGTAACTAAATTGCAAAAGTCTGTCATTGCGCGCTTGGGACTTCTCGATGCACGTTACGATTGCGGTTGGAACTACGAACACTACCGCGGCTGCTTGAAGACACTCGAACGTTTGGCCAATATGCATGAGAAGCACATGGACGTGTTACGCGGACGCATTGTGGTTTTCGCATCATTCACAGGCGTTAGCTTAGAAGGACATGTAATGCTCTTCACAGGCGATGTGCTCAACAATTGGATCGATTTCATCAAAAACATTCCAAAGCATGATCAATTCCTACGCAAAGTGCCATTGTACGAAAATACGCTGTCACAGGTGCTGCGACAAATTCGCATCGGCCATCGGAAATTTATGCCTAAACAACAGGCAGTGGAATATGCGGGACATCTAATGAAGGTGACAACGACGCTGGGCGATTATCTAACGTTGCACAAGTTTCCGAAATCGTGGCCCGAATCGTTGCAAGAATATGGTATTTAGAATCTGTGTTTTCGAAAAAAAAAAATATGCGAAGAACAAAGAATTATATTTACATAATTTTAGAAATCGTTATCGAATCTGAGGCTGGTCCCCTGATGGTTAATCCGACGGGACAACTGATTGCCCCTGCAATGTGTCCCGGCTTTATGCTGATCGATTTCATCACTACGAATTTGGATTTAGCTAAAGAACGTATGGCTAAATACCACGAACAGAAACACATTGAGCGCGAGCTAGTGACGCGATGCATAGCACAGCTGCATCTGAGATCGCTAACCAAGGACGACTCTGTGACGCCTAACAAAATGATCGATACACTAAACGCGCTGATAGCGGTAAACAGTGCTGCGCCCTCATTTCAGAATATCGACTTGCACATTACCAACTACTACTCGGTACTGACAGACGGCATCGTTTGTATACCGTGGGACTTTATGACGCGATAGTAGTAATAAATTCATTCAAAACAAGACGAGGTAACTTTTCAGTTGGTTTTAGAATATTATAATAGAAAATTCGATCAGTGTTTGTTATTGTTATTTTTATTGACAAAAATATGTTTGTTAGTCGCGTAAGAGAACAGAATCAAATTAGCCAAATTAAGCATATTAATTTAATAAAAAAAAGTTGTCTTCCAACTTTAAACCAAATCCGTTAAACATTTCCTTGTACTCTTAATAATTTGAATTACCTTCTCCAAATGATCTTTTTAACTTTGGTTTACACAGGCCAGGTCGCAAACCTTTTACCACTTTAACGCCGGCACCCAGTTGATGAAATTTTAACATGTCGCTATTTTGAGATCCTCATTAATAAAAACATTTCATCCACGCCCATTTCACAGCCTGTACTTTTTAAAGTACAACCGGCGGAAGTGGGTACAAAATTGTTCAATACAAAAAATGTTAAATGATAATCTTCTATTTGTTTTTATATATTATATATTTATTTTATTTATATATTTGAATTAACTGTGATTTAAATTCATCAGTGTCAGGATTAGAAGACATATATAATTTCCAAGTGTTGGTAATCGACACATCAATGAGATATGTGAAATTCACCCACCACCATTTTTCTCCTTCAGAGCTATATGATAAGCTTTCATATCTTGATCAAAAATATCAATACCTAACTACCTTGCTTCCACTTTGTCTTGTTTAACGCTTTGCACTTCTCAATGGCATAAAAGGATCGTAGTTAGTTAGCATTGAACACACACTGTTATCCACTCTTTTTACTGCTAGTATATCCACCAATCATTTTTTCCTTTTTTTCATCTTCCAAGATCGCTATTACAGCTTTTTAAAGAACCTCCTTCTGCCTTCAAAAATGATTTTTGTGGCATTTACTCGTTTTTATTCTTTATACAATGCCGCCGGTTGTACTTTATAAAAGTACACCAACATAAAAAAGCATACAAATCTTTATTTAGCAATATTATATTATTACAAACTATTTTTACATGTTCACTTACTTCTTCTCAAACTTATCACGCACAAATTGAAAATTAAATTCAAAAAAACACTTTTTTTTTATTTTTTTTTATGGAGACCTCTTAAAAATTCGGGATTTGAATTTTCACAATTTTGGCGGGTAATCAAAATAAAGCTAACGGTTGTAAGCTATAAGAAAAATTGAATACAAGCGCAATATATGTATTAAACAGTTTTGAAGTAAAACCTATTTTGCCGTACTTTATAAAGTACAACCGGCGGTAATGGGTTAACACGTCTTTTGTCATTTCTAAAATTAGCTGACTTCAGCCTTATTTTTTAGTTCGGGGTGGATTCTATTTCGAATGAAATAAATAAATACATACAAGGAAGCTTTTTTAAGTAGATACAATAACGTTTTTATTTGATTTTTGAAGTACGTACATACATATGTCTGTATATTGTGATATTTATTTAATGAAAAACATACATAATCGACATTTTTAATAAACTTATTTTGCAAATAATAATTTTCGCACAATGCGTGTGTATGTTGTTATAATATATTTATATGTTCTTTTTTCTTTCTTAAATATTCAAAAGCGAAGTGTACAACGAATTTCAGCTGGTTTTTTTTTAACATTTAATGAACTTAACTAAAACTACAAATTGATGTTAATCGAACAAGCGAAAAAAAATTATATATGTTGACTTAAAAAATGTTTATTACTGTAAAAAAAAAATATTTATATATAAAATAACAACGTGATTATGGTTTCATATATAGAAAAGAAAAAGATTTTATATAATAAATAATGCTTTCGTTTTCTGGTTAGGGAAGGGGGAGGGGGGTTTCAAAATATATTTATTTTATTGTGTTGGTGGTGTCTGACTCGACCTACGCTGCTTGTCTTTTTCTTTATCCTTGTCGCCGCCTTTGCGACCAAATATTCTAAACATACCGCTGCGGCGATCTTCCTTGCTCTTGGAAGTGCCGGCCCCTTTTACGCCAGACACAGAGGATATTGATTGCGCTTCGCTTTCGCTTGAACTTTCCGCAGAAACGCGCGACAGATTTATAGAATCTGGCTGCAACGACACGGGACGATTTAAGCCCTCAAAGCGACTTGTTCCCCAGCCTAGGAAAAATATAAAATAGGAAATTGTGTTAGTTTGGAATTAAATAAACGCAAAATGCGAGCACATGCATTAAATATTTACAAAAAATCACTTGTAATAAATATCTTAATGATATATAAATCGTATCATGCGTATTTAATAAATAATTCAACTTAAAAGACACCTTAATTACTTTGCAAACTGGTGCGCAGATAGGAACGATTTAATTTCACCGATTTTATAGTTGTTGGTCCTTGATATTTTAGTAAAGCATGCAGTAAAAAACTTTAATTAACGAAACTATTTTTTTTTATATGAATAAAAAAATAATAAAATAAAGCAGTTCTTAAAAAAAAACGCATAAGAATAAGATTGGAAAGAAGAGTGTAGATAAATTGGCAAAAACAATAAATACTAAAGTTAAAAAACACCGCAGAAGTGGTTTCAATTAAATCTTTAAACTACAACTATTAAAAGTTTGTGCCTTTCTATACTAGCAAAACATAATTTTTATTAAATGTTCAGTACTAAAGTTAAAAAAATACATATATACAAAATAACTTATAAAAACTTGTATTTGAAAAGTTTAAAAATTTGTATACGTTTTTATAATTTAAAAATATTTAAAAAAAACTATTCCCAAAATCCAAAGCAAATTTTTAAAGCACACCACTACATACATTTGTATGAAGAAAAAATCCGAAATAGATATTAAGTATTCTAACTAAGAAAATTCAGAGTAATTGCAAACCCCTAAAAAATAAAGACAGGAAAAAATGCATGCATAAAAGAAAGAAGGGTAAAAATAGGGACTATGGAATGTAAAAAAAAATATTATAATAATAGTGTATTAGTGCAAATGAGTTAGAAAAGGAAGGCGGGCATCAGATAAGCTGCTAACCAGTTCCGTCGTTGTTATTTAAGCCCATGTAGCTTGGATTATTAATGGAGTTGTTATCTGTGGTGAAATGCCAAACGGTGCGACTACTACTGCTTGTGGTCGCTGTTGTTGTTGATGATGATGACGAAGTTGTTGTTGTACAAAAAGATGTCTGTTTACCGTTGTTATTGTTACTGCCGGTGCTTGAATTCGAAATGGTCGTGTGAACTGTACGTTTTGTCGTCACCGGAACGCTGCCAATGCCGCTTGATTCGATCTCAATAAATTTACGCGTAGAGTTGTCCATACGACCGACGTTAGAGCGTGGCGATACTGTGATTATCTGCTGCTGCGTTCTGGTGTAATTGCCCTGGTAATCCGTAGGAGGCGTTCCGGCGGCTGCATTGAATGCATTTATACGCTGCTGTACTTGCGGTGGTCCATGATGCAAATGATGTTGTTGATGATGATGTTGATGATTCTGAGCAACTGCTGTCGCAGCAGCTCCACCCAGAGGCGGCATTGTCGTTGGCAATGGTGGGGGATTTTCTAATTTTAATGTCCATTTTTGTTTAACAAGCAAATGGAAAAATGATTTATATCAATTGGACAAAACAAAAGCACTTAAAATTGGTCACAGTTTTTCATAAAACAAAACATAATCAATGGCCACAAAAATCTAATATTTTTACAACAAAAACTTTGAGTTTTGATTGCTATTTGTATTAGCTAAAACTAACCTTTTATTGTTGAACTTTTAATAAAACATACCTGAATTTCTAGCCTCACTGTGACGTTTCATCACAACGACACTGTCGTCGTTTGAAGAACCATTCTGTATGCCCGAAAAGCCAGCGGGAAGGGTGGAGGACTGTAAGCGCGACATACTGCCGCCCAAATTGCTATTCATATCTGACAAATCTAGAGAGCAAAGAAAGTATTTAAGTATTATTTTAATTTCAAAAGTGTTTTGAAATCATGATTTGAATCTTACCACTGCCCGAATTATTGCGAGTTCGCAGCACGACCGTATTTTCGGTACTTTGGCGATTTGGAACTGGGGGCGGTGCACCCCTTGGCGGTATCGGTGGCTTCTGTTCGAAACCAAAAGATCCTGTCGGCGATGAAGGCGATGTTGCTGGCTGTTATAGAACAAAAATAAAATTAGTTACAGGAATAAAAACTCTTTATTTTAGAGATCAATCAAACAATAAACGTAATTAGAACGTTAATATTGTTTATTTTTTAATAAAACTTGCGTTTAGTTGCTGCTGCGGCTGTTGTTGCTGCTGCATTTGCCTTTGCAGGAATGCCATTTGTGGTGTTGCTGAACCCCCCGACATGCCGCTGTTCATGGAATCATTGCGGAAGCTGGTGCGTCGCTGCGAATCGGGCGAGGAAGTGCGCGAACTAACTGGTGACTCCACTTGACTGGCGATCTTAATATCGGGAAAGCTGTTTGATTGTTGCTGTGAATGGAAATATTTATATAAGAGACTTTTCTCATAAATTTCATCACCAGTTGTTACTTACCTTCATGGACTCGTCGTAGCTCAGCAGCTGTAGATTTGGCGGCAGACTAGCATGAAAGGATATCTTGCGTATCCAGTCGTTCATTATGTCCAATGACGGCGCCTCGAACAGGAATTCCGAACCATCGGGTAGCTTTAGCCTAAAGACGTATTTCTTCTTGGTGTAATCTTCGGCACGTTCACATTTTGCACCCAAAATATTGACGGGTGCATTGGCGGTTTTTTGCTGCAAGAAATCATTCTCGTCCTTGAAGAAACACAACAACTGACCGCACAGCACTGTGTGAAATTGTTTCCATGAGCGTACAGGCGCCTTTTTACCGCCCGACTGCAGACCGTGCTTGCGTTCAAGTGTACCTTGAATTTCAACGGGTGGTAGATCAAAACCTTCACCGCCCTTTTGATTCTTACGGAAGGACTGTGCACGACGACGCGTTGTGAACGATGGCGTACGCTTGGGCTGCTTTTGTTGTACTTTCATGCTTTCAGCGCGCTTTACGTTGGTATCGGCGGAACCGCGACGCAAACGATCGCCAAACATGCTGCTCGAGTTGCTCTTCTGCAGCGAATATTGGTCCTCTTCAGGACCACCAGCGAAGGATGGTCGGATGGGCGAAGCAATAGACGAAGCGGCACTCACTGACGGAGATTGTGGCTGGTTATTTCCGTTGTTTACAGTGACCATAGGTGTTGAGAAGATGGGCGTTTTCTCCTGAGCAGCCGCGTTATTCCGATGTTCCATTTGCTTTTCGGCTCGTCGTCGCTCGTCGTTCAGACGCTGCAGCTCTTTTTGTTTGAGCAATTCGAGACGTTCCTTTTCCATGCGTTCTTTTTCCTTGAGCTTAGCCAAACGCTCGCTTTCAACCTGTTTGCGGAAACGTTGCTCAAGTAATGTAATACGTTTGATAGCCTGAAATTTTTCCTCTTGTGCTGCTACGGTCTTCTCAAAGTCTTGATGGCGTCGCAACAAATCTTCAACTTGTGGTATCGAATCTCCAAGTTTGGCATCTTTGAGCAATGGCTCGCGACTTGTTATCCAGTTCTCGAGTATTTCGGCGTCTTTAAGGAAGATTTGCGTGTCCAAATTCAATTCGTAAATCTCCTTGCGTTGTTGCAACGTGTTTTGCAGCAGCTCGTAACGTTGTGCGAGCACCTGAATTTTTTCATCGATTTCGTGCGCCAAAAAGTGTTTCTCCTTGATGAGTTTCTGCCCGTTGGCTGTAAAGTTGGCAAAGGTTTCGTCGCGTGCATGAATCTCGGCATGATGCTCCTTTATGCTGGCTAGCAATGATTCAGCACCCGGCACGGTTGTCGCTAACTCGGGCGCAGTGATTTTTGCCAACATTTCATTGATCCAGGCGATAAGATCGCGATACTCATCAAAGTACGACTGCAACTGTTCGGCTTGCGATAATTTCTCTTTGCGCATGTTTGTCTTATCTTTTAAATCTGTCCAAGCCTCAACGGTTTCGTCACGTTTCACTTCAATGTGCTCCTTTGCATCGGGATAAATTTCGCCCAACTTTATTGCCTCTGCCAACACTGAGTCCACTTGTTCGCGAATAGCAACCAGTTCTGTTTCGAACACTAAGTGTTTGCGACTTAATGCTTGTATACTTTCCAAATCCTGACCATAATCTTCAGAAATTAGGGATGCTTCCTTTTCGTTAATAAGCGAAATAGTCTCGTCGGCCACACGATCGTAGACATGCACTTGTTTCGCACCAGCGAGCGCATCTTGACGTGCATTGACTAGATCTTTTAACTCTTCCCACAGTTGCTTTGTTTCGTCGCGTTTCGTCTTAATCGAAGTACGATAGGGGTTATTTTCTTTTATCAAATCATCACCACGTTGCAAACATGCCTTGACACGACCCTCATTGGCAGTTAGATTCGAAATAAAGGACTCAAATGCCAATATCAATTGTTCAACATGTTCGACATCTTCTCCATAATCCTCCGAGGCGGTTACCGACATCTGATCGCCAATCCATTCATGTAGATCTTCTGTCTCACGCAAATACTCAAAAAGTTTTTTACATTCACTGAGACGGATTTCGCGATCCTTTGCAAGCCGAATGAGCTCCTCATACTGTTTCGTTACTTCGGTATTTTTAGTGCCTATATTAGCGCTATCGAAGTGATTTCTTTCAACAAGGCTAGTCGCAAGCTTATTAACTTTATCGATGGAAGACTTAAAAGAGACTAATTCACGTTGCAGAACTTCAAGTTTCTTTTGATGTGATTGTACAGATGCTTCGTCTCGTCCATAATCGCCGGAAACCAAAATCGGGCGTTTTTCCCGCATCCACGCTTCGGCTTCGTTTGCTTCTACGTAGAACATTTGACTTTCAACAGCATCCAAAAGTCGCAAACGGCGTATACTGGCCAAATCGCGAAGATTTAACAGTTTCTTTTGCAATAAATCGCACTTGTACTGAACCTGTTCGCTGGCAAAGTGATTATCGCGTACCATGTGTTGGCCGCGCTGCAACAGCGCTTGTATCAGTGGTTCCTGCGATAGTATCTCTGCTTCGAGTCCTTGATGTTTCTTCTGTAGCACTTGCACTGCTATCAAACTAGTGCCCAGATCTTGTGAACCGGCGATGGCTTCCTTTTCGGTTAACCACTGCAATTCATCTTCGGCATCACGCAAAAATTGTTGCAGACTCAATGAGTCTTCCAAATTCTCACGACGAATTGCGATCGGTTCGTGCAGTGTGTGATAGCGTTTAATCGAGGCCATTGCTCGTTCGTGTATCTCATCCTTAAGGAAATGATCAGCTTGGAAGAATTTTTCATCGCTCTGTTTAATTTGATCAGCCAATTCATTATGGTGCGCTACATCCGCCTCCAGGCGTTCGTGCTTTTTAATTAGATTACTTACGGTGGCCAAGTCCTTACCATAGTCTTCACTCGACAAATGCGATTCTACTTCGTCCATCCAGTTGTTAAATTCGTCCAGACTACGATTAAATGTCAGCGCATCATATGCTTGGTTCAATTTTTCCTTTTTCTCTTTGGATGCTGCTTTTAGTTTTTTCCAGTCACTTTCCAGCATTTCGAGATGTTGGGCAATTTCATCTTTGGCAAAGTGTTCATGTTTAATAAGACGCTCTCCCTCCGATATAACATCTTTGACACGTGAAGTATTCGTTAGAAGCTCACTATCAAATGCTGTGTGCTTTTGAATTTTGCTTTGCAAGTTATTCGGTTCGCGATAGTTTTCATCAATCGCAATTTGCATTTTCTGCACTAGCCAACGATCAATTTCGTATAAGCTGCGCAGGAATTCCTGCAGTTGCAACGATTGAGTCAGCTTCTGTTTGCGTTCCATTGAGAGTGACATTAATTTGGTTTTACGCTTCAGCACATAGCTTAACTTTTCTGAAATCACATCGGCATCCTTTGGCTCGCCTTCTAATATTGAATTAGCAAACTTCTGCAACTCGTCAACGTTATCAGAGTCTAGGAGTTTTTCAAAGGCATCGTGTTTCTTAATAAGACGCTCAACAGCCGTGTAAGAATCACCCAAATCGTCGTTGTTAAGGAAAGCTTCCTTGTTTGCAAGCCAAATTTCAACTTGTTCCACCTGTGCCTTGAACAAGTGCAGTTGGTGTGCTTCTGTTAAATTTTTAGCACGTTCGTTCCATGCATCGTGTAGTTTCTCATGCAATTTGGCTAACGTTTTTAACCAAGACTTTATCATTTCGGGTTTATCTCTGGCAGCTAGTGTTTCACCATGTGCCTTAAGATCTCTAAACGTTTTATCGCGACCGTCAATTTCAACTCTACGCTCCTGATGTAGCTCTAGTTGTGTTTCACAGTCGGTTATGGTCATCGGAGTCGGGGCAGCATTCATTTTTTTGATCATATCATTGACCCACAACTCTAGTTCGTTAATATCCGACACGAATTTGTGCACCAAATAGGCATCATTAAGATCAGCGCGTCGCTTTACAGCCAAGTCCTCCAAATTCTTCCACGATACGTGCAATTCTTCGAGTTTCT
Organism: Suillia variegata; assembly: GCA_949127995.1. Lineage (NCBI taxonomy): Eukaryota > Metazoa > Arthropoda > Insecta > Diptera > Heleomyzidae > Suillia > Suillia variegata. The sequence continues at coordinate 43,807,600 of OX421845.1, forward strand.
TTTCAATATCCTTGGCACGATCGGGATAGGTTTTCTTTAGCGATAACGCATCGCTTTCGTGATCGGCGATTTTTTGCGCCACCGCGGACATGTCACGCTCTAATGCGTCTTCTCGCCGAATCAGCGTCTCAACAGCAGCCAAATCACGCCCCACATCTTCCGAACTCATTGCCAAAGCCTTTTCAGCAATACGATCTGAAGTATCATCAACATCGCGATTAAAGACATGTATTTCATGTGCGCCACCGAGCAATGCACGATAGGCATTTAAAGCGCCTTGCAGTTGTCGCCAATTGTTGTTAAAGTCACGACGACGTTTGTCAATATTTTTCGTCTCTGCGGGTACTTCACCCTGATGTATGAGTTTGTCGCCCAGCGTATTGATGTGCTTAACTCGTTGGTCGTCTACACGCATATCCGAATCGACATCGTCTAATTTTCGCATAAGCGCGCTGCAGTGTTCCAAATCACGTCCTGTATCACTGGCTTGTATCATCATTTCCTTATCGCGTATCCAAGCTTCGATTTTGTCTAATTGATTGTTAAACTCGAGAATGTCCTGTGCTTCTTCGAGACCACGTCCACGGTTGTCTAACTCGTCAAGTAAGCTCTTCCACGCAGACATAACACGTTCAATAGCCTGCTTTATTTCCGGTGACGATTCATGTTGCTTGCTTAACAAAATCAGTCCAGTTTCTTGGATTTCCTGTATACGACCCTGGTTTGCAGCGACTTCGGCTTGGAAGGCTTGATGTTTCTGCAATTTCTTTATCTTCTCATCTAAATTCGATACTTCGCCGTAACTGGCCGCATCGGCTTCAAGTTTCTTCTTTTTTTCATTAATCCATGATTCGGCTTCGGCACAATCACGCACAAACTGCGCATACAGCAGAGCATCCTCAAGTTTGTAGCGACGCACGGCACAAAGGTCCTTAACCTTTTGACGGCGTGCGAGCACACCCTGCAGTATGGTTTGAATATTGGCGCTATCGTAATGACGCTGTTCGATGAGTTTGCGACCATGTTCCTGCAGTAGTGCAACCTTTTCTTCTTGCGTCTGAATGAGACGTTCAAACTCGTCATGTTTTTTTATTTGATTTTGAACATCTTCGACAGTTTGACCGAAATCGGAGCTTGTTAGCGCTGCTTGTTGCGAGCTGGAGAGATTGTCGATTTGTTTAGCATCACGCAGAAAACAGAACAGATCGATCTTTTGTTCCAACATGATTTTCTTCTTATTCCAAGCGGTGTGCAACTTTTGACGTTCATCCAACATAGCCGAACATTTTTCTTCCACCTCGGCCGCAGCATAGTGACCAGTTTGGACCATTGAATCGCTTAGTTCGTTCAAGTAGCGGAATTTATCTTCACGCGCTTCGATTTCACCGTAAATGGCGTCGTGTTGAATCTTAAGCGCCGTTGCTCCGGCCGCATCACTTACATGTTCTTCGGCCTGAAGTGCAGCACGCAGATTTGACGACCAAGACATGATGTCACGAACATCAGTGTGGAATGATTGCAAATCCGAACTGGCTGCCAAACGATCACCACGTGCACCTGATCTCTCCTTGAGATCATTCCATGCGGCGACTACTTTGTCCTGCTTTTGTGCAATTGCAGAAGCATTCGAAGGGTATTTTGCTTGCAAACGCACCGAATCTTCCACCAGCACTTGCAATTGCGCTTCTAAAGCGACCAAATCATTTTCGAAGCCCTCATGCTTTCGTAACAGCGCTAGAGCAGAGTTCAAATCTTTACCTAGTTCAAATGAAAGCGCCGCGTTTTTATCTTGAATGCGGAATAGTGCTTCGGCCACATCGCGATGGAAGCGATGTATTTCTCCGGCAGCATGCAGTTTCTGTTCGCGTTGATTTAGCAACTTCACAAGATTCTCCCAAGACGATCTGAAATTAAGAAAAAAATTAATCTATTATATCAAAATGAATTCTTCTTTCTTTGTAGCAAATGGGCGTCTAAACCATTCATCCGATTTTGATGCAATTTTAGAGAGTTGCTGTGCTCACGCCAACTTAGGTTTGGGGCAAAAAAATTTTTGACACGCCCACCTATTACGCCCATAATCTGAAAATTGGTATCTAAGTTTGTATAGATACTGTCGAAAACTTCCCTAAAAATGGACTAGGTTGGATCAATTTAACGCCCACTTTGAAAAAAAATAGAAAAAATGCGATAACGTGGCTAGTATTGCTCCTAAAAATCTGAAATTTGGTATCAGAGTTTGTATTGGCACTGTCGATAACTTCCCCAAAAATGGTTGGATCAACGCACACTTGCAAAAAAAGGGTGGATCATTTTTACGCCTACCACCATTTGCTCAGAAATTTGATGTGCTATATAGAAAACATGTTACGGGATGCACCCGGAAGAATAACAGGATATACAAAATTGTCCACGCCCACTTATTACGCCCTCAATTTATTTAATTAAGTAAAAATATACGATGACATTGCTAATATTGCATTCACTAGTTTTAAATAAATCTTCGATGCCCAATTCTCTTAAATTTACCTTAATTGTTCTTGTCTTTTTTCAACATCAGTTGCATAAGGGCTCTCAGACTCTATCAGCTTCTTTGCCAGCACTTCACATTGGTCGACACGATCTGAACCGACTTCGACACGATGTTTCAAATCGTCAAACTTGTTTTGCAACAACTGCAAATGTTCAAAATCTTGGCCGTAATCCTCGGAGGAAGCGGCCTGCTCTTGTTCTTTAATCCATTGCTCCACCTCATCGGACTCCAGGAAGTATTCGTGCATATACAAACTCTCCATCAGACGCATTTGACGCTGTGAAGCAAGCTTATGCAGTGATTTTAACATTTTCTCAATAAGCTGCTGTTTAGCTGTGAGAATTTTGCTATCTGGATGTCCAGCTGCTACCATCGCAGCACAATTGTGTCCCATTTCGGTAACAATGCCCGAATATGTATCCAGTTCTAGTTCGATTGTTTTGTGCTTGGTCAATAATTTTGCAGCGGAATCGCGGTCACGTCCGAACTCTGTCGAACGTAAAGCATTATTTCGTTCACCCAACCATGATTCAATCTCGACAGCATCAGATAAATATTGTTGTGCTTTAAGTGACATTTCAAGTTTTTTGGTACGATCATTCGAATGATTATCCAGATCAGTCCAAGCATCTTGCAATTTTGTGCACAAAGCCTTGACATTTTCCTTTTCCGGATGATTTTGTGAAACGAGTGTTTGACCCGATTGTAGCGCCTTATTTATCATTGATTGATGACCCTTGATCTCGGCTTCCAATTTCTTATGCTTCTTGGATAGAGTTTGCGCTTGATGCAGGTTCTGGCCCAATTCTTTTGATTTCGCCGCTGGTAAATGATCGTTAATCCATTGAAACTCAGCATCCAATTCAAAAACGAACTTGTGGTAGTTCAAACTTTCCTCGAGTTCTTCGCGACGCTTTTGCATAGGGTCGCGAAGTAGTTTAAAACGATTTTGGATGTCCTTAGTTTCATCTTTGATATTGTCAGCATTAAAGTGGCCTTCATGTGCCATTTCTTCGCCAGAGTTGACAAGCTCCTCGATCTTTTGCTCCCAAACGGTGATTTCTGATTCTACGAGCTGATGTTTATTAATCAAGTCCTTGCAGCTGCGCAAATCATTACCGACATCCTTGCTTTTTAGAGCAGCATCTAGTTCTTCGACCTTCTTTTTGGCATCTTCAATGGCACGGTTATGTTCGCGTTGTGAGGCTGCTTGTTCTAGCTTGCGACCTTTGTCTTCTGAGAGTATCAACAAATCCTTCCATTTCTTGTTAAGATCCGCAACACGACCTTCTACTTCTGGCACACGATTTTTCGCGGCAATCAACGCTTCACCATCCTTATTAATATTCCTGAGTTGGCCTTCGTTTGCACGTAGCTCGCGTTCGAATGCTTTGTGTTTTTGCAGTTTTCGCGGTAAATTGGTTAAATCGCGATAACTTTCATCGCCAGCGATTTTTGTCTTGTCATTCAACCAAACAGACAAATCATCAGCTTCGGCGGCAAATTTATGGAAATCTTTGGAGGCTTGTAACGACCGCTTACGCTCGAATGCACGATCTTTGACAGCTTTGCGTTTGGCCAATACCTGATTGCGTCTATCGTCAATGCTTAAAGTTTTAAAACGATTAAATATATTAATAAACAATGTTTTCATGAGGTCAAAATCTTATTTAAGCACAATGTCGAATGAATTTTACTCTTACAGTTTAAATATTATTTTAAATGATGGTTAACTTATTTTCAAACTTACTATTTGGCATCATAGTGATCGTTTGCAATCAGTTTATCAGCATTATCGGAGAATCCTTTAAGAATTTTATCCTGCGCCATTAAACTTTTCTCAAAATCAAGATGACGTTTAAGTATTGCTTCGACTTCATCCAAAGAATTCTAAACAAACGAAAAAAAAAAAATAAAAATCTCGATTAATAACAGACATATAAATTGAAAATTGATCTAAATACTTACTCCCAAATTGTTATATTCCAAGAAAGCCTCATGACTCTTAGTGGTGGCATCAATTTTATCGGCCTCTCGATTGAATATTTGCAGTTCGACACATTGTTGCAACCATTTCTGTTTTTCAACCCAACCCCGATGAATGGCATCTTGTTCTGCACGCAGACGATCAATGATCTTAACAGTCTCCTCCATATTAGGTTTGCCATCGGAGAGTTGTTTGCCTAGGTTGATAACTTCAACGAATTCGTTATCGTGGGCTTTAATATCATCACCAAGATCGTTGTGTTTTTTTAAGAGATTGTTAGCGGTTTCAACATCTCGAGCGGGCTCATCGGCGTTCAATTGATCCTTAACGGAGTCGATCCACGCAAGTAAGGTCTTGGCGCTGTTATAATCAATTTTATCATATTTAATTTACAAATTTGTGATCCACTACCACTATGAACTCTAACGAACCTATTATTGAAAATTTGTTGTCCGACTGCGCTCTCAACGCGAGCTCGCAACTCGCTGCCCTTGTTATGAAGTTGCTTCCACATATCTTGCACTTCCTGCTGACGTGCTGTGACATTGTCGCGTTCGGCAGGATAGGCATTTTTAACACTGAAATCAGGTAATGTAATTTATGCTAAGTCAAATTTATCCGCTTTGTTATATTGTTTTACTTACGAATTTCCAAGATAGTTGACACGGTTGACTTTCTCTTCGACAGGTGCCAATTCGCGCTCCAAATTCTGATGACGTCGCTGCAGAGCTTGTACCGTCTTTAAATCAGGACTTATGACTGCCGTATCCAGTTGCATCATTTTCTCATTCATCCAGACCTTGGCCTCGTCGCATGTCCGATTAAACAACTCCACACTAGATGCGCCCTCTAAACTCTTTTCACGCTGTGCTTTTGCATTGTTCAGACGCTGCCAGATTTGATGGATTTGCCGTTGACGTGCAATGATTTTATCGAGCTGTGAGTGACCTTGTCGCCGGAAAGTTTCGACAGCACCATCGATTTCTTCAACGCGTTTCGATGCGGCTGACAGGTCGGTAAGGAATTTCTCAAATTTGCGCTTTGCATTCTCAACGCCATCGCCATCATCAGACTTAATCATTCGCTCTTTCTCCTTCATCCACTTTTCAAAGTCATCACACTCGCGGTAGAAGCCAAATAAATGTATGGAATCTTCGAGCAGAGCATGACGCTTTTGTGCCATCTCCTGCAGTTCATCGTAGGTTGTGTTAATGCGTTTTTGACGCTTTTCGACGCTGTCTACGTCGTTATCATTAATACTGTTGGTAGATGTGCGACGCTTGACTAGTGGTTTGGGCACTGACGTAACCACGGTAGCCGGCTTGATGCGCTTTACCGGAACCACTTGTCGCACAAGTATAGTCTTTTTTACCTTCTGCAGACTCTTTACCTTTTCTGCTTTCGGTACAATACAGGTAACGGGACGTGGTTCGATTTCACGTATGTAATTGGCGGGCACAAAGCCCTCCAGCCCATTCTCTTTACGTACGCACCACCAGTCGTCGTTAGTCTTCGACTTGAGCAACATCACTTCACCTTTATCCATTTTCATTCCTTGACCTTCAAATGGAAACATTGCGCGTACATGCGGCAGCAATTTGGTTTCGGTGACTTTTTTGTGTTCGAGTTTTTCGACCCATTCGTCCTCCCAAACTTCTTTGGGCACGAGACGTGTTTCGTTGACCCATTCCTCTTGTTCTATTTCGGGCAAATCGGGCTCATTGGCAGACAGCTAAATGAAAATAAATTGTACAGTTTTAAATGTCAATAAACTTTTAACAGTAAAAAATAATAAATTACACCAACAATTATTAACTTATAAGATTGTTAGTTATACGAATATGTCAAATATTTGGATCTTTAAGAAGTTCCTAGTACAAGACAAAATCAAAAATTAAAACCCACCTCCAGCGTGCAAATGCCCGCTTTGATTAGCTTGTCGGCTTGTTGGTTTAAATTAAGAATATCACCGGAATAGGCATTCAATTCGCCCTGCAGATCTCGATGACGCTGTAGCAATGCCTGAGCTGATGGTTCATCATTGCCGTAATCATTCGAATTAACCAGTGCCATTTTTTCGTTCAGCCACGATTCTGCCTCGTTGGCGTCAGTATAGAACTGATACGCTTCAGCGGCATCCTCCAGCTGACGACGACGCAACTCAACGAGATCTTCAAGTGCTTGCCAGTGTTCGGCGAGCGAATCAATTCGACTTTTAATTTCAGACGAGCGCGGATGACGTTCGCCAATTAGACGCTTGCCAGCATCGGACATTTGCGACGATTTGGGTTTACGCGACTTGATCTCATCCTCAAGCGCCTTGTGTTTCTGCTGCAGCGAGAGTACTGCGCGCAAATCCTTGGCGGTTATGCCCGTCTTGCAGATGCGTTGCTTATCGACCAACCAGCCCTCTTCGTTGTCATAGTCCTCCATAAAGTGATGAAAGTTGCGCGCCTCCTCGAGGCAAGCTCGTCGCTTAGCACACAGCTTCAGCAGCTTTGCATAGGCTTCTTCGAGTTCGGTAAGGCGTTGCACTAGCAACGCAGCATCCTTTTGCTCGGACGACCTGTATGGCTGTACGAGACGTGTGAAACGCTTAAGCGTCTCACCGAATGTATTCACCTGCAGTTCCTGCAGCGAATGAGCTTGCAACAGCTCCTCGACGCCCAGCAAATGTGGCCCAACATCTTCGGAGGCGAATTGTATTTGCAGATCTTTGACGGCTTCTGTTGTGCTAGCAATCTCGCGTAGCAAATGCATTAAATTGCTCATTTGTGATAGATTCAAGCGCTGATTTTCGAGCAGCTCAAGCAATTTGCGCCATTTTTCCATTACCTCAGCCTCCCGTGTCTTGACTCGCTCCTTGCCGTGATAGTTTTCGCGTTCGAGCTCATTTGCCATAGCTGTCAGATCGTTAAAGCGTTCGACGCGCGCCAAAATGTCAGCGGAAATCGCTTCGTGCTTCTTTAACGTTGCGTCCACTTGTCTCAAGTAACGAGGATCAGAAAGGACTTGAATCATCTCTTTGAGATAGCCCTCGCGCAATACTGACTTCTTTTCGAATTTGTAGTTGAGCTGTTCCAGCTTTTCCTGACGCAGTAGCTCTTCGCGTAGTGCCACTTCGCGATGGTGTTCGGCATACTCTAATAGCTGCCATGCCTTTTCGATGTCGTTTACCAATTGGCCTTCTTGTGGATTGTAGGGCGGCTGATTTAACGCTTTCAGCAGAGTGTTAATGGTAAAGTAAAGCGCCTCGATTTCACTGCGTTCCTTGTATCTGTTAATGAATAAGAATTTTAAAGAAATCGATTTTTTTGGACATGGGATAAATATAGTAAACAAGAATAGGGCGCAACATTTATTAATTTTGTATTTTTCAAGTTCTTTAAGTCTAAAAATCCAACAAAACTAAATATTTATACAATTAAATACTCGTATAAACAATTTTTATTACTTACTTTGGTGGTTTCTCGATAGTGCGATATTCTTTAAATGCCAGCAATTTTTTTTGAATCCCTTCAAGAGAATTGGGAAAATCGCGTTTTTGCAATTCCAACGTTTTTTGTCTTATCCAACTCAGTAAATTTGTCGTCAGGCGTTCATAATTCATTTTTTTGCGATCGGCATCCATCAGTTGACCCACGATCTAAAAATGAAACAAAAAACAAATTTTGAATAAAAACCATTTTAATTTAATCAAATCCAATCGAAAATTAAGCCAAACTTGACCAATAATCAATTTCAAGGCAATTATAAATTTTTCCTGCAGCCGTTTGAAATAAATCAGTTAAAGATAAATTGTGTGCCGCACCAAACCGAGGCGCAGTCAACAAACTCATAGCAAAGTGAATTAGAGCACAAATTAAAATACGTTATTGGTCTTATTAGATTGGACTTGGCTTGAGTTTATTTCTGAGTTGCCTCGTTGAATGCCGATCAGTCAGTAAGATCCAGCCAACAGATTGTACAGAATTTTGCATATCAAAACCTTAACCTTTTACTGACTCTTGTATTTTTTATGCAATCGAATTTTTTCCATTTTATATTAATATTAAAAATCACTATCATATTACAAAATTTAACAAATTTTTAATATAGAAACAAAATTAATTCTTGGCTTTTAGACGCAATGATATAAAAAATATATACAGTCGTTTCTAGTGTTTACAGGTTAAGCAATGGAAAAAAACCCGTTGCTTTGACTAGTATATATGTATATTTTTTTTTATTTTGCAAATTTCACTTTATACATTTTCATTGGACACTTCACTTACGTTGGCAATACGCTTTCCACTTTTCTGTTCGTTTTTCATGCGTGCAAATGTGTGATAATAAGACGCCACATAGGTCAAGATCGATTTTTCATCGGGACGCGCAGAGTCAATATCTTCGGCATCGAGCAAACTTAAAGAAAAATATAAAATTAAAAATGTTTTCAATAAAATGCAAATTTAAGCGAAAATCTTTGAATTCGTCTCAATTCGAAATATTTATTCTAGACGACATAAGCTCAATTTTTCAAAAGTTCGATTTTTAACATTTTAGTTATGTTATGATTAAGCTGTATGTATGTATCAATACAGATAATCCAGTCAACAAATTTAAAGTCTTTAAAATTTCACATAAAACGAAAAATGCAAAAACACTGAACTTATTTTTGTCGATTTAATTTTTAAATTTACCTCGGTATGCCCAAATCCGAGGCGGCCACATCAAAGGCATGATTTAAATTGTCAATGTTGGAGTTCTTCGCGTTAACCAACGTGCTGTATTCAAACAAATCGGGACGATGTGAATGAATGAGCGCATTGAAGCCCAAACCTGAACGCCAAGAAGAAGTGAAATCTTGAATATTAACGCCTGGATAACCATGCGTTTTACGCTGGCACCACAAAAGGAGCGCATCTTTGGCTGAACGTTTTTCAGATGATTCGTTTTCTTCGTCCTTAAAAACAATTTCAATTATTTATTGATTTCATATCTAAATTAAGAAAGGGCCACAGATACTTACAACATCAATTTCAATTTCTTGAATTTGAAACCGCAAAATAATTGTCCATATAAGACCTAAAATCAATCTGGGATTGCCATCGACAATATCCTCAGCACCAATGGACTCTAAGCGAACCTGGAATTATATAAAGAAAATACTTTTATTATTTCTATGGCTACTTCTACAATATTTTTAATTTTTTTTTAAATATAAAATCTCGGAGTTGATAAATATAAGAACATATTCCTAGCGGTTTTTTTTTTATTCATTTTGCTTTTATCTATTTTTTATTTGAATAAGATAATAAATATTTTAAAGGTATGTAGATAAAAACCGAAAAACAAAAATAAACATAAACATAAAAGAAAATCAATTGCCAGCAAACTTTGGAATCGCAATTTCAACCAAAATTGTACAAATACAAGTCGGAAATATCAAAAAATAATATATATTAAAAAAGAAAACCACAAAAATAGCTGACTAATTCTTTACCAAATATTGCCAAAAAAAGCTTTTGTCGTTTTCAGCACATCGATGATAAAGTAAGCAAACCTTGGCGAAAGATAAAGAGTAGCTGCTTGAGTTATTGAAAAAAACGACTCTGGAAACGATCAAAAACCTTCTAAGTACGTCGTATTTCAATCACGAAAACAAATACTGTGCAACGAATTGACTCTTTAAAAGCCAAAGGCATAAAGTTTAAAATGTTGGACTTGAACTTTTTAAAGTATATAATTTCAAAACTTTTTTAAATAGAGCAGGCCTTTTCAAAATTCATATAAAAGACAACTTTAAGATAAACCGGGCCAGTCAAAATTAATTGAAATGTTGGGCGCTAAGCGAGAACAATGGCGATCGATTAATGAACAACACAATACGGAAATGAGTTTTGTTACAAGTCACAAACGTTGTTGGTTGTTGTTGCAACAAATCAATGTTGCTCACATCAGAAATCACAATTAAAAATAATCAATGATTAAATTCGCTCATTTATGACAGAAAATAATTTTTAAATAACGATACAAATCTAAGTAATACCTAAAAACTTCAGCACACGATTTGACATTATTTTACTTACAAATGAATGAGTGATTATTTAGCTTTGACGTATTTTATTACGAAATAATGAGTAGTCTTTTGAATTCATTCCATATTTTTAATCAGATTGGTTATATTTTGTTTAAATTAATTTGCATTGGATATCTAATCGCATCTCTTCATTCTCTAAAATATTAGGGAAGGTTCAAAAAACATGTTTTAAATATTTAAAGAAAATGTGTGCATTTCCACTGCCATTTACAAGAGCGCAGAAATTCAGCAGCAAGCAACTTTCACTGCCGCTGTCTGATTGCAGTATTTGCAGCTTCTGCGATTGCTGTTGCTGTTGCAAATGCATTGCGGCGCGATTAAATTACGTGAATTAATGTGAATTGAATGAAGTGAAGCATTGTTTTAATTAGATTAAACAAATCCGCTGAAGAAAAGCGAAAGAAAAACTGTGTCACACGTCAGTAGAAATTTCATAGCTACATGAACTGACTCCAGGTTAGTGAAGAAGTGAAGCCACACATAGAAACAAATTAAACAAAAAAAAACAAATAACAAATAAATAAAAAAAAACAAAAAAATTTAAAACAAATGAGTGAATTGCATGAGGCAATGGCTTGGCTTGTCATGGCAAATTGTGAAAATTTGCACCAACACATTCTTCTTTATTATTTTCAATTAGAGTTGGAATTACGAAAGTAAAAAAACAAAAACAAATTTGTAACTAACTTCGCAATTAGGAATCATATCAAATAAAAAAAGTTTCCATTAACATTTAAAAAAGACCGTTATTTAGAAATAAAAGAAACTTAATTCTAAAAATATTCGAAATCGTTTTTATCAAAAACCCTTCAGTAGTCGCTGTAGAAAGTGTGACAACACAAAATACACGAGCGTGTATGAAACAAAAATGTAAATTATTACAAAATGTGCAAAATAAGCAATTAAATATACAAAAGAAAGAAAGAAAAACCCGCTTACAACAAATGCGCCTTTTGCGCCGCTACTGGATTGGCCAAAAAAAAAACTTTCAAAAGTAAAAATGTGCCCGAGCGCCTTATTCAAACGCAGCGCACGCAGTGAACGCACTTAACGATGCGGCGCATGCGCAACAAATCTGCGTCGCTTTAGTGACAGCTGCGAACGCTTCATTTTCCTCGCACACCCCTGCCCACTTCTTTCTTACCTTGGTGTGCAAGAATGCCAGACTCTTGTTGACATTTTCGATTTTATGAACACGCATTCGACCGTTATTTGGCTTTCCCAGTTTCTCCGACGATATGATCTCGAGCAATTTCAGTAATTTGATACCATCGGCTAGATCTGTGAATAGGTCTTCGACCTCCATTTTTGCCTGTGCAAGTGGAGAAAAGAAATTTATTTATATTTGTGAAATTTTTTTTATTGCGAGAATCTTCTTTTGGGGAAAGAATTTCATTTAGGTAAAAATAAAAGAATGAATGAAACAACTCACTTTGATTAAAAATGAATTCATCCATTTTGTAAACGTTTTCTTTTGGATGTGCAGACGCTCCTCCTGCAGCGTCTTGATTCTTTCATTTTCGAATTTAATTATGCCATCTCGTTGGGTCATATTGACATTGGAATTGCTATTTTGTCGTTGGGCTTGCAACGAATAACCGCCGGGCTCATATTGTGACGCTGCAAAACAACAAAAATATTTTTATTTTAAAAATTTATTATAAATAATAAACTGAAATTTAATAATCGCAGGTATAAGAAAACTAAACTTTGACATTTTACAAACATAAACAGTATAGAATAAAATGTTGAAATAGTGAAATGAAATAAATTCTAGTATTTTTATACCCTTCGTCACATGCAAGTACCTATATTCAGTTAGTTGTAGTTACACAAAAAAACTACTCACAAAAAATGGGCGTCATCGGAACAAAACTACTCTCCCATTACATACAAACAGCCGCTTTATATACGAAAAAATTAATAAAAATAATTCCAGTGTAGATAACCAATTCGATATTCGGTATTTAGTAGTAACATGAAATTACTCACAAAAAATGGGAGTGATCGAAAGAGAACAACGGCCACTTATAACAGTGATATATAGTATATATGTATGTGCTACAAGAAGAACACTTTGTAGCGTCTCTAAAGTGGCGGTGGGTATTTGAACTTCGACATAGCCGAATACAATACAACAAAAGAAAACGAGCTTTACTAAACTAACGCATGATGGTGTCAAAGAGTTTAAGAGGTCGCAGGGGCCAAATACCTGTCCACACGCACTCACAGCGGGCGGTTGGCTCATACAAAAACAACAACAAGTACAACAACAAAAACAACCACTACAACAATGTTTGTAGAAAGCCAGTAATACCGGGGCCGACGGTTTGCAACGACCAACCGCAGAAAACCAAAAAACGATTTATTGGCATTTACACTTTTCTTTACGAAACCGTTTAAAAGCGAAATAAACAATAGAAAAAAAAAAAACCCTTGTGAAACCATACAAGAGACATGAAATTATTTGTTTAACGCTTTCAAAGCCGGTATTTAGCGTTTTCAATGAGCAGACGAAAAAAATCAATACTTGCACTCTCGCTTTTTTTAAGGTTTTGTTTAAAATTACAACATCGCAATTCTACTTTTTTAAACCACGATTTGTTTTATACAGGGGCAAAACTAAAAAAAAAATTGAGATCGTCATGGTCTAACATCAAATTACCTCATTGAGTAAGAATAATGTTCAAGTAAATATCAATAATTTTAGTTTCGTTATAAATAACAAATTGTCATGAACTTGATTTTTGATTACATAATGTACATAATGTATATGTATTTGTTTTTTAGCTATTACTTTAGGTATTTTAAATGCTTTACCTTATCGCACGACATTTTTTTTCGTGATAAGAACAGCGAACACCCAAAAACAACAAAATAAACTTTGAAATTACTCAACGTAAATTTTTTGAAATATTTTTGTTCAATGCTTTTGGTTTTTATCGTTTCTTCATGAAGAATATTACCTCACTGGCAAAGTATGACAGACAGACACTTGTCGTTCATTAAATTTAAGTTAACATTTGCTACCGAAATTATTATTTTAATAAGTTTGTGTTATGAGAAAATTGTCAATAATTCCTTTGTTTGAGTTTCTTAATTTTTGTTTTAACTACCTCTGTATTAATGAATTGCCACAACTTAAAGTTAGTTCGCTTATGTTATTATTTTGTAAAACCTAAGGAATAGTTTAAATAACTGCAACAAACTGTTGCAGTTTAAGTAATGTTTCGGTTTTATTAAAAGACTTTTGCAGAAACAGAAATCAAATTAGTTAAGCAGTCATCAAGTCATCAAGTGACTTAAAAAAAATCTTACGCAATTTTGGGTAACAAAAAACTCGAAAACAAAATGACACTGATAAGAAGAAAAAAGTCTTTTTGGGTATATACATATTTACAACCTAAAATAAATGCGGAAGATGATTTTCTCAGTAGTTTTTATTATTATTAAAAAAAACAGTACTGCTTAGTAAATTCCATTTTTTTCATATTATTTTTGTAGAAACATTTTATTCACATATTTTATTGATTAGTCACAAATAACTTGAAGTCTATTTAAAAAATTTTGAAGGTGAAATTTAATTTGTCATACTTTTGAAAATGTTTAGCAGAACAGAAAATCAAATGAAATGAAGATAATCAAAAGAACAGATAAGACAACTTGAGTATTGAATTTAATAAACTACAACGATTTTAGTGTCTCACAATTCTAGTCTTGATTAATTCCAATTTTTTAAGCTGTTGTTTAGATAATTATCATTACTTATCATTACGTTATATTGAATACCTTTTTCTGACTCTCGCACATTTATACATTTTTTTAAGATCAAATTGACATTTTAACTAAAATTTGTAATAGAAATAAATTTTTGTATTTCTTATACTCGTAGCTACATGTTGATCACTCAACAAATACAAAGAAACCAGCATATCAAAACCTACAATTGTGCGAATAAAGTAGTTTGAGTGACCTACCCGTGGCTTGTCTATCGAAGGAAATATATCTTTTATACTCATGTCGACTGAAATTCGATCGCATTTCTCCGAATTGAATTTATACTTTCGATGCTAAATAAAGTAATTCCACATTAAACACTTTCTACTCGGACTTAAAAAATGCTCAATAGTCGTTTTAATGTTTTCTTCTCGTCTATTTTTGCGTTCTTAACTCTGCGTTAACCGATTAACCACTGAGGTTCATTACTAGAAATTAACGCAAAAGCTTTTTGTTTTTGAAGTGTTGCCCCTGGAACTAAACTAGCCTCTGCTTATCGGAACAACGTAGCCTTCTTTCTCCTGCGGTTCATATTCTTACCGCTTGAATATAAAAATATGTATACAATTTTTTTTAAATTTTTTGCATAAAAGCGAGAGTTGCAGAACGCTATAAGCCAGCAAGTTTCTGTAATTACGAATTTTATCACAAAATGATAAGCGAAATATTTTATCAACTCAAATAAAAAAGCTTCTTTTTATCTTATCTTGTGATCATTATCAGAATATTAAGAAAAATGGCAGAACATGCAACAAATATTTACCAAGTTAACTGATTCAATATTCATTGAACCACTTAAGCAAAGTTTTCGAAGTGCAAGAAAAAAACTACTTAGATATACTTTTATAAGTACGAGTATATACTCATATGTATCTATGAACCGTTGGTTTAATATTTAAAATGATCATGTGAAAAACTGATTTGAAAAGGTTTTCCCGGAAACTCATACCTAACTGACCAATTTTATTCACTTATTTTCACATTTCACATTAGCAATCGAATCATAGAAAAATATTTAAAGATGAGAGACCTCGAATAAGGAATCCTATGGTGCTATAAATTATTGATTGTAGTGGAAAATAGATGCTCTTGTATGAAATTTCAATCAATAAGTAATTTTTTCATTTCGAAGCTACCAAATTTAATATAAAAACGTTAGAAAAAAATTATTATTTTATAGTTTAATATTGATACATAACCTTAAGGTAAAGTATATACAATATAAGTAGTTTAAAGTTCAGATTAGACAGCTTACCGCTTCAATTATACATAGACAGTAAGTTTTTTCCCTAATAATGTACTCAGATTGCATATTCTTCATGCTTAATATTCACTCATTCTTATAACGATTTTCTTATCAATTCGTGATATTAAAACTTCAATTCAATTGATAAGGAAAAGTCCAGTTAAGTATTTATGTTAATGCATAATTTTAGGCATACAAAAATCTTTCTTAAAATGTTTTTAAAGTCAATTCCTTTCTCCTTCCAAGTTTTTTTAAATGTATTATAATTTAAATAACACATATGAAAATCTATTTTTCCAGCTGCCGCATTCAGTTCCTCACATGTAGATAGGTGATAAAATGAAATTATTTTTAGCACCACTGCCGCTCGCTCCGGTAGTAAAACTATGTTTTCCTGTCCATTAACTAAGAAAGGAAACTCTGAATTTTGTTGTGCCACACAAATGGAACCGAGTGCAGGATCATCAGCAAATATACAATATAAACAACAAAAACAAGAAAAAAATGTGCAGACAAGGCACAAGGCAGTTCAAAAATAAACTTAGGCGAGAAAGTCGGAAATAAATACACAAAAGAAGCAAACATTAACGAAAGATATAACAAAACAGAAAACGCTGCGCCGCACATTTAAACACAACGTATAAATCCGATCTTGCTCCTGATTTGTTGTTGTTTCTGTAATGTTACAGACTATTTGAATTTCAAGCAATATGTGAACCATATGCAAGCGTACCGTATTGGTTCAGACAGAGGAACCATCATTGCAGACGCACTTCAGATCGGGAAATATTACAATAAATTTACATGGACAAAAAAATAACAAAATTAAATGCTACTT
Source organism: Suillia variegata (assembly GCA_949127995.1). NCBI lineage: Eukaryota > Metazoa > Arthropoda > Insecta > Diptera > Heleomyzidae > Suillia > Suillia variegata. The sequence goes on from OX421845.1 coordinate 43,824,063, forward strand.
AAGCAGTAGCATAAATTAAATTATTAAAAACTTTATGACATTTTAATTATGTAGAAATATTTTGGAGTAGGTGAGCGCGTACGAGACATTAACCCCAACCGGCCCGGTCTGCATAAATAAGCAATAACGAATAAACTTTTATTCTTTATAAATGCAAATTACAAAATCAAGTTAACGAACAAATCGCAGAGCAGAGCAGAGCAGGTCAAAGCATTAATTGGTAAACATTTCTTTTATGACGGACATAAGCCAATGATTTGGCGTTCATCGAAGATTTTGTTAAATATTTGAAATCAATCACAATTTTTTGAATAAAAAAATTGTTTGATTTTCTAATCAATTGATAAATAAACTGTTTATAAATAAATTTTTAATTGTTGTCAATATTTCGAAACAAAAAAATATACTCGTATATCTCGTATTTTAATTTAAAAGAAGGAGATTTTAATATGTAAATTTCGTTTATTTAATTTAAACCTCAACAAAATAATAATTATGGAAATCGTGAAATAAACATTTAAACTTAATTTAGAACAAATGAAAAAAAAAACAGATAAAAAAAAGTATTTTTTTCACCATTAAAAAATGTGTTTATTTGAAAAAATACATTTTAATATCATGAATATATCAAACAAAAGCTTATAAAATATATAATTAAAATATTATACTCTCAATTTATTTGTATGTTATTTAAATTTTTTAATATATATATTCCAATCACACACACAGACACATTGGAGGTACTCTTAGTTAAAGCGTATTTACGTTTATAACTTATGCTGTGAAATATGACAGATTGCAATTGTGATATTCAATCAGCTGTTCAGTTAATATTTAGATGCTTATTGTCTTGTAAATTGAGTGCCGCTTCTTGTTTTAGCACAGCTTAACTCATTTGTAGTTAATAAAATGTAATTGTTTTACAACATTTCCATATCGATTACGAAGTTTTGGCAAAGTGAGTTACAATTTGCGAGCCGGTTAATAATCAGGCAATTTTACAAGTAATGATGGGTAGTTTGAGGGAAGCTTACAGTTGTCATACAACTGATTGCATAAGTTAATATATCATAACTTATGCTTTAACTGTGAGTACCATAATTGTTTAATATTCGCACGATATGATAAAAATTTATATTTTAACAAAATGTCAATTTAAAATTCAAAACAGCAAACGTCGAAATTTTATTCTGCTTCTGCAATCAAAACATTCAGATACAAACTTAAAAATCAAAAAGTCTAAACATGAAAGTTGGTAAAAATCGACACAAACTAAAAAACAAATACTAAATTGCCTCATCCAATCATTCGTTCATTGAATGATTTCAAGTTATTCCAGAGCTTGTGAATAGCGATGAAACCGCAAAAACGTACAAAACAAAAAAAAAAACAACAAAAAAAACAAAACAATGGCTTAAGTTCTTTTATTTGTTGTATTGTCTTTTCACCAGAATGTTTAAAATTTCACCAACATATTTCGAACCTCATTCAAGTGGGTTTGCTTAAATATCCAAATTAGAGATATCGAAAATGTGTGTGTAAAAAAAACTTGTTTGAGTTTTTGTGTTTTTTCTTTTTTTTTTCAATTTTTCATCAAAGGGTTTTGTGAGAATTAAATTGGTCGGGGGAGGGAGCGGTTATACACAAAGGCGCCAACTTTCGTTAAATTTAAGCATTTGAATGCTGATGACGATGACGCTCAGCGTTTAATTGTAATGAAAAAAACAATTTCTTTTAGATTTGAAATAACTTTTGGCATAAAATTCTGTTGAAAAATTCATCAGAAAAAATTATGATAAGAAACATTTTTCATTTTAAAATTGTTCTCAATATTAAAATTTAAAATAATTTTTTTTAAATATCATAATTTTATAATAAATTTATCACAGATTCATTGAAGCCATTTGACCCATTTACATATTACGTGAAGTACTGTGCAATGCGATCAAATTCAATAACATGTTTTTATGGGCGCGCACTTACTCACCACTTGGCCGCATCACAAGTTCAATGGCAAAAATATAAAAACGGCGGCCAATTACAATTTAAATTCGTGTGGAAATGAATAGCTGCCATAGCCGGAGCCAGTGTCCGTTCAGATGCAAAGTGATTTTCAATAGCGCTGTTAATCAGTGGAGGCGCCTCGCTCGCGTACTGCCCGCAACAGTAGCGTCAATAGTTAACCAGTTAACTAGAAGCCGGTCAACAGCGCACAACTGGATGAACGCATTCAATTTACAACAACGGGCCGTGAGAGAGAGAGAGCGATAGAGAGTGATAGAGGCACAGGGGATTGTAAATGCTGCGCGTGCGCATAACTCGTACCGATCAACGACAGAGCATACGCCAAGATGATGTCATAAATCTTAATACCGAAACTTAAAAGGCAAACCGAAAATACAAAATAAAAACGACAGACAGACATTACCAAGGGGAGGAGGAGTAAACAACTGTCGTAAAAGAATAATAAATAAAATCGAAGAAAAAAAAAAAACTTTAACTAATTTTCGCAAAGAAATAACTCCTCTTCGAGCTACAATTTAAGAAAGAGATTTTTTTATGATGATGTCATTATTTTGCAATAAAATTTATTTTATAACTCTTTAGTGTTGTGATTGTTGTTATGGTTGCTATTGTTGTTTTTGCATTTATCAGCGAACGTTTATAGCACATTTTTTCAGACTTACTTGCGTCTAAATCAATAAAGCAAAAATATCAAAATCAATTAAGAACCGAAAAACCATTAAAAAAGAAAAGAAAACAACAACGAAGATAAAAAATGTCGACATTGGCGAATTTCTCTGATTCGATCTTGTCTGGTTTAAGCGCGTTGTGCTCAATTTTAGACATATACAACAAAAAATGCGATTAAGGGGTGTAAATTCATTAATTTCAATCAGAAGTTTAATTGGTCTCTGTGGCTCAAACAATTAATACTGTTATAAGCTGAATAGATATTGTTGCTACTACTTATTGCTAAGCGAAAACAACAACAGCAACAACAACAACAGCAACAACAACAACAGCAACAACAACAACAGCAGCAACAACACCAATATCATGCTAACGCGTGTTGCTCATCTTAAAGATTTGATTTATTAGCAAAGATAATTCCTAGTAAATAAAGTTAGTCATGGCTAGACTTGGGCGAGCTGATTTCACTATTGTTCCTCTCAAACATTTTTTTCTTCTAAGTAAATGATGCATTGTTTATATGTATTAGGAATTGGATATTATTCGGTAGTTGATTACGCCTTTATTTAAATATGATAATTCAAAGGATTCAGTTGAAATTAAAGCGAAACTTAGGAAGTATTATAATTTTTATTAGATTTGTTTTCATCAAGTCGTAATTTTAGGCTCAATAGAAGAGCGTTTTAAATCCCACAGCAAATTTATTATCTTTTTCTTAATACTCGCAAAAATGTTGCAAGTTTCTTTTATGAACGAATCCTACGGATTTTTTTTATTTGTTTGCAATAACTATTAAGAAATGTATTTTATTGATATAAATTCCAAGGTGTAAATGGTGTCGCACATTTTTTTAAATTGTTATTTTACAAATGTTTGTAGTTTTCAGCATTATGCCCACATTTGAACTATTGCCAAATACTTGGTTGGCACTTGGTGCTATTTCTCAAATTTAAAGTTTCCGTTCTGCTTTTGGTTTGTTTAACAGGAAATACTTAAGCTAGCTTTATCTTACAAAACAAGGTTGGCTTAAAATACACAAACATTCATACATATGTACATACATACATAAGTAAATACATAATTAGCTACACAATACGAAAGACAATCTAACTCCAGTGAAATATTACATGCGAAATAATTAAAATGCGTAGAAATAAATATATAAATATTGTATGTAGTGTTAAATTCGGCATTAGTTTGTATGTATAGAGTAACATCCGCTCTCGATTGTGGAGCTACCTAGTTGAGTGAAATCTGTTGAAACTCATTGCAATGTTTTAAAAATTAACATGGAACGTCTTCAACGACGATCGAGCAACATTCCGTGCTGTACACAATAACAACAACAACAATAACAATAACAAGGGCAACAAATTACTAATGTTCCTTTTTCAATTACACTTGACAGTTTAAGAACTTAGGAGACTTTTTTCTTTTCTTTTCTATCGCATCGAATTTTGTTTTCACGTGATAAGACTGTCAAATCACTTTCCACAATTGACAGGCGCACGATAAACGATAAAAAAAATTAATTGAAATTTGAATTATTAGTATTTTTTTTTTTTTTTGTTTCAATAAAAATTTCTCAACAGCAATTAAAGTGTTGCCGAAAAAAGAACTCCAAAAGAAAATATCGTTTTTTGTTCTAACGCGCAAATGGTATTTTGAAAGTCAATATTCAGTGACCGAGTACGAGAATATTGTCATTGAAATGTAATTGGATTCTATTGTAAGAACAATGACGGACAGGCGAACTGTTCGGTTCGGTTTGGTTTGGTTTGGTTTGCTTGGTTTAGGGCAAATCAATGCTGAGCCCTTTAAAATTAAATGTTTCAAATAAAAACCCCAATGGGCGAATTTATGGGTTTTTAATTTAAAATCGTTTTCAGTTGCTTAACGAAAAAATTAATGTATTTTTTACGATACCAATTGAAATCAATTTGAAGGGAGAGCGCAATTTTATAACAGTAATTAATTACGATAAACTACGGAAAGATATTGATCAATATTTTCATTATCTTATGAGTAGAACTACATAAATATGTCTTACGTTTGTAAAATGAAAAATGCATATGTACATATGAGTATAGAATAAAATAAGACAAGTTCAGTTGCATTCCAAGTATTAACAATTCGAAATACCAGTACAAAAAAGTGTGCTTAATAATTAAAGATTATTAAGTCCACAGGCAAACACATTAAACATTTATAAAGAATCTTTACTAGATATGCATTATGCATCTTTATAAACTGCCTACAAAATGGTCATTTGAGATGTTTTGGTTTTAGTTTTAGTTTTAATTCTTAATTTCCTTTATGCAAACTTCCACAATTAACAAATATAAATAATAATAAAAAACAAATTAACCTAAGTAAGGAAAGTATAAAGTAAATATTAGTTAGGGTAAATAGATTATAAAAATTAGGTTTTAAAATCTAACAAGTGTATTGTTATTTTCTACTATATATGTACATACATATATGTATATGTCGAACAACGTCCTTCCGATTCATTTTATTTGGAATGTGATCAGAAAACTATTATTAGGCGGTTTTGTGGTTACTCGTAACTTTGTTTGTGAGTACTCGTAACTATTTTGTAAGGCTTAAATTTCAAAATATAACGAATATACGCTTATTGACATACAGATACAAATACTTTTTACGTAAGCAACTGGTGGAATATTAAATAGAATATATTAATAGTATCTGTCATTCAATATGACTAATTTGGTTTGTGTTTAGTCATTATACCAAATGCTTATTAAGCGATCAGCTTGACATGTATTTTAACAACGCAAAAAACTATCAACATATATAAACAATTTTGTTTATAATTTAACATTAAATTAAAATCCAAAAGCGGTATTCAAGTGTATACATTATGAATTTTAGTTTAGTTTAGTTTATTTTATTCAATTTGTTTCTATTAAACTGGTAAATATTTGTCCAACGCTGGCATCAGACTGTCAACTTCAAAAAGGAGCGATCTGCTTAAACCATATGCCCGCTGCTATTTGCTCTTGTTTACATTTGCTGTTTGTTATTTAGCACAAACGAAGTTAATTTATTCGCCATGACTGAGAATTCCGTTTTCATTTTCCATATGCAAAACACGTTGAAATGTTTTTTCTTCGTTTTTTATTGTCTTTTGGTTTTTTTCATTTCAACACGAAAGTGTAATTACGATCGCATCGCATCGCTCGAATGGGGCACGTAAACAAGTTTCGTGCAAATTGCAAATGCGAAATTAAAGAATTGAAGTGTACAAAATAATTCAGCACAAAACACGAATGAAGCAATACCGAAAGAAAGAACTAAGAGCAGAAAGAACAAGACGAATCAAGAATCAGAATCGACAAACAGGGCATAAATAAGACGCAAGAAATAAAATAAAAATGAGCAACATAAACTTATATAAGTCGATATACTCGTGCTCAAACGACACTCGCGACTAAAATATTAAATATGCTTTTTTGTTTGAAAATTACTCAGCACTGACTCTATGAAAATGACCTCTCAACGAAATTTAGTTAAAACCCGTTTTTAAAATCGAAATATCATCCAAAGTTAAGTGTCCACCAGAATTCTTCTCTTTTATCAATTACAAACAATTTCCTAGATGAAAAATTGCCATTCTGAAGTTCAAAATAAATGTCTAATCTGAATTAACTGATTCTCACGATTTGATTGGGAAAGACTTAATTAATGGAAAGATAGATTGGTTCTTTTACTTTGGAAGATATTTTGAGTATAACTTATATTAAAATTTGTTAATGAATAAGTGGACCAGTTTTTAAAATTTGTGTGGCGTTTAAGAATTAGCGATTTTAGGTTTTTAGAGAACAAACTGATTTTGAGAAACACTTTTAATATTTTTAATAGTTTATATTCTTAAATTTAGAATATCAGTTCGCATTTACATAAGGCCTAAACGATTGTTGGATATAATTCAAAAATATATTAGACAAACATTCTTCCGTTGTCCACGACTGTAGATAAATTAATGTGAAAGAAGTGGAACATGATCGAAACGACAGCGTCGATCCAAGAAGCACACAAAATAACGTTTTACTGCTTCGTGCTGTGCTGGGGCTTTGCTGACTGCAGCTGAAGAATTCATTCGCCTTCTTCTATGTATGTCCGTCTTATTGTTTGTCTGTCCATCTGTCTGTCTGTCTGTCTGTCTGTCTGTAAGTCGGTTACGCTTTTTGATTATTGATTTCATTCTTTTGTAATTTATTGAAATTTAAGTAGGTATGCAAAACGAAGGAAATAAGAAGACATGATGCAAAACAATTTATCGAATCGAATGGAATGGAATGGAATGCCACAAAAGAAAAGAAGTTATTGTTACACGAACCGGACGATCGGACAAATGGACGGAAAAACGAAAAGTAAAGTACCTATCATTCAAAAAGCCCCTTCACCAATTTGCTTGCGAGAGTATTCCAAACTTTTACGAAATTTAATTTCGAATAAAGCACTTCGAAAATCTCAATCAACAGCGACAACGGCAAATATGTACACGCTGCTGACCTCATCAGCGCATGCCATTGGATTCGCTGGCTTTGGCTGTCGATTGGCCGGTTAGTTCGTTAGTTGTTGAAATCAATGCAGTCTTTACTTTTCAACACATTGTCGAAGTCATTGTCGATTGACCACCGGCAAAGTCTCACTTTTCAAAAAAATCAAAAAAAAGGAGAACAGAGAGCAGGGAGCTGGGAAATTTAAACAAAGCAAAAATCGCAACAAAATGAAAATAGTACGTCGCAAGATACTATATGGCTTCATTTTGCTAAAATCAATTGTTGTTTATATAGTGTGTAGTGTGAACCTAACAAACTAGGGCTGAATCAAAAGCAACTTAAATAGTGTTAAGTAAAATAATAGTTAAATCTTTCTTGAATGAAAATCTCAAGGCGCATACAAAATGAAATGCTTTTGAACCTGGCCTATGCTCAGGAGAACAGCTTTAAAACCTACTTGAAACTATTCTCTAAATTAATTCGTAATTCGTAATGTGTAACGGACGATGAGTGGATCCTTATAACAAAGAAATTTACTAAGTCAATTATTTTACCAAGGTCCAGAAATAAAATACAAGCAAAATTCTATATTCCCAAAATTTTTACAAAGAAGTAATCCTTGGATTTTCCATAACCGATTTCCTGAATCTGTTCAAACATACTCAAAAAAAATATCGTTTGCTTATCGTTATTTGCAAATTGTCTACAACTGCAAATCATATTGTCTCGTTCTTTAAGTATTTAAATAATGGACATTTAGTCCAAAGAATTTCATTCTTATTTTTTATTTTGTTTTGTTTTGTTTGTTTCATTTTATTTTAGTCTCTCTGTCTGCGCTGACGTTTAATTTTCGTACAAGCAAATTTTATATGTACGATACATCTTTATTAAGCAATTTGGCGGGTTGAATGAACAAATGAACAAAGAGCTACTTAATTTCTGCTCCTTGGGCAAGTTAATTAAATTTTTGTTTATATTTTTCAGAGGTGTTTTTACAGATCATCAACACAAAATTGCCTAAGAACGGCCTGAATATTTGTTTACAATTAAATATCGCGTAACCATAATTAATCAAAATTGGTTACGGCTGATTAATGATATTCAGCATGTTTTTATATTCAATTATTGTGACTAATATAACAAACATATTTTTAACACGCTGAGACGCTGAGATGGGCGTGTACTGTCACAACAGTACTCTCAAGCTAAGTTGTACAGTGGCAGGCAAATTATTTGCAAGCAATTTACATTTACGTATAGCATCCACGAAATACATTTTTAATTCGGTTCGAATAACACCATCCCATATAATGTTTATAGCACTAGTTACTTAACAATTGCATTGTTTTTATTGGTCAATTGGACAAATGAAGTTCATTATTAGTTTAGTGCTTTAGAACTGCAATAATGTCATAAAACTTTAGTTTTATCTTGTTAAGTTTTAAAATTGCAAAAACCCAAACTAAATGGAAAGAGACCGATTCTTACATTGGAATATAAAACAAACAACAAAGGGAAAAATGTCACCATTTATGAATTTAGTTGAACTTTAAAAGCGCATTTACGCTGGATTAGTTCGTCACAAACAGTTGAGCAGGTATGCGAAAGAAATACTTTTTCGCGATAAATAAAATAAATCAACTACTTTGTACTTTGTAATCACCGCAATTTCGAAAAATAGATTTTCGCACAGAGTGATAAGAACATTGACTTGCTACTTGAATTGATAGTGCGAACAGGGACGGGGAGCGCAGTGTGGACTTGATATTTTATTGACAATATGTCTTCAACCGTTTCCAATGAGTCTATTTCGAGGTAATGACGTACCCCTAAAAAGTGGTGATTGTGTCCAACCAAATGGAACGGAATTGATAATAATTTTTATGATTTATTTATTTAGAACGACGTTGCAGTATAATACAAAAAATAAACAAAAACAAATAAGTTGCCTGCATTAGAAAAAAGTAGGTGAATACATAAAAAAAGAACGAAAACGTTTAAAATTTTGCACACTGCACGCTAATAAAAAACATTTAACTTTAAAGAATTGCAGTTACGACAATAATTAAATTTTTGCTTAGCACAGCGCCATAAAAAGGACAAATGTCTGGCTAGAAAGTAGCAAAAATTTGCAAAGGACTACAAAAATTGCTGAATATTATTTTATTTTAAATAAAACAATAGTTTACAAAAACAATTTTGTTTTGGTTTTAGTCGCTTAATGTACCTTAAAAACAATTTCAGAATGTCCAAAGAGTGAAAACTTAAAATTCGGCCACTCGTTATGATTTTCTTTACGTTTTCTTTTGTTCACAAATGATGTTTTTCTTGTCATATCGAACTTTTTCTATGTTTCGATAAGCCGAGGTTAAATAATTGTGTTGGCTACGCCCGTGGTAAAACAAAGGTACAAAAAAGGGTGTCACGACAGGGTGTGCAAATTGCTCGCTTTAACCCACTGACAGCATTTGTGTATCTGTCTGTCTGTTGGTCTAACTATGCGATGTGTGTGTATGTGTGTTCAGATGCTAAACGCCGTTTTGAGGACCATTCAACATTCCAACCAACTTTTTTTGTCTGTCCGCCTGTCGAATAATGGTCGAAATCAGGTCGTGAGTTTCGTTTTCTACTTGTTTTACTGCTGCATTTTTTCTTGCTCGCAAAGCTAAAGCAACCAACAACTAACAAACAAAAAGCAACAACTTGTTTTGTTTTGCAAAAATATTTGCGCAAAATAAAAGCGCAAAGCAAGACAGAAATATTTCTGAGCAAGTTTTCTCAATATTTCCAAAAAAAATTTTTTTTTAATTTAAGGCTAAAAAAATATTGCAGTTGCATGAAACTGATTTATTTATTAATAATTAAATAACGAACATTTTCAAAAAAGTGAAAAAAATCCAAACTTATAGCGGGATCATTACCAATTTTTGTATGCATTTTTGAATTCGTTGAAATTGAAAATATTTTAGTAAATTTATATAATTTTTGAATTAAACTTTCCTGCGGCGCTTTTTCACATTAAAGCTTAATTTAAGTAAGTCAGTTACCTAAGGTAGTTTAATGTGCAAGCAGGCTGCTGGAAGCCAGTTTTGCTTGCCAAATGGAAAGCGAGTAATTTGTTGTTGATGTTTGACTTAACCACACATGCGCAAATTGCATACATATATACGAGTATATATATTTGTGTATGTGCGTGTGTTTGTGTGTTTGGGTTTGCATCAAGTTGCATTGCGCATGCGCGTCTTTTTCAATTGTGCTGTACTTCTCAACGCAGGCGACCAAACAACCAAGATGACGAACTACAGTGATTCAGAACTTAGCTTCTGTAACGATTTTTATTGTAACCTCTCTTTCAGCCAATCTTGCCGACTTGACAATGTAAATGTAAATAAACGACTGATCTAAAAGATAAATTCGAGTTTTTAAATTTCAAAACCGACCGAACGAACATAAAACATCAAACATTTTATTTTATCACCCAATTGGATTTCTTTAAATTTTAATGCACTGTGCAAAAGTCAACGATGCCAAGCCAAGCCAAACCAAACCAAGCTAAAAAGGCGGAATCATATTCCTCAGCACATTCGTAGCTGTGTTAGTGTACGACCAACTTCGAGGTGCCCGACGCATATGAAAAATTCCTCTAGCTAAGTGCAGCAGCAGCGGCAGCGTGGCATGAGGCGGGGTCGAGCGGAAGCATTGACGACGATCGCACATTGTTGCCCTTGCGTCGATCTTTATTTTAATTCAATTTCAAAAAGCCAATCCATGCATCGCAGCAGACAACAAGAAGACCGTGTTTATTTATTTTTGTTGCACTCGCTCGCTCACTGTGGGCGCGTTTAAGAATTCGCTTTGAATGGCCTTGGTGCATCTTCTTACTTACTGCTGGCTATGGCAAGCGCAGTATAAGAGAAGCTAAATAAATTTAAACCAACAACAAATATCAAAAATTAAACAAGATTTTAAATATAAATCATAATCGCTTAAAAATTTCAATATTTCAAATAAATTTTAAAACTAAATATTTGCCAACTTAAAAAATAATTCAGCACAATTTGGTAACGAAAAAAAAAGAACTTTTAAATGATGCCACATTTGCGTTGTTTCTGTATACAAATTAAAAAAAAACCAAACGAGGTACAACAGCAAACAAAATAGAAACCTGTTCGCTTTACATTTTTTAAAAAGCGCCAACAGAGACCGCGACCAAACTGCGCCACGCCGCGCCTTTCACCAAGGCGCTCCGTGCGCCCGTTTGTATTTGCATTCAACAGTCGATCGCTCGCTCGTTTGTTCGTTTGCTCTTAACTTAACTTGACTTAACTTAACTGTTGTTAAGAATTTAATGGACCTGCACAGCAGCACCAACGAACGGACAGTCGCGGCAATTTGCGGATAACGTTTGTAAGCAGCAAAAAATTAAATAAAAATAACTTAAAAACAAAAAGAAAAATTGTGTTAAAAACAAAGCACTGCGAGTGAGAAACAAAAACAAAAGACAACGATACGATACGATAAATTCCAGCAAAACGTGTCTGTGGCTAAGCTGCGCTGAGGGATTCTACTTAGCCCAGTTTACAGCGATCGTTCGTTGGTATACGCGTGTGTGTGTGTGTGTGTGTATATCCAAACTGACTGACACAGTCGTCAGTGTTGAATTACTTATACAATCTCTTTCTCTCTCTCTCTCTCTCTCTTGCACACAGTACTTTGTTGTATTATACAAAAATTAAAAAATTACTCTCGTGACGCAAATTAATTAATTGCATTATTTAATAATAATTTTTATGATATTACTCATTTCAATCATTTATAAAAACTTATCAATATAAACAACCGTATCAGTATTGAAACATTAAAAGATGTCCTTACAGAAGGTCTTCCTTCATCTCTTTAACAATTTTCAGTTAAAAATAATTTTTTAAATGTTTATATTAAAACAAACTTTTACCTACAATTCTTAAAGATGATCTCGTCATTATATTGTATGATTAACAGCAAAACATTTTTGACTTTTTCTTTATTTACAGTATAAAGGTACTGTGTCTCGTGACAACACCTGTGGCTGGTGGCTGGTGGCTGTGTGAGGACTCGGGCTACTTCTGCGCATTGCTTACTTTTGTTACTGTTAGCTTCGCTGCTGGAAGGTTTCTGTTTTGCTGTTCGAGGAGCATAAATGTGGTTTTGTCACGGCAGTTCCACCGTCATTATTGTCGAGCGAACTCACTTTTACCAAATTCTTTCATACTTGTTTGTTTGTTCGTTTTTTACGACTCTGTTACACGCAATTACGATCGTTATCTGCGCACAAAACTGACAAAATTCTGATGATGGGATTAATGGATTTCGTCGCTCACTCGGTTGTCCATTGGAGGGAGTCTCACTGAGTATTAAGATGCGATTATGCAACAGGTAAAATACAGCTTAGCGGCTTTACTTATCACGTTATCACGTGGCATTTTGTTGATGTTCTTTGGTTTTTTTTATAAATATATTTAAAAGTTACTTTCGATTTCGTTAAATTCTTCAAATAAAGAATTTTGTGAAAATTCTTAAAATATTTGAATGTAGATTATAATTTGTTTAAATTGATTTCATTAAGATTTATAACAGTTTTAGTTTATTTGGCTTGTTAATAAACAAAACTAACACAAAACGCAATCATCAATCAAACAAATTAAAAAGCTTTAAATTTTAAAACCGCTAAATCATAAAAAAAAGTTTAATTTGATATATATAATAAAAATGTTTATTTATTGGTTTCCGGGTAGATTGTTTATGATAGTGTAGATCCTTTTTCGTTTTAATTTTTTTTTCTTTAATATTCTTCCAATCTTAAATTCTAAAATCCTTTTCTGGGCACGGGGCATGACTGGAAATTGTTGTTAAAATGTATTATCATGGGACGGCAAGCCAATAATAAAAATAATAATACATTTTAACCAACATTTCGTTCTTAGCAACCTGCACTCATCACGATACCATTTTCCCTTTGGACACAGCCCTGTACGGGTCAGTTGGAGAATCACCTTGACGAAATTTGTACGTGAATAAGGACTCGGTTATATTAAAATATAAAGTTGAAATTATTAAATGGCACAACATTCTGAAATTTGTTTTTTTGTTTCTTTTAAAAAACGGTTACTTTTACATTGGCTAACCAATATTTTCTTTTGCACGTAACTAATTCCAACATCATCGATAAACTTAAATCTATTTCAAATAGAGGAGCAAGAGTATTAAGTTCCATTAAAGACCTCACAGTGGGCCGACTCAAAGCAAAGTTTGGTTTAAAGCTTTTTACAAAAAATTATTTATTTTGGCGAGTAGTTCGGATTGGAACAATGATAATTATTTGACCTAGCAAAAAAGATCAATCGATAAGCAAGGGCAATCAATTATTACAAAACCAACTTTTTAACTTATTTAAATCATTTTGTATGTCAAGAACATCGTTTAAAAATATTTTGAGATCATTTGCGTAAAGGAGATAATTGGATTTAAGGGACAAGAACCAATATCATTAATAGATATAAGAAAAAATAGAGGTCCAAGGATACTTTCTTGAATTATTTGTGTGTATATTAAATTAAATGACGATTGAAATTAAAAAAATAAAAACAAAGAGTAGAGAAACATGAAGTTTTGTTTACTAACCTCTGACCGCCTCAAAGTATCCTAAATCCAGCGTGAATGTTTTACGTTAATCCAGAAGATAAAGAAGAAAAAGATGCGCTGCTCGATCGCGAGCCTATGAAATTCCTTCAAAGGCAGCAGCAAGTAGAAAAAATCCAGAAAAGGTCAAGTTTGAGACACACACGCAGCTTTCAGCTTTTTTCTTTAACTTGGTTGTGTTGTTTTTGTTTTTAACTGCTGCTGCTGCTTGCGAAGTCGTCGTCGCGCCCGAATAACCGGAAAGATGGAAGGAAAGAGATGTGGTTTTTGTGGTACGTACGCTGCTTGCAGAGCCGCGCTCGAGAGAAGAAAAAAGAAATCAGTGAAAAATTCGAATCTGCGACCCGAAAAACAAGATTCTTATGGAGTGAGTTGGAGTATTTCTTTTCTATTTTTCAACACTTTTTTTTGTTGTTTTTTTTTCACTTTTTTGCTATTTTAACGCCGCAGAAAATTTAATTAACATAAAAATTTTAGAAACTTTCGCACAGATTTTTTTCCGTAATTAACTTGTTTTAGTTTTCTTTCCCCTTTTTTCTTCTTGTTGTTTGTTGTTCCTGGGACACGACTGGTCACTTTTTTCCGCAAAAATGATAAGGATGATCGACAAGCAAAAGCAACAGGAGGAGAAATTGGTATTTAAAAAACAACAAAAGTAAAAAAAGAGAATTGGAAATTTGAATTTGTTGCGCTGCAATTAATTGTTGCTTCTTTCCTCGTTTGGCTCGATTTGCTGACTGACTGCGACCGAAGAGCGACTTCGATTTTGTTCGTGGTCGCTCGCTTGCGTTGTTGTTGTTGTTTCGTCGTATAAACTGGTTTTTTATTCTTCTTTACTTTTTTTTAAACCTTTTTTTATTTGTTTTGCGCTGTTGCTTTTGCCCAAGTTATTTTAATTTTTTTAATTCTACCCACAAAGACTTCTGCAAGATACCGAACCGAGCGCGTATTTTTCTGTTACTTTGCGAAAGAAAAGCCAACTCAAACTGAAACCACAACTTTGGATTTGGATTTTAATTCGTGTGTGTTGCTGATTGTATTTTTGTTGCTTTTGTTTTGTATGTCGATCAACCAAGTTTCAAACCCAGTTGGAGGTGTTTGGAGCAGTGAGCTAGCCACCGCCGTTAACAATTTATTCGGCTCAGGGCAATTTAATTTTTTTAATTTTAAAAGCTGGAACGCACACACACTGTTGCAATATTTACAGTAAGTATGTGTGCATGCAGTTTTTAAATAACTTTCTAGCAGTGTTCAGACCTTACTACGATCGTAGTAAATTTACTACTCTTTTCGAAAAATTTTGATTTGTACTACGACACTACGCTTTAACTGAAATCTACTATGATTTTAAGAACTTTTGTATATTTTTACTACGGAAATTTAAGATTTACAACGATTTTTTTATCATTCACTACGCCTTTGGAATGCTATGGTCCAACCCTGCTTCCTAGTACAAATTACAAGAAAAGTGAAATATTTGTAATTTTCTTCTTATTTTCGAACATTTTGTTGACAGATTTATTGGCTTTCTGTTACATAAAATTTGAATTCAGGAGAAAAGGGCGACCTTATGAAACGGTTTCCATATATCTGGCAGCAATTCAAATTCATATAATTAAAAGCTCTGTTTATACTTGTACTAGACAGGGCTCACTTTACAATGTTTTGCGTAGCTACAAAAACAACGTTTCTACCAAAAACACACGCATTTTGTTTCTGTTTGTCAAAAATTGACAATCTATTTTAGAGCAAGACCGTAGCTAGGATTATTTCTGGGAGGACCAATTTCCAGTGATACTAACAAAGTTTAATTCATATCTTTTCATTAAATTTCGTCGGTCTCTATCGAAATAACACTCAACGAAGTTCCAGTTTGATATGAAATATTATAAAATTATTTTATTTGTATATAAGCCTAAAAAAAACGAATTTAGTAAACAAAAATTGTATTAGAAATCTTCTGGGGGCGTTTGAACTAGTGCTGGTGAAATCTTCGAAGCCTTCAAACCCGGCGGCTGTGAAGCATTCTTCTCGTAATCAATTCTAGACAATTTACGCAGATCCGCAATGATTCAATTTCAGGCGTTAGCAATAGATCAGCTTGCGTAATACCTCCGGATGTTCGATCATGCAAGCATTTATCTGCCTGAAGTACTGCTATTAAACAAAAATTTAATTGAAATTTGAAACTAAATTTTAATATTAATGCATAGAATTTTTTTGCATTGTACATTTTTATCTAAACATGTAAAACGGTTTGCCCTAGATATATCGTTTTAAGAAGAAAGGTTGGTCTTAAAGATATTTATTAACAGTTACTTTTTTAATTGTCCAAAAAGATACAATGTTAACTCTTTTTCCTCTACACTTCTCGAAAAGCAACCGGTAACGTCGCTGCCGGAATTGGCTCCCTTGCGTTGGTGTTGGTCACATTTTAACTATAGCTGCTGCTACCGCTTGCGTACTGCGTGCGAGTTATTTAAATTATAATTTCTCGTATTTGGTTTTCGATCTTTTCCATCAAGCCATGATGACAAACACCCCATTTTACATGTATATTATATTTTTAATTTAAAAACGTGTAGTAAAAATAACAGAGAAAACGTAAAGGATGTCATTTAAAAGAAGAGAACATAAAAAATGCGGAATTTGATTTTAAAAGATGGTAAGTGATGACGCTATTGTTAGTCATTTTGGAACCCGACTCAGAAATAAAATTTATTTTTGAGCCGGACAAATTGCGTCACTGGTGTTTCTTTCTTTACACACTCATTCTTAAAATTTTTTTAATGAGTTTGGTGTGAGGAGACATTCAGTTGGTAGTTGGTATTTGGCATCACTGGATGAGAAGAAAAGAAAAAGTGAAAAGTCGGGCGTGGAATAAAAGTTATTAAAATATATATTATTTTTTGTAAAAACTACAAACCGGAACTTGAAAAAAGTGTTTCAAGTTTGTCGAAAAGTGTGCGCCACAAGGCTGGCACAAAGAATTCGATGAAAATCGACTGAAATTGAGGTGAAAATCCACGTTGAAAAATTCAACTTCTCGTTGAGATTTTTCCACAGCCAATTTTTCAGTTATCTACCTACCTGCTGTCTCTGCGCCGCACCACACCGCCGCGCTAAGGCAAGACAACACGAACGAACGCGCTGCATTGCTTCTCTACGAATGCGTTTTCTCGATAAAATTGTAAAAATCCTGAGTATATAGTTAATTTTTTATGCGAAAAAAAAAATTAAATTAATTAAAAAAGCTAAAGCACCGGAAAAGTGACCGAGTGAAAACTAAAAAGTCTTTGTCACTCCCCGAAAAAAAAAAGTAGAAGCAGAAAAGACAGTGCAAATAAAGAGAGGGAGAGAGAGAGCAAAAGCAGAAACTATTTTTTGCTGTGCGAATATTTTTTAAAGCGAAAAAGTGCAAAAATTTAATATAGAAAAAATATTTTAATTTTGTTAATTTTAAAAATACCATACAACAAAACAAAAGAAAACACAAACAAATTAATATAAATTACAAAGAGCGACGACGACGAACAACAAGAACAAGTGGATAAGAAGCGGAGAAACTAAACGATTATTAAAAAAAAAGAAACGGAAAATAAAATAAAAATATAAAAAACTACAAAAATTATAAGAAAACAAAATAGCAAATCAAAATGGCGCACCAGCAGCAACTTGCACCATCGGTGAATTGCTCATTGGATGATATCGATTTAAATGCGCTAAAGGTAAAAATTTTAAAACTTTTCCAAATTATTTCGAAATAAATTTTAGCAACCCAGTAAGAAGGAGGAGGAGGGGTACGTCTGCCAAGTTAAGGAATAAAAGATTACCCAAACGCCCTCCTTCCCCAATACCAGTCTTTACTACGTCATCACTTTGATATAAAACATTTCACCTTTTAATAATACAATTTCGTTTGCTGTCTTTTCTTAACACTAATAGGTGAAAAGGTGTGGCTAACATCATTCTTTAGTTGTTTTTTTTGTAAATCCTTGTCATTCCCCATCCCCCCACCTTTGCCTGCGGCTGCTGTCATAATTGTATCATCCATTGTCAAATCAAATTTCTTTAACTTCGCTGTCACTTTATAATTGAAATTTACTTGCCGTTTAGTTTCGGGAATTTATAAAATTATTTTTTTATTTGGGTCCGCCCCTTCGTTCGTACGTTTGTAGGAGTAGTTTAAAAGATAACGACAGTTGAGCCTAAGATGAGCAAAATCGGACAAAACCACACTGTCCCCAACACAAACCATTCGTTTTTTAATAATTATTATAAATTTATATAATATAATAAATATATAACTGTTGTAGTTCAAATGGACATGATCGGATCAGACCGACACGCAATTCCAATGGAAGCACCAATGAGCACATTTTCGTACGTTTATACCTGAATACACAAAAACAATACACTTTAATAAGCTTTGCGTTTTTGAGCTTCGCCACAGCCGAAGATTCTTCTCACAGAATTCAAATATTTAAAACGTTTAAAATTTCAACTAAAAAGGTTCCTTTTGCAAATGCAAGAATTACACAGCAGCTGACTGATATAAGAGTTGTTTTTTATGCATAAACTTAATGCCTACTTCGCTGCTAGTTCATCCACCATTTTCCCTTCCAGCGACAGAAAGTGTCATTCATCCCTATATGCTTTTAGCCTGCACGAGGGGACTGCGGCGAGCGATGCCGACGGCCCGCCCGGCCGGTGTCGTTGAGCTTTTTCTGAATGAGTTTCGCAATGCGGCGCTCCTTCCCTACCTCCCACTTCACCCACTGTCGTACTCGATACACCCACACACACCCACATATCTATCAATGTGCGTGCCGTCGACGTCGTCTTCGGTAGTCTCCCTTATTGTCGTCTTCCTCATGTACGAAAGTGAGATGAGATGAAAATGAAAAATGTTTCATTTTTTGTCGAGACAAAAACGAGACAAGAATGAAAATACAATTTGTTTCTTGAGTTTTCATTTCTTTTTTTATATGTTTGTTTGTGTTTACTTCATTAAAGAGGATCTTTCTATATTTTTGTTGTGGTTTTTGCAAATGTTTATCGTAAGGTGTTGTTGTAGTTGTTTTTGTTTCACATTTAAAGGTCATTAGACAAAAAAAAGAATAAAAAGGTCATAGTCCTTAAACGAGAGCGAACGCCAATCGAATTAAATCCAGACTGCAACAAAACGAGCTGAGAAAAATATCTGTATAATTTTTTATTTATTTTTTTTTTGTATAAACTTAACTGTAAAGAATTAAATATGTTTTTCGAAAATATATAATCTAAAGTTCCCAGCTGCAGTTAACGACAACCAGTTTTCAAATAAGATTGGATGTAAAATTTAAAACTCTTATCATTAATTTAATTTTCATTCATTTTTGTTTTTGAATTTTATCAAACGTTGCTGATAAACATGTTCGCCCACATTTCGCTGCAATTTGGCCGTCTAAGCGAAATCAAGAATCAACAACAAGGAAAATATAATGAACGAATGTTGTGCCGTCGTTGCACAGTGTAAAGAATCACATTTTCTTTCTTAAGAAAATTTTAAAATTTCGGATAAAGATCATTAAATATTTTTTTATTAACTGAGCATTTCGAAATTTAAAGCTACTAAAAATTAAAAATAAATTTAATTTTAAACTATTACAAAAAATAAAAAAAGTCTACAAACTTTTCGAAATTGCGTACACTGTGTGCACCGTTCTGTCGCCATCGTACTCAATCTTGTTTTGCTTTAGCGTTGGCATTTCCAGTTTATGTGGCAGTTGTTGCCGTTGTAGACTAAGAACCACAATAACAACAACACGTGACTGCCTGCAGTCTTAACCCAACGTTTTAAGTAAACAATGGCATGCAACACTAACAAAAATCAGGCAAGATACTATATACTCGTACACAGGGGGAAACCAACAGATACGAAACAGATGAAAGAAAGAACTACTCTGCAAATGGGCATATGTGGCCAGCCTGACCTGATAGCGCAACAGCAGGAACCAGCAGCAGCAAAAATAGTACCAAACAACAACAAGATCAGCCAAAACAACAAACAAAATTTGAATTCGAAGGAGATACACTAAACGTCACATTGTGTTTTTTTTTTCTTTTCTTTTCCTTTTTTTTCATTTTGTGGATGGTCTAGAATATTGAATTAAGGGTTTTTCGTTTCAAATAACGTTTTTGGCTAAATTCGCCGACGTATTACGAGTAAGTTTAAATTTTGGTTTTTCCCAAAGCTTTATTTTCGGTTTAATATTTAAAAATATAATTTTATTGAACATATCAATTGTTTGTAGTTCTAGCTACAAAATCCACTGGGCAAGAAACTTTAAAAATATACATATATTTAGGAAAATACAATGCTGCTATGTATGTATGTATGTATGTATTTACACAAAAAACGCGTCGAATTTTGAGTCCATTTAACGACGTCTTTCAGTTCCAAGCCCTTCTCCTTATTTTGCAGTAAAATAATTAATAAAAACCGAGGCAGTATACATAACCGGTTTAAATTTTGTATATAACACGCGAAACTAATCACAAAATATGGCTAAATCGAAAAAGACCAACGGCCGCTTATAATAGAGACATGACAAAAGAGGAGCTTTTTTTTTGCTGACGATAATTTTCCTAATATTTTTTATAAATTAAAAATTGTTTTATTTGTGATTTGTTCAAAGTTTAAATATAAGAGTACATAGTGCGACGTTGACGATCAAAGTGCTGCCAACACACGTAGAAGCAAGAACCAAAGAAGCACCTCAAGCATTAACTTCATGCTGCGCGTTGACTAACGGATATATTTCTAAATTTCCCTCTTTCTACATTCTATTTATTTTGTTAGATAGATGCACCTTTGCAACTTACTTTTGTTTGGTTTTTTGAGATTGTGGAATCGTTTTGTTTTCTTCTCCTTCTCGAAGAGCTTTTTTCGTATCTTCGGCTTCATCTAGTTATCTTTGTTTTTTCTTTGATAAAGTAATATCGCTCGCTTTCTCACTCAATTGATATGAGCCGCTTCCTTTCTCTGAGATTATAAATTAATATTTTTGCGGGTGATTTACCCCGAACAAAATTCGTCACTGTTGCTCATTTTACCTGGTTTCAATGTGATACGAATTCACGCGGCAAATGATGAAGTAATCACCATAAATACTTCCCAGTTGCACACACAACAACACAACACATCGAACACACACAGGCAAATATAATACAATAATCGTTATAAACAGTACTTTGTTGCAATGATAAAATTCATTAAAAAAAATTAAATAGTAATTACAAAACTTAGATTTTTTGTTTGTTTGAAGAATGAATAACGATTTTGGACAGTCAGAGTATTAATTTCAAGTCATCGGGGAAATGAAAACAAATCGCTTGAAACTGAAAAAATTTCCGTTGCATACAAGTACAAACAAACTAAACTATATATTTTAAATAAAGTGGAGCTTTAAAAGTGTGAAGTTTATATGGAAAACAAATTTAATATAACGGGTACGACGTATATTAAAATGCGAGTATTTTTCTGACAATAGTTACGCTCCGTTTGCTTTTCAAAATCTTACTGCGACGCAACGAGCACAACCGCAAGCGCTTCTATCGTCAGAACGACAAACGGACGCAGTGGAATTATTCACTGCATTCGCCCTTTGCCTCGCTGCGATCGTGTATTTGACACACATACCGCACCGGAGCTGCAGCAGCAACAAAACAAGAAAACAAAAATGTATCGAAAAAACAAAAACTACAAAACAAGTAATTCACCGAAGCGGTTTTGGGCTATTTAATTTCTGCCTTACCGGCTGCACTCTTGTGTTACTTCTTCTTCTATTTTAATGCGCCTTCATCAGCTAATTTACCCAATGTCATTAGAGCTCCCTTTTTTTTGCTCTCTTTGGTTACTTATTTACATCTATTTATTGTTTGTTGTTTATATTCATTAATATTTTTAAGTTTAGTGTGTTTACTTTTAACATCTTGTACTCTAGCTATTCTTTTGCCTCATGTTGAACCTGTTGAAATTTGCTCCAAAATTAGAAATTCTGTATTTTTTGTTGTTTTCGTTGAATGTTTCAATGACCTCCTACTATGCTTTCATCTCTTGTCATAAGCAGCATAAGGATGTGGGCGTGTCTGATATTTTATTATTGATTTAAAAGTATTAATGCTATTTTGTATTTTACTTTTAGGATCCTGCAGGCATCTTTGAACTTATCGAAGTCGTTGGTAATGGCACATATGGACAAGTATATAAGGTAACTATAATCTTGTATTATTATGAAATCGATTTAAGAAATAAGTTTAATTTTTTTTCTTCAAAATTCACTTGTAAAAAGTTTAAACGTTTATTTTAATTTTTGAAAATGAAACGATTTTTGTATGCTTTTTTATTTCTATTTAGGGTATTTAAATGTTTTTAGAAGTCGATTCGTTGAATGGTTTACACTGTCTTAAATTAAAACAATTTCCACAAATAACTCGACAATGTCACTTAAGTGTTAAATGAGCAGTTGCAAGCATGTCATGGATACTAAATAATTTTTGCTAAACAAACTTCAAGTGTGAGTGAACCCGTGAAGTTGTGTTTTTTTAAACATATTTATCCATATCTAATTAACACTCAAAAAAAAAATATTTAAATATATTTTAAGATAAATCAAACTTTATCCCATTGTATAAATAACAATAACTTATGTAATTCCATAAATAGAAACTTAAAGAATTTACAATTTTTAATTTTTTGTTTTGAAAACATTTTTCTTTTTGTCACACTTGCGCTCAAGTTGTTTTTTAAATAAAATAAAAGAAATATTAAAGATAAAATATTCTTCTTATGGTGCAGTTCTCTTCAGTGTAATAATAAAACCAAAAAGTACGATATAAAACAAAAATCTATTTTGTATTTCACATCTCGCGAATGTGCAGATACTAATCGCACTTGTGCATGTGTACGTTGGTTGTTTGTGTGTGAGGGCATTTGTACATGTGTTCGAGCTCGGTGTATAAATGAGCTTTGTGCGAGAAGAGAAGGAGATGATTATCATATGTCAATGACTTTATAAAAAGTTTTTTTTTGACTTTTGTTGTAATGTCATTTCTTGTTTTGCTTTTGTTTTTGTTTAATATGCGTAATAATTATTTTTGTCATGTGTACCTTTTGAAATGATTTTGGCATTGGAATTAGCCGCGACACAAACAAAACTAAAGCGACAACTAAACGAGTTAACTACAAAAATTGTTAATAGGCTTTAGTTGTGCAAGTTCAAAACTCTGCTCTCGTGCCCGAGTTCAATTTTAATATGTCTGTGGCAATTTGACCAAATAGTAAAGTTTATTCGATTTTTTGCTTAAATTGCATATTAATCTCTTTTCCTTTTTATCAAGAAGGATTTTCTGTTAATATGAATAATTATTTAAATAAAATTTTACAACTGTAAATGACGTAGGTGGTAAGGGCGGGCGCAAGTTTACATGCAAATACAAAAATTAACATACGGAACAAGTCAAGAATTTATTACACATCCGGTCAAATATTCTAATTTATTAGAAGTGATTTTATTTTTTTATTGTTAATCTAATAATATATGTAGTACAATTAATAACTCTTAACGACAACCTTTTTGAAACTGCCGAAATATCTTGTCTTGAGTATAAATTGAAAAATAAAAATTAAATAATTTTTAAGCTTTTATTCAAGATTCACTTATTTTCTAATAGTCGGCGGCAACATACTAGTTAAAGAGTCAGTAAGTCTAAAAGCCTAACTTTAAGATTTAGACGCGCGAAACATCTCATTTTACAATAAACTTTATCTCTTAAACATATAAATCAATCGTACAACATTGTTTTTGTTTAGTATCAGGTTTTGTATAACTAATTTCTTCCAACAAGCTGAGTCATGATAGCACACGTCTTAAGTGCTCGATGTTCGAAAAAACAAAGAAAATTAGACCTGTTGGTTAAGCCTCTTTAATTTAAATTTAAAAAAATACTGAACGGAACTTTCACCTCTTCAAAGGCGCACAATTTTTCGCGCTGCCATTCAGTGTACTCAAATCGTACTTGAAGCGCGTGGTTCTGGCCTTATAAAGCATCCATCTCAGCTTAACACCGTTTTTTTTTTGTTCGTTCATCCGTTCGCTTTAACAGATTAATGTCTTTCAATTTATGTCAATGTTTTTGTTGTTGTGTTGTTATTCTTATATTGTACAACAATTTAGCTATTTACGATTTATTTACATCGTAAGCCACCAGCACCAGCACAACTGTGTGCTACCTACTCCACTCTATTTGGGGAACGTGTAAATTTCGCACCTTAATTGAAGCCCAAACAAAATTATTTTTTATGTATGTTATTTACTTTTTTGCTTTGCTATTGTGAAGGGTGTTTTAAGAAACAAAAAAAATAATAATAGACCAGACAAAAGTGCCACAATTGCGTTCGGCTTGACTTGAAGCAGCCGAACAACATCGACATATGTAGTCAAGTAGTTCATTATTCCGTTCCGTCATTCCGTTGCTTAGTCGCAGCTATTCTCTGGAAACCCACACAAATTAGCATGAGTAATACGCGCACGCCAGCCCCACAGTACTTTCAGTGAGACTAACAGCATTTGGTTTATTACGTTGTTACTCAACTTGAAGAAATAATTTAAGGAAGGATTTCAATATAGTACAGCGGAATTTTTGTGTGGACATGTTTTTGTAAATTAAATATTAAATTGATTAAAAGTATTGCTTGTGTGTGCTTGACATAGAATGTTTTTGTAAGTACATCAAAGTACTGTGACATAAGCAAAGAAGGACGAGCGAACGAACGGCCGCGACAACTTGATCAAATGGCAAATTGGTACGCAAAGTTAAAGTTGGCTTAGAGCGAAATCTTTTGGTTCAGCGCACTTTGCGCAGATTAGAAGGAAACAACACAAAGCACGCGCTTGCGCTCTACTCTGCCCATACAAAATCCATAAAACCTAAGAAACCGGTTTTAACGCTTATCATCACATTAATAATAATAAAAAAAGAACGAAGAAATATTTTTTTTTTTTGCTTATTTGTACTGTTCATGTGGTTTTTTTTCTTTTCTTTGTGCAAATATTTTGACTTTGATTTCTCTTAACAAAAATCGTTTTTTTATTTATTTATTTATACACATATACATATGTACATACAAATTTATATGAATATTAATTTTTAAATTGTAATTGTTTCGGCGTAAACAAGCTCGATGATATATTTTCAGAAGCTACCACCTGGATTGCTTATTTTTGTTGTTAGACAAATTCAAGATTTCTTTTTTCTTTGTGCTTCTTGTTTCACTCAAATCGATTGGATCGAAGTGGAGTCATTGCATTTATTCGGAATCCTTAATCAAATATTTATAGTTTGGCGATTAGAATTGTTTGAGTTGTTCCTGTAATAATATTTTGGTTTTATTGCTAATTGTTTTTTTTTGTGTTTTTGCTTTTTTAAACATGTTTAATAATGAAAATCATTATTCGAGCTCAAGGTCCATGTTGCAAAAAGTTTGTCTTTTGTTAACATTTGACAACAACAATGCATACTTTAACTAAACGTAATTACGCAAAAGTTTGTAGAATTCTAATTTAAAGCAAAAATCGATAAGGGAAGAAGACATTTTTTTTTTGCAACAAGCGATGCATTTTGCATTCTGCTTCATGTATGACTTTAAAACACTTCAGTGTGGAGCAGCAGACAACGCGACTGACGAACAAACAAACAAACGAACGAACAAATCTGACCCCCACAAAGCAATTTTTCCCCTTAGTATGACATGAAGCCGACACGTCGGTGTAAGTTCAAGACAAGAACAAAACAGAAGAAAGAAAAAAAAATAACGAACGCCTGCCATGTTGACGGATAGATATTAACTGTAATTTAGCGGCGACCACAGCGACGGCGGCGACGTTGACAACAATATAAAGAAAAGTGTGTTGTAGTCCGTTCGAATGTCTATCTGTCTGTGCATGCATAGCGCTTTGTTACGCTAATAAAGAACAAAGCAAATTGTAAGCTTTTAAAATTTAAAAAATGTGTGATTATTGCATTTAATTCCAATGACGTTAATAATAAAACATAACAAAATACAAAAAGTTAACAAGCAAGCAAGCAACACTTGTATTTTCCGCCTTTTAAAATAAATTTCAAATATGTACACATTAGCAAAAAATATACCACATATACTATGTGTAATTTAACCAGTAGCGCTACTGTTAGTCACTATCAGTTAAATTTTAAATTAAATTCCTACAGGCTTCGGGAAAATTTAAAATTGGTCATAATTGATTATTTAACGGTGATACAATGTAAACGATTTAAATTATTTAATTTGCAAACTTGAATTAAAAACAAGAGTTCAATTAGATAAATCTTGTGAATTGTTGTTTATATTGACATATGCTTTTTATGCACCACTCAGTGGTGTATGTCCGTCTATCTATCTGTCTGACTGTCATCATTTCTTGTTAACACGATAGCGACAGAACCGTTGAAAGATATTGAGCTGAAATTTTGTACTTGGAACTTTGTACAAAATTTTCTGTTATATTGGGTTACAATTGATTAAATTTTGGAAACGATTACGATTGTTCATGTTTGTTATTTTTTTTATTATATGATTAAAAAGAGCACTTAAAACTTTAATAGGATATTTTGGTACCCAAACGATCTTAAAAAAGTCGAGTTATCTTATAAGGGTGGTTCAAGATTTTTTTTTTTAATTTGATTGAGATATTTAATAATGTGGTGCATTTGCAATAGCCGGTATGACCGATTATAATTTCTTAGTTGTTTTTTCTTTTAATTATCGTTATTCCATAATAACAAAAATGTTCAATCAAAGTGAGTGCGTTAATTCCTAATCAAAAACAAATATTTCAAACTTATTATTGTACCGTCACTAATATAAAAAAAATACCACTTTACATAAAACCGTTTTACATCCTATCCACCACAATTTCATCCTATTCTCAGAGAAAGTCAAATATTAGAATCTTCTTAATTATTGAAGAAGCCGCTTGTGCAAGAGTTGCCACCTTTCTTACAACCGCGGAACTTCAAATCAAATTCAGTTTTTGTTTAAATTTTGATAACTTAAAAAAAGGTCTTCGTCACGTGAATGGAAGTGTTTCGCAAAGAAAAGAAACTGGATGTTTTTTTAATATTCCTTCAAAAAAATTTAATATTTACTTTTATAGAAAAAATAAATAAAACTAACGTAAAATAAAATTAATACTAGACATAGTTACATTTATGATAATATAATGTTCAATATTTAACTAAAATAAATGTTTTTCTTTAGGTGTACACTCGTCAGTACACATACATATGTACTATTTATTTCGTTAGTATTTTGGTTTCAAATTCAAGGTTTTTGTCCGAAAGAGCACATCTCAATTTTTTGCTCGTTCATTCATTTTGTTGATTAAATACTATTTCAGTACATGTACATACATATGTATGTATATTTCAAATTGAAATCGAAATTGTCATGATGGCTGTTCAAATACTATAGCAACGTTCGTATGTTTTTTCTTCTTCTGTTTTTCTTTCTTTCGTTCCTTCTTTACTTTTATTGAATAACTATCTGCATTAGTCACAAACTCATAAGCGACGCGACGGTGTTGAAACTCTCTGTTGAATCTCTGTTTTTAGCTTTTTTGTAGCATTTACTTCGAGGTTTCTCGTTAATTTGAGTGAGTCAGGACGATCGAAGCATAAATTTGAATTTTTGATAAGAGTCTGTTTCGATTTTTGTAAGTTTCTTTTTTGCATTCGTTTTGAGCGCATAAACGTTGGGTTAAATATTTTCGTATTTCTTTTTTGTCTTCGGTCTAGCGATTTATGTGCATTTTGCTATATTTTTAATAATAATAATAATAATAATAAATTTGTATTAGAGAAAGTATTTTTAGTGGCGCTGTCTGTCGTAATTTGTCCCACCTTTTATATAATTGACAATATAAAATGACTTTCTTTCATTTAATAAAGTTCATACATCAATTGATCCATACGTACGAGTATAAGACTTCACATTCCTGGTAATAAACAAATCCTTACTAATATTATAAAAGGAAGTTTATTTTTTTTAATTTCTTTATTTATTTTCGTTTTATCCGTTTTCACGTCTAAACGACCGATCCAATTTTCTTAACCTTGGAACATATATCGAGATGGCTCTGGAAGGAATGATAGAATATATGAAATCTGCACGCCCACATGCTACTTTCATTATTGGAGTTAATTTTAAAAATGTATTATATCGTTAAAATTACTTCAAAAAATCTAAAATTTGGTAATTGAGTTGGTCACTGTCGATCAATTTAACTCCCACCGTCATATCTCATCGTAGAGCATCGGTGGTTCAATAAGACATGAAGGTATATGATGACGAAATTTATCATCCAACAAAAACGGGCGTGGTTGAATCAATTTAACGCCCACTGCCATTATATATAAATATAATTTGGTGCATAGTAACAACATCTGACCGGAAAGTGCTTTTACATCTTTTCTTTGTTGCGAGAACCGCTGAGGTTAATTGCTACAGTTGCGAAACTTGGTTTGGGGATTACGAAATCACATTTTCATACCAACATACTTCCATAAAAAATGGGCGAGGCTCAATGGTTTATTAATTAATCAACTAAAAAAGTCAGATATGATCTTATAAAAAACCAATTGCTTATCATTAGGTTTTATTCAGTAGAGGTTTAAATCGCCAAATGTTAGTAAATTCATTTTCAAATTGAGTTTTCTTAAAACCAGCCTAATATGTAAGTAGAATCGCCCCTATGCTCGCATTTTACGCTTGTAAAAGTCATAATTTCATTTTAATGAACTCGTTCTTCTCTTATTTTTTTAATTTAATTGGACGTGTAAGCTCATTCATTCTCCTTCATTTTGTGGGCAATTTTTTGTATGATACATTTGACCCGCAGTGACACTTTCTTGCTACTGCATTCGATAATAAAGTAGATTGGAAAGTACTTCTCTGCATAAAGATCTTTTTTTATTTAAATATTGTGTCTACGACAGGGTTCGGACCATAGCATTCCGATGGCGTAGTGAATGATGAAAAAATCGTAGTAAATTTTAAATTTCCGTAGTAAAAAAGTCCAAAAGTGTTTTAGAGCTGAATAAATATTTTTTTGCTTTTTTTTGCTTCTCTGTCTACTTTTTACTTTTCCCAATAAAATAACGCATAACATTAACAAATTAAGAAGCTATTGTATATAATTTAAGAACTTAAAATCGTAGTAGATTTCAGTTAAAGCGGAGTGCCGGAGTAGATTTGAAAATTTTGCGAAAAGCGTAGCAAATCTACTACGATCGTAGCAAGGTCCGAACACTGGTCTACTGGGACTTTAAATTTGTTCAATGATAAATATAATTAATTGCAGTTTTATTAAATTTTTCTTAAATGCATTTTTTTTTCTTTTTGTATATGTATGTAAAAAAAACTTTATATTTTCTTGAAATAGCGATAAACTAATTCTTTAGTCATTCCGAAGTCTACAATAAGCAAAATTTGTATTTTTTATTTGTCGAAACTAAACTGAGGAATTTTTAAATGTTTCTGATTACTAGTTCGAGTATGTGCAGCCATAAAAGTCTTATGTAATGTAAGTAAGCTGAAGCAGAAAAAATAGTATAAAAAAATGTATTGCAGCAGATTCACGAAAATATTCCCACTGTCAGCAAGCACTGTGCCGTCCGCCTGTCCCAGTCAAATAATTGACTGATTATGCATTTTCATTGTTTGTTTACGTTCGCATTAGCCAACTGCTGCAACTGCAACTGCCATTACATTTTATCACATTTCTTGAGCAGAAAAAACTATTTTTGTTTTTGTTTTGTTTTTAATATTTGCATTAATAAGTTTGTGACTCAATGCAAAAGTGAGCGATCAAAGTTTTAAGTGTCAGCCATTTTAGGCAACATCTGCACTTTTGTTTGGTTTACCTTAAGACCTTATTTGTAGTTCGCTTAAAATGGCTTCCAGCATATTTGAAGCGCCTAAAGGTTTCGACACTGAAATAGTTTTTTGGCTTTTTGTTGTTATTGATATGCGATTACTAGTTTTACATATATACTATAGTGCGGATTTTGTAAAAACCTTTACATAACAAATAAATACAATTTAATTTATTTAAAACTTCGTTAAAAAAAAATGCTTCAAGTAGTTACTTATTTATGTTTGCATTTTGGCTGTGAATTTGTGTTAGCTTCTTTTATTTGTGTCTGTTATCTAGGTTAATTAACAATTTCCAACACTATTAAATTGTGATGAAATGGTTTTTGCTCTTCCCTGCTGTTCGGTTGATCGTCTATGAAAACATTAAATTCTTACAAGTTCCTTTGCCGCTGGCTAAATGAAAACATATTTTGGCTCCAGCTGTTTTAATTAATTTCAACTTTATCAAAATTATCGTTCTTGGCTTGTCTACCTTAAAAAGCAAAGCGGATTTTTATTTTGTAACCCCAATTGTGGAATACTAATGCACTTGGAATGGATCTTATGCCCATTCACTGCCGCTGCGCTCTTTTAAATAATCAAATTGCGGCACAAATTTTACGAAAACAAACATAACAATTGAATTTAGTGCAACTGAGGCAGACTCACTCCCTCTCAATACATTTTATTGAAAGCTTAGTTTTCCGACATTTACGATTAAACCATATCAGCACAAAAAACGTATTTTACCATTTCTAACATTTTTAACAGTATTTTTTGCTCTTGCCTCAATCTTCGACTATTTATGTGTATCATCCTGAATACCAAATTTTGTCACACTATCCTTATTGCAGACTGATCAGCACTATTTGATATAAAAGCACATGAAATAGTACATAGATACTAAGTGTTAGAGAGAGATAATTTAAACAATTTGCAAAATTAAATCAAAGATCATTTTTTGTTTATAAGTTAAAAAAAAGGTGACTTTAAAATTTAAATTAATTAATTAATTAATTAAATAAATAAAAAATATTAACTTGCTGTAAGTGTTGTACTCTCTTTTTAATTAGTCTAATCAAATTTAATAGTTTAAGCTCCACATACTTGTATAAACATCTGTTTGACATCCATCAACATACAAATATGTGATTTAGTCATTCTTGTGTGTACTGAATATGCAAATAGTTGGCGTAGGAAAATTGTAGCGGTCTTACAACTTAATAGAAAGTGTATCTGATATACTCGTTCAAATTAAATTTTATCAAAGCCATAATTAAATTGTGTAACGTTGGGAATTTCTCAAAACATCAACTCAAACAACATAAATAACTATAGCAACATCGTCATATTCGAATGAATGCATTTTAACTAACTAACTAACTAACTGACAGTCTAACGTGATTGACGTAAACATGAACTTTTACTTTTCTTCTTTATTTTCTTCGTTGTGTGCTGGAATGGAGTGTTCGTTATTTATTTTTTTAAAGAAGAGCATCTAACTTAAAGATACATACATACAACATCTACACACAGCTAAAGCGACACGTACATATTCATTAAAAAAATAAATTCAATTGAATCGAACATTCGCACATTGCAAATGAGGAGTCTTAAATCGAAAACCGATAAATCAATAAACAAATTCCTGAGAAAAACCTCCTATTATATAGGTTAGGATGTACTGGCTGGCCGAAGCCTAGCAAAGGACCAAAATCGGTTTTTTATTTGGAAGTTTTGCATGTCGTTTTTTAATATTTTCATCTTAAAGATTTATTTAATTTCTTTTGAATAAAGTTAATAAAAATATTTATATGCTGATAGTAAGCAAATATTGTAGTTTTGTTTCTAGGAAACTTTATTTAATTAAATAAATAATTGTTCGTTCAGCTGCGACAATTTACATTTGTCTCTTCCAAACTAGTTTCATAAAATATTATCAATACGATTTTGCAATTTATTTATTTTTAAATCAATTAGATGACGTTTAAAACTTGAAGCATAAATTGCATAGCTCAACAACGAACTAGCTTACCAACATCCAATCAAGAGCTGGAGCTAAATTTTGAAAAACTTGGAATTTTGTAAGGACACTCTGCCTAATAAAGTTAGATACAAACATGTACAATTTACGTTTTTGTGCGAATTTACTAGATAACAAACTTATTTTAGATTTGTAGAACTTAAACAAAGACCATGATTCAAAATAGAACAGTAGGAAAGCACTTAAATTTTTGTTTTTAAAGTGAGTGTGCAAAAACTTTTCTGATATATTTTCATAAATTCCAAACGAAAAATAATCTAATTCAGTATAAAGTGGATTCCAAGAGGCAGAGGCTGTCTGGGCCAAAAAGTTAAATTTTTTGTTTACACTATTATTTGAGATAGTAAAGAAAAGATATTTTCACCGTAAATGTTATTTTTTAAACAAATAAATTTTTGTTAAGCCGTTTTGTGTATGTAATTACTTTGGTTGTACGAACGTTCTAACGATGATATTTGCGGTATATGCTGTATGCACCTACAGAGTGTTTACAAGTTTATGCCAATAAATAAACCGGATGATTGGATGCCACAACAACTCAATTTAGTTGTAGAACAGGAAGATTTATTATTTTTGTTTTTTTTTAAAGAAGTAAAGCAGAGCAACGAACGCTTTTTTAAATCAATTTGCTTTGTGACTTCTTCCTCACTCTAAGGAAAATCCATTTTTATGACTTTTTACGAGACGATATCAAAATTAAAGCATAATTGTAGAAGCAAACACAAGTAGGGCATTATTTGTGTGTGTCAGGAGCGTAGTCAAAGCAACATTATCGCACAAGAATAACACATTTAAACTAGCAAATAGAATATAATTTGATAAGTAAAAACCAAACATTAACTTTTTTTAATTTTAAATTATTTGATTTAAACAAATATTTTTAATATGTTTCTTCAGTTAAAATAATAACTTTTCTTTATAATTTAAATAATTGTAATTATTAAATTTAACAAATTTAGTAAAAAACCCCGCCCATCATTGTTCTAAATGTCAGGTTACGCTAAACTGTAGATGTGTTTGTAAACGATTGACTCTATTGTTGAATTTATTTAAACTGCGCTTTGTTTATTTAATCATTTTATGGCGCGGCGTAAATTGTTCTTCTTTCACTTGCGATTGCATTGCTGTGATTCCTTTAGAAGAGTTCAAGAAAATACAAAACGACATTGCGTGGCGAACAGGCTTGACTAGACGACTACGACTACATCAGACGACGGACTGACTGAAGACTGCACTCACGAATCGACGAACGAGACGTCATCGTCGCTGTGATGGCTCAATGACAGATGAAAACATTCGGTAACAAAGTTGTGCGAAATGACTACTCCATCGATTTCAACACAATCTTAAATAATCTTTAAAACAGAAACCGATAAAATAATTATGTAAAAAATTACTTTATATTAAAAACTCCAAATTATTAATAAGTAATTTATGTAAATTTTACTTTGTTCTTGTATCCTCAGGATTTTGTTTTTATTTTCAAAATAAAATCACGCACTGATTACAATAATTACTTTGAATGAAGAAGAGACTTTAATCAATTGCAAATATATCCAGTTTTGATTACATAATAGGTTAAGGATTTTTATAATAAAGGGTCATACTTGTATAAAATAAATGTATATGTGTTTTTAATTGGCAAGGATTAATTCTGTTTTTATTTATTCAATAATTTTAACAGCCAGACACCTTGCTAGAGCAAATTACTGCAAGTATTCATTTTTCTTAAAGTGTTCATTTTTCATTTTAAGCAAAAATGAATCATGCAATAAATTTTTATTTGGTACTAACGAAATTCAATAAAACAAAAACAAATACTTTTACGGTCATAAAATCATAATTTTCTTTTTAACTGACCAATTTCTTTTTCTTTGATTATCTATTCTTAGGGTCGCCATACAAAGACTGGTCAGTTGGCTGCCATAAAGGTGATGGATGTCACTGAAGATGAGGAGGAGGAAATCAAACTCGAGATCAACGTGCTTAAGAAATACTCAAATCATCGCAATATCGCAACATACTATGGCGCTTTCATCAAGAAGTCGCCACCTGGCAAAGATGATCAATTATGGCTGGTGATGGAGTATTGTGGTGCTGGGTCCGTTACCGATTTGGTTAAATCAACAAAGGGACAAAGTTTAAAAGAAGAATGGATTGCGTATATATGTCGCGAGATATTGCGCGGTCTAAGCTATTTGCATTCGAACAAAGTTATCCATCGTGATATCAAGGGACAAAATGTTCTGCTCACCGACAATGCCGAAGTGAAATTGGTTGATTTTGGTGTTTCGGCGCAGCTAGATCGTACGATAGGAAGAAGAAACACTTTTATTGGTAAGACAACAAGGGAATGAACGAAAAAAAATACGCTAAATTGCTAACAAATTTTTTATATAAAAATAAACAAACTTTCATTTATAATTCCAGGTACTCCGTATTGGATGGCTCCGGAGGTAATTGCATGCGATGAGAACCCTGAAGCAACCTATGACAACCGCTCTGATTTATGGTCTCTTGGCATAACCGCGCTCGAAATGGCCGAGTCTCAGCCGCCGCTGTGTGATTTGCATCCGATGCGTGCGCTCTTCTTGATTCCACGCAACAATCCGCCACGACTAAAATCGAAAAAGTGGTCAAAGAAGTTTCACAGCTTTATTGACACCGTTCTTGGTAACATATATACAATACATTAGATAAAATATTCAATTTTACTTATTCACTTATCTATTTTTCTTTTTTTCTTTTAAAACATAGTGAAAGATTATCATCAGCGGCCTTACACAGAGCAACTCTTGAAACACGCCTTCATCAAGGATCAGCCAACTGATCGACAAGTGCGAATACAGCTCAAGGATCACATCGATCGCTGCAAAAAACGAAAGCAAGAAAAAGAACGCGAAGACTATCGTTATTCTGGGTCGGATAACGATGATGATGAGCCGCAAATTGCTGGCGAGCCAAGCTCAATTATACAGGCGCCCGGTGGCGATACGTTGCGTCGTAATTTCCAACAGATTCAGGAGGGACGCATTGCTGCCGAACAGCAGCAGCAACAACAAATTGTCGCCGCTGCTGCGGCCGCTGTACAGGCACAAGCCCAGGCTGCTGCTGCCGCCGCTGCAGCCGCTGCTGCACAACAACAACAGCAGCAACAACAACAACAGCAACAGGCCGCACAGCAGCTACAACCGCAGGCCAATCGGAATCAGAAACCGCAATCGGTATTATTTCTTTCTTTAAATTTGTCTTCTTTTATCCAATGCGGTGTCATTGACAATTTTTCAAAGACACTGCATTTAATATTTCAGTGAGGAATTGTAAAAAATTTAAAAAAAATAAGTGTCAGTTCAAAAGTAATAACAATTTGAATTTTTAGCGCGGCGATCAACGACAGCAAATCGAAGAACCCGGTCCACCGTCAAGACCAGCTTTGCCGCAACGACTGATTGTGGTGCCAGATCCACCACATGCCAATCGTCCGCTGCCACCGACGCCGAAGAGCGCCGCCGAAACTACGTCATCTTCGGCGCAGACGCCACAACAGCAGCAGCGTAACTCGCAAAATAATTTCAAGCCATCGGTGCGTAACACAATTATTTTTTACTCAATGGTTTTTGCTCCCTAAACATAGTCCATACTATTTTTTAGTGGTTTAAATTTATCATGATGTCCATACACACATATGTATATGCGTTAGAGTGGGTCAAGTTGAGAAACCCACCTTGAACATCAAGTGTTTATTGAATCACTAATTGGTTAGAGTTTTATTTATAAAAACGACTTTATTTTATGTTGATTATACACATAAGTCTTAAATAGAGCAAAGAACTGAAACTTTCTTCAAAAACTTCTAAGGTTTGCTATTTTTATTTCCAATGAGTAAAAATATTGATGTTCAAGTTGTTCGATTATAAACAAATTTGACCTACTCTCTGCTATTTATATGATTTATTTTAATTTGTTTATTTTCATATTTTTATGGCTTTTGTCTTGCGCGCGATTCTTAAACGTAAAACAACTTATTTTGTTATTATTTCTGAATCGGATATTGATTTTTTTTGGAACACACACGCGTCTTAAATGTTCTACTGATTGACTCTTATTGGTTTTCTGTCAATGTGGAACGAAAAACAACTCAAATTTACACAACAATAAAAACACAATATCCACAACAACACATACGCATACACCACAACAGTTACCACCAAGGAGACCTGAGGTACGTTTTGTTAATTTTATTTTATGTTTCTAGAAATTCTTTATGTCTCGTTGATTTTTTGATTAATACACAATTAAATTATTCCTTCGCTTAAAACTTGTTATTGCTTTTATGTTTGTAAACTATTGCGGAGGTACCACGACCTGAAAAAAACAAGCTCTGTCAATGTATTTCGTCCTCGAACCTTTGTACGCATGATTAACTTAAAAGCTGGAAAGCATTTTTTTGTTAATCAAGCTATTAAATGAGACAAATATTTTTATAGCGAGGAGTTACTTTGTTATTTATACAGCATTGAAATTAAAATAAGTAATGAAACTTAATACAAAAAAATTTATTAAAACAATTTTTAAATGTCGAATTTTTTGAAATATATGTACACATCAATGTGATTTTAATTGGCAAGGATTAATTCTGTTTTTATTTATTCAATAATTTTAACAGCCAGACACCCTGCTAGAGCAAATTACTGCAAGTATTCGTTTTTCTTAAAGTGTTCATTTTTCATTTTAAGCAAAAATGTTTCATGCAATATATTTGTAATTTTATTTTTGCAAAAATTGAACAAACTCGTAATTTATTGATAAATATTGCTGATAAACTCAACATTCGGTCAACAAATATTCAAAAAGTTCTTAGTTTATTTTTTTCAAAATCAAGTGACGTAAACTACTGTTGACAGCGCTTGTATCTAGTTATACAAAATTGCACGCAACAAATAAATACACAATTAATATTCTCTGTATTAGTAGATTTTAGAGTGGCTGCCTCCAGTGTTAAAAGACAAAAATTATTTGCTTTATTGAACTATTTTTTGTATCACCATAACTGGCGACTACGTTATTTGTATTTATATTTAAAAGAAACAAATTTTAAAACTTTAAAAATTTCTGATCAAAAAAAATATTCTAAAAACTATCAACTTTTAATAAGCTGAAATTGTGAGCACAACTAAATTAAATATTTAGAGATTTCTATTCAAATTCATTTTTGAATTTATTTTAATAAATCTTCAGTTTTTTTCCTTGTTCTTTTTTATATTTCGAATTGAAATAAATTGTTTTTCAATTCCTGAACAATATTCAGGAAAAATTAAAAATAGTGCAACTGCCAATTATCCAAGTTCACAATTCGGCCAGTTGTAGGAAAACATTTTTGCATGTACATATGTATGTAACTCCTGCTGGCAAAATAAAAATGCTTACCAAAAAACGTCCGAAGCATACGTTTATTATTTATTGCTTATTCTAACACTTTGAGTGAGCTGTAAGTGTGTTTGCTCAAATAAAACCTAAACTAAACTAACACTTTGTTAAAAAATGCGCTCTGCTCACTTGCTTGACTTGTTAATGCCTCAAAAACCAAAAATTCAACCACTCTAATTCTACTTTTACTATTTTTGCAATTATTACTTCTATCCACACACACACACACACACACACACAAATTTGAATCAAAATCCGCAAACAATTGCAAAAATATTTTAAATCACAAAAAATGAAATTGTCCTACAACCGAAACCGATATCGAAACCACCCTTCTTCATTTCTCAATCGAACAATCAAAAAACCAACAAACAATCCACAAAAAATCCAAATACATTAGGATTTGGACATGATAGCAGCACAATTAAATGAATTGGGCGTCTCCCCCCAACAGCCGCAACCGCAAACTGTTTTTGGACAACAACAGGCACAGCCCGAAGCGCCACCAAGAAATAATCGCCAATCTGGACCACCATCTTCGTCGACGTCGTCGTCGGCGGCATCTTCTGCAGCACAGCAGCAACAGCATATGAAACCTGCACCAGCTCCACCACTTTCAAACAATCATCATGCACAACCGATTAATCCACTCGATCCGTTGGACAGCAGCGATTCCGACTCAGAGCCAGATGAACCTAACGAACGTGGACGCAACGATGGAACTCTGCTGGCAAGTGATCCTCCAAAGCCACTGTAAGTATTTTTTTTACAAGTTTACTTGTGTAAGTACCTCCCCCCTCTTTCTTCTCTAAACAAGTTAAAATATGTACGAAACTGAACAATGGAATTTCTCTTCACACATTTACGACGATCAGAAGATTTTATTTAATTTCAATTTGATCGTTTAAGTCTAAATAAAAAAAAATCGAATTAACTTAAAAAATATTCATTGAAATTACAATATTTTCAATTAAATACAATCAATTTCTTCTTTTTTTTTCAATCTAAAACATTTTGTCATTTCTTATGTAAATTGTATTCGATTTATCGACAGATCAAAAAAGCATTTTTATAAAATTTCGAAACGTTAAACTATGATTTAATCTGACGCAGAATTACTTACATTTAAACCATCCAATTTAAGCACAAAAACTTCCATACATAATGAATAACGTTACATTTTTTATTTTACAAGCATTTAATTTTGTTTCATCAACGTTACATCTAAAAATTGTTTTTGAAAATATACCAAATAATAAAATTTTATTCTTGATATTTATTAGTCTTTCTTTTACCAAAGTTGATTATCTCGTGTTTTGGTATATTTAAGAATCGAAATTTGACTGGTTTCTGAAAGAGTTTATAAAATTTTATGCTAATCTACATACATAATTATTCTTTTCTCTCACAATTTTTATGTCATATCCGCTCTACATCATCCTCACA
Source organism: Suillia variegata (assembly GCA_949127995.1). NCBI lineage: Eukaryota > Metazoa > Arthropoda > Insecta > Diptera > Heleomyzidae > Suillia > Suillia variegata. Next base: position 43,862,857 of record OX421845.1, read on the forward strand.
TCCTATTAAAAAAAATAAATTTTTTGGTTTGTTTTAATTTGTCATTTATTACAAAATTTTTTTGTTATATTTTACGTTCTTTCGTACGTTTTTGTTCTTGTTGTGTGCCTACTTTCTTTTCCAAATCCCCGCCCCCGCCACCACCACTTGTTTCTTTGTTTGTTTGGATTTGTTTTGTTTAGTCCTGAATTTTCATATAGGCCCGGTCTTGGACCCGTTTCCGAGGACACAACGACGCCCACACCAATTTTGCATGGAAGCGGTAGCGGTGGGCCTCCGAATCGCCCATTGCCACCAACACCCGATGACGACGACCAGGCCGGCGATAGAACCTTGATTATGAAGAGGGTAAGTTTAAAAAAGTGCGATCTCGATAATTATGCGGCATTTGCAAGATTTCGTATTTACCACATCAGTGTGAGGAAATAATTAAGCCATTTTAATTTTACGCCTTTTAAAGTGTGGTCAGTTATATCATACATACTCGTATCGTATATAAAAACAAAAATCAAAATTGGTGATTTTTTTTAAAGAGTTGTTTGTAAAGCTCACCCAAACACAAGGAGGTCTGTTTTTCGCATTGCTTAGGTGGCCCAAAGGTTAAAGCAAATATTAAAGAAATGTCTAAATTTAAATATAAATAAATCTTAACGAGTTTAGGAAGTTTCTAAAGTAATCCTGTAATTATTGTATATTTTTTTATTTACGCTGTGGATTCTATATAGGGTATAAGGTGTAAATTTGTAAAAGTACAAATTAATCTTAAATTAAATTAATCATATTTTGCATTTTTACGAGCAAGTGGTTGTGGTTCTATTTAGAAAAAATAAAATTGTCTTAAATGACACATTAAATTTGAGCGTTGAAAATAATATCTTATTTTATACAAATTGATTGACTTACTCGTACTCGTACTTACCACTTTTCTTTTAAGTTAGCGTCTTATTTTTATTTGATACAATAATTACTTGAATTAATTTTCGACTGATTTTCTAATTCTATATTATGTTTTGATAAAAAAACTTTAAATTTTTCTCTTCATTTTTTTTTTTGTAAGCATTTTTCATGAATTTTACTATCAGAGAATTTTCGTTATTTTAGTTTTTATTTTTGCGTTTAGTTTGTAAATATTTTATTCAAAAATGTTTTGTTTAATTTCAAATCATTTGATATTGCAAGGAATCACTCTTTGTCTTCCCTCTGAAATATTTAATTCAAATAAATTGGCTGGCTCTGATGGAAAATGTTTGCATTTTTTATAAGGTCATAATGCACTTGTGCCATATTGAAACATAACACACCAACACACATGAATACACGTTTTCTTTATATATATACATACATTACATTGCATTGTTATAAAGAAATTTAAATATGTTTTATACTGGTAGAGCATGCGACAAAAACCAAGAATGACTTCTAATGGTTTTCATACCATGAAAAATATAATTTTGCTTCTATAGACCTTCCGTTGCAAAGTTTTGACTATTAATTGGGATTATTTAATAGCCATAAGATCGGCCTAGGAGAATTGGTCAAAAACTACAGGTGACCATTTTATATAATTTTTTGCTAATCAAATAGTTAAGTAAAAAAATATTAAAAAAAAGGTAGAGGCAATTTATTTAAAAGTCGGTGACATAGCTTTTATGTATATATACGACATAACACAATTCGATGAAATTCAAAGAAAAATGTCTTCGCTACACTTCTCGTGATTGTATAAAAGTCTGCTATGTTTCGTGCATCCCGCTAGTACAAGATACGAGTTTTTACAAGCAAATCGATTAAGTGTTAGCCACGCCCTTATTCAGAGTGCATCGAATTCGCGCGCGTCTACTTCAGTTCATACAAAAATCTTGCAATTTCACTTTTACTTACACTCGCTCTCTCTCTTTCTCTATTTTCTCTCTCTAAATCTAAATGCATAAATTTTGTATGTGAATTTTCCTCTTCTATTTTATCATCATTCAAAACACTTAAACAAAAAATTCCACACAGAAACTTGAAAACCAAAACAAAATCCAAAAGTCCGCTTCTACGACATGCGCCAACATGCACCAGCAGCGCCCACATGAAGAGGCAGTTTTGCTGCGCGAATGGAACTTTGACAAATTCTTTCCGAATCGTGTTGTCGGCGGCGATGGAGTTTCCAGCAGCAGCAGTCTGCAACGTGCTTCAAATTCGAGCACGCTTAAAGCGGAGCAAAAATTACATCGGAGTAGCATCTCGGAGATGTCAACGCGACAGAAGCAGCTGCAATCGCAACCGCAACCTCCACCGCCACAGGGCTTCCAACCTTTAAAAGGAACGGCGTCTCAGGCGCCGCCATCCAAAGATCAACTGCGACATTCGATGTTGTCAACACCAAATCAAAATGCTAATAAAACGTCCCCTTCCACTTGTGCCGCTACCGGCTCCTCCCAGACAAGTCCTTTAGCACGCAGTGCTGCCAATGCATCAAATGCAACGGCAACTGCAATGTCGTCACACTCCCCCTCACAAAAAGCACAGCCGCAGGTGCTGTCCACCACGACTACTACGACGCACAAACGTCAAGAGTCCGATTCTAAATTGCCCATGAATTTTGTGCGCGGTTTTCGACGCGAAAACTCTGATTTCTTTCCGTTGACGAAACGTCACTCGGCAGTGCTGTCGAACAACAACAGTAACAATCTCAATTCGCCAGCGCTGGTGCAGGCGCAACGTGCCAGCGCCATGTTTCCTGCTCGCAATAGTATTTTTAAAACCGAAACGACGACGACGTCTAAACCAAAGGATAAAACAATCGCGACAACGACAGCGACAAAGTCTGCAGCTAGCGTTGTTAAGCAATCATCACCGCCAAAAGGAAACAGTAGCAGCAGCGCAGCGTCTGCCACAACGACTACCCAACCGACACCAACTAAATCAAGCTGGACAAGCAATCTGACGCCGCGCAATTTAGATTTTCTACGACCGCGACGCGAAAAGACTGAATCGGTTATTGTTTTGCAAAACTCTGCCGCAAGACAGCAGTCCATACTGGCGCAGCAGCTACTTCAGCAGCAGGTAAACCAACCAACCAACCAACCAAGCAAGCAACCATATATGTATGTTGAGTTTTGGTTTGGGTGGTGGTAGTGGTCGTGAAAAGCCACCTATCCGCCCATCATATTCCAATCAAAGTCCATTTCTCTCGTTCGGCTGTTCAAAATTTTTGTTTACCATTTTCTGATCTCTAAAATTGCAATCAAACTGTTTTTCCATCATAATATCTAATAATACTTACGCAATGTGAATGTCTTAGCATTTCGAATTTTACAAATTAAAATATCAACCTACACCTAATCATACTCACCTACCAATAAACCAAACCATTTTCTTCTAGTAATTTTTCTCTTAACTTATTTTCTATTGCTCTCTGGTACTATTGACATTATTTTAATTAACATGTTCTATTTGATTCGCTAATGTTTTGTTTGGTTATTTTAATTTATTTTTATTGTATTAATTTTGTATCGTACAGATTGTTCGAAACTAAATCAATTTAACTTATGTATGTCAGACTTTGTTAGGATTTTGTATCAAAAAAAAACTGGTTATTAAAATAAGGAAGCAGCAGTCTTCCTATAAAACTGCGAATACAAATTTACAAATCATTGCAATACTTTTCTTTAACAAGTCTTCGATTAAGTTAGATTGGTATAATTTTGGACCATCGTCATATATTATTTCAGTTATTGAACAACTAGGTTAAATCAAACTTTCGCCACTAAAGAATGTACATTAAAGTCTGCGCGATAAAATCAAACTAATTGGCAATCGTATAAAATCTGTTTACCACTGGGATTAAATGAACAAATCTGTACGGTTAAATGTTTCGTTCAAAATGGTCTGCAAATGACTTGCTAGCAATATAACAATAGAACCTTACTCCTACTTGTACTATTAAATAACATCATTTTATCACATCGTACTAAAGTATTTATTAAACATTAAAATAACATCAAATAAAACGTTAACAAAATGTGTTTGTAACTCATTTAACTAATTCACAGCTTTGACAAAAATCACCAATTGAAAATGTTCCCTAAATGCACGTTTGTTGTATTATTTAAAAAATTTGGTTTTTATGTTTGTTTATTGTTTAATTTAGGTGTACATACATATATACATATGTGAGTTTGATTTTTTGTTTTGTATGCTCAATGTTATATAAAAATGGTATAGTCTGGCAACACCTAACAACGGCTTGTCCAGGCGAATGGAACGAAGATATATTTTCTTTATTTAAACATTAAGGATTAGTAATTCAATACAGTTTATCCACCAATGTTCGATTCAATTAAAATACTTCGAAGTGCACGTTTTCTGGCTTTCAGATTTAATTTCGAAACAGTTGGAGTTAACTAAGTTTCTTTATTCGGTTGTTAACACTACTACGATATTTATAACTTTAATTTTCTCTAAAAGGAGCCGCTACCATTTGTAATTCAATTAATAATTTAGAAGTTTTAAAATTTAACGAGATAAATCTTTTTAACATTCACATGGCTTTTTAATTTTTCACTGCAGTTTCGGTCACATATAACAGTATTCAGTATTCAAATCTATAAATAATCAATAATTGTCGCTGTTGACTTGCTAATGCTTTTCGATTAATGCTTACATCTATAAATTATTAACGCTTGTTTTCTTATTACGAAATTAACAAGGCTTTAACACAATTTGTGCGCTAACCAAGCTTTAAAGTAGTTCCTCCTAACGCTTGTCTCTGGGTAACGGCAGCAATTTGTCTTTTGTTTTTTACTTTAATGCTCTTTAAATGTGCTCATGAAAGAATGCTAATGAGGGAAGGTGCCTATTATTTGTGTCAATGTATATAATAAAATATATAAAAGCTGTTCTTTTTTTTTAAATAGAAAAGATAAACTTAAATAAATGCGATTTGTTAAAAGAAATGCCCCTCAATTATAGAAATTGTTAAGGGTTTTTTTGCTTTCACTGTTATAAGATATGTTTGCTGTTAACATTATTTTGTTAACTGTTAACTGTTAACTGTTAACAGTAATATAAATCTATTAATTTATTTATCCTGTTTCAAAAACTAAAATCATTTTGGTGGCAGTCAGTTTCATTCAGTATTTTTCTGTTGACTCGTTTCGATGAAAATGAAACTTTTTAAACTTTTGGTGTTATAATAGCATCCAAATTCATTGCTTTTTCTCTATGCTTTGCTATTTTTCTGTTCAAATTGTTTTAAAGCTTTTTTTGCGTCATTTTTGAAGATGTTGGTTTGGTTTAAACAAATTTAAGTTACATTAAATACTTTTATAGAAATACATTTTATCATATCAATAGCATTGGTTTGCCTGCTGCATAAGTATCTGTCATGAAATGTCAAATTAAGGAGCAAGAACAATGAAAATGTTGAATTGTTTTCTTTTAGCTTTAAAACAATTTTAACAGTGCTGAAAAATTTATCTCATAGAATTTACATATGTATGTATTTTAGAAACGTGTCAGTCGTATAATTATTGTATCTACATGGTGAAAAGTATTTCGTTCATTTCGTTCGTAAAAAAATATTGTACATATTTATAGATACTGTGCTGTCTTGTATTCTACATATGTAGATCCCATTGCAATATTCGTCCGAAATACAAAACGAAATATAAAAATAATAAAAAATATATTATACTTAAGGAAACCCGCATAAAGAAATGCGTACTTTTCTCATTGGCATTCATTTTACATAACCACACAAAATATTTATGGGCGTCTCATTTCTTTGTGGAAAGCTAAGAACCTTATTCAAACATATTTTTAAAGTATTTTTATTTGTTTTTATTTTATTTTTACGTAAACTAATTAACTTTCTTTAATATATAAACTGAAAATAGAATCGCAGCGGCGAAAATAGTGGACTCGGTACCCCCGGAACACGCACGAGTAGCGTTTTACCCGACTTGCTTAGCCAAGCCTCTCCAGCCACGCCACCTCGTCATGATAAATCATCCAGTGAGGAGGTGAGTAATTCGTTTCAGCGTCTTACATTAGCTTTAATACTAAATAGGTATGTCAGTTAACCAGAGTAGTAAAATAGCTCACACACAGACTCGCTTGCTCGATCAGTTCAATAAGCAGAATAAGCAGAGCGAGCGAGTCAAATGAGAGCTATGCATTTACGATCCTGCTATAAAACATAACGTCAATGAACCAATTACGATCAGCGTCACGAAAATAGATGTGATACAATGTTTGCAATTGGTACATTTCGTTATGTTAATTATTTGTATCGTTAGATTTGTTTTTTTTTTGTCTTTTTTATATACCTACATAAGTAAAAACGTACTGAAGTCGTTGTCTAAAAAGTTCACAGCGCATACATTATACATACTACATACATATTTTTTGTGCTCGTATATTGTATCTACTACTCATACATAGTGTGTGTTGTTTTGTTTTTATACTATTGACTCTCATTATTACCTGCAAATCCAAAATCAATCGAAGCAAACATCACAGCGTGCGTTTTTCATATTTGTACTAACTAATTTATTGAGGTTAATTTAGTCCTAACAACGCTTTCATTAAATTATACAGTAATACAAAAATTCCAAATATTTTCAATAATTTCTTGATTAAATTCAAATTTAATATTTAGGTTTTCTTTGAAAATGATGTTCAAAATTTTAGAATCAATCATATCGGTCATACGACAATGGTTAAAAGTTAACTTATCTTACTTAACCTATTACGAACTCTGAACTTAGTAACTCTAATTCGATTATGTATAAAAGTCTAAATTTATAGGAATTTGCATATGCTTTGTTTAGACTGTGTACACAAGTTTCAAAATGGAATATCAATACAAGTTTGAAATTATCAAATAAACCTTAACTGGATAATATCCTGGAGTCATTAGGAGAACAATTGAGTTAACTACACTACACGTTGAGTTAAATTTTTGTGACTAATCAAAACAAATCGTTGGCGTGGAATGGAACTAAACTTAAACGTAGTTTAAAAGACATATTAACAGTTTGCGTTTATCTCAAGCCTAAAACTATAAAATATCGTTAAAATTTGTAGAGGAATGAATTGATTTAAATAGTACATATTTTCTGTTTGTTATATACAGAAGAGCAACTTATATACATATATTTAGGATGTTTTGTACACTGTTGTACAAAGTAACGTAACGCTAGGATTTAGTGCGTATTTGTAGCATGAACTTAAATCTTAATATTATATTTTTTTCAAACCACTACCTACTAGAATACAATACATATATATTAATTGATAGTTTTTGATTATGACAATTATAACAAATTCAATTTTTCTTCATTGTGCTTTGTCTTTCCGCGACGTTTGAGCTGATGGCCACAACGAAATTTTTAACAAATTATCAAAAAGCCAAATTTTCAAAAATAGTAAGTATTTCCATAACCATCAAATGCAAACATTAAACATCATTAAAAGTATAAATGTAAAGAAACCAAAATACAAAAACCATTTGAAACTAAATTAGCGCTCCTCCTCTACCTGTGTATACGATTAAATGTTTATATCTTTAATTTAATTTAATTTAAATTTTTTTCTCTTTTGAATGTGTAATCTCATTTTACTTATATCTATTTGTATATATTTATCTATAATCCTTTATGTATTGAAAGCAGAAATGTAAATTACATAATTTATTGCTTATACAGAGAAGATTCAAAAGTATTAACTTTTCTCAATAGTGTACAAATTATACATATAAAAATTAAAATCATTTTAGATTTTGTTTACTTTTTTTTTGTTACAAATCAAAATAAATTTATATATATTGTATATATAAACAAATTATGACAGAAGAAGATTATTATACCGAGCAAACTTATTAAAAGGTTTTTTTTTAATAAATCGTACTTTTTCCTTATCTTTGTAACATGTTAGAACTTGTCAGTTGATATGACTCACTTTTTTCTAAATAAGTGCATACGTGCATAAATGCATACAAATGCATATGCACGAATTCGAGTATCCACAATTAAAGTCCTCAGTAAGAAAAAAACGTAAACTTAACGTATTCACACTGATCTGACAATTTTAGCATTATTTATTAATTTTGCTTATTGCATCCAGAGATAAATGTAATAAAATGTATCCACTTTAAACTATCATCATGCCCTTGATTGTCACATACTCGTACATGCAGAGCAGTAACAGTGTGTGCGTTCATTTAATTAACGCAACTGTAATTCATCATTAAAGTGCTATATAGCTGAAACTGTAAACATATGTTCGTGACGAGTGTACCAACATAACAAAATAAAAAAATCGATAATCGAGTGTTTTACGTTGCACGCAAAATTTTAAGTCACCTTACTTACTTTTTGAACACACCTCGTACATATATATGTATGTACATACTCACTCGTAAATATGTTTATTTAAACGTGCGATGATGTTTAAGTTTTCCCAATAGAAAAGGGAATCAGTTAAGTGAAAATGTATTATGAACATTCTCTGAATGTAGCGACAACCCACACAAGTGTGTATAAAAAGTGACGTTATCAACAACACTTCATTCCATAGATTTTACATCTCAATCAACTGCCAAATTGTACAAGAACATTTTCAAATGTATAAAAAAGTCTGCTTATATTGTATTGTATTTAACTTATTTAAATGTGGTTTCGTCTACACACTAAAAATCAAAGCAATTTTAATATGGTTGAGTAATTATTAGTGTTAAATAGAAAACAAAAAACAATTACAAAATAATGTTGATATTTTTCAGTTTTTAATCTAATTACTCATCCTGTTTTTATTTTTTAATAAAAAAAATAAAAAAATAGTTTTTATTTTATTATTTTCAATATCTGCAATTTCAGCATTTTTGTTTCATGGCGTCTGGGAAAGACTAATCACATTTTATGTTCACTTTATGCGAATTGAGCAAGTCAAGCTCGATACTAACCTAAACTTTAGTACTTATTACGTAATACAATTTTAAAAATATTTCTTTAAATTTTTAGTTTTATATTTTCTGATCTTGCTTTTTTATTGACTTTTTTTTTTTGAATTTAGTTTGGTATTTGGCATGTCTCATTCAATTAAGCTGTTATCCATGGGCGTAACTAATAATAACTTTTAAATTAATTTATTTAAGATTGTGTTTTTTTTTTTCTTTTTTTTTGTAACTACGCCCATAAAGATTTCTCATATTAATTTTCTACAAAGCATTTAATTCCTGTTATTTCTTATATGCATTTTGTATTATGATTTAAAAAAAATGAAATTTAATGTTATGTAAATCTCTAATTTTGTGGTTTATTTTTTTTCTCTCTGTCTCTCTCTCTCTCCCTCTGAACTAAACTGACTACGGTCGTGTGTGCGTGGCTCTTCCAGTATCAAGCGGCCATCAGTTCATCTGTCCATTCCACGCCGTCGAAATCTTTCATCGTTTCTTCCAATAATTCGCCACAATCGACGATTTCGCTGACGTCGACGTCGTCGTCGCGCCAGAATAGTCCCAAAAATTCGATTTGCAAAACACGCTCTTCCAGCAGTATTACTAATCTATTGCATAAATCTGCCTCTTCTTCCTCCTCCAATACATCCGCTGCACCCGCTATCAATTTTCCGCCGCACGCTTATGCGCTTCAACAGAAACAACGCAGTTTCCTTACATTCGGATTCGGCGCCGGCGGTTCAGGACCATCACGTCGTGAATCGCACGTCAATGTTAATGTTACGCCGACATCGCACGATGCTGCCAGCGACACACCCGAAATTCGGAAATACAAAAAACGTTTTAATTCAGAGATTCTATGCGCAGCTTTGTGGGGTGTGAATCTGTTAATCGGCACCGAAAATGGTCTAATGCTTTTGGATCGTTCGGGACAGGGAAAGGTAAGTAATCGAATTAATTTGAAGCTATTTTAGATCATACTTCGATTGTAAAAATAAAAAGAAATATTTTCACATATTTTTGAGGAGAAATTAAAGGATCTTTGCACAATTTACTAATACATAATTTTTTAATTTGTTGACAACAGGTGTATCAACTCATTTCACGTCGTCGTTTTCAACAAATGGAGGTGCTCGAGGGTCAAAATATTTTGGTAACCATATCCGGTAAAAAGAATCGTGTGCGTGTATATTATTTGTCATGGCTGAAATCGAAAATTTTACGCACCGATGGACTCTCCGATGTAAGTGTTGTTACATTGAAAATTCCCTTTCGCAGTTTCAGTTGAGATTTAATACTTTTTGCCTCCTCACAGCAAGTGGAACGTCGCAACGGTTGGATTAACGTGGGTGATCTACAGGGTGCTGTACACTTTAAGATTGTGAAATATGAACGAATTAAGTTTCTTGTGATTGCACTAAAAGACTCGATTGAAATATATGCATGGGCTCCGAAACCATATCACAAATTTATGGCATTTAAGGTAGGCGTATTGTCAACTCAAATTTATCAATGTTTAATATTTAACATTTATTTAAAATATATTTTGCCCACTTAGAATTTCGGTGAGTTGGAGCATCGTCCACTTTTGGTCGATCTTACCATCGAAGATCAATCCAGACTAAAGGTGATTTATGGCTCTGCTGAGGGTTTTCATGCTGTCGACTTAGATTCGGCTGAAGTATACGATATATATCTTCCTAAGCATGTAAGTTTAAATCGTGTTCAAAATGATCTATTCAAATTATTTATAATAAATCGTTATTTGTAACAGACTCAGGGTGCAATCATTCCGCATTGTATTGTGGCACTTCCAAACTCGAATGGGATGCAGTTGCTGCTCTGCTATGATAACGAGGGTGTCTATGTGAATACTGTGGGACGTGTTTCCAAAAATATTGTGCTACAGGTGGAACCAAAAAATATTCATTAAATTAAAACTTCTTTTTATAACTGTCGTTAAAATTTTTAGTGGGGTGAAATGCCAACTTCGGTGGCTTACATCGGCACTGGACAAATTATGGGCTGGGGCAACAAAGCAATAGAGGTGAGTCAGTTATTTTAATGTGTCTTTTTTTATCAGAAAAATTCATACACGAAAATATTACTTTATTAACATATTAAAAATCTATGCTGCAGATTCGTTCCGTTGAGAGTGGTCATTTGGACGGCGTATTTATGCACAAAAAGGCGCAACGTTTGAAATTCCTTTGCGAACGGAATGATAAGGTATTCTTCAGCAGTGCCAAAGGTGCTTCATCGTGTCAAATATACTTTATGACACTGAACAAGCCAGGAATGGCCAATTGGTAAACGATAATGGTAATAAGATAAATATGAAAACAAAAAAACAAAATTAAAAACCCAAATGATGCAAGTAATCATTTGATACTTTTTTTAATGTTCTAAGCAACTGTTAATTTAAGCTATATTATGATATACAGCGCAATATCGATTAAAAAGCAACTACAAGAAACAAAATTCATATAGAAAGTAAATGGAATTATATTATGAACACAAACAAATACAGATTCACTCACTCACTCACTCACTCAATCGAAAATGCATATTCAGTTAAAAATTTCATACTTATATTAATTAAAAAAGAAAACAGAAAACCTATCGTAACGGTTATAAACTTATTTATATGAGAACAGAAAAAAAATGTATTTTAAATTCTAATTATCTCTTGTATTAATATAAAAAAGAAAAGAAAAGAAAACACACACAAAGTTATTTAAGAAAGCGCAAGCAAATAAGTTCAACAATAAACTTAAATAAAAGTAAAAACAAATTTAATTTAAACAAACCAAATGAAACTTCACCCTCTAAAAAAATTTGAAACTATCACCACACATTCGAAACTCACACACACACACACACACATCCACTTAGGAACATAGATTCGAAGTGAATTTGTATGCTTAATACGGTTCGGAAATTCTAAGTAGAGCAAAGCGCCGCCACCGTCGTCGCGTATTTGCGTGTATTTGACTCGTTTTCGTTGTTTGTGTATTCGACTTATTTTGACTTATCGAAAAAATACAAAAAAAAATTCGATACTTAAATATTGAATTCACTCTTGCAGACCTGTTTTTTTTTTGCTGTTCTTTAATTTTTGTTCGGATTGTTTAAAGTATTTTAAAACCTTAATCCAAACGTTTCGCGTTCTGTGTTGTGTGCGCGTTTATTAATAACTAGTTATGAAATAAAATGAAGTCTAACTTTAGTTGAACAAATAAATACAAAATTAAAAATTCATAATATTGTATTAATACAAATAAACTTAGTGTATCAACCAAAATATCTTTTTTGATTTTGTTAGCATTTCAAGTACCAGCTGAAAACTTTAGCTTATGTGTACAACTTTTAAATAAAATTTAATTTTATGTTCTTTGGCAAAATTAATGCTAAACTAAGCAAACAATTGCATTTAAGCGGTGCTCTCTTTTTCTGTTTTTAATTAAATAAATTAAATTCATTTACTTTTTTTACTAATATTTAAATAAAAAAGGAACATTCGTACTTTAAGAAAATGTCGATAAGCGTTTTAACTAAAAGAAAACCTTTCAATCTAAAAGTTTGTATCTAATTGAAATAAAACTTTTGTTTTGCTTAAAATAATATAAAAACGATTTCTATAGCAAAACAACGCTCGACAAAAGTTAATGTAAAATTAGAAAGTTGGAAATTGTGTTTACGGGTCCGTACATGCTTGATTCTATTGTGGGGTCAAGTACAATATGTTCGAATCATTTGATGTGACGCTGCAAAAAATTTCGAACAATTTGAGTGGTGCTTCGAGCTGAGCCTACCTTGTTGGATACATCCTGGTTTTAAACATGCAATGCAATAAAAATGAAATTGTTTAAAATAAAATCGAAAGTTTTGTCTTTTTCACTTAGTATTTCGTTTTTCTCTTTTGTTAACGTAACACACGAACTTCAATATAATAATTTAAATTGTTTTGTTATTGTTTCCTTATATTCAAAACGCCATTGTAAAAACGTAAGTGATAATATTTACAAAAAGAAAATTATGAAAACTTAAAAAACAAAACAAAAAATTAAAAAGTAGATGGAATGAAGTGAGGTAAGAAAATTAAGCATAAACAAAGAAAACAAACAAACAAACGAAACGAAACGAAACAAAACAAAACTAAACAAAAATAAACAAATCCAATTAAAGCGTACATTTTAATAATGTTTAAAAATAAAAAAGTAAATAAAGGAATACAGTTTATACTATACTACAACTAGTTAAGCATTTTTTACTGAACTTTTTTATATGTATGAAAAACGCTACGAACGAACGCAAGAGAGCAAGCAAACTTTATCTCAGATTAGAAAAAAAATCAACAAAAATTATTAAATGTAAAAACCCAAATGAAAAGTTAACACATGCAATCAATTAGATTCGAAAATTTGTACACACATTTTATGCATTTCACTTTTATTTCGAGTTAGTTATAATAACGCCTAAATTACTGAAAGTAAACACACAAATAAGGAATCATTATCAAGTGTCAAGTAATTCTTTCAAAATCGCATCCACTTGCTCATAAAGTCAAATGAAATTCCTACAAAGAAAATTTTCGATTGTTGGTTCTTTAACTTGACAAGTGCTAAAAAATTTCTGGCGTTTGCCAGAGATTTCTTAGCACTCTAAACTTTCGTACAAGAAAAAAGTGTTTAATACATTAAAATTTTGATTCAGTCAGTAGTAGAAAACCAGTTGCAAGCATGTTTAGTTTTCTATTCTGCTTTTGTAATTCGATTTCGATTATACATTTATAAATATTTTAAATGAATACATACATATGATTTTTGTTTTAATCTTAATGTATCACCCCTTTATCTTACATTATACTGTTTTCTTGTTTGTCTCTTAATCATTTCTGAATTCACTGCAGGATATACAATATTAGTTTGTTCATGCTCAGGGTCTTAAACACTGGAAATCCTTACTAGTAGTTTTAATACAATAATAGAAAATGATAACAACTTTTTTCTCATTTGACTAGACAATGTCATAAATTGTCATATGTATAAAATATATACGTATGAGATTAAATACAACTACTTCGGATTTGTGGCGAAATTCGATATATTGTATGTACGTGTGCACAGTTTGCCAAACTTGATGTGTATATTGTGTTTCAGTTGCCAGTATGAAACCGGCAAATGTTCGGATTTGTAGTGTGTTTGACTTTGAGCATACACAAGTCAAATGTTTAAATAAATTTAAGAAATGGTTTCATTGTTTCATGTTTGTTTTGAATTATTATTTAAAGAAACAAAAAAATAAAACGAATGAATGAATGAAGGAAATGCAATTGCAATTGCACTTGCATTCATTTTATTCTACCCTACTATTATTATACAATATTATCTAAAATTTATTGTTTTTACTTACAAATACTATCGATGTATTTTTTTAAATGCTTATTTTATTTCTAAAAGAAGAAGAAAAGTATGGTCTTATCAGTAATTCTTGTAAAGCGTATTTTATACCATTACGAAATATATATATATATATATATAATAATAATCTCAAAAATAAAAACCAAAATCCAAAATTTGTGTATTTTCTTTCTTTGCATTCGGTCTGGATTAGACTGACATTCCGGCTAACTGACTGACTGACCGACTTAATGGCTTGATTTACTGATTAAATGAATGTCTAGACTTACTGTGATATATTTACCAATTTGGTGTTAACAAAACTGTTTAAAATAAGATGCAAAATTCTCTATTTTAGAAATATCATGAAGTAGTTTATTGGAAAATGTATGTTTGTAAAAGTCTTACTTTTTAAACAAAATATGCAAAACATTTTAAAACAAAAAATTTAAATTAGCTTTTTACCAAAACGAAACGTCCTTTGCATGCGGTGTTAATTTTACTTCATTTTTACTTTTGTTTATAAGTTGGTCATGATTTAAACTGAAACTTCACACTGACAATAGCGAGCGATTGTGTTTCATTTACTTAACGAAATCGTTGTTAAGTAAGTAAATTTTATTGAGTCTTCAAAATACTTATTATATATATATATTGCTCCTTTTCTTATAATTAAAAACTTACAACTATTCCTTTTATTCTAATAAAAGTAAGAAAGAGAACGCTACATTGCAAATACTTAAAATTACGTTTGAACACAAATCGAGAAGGTATGAAGAGCACGAAATCGTTGTCAATACATATTAAATCGAAAGATCCATAAAAAAAACGTTACTAAGAGAATCGCAAAGAATTCATAACGTCCTCGAATATAAGTTGAAACTTTAAGCTTCAGGTAAGGCAAATGAATTGGCGAAAAGAGTACGAAAATATATTTTTTAATTAGCTCATAAATTACGAAAAGAAGATTTAGATCTATTTATCCAAAGTACTTAACATGTTTTCAATTAAAAAACTTAAAGTTTTTTTTTATTCTGAGCTGGGTTGTCAAGTGTTTTCTCTAGAATTTGATTTATCTGTTTTTAATGTGAGATTTTCCGCTCATTTAAAATTTGTTCAAAAGAAGTTTTTGTCCTAAAAAAAAGAGCTGTTCAATTTATATACTCGTATATAAAAATGAATGCATCTTTCTATATTTCTTTCTTTGTACCATATGCGTATCTAAACTATTCATCCGATTGCGATGAAATTTTGGTTGGTTTTGACAAACAAAAATTTGCCACGCCCACTTCTTACGCCCACAATTTGTAAAACTAAGTAAAAGTATTCGATTATTTCGCTATTATTGCTCCTAAAAATCTAAAATTCGGTATCTGAATTTGCATGGACGATAATATTGCTTCCAAAAATTGTGTATCTGAGTTTATATGGGTTTTGTCGTCATCTTCACCAAAAAGGGTAACTTGTAACAGGATGCACCGAGAAGAATAACAGGATATACAAAATATTCCACGCCCATTTATTATATCCACAATTTGTTCAATTAAGAGTGAAAATATACGATTGCATTACTAATATTGCTCCTAAAAATTCATAATGTTGTTTCTGAGTTTGTATGTATGTTTCCTGCAGATAATTTCACCGACATAACTTAGAATCGCTATAACGGTGAGTACCGGGAAGTTTCACTAACATTTTCTTTTTTTAAGTGGCATTGCATCTATAAATATTTGGCGCAGCCACTCTAGAAAAGTGTAGGCCCAGTTATTTATGAGCTTTTACATGGCAAATTGCTAAGAGGACGGTGAAAGTAACTGTGTCTGTATTTTTTTCACGTTACCGAGCCAATATCTTAGTTCCATATAATACAATTTTGTAATTCAAAAAACAACAAAATGCAATATACAATTTTTAGCAATATAAGAGCTCTTTTTTGCTCGCCAACCGTGAAAATGATTTTACTTCAGTTTACTTTTAGTTTTCGTTCACAAAAAAGTACTGTGTGGCCACTTTGCAGGTGAACTATATTCACTACCATTGTGAACTATTGGAGACACAAACCGGAATGTACGTATTTGTGCAGTTGGCAGTACTGTACATGTGCTATAAAAATAACAAATTGACATCAAAAGTGACATGGCGACTTCAATAGCAGCCAACTTCACATTTCCTTCTTTTTTTCACGCTCTCTTCGAAGCAGCGGAGTTAATTTGGTAAACGTGGTTCCTGAATTTTATGATTATTGTCTTGTGTATCTAATTTTGTGACGTCCAATTGGACTAATATTTTGTGTCAAAATGTTTATCAAATTATTACCGTTTTTTCTCCTTTTGCCCGGTTTCGTGCAGGTCATAAACACCAGAAATGGGTCGCGTAATTCGTGCACAACGTAAAGGCGCTGGGTCCGTCTTCAAGGCCCACGTTAAGAAGCGTAAGGGAGCCGCCAAACTCCGTTCTTTGGACTTCTCCGAGCGCAATGGCTACATCAGGGGTGTGGTTAAGGTGAGTTTTGGTTTATTTTACTGTGGAGGTTGAATACCGTCTATCGTTTTTGGATTGTAAATATGCACGAGTTTCAAGAGCGTGCATAAACTTTTTTGATCATCCACTGGATAGAAAAAATAATTTGATAACCAAATTATTGCAAAGTGACGCGAATGTGGAAGATTAATTCTTATTCACCACTCTGCTGAAAAACGTTATTTCTATTTGTAAAGTGAATAAACCCTTAACAAAGTTTTTAATTTAATTTTTTTTCATCTACTAATTTGACTTATTTATCTTTTTTTCTTAGGAAGTCATCCACGATCCCGGCCGTGGTGCTCCTCTGGCAGTCGTCCACTTCCGTGATCCCTACCGCTACAAGATTCGCAAGGAGCTTTTCATTGCCCCCGAAGGCATGCATACCGGTCAATTCGTCTATTGCGGTCGCAAGGCTACTCTTCAAATTGGCAATGTGATGCCACTGTCGCAGATGCCCGAAGGTACCATCATCTGCAATCTGGAGGAGAAGACTGGTGATCGTGGCCGTTTGGCGCGTACCTCTGGTAACTACGCCACCGTGATTGCCCACAATCCCGATACAAAGAAAACTCGCGTTAAGTTGCCTTCGGGCGCAAAGAAGGTTGTGCCTTCGGCGAATCGCGCCATGGTCGGTATTGTTGCTGGCGGTGGTCGTATCGACAAACCCATCCTGAAGGCTGGTCGCGCCTATCACAAGTACAAGGTGAAGCGTAACAGCTGGCCAAAGGTGCGTGGTGTTGCCATGAACCCCGTTGAACATCCTCACGGTGGTGGTAACCATCAACATATTGGCAAGGCGTCTACCGTTAAGCGTGGTACATCCGCCGGTCGCAAGGTCGGTCTCATCGCTGCCCGTCGTACTGGTAGAATTCGTGGTGGCAAGGGCGATGCCAAGGACAAGTAGATACAAAAGTGAAAGTAGGCTGAATATCGGCGTCGTTGTGTACACTTGGCTGGTGATCATTTCGTGTTATTGTAGTAGTGATATTCCAGCTAATATAGCTGGAGTCATCATCAATTGTAGTACACAGCAGTGGGTAAAATAAAAAAAAAAAACATTTTTACTTTAAATCTAAAAGTTACTTTCTTTGATTTATTGTTAATTATTGAGCGGTTGAAAAGTCGGTTCAGTTCTGGGTTCCGCTCGGCCGATGCTAAATTTTAGCTGTTGAGAGGTTGACGATATCGAGCACGTATGCAACAGTTCCATACGAAACACTGGCCCCAAATATGAAAAAATAAAAATGTTTTTCAAATATTTAGACTATCTTAAAACATTTCGAGCCTCCCCTATCGCTATGTAATTCATATTAAAATATATTCCCTTCTGTACGTTTACGTTTAACGTTGCTTTACATTAGCGTAAAGCAACGTTAGTTCACACAAAAAGTAAAGAAACACAAAAATCTTTTAACTTAATTTTACGTTTCTTTCTGTTTTTCGAGAAAATTTTCTGTAGATATAAAAAAGTATTATCATCGCTGTTATTAAACAAGTGCCCAATTTTATAATAATTTTGACTAATAATTACAGAAATATATCCCTTAAAACAAATAAACAACCAAAAAAAAAAGTTCCTCGATACATTTCACTTCTTACTTTAATTTAGAAAAGTAAAAAGTATTTCAAGAACCAAATAAAGTCCTCACTTTTAAAAAAGAATATACAAGACCATTTTTGCAATTTCCTACAATTACTGTATTTATAACAAAAATACGGTGGAATTTTCAAAATTACTGTATTTTTTACAAAAATACGGTAGAATTTTAAAAATTACTGTATTTTTCACAAGAATACGGTAGAATTTTTTTTAAAATTACTGTAGGATTTTAAAACATTACTTGTTACTGTATTTGACACGGAATTACTGTAGAATAACGTAATTTCGGTGTAGTTAACATCATCATTTGCAAGAGCGATACTGCGGATACAGGGTAGTAATGTGCTGATTATGAATAATAATCATACTCTCCTATTTCATGAAACAAAGAATTTTAGTAATAAGTGTATGAAATTTTCCTTTCTCCCAAATACATATTTTCTTATTCCGACTCTATCCTGGTCTAATGGTCTAAACTAAACCCACATTTCGAGTAAGAACACGCTTTTGAGTAGTTTTGGTAAGTACGGGAACGCAGCTAATATATTAGTTACAACAGCTGATGTGTTGTTTAAATAACACAGTAATTTCGTTGGTTGGAGCACGAAGTTTAACATGGATGGTTAAGTTGCGATTTTTAAAGTTTAAAAATAAGTTTTGCAATTTTTATTTAAAATGGAAGACCAGAAGCGTACGGACGCATTGTTAATGGAAATCCTGGTCAATCGTCAAACAATTACAGGCTTCCTTGATTCAGTATTCGGATTTTTGCGTCGAAAGTAAGTAAACAAATATCGAAAAATAAGTAATACTAATTAAAAGGAAAAATCAAATTCCAGCACTGATTTTTATCACATAAAACGCGACAATTTCGATAATATTGGCTTTGACAAAGGAGTGCGTGAACGAATCCTTTACGGCGCACTGCAACGCTACGATCCCGACTGTCGAATTAATAAACTGGCAACGGAAGCCAATGACGACGACGAGGAAAATTATGCACCACCAGCTGTAGAGGAAATAGAGGTACAAACTGAAGAAACTTTGACGCATCCACCACCACCACCGCTATCACTTATAGAGATAAACGCGGATGAAAAAGAAACCCCACCACAGCCCACACCACAGCCAAAATTTCAAAATGATATTTTTTTTTTGCCTGCCGATTACAAGAACGGTGCTTTGCACCAGACTTTTTGCTGGTCGCAGACACTGAAAGATATTGAAGTGCATGTCCAACTGCCGCTAACACTGAGTAGTGCCAAACAACTTCAGATTGAAATAAAATCCCAAGCGATTACGGTGCGATGCCGATTGGAACCAAATAAAGTTATTTTCGCTGGACAATTAAGCGACAAATGTCGTAACAACGACGCTGTCTGGACAATGGTCGAGAAACGACGGCTCCTCATTAATTTCGGTAAGAATAGCAATGGTAATAAAATTTGCTAAGAAATCTAGTAGAATTTTGTAAATTACCAATAAGTAACTTAAATGCCTTATAGAGTAAAGCAAATTGAAAAAATATAAAAATACATATCTTTACTTGTTTACACAGATAAGGCTAAGGAGGTTTGGTGGGATCGACTTTTCGTTGACGATGATCCAATTGATTTAACGCAAATTGATTGTGAGCGTTATATCGACGAGCTACCGGAAGGAGCACAAGCAGCCATTCACAAATTACGCGTACAACAAATGCAGCAGGACCTGAGCGAAATCCAAGGCCGCGGCGAAAGCAACGCCCATGAAACAGAAATGTTGAACAGATTACGAACGTCGTGGGATGCAGAGAATTCGCCCTTTAAAGGGCAACCGTTTGATCCGTCTGTTGTTAAATTTAGTTAAGCAGCACTTAATTTTTGTTATTTCAAGAACATTTTATTAAACGTTTTATATAAATTCGAAATATTTTAAAAAATGCGATATGGATAAAATATAGTTTTAAGTTATTTGAGAAATTGCATTCAAATTAAAATTTTTAAACAAAGCCTAAATGCTTTTCATTTTTAATACAAATACATCGTTTTGAAAATGCCATTAGTGTAAATGCGATTATTACAAAGGCATAAAAACCAAATGTAGTTTTCCATTTTTAGCCAGACTTTTTACTGCGTCTTGAGCTCATGCGATTTGCGTTTCAGTTGGCACTTTTGATAGATGACATCGTTCTGGTCGGTCGACCACGAAAAATACATGTAGGCGGTAAACATTGCTGACAGTACTAACCGATCGAGTGTCATCAAATTGGTCGCCCACAAAATAACGCTTAAACCCACGAACGACGGATGACGTACATGCGTATATAAATGCCTAAATAGAAAATTAAAAAATTGTTAAAATGTACTTAAAAACAAAAAACTTTATAATAATTCATAACCTTAGCTCTAATGATTTGTAAGCTATTGGTGGCGCATAATCCTTCAGGTCGTAGTAGGCCTGAAACAAAATAAATTTTAAACAATTATGTTACTTTAACTTAAAAAAATGTTTGGACGATTTTTCTATTAAATGCTAACCTGTTTAATGCCCAGAATTTCGGGTAGGTCCATAATAATGCTGCCGCCGTAAATCACCGTCCAGGCAAATACGTGTACCAATACAAAAGTCCACCAGAGTACACGACTCTCCTCCGCATTCACTTGCCATAGAAGAATGGATTGAGCCGATACCCAATTCCGAAGCAAATACTGCAGACATGATACAAAAGGTAAAATAAAAATTATTTTGCTAGCATTCATTCAGTTGTATTTTTGTATTCGTATATACATATGTATGTACATTTAGGAATATAAAAACTTTTAAACTGCAAAACGACTTTTAGGGAGGGTTTAGAGTATAACTTGCACAAGTGAAATCAAAGAAAGTAATTATAAGAATCTTAAAAGAAGAAAATAAGTAACTAAAGCACAAAGTTTTTATCTAGACATAGCCGAGTTATAAATGAATGTTTTTTACAATATTACCAATACCTCAGAATAAGACACTGCGAATTCTCCATACTCACATGTAAACATAGCGATGACGTCAGATTATAAATAGATCGTTCCGCAGCTGCAAGTCCACATTTATGAAGGAGTTTCTTTACTAATGTGGATTTCATAAAACTATGCTGAAATATGAAGCCAATTAGAAGCAGAGTATCCAGGACGATGGGTCCGTAGGCGGCTTCTATGCGTGATTTATTGTCAAGTAAGTTCAAAACCCAAATGTAATTTCTCGGAGTGCTGCGAGGCACCGACAAGAACAGCACAAAACGACCCAAAACGTAAAATGTGTACACAAAGGTGGCCAGTGCAAGTAACAGCACAAGCGTCTGCTTCACTGAAGCCATTTTAATTCTTTAATTATATTTTGAGATCTCTTTCGAAGAAAATCACAAACGTAAACAATGTTTTGTTTGGCTTGGCTTGGCAGTTACCAGCTACCAGGTCGGAGAATCCTCTTTCAATGAAACGAGCTATGTGTGCAAAAGAGGCAATAGCTGTTTGTGTCTATATTGCTGTTTCGCTCTTCAATACACGCCATTGTTTCTGTCAGAAAAGAAATTGACGCAGAAGAAGCAGGACGGAGATTTTAAGTTGCAAAAAATTATTAAAAAATCAATAAATTAAGTGCAAGTCTTTGTGTAAAATAGTAAAAAACTGTTAACAAGTTCATTAAGCAACCGCAATACATGAAATAATCAAGGTAAGCTTAAATTTAAATATATTTTGAAGGAATTTTCGGAGACAAGAAATGAAATTTGTTTCGGCAAAGTTTGAGAATGTATGCGTGTATATATGTACAGAATACATACACAACCCAGCAGCAAAAATTACAGGAATATCTTAGTTTGCAAGGTAGCTCATGTAACGCACACCGTTTGTCTTGTTTTAGATCGAAATAAACACTTGCCATCAAATTTGGCTCCAGATAGAATACCTGGAGAATCTAAACTGGCAAAAGGCCTTATATAAAATAATTTTCTCCTTAAAAATATAAAAAAAATAAATTGATTTATTTGTTGATCGAAATCAAAAAATTTCAGTTTGTTGATTTTTTTTAAATGTATATATTTTTTTATCTAACAATTACTTCAAAAGTATCACAATTCAAAAATGTAAATATTACAGAAAACCGCAAAAAAAATTTCAGCTTATGTTTTTTTTTTGAAGAAAATTCTTATAGTGTGTAGATAGTTGAAGGAGTTGGCTTTTTATATTTAAGTTTATGACAATTTTAATGGGAATTTTTTGAGTTGTACTACATTTAATGTAATCAATTGTTAAAATAGTTAACAAAAATAAATTTTCCAAAAATAACTATTGAAAAGTTTCAAAAATAGAAATCGTACAAAAGAATAGTTTGTCTATATCTTTAAATGTGGCAGAACTCAAAATGTGTCTGAATTGCATTTACATTTGTAACATTAACAAAGATAACTGCTTTTTGCAGCAATTTATGCAATCAATAATCTTCGATTTCTCCATGTTTGAAAGGTACTCGAACTTGCTATGTAAACCTTTGGATTTCAAACAAATTTAAATTGTATTAAATTTTAATATCAAACTTCTTGTTTCTACATATTTTTCGCACAATAGTGACTAGATCGAAAGTACTCAAAAAGGACTCTGCCCGTTATTATTCCACAATACCGGCGCACTAGAAATTGCACTTACAAAAGGGCGTAGACATCAAATAGATGAAAATTATGGCCGATTTGGACGAAGTGCATCTGGGGCTGGATGAGAACGAAGCAGACATTGCCGAAGAGCTGCAGGACTTTGATGATTCGTTTGATACGCGCAGCGAAGCATCCGAATCTGGCTCCGAGTCGTCTGACTCGCAGCCGAGCATTAGTTCGGTCAGCTCGGCACCATCATCGATTGACGAGAAGCGTCGAAACGCTACAAGAATAATTATGAAAAACGAAATAAAACCTACTGCTGCTTCAAAAAAGACTGAAAGCAAGAAAGGAGCAGCTGCCGCCACCAAACGCAAAAACGTTTCTTCATCTTCTGCCGTTACGACGTCGGCAACAAATGGCAGCAAAAGTGCCACAAAAAAGAAAAAGACAGTTCCGTCCTCAAAAACTGGTTCCACATCAATGGAGACTGCGGACAAAAAAAATACTAAAAAAAAGAAAAAGTCAAGCACTGGTTCAGACAATGGTGCAACTTCCATGGCGGCTGTTATTGCAGCTGGTTCCACTGTTACCAATATTGTCAGCGGAAACAAAAGCGACGTTAGCGAAGTCGAAGATAAACCAAAACAATTGGCGGCAACGCCTTTCGATAGCGACTCAGAATCAGAAGATTCCGACTCTGCTGCAAATATCAAACGCAACGGAGGACGCAAGGCTGTTGCCAAAAGTGTCTCACCCGATAAGAATATTGGTGGAGGCGTCAAAAAGACTACCGCTGCCGTCGCTTCGTACGACTATATGACCAAGTTGAATTATTTGTTTCGCGATACGCGTTTCTTCCTTATCAAGTCGAACAATGCGGATAATATTGCGTTGTCGAAGAGCAAAAATGTTTGGGCCACGTTGCCGCAGAATGATGCAAATCTAAATCAGGCGTATAAGGAGGCACGCAATGTTTTGTTGATTTTTTCCGTTAATGAGAGCGGTAAGTTATTTATTTAGTTTCAAATACATAAAAATAAATAAGTTCTAAAAACAATTTGAAGTATTTTTATAAACACAGTTTCCTTCATCTCACAGGAAAATTTGCTGGATTTGCGCGCATGAGTGGTCCATCGCGTCGCGACATTCCTCAAGTTGCTTGGGTGTTGCCACCGAGCATTTCGGCGAAGGCACTCGGTGGCGTCATCGAACTCGATTGGATTTGTCGCAAAGAACTCTCCTTCAACAGTACGTCTCATCTATATAACTCGTGGAACGAAGGCAAACCGGTGAAAATCGGACGTGATGGACAGGAGCTTGAACCGAAGGTAGGCGCCGAACTGTGTCGCCTCTTTGCCGAAGACGAAAAAGTTGAACTGACGCCAGTGTTGCGCAAATCGAAGGAAACAGCAAAAATGATGCGTGAAAAAGGAATACGCGTCATTTATAAGCCACCTCGTAGTTTGTCTTCACGTGGTGGTGGTGGACGTGGTGGGGGCGGTGGCGGACATTATCGCCACAATGACGGGCGTCGTGGCGGCGATCATGGTGTCGGTCCGATGCGGCATAGACGATCTTATGGCGGCGGTGGTCCGCATAGATCCTACAAGATGTCCCCGATAGGCGGACCACCAGGTGGCGGTTTTAAACGTTCCTCTTCACCTTCGTCGCACTATCGCAGTGGTGGTGGTGGTCCTGGAGGTTCGCGTGCTGGTGGCGGTGATTCCGGCCTACCGCCCTGGGAGCGTTATATGACTTCGGCAGCAGCCGCAGAGGCTTACGTCGCGGATTATATGCGCACCATGCATGGCCAGCTGCCACCATTACCGTTTGTGCCACCTTTTGCACAGCTGCCAATGTCCGCAGGCGGTGGTGGTGGCGGTGGGCCACCGACGGGTCCGCCGTCGATATACGAACAGCTGCCGCCGCCAGTACGCTACTACGATGGACCACCACTGCCAGACTATCCGCCACCTCCGCAAGCGATGCGCCCGCCGCCGCCAAGTTTTGATAAGGTCATTGGGCCATCGTATGAGGACTTTGCTGCGTGGAAAAACGCCGGTTTACCAACAGCACCCGGTGGTGCGTTGCCGCCGGGTTTTCTCGGCAGCGGGTTCGGTAATGGTTCGTCGAATAACACTAGTGGCGGCGGTGGGGGCGTGGGTGGCCCAGCAGGCGGTAGTGGCACGGCTGGCAGTTTCGGTAGTGGTGGTGGTGGAAATGTCGGCGCCGGTAGCAACGGTCCGAATTCGTATCGTAATCGAGGTGGCGGCGAGAATAATTCTTATCGCAACCGCGATGGCGGTAACAACAACAACAACCACAATAATAGCCACAGCCACAACTCAAATATGAATCGTTCGCGGGGCGGTGGTGGCGATCGCGATCGACATTTTCGTCCGACTGCCGGCGGCGGTGGCAATCGCAGTTATAGGGATGGAAGGCGTTAAAAGGCGCTTCTCGTCACACGCGTTTGTAGTCTGCGGCAAGTTGTGAAAATGGCTTTTAGAATTTTAAAAGGTCAAATTAAAATTAAAAAAAAATAATAACAAAATAATAAATTTAAAGTAAAGTTTCCCTTTAAAACCGTTCATCGTCGTCGTCGTCGTCGTCAAAAGTGCAAAACAAAAAATATTTAAAAATTTGTGTTTTAAAAATCTGTTTCGTAATAATTTGTAAAAAAAAAATTGAAATACGGCTGAAAAGTGTAGATAGCAAAAAAATCCTAAAAACAAAAAAGGGTTTAAAAAAGTGTGGTCAAGAAATTAAAAAAAGTGTTTCCTTTAACAGAGAACAATAATAACAACAACATCAATTAATAGCCTGACATCTCTCTCTCTGTTACTATCTTGAACAATCATCTTTTTTTATTTAATGCAAAAACCGATAATAACTTTTTCAGCGCTGTAAAAAATTGCAATCTTCGATGTTACAATTTAATGTTAAAAATTAAATGCAATTAAACATGTACTTTACTAGTATCAGATATATTCATGGCTTAATAATGTAAGCTTTATAAAGGTGTTTTTAAAAAAATATTTCAAAATTTACATTTTTAAAATAATAAAAGTCACCAGTTTTCAAATTGCAATAATTCGCAATTGATTGCATTCTTTTACGGCGCTGTTAATTCTGCTTTATGAGCTGCAATTTGTCTGCAAATAACATCAACATTAAGTGTGAAAAAGTTTTAATTTAAAAATAAATTGATAAATTATGTATTACTCCCTGAAAAAGAAAAAAAAAATAACTTAATATTTTAAGTATAACTATGCGTAAAAGCAATATTAAAAAAAAAGTTTAACAAACTTACACGTAGAATTTTAATTAAAATTAGTAATATCGATATGCAAACATACAAAGAAAAAAATACAAAAATAAACAATAATTGTGTGAACTTTTTTTGCAAATGGAAAAGGCAGACGATGAGAAATGTTGAAAAATATATATATGGACAGACTGCTCCTCCTCCCCCGAAAAAGACGTTCACTTTCTCTCTCTCTCTTCTCTTTTCTCACTCAAGACTTTTCTGTGATGGTTGTTAAAAATTGCAAAAATATATTAAAAATATTTTCGAATGTGCCAAGTGAAATGAAATTTGATTAAAAAAGAAAAATTGCATATTTGCATAAATAAATCAGTGCTCGTGAAGTAATAAATTCAAAGACTTTGAATAAAGGTCGTTGTTATTGGCAACTTCTTGAACTTTTCAATTGGAAAACCAATTCTCTCTCCCCAATTTCCCATTCACCTAATAAATGGACTGTGATCAGAAAAATAAAAACAAGAAAAAAATATTAAAAGTACAAAACTACAAAAAAATTATGTGTATATTAACAAGCTTTTCAGTCGGCTTTGCTGATCAAACCAGAAAAGAAACAAACAAAGAAAAATACCAAATGCCTATTTCATTCATCACTATTTTTAAGCATTATAATAAAATGTTTTTGTCTTTCAGACCACCTTGCGCAGACAGACCTCTTTCGGGAATGGCTGTTTTTCTCAACATCAACTCTTACACCAAGAAGATTTAATTGAGATTATGATTGATGATGATCACGAAATGACCTAAATTTCGTAAAGGAAAGTTTAACTGGTGCGTGTGTCAACTGCAAGTTTAAAATATTGGTATTTTTTATGTTTAAGGTGACAGTTTAAATTATAGTCAGACTATAACTTAACTGACGACCACTTTAAGAACCCATGGGATTTTCAAAAATAATTAAGCGAATTTTAAAATTTAAAATCGATCGATGGAAAAAAAAATGGGACAACTTAATAGGAACTAAGTCTGATATATTTGAGTTTTCATCTTATTTTTTTAGGACAATTTTTAAAAGAAATTAAAGCCTTGTGTCTTTAACAAATGCACAACTTTTTTAATAGTTTTTCAT
Organism: Suillia variegata; assembly: GCA_949127995.1. Lineage (NCBI taxonomy): Eukaryota > Metazoa > Arthropoda > Insecta > Diptera > Heleomyzidae > Suillia > Suillia variegata. Next base: position 43,890,332 of record OX421845.1, read on the forward strand.
AGTTTAATTAACCATCGTAATTAGTGAAGTTTAATAAAATGGTCTTAAAATGTAAAAACTTCCTATTTATATTTTTCAATAATGGACGTGTTTATGAACCGATTAACTCCAAATAAACACAGGTTTTTTCAAGCATAACAAACATTTTGTACAAAATTTCTATTAAACATCTCAAACAATTCTCCCGCTATTATAACAAGAATAACGACGTTTTGATAGTATAATTTGCAATAGTGGACTTTTTCAGCGCCTGGTTAGTTCCAAAATCATATCGTAGATATTAAAGTGTACAAAATATCTCTCACGGTTCTGTGATATTATGAACACAGACTGAAATTGCTAGATCGATCAGTTTCTAATTCTGATTTATAATCTAGATATGTAAATATATCTTTCAAGAGTATTTTTGCGTTATTACATACGTAATACACCTTCAAAGCTGTACATATTAGAAGAGTTTTTTTGCATTTGTCCATGAAACAAATTGTATTAGTATTATTATCGTACATTTCATTACACATTATGCTCTTAATGTGTAATTTTAGTATTATGTTATTTAAAAGTGTATTTGGTATAATCGAATATGTGCATAAAATACTACTTGCAGGCAAGCCTGGCCCATACTACTCGTACATAATTGTTCAGTGTTTTTATTAATTTAAAATTAACATGGCTTATATACCTAGTTATCATGTTTTTTCTTAACTTAACCTTTGTTACCGGGTAGATTATTCGATTTTCAATTGCTCATAATTTGGCTAGCTTTCCTCAAATTTGAAAATGCTTCCGTTTCAGTTATCCAATTTTTAAGGTTTTTAGTTACGCCTTTTTATATTCGCGTTGCCCATTTTTTTTTAAATAGAAATGTGTGTTAAATAATTAGTTAGCGCAACTTCCCGTTATTCCCAGCTGATTTACGGCTATAGACGTTAAATTTATCCAATCAAGTCCATTTTTGGTTAATATATCAACAGTGACTCAAAAAACTCGGATATTAAATTTCAGTAGCAATATTATCAAAATAATCGAATATTTTCACTTAGTTTCAGAAATTGTGGATATAATAAGTGGGCGTGGCAGATTTTATATACTATATTATACTTCCTGGTGCATTCCTATATAGAACATCAAGATCCTGAGCGTAAAATTGATCCAACCTATTTCAAAATTTATCCAACCACGCTCAGTTTTGGTAAAGTTGTCCTATAGTGACAATACTTTCTCTGATACCAAATTAATAAATTTTAGGCGCTGTGTTAGCCTAGTGATTGAATATTTTCATTTAATTTCACAAATTGTGGCGGATTTTGTATGTATTATTATTCCCTATGCATCCTTTTATATGTATATCGTATCAAAAGTTTCAATTTTACTGTTATTTTAAAATATATGTATGTTTTTTTTTTATACCAATGTTTTGACTTCGGAACTCACAACCAACTTTCATTTACAAACATTTTCCAGTACTGACTTCGCTTTTCGTTCTTGCAAATAATGCAAGAATATGTGTAGACTTTCAGAAGCACATTAAAAATGTTAAGTAAAAAACCTTCGTACAGACTAGTTTTTTTTAATGACAAATTTAAAATTGACGAACAGAATAGAAACTGATAGACTGCGTTGTAGCGTGGACTGTTCCAACATGGGGTAGTGTTTTTCTTTTTATGCTTACAGGTTTTGATATTGTTCATCTGAAGAGACTGTGGGTGCATAACCAGCCGTGATTCTACTCAACTATGTGCTTACAAACAAAGCAACAGAAGACTGACAAGAGGAGTGCTTCCAAACAAATTGTCGAATGTCCAATAACGTTGAGGGGTGTGCGATTCAAAAGATCTTGTTATGTACAATATAATCTAATTTTTTAGTATTTCCATTGGTTTTGCTCGCCTTTGTCTAAGACATTCTGTTTTAAAGCCAAAAACAAACTAGTGAAATAAAAAAATTATAATATAATTGTGTATTTATTTTATTTGTAAAAAAATAACCATTTTCTGGGAAAATGTTTGGAGATTATTCATAAATATACATGTGTTTTATTTTCGTTTAACGATTTTTGCGAATTATTTCTTGGTTACTTTCATCATCGCTGTCGTCGCTCGTTTCAGCGTTGGGAAGTTTTGCTTTTTGTCGAGGCTGCTGCTGCTGTGGCGATCTACCTTGCGCTGCTATAATTGCTGTCGTTGAAGTGTCTGCCGTGGGTTCAGCGTCCAATTCGGGATCTTAAATGTTGTTTGAGTATATCAAGAAATATATTTTGGTGCAAAAAATGTGTAAATTAATACCTGCATCCAGAATGTCGTGATTGCGCTCGCGATGTATCGTCAATGCATAAGTGCCACCATAAAAGAGCACTGGCAACGATCCCACCAGTGAAATGGCGACCAGGAAAAACATCGGATTTAATTTACGAAAGCAACAATCTGACCATTGTAAACGTGTGTGGTTCATCTGTAAATATTAAAGGAAAATGTTGTACCAGTGAACAAATTAGTCATTCATTGTTTTAAGATTTTTTTAATTTTTCTTAGCCGCGGCTATTCGATTCAGTTTGTCGAGTTTACCCCGTCAATCTAGTTCATTCAGTCAAATTTTACAAAAGTGTCTGGATGATGTATTTCGGTTCTGGTCAAGCTCTCCAAATTAATAGCAACGAATTTTGTCGTCTTACCGAATCTTGTATGTCGTAGCAAACTTTACCACCATCATTTTTATACAACTCTTTATAAAAACTGTTGATGTTTGTGTATTGAAGTAAACAGTTGGCACATTTATCTTTTTGGTTATTTTGGATGCAATCTTCTAGTACAACCAACTTTTCCTCGAAAACAGCGGAATTGTTGCTATTGAAGCAATCTGTGCTAGAACGAAGGGAATATTAATTTGCATAAAAAAAATTTCAAATGAAATTGCAATAGCCAAAGAAACAAAATATAAGGACTTAATTTACGGGATGAGTGGATTGTAGAAGAGGGGTTTAATTTGATTTTATAATTTTTTTTACTATTTCACTTGTGATTGTGTACACAAATTATCTCGAAAGTGCCTTATTCGACTTGGTTTCTTTGTCAAAATGTTTTACTACGTACTGTTACAGTAGGCCTTCTCCCATAGTCCCACTAGTATGGACTCGGTGGTAGACACAATGTTAATTTGGTCTTTATCAAAATATTTTTTTGAACAATTGGTATCATTTCTTAGCACATCAAAGGCTGTAGTCATTTCCGTATATTCCGGTATGCATCCAATGCACAGGCTCACCGGCACCGAGTTCAAAGTGGAACATTGAACGAAATCCTTTTGTCTGGAGGCAAGCGAATGTAGGTGTTCATTGCACTTCTAAAATGAGTAAAATAGCAATACCACGAAATTGTGGTTGAAGTAATGAACATTTATATTGAATTATTTAAACTTACCTCCGAACTCGCCAATAGTGCTTGAAACAATATCAAAATCAAAGCTCTTAAAAAACCCTTCATTGTTTTCATCATGTCTATATAACTAAAAATCCGGTAAAAAAATGCACTTCTCTTTATATTTATGCAAGCAACTGACAGCTTTAAAGAAATAATTGTAACATGGAATAAAAATATAAGGTATAATAATAAGAAGAATGATACTCACTGAAGTTTAAGAGAGCACGTCATAATATGCCATGCAATCAGTGATGTTAACTCACGTTGTGAATTTACTGTATTTTCACAAAAAAAAATTGTTTTTGGAGAGAAAATACTGTATATATTAAAACATTATATATCATCGTTTTTATTTAAAAAGTTAGTGTTTATAATGATTTGAGTAAAATATATTTCATAAAAGTAAATCAGCACGAAAAAAAAAGTGCCGTAATCTCAACAATTTGTGTTTTCCTCATTTTACTTCTTACTTCTTTATTCACAGAAAGCATTTGAAGGACCAAAAAAAAAAACAAAGGTCCTTACTTAGTAATTTAAACATTTACTGGATTTTTAATAAAAAATGCTGCTGAATTTTAAAAATAACTGTATTTTTATCAAAATTACGGTAGAATTTTCTACATTTTTTTATTACTGTAGAATTTCAAAACATTACTTGTTACTGTATTTGCATCCAAATTACGGTGTAGTTAACATCACTGCATGCAATAGCTAATGTCTTGTCAAATACTTACAAAAATTATAGAAACTAGCTGCGCCTTTGGCCGAAAGGCTTTCTTTAAAGAAAATATAACGCTTTTGTTGTTAAAAAAGTAAAAGTTATGTTGGGTTCCGAGTACGATATGTTGTCCGCTGTTAGCACTGAAATTACCGTTTTTTATAATCTCGAGTAAGAGGCGTGAGATCAATACTTGGTGCCATCATTATTTGCAATAAGATACGTTTACTATCAATACCGAAAAATTCGGCGCTAGTAACTTTGTGCTCCACACATTTCCAATTTTAATTTTGGTTTACTTGTCTATTGCTGATTCTGTTTTTGATTTTTAATTGGAGTTATTTTATTTGCACACAATACTAATTATACCTTGTTATTGTACCCTGACTTGTAATGTTATTCTCAACGTCTTCTTATATGTGACATTCATCAATTTTACTTTGAATTTTATTCGTAAACAATGACAAACCGTCGCATTTAAAAATTTTACATTTTTAAAGAAGTTAAGAATAATATGTTTAATTAAAAGTTAAAATTATATTGCGAATTACTGGAGATTATTTTAAATTCAAACTTAAACAAATTTTTAAAGACTTACACGAAAGAATCTTAAAATGTTTTGTGAATTTTGTGCAGTAAAACCGGAAAAATATATTCAACTGACGAAAAGTTGTTCTTTGCAAGACGGTAAAAAGGAGGCACCGAATAAATATTTAAAAATTTTCCGTCGAGACTTGATTATGGTGAGTACAATAGCAAATATAGCAACAAAACAAAAACCTATAATCTTAAATTACAACTGTTGATGTGACCATTTCAGTTTGCAGTGAGGGACTCTGACTGCGTTGCTTGTGAGAGTTGTTTGCTACAGTTGCGGCAATGTTTTGACTTTGTGCGGCAAATGGAACAAGCTCAAGAATTTTTAAAATTGTTGCGGCAGAAGCAACAGGAAGAGAAAAAAGTTCCATGCAAAATTCTTCCGAAACCAGTAGCAATCAAAAGTGGAGCACAACACACACCAACGAATGGCAAAAACAACACCAGCGCAACTAACAGCAATGCGATTAAAAAGCGCATATACAAATGCCCTGAATGTTCTGACACTGTATTTAGTTCCCATCGTCATTTGAGAGCCCATGAAAAAGCGATGCACATTACCAATGGTAACAATAACAATTCAAATTGCAGCATTTGTACATTTTGCTGCAGTCTATTTGCGAATGCGGAAACACTTGAAAACCACCAAAATGAACAACATGCGGACGGTAGATTTGTGTGCACACCCTGCGCCAAGCGCTACAAAAGCAAAGGACATCTTCGGCAGCATGTTAATGCTGTTCATGCTGCAGCTAACAATAACGCTTCGTTGTTGTTCTATTGTACCTTGTGTCCCACGATAACGTCAACTCGAAGAAGTGGTAGGTATCTAAGTTTTAAATGATGTTCAGCAAGATAAGTTTTATGATTTCGATATTATTTACTATAAATTGATTTCTCTATCAGATTGTAACATCGTGGAGTTCGTTTCTCGAGCTGCACTACAGCAGCACTTTGAAGCAGTGCATTTACTAATGCCGTCAACGCGCGAAGACGACGACGACGATGTTGAAATCGAAATGAACGAGGAATTTCTCGATGAATTTCTGCTGGCTGCAAACACAAACGAAAATTCGTTTCAGTTTTCTGAATGTTGGGATGCATTAGATCTACATTTAACAGACATATTGGACGAGTCGGCGGCAATAACAAATTCTGCTGCAGCATCAAATGCAGTCACCATTAGTACAGCCGCTTTTAGATGCCCCAAATGTTGCGAAGATTGCGCCGACCAAAAAAACCTGCTTCGACATTTGTCGCAAACGCACGCACTTAACCTGATCATTTGTAATAAATGCGAATGTAGTTTTCATGATGCAGCGCAATTGGCCAAACACAAGGCCACATCGTCGGATTGCGCACCGTCAAAAAATGCATGCAGAAAATGTGAAATCTGTGCGAAAACTTTCAAAAGCAACGCCTCTTTTATATATCACAAAAACTGTCATGCGCGGCGACAGTACGAAACGTCACCGATGCACACATGCCCCTTTTGCGCCAAAGACTTTTCGGCTGCCATCAACTTAAAGCAGCATTTGCGCATTGTCCACTCGCAGCTTAAGCGTCATACGTGTCTGCTGTGCGACAAACAATTCGCAACGCTCGATCATCTCAAGAAACACGTTCTTGCCCAGCATCAGAACGAGCGTCGGCACATTTGTCACGTGTGCGCTAAGAGCTTTACGCAACTTGGCCATCTTAAGCAGCACCTGGCGATACACACCACGGGCAAGACGCTAAGATGCGGTGAGTGCGAGGCGGTTTTCTGGCGAAAAATAGACTTAAAGCGACACGTAAACATAAAACACGCATAATTGGTAAGTGGACATTTCATTTAATCACTTAGGAATAAAAAACATATTTTATATACATATATATTTTTCATAGTCAAAGATTTTTTTTACAAAATTTTTAAGTGATTTAAGTTGAATTCTATGTAGATTACATAATATTTCTCATAGTTTGGGCATAACACACTTCTTTGTCTTTAATATAAAAATATACACTATTATGTTACTGTCAGTTAAGTTGAACTTTAAAAAAATGCACTTAAACTTGAAGAAATTTTTCAAGGGCTGCACAAAATCTTGTAGCACCATCAACTAGTTTTTCTTTGCAATGAAATGCAATAGAAATTCGTAAATAATTTATCGCTTTATTTGCCTCCAGCGCAAATCTTGGACCAGGTATAAAATAAATTTTCTCTTCACTTAAGCAGAACTTAAGGAAATCTCGCGAATCGATTGCTTCCGGCAAACGTATCCAAATAAAATAACCTCCACGCGGTGCTATCATGTGACAATTTGATGGCAACTTCTTCGCTAATATAGCGCAAGTTGAAAGCATACGCTCCTTGTAGGCGGCATACATGGCGCTAATGTGCGTCTGTCCTAAACCCAGTTCAAATAAGCTGGCTAGAATTCCAGCTGAGTAGTTATTGAAACAGCCGCCGCTGTTCATTATTCCACTAAAAAAGAATAAATAAAAATACTATAATTATAAATTATTCTCTTTTTTGCGAGTATATAAATATTTTTGTAAAAGACACATTCATTAATTTAAATACTTTTTTTTTTTAAATAAATTTAGTGCTTCCTAATAACAGGAATTTATTCTCAAATCAAAGTTACACTTACCAGCCTTCCAATATCGGTTTAAGTCGTGCTGGCACCTCAAGCCAACCTAGACGCAGACCCGGTGCGATTATTTTTGAGAAACTTCCATTCGAAATGACATTGCCACGATAGTCTGCGTCGTTGTGTTTATCGTAGGCAAACAGACGCTGCGGCGCTTGAGCGTCCTTGTAGTGCAAAATGTTGTAAACATCATCGCAGGTTATTAGGATATCGTGTTTGCGAGCCAATTGAACAAGTCCGCTACAAACGGCTTTAAAAGGAAATACAATAAAAAGTGCCAAAGTAGCATTCCTAAATAAAGTGCTGCTCACCTTCGGAAAATAAAATACCCGTAGGATTATGATAGGTTGGTATGGCATAATACATGCCCCAAAACTCTTTCGTTTGGGATGTGAATTTTTTTTCAGTTATAGCACGCTCTAAATCATTCAAATCTACACCGTCTTTTGTGAGGCGTACTAAAAAATGCATTTTAATATTTAAAGTATTTGTTTTTTTTATCTTTTTGAAATAGCTACCTGGCACGATGTTTAATGTAGTAAATTGCTTAATAGTATCCAGCGCTATCATGTACGTTACTTCATCCACAAAAATGAAACCGTTCATGTCAACCAAAGTGGATAGTACGAAGTGCAAACCTTGAGTTGCACCCGCTGTTACGATTAAATCCTCACTGTCAAAGTATAAAATGAGTCGATATTTTTATCTGAGAAACAATATCACACCTTATTCTTATAAAATACAATAATATTTATAATATATGCAATGCAATACTGAATTAAATGAAAAAAGATAATGAATTCAGTTCAGTAATGAATAATCCTAAGTTATACGCCTGATTTTGTATTAGTATTTAGTGATAGCTCTTAAAGAGACAGACAAACTTCAAAAACATAATTTTTTAGTCACGAATCTTTTTTCACTATGACTTAGCATAATATGAGGTTGATATTACACCTCATATTAGGTAATCAAGTGGTTAATATAAATTTAATTTAAGTTCAATACAGAAACTATATAAACATCACAACGCACGTAACTTCCTCATAATCTTTATAATCGCTTTGATAATCTAATTAAGTAAAATCTCAAAAATCTAATGACAAAATAGTAAACTTTTAATTGTTTTAACTCGACTGATCCGATAAGATAACAATAACTGTAATGTAAAAATAATAACATGCGTCAATTGTAAAATACGAATGTTTAACAGTTAAAGAATGGGTACTTGAATTGCAAAAAGTTACCTTTTTACTATGCTGCCATACATTTGACTCATATAGTTGGCAATGGCCGAGCGTGCTTCAAAGGTACCACTTGTCGGTCCGTATTGAAACAGCAATGATGAGTTCAGCTGTCGTTCTCGTTGCTACAGTAAAATAACATATTACAATTTGAAATGTAAATTACATAAAGTATTACAACTGCTGCCGTTTCTGTCAACCTACCAAACAATGTTCAGTTGCTTTTTGAAATATTGCAGAGCAATTCTCAAGAAGATCAGTGCCAGGTGCTCCAACGCCTAAATTCAGTATTTTTGATTCGTAAACATTCCAATCGCTGCCATCGAACAAATGCTTCAGCTTGCGTTCTTTATTAGTCGTCGTAGACATTGTTGGCTGCTGCTGCTGCTGTTCACGTTTCCACTGAGCACTAAATACTGATGGGAGGAAAACTGTGTGTCGTTTGGCTAGTGGAAAAGCACACCAAACACTAAACTCAGTTCATTTAGCATTAATTCAACGATAGAGTTGTTGAGTTACATACTCAATACTCATATGTACATATGTACATATTTTAAAAGCACTTGCTTCTTATCGTGCTCGGCACTTATTTAAAAAAAAATTTTTTTCGATTGCCTAATTTGTATGAAATAGTAGTTGTGATTAAACCACAAACAATGTACTACAATAATATTTTTAGAAATAAGGATGTGCAAAAAAGTAAAGAAATACATACTACAATAATAGGTCCATTTAAATTGCTAAGTTTTTATTTTTGTAATTTTGTTTATTTATTGTAATAACAAAAAAAAAGGTACTCACTTAAAATAAATGTCTCCCTGAAGCTTCTTCCACATGCCGCCCTTACAAAGTGGCGCCCGGGGCATTTGCCCCCTTCGTCCCCCCTAGATACGGGCCTGGTCCTCCCGCAAATACAAAAATTGAATTAAACTCATTAATTCCATCGAATATACAGAGATTTATACATAGAACAAATGCCGGATCAGTCTGTCGTGATTTTGCCCCTAAACACACCCTTTTTAAGTTTGAAAAAAAAAAATGAAACGTTAGGCGTAATAATACTAAGGAGTGTGGGCACAAGACCAAACAAATAAGACTGAGAATCAGCAATTAAAAATTTAAGCATTTATTTGTATGTATTCAGATAGTATAGCTTTAAACAAATTAAAAGTCATTGTGAAAAATCGTAAATTATTGGGAAGTCTATTCCAACAACGGGCAACACCCAAATTTATGATTTACTTTCAGTAAATTTATTTTCACGTTTTTCTTTGTCGTATGCGAAAATGTTTTACTATGTATGTGTAATTGAAATTATCCGAGTCTTGAACTCGCACGCAAATTAAAAAAAAAAAAATTTAAGAATCTAGTGGCAACCCTAGTAAAAGGTATTGTAAAAACAAAAACAGCTGCTGTGTTTTTCGACATTAATTTAATCTGTTACTGCCTCGTATATTGTTTCTGTTAATACATTAAAATATGGATCCTTCAAGGGCAGTGCCTCCTATTTCAGCGGCGGCAATAGCAACGGTAACGGATCATCATAATGAAGTATTACTCGACTCGCCTGTACGCGGCGGCCCAACTTTATCGACGAGCACATCAAGCAGTTTTGAGGCGCTGGATCCCCATGATCCAAACTTAAGTAGATTAGCTACAAAAATGTTTCGCAAAACCGAAGAATACATTACAAATGAACTGAATGCGCCACTGGAGGATTACAAACTGCTGGAGGAGATGAACAAGGTAACCATTGCCAAATACTCGGATATGCGGCAAATCGCTGAAAACCTAAATGTGTCCACCAATGATCTCAGCACAAAATTCCAACAATTGGTAAGCGAGAAGAAGGCAGACACTGTTATTCAAACTTTGAACTAACTTCTAGTTGAACAGCATCCAAAGAAAATGCGATAAGAGTTAAATCAACAAAATAAAACAAAGTTTAGTGTTTTTATAAACGATTTTAAATGATGAAGATAATAGTTTCTGTATTGCATTTCGTTTTTTAACTACATATGTAAAATATTATCTTGCAGGTTCCACTGATGCAACAAATCGATGAAATTTCCGATACGGTCGACAAACTGGAAGCCGCTGCTTATAAATTAGATGCTTACAGTATTGCGTTGGAGAATCGCGTTAAATCTGTATTACAACGCAAATCATCGACAATCCAATAAATGAATACTTAAAGGAGAGATCTTCAAAGTGACACATTTAATATATCGAAATAAAAATCATAATTGCTGCGAAAGTTGTTCAAAGATTTTAACATGAAAAAATGGTTTTGCTATTTAAAAGATTTTAACATTCCAAAGTAAATTGCAATCTTATATCAATAAAAAACCAACAAACGGATTCTTTTTGCAGTTTTTTTTATAAAAAAAATATCTTGAAAGCAAATTGCATCTCTTTTTCAAAATCTTAATGTTCTGAAAATATGTTTTTTTATTTTCATGTCTTTATTGTTGTCAAATTTTTGATAGTTTTGGTTTTTTATTATTTATTTATTATACTTACATACATATACGAGAAAAGAAATATTTAACACGAATTATAAAAAATATTTATTTTATAACATTACACCGACTGTTTTGACATTTTACATTTTTATTATTTAAATATTCAATTATTGATTTTTTTTTAATTAGTCTTTTTTAATGACTGATTTTAAATGTGTTACTTTTTATTTACAGAAACATGTAAATTATTACCAAAAGCGATTCATTTATTTCCTCATCCAAGTATTAATTTAAAAAGTATTGCAATTACGTTGAGAAATATCAGTGGTACTGAAATTGAATACAAGAACAAGTTTGTTAAATAGGTTAACTAAAAAATAAAGCATATGGTACGAAAGGAGAGGCTTTTACAAATTTGTTGAATAAAATTGACGAAAAAATTCTGATGTCAAAAAATGTCACATTCTAAAAGTGTAAAAATACATTTTAGATTTTAGAAATTTCTTTTCGCTAATATCTTTTAAAGAAAGGTGTACATTACAAGTATATTTTACTTGAATAAGTAAAATTAGTATAGGAATCATATAGGTAGAAATGAAGCAACTTTAGCAAGCCCTGTTTATTCCTAGAACGACATTGTTTGCTTTGAATAGTTGTCTTTTTCTCCCCTTCGAATTAGATATAGTTTTCAACTGCTATTTTCTAGCTTTACGTGTTCAAGTGAAATAAAGATAAAATGTAAACACTTCTTTTAAAACTTGAAACAATCGGAAACATGTATCTATACGATACAAGAAAAATAATAGACTAAAAATTTACAAATGACTTACAAAAATATTAGTCTGATTTATTGAAGTCTTTAAAATAAATATTAGACAAGAACTATTTCTTCACTTACTTTTTGCCACAGTCCGTATCGAACGTATAAGGTTGAGGGCCTGTGCTTTAGCAGAGGGTTGTCCAAATTCCTGCGCATTTGGTTGTGCGCCGCCCCAGCCAACTGCAATACAAAAAACAAAAACAATGTGGGTTGCCCTATAATAAAATCAAATGCAACTTACTTTTAGCCAGGAAACGCTCTTCATGTAATACGCATACCGCATTCAGACACAGTAAGGATGCTTCAATTAATGTCCACAACGTAAACATTTGGAGTTTTTATTTTCTATACGAGCTTAAATGAATCTCTTTCAAAATATGAAATCTGTGAAACACGGCGCCGTACAATTTCTGATGACGTTAAACGACAGCTTAGTGATTTGATTTTATCGATAGTTTCTAGATGGACAGACGTTAGAGCAGGTACAACTAACGATGAATTATTAGGAGGAGATCCCGTCCGTACAACTTTGGAGGAGTTTAATTTTAAGTTGTTCGTATTTGGGTTGGCCCACATACTTTTTATTTCTCAATAACTATTCTATAAAATATATAACGTCTGGTTACCGTAGGCATAATGGATAAGAAGTGAATTTTAACTATTTTATACTTGAATCTTGTTATAATCAAATAAAACTTAAAAACTTTCAGTTATACATCACCAAAAACAATCTTGAAAATTTCAAAGTAAATGAGATTTTTTATTAATATAATTGTAGTTTTTAAGTCAATTACATAAAAAAAACGAAATTATGAGTGACAACGAAGCACTTACCAGAGAATTTAACGCCCAACTGCTTAAGCTGGAAAGTGCGATTACACATTTTAATTTTCGCGAAAAATCCATTGCAACCGAATGGATTACAAAATTGAAAAATGCCAATCAAACAAACGAGGAACTTAAACTCAGAATTGAATTCATGAAATATTTTGCAACGTGCGCGTTGCAAGTTGGCGTCTTTAATACAACTCCTTTCAATAATATTCCTCCTAATGGGCCATTATCCAGTTTGCGATATTTAATGGTATGTACAAATTTGTGTTATCACAGGGTAATGCAAATAAAATAATATAGAAGCCAAGATGGTGTAAACTTAAGAAAGCATTTCAGATGTAGAAAAAAAAATGGCAATTTAAAAAAAGCTTCAGCGAAGCCGAAGCTCAAATACAATGCACCATAGCACATATATATGTCATTTTTTATTATTAGTTAGACGTTCTTATTGAATCACGCCAATTGTGTTATAACCAAAGTGTTAAATATCGAATTTGAACTGGTTATTTACACTGAAACATTTAAAAAAAAAAATTTAAAGGAAGGTGAGAGTTGTAAAGGTCCGATCTTAGAACTTGACCTCCGCTTGGAGAATAATTTCAGCTCGATATCTAGTAAACTACGGCTATTAGCATTGGAATATACCACGTTATGGGCGTTACTATACTATATATACCCTTTGGTATGGGCAGGAATAAGTTTATTTTTCATTGCATTATTATATGCAATTATACTAGAATGCAATAATTTCAAATAAAATTTGATTTAATGTAATTTTCACAAATGATGAGCATGTTTATACAGTTACCAAACAACAGTAGTGCACGTTCAGTTAAAGAGCTTGTACTTCCTTCCTGGCTTCTAAGGCAATTAATTAAAAAAGAAACATTTGTTGCATTTAATATTTAATACATCAATATTTTTAGCCACAAGATCATACAAGTTGTGTTTCATCAACGAATAATCCGCAAAAATCCAAGTACATTGTGGAATTATTCGAAAGTTCTGCAGATAAGGGCACATTCTTATCTCAACAACCAGTGCCTCGTGACGGAACATTCTTTGTTTATAACCTGCTGCCAGCAATGTAGACAATTTTGAAATTTTCCAAATTTCAAATACAAAAAAATTAAGTAAATAAATCGAAATTTGTTTGCGTTTTTTAAATTTTATTTTACATTTTTTGTTAAAAACTAATTTAGATATATTATTAATATTTACACATATACTTTGATTTTATTTTGATTTCACTTGAACACGTAAGAAGAAATTCGATATTATGTAATTATAACATAAAACCTCTCGAAGGAAAAATCTGATGAATTTTGCATTCGCTGATTTTTGCTATCGATGTTGTACATACATTATTTAATATGTTAAATTAAAAAATAATTCGTTAAATACCAAAAAGTACATTTTTCATTAATTCCTAGATTACTCTTAATTTATTTATTTACAGACATTAACCGATGATGATGTTCATTTATAGCCATAATATAATTTTTGTTTCTTTGTTTTTAGCAATTAATCTTAAGCAGACACTTGAATGCTTGATAACTATAGTAGGATAAAAAGATTTTTGTATAACCTTTTCTTGAATAATGATGTTTTTTTTAATTTAAAGTCAAGAAAAAATTAAATAAATTAATTCAATTGATATTTCTTTTGAACAAAATGATTGGATTTAGAAAAAAATCAGATATCGCTGATTTCTCTATATTATTTAAGTACAACACTAACAGCAAAACGTAGTTTATATTTTAGTTTTTTCCGATGACTATAAAAAATACGAAAATTATTACGTTTTCTAACTCCATCCATCAAAAAATAAGATCAATGTCACTATTTGACTCTTCTCCAACTGAATGGTGGTGAAAAAAAAAACAATTGGGTTTAATTTATACGTAAATAAAAAATTTAAGAAAATGCATTGTTTTTTCTTTTACTATAAGGCCATCAAATTTAACTAACACAAAGAACTTGTCAAAAGTATTTACAAAGTAACTAGTTGACATATTCTTTGTGATATTTACTACTACGTTTTGCGCTCAGTGTACTTAAAGTTATCTAAATATTCATATATTTCGTCATTACTTGCTTTCCTTGGTTCCCACGCAGTATTTGTAGTTAATGTGATTGAGGTTGATGAAGTCTTTATTGCCCGTTCATTTTTGTCAATTTCACTAAATTTATTTACATATATTTGGCGGTGGCTACTACTTGACGATAATGGTACAGTAGAAGTCACAGTTTGTTTTGTATTAGATCTCTTTGGTGTTGAATGATAATGTTGCGTGCGACTACTTGATGCGACGCTAAGGGATGAAGTTGCTTCCCTTTTTCGATTATTAACTTCAGCTTGTTTATTGTTTTCTAAAATTTCGCGTGTTAATATTTCTCGTTGAAGATTTATTAAACGGACATTTTTGTTATGGATTGTATATGTTAGTTCTTTCGGTAGAGTTTTTTTATATTCTTTCAATTTTTCACTGATTATTTCCTCGTCAGACTGCGACAATTTGATTGTTGCCATATTAATTGTGGTCATTGTTGGCGTTCGAACCAAATTTTGGTTGGTTGTGACTATAGTTAAGGCGGGATTAGATTTACGTTGTTGAAATTCCGTTGGTTTTTTTAAAACATTTTGATTTTTCATTAAGTTAATATTAATTGCATCCTGATCAGACTTTGACAATTTGACAATCGCAGTAGGAATTACAGTATTCGATTTTGTGGGTCGTCTTGAATTTGTCTTGGCTGTGATGATTGAGGCTGAGTTTAATTGGCTCAATTTATTAGATGTTAGTAATATAGATGATGATGAAAGCGACGATTGAGACTTCGTTTTTTTAGGTGAAATGTTACAACCACTCTTGTCTTCTTGTGTTGAGTTATTGTTTGGTAGAAAAAGAAGTTCATTAAGGTTTTTATTTGATTTTTCAAGAATATCTGAACTAGATTTACTAATCTTTTTTGATATTTCCGTATGTTCTTTTTTTAAATACATGCCTATAGTTCGTTCTTCAGGGAAGGTTTGTCCAACAGGAAATGCTTGTAGAGGTTTAGTTTTTTTAGGTGAAATATTACAAGCACTCTTTTCCTCATGTGTTGTTTTAATGATTGGTGGAACAAGTTCACTACAATTTATATTTGATATTTCAAGAATATTTGAATTGGTTCCACTAGTTTTTTTAGATATTTCCGTATGATCATTTTTTATCTGTATATCTGTGGTTTGTTCTTCAGGGAACGATTGTCCAACAGAATTGGTTTTCTTAGAAGACATATTACAAACAGTCCTTTCTTCATGTGTTGCATTAATGATAGGTAAAACAAGTCCATTACGCTTTTTATTTGCTATTTCAAGAATATTTAAACTGGGTTCGCTAATGTTTTTAAATATTTCAGTATGATCATTTTTTATCAGTTTACTTGTGGTTCGTTCTTCCGGGAATGATTGTTGAACAGAAAATACTTGTTGAGAATTTTTTTTTTTAGGAGAATTATTAAAAGCACTCTTTGTTTCATGTGTTGCGTTAATTGGTATAACAAGTTTACTACAATTTTTATTTGATATTTCAAGAATATTTGAACTGGTTGCACTAATCTTTTTAGATATTTCCGTATGATCCTTTTTTGTAAGTGTAGCTATGGATATTTTTTCAGGAAATGATTGTACAACTTGTTTCGGCGGGCTTTTTGCATTTAAATTGCATACATTATTTTGACTATCTTTGAAATGTTTATTTGGCAATAAATCGATATTTTTTGAAGATAAATCTACTTCAATTTTTGGTTCAGTTTTTTCATGTTTAAGCACATTAAATAAGTCATTATTATTATTAGTTTTAAATTTTTTTGCTTCTGTTATTTCAGGAGTTGATGATTTACGCTTCTCTGTTCTATTATGGGATAATTTAGTAGGTTCGTTTATTGGTGTATAATTTTCAGGACCGAATCCATCTCCATCTTTACTCAGTTCATCTAAAGTCGGTGTAGAACCCCTCGTTGAATGTGAACAATTATCGATTGACATATTTAAATCCTCATTAAAATTTTCTGAATTTTTAAAATCGATTATTTCTAGGCGGTTAGTTTGACTTTGAATTCTTACAATTGCTTGAGTTTGACATGCTGAAATGGTTTTAGTTTCGATTAACGCAATTGAAGTTGGTTTTACTTCGTTATTTTGAGAACTTTGATTTTGATCAAGCAAACTACTTTCTATATGTGAAGGTATTTCATTATTTATTAAATTAAATAAAAATTGATTGTTTTGTATTGTTTTATCGATTGAACAATTATTTTCGCAAGTAGACAATTGTGGAGACATTGTTTTCTTTGGTGTTGATGTTGGTATTGGTTTGTTTAATTCATTTTTAACTGGCTTTCTTTTCCACTCGCAAATATTTTTTGTTATTTGTTTTGAACGATTTTTTGAAGGGATTTCATTTTTTGAAATTTCTGTTTTATCGTTTTTAGAGGATTCCTTAATGTAACTATGATCGCATGCTACTGATTTTGTTTGTTGTTCCAAACTTATATAGATTTCATTATTTGGCTTAGATGATTGTGTGCCGCTACTATTATTTATTTCGCATGCTTGAGTAGAAGTATTATTTGTGTCATTTAAAAATGAAAAGTCAAAATCATCGACAAAATCAAACTCAAATAAACTGCTCTGGACTATGTCAAGTGTATTTTCATTGGAAGAAGTTTGCTTATTATCTTTGCTCTGCAGGCTTATTTTATTGTCAATTAATGGGGTTTTTGGTATTTCTGTAGGACTTGATTCATTAAAGGTTTTAAAGCTGGGTGGAGTTATTTTCTCCCGATATCCTGATATCATGCAATCACTACTAGTTTGTCCGATACCGAGTGTATTTCCATCTAAAGAATTCTTGCCATTAAGACATATTTTGTTGTCAAGTGGCTGAGTTTTTGGCAATACTGCTTCTACTTCTTCAGTTTGCAAAATATTTGTTTCGTTCATTAAAATATCTTCTAAAGAAAAATGCTCTTGAGGTTGAGATTCTAAAGATACGTTAAGTGTAATTAAACATTTATTTTGTTCAGATGTGGTGTTTTCAAAAGTATTGTAGCTTTGAATGCGATAGATTTCACTCTCACTGTTTTCGCTTTCATCATCTGCCATTATATTACGAGGAACTTTCGTGGGGACATTCTTTACATCATTTAAAGCATTTTTGCTTAATACTTTCTGTTCAACTCCAACAGACAATAGAGAACCGCTGTGTTCATGTGTAGAATTGGTGTCATTACCCAAAATAGTTGCAATTGATCGATCCAAAAATGCAGATGTGTTTTCATCTGTTAACCGCTGTTTTAAACTTTGATCATTATTTGAAGAACTGTTAGTATTATTAGAAGAATTATCAACATCTTGATCTGTTGATTTAACTTCAGATCTTGTTGATAAAAGCTTTAGTTTAGCTATAACTTCACTTGGAGTATCATCAGAGTCATTATCTTCAGTTCGGGTAAGTGTTTCTACCGTTTGTAAATCTTTTTTATCATATGCTTGTTCTTTTGAAGTTTCAGGATTTTCTGTATTAATTTCTAAATTTATAATATTAGAAACTGGTTTTCTTTCTTGATTAACAGATTTGTTTTCTTTTATACAGCAGTCAGTTTGTTTTTCAGAATTCTCCGATTCTTTCGTAATACTAATAACTGTTTTTTTACCAGGTTGAGATTTAGTTGAACCTTCATATTGATTGGACGAAGAACTTTTATTTGTTTTATATTGATTTTTTATTGGTACTTTAGATACAATTTTTGTTGGTTTAATAGGTTTAAAAGATCCAACATTAACTTGATTTCCATTGCTTTGTTTAGTATTCAATTCAAGATTTTTTATAGGATGTGGTTCATTGAATTTTATTCTTTTCACTCGAACAACACAATTTTTAATTTTGTTGTCTTGGAGTTTTACAATCATGAGTGGTGCTACAGATTTTGATGTTTTTGTTTTACCTTTATTTTTAACAATATTTTCCCACTTTCTGTTTTTTGTAAGTTCTTCATCACTAGCAATAATAATAATTGGTTTCGGTTCTATTGCGTTATTTTTTTCACTATCGGGAAATATATACAATAAAATGTCTTTACGAAAGGATATGCTTTTCTTTTTTGTGGTTGTACTTGAATGTTTTTTTAAAATAGATTTTAATTTTGGAGTTGAATCTCTCGTATTTTCTATTTGCTTTTTAGTTAAATTAATTAACACATTAGCAACTATAATTTCTTTACTATTGTAAGTACTGTTAGATTCACATTCTACCTGTTCTTTTAGAGGTAGTACGTCAATAGTTTCAATAACAAAATTTGATGTAGGAAGTGCAGAGGGTATCGTTGAAATAACATTGCAATCATCTGGTGTTATGTATTCGTCGATGTTTGCTTTTAGGTGGTCCGTAATGTCAGATGTTTTAAGCTCAAAATTATCTACAGATACATCATTTCTATTCGGAGAATTTTTACTTTCATTGATAATCTTTTGTTTCGTTCCCTTTTCTTTAGTTACTTTATATTTAATTTCCTTTTTATAGTAAGTTTTACTTAGAACATTAGAGGAGTTATTGATGCAATCATTTGAACAAATAACTTCTCTACCAGAACAATTATCTACGCATACATCATTTTGATTTGGGAAATATTTATTTTCTTCGATAAAACTTTGTTCCGCTTCTTTTTCATTAGTACTATTTACTACTTTTTTTTCATAGTCAGTTTTAATATGAACATTTAAGTCATTAGTTTCACTGTTATTAGTAGGTAAAACAAGATGATTACTTTGAGTAGAGTTTAAAATGATTTTAGTTTCATTATTAACACATTTTAAATTATTATTTGTTGCGCTAGGTGTTGTTTTAGTACTTTCACTGGATGCATTTTTTAAAAAATTCGTTTCAACAAGTCTTTTCTTCTGAAAGTTATCTAAATCATTATTAATTTTTTCGGTTTTTAATGAACCATTCGATTTACAGCTTATGGCTTGCGAAGGAAGCGCCGCCTGATTGTTTTGAGAATACTCTAAACTGATATTTTTGAGGGTCGTGATATACTCAGAAATAAATATATCGCCAAGCTTTTCTTTCTCAGAAATATCAATATCTTTCATAGTTCCTTCTTTTTTGGAGTTATCACTACTACACTGTGGAAGTTGATTTTTTAAATTTTTGTTATTTTGACTATCAATATTTTTTAAGTGTTCAAATGTATTACCGGAGCAGTTTTCTGATTTTTTAGAATATTTAATTGTAACGCTTTGAAAATTATCTACGTCATTGACTTTTTTCTTATTTATTTCATTATTTTTATCATCAAACGATTTTTTAGACAAACATGTATTTTTTTCATCTTTAGTAAGACATATCGTACTTTTTTCATTTATATCCGTTGAAAAATGTTCAAATTCGTTATTTCTTTCTAAAGTTTTATCAGTAATTATTTTAACATTTAATTTTGGTAAAACAAGCGAATTTTCTGCATTTTTGGAATTAGTTTCATAACTACTTTCTTCAAATTTATTGTTTATTTGTGAATTTGATTTAGGCACAAAAGATGTTGTACCTGTTGTATCAATTTCCTCGTTGATTGCATCTCTTTTCAGTGATTTTACACTTTTAAGTTCTTGTAAATTGTTCGTGGTACACATTTCGGATAGCATATTGCTATCTGAAACCATGTTAATTTTTTCCTCATCTGCGCATTTTTCCTCTTTACTTCTTACTTTGATACTTCTTATAAGATTTGTGTCATTAATTGACGTAATTTCGTTTACGTCTTGAGATCCTTTTTCACTTTTCGCCAGACTCTTTTCTTGTTCCTTACTACAAATAAATGTTTTGTTTTTTTCAATGATTTGTGGGTAACATTCAGTTTGGAGTTTTGTTCTGATATTATCTTTTTGACCAATATCTTTTATGTTGTTTTTACCATTATCTGCATCTCGGTGTCTGTCATTATCTAAACCCCTATTATGTTCTTTATCTTTATCAATTGGTTTATTAGCAGTTACAGTCAGACAATTAAGGGTCGTTTGCTTGTTGATAACTGATGAAAATCTTTTCTTATATTCATCTGAATTTACCGTTTGCATTTGTGATGTGCTGCAACTCAAGACATGTTCTTGACTATTTGTCACATTGACCAACGAATTTTTGTCTTCATGCATTTTTGTAAGTTCACATTTCTGCTGAATATTCAAGATACTATATTCCTTTGCTGAAGCAGTAGGTAGGTTTTGACATAATTGTTTTTTACTTAATAAATCTATATTTTCGTTTTCAGATTGTTTTAAAATCTTTTCTGGTTTTTTATTGCAAGTTAAAATTTTGTTTTTTTCTAAGATTTGTGAGCAACATTCAGCTTGGAGTTTTGTTTTGCAATTATCTTTTTGATGAATATTACTACGACCCTTATCTTGAATGTCTATTTTGTTTTTTTCATTAATAATTAAGGCATTTCCATGTCTACCGGAATCTAATTCCTTTTTTTGTTCTTTATAATCGTTTGGTTTATTAGTAAATACAGCCGGAAAATTAACAGTCATTTCCTTGTTGATATCTGGTAAATAGCTTTTCTTACATCCATCTGAATTTAATGTAGGAATTTCTGATGATATACTGTAACTCAAAACATCTTGACTTTTTGTCACATTGACCAATGAATTTTTGTCTTCATGTATGTTTGTAAGGTTACATTCCTGCTGAGTATTTAAATTACTGTTTTCTTTTTCTAAAGCATTGGGTAGGTTTTGAAATAATTGCCTTTTTTTTAATGAAACTGTATTTTCATTTTCAGTTTTACATTCTTGCTGTGTATTCAAATTACTCTTTTCTTTTTCTGAAGTATTGGGTAGGTCTTGACATAATTGCTGTTTATTTAATGAAACTGTATTTTCTTTTACAGTTTTGGTTATATCCTTTTCTAGTTGTTTAAAAGTTAAAATTTGGTTGTATTCTAAAATTTGTGGACAACATTCAACTAGGAGTTTTGTTTTGCTCTCATCTTTTTGACCAATATTACTATAACCCATATCTTTTTTTGCTTTATCTACATTAACAATACTGCCATATGCATGTCTGTCATTATCTAAACCGCATTTTTGTTCATTATAATCGGTTGGTTTATCAGTAGTTATAGTCAGACAATTTAAAGTTGTTTTTTTATTGATAACTGTTGAATAGTTTTTTTTACATTTATCTGAATTTACTGTTTGAATTTGTGACGATGTGTTGCAACTCAAGACATGATCTTGACCATTTGTCACATTGACCAAAGAATTTTTGTCTTCATTTTTTGTAAGATTACATTCCTCCTGAGTATTTAAATTACTGTTATCTTTTTCCGAAGCATTGTGTAGGCTTTGACATAATTCATTTTTTTTTAATGAAACTGTATTTTCTTTTTCAGTTTCACATTCCTGCTGAGATTTCAAAATACTGTTTTCTTTTGCTGAAGCACTGTGTTGGTCTTGACATAATTGATTGTTATTTAATAAAACGACGTTTTCTTTTTCAGATCTTGCTTTAAATTTTTCTGGTTCTTTACCACAATTTAAAATTTTATATTTTTCTATACTCTGTGGGAAACAATCAGGTTTGAGTTTTTTTTTAATATTATCTTTCTGACTATTATTACTATAGTCACTATCTCTTTTGACATCTGCATTAACAATACAGCCATCTGTATGTCTGTCATTATCTAAATCCCTATTTTTTTCTTTGAAATCAAATTGTTTATCAGTAGTTACAGTCAGACAATTAAAACCCGTTTTTTTGTTGATAACTGATGAATTTACAGTTTGCATTTGTGATGATGTGCTGCAACTCAAGATATCTTCTTGACTTTTTGTCACATTGACTGAGGAATTTTTGTCTTCATGCATTTTTGTAAGGTCACATTTCTGCTGTGTATGCAAGACAATATTTTCTTTTGCTGAAGCACTAGGTAGGTCTTGGCATAATTGTTTTTTGTTTAATAACACTACATTTACTGCTGAATGCAAGCTATCATCCAATTGATTGATTTTTATATATTTAGAACAAGTTGGTTGATTATCATGATGGATATTTTGCACATTTTTAGTTTTAAATTTACTCATTGGACTTATTTGAAAATGTTCGGATGTGGATGAGAGTCGTGCTTCTTGAACCACATCATTTTCTGATAAATCATCGCAGTAATAATTTCTCAAAATAGAATTCCTAGAATTACTAGTTTCTGGTAATTCTGACGTTGAAACAGGTGTATTATCATCACCGTCAGGGACACTACTTTCTTGTCCAGTTGTACTTGATACCACTCCCATTATGCAATGTTTTCCTTTGCGAGAGGGTTTCGCAACAACACTTAAAGTTCGAAATCGTGTTTTATTTTTCACCTTGGGATTTTCAACATTATAGCTGTGGTATTCATTCTTATCACCATCGGTTAAATCGGGTTGGATATTACTTACAATACTACCATTATTGCTAAAATTATCATTATCATTATTATTATTATTATAACTATTTTTACTTTCTAAATTAATACTAATATCACTTTGAAGTTTATCACATACTTTACTTAAATGTAGTGTTTTAGATGAATGTTCCCCATGCGGTTGAGCTTGAACGGATTGATGTTTTTTTGACTAAACAGAGAAATAAACTTGATTAGTTGAATATTTTTTTTTTTAATTTAATAACTGCAAAACAATTCCTTTAAGTTTTTTTGAACTTTTAAACTATGAATATATTGTTAAAAAATATATTAAATATTTTGATTCACGACTTAATTAAGATTAACTAAAAAATGTAATATGTTTCTGTTTGGTATTTTCATTGGAGCTAACAATTTTAAAAAAATTAAATTCTGGAATTGATTGTATACATAAAAGATTTACGAAAACATTTTAGTTTAATATATTTATATATGCTTTCATTGATTTTAGGTCGTTGTAGCGGGTCCTTTTTTAGGCTATTGGAAGTGTATAAATTGGTTGATCATTGTGAGTTATTGCACAAGAGTTGTATCTCGTAAGTCCAAATTGAATCAATAACCGCCTTGTACATTGGAAGTTTGTTTTCCAGACTTTGTTTAAGGTTTTGTATTTTTGCGTGTACTAGCAATCCATCAGTTGACAATATGTATGTATATAAAAGACTTGTACTTTATTTTAAATTAGTCCGTCATGCCAAACCATATCAAAATATTAAGCGGCATTTTGAAAGATTTGAAAGTACATAACTTTTTTCGAGTGCTTTTTTCTTCTATGTCGCTATCTTGTGGGCTTGCTGTTTTGTTGTTCTGCACGAAAGCTGGTGATAGAGTATTATGATTATAAAATATTGAGTTTCACAAAAATAACTCCTAACAAAAACATTTCAATTACATTAGACAAGATTAATCTATATGGAGATATAAGTATTTTCACTAGATTTGTAATCATTGTATTTGTAGGATGTTCATTATGTGTGTTAAGTGGGATACTGCGATAGCTTCATACTGCTTGGTCAACGCTTCAGTGATAATGCCCTGCGATTTTTTGTGTATTTTTGTTTAATTGCATGTTTAACTTCTTAGATTGTATTCGTATCGGTTCGTTATTTTGTTTAAATAATTATTTTAGGATATTAACACATTTTTTGCTTATCCGGCACTCTGCTATGCTTTGATAAGCTTTTTTTTGAAATTGATAAATTTTCGTATTTTGATGTTAGTACGTATGGAGTTTTTTCTTTTGCTATTGTGGTTCAGGACAGGTGTACGAGTATATTGTTGTGCACGTGTTATAGTTTATTTTGTAATACTTTTTATTTTTCTTATTTGCTTTAAAGTTGGGTAGAAATAAAACTGTTTTGGTCCTTTGGAAAGACAATTGATTTTAGGCGAGTGTTCTCTGCACAGATCGAAACATGCTTCTTCGGGCAGTTAATCATATTTTTGGTAATAAGTCGAAAGTTTCATGAACAATTTAAAATTTCTGGATTATGTTGGTTAATGCCAATTTACATTCTAGTGCCATATTATTTTAAATTTCATTTTCTGCATCAGTTGAAGCATGTACTGCATCGATGTTACGAATTGGGCCATGTAGTGGGTAAGGAACATAGATACTATGTTCTGTGCCCGCAGCATTCGTTTCTGCGTATGGTGTAGTTTTTAGAACCCATGTGACATTATTTTGTATCTGAATATCTAGAATAATTTTTTAACTTGTCACTTCTCCAAACCGCCAGTAATACCACATGCTATTTAAATTGTGACTTTTCAAGCAAATCAAAAAAATAAACGTTTGTTGTTGTTCTGTTGACTCTGTTATTGGTGCTGTAGCCCAACTGGTTCCATCGTTTGGTTTTGGGAATATCCTCGTATTGCGTAATGCATTGACCAATGGGTGTGTGAATGTGGTTAAGTTCAAAGCAAATCTTCCAAATACTGGTGACGATGCCGCGTGACTAATATTGATTGAAGATTATGTTGTTTGAAGAATATGTTGATTGAAAATTATGTTGATTGAAGAATATGTTGATTGAAGATATATGTTGATTGAAGATTTGTGTTGATTGAAGAATATGTTTATTGAAAATGTTAAGTTTTGCAAAACAGTTTTATACCGTTGTTATAAGAATTTCTGTTATACTTTCGATAGTTGATTGTAGAAATATTTTATAAATATTTAATTCCATTGATTGCTCTTTATAATGTGGTTTTGGTTTTTTGATTGCAGAATAGGTTTCTTGTTATTATCCATTTTTAAATTGTGTCTTACTGAATACACCTTTTTTAACAATACATTTAATAACTTTTGCTTTTAGAGTTAATAATAATAATTATGATATAAATTTGATTTTAACAACTCTTAGGAATAAATCTTATAAATGTTGATAGTAATTGATAACTGAAACAGAACTTTTATTATTTTCATAAACATGTTTATATACAAAATACACGTCGCCGTTAAAATACTTTAAATATTGATTTACGTACAAGTTGCAAATGTATGTTTTTTTACTTACCACATTTATCGAATCTTTACCCATATTACTTCTACCGGGCTCTGTAAGGTCGTTCTCATAAACCGTTTCTCCTGTTATAAGTCGTTCGTACAGTCGAAAATATATAGAAATGGCATTCTCAAGATCTAGTGATCTATAGAGTAAAATTCTGTAATTTAAAATTAAAAGTTAAATTTTGTTTATACGATCATCACAGACCCGAGTGGGTCGTAGGGTTAATTAAGTATGGTATTTCCTTTATAACGCCTATAAGGGTGCATGTGTGGTATGGCAAAATGTTAGATACGCTTTTGGAAGATAGACGAACAAGAAAAGTGTCAAGAAACGAAACAGAAGGACTAACAAATTAAGGATTAATAATACACATCACATGGTTTCAGATGCAAAATAAAAAATAAAAAATTCACAAAAAAGCAAAACCAATTTTAACAAACCAAAAAATCTCATGTATTCTATTATCTTTTTAACAAGACTAAGTTCTTAAATGAGTATCGGACAAAAACCAGGACTTTCAATACACAAAATTATTTGAAGTTTAATCTAATTTAAAATATATTTTTTAACGGTTTATAGTATTCGAGTTTCGGCATAGCAAAAGATAATCTGACTTGTTTTATTTAAATTTATCATCTTACCGCGTCCCACTTGCTTTTCTTTCAATGGCATATCTCATGAGATCACTAATAGATACGAATGCTTTATTTTGCTCATTAAAGTTAGGAACTGATTTTGGTAGAATTGGATCTGTTGTTAAATCTAGTATTTCAGTTAAGTTCTCTGATCTCAAATATCGGATTGATTTTCCAACTGCAATTTCATTAATTTTCTCCCGATCAGCCTTAAGTTGTGTAATAATTTTCCATCTTCTGAAGCATAAAACCAGACGAATGTACACTACAAACTCATTACTTTTCTGACAGAGACTGCGATCAGTTAAATATTTTCTGAAAAAAAAAATAGACACATATTTATATATGAACATTTTACTAAAGAAAATATTTAAAAAAAAAAGCTTACCGAAATATTGGATCCAAAATATGATGATACTCAGTTTTAAGTTCAATGCGTAGTAAAGTCATTATTATGAGAGAACTTCTTCCGTTGAAAATGGCAGACATTGTTTGCATGATTTGCCCAACTATCATCTGGACTTGATCATCGTTTGCCATGTAGTGCATTTTTGTTGTGTAATTTACATATTGCACCATAAAATCAATTAATATCAAATTGAATTTTTCATCATAGTTCAGCTGAAATTAAATACCAAATTAATATATTTTCTAATATTTTGAATTTAAAATGCTTTTTTACATCAAAAGGACTCGGTGACCGTTTTATAGCAAACAACCATTGTATGACGTTTCTCCATAAATATGTCAGTTCCTCAGTTGTTAGTGTGCTGTCCTGCAAAAACTTTCGCAAATCATTAGATAATTGCTGGTATGGACATTTTTCAACTACTGTCTCCAATGATGTATTTTTGTTATTGGTTTTTGCACATGAATATCTCGAAATAAGTCGATGAAAAATTAAAAAACGAGCTTTTTCCCAGAGTTTCTTAAATCCATTGGATTTACCTGAAAATACGAAAAATCAAAACAATTATAGTTCCTAAAAAAATATTGAGTAATGTAACTAATCGCAGTTTGACCGAATAAAGAATATTATTTTTAAATCTAGGTTAAAAATTATAATCTTTTTATATATTAGTACATATTTATCATTAAGTATTTCTTGCTATACTGTACTCACTATAAGAGCTCCAAATAGTTTCATTGTCATTTTCATCTTCAGAGTCTGAGCTTACAACCACAACGTCTTCCTTCTGATGATTTGAAACAACGATGTCCTTTTGAATGTCGTTTCTCTCTATAGAAGCAATATATTCTCGCCACAGCTTATCGTTCATTTTAAGGATTGGTCTAATAAAATTTGACATAATTTAAGATGTTTTTCCTTAAACGATATCGATTTAATGTTGAATAAGGAAACTTGAGAAAAATTGCTAAGCAATCATTTTGTCCAGAAAATTGAAAATTTATTCAAGGTGACACCAACTGCACTGTATTCTCATGGATCCTTCAAATCTGTAAATATTTAAGTTATGTAGAAGTTTTATTTATTTTCGAAGTCTAAAATTTAACACTTTTGTAAATTCTATTATCGTTTCTAATATCGGAATATTGAATTTTTTAACTATGGGCAAAAATTATTACCGATCACGTTATTTCTGTTTTGTTAATTTGCGATACAGGCATTGTAACTACTTAGAGGCTAGATAAATTACTTTTTGGTTTATTTGTTGAAATTAGTACCGTAACCTATTGTTATTTTATCACTTTATTTTTAAGAATAGCTAGACATACCTGTTAAAAAATATTTTTATTATTTCCGTTTTAAATCCGTTCTTGATGTATTTTTTTGCACATATAATTTTATAATATATTTAATTTTTTTGCGCACAGAATTTATTTAGAGATTATCTTTTTGATTTCGAAAAAATAATTGTTATTTTAGTGAAATCAAAATAAAAATAGAGTTCAGCGATGGGTATACTTTTGATAACACCTTAACACCCTCGTACATTAAAAACTTCAAGCAAAAAAATCCGCGAAATGCGTCGTGCCGCTTGTCTGATTTTGAAGCGATGACAACACGTTGAAAAGAGATAGCTACGCGCGTTTTTACTTTCTGGATGGAAATTTTTTCTTTGGTAGGTAGACAAAAAAAAAATTCATTGGAATTTTGCGACAACTTTTTACCGTATTATATCGCTTACATTCATTAAACTGTAATTGAAAAATGTCCTTTTGTAATTAGTTGACGTTTTTCAAGTATTTTTGTTTTTTATGGTTAGCGATAAATTTAAATTTATTCACAATTTCACTTTGCTCTCAACTGTGTAGTCCGCATTAAAAACATAAGTATATGTTGTGCACAACGTAAGATATAGATTGAATATGAATACAATGTAGTGTGTCTTTTGACTGTATCTGTCTCTTTCTAATGTATTTTTTTGCCGCAATTAGAATTCAAATGTATATAGTCTTACAGTTGTCTTTTTTCAATTCAGGGTAACTTCAATATTATCTGTTTGGCTGACGATGAGCTGTTGTTCAACAACATTTACAGCTGATTGATGCCAGGGTTGAGTCGTGCAATTTTTTTTTTAAAACGAATTCATGAAAAAGTGTAACTATGTGAAGATGTTTTCATAATTTTATGTTATGTAGTCTCTTTAAAAAATATTTAATTTGTTAAAATAATTTGAAGATGAATATTGTTTGGAAATTACACATTAAAACTAAACAAACGAAATATACTACGATTATAAGTTTTAAATAATTTTTTAATATAATTCATTGGTAAAGTTTTAATACAGAAACAAGAGAAGCAAAAAAAAAGAAAACAACTGAGATTATTATCTTCGGCTATGCCGTATCTCAAATACCCTCCGCTATTTTAGAGAAACCAAAAAATGTGGTTGACATTTTCAGTGGCAGCAATGAAAATATTGTAGAAAAGTTATAATTTACTAAAAAAAAGCAATAAATCTTTCGATGACCATGTTCAAATTTAATATTTTTAGAACACGAACCATGAAATAATCACATGGTTAGGAATTTTTTTTTTATTTCCACTGGATTGATGTAACAGTTGCTTTTGTGTATCATATTTTGATTTTATAATTTTTTAAATTGAGCTAAAAGGTTAGTGTCAAAATAGAAGTGTTACATATAATGTTTGCACTCATTTTGGACGATCACATTTTTTTCACCATTCACTTGACATGGTCCGAACCCTGGCGGGAGAAGTTGGGGCCACCCGAATGTTTGTAAAGTTTGGAAATTTTCTACTTCACCACCATCTAATGAAAAGATGGCAGAAAAAAATCTGAAATTAATTTGATATTTCTGGCAACCGTTTTAAGTGGTAAACGGATTAAGTACGCGAAGAGAAGAGTAAGGGGATTAAGTTGCGCCGATTCGGACAAAGTCTGCGGTTAGTCGCCGTCAAAAATTATGTACTACGGCGACGAACCAAATTTGTTTTTTACTTCACGGTTAAGGATCAGTACCCAGTCGTCTACAGGTAACAGATGAGATGGCGAGCCATTATTTGTTTGTTTGACATAATATGTCTATAGAACGGCAACTTAAAGCAAGTATTTTTGTGTTATAACCACAATTTTGTTTTTTGTACAGAAGGATAGGATTAGCTCATATTCTGAGCTCATCCGTTTGAATAATACAAGCTCATTCATATACCAAATTATAGGTCTATAGTTCTTAAACTACGACTGTAAATGTAGGAACAGACGTAACGGACGGACATTCGACTTTGATTGTTTACAAGTATGTATCATATATACACTATATTGATAAAATTAGTATCTAAAAAGTTAGTTTATTATCACTTTGTTTCTTCATTAAAATTTAATACAACATAATTAAATTAATGAGTGGACTTTTGATAATAATAACATTATAAAATACTATTTCGATATACATATGTCGTCACATTTTATTGATTGGACTTGAGCCGCCGTCAAAATTTTGTATGTACTCTTTGATGCAGGAAAAATTTTGTCGGCGCAAGACTTTGTTCTTCTCGTTTTGATTAATTTGATAGAAAAAGTGAAAGACGAAAGACGACGAGTACGCGCGGGCGAAAAAATCGAATTAAGTTTTTTGTTATTAAAAAACTTAAACAAAGTAAAAAATATGATAAATAAATGTGTGAATAACAAACAAATGTAATAATTAAAAAAATAAACAATAAGTTAGAAATTCCGTAGGAAAAGTTCTTTGTACACTTTTGCGAAAAAAAATTTTGTACATGAAGCCGGAAAAGTAAGTGAAAAATACATAAAATTAGAATGCAAATATATAAAATTTCGTGAAATATTAAAAAAAGTGGTGTTATAAATAAGTTCAAAAGTAATTAATAATAATAATTATAATAATAAGAAATAAATCAAAATCGAACGGGGGACGCGCCCTCCTTTGTAAAGAAAAAAATAAAAATTTTCAGTCTGCAAATCGAGACAGACGGACATACAGGAAGGACTTGGGATCCCATTGGAGTCTGCAAAGACGAACGAACGGACAGACAGAACAACACAGACAACAAGGGTGATGTGTGTGCTTCGTGTATGTGTGTGTATTGCTGCTGTCGTCTACGGCACTTTGCAGTCATCATTGGATGAAAAAAATAATAAAACTGAAATAATGTTTTAAAATAATAATCTAAAGTATAATTCGATTTTTTTACTCAAGCTTAAGCAATTTGCAAATATTTTGCCATTGCAGCAGCAGCGGGATTACCACTACTGGCAGAACTTGCAAAAAGGAAATCAACAACAAAATAAAAAAAATAAAACACCAGCAACAAAGAAGGAAAAAACTGGTATGTATTCGAAATTAGTTTCTGTGGTAATAAAAGTCCGGGCGGTTTTTTTAGATATATTTATTGTACATTTAAATTTAATATTAAAAAACACACCTTTTTATAATTCCTGTCTGAACACGACAGAACAAAAGAACACCCACTCTCGTTACTCTTTAACTAAAGCCGTTTAGTTTCTATCTGGCATTTATAGCTTTTAAATACACAGTGGCGGAACAAATTAAAAGCTTATGTGTTTAAGCAAAGCCAATAGAAACGTTTCACATGCTTAAAAATTTAGCTGAACATTCTTGTTAAAATTTACTAATAAAATCGGATCTCCCTTGAGTACTTGGTAGACTTATAATCAAATGCGAACATTTAAAAGTTGGGACTTAAAATAGTTGCGACATAGTTATAACAATTTATAAGTTTTTGAAAGTTTAAACTGCGATTATTATTATTATTATTATTAGTGTTAAAACAGCCTCAAAAGGGTTTAAAAAATTTACCATCCTATTCAACCATATTTTGCACTTAAAGTGTGACATAATTTATTTATAATATTTACATAGGCTCATATTAAAAACAGAATATCTTTCATGACTTATTTATAAAATGTTTATACTGTTTAAAATAGAATTAGTTAACACGTTAAAAATTGTTTAGTATGGAAAGGATTTTAGTTCTTCAATCTGTTAGTTTCTAAGTAAATACCTAACGGGTTAAGAACTTAGCTCTTAAAACATTCATTATATTCTAATAGATTCCTATTCACTTTCTTTCAGTTATGTAAGCAAATGCATTTTTTACGCCACTGTTTAGATTGTTTGTATACGTTTCTTGCTTACTTTTAAGGAATTCCGTATTATCTTTCATCTAACAACAACAATGGAAACAACCACCTTGCAATGTCTTAACTAATACATAATATTTTGCAGTCTATTCACCGTTTTACCGTTTTGCATCTTCATTGTAAAGTTTCCTCCTTTTTTTACTCCTCCTCCTCCTACTACTCTTTTCTTTTGACTTTACTAGCGCGTCA
This sequence comes from Suillia variegata, assembly GCA_949127995.1. NCBI lineage: Eukaryota > Metazoa > Arthropoda > Insecta > Diptera > Heleomyzidae > Suillia > Suillia variegata. Next base: position 43,922,526 of record OX421845.1, read on the forward strand.
AGACATTTCTCTTCTAGTTTGCCATTATCGTGTTGTCTGTTTTGTATCCAATTTCTACTAGCGGCATTTTGCATTTCTGCCGCCGAAAACATGTGCACAAAAAGTGAGTGAGTACAAGAAACTTTTGATAATAATAAAAATAGCTGCAAAGCTTGGTCCTTTGCAGTGTGCGTTGGTGTTTTCATGTCGCGTACTGCGCAGACTCTGGATTCAATTGTTCGCATCGTTTCAGGAAGAAACTGCTTAAAGTCAAACTCACTAAATATATACAATATTTACGAGTGTGTACACATTCGTTAAACAAAAAATGGATTTTCCGTGTGAACCCGAAAGCTGGACTTTTGGTTAGTCCAGATTTTTTTTGTCCTGGTTCCGGACTTTTCTCTCGTCGTTTCTGTCGATGTTTGCGATTACTTAAAACTTGGATCTGCAAAAGAAACAATAAACAATTTTTTTTAATATAAATATACTAATTGAATAAGGATAATTAATTTAAGTTGTAATTCAAATTTGAATGCGAAAGAATTTTGCTCCCTCCTTTTGCTGAATTGAACTTATAAAATAACAATTGCAATCGTGAATAGCAACAGTCGCAACGGAACGACGCAACAACTGCAATTCTTGTCATTTAAGCAATTACTTACGAGCAAGCCCACCTCAGCTCAGCTCAGCTCTGTTCAGTTCAGTTCAGCTCATATTTGCAAGTGGCAAATTATTGTTGAATGAAATCGAAAGCTGAAATAATTTAAGTTTTGTTTGTGGTTGTTCCCTATTTTGCATAGTTTTCAACACAAGTGGTTGTTATTGTTTTCATTATTTTTTATAAGATATTTTTTTGTAGTTTGGTTTTGTGTTGTGAACTTCTTTTGCGCATGTGCACAACCACTTCGGCTTAAACAATTTTTGTGTGGATTCGTTTGGTAGTGATTTTTTTTGGTCGCAAGATCATATCGCAACACTGGAGTGACGTAAATTTTGCAAGCGAAAGGAAAACATATACACAGACAATAAAACAACAATAAACAAATAAAAGCAGCCGCAACGGCAGTCGACCGACCGACAAACACAAGAACTGGATTTTCCCAACAGCTGTGTGGGTTTAGCATAACATTTTTTTGTTTATTTAAATGCGGCTAAAAAAAAAAGAACCGCGTTTGCTACTTAAAGTTTAAAAAAAAAGTTTTTATTCTGTTTATGGCCATAAGTAATTTATTTTTGTTACTCTTTTGTATTTCGGCTGGAAACTGTAAGCGTTATCAATTTTGATTTGAATAAACTTTGCATAAGTAATACGTTTGAAAACATAAATTTTATTTAATAATTTGTTAAATTGTATATAAAAGGAGTAAATTTAATTTATGAAATTATGTACTTAAAATATTTTAACAAAAAAACTTATAGGGGCGTCTTTTTTTGGCAAGCGTGAATAAAAATGAAGATAATACATGTGGCTATTTGACAAACAGACTGACAGACGAACATACAGAAATACATATGGACACACAAAACGAACCATAAAACAATCAACCAAGCAAAGCAAAGCAAAGCGACCGACCAACCAACTCCCTAGAATTCGCACGAAATTTAAAAGAAACTGCTTTTGTACTGCAAATACTGGAGTCTGCCTATCTGTCTGCTTTCGGTGCCCCCTCACTGCCGCAGCCATTATTCGACTGCTTCTTAGGACTTCTGCTAAAACCAATCTCGTTTTCACCGACTTGCCAGAGCAGCCACCTCTGCCCTCGCACGGCGCTCCCTAAGCGAGTGTGAATCAAAGTGACTACTTCAAGACGGCTGTGGACTATGATGCAGTTGTCCAGATTGCCAAAGTTACAGCCAACAACAAAAATAGTAGCAAAACGAGTAACAAGACTTTCTTGTGGTAACTTCAATTGCTCGTATGTCCTTATCGAAAGAAAGTACGAAATCTTAATATGCACTAAGCAAATATTCTTTCATTCGCAACACCAGTTTTTTGCTTTTAAATTAAACAAAAGTTTTTACAACAAATATTTTTTTGTGGTAAATAAAATAATTGGAAAAATCAAAATGCAAAAATAAAACATGTTGTTGTCTTGTGCGATTAGTGCTGCAAATGTACTGTAGTGCATAGTAGCACATACGTGCTATTGCAGCAACTACGACGCTTTACTTTGTACAGCCGGTGTTTGTGCAGCGCAGCATTGTGGTGCAGAAATGTAGTTTTCGTGGAGTCTTGCACTAGCCCCAGCTGCATTCTCAATTGCCCACAATGTTGCCGACTGACTGACCGACCGACTTCGTCTTCTTCGTTTTTGTGCGTATCGTTTTGAATGTGCAATACGAACCGGCAGCAGCAGCAGCAATTGCAATTGCTATTGCTTCTTAACGGTTTGTTAAAAGCAGCATTAAACCTTTGTCAAGCATTAGTTTCGAAAAAAAATTTAAATAGTGTAGAAAATTAATTTTTGATTTCTCTTCTTTTAAACTCAACCATATCAATTACACATTAAAATGCTTTAATGTTTGTTGGTTCCTTTATTGAAATGGCTTAAACAGGACATTTGATACATATTTATAGAATATACATCCTGGTAATGCCCATTAACTTTTGTCAACAACATTGCTCCTTTGGTTTATTCCGTTTTAAACGGAAGCGCTACACTATAACCGCTTGCCCGGCGACAGCGTAGAGGCACACACAGTGGTTAGCAGATAATGTTTTTTAAATTCGCTTAATAGTAGTAAAAACAAAGTTTTCGAGTTTACATTTTGCTTTTTTCAACCTTAAAAAAACTTTTTTAGATACACCTACATACATACATGTAATTGTTGAAATGATTTCGCAACTAAAGTTGCTTTTATTTCCAGTTTTCTTTTTGTTCCAATCGTGCAGTCTACATGCCTTCATTTTTCTATCCTGTGGGATGGTGGCTGTGGCTGTGACTGTGGCACTGCCACCTTCTTGCATTATTTGCATTTGAATTGTTGTCCTTGAGGAAATGTTTGCCTATTCGACGTGTTTGAGAGAATACAACTGAAGTAAGGTGTATGACACGGTACATGTATGCATTATATACGAGTATGTAAGCAAATATGTATGTGTTTTGAGTTTTATTACATAGACATGTACTTTTTATGTATTTCCTTTTACAAAAGCGTCTCATGAAACAATGCCTCTGCAAAAAATAAAAAATAAATAAAAAATAAATAATTTAATGACATGTAAGCGTGTTGTTTTTAACTCTTTTTCCATTATGTTTCTACCTTTGTCATATGATGTTATCTTATGTGTATATATGTACGTGTATGTACCTACTCGTACAATAAGAAATGGTATTTAAAAACATTTTGGCAAATATTTTTGACAGAGAATACATTTGAATTACTTTGATTGTTTCATTAAAATTGTTTAAGTCAAAGTTCCGAAACAAAGCTGTTTGAGACTGAACTTGAGCTATTTTTATTATTGGTCTCGATTAATATTTCTTTCCGGAATCGCTATTTCAGCTGAGTTTTTTGAAAGGAGTAGTAAAGTCTTGCACAAACAGATCAAATCGGGCGTGATTGCGATTTAAGTTTTTGTTGTATTTTTTATTTTATCATGACTTTTCATATGCACATCCTGGCACCAAATCAACCAAGCAAACGTTACTTTTTCTTTTTTGATTCTGATGCAACGTTTTGCTTTTTTCGCAATGCAAAAACCATTTTCGAGGAAAATGTTTGCTTTGACGTGGTGATGTGCACAAACAATTTCGCTTAAATATGTCCCTTCGTATTCCTTTTTATTTCCTTTTCCTATCTACATTTACTCGTAAAGTAATGCTATTTTGTGCTGAAAAATCTTTACTTAAGAAAGCGGCAAACAAAAACGGATTTGGCTGGCATTTTGGATTACATTTAAGGGCGCACTGCAAATGTTGGTATTGGATTTGAACTTTAGCGGAGTTACCTCAACGTGATATATGTGAACGTACTTAGGTTTTAAATCCATCGATTTTCTTTTTTTTTACAGAAAATTCCTTTGATTTTTTCCATTAAAACCGAAATTCTTAATTTCTTAATTTTTTTATTCTGGTCTTATTATATTTTGTTTTAGCAAATTTGCCTTTCATTGTAGGTTTGAAAAATGTTCTCATCGAATTATGAACTAATTGTAATTGTGTTGTAAAAATTTAGCGCGATTAAAGTTAAATGTGTTAATTTTATTTCTCTATTTAACGCACAATCGTTTTGAAAACTATTTATCATTACAATCGTCTCTGAATGACAAGCAACCATTTACTTTACTTACATTGTGGATGATTGAATTTTGTTGACGATGCAAAAAACAAAATAATAACAAAAGAAATAAATATAATACATAAAATACAAGAGAGAGAAAAACCACAACAATAAAACTTTTTATTGGATTGAACTGAACGCGTCAAGCGGGAAGTGTGGTGGTGCCTGCCTGCCTGCCTGTTTGTCTCTGTGCGCCTACAGTGGTAGGGTAGGTGCCACAAAGGCAACCAACCAACTAAAAGTGATAATTACAACAAATGTTAATACAACATATTTGCATTTATAAATATTTGTTGACTCAACGGTTTGTCTGCATTGTTGTGCTATTACTTTGCTCATTGGTTGGTTTTTTCTCTTTTATTTGATGTTTTTGCACCAAATTGATTTGATTGTATTATATACTTAATTCGTAATCGATTTTTACTGTACAAATTAAACTCACAAACCGTAGAAAGAACAAAATAAAATTGTAAATTTAATTAAAAATGATTTGCACAGACAAAAAGTCTTTCTAAATTAACCCTTGCTCTGCAGTGCTAAGCGAAGAAACATACAAAACGTGTTATAAATAAACAAGTGCTACACAAAGTTATTTTCAATACTTTTCCACGGTTGGATGGATGGATGATATGTGATGAATAATTAATTTAGTATTAGATCAAAGTGAAATAAGTTTAGAAATTTGAAAAAATTTATCAAGACGGTCGTGTTAAATCAACTCGCTTGTAATGTTAAATTACAATACACTTACACAGTCTCATTTATTGAATTGCAAAATGATAAGAGAAGCATTTTTTTCAATATCTATAATTTTTTAAATTTTGTATAACGTTTGCATACATTTACATTCTTATATACTCTTATATCAGAAAATTTGATAAGTAGTAGTATCTTATCCAATCATATCCTATCGATCCTAACCGAAGAAAATAATTACATTTTTAATTTTTCCTCTCGCTTACTGTTAATTTTTTTTTGCGGTTTCAGTTGAAAACGAACAAATAATAAAAATTACACTTGGTAAACGTTTCGAATAAAGCGGTTTAATAGCCGGCAATTGTGGCCATATTTCTGTCAGCTAAATTGTTGTCAGTCAGTCAGTCTGTCGGTTTTTTGTCTTCTTCGGCGTTGTTTTGTTCAATTAAAAGTACAAGTACTAACAAAGTACGATTCGTCGTGTGTCTGTCTGAAAATGCGTACGTGAGCTGTGTTTTTTTTTTTTTAAATTATTAAAATTTTTGTGTTGTTATTTTGACAGACGGGAAAATTTATTTAGTTTTATTTCGCACTTGTCTTAAGTGTTTGTTGTGGCACTTTATGGTTTTTGGGTTGTAAAACGCGGTGGGAGCGAGTTTTTTTTTGCCTAAGTATAGTAAATTGACCTTTTTTTTTAATTATGAATAGTAACATTTAATAAAAACACGTTTGATTAAATTTACCTTTTTACTGTATTTAAACTATTTATTAAATTATAAAATTTTTGTACAAATATTTATCCAAAATTTGAGAATTTAATTACACTGGGAAAAATACCCTGAATTCGAGAAAAATGCTCTTCTAAATTCAGGTCTCGAAGACTCTTCCGGTTTCTTTAAAGTTTCATTTAAACTAAACATTTCGCTGGGTAATTACTTTCGCATAATTGGTCTTAATTGAGATGCATATTCATAATTGTAAAACTGTGGAAAATGATTTTACTGAACTTGTTTAATATTTACCGAATGCTTATGTAATATTGTTGGAAATGGCATTTTCACAATGAATGTATAATTTTGTTTTTACACAATAAATTGTATTTCTACTTCCTTGGGCTGTAGTTTAAAAATCCCTAATTCGCATATTTCAATATCATTTCGATTTCAATGTCACTTACTCGTATACGACGCTTTAGCTGCCCTCCCTTGCCAAATGACAAATCAACAATTTATTGAAAGAAAAAGAAATATCCTTGAAACATGTCAACAACGCTACAAATTGCGCAGTATAAACTTTTTGTATCTTGTGGTGTTTGTATGTCGACGTCATTTTCTTCTGGTTGTTTATTAAATTTTCTATACGCTCTTTTTTTCTTAAGAAAAAAAAAAATTAATAAAATAAAGGACAAGAAGTTCCATCGATTTCTTTGCAAATATGTTTGGATCCGTCTCGGTTTTTTCTGCTCTTCTTTTGATAGTTTTTTTTTTATTCCTTGATATTGTATATAGTTACATTGTTATATAATCACATTTCTTTAGAAATTATAGTGAATTTTCATCCAAAACCAAAAGTTATTTGAAAAGTGAGTATAATAAGTATTTTGACTATAATTCCAAGAAACCTTTTCGTAGTTCACATCGTACATGAATAGAACATTCGATGCGTATCACTTCAGAGCGGTTTGATATCCCTCGATGGATGGCAAACAATACTTTTTAAACCAATTACTACTTTAGTTGAAAATGAACTACTTTTCTAATTTATTTTAATAAACCACATTTTAAACTAGTTGAAAATAGACTAACTGAATACGTGTGAAAAATGTGAAATCGTTCCGTCAAAATTTCAACTATTTTCAAAAAAATTAAAAAAATTTCAAAGTATTTGTTTTTCCATAGGGACTTTAGAAGCAATACATACATACATACATACATACATACATACATACATACATACATACATACATACATACATACATACATACATGTATTCAATTAAATACATACATCGTTTAGTGAAATTTTTTTTCTTTTGAATTGTATAAGATTTTCTTTAAACAATCTTAACTAACCGCAAATGAATAGAAAACATGAATGAATTTTTTTTTATATTTTTGCCTATATAAAAAAAATGGCAATACGTGGTTCGAAATTACGTGATTTCAAATGAAGCGAAAAATATTTTTATGATTATTCAACCTTAGGAGTAATTCTCGTCTATTGCTTGTTTTTAATTTATATATATTGTATTTGAAATAAAAAACCTTAACATATTAAAATTTGTATTTTCTCTGATATTTTAAATTCTTTCAATTTGAGCTAACGGATATTTTAATAGTTGGTAGCAAGTTTACGGGCAAGTACTCAAAGTGTATTTGGTGCAAGAAAAGAAAACGGACACTCATCAATGTTGGCAATATTGAGGCATGCATTCAAGCAGACGACAACGTCGACATGATGCGACGAGGTGCAGATGTCAGATTATGCCAATGAACTTGGCTTTAATAAGGCTTCTTTTACTATATTGCGACTGTTTTATGCAGATAACATATATTGTATATGTATCTATGTTCGACGACTTTTTCTGCTATTCTTTTGCAAATTAGAATCTAGAAACTAGATGTTCATGTATTACAGCAGAAATCAATTCTAAATTGTTTGTTTAGATTTCGATTTAGTTCAGAATATTTTATAGGAGTACGAGTATTCTAAGAAGAATTGAAAAACGTTAAATATTTCAAATGAAAACTGTTTTATCTTAAAATCAACTTATCATATTTATGATTCGTATATATTTTGCATACTATTTAAGGGCGTGATCAAATTGACACCTCTTACGAGGAATAAGTATGATGATTAAATTGTTTGAACGAACGATATGTCCGCAATGGATTAGCTTATTACAAGGATTATCTGGCATTTAATAATAAGAATATCGTTTGCTTTTATTTAATAAATTAACAAAACAAAACCAAACTATTTTAGTTCCTTTAAATCCAACACTGTTGAATCAAACTGTAGTCAACAACAAAAACAACAAATTGACTAGTCTAGCTATTGGCTTAGTAAGCGTGGTTGTATGTTCATTATTAGATACTGTATTAGTGCAAACGTTTACGAATATTTAATTGCGGATACAATGTACATTTAAAGTGACTTGACTTCGCATTCATCATACATAATCAGTACTCGAACACAGTACAGAAGGAGCACAGTTTCCATGACATATGTAGTGAGTACATTGCATCAAGCACATATCTTTCTTTGGCTAAGCTCATAAGACTTTGTGGCGCGCCGCTAAAATAACGAACAAAAAAAAAAAAACACTTCCATTTTTGGCATTTAGCCATCACCACCAGCATCACTACTTCTGCTCTTGGACGGATGTGTTGTGTATGGACTTGCACTTGATGTTCTGTTTTACAGAATTGATTTTTGTTGAAAACGTATTTTTGCAGAATTTTATAGAAAATTTATTAAATTATTTTTATTTATTATCCAGTTTTTTTTTAAGCATTTTTTGGAACAAAGCAAAATGAGGTGTTGATGACTGTCGTAATATGACGATTCCGTATGGACCACTCAACGAACGAGATAAATCAGAAAAATAAAAAATGTGGCGCGTGAGTTACTGAAAATGGAAAATAAAATCTTGTATTTTAGTATGCAATTTAAAGTTTATGTAGCTGTGTAAGCGAAGAAGATTTTATCACGGAGCGTTGTCGCCATTTTTGTAGAAGTTTCTTGAAAAAAGAAAACTCGAATCGGAATTTCGGGAAATAATAAAGTTTGTTTTTAGTAGCCACTCAACGAGTACACAAGTATTTGTGTATGTACGAGTATATGACAAAATTCTGTTCCTCTCAATGACACTCGAAAGACAATTGCGAATATTTTTGCATTTTAATTTATACAACCTTTCAATACAATCAATTCTCTTAAGTCCTTACAATAATTTACGATCCTAGAATTTGCACAAAAACCAACTTCAGCCGACGTGATTTTTATCAGTGCATCGCATCCATGTTTGTGTTACCAAATAACTCTTCGGATTAGTAGTCTCAATTATTTGAAAGAGTCTCAAACGATTTTGAACACGAAAGTTGTTTTTGTTTCGGCTGTGAATATGCAAATACGTAAAAAACTCCATTGATATAATTGTAAAACCAAAATAAGCTTTGGCCATTCCGTGAGTGATAACTTATGTTTCACATTCGCCTTTTACATGATTTACTACAGCATATTTGGAATGCCAAGCGTTCGTTACTTTCGATTTAACTCTTTAGTTCGTTGCCATCAAGTCATCAAAGGGTATACTTAAAAATGGTTCAATACAATTTATTTATTTTATACAGATTTGAAAATAGGAAACAATACGAAATTGCAAACGTTTGAAAGGTTTGGAAATAATATCACAAAAGGCGTGCAATTCAGTTTGTCGTTAACGACATAGCACAGGCAATTTAAACGATGATTTTGTTAGCTTGCAGTTGTATCTGATATGTTTGTGTGGCATGCAAGCGGTGTTAACTGTTAATCTTAACCTACATTCACACCTCGTCGAATTATGGCAATAATAAAAAAACCATAAAAAAGCTTGCATTTAAACTAGAAATTTATTAACACGCAATTGAGCTCCTCTACGCTCGCTCTACACGGAAATATTTTATTGTGAAAAATAAAATGATTTTTTTAATTTTGTGAAATATTTGTATTCAATAATATTCAATTAAAGGATTTGAAAGACTAAGAAAAAACTCAAATACAAAGTCAAAAATAGGAAATACATAAGTATGGTAAATTTATGCTCAGTGCAAACGAAACAAAACAAAGACAAAGACAGAAACGCTGAAGCTTTGGTAGTAGCGTAATTTGTATTTGTTAGTACAACATTTCAATTAAGACGTTTTTTAGACTTTGTAATTATTTTATTTTTATTTATTTATTTATTTATGAAATCCTAATACAAAAGTTGAATAATGTATGTTTGTGCATGTATGAATGTACCCATTTGGACCTTGAGTGCAGCGTAAACAATTGAAATACACAGCACTGAGAGTGCAACGTGTGAAGAATTGCTTTCATCTCTTTTCATTGTTAGATAAAGTTTCGGTGTTGCCACATGCAAAAAACAACAAATTTCAAACTAATGCCACAAATTGTCGCCAGATTTAATTTAGTTGCAGGCGCTCGTCTGTAATCTTTAATTGCGTGCTGTGTTCGTTTAAGCTTGGCTATGCTGTAACTTGTAGCCACGGAGAGTTGCAATGTTGCAAGCAGTGTTTGCAAATCTTTGCTTCACGCGCAACCGCATTTCACATTTCGCTATCTCGCTATCTCGATATTTTATATTGTATTTCTTAACACTTAACACACGAGTTGAGTTATTTTTGAGTTAAACTGTAACGTTTATACGCCAAATTAAATAAGCGTACCTGCTTGCTTGCTCGCTCGTTCGCTCGTACTTAGTACTTAGTATGCATTACTCATTTGATTCTCTAGCTGCACTTGTGCAGTTAACATTTTTTGGTTATAGAAAATGGCAGTACATGTGGCTTAAACGCTTCGTTAACAGGCGATTAAGCTATTGTGTTTTGCTTGCGTTGCGTTATGATTTACATGCTCTGCTGCTTCGGTAATTTATGATTTTCCACAGTTTATAAAGTTTTTAGTTTTTAATGTGATAAATTATTTTTAGTCAGCGTTATGGTATGATAAGCACAAGTAAGTGAGCTAGCTAGCTAGCTAGCTAGCTAGCTAGCTAACTGGCTGGCTGGCTGGCGGACTGACTGATCTATAAAGCGTTTTGTTAGGAGGTTAAGGTTGGCCGGTGAGCTTTTAGCAAGTCGGTAAGACACCTTTTTATGTTATGCATTGGTTGCCAAGGTAACCTTAAGAGAAGAGTGTATAAAGCTGATTAAATATTAAAATTATTTATCAACAAAATAAGAATTTATATAAGCAATTAAATTTGCATGTGTATACCCTTAAAAAATAAAGCGAATTTCATGTTACATTGAGTGTAAGGCGTAAATTACGCGCACGTGTAGCAAAATGCGCTGCTTTTTGTCGCTCTAAAATCCAGCAAAACAACAACATAAATTCAAAATAAATCCAAAAAACATGGCTTTAATAGACGCCCGTAAATATAGATCACTATCGCTTAAAGTCGCCAGCCAAATTGGACATCACACAGCGATTTCCTTCTTAATAAAATAGACCTGCCTTATAAGGCCACACACAGCCTTGGTTGGCTTCACTAAAAAAAGACAAACAAAAAAGCTAAGTTTTTTTTTTACTCTGTATAAAGTCGCGTCTATTTGTAAAGAAAAAACATTTTTTTTTAACATTTTATACGCAACAACTGCAGTTGTTTTTGTACTGAATCTGCCGAACAGATGTCGTCGTGTTATATTTTGCTGTCACCAACAAACTTTAACTTAACTCGGTCAAAACACTCAGTTTTCATAAGTTGTCGTCGTATGATATTTCAAATGACAGTTATAAATAAATACATACATACATACATACATATATGTATATCTTAAATTTGTATTTAAATGCGTCATGATAACAACGAGCCACGGGCCTTGTTGGATCATCTTCATAGTGCCACCTCATTAATATCGAAGCTAAATAAAAAATAATAATTATAACGCAGAACGCTAACAATCCGGCTTAAAATAAATGTGGGTTAGATGGAACTGTAACAGATGAAAGTCTTTTAACTTGAAATACTTTCGTTAAAATAAAATTTTATAAAGAATATGAATCGACGATCTTACTAATACAATACTTTTAAGACTGAAAAGGGCTATAACAGAGTTTATTTTAGAGAACCTAACCTAAACACCTTCGAGTAACATGCTAGATCCGTTTTAAAAGTGTTATCCCTTACCCATTATATATGATTTATAAATTAGGAATCTTTTTTGTTTTCCTATATAACTCAAGTAAAATCTTCATAGCGAACTCTTGTGGAAGAATTACTATGGAAAAACATTCAAACAGGTCGTATTGCATTGACTTGATAAAGACTTGAAAGACAACAAAACCGAAATATACATACATGTACATACATATGTATAAAATTAAAAAAAAAAAAACCAACAAAAAAACTGTATGGCGAAACCTGAAACGGCCTTGTAAAGTAGAATCGCACGCTATTTGGATGGCAGCAAAATACGGAGTGCTATAACAACGGAACGACGGACGGAGATCGACGACTTTTGCTATAAAAACCGTTATAATGTGGATTAACGTCTCTTCAAGATTATTGTTATTATTACTGATAAATCCACTTTTAAACTATCAAAACGTAACGTTTCATGTTAGACACTAATAAAAAACAAAACAAAAAATCTAGCAGATAATAAAAAGAGAAATACGAAAATGTTTGCTCATGAAAAGTAAAATATAAAACCTTCTTAAAATAATTGGAATGACTTAAATTACTTAAGGAAAAATGTGTCCTTGGCAAAGCTAAGAGAAGATATTGAAATAGCAAATTAAAAAACTTTCGATATTTCACCGAATTTCTTTGTCGCTTTTGGGTACGATTCAAGTTTTACTGTCATTTTAGCGGTTTATTTGAACATGATATTTTTTCTGTTTGACAAATGCTGGATACACGCTATTGATTCAAAGCTTTTCAAATAAATAAATTTAGTATAGTAGTTGTTTAAAAGCGTTTTCAGTTCAGCATTTTTGGAGCTAGATTTAGCATTTTTCTATTTTCTTTTAGCTGATAATTGTTATAAGCTATTAAAAATCTGTTTAGCATTAATATAATGTCTGGCAACACTGTTTGTGACAATAGCCGTAATGAGTGAATTGTGGTGACAGTTTGCAAACACCAAAACCGAACTATACCGGTAACAGGCGTTTTTCTCCCCATAATTGGTGAAATTGTTTTTTTTTATTCAATTTGCAATTTTTCTTCTTTCAGTACTTATATTTATTTATTTGTTTGCTTAGTATTTATTGAGTTGTTTGTTTATTTAGTTCTTTCGTAAGCCACACTTGACAGTGGTGAAACGTGGAGGGAGGAATGAACAATCTTATTCACATTCTCATTCAGCGCAGCGAGTGCTGGAAACGTGATCGCATTGATAAGTTACTTATTAAGTTTATATGTATGTATGTATGTATGTATGTATGTATGTATGTATGTATGTATGTATGTATGTATGTATGTATGTATGTATGTATGTATGTATGTATGTATGTATGTATGTATGTATGTATGTATGTATGTATGTATGTATGTATGTATGTATGTATGTATGTATGTATGTATGTATGTATGTATGTATGTATGTATGTATGTGCAAACATACACACATTTTTTTCTTCTTTTAAATAATGAGTGCCGCTGGGAGTGATTTCTATTAAACAAAAAAAAAAACAAAAGTTTGTTGTTACAAGTGACTACAGACAGATTTACAACAAATACTTACAGGGTTGGGTCTGCAGTTATGTTTTAGTTTTTATGCTGTCTTTAACTCGTCAATTTTAATTGTAGTTAAAATGTAAATTTATGGTTAGTTTTTAGTGTTATTGTTTGTCGTTTCAGCAATTTATAGTAGGGCTGTTCCTTCGAAGGCTTCGAAACTTCGAAGACTTCGAACCTTCGAAGTGAAATTGAAGACTTCGAAGTTACGTAAAACTTCGAAGTTTCGAAGCCTTCGAAATGTTCGAAGTTTTAAATTCAACAAATTATTTTTTTTTTCCAAAACAGTTGCTTAAATTTGTTAAGTTCCAAATGAAAAAAGATCAAAAAAATTGCAAGAACAAAAAAAAATTTCGACCATTTTCGTACTTTTCGCAATCTTATTGTTGTGCCTTCGAAGTTTTTTAAATTTCTAAGGCTTCGAAACTTCGATAGCTTCGAGTTTTACTATTAACCTTCGAAGTTTTGGCTAAAATAACTACGAAGACTTCGAAGTTAACTTCGAAGGGCTGAAAATCACCAGCTCTAATTTAAAGCTTTGTGGAGAAGTAGTTTTTGCTTTGCATAACGATTCTAAAATATCCTTTATTTGTTTTAATAACATTCCATTAATATTGAGGCAGTTTATAAACAAGTTCAGCATTCATCTAGGTTGTATGTTAAAGTTCATAAAATTACAATTATTATTCTAAAAATGGTCTGTTCTCTGGAAGATCTTCTGCTTCTAAAATATTAGCTTCTAGGTCACTGACGGAATAATAATAAATACACCATAAAATGAATCTATTATCTGTTCTTCTGTCCTTACATATACATATAGCTAAAAAATAAAAATAAAAATGTTGCGTGCATATCAAAATGAAAGAACAACTTTTTGCAAACCATTAAAAAATCCAAATCTTTATATTGTATTTATCGTGTATACGAGTATTCATAGTAGATTATTGACTCGTTCTTTACCATCGCGTCGTTACTCATTGTGACGATTACAATTTTCAATTTCCATAAAATAATTGCTTCCGTAGGCAATATTTTTCATTTCACTTTTAATTCCGATTGCGCTTCATCGTTTCTTTTCGTTTCGTTTCTTTTCATTACGTTTCGATTACGTTTCATAGCTGATCAAACACATTCAATCAGCAATTTCAATTCAAATGAGTTTCTCTTTCGTTTCGTATCGTTTTTAATGTCTCGCACAAATTTTGAATATTTTGACTCTTGATTGAGGCCACTTTTATTGGCTTTATTGTACCTTTGTTCTTCTTGAGCTAGCGCCTCGTGGTTGTTGAACCCACAAAATATGTGTAAATGCCATCGATTGTAACTACAAAATTTTTCTTTTTCGTTTGTTATTTTTGCAGAGCTTTTGAAACGTTATTTTCCAAAGTTGGCTTAACAGAAATTTGCATTTGCATCTAAAGAAGAAAAAAAGGTTTGAGAGACCGCTTGAGTGCACTGCTGCGGAAGCAAGAGCAAGAACCAGACCCATTGACAAAATGCAACAACTACATTTGCAACAGCAACAGCAACAACGACACCAACAACATACAACAATAACATTCCTGCTAAATGGTTGCCACAACAACAACTACAACTACAACAAAAACATCAACTAAAAAAAAAGGAAAAGCATTCACATTCACAGTATTTACAACGAGTGAGACACCGCAGTATTTTTTTTAAGGTAAGTTTACTTTAAATCTTCGCTTGGTTTACAAAAAAAACTATTTAATCTGGTGTCATCTTTCGAGTTGATTGAGTACATTTTGCGGATATGTCAGCTCTTCTAAATTTCGATAAGAATGTTAATAATTTTCAGTTAAAGTTTTTATACAGACATATCGTACTTAAATCAGTATTATATACACAATAATATATACACACTAAATATATAAATCAAATGCGCTTCAAAACCAAGCGTTAACAGATTTAATAGGTTCTTAAATTTGGGAACAATGAAAGAAATAGGCAGACAGCAAACCGAAAGATTGTGTTTTTGTTCGTGTTTGTTATAACTTCCTTTTCATTTTATAAATTATCTTTTGCGTATTTAATTGTATTTGTAATTCTTATTCTTGTTTCATGTCATGACACAAAATAAAAGTGTTGCTTCACTACTTTCAACCGTCGTGGCTTGCATCTTGGATATGTGAAGCTGCCCATTAAATTGTTATGCATTTCTGCATTTGCACACAATGCATCACTCACTTTACCTAGTTTTTTAGGGGAAAAAGTGGGCGTTATTCGGCTATTACATGCACTCATGTATAGTTTTTATGTTTCTCCTACTCGCTTTTCAAGTAGCTGCTCTATACTTTTTAAAGAAGCTGTTATTACGAGTTTAAGAGGTCAACCTTACTGTGGTTGCAATTTAAATTTGTGTAATGCGTTAAATTCGCTTAACAAGATTTAAAATCTGTAATTTGTTTTAAAATTAATAACTAATTAACATATTAAATATTTGATAACTCCATTAATGATTTTTTGAATGTCTTAATTAGCATAAAATTTCCAGTTTGCATCTCATTGTTAAAAGATTTCTTCCCACCGTTTAGTCACTGCCTTTTAGTAAATCGGTTCTGAGTACTATGGACAGACTGATGGACGGACTGCCATTGCCTTTGTTTGCCTCTTTTGTTCACGCATTTGTTACAACATTGTTGACAATTTGTACATTTGTTGTCAGTTTTTTATTGCGGATTTTCATTAGATATTTCTTTCTTTCCATACGTGTTGGTGTTTTTAGAATTTTCTCATCAGCTTCTCGAACTGCAGACTACCAGTTGAAAAAAAAACGATAATATTTTTTGATGCTTATTGAATTTTGTTTAAAGTTGCATTAAAAATAGTATACATTCAATGTATTTTTAGATTTGTGGATAAGGCTTCAAAGAATACCAAGTTTGGTCGTCTTCTCTGATTTTTTTTAAGTTTAAATTGTTTATGCGAAATTATAAATTTATTTCGACATTGACATAAATCGACAAAAAAATTATTTCTTTATTTCATTAAAAAAATCTGGTAAAGTTTTATTTTATTTTAAATTAATTTTCTTTGCTGTTATTTGTGCTTAAATAATTTGATGATGTGTTTTCCAAGCTTTTATTTTTGATAGTCAATTGAATTTTTGGTTACGAAATATCCTTTTTGGCAACGCACAATTCTTTTTATTGGTGGGAGTGAAAATAGTATAAAAATGTTTGCATTTAATTGAAAACACACTTCAATACACATCAGCAGACGCATCAAGAAAAGGATTTAATCCTGCCACTCTAAACGATGGGGCGTGCATCTTGTGCACCGCATTTGGCTTTTAAAGTTCTGTTTGACTGCCAACTTTTCGCTTGACATGCACAGAGTTCATTAAAATTAATTTTTAAAATACCAAATTGAATTAGTTTACTCGATATTTACACACATAAACATATTCTCACTTTTTATGTTGGCTTAACGAAAAAGTTTTTTTTTGGTAAGCCAACATAAAAATGGGTTTTTAGTTCTTACCATTATTTTAAAATAATCAATATTTATTGACTTGATTAAATGATTATTTGATACCAATGTTATATAATATAACTGACGCATTTCTTTAATGTAACCTCTGTTATATAGCATACCGAGTGGGAAATCTAACATTTCCATTGTTGTAATGATAAATTTTAAAAAATATTTGTTGTACCATTGTTTTAAGTAGCCGAAATGTGTTCTTCCCTTATCATATCTAATTCTAATTTGAACCGTTGTTTGGTCTAGCTTTTATCTTTAAAGTTATATTTGACTTACTTTATCTGCATGAAGCTAATCGTTTATCTTGTTTATCTCACATGTTGCTAACTAATTTGTGATTTGTCGTTAGCGTTGGCAAAGTTTTTCAGATAAGATAGCGCACAACCGATTTATATACTTTTTTCTCTATCCTTTGTTTTTCCACCCGCGAGCTTGAAAATTTAAATTTAAAACCAAAGCTAATCTTATTCTGCCAGTCTAATGATAGAAATTATTCACAACAGTACAGCTTTATAATTTTTGTGTTAATTTTGTAGTTGTTTTTTAATTTTCCAGGTAAATTTGGTTTTTTCCGTTTTCTGCGTTGTTACTTTTGGTACGTCCGCATACGTTTAAGTTGTGTTCGAGTAGGTTTTTTTTTTGATTATCAGTTATTGATCAATATCAATTAAAATTGACGTTATTATAGCTGTCTGTCAAGTGTTTTATTAGCCAAAAAGGGGAACTTTTCATACATGAATTAAATGTTAAAAATTTGTGTTTTGATATTTTATTTAAACAAACCATTTCAATATTTTTTAAATTTTGCGGAGAATGATGTTTGAACACTCAACTTTAGCTTTATATTAAAAATGGTAGAAAGGAATTTTAATCAAAGAACTAAAAAATTGTTTGCACTTTTGAAAGTGTATTACAAACTTTGTTCGTACTAATTTAAATTGACAAAATATAAATAATAATTCTTTGTTTCTTTGTCTTGCGAAAACTTACTAAAAATTATTTCTTAATAAGTATAGCAAAATCTTTTAAATACAATTTTATAAAAAAAAAAACAAAATCAAAATATGATCTCAGACTTTTTCTTAAAAAATTGTTACTTCTTCGTGGTGTTTGTGTAGTCGCTTTGCTATGAAATTCGTTTTTGTTGACTTTTTGTTGTATTCTTTTCGTTTGGCAATTTGTGTACATTTTGATAAGCGAAACAATTTTTGAGTTAATTTTGTTTCGTTCGTTACCTTTAATTTTTGTTTTTGTGTGTTATATCGTTTTGCTTTATTCGTGTTTTGTACGCTTTCTTTTTCACTGATTACTCGATTACTCATTATTTTTGTCATGTTTTTATCAATTTCTTCTGCCGCCGCCGAGCACCTTACCACGACAAAATATTGCGCTCGCCTTGCAAGGCACAAGTGGCCGTCTCGCAAAAGGTGAGCTTATTGATGTGACGGTTCCACTACCGTTTGGACGTTTCGCATTTTCACACTTTCGCAGTTTCGGATGACAAAAGTTTTGATTTCAAATCAATTGAACTGACGTGTGACTATTTATTGCGGACTATGGTGAAAAATAACAAAGGCGTACTTAATTCATAACGAAGTTGCTTCAGTTTAGTGTATTTCCTTTGTGACGAAAGTGAAAATGTGTTTAGTGAAAATGGTAATTTTTATAGACAAATTAATTTGAACTCGTAGACAGTGAAAGACTGGAAGTTTGTTTTATAAGTTAGCAAATGACGAATGATTCAGGGAATCTTTAAAAATCATGCTTTAACTCGAGTTGAACTATTTCGGTTTTTAAAAGTTAAGTTGGATGTGATAGCTCGCTGACTTGACAGGTTACAGGATTTCAGCGAAATTTTCGATTCATTTATTTCTCTTTTCTTTTTGGGAATCGTAACATTTGTTAAAGTTGCATTTTTGTTGAGTCTTGAATCAATGATTCAGTAAAAAATATTGATACCATGTTGTTTTATTTCTTTACTTCCAGACGATTATCGTGCAGCACTTGAATTTTACAGATCGTTGTTATCGTTATGGAGAAATCGATACATCCGGCACCCGTTGGTAAGGTCTCGCAAATTGCGAATCTCTTCCAACGCAAACCAATCGAAATACAACCGGTCGAACAGATAAGTGCGGCCGCCGCAGCAGCCGCCGCAGTAGCTGCAGCCGCAGCAGCAGCTGCTGCCGCCAATTCGGGTGGTAATCCTGTAAATGTTGTTCGCACCGAATCGCATTCGGCACGCTTTAACAATGCACGCGCGCTCTTCGAGAAGCTGGGCGTCGAGAACAATTCGAATTTGAGCGTGAAAATGTCACGTTCCGGTTCGCGCGAAGACAATCTCGGCGAGCTAACCTACTCCGATCGTTCATCGTCGCGATCGTCGGACCGTTCGGCATCGCCACCGAAACGTCGTTCGCCATTTCCACCCGGTTCCAATGTGGCCGCCGCCGCGTCTATAACAAATAATAACAATTGCGCTGCAAATGCGCAAATAAATGGAGGCCTGGCTTCGCTTGCGAATAGTAAATTTATTGTGGATCCAGTATCAAAGTTGCATCATAACCTCACACGTTTGAAATCGGAAGACAGTACCGTATCAGTTAATGCGATAGCATCCGCTGCTGCTGCCGCCGCCACCGCAGATAAACCGGAGAAGCCCGAACGCAAATTTAACTCACGCGAATTAATCGAAAAACAGAAAAAGTGGACTTCACATTTTACCAAAACTAAATCGAGCAGTCGTTCGCATAGCGATCCCAATCGTTGCGATATTATACGTACAGGTCCCGGCATTGCGCTCATTCCAGGTTCGGTAATACAAATGAAAGAGCCTCCCGTTACTGCCGCGACAGTTGCTGCATTGGTCAATCACAAATCTAACATGGAATCGGTACGTTCGCCAATTCTAACACATCTTGTTGCGAGCGCTTCCGAAGAAAAACCGCCTAGTCCGCCGGTGCGTCATTCCGTTGTACCGCCCGAGATCAAACCGCGAAGCAGCAATAAGATCGGCAGTCCTGTTAAATCGCCACCACTGCCACCCATACCAGCGGCCAAGCCTAAAAATGTCAGTCCTGTTAAATATAATCCCGAGCGTGTACGTTCACCAACGAAAATCTCTGAACCACCACCGCCGCCTGCCAAGTCTGCGGCAGTCACAGCTGCCCTGCAACGCTCGCTCATCGACGAGCAAATTTCCGTTACGGTCGCTGCCGATGTTGCTCCCGTATCGCCAGAAAAACCGCGTAAAAAGTCTATGGATTACATTGAAGAAGAGGAGCGCATTACGCCACCCACTGCCGCTTCGCCCACCATGTCAGCGTACGCGTATGCAACTAAACGTGCTTCTATCGATAGTGTTGGCGGTGGTGGCAGCTGTGGTGGAAGTCTTGGCAGCATGGCACAGAACGGTCTAAGTGGCAGCACCAATTCAGCGGCTTCGCCTTCGCCGGCAGCAAGCGCTTCGTCAGGTCCTTCGTCGCCTGTTCACACTGAAGACGAGAAACAGGAGAACGAGTCAACAGAGAAATCAGAAATGCAGTATTATAACAGTATGCCACGCAGTCGTAGGAACGATCATGAAGGTGAGTCAGACTTTAAATTATTAGGGCGATTTCAAAACACTCGTTAAGTAGCGCAGTTCAATACTGCTCGAAACATAAATCAACGCAATTTCCCAATTTTAATTCAAAATAAATATTTGAATTTAACATGACGACTGGATTTAATAGCGTTGCTATTGCGAAGGGAATTTAATTTTCACTTTATAAAGCAATGTCGCGAATCAGTTAAAAAGATTCGTAACTGATTCAAATCCGATGCGATGGCTCCATAATTCGCCGCGCGCCTTAATCGCCTTTTGTAACTATGAAAGTATGCGAGTAACATGTGCTGAGCTAACGTATTTGGAATGGAAATTAATTTCATACTCTTAATCAGCAAAAGAAGAAGCACCAGTCACCAATAAAAAAAAAACGCATCGCGCAGAATGCTTCTTAATCTGGCATTAATACAATTCCAACACGAACCGAACACGGAAGAAGGTGAGAGAAGACACAAGAGACAGCAGAGCAGGCAGAAAATGCAGAAAAGGCAACGCTTCATAGAACGCTGCGACGGACTGTACTTTAATGTTGTATAAGTACATTTATTTCTAAAATTTGTATATGCGAATTAATGTATTTTAATTCATAAAAATTTCTTCATAATTTGCTATTCTGTAATTTCATATTCAAAATTTTCTTTTACTAAAAGAGGAAAAAGTCATTATTTTCATTAGAATGACACCTTACTCGAGGATAAATTAAACGGCGACAAGCGAATAGACAATATTTTTTTTGCATTTAAGTACTGTGCGACGACTTCAAACGACGAGCTATTCTTTATTTATTTTTGTTGCCTCGCTTTGCAACGACTGCAATGAGGAGCGTTGCACTCTATGAAACGCGTTATTGTTGTTGTTGTCGTTGTTTGGCTATATGTGATGTTTTCGTTGTATTGTTGTTGCTGGTGTTATTGGTGGCGGTGGTAGTTGTTGCTGTCGTGCGCGCTTACAGTTGATATGATGTTTGACCCATATTGGAATTTGCCTCGCAGTCATAGTCACGATTTTTATTCGCCAAAGTAGGATGAACCGAATGCGATGCGCCTCGGTGCGACGTAACGTTGCAACTAAATATATTTTTGAACTGACAAGAACAATAACAAAAACAAAACCAACGACAATACTTACATAGGAGTAGGTACTTTCCTCTTTTAAACTGAAGACAGAGGAGGAGCAGTTTTTAGTGATGGAGCGGTTTAGAAACAACATTCCGCGCTGCAAGGTTCTTGAACCCTCTGCTAAAAACACAAATATTTTGCGTTGCCAACCGCACGTGACTTTTGCTAAATTGCACACTTTCTGAACAAAGGATTTTATTTGGAGCGCTTTTAATTTATATCTTTATAATACGAATTTTATCGAAGGTTACAATAATTGAGTTTACTGGTTGGTTTTTCTTCCTTCCTTCCTTTTTAGTTTTAAGGTTTCCGTTAAAATAAACTCATAGCAAATTAGTTGTAGAAGAGACAATAGGAATACGTTATAAAGTTAACAGAAATGTTTTTGAAATTTATTTTATTCGTTCAATTGTATTTTAAGTGAAATGACAAATGAAATGAAAAACTCATTTTTTCCAAACATTGTACATTATTTCAAAAATTATTTTCTTGCGAACCTATTAAACCACGACCTAATTTCTACGAAACTTACATGAACAAGGCCATTTTAGACGGCTAACTTTGTTCTCGAATCCTACAAATACTTGCACCGCAACAGCAGAAGCAGCTCCATTTGGCACACAACTTGAAGGGGACTGATTGCGTCGGGAGGAATACTACTCATCTGTCGTATGCAGAGATGCATTTGGCTTTTTACTTGTATTTCTGTTATTATTTTTGGAATATGCATTGTTGTTAGATTTAATTATTCACACAAAGACAGATTGCCGTGAGGGAGAGAGGAGACATGTATCCTCCTACTCACTAAATCACCCATCTCGGTCGGTAAAAAAAAACAAAGTTTTACGGGTAAAATTAATATGTTTTTTTTTCACGGAATAAACCAACAACAATCGCAAAAGTGGAATTGATTCATAACTTTTGTGCTTGATGTTAAATTCTAATGTGAGGAGTAATTCAATTATTTGTTAGATTGGATGTCGGTTTGAAGGGTTATTTTATAGTTTTGAATTGTTGTAAAAATACATAATTAGTTTTTGTTTTTCAACCACAACTGGTTGATACTCTGGCTTTTTCCCTAAACAAATTAATTTTAATAAAAACGGAAAACAAATTTTTCTTTATATGTAATTTGATAACAATTTAATTTTTCCTATTGTTAATGGAACAAATACGCAGATAAAATGTAAATAAACAAAGTTTTTGTTTACACTTCTGCAAAGCGAGTGGCTGGCTGCCTGCATACTTGATAACTTTGACTTTGTGAGTTGTAGACTTTGCACTTTTTTCACCAAAACATTTGAAATCTCTCAATTCTAAATACTTCAACATTTTAAAATGCTCTCTTTTGTTCTCTGGGGCCCTAAAAAGCTTTGCTCTCCTGGTTTGCTAACAGGGGAAATTTCTGTACTATACATGAAAAGCGTAAAAGCTGCACTGCGAGCTTTTCCTTAATATTCTTTGCATTTTGCATCTGCTGACTCTTGCTTACAACTTTTGACACCACGTGGCGCTGTTGGATTGAATAAATAGACCGACTAAATATAAAATGTGCTACATGTGCCACTTTTTCCATCTATTTAATTTTAATTTTTTTACCAATAGTTTTAAAGTCCGTCCGTCCACAAACAGTCTCATTTTTTATACGAGTTGTCGCTCGTCTGTCTGTGTTTCTATCCGTCAACATTTACAGCTGATACAATTGCTTTGCTCGTTGTGTGGGTGTAGCTCTTCTGTTTTTTTGTTAAATAATTGAATTTTTCAGATAGTTTCTTTCATATGCCACCAACGTTGCTGATCCGGTCCGTTGCCAGACAGAGTAGAATAGTCTCATTTCGCGCCGATGACAAACGCTTCTGTGTTGGTTGTGCGTGTTCTGACGTCTCAGACGTCATTTACAATCTTGAAACAAAAATATTGCGGAACGATATGACGTCTGTCTGTAAAAATGGAAATTTTATTAAATTTTTTCAACTGCAAGGTGAAATGAAAATTCCTACAACAAAAAAGTAGCAATAATCATTCGGCTCTGTGAAAATCGAAATACCCTGCATCATGTAGGCTTAATATTTTGGAAGCTTTTCTATCATAGCTAGCGAATGCTCGGCATGCGTTGCAATGCATATTTTAGCTTAGTTTTATAAATTGTGGGCGTAATAGGTGGGCGTGGCAAAATTTCTTTCTTTCTATTTTTGTCCGCTATGTGCGTCCGATTGTGATAAAATTTTGGGAAGTTGTTGTGCGCACGCCAACTTAGGTTTAGGGCAAAGAAAATTTTGCCACGCCCACCTATTACGCCCACAATTTGTAAAACTAAGTTAAAATATTCGATTATTTCGCTTATATTGCTCCAAAAAATCTGAAATTTGGTATCTAAATTTGTATTGGCACTGTCGATAACTTCCCCAAAAATGGGAGTGGTTGGATCAATTTAACGCACACTTTCAAAAAAAGGGTGGATCATTTTTACGCCTACCACCATTTGCTCAGAAACTTGATGTGCTAAATAGAATACATGTAACGGGATGCACCGGGAAGAATAACAGGATATACAAAATTGTCCACGCCCACTTGTTACGCCCTCAATTAATTTAATTAAGTGAAAATATGCAAAAACGTGGCTAATATTACTCCTAAAAATTTGGGATTTTGTTTCTGAGTTTGTATGCTGATAATTTCACAGCCATAACTCAGAATCGCTACAACGGTAAATACCGAGAAGTTCCGTTACTAACGGAAGTACCGGGAAGTTCTGCTACCATTTTTTTAAAGTGACATTGCAACGCATGCCGGGCGTTCGCTAGCATATAGATAAAATAAATAGATAAATAAATACAACCACTTTCCTCTTTCTGCTTCTACGAAAATAAAAAACTAGTTTTACTGTATTTAATTTTGTTTTTAAATATTTATTATTTCGGTTTCTCCACTTAAATTATCTTCTAAAATGAGATTCTTCGAATCGTGTAATTTTTGATTTCATGTCAACCATTTCTTCTCCAAAAATGTTTTTTTTTCTTTCTTAGAATGGCTTTTTTGGTTTACTTGCAAATTTTGATCACTTGGTTTTAAGATTTTTCCAAATTTATTTGTTCTCATTTCTTTTTTTCTTTTATTGCATTTACAACAATTTTTCTTTTTTTTTGTCTAAAATTTTAATTGACCGATTTCTTAAATTTTCATTGATTTTATTTAGAAATTGTTTTTAAATTGGCCGCTCTTATTTTATGATCGAAAACCATTTTTTAATGATGTAAATTTCGTTTTGAAAAATGATCAACCAGAAAACAATCATAGAAGCAGCGAATTGAAGTGTTTTCGAAGCGGTGACGGATGCCAAAGTTTTAATTAGTTTTTCCACTTTTACTTTTCCGCAATTTTTCCTTTTTTTTGCACCATAGCGATCGACCTAACCCGAACCACTCCTGCCCCAGTTGCGGAGTTGAGTCCCGTGTTCACGGAACGCTCTTCGCGCTCTGAAATAACTGATCTTGAGCATTTGGAGGAGTAATCTCTCGCCGTTAGTGTAGTCGGTCACAGCATCCGCACGAGTAGTTTTGAAGCTGTTTCAGTTGTGTTTTCGTGGGCACTTCGCCAAGAAGAGCAAAAGAATTGGCGGCGGAGATCGTTTTTTTATGTTTCTTTTTGTTTTTGGCACAATTATCTGAGCAGCAGGAATTACACTCGAGTCGCACATTTTTCCGCTCCACGGCTGTGCGGCTTTTTCAGTGTGATTCTGTCGGTTTTCGAGGAGCAACGATATTTTTCCTCGCGTGCACATACATTCGCGTTTTTTTATTCTAACGAAATCAAGTCTTTTTTTTTAATATAATTTATAATAAAAAACAACTAAGAACAAGTGAATTTATTAATGAACTTAAAGTTAATCAAAGGCTTACACACACAAAAGTGTTTTCAGATCGTGCTACTTAAAGTTAATCAATAAAACAACCGAATTACTTCTCGCTATCGAATTGTGGCGAAGTGAATTTATAAATTTTTTTTTAAATATTTTTGATTTTTTATGTAAATTGGTGGATTATTATTATTTGCATTCCTTAGAAAATGCTCGCAATTGGATTTGGAGTGGACATACAGCTTGAGCATCGCTTTAAAAAAAAAAAAAAATACCCCAAAATTCATTATAATTACTTGTGACTACCTTCAAATAGTTTTTTGTGGAAAATCGTAGGCAAAGCGTATTCAAATTTTAAACAAGCGATTAATTAAAATAACCAATTGCCCCCAATTTGACATACGACCGAGGGACGAACGGACGACGGATGGACGTACATATGTATGTACGAATAAATACTTACAGAACCCAGCAGAAATGGTAGAAAATAAGGCGGTGGCGAAGAATGGAGGAAAAGAAAAGCGTAGAGAATGATTAGGGCAGGGCGGTGAAAAATAAACTGCTAATTTGTATGACAGCTTGACTGCCCTACAACCATTACCACCACAACAACAGCAGCAGCAGCAACAGCAACGAAATCATTAAATTTATTTGCAAAGGAAGTAGTTGGAAGATGTGCAACCAGAGCCGCAGCAATTGAAGTGTGGAAAGTGGGAAGGGCGCATTGACACTGCTGCCACAAATAGAAAAAGAGGGTCGCTGAACCACAAACACAACATTCACACACACACACACACATGCATAAAATTGC
The DNA here is from genome assembly GCA_949127995.1 of Suillia variegata. NCBI lineage: Eukaryota > Metazoa > Arthropoda > Insecta > Diptera > Heleomyzidae > Suillia > Suillia variegata. The sequence goes on from OX421845.1 coordinate 43,948,838, forward strand.
GATTTTGATTATATTTTGGTTTGCGAAAATATTTGTTAATACGTTCGTTTGTATGTATGTGCACACATGTTCGTGTTCGTTTGTATGCGATGTGCTTCCTACAATTACGAATTTTCATTTCGAAACAATGAATCTGGAAAAACGAAAATCGTCAACGCTTACCGTCGAAAATTGTTGAGACACAGCTGTCCGTCTGTCGTTGTGTAGCAACTAAAATTCTCAAACATTTTATAAATCGCGTTTATTTTTTTTATTTTTTACACACATGTACATAGATAGAAGAAGTGTTGCCAAGTTATTTTGTCGTTTCGTCATTTGTTGTTGTTATTATTGCTCTTGTTCTTAATGTTATAGCTGCTGCTGTTCTTGTTGCATTTGTCTCTGCGCGTTTCTTGTCATTGGAGTAGATTTCGTTCGTTGATTGTATTTATTTAAATTTCACATGCAGCCAGGCGGCAGGCAGCAGGCAGCACTTCCTTCGTTTCGTTTCGTCTCGTTTGGTTTGGTTTCGTTTTACTCGCATTTCGCATTTCGTATTTCGAATTCTTTAAGCACATTTCTCGTGCATTGTCATTCTCTGAATTACATCACATTTGCCGCTTGTTTGCCTCTCGATCTTCCTCTGTCTCCTTGGCCTTTCGATATACTATTTTGACAGTAGTTTCCGTTATGTCTAGAATTTAAACAACAACAACAACAGCAACAGCAATGAACATTTTGCACAACTTACTTTTTATTGTTGTTTTTGTTGCTGTTGTCTTTTACCATTGCATAAACTTGTGCAAACGTCAGGCAGAATTCTTATTCTTCACTTTTTTCTAGCTTTTATTTTCGTTCTTTCTTTTCAATCTTGAGGATACGCAACACACAATTTTCTTTATTCTTGAATTTATCAGTTGAAGAAGAGATGTTTTTGTTTTAAGAAATTTTGTTGTTGTTGCAATTTATTTTCACTCACTTCTTTAGTTCGTTTTTCTCCTAATGAATGTGTGTGCATTTATAATAAATGCGTTTTTGTTGTTGTTGCTGGTGTTGCTGTTGTCTTTGCTTATTTTCGTGCTTTCGTTTCAATTTGATTTTATTTATCCTTTCGTTTGGAATTTTTTCAATTTCTCGTTACTGTTGCATTTTATGGGAAATCGTCGCCGCTTTCCATTCCATTAATTTCAGAAAAGTTTTTTTATAAGTATAATCAAATAAATTATTTCTGCATAAACATTTGAAGTGTTCTTTCTAATTAATTAATGAATTCTCCGCAAACTAATTTCATTTGTGTTTGACCTCTAATTTATTTTGGGCTTTCTCTCATCTTGCGTTTGTTTACGCTAGCCGAGTTTGTTTGCCAAATTGAAAGCCACAATGCAGACTGCCTAATCGAAAGCTAAATTGTTGTTTGTTTACATTTTCGCTATTGTAAATTCATTGATATGATTTAAACACTTTATTGAATTCTTCTTAGCTTCATCATCAATGAAGCACAAAAGAAGCGTTGCTGTTTTTTACTTACTAAGAGTTGGTTTTTTTTTAGCTCACGTGACCTTGTTTTATTTTCGTATAGTTGATCATTTATTTACCTTTTTGCTTTGTAAGAATTGAATGCTTTTGTGATATGCGTGGCCGCGTCTCTTTCTGTCCATGGGCGGTTTGTTTTATTTGCTAAAATAGTAAAAAAAAATATTTCTGTATACAATAGTATCACGTAACGTCAGTTACTTACAAAATTACTAATTGGCGGCCGTTGGGAATTCTTTAGGATTCGTGTTTTTAGCTGGAGGAAATTCAACTGAAAACACATTTTCCCATGTTTTAATTAAAACTCATTGAGACCGTTAACAGGTTAACAGGTTACAGTTTTTGTAATTCACTTTCGACCAAAACTCAGTCTTAATCGAACGCTTCGTTATGAAAGTCTATTTCGAATTTCTAGTGGTGTTAGTTTTGAGAAGAATATTTTTTATAACTGCCATTAGCAGCATCAGTTGGAATAGAGTCACAGCAACTATATCAAGTGATTTCTTGATTCCACAAAAAGTTTGCGACATCGCGGCTCAATATGGCGCACAGGTTAATTACATTTACAGCAGCCCTTCTGTTGTCGACAACTTGTCTTATCGGCTCGAAGAAAATCTGTACAAATGTATGGGAAACATGCCCATTTATACGCTGAATATCGAGCGACATATTGTTGAACCAGTGCATCATTATGAAAGTTTAAACATCTTCCTTATACCAGAATCAGATGAGGAAGACGAAGCCTTTGAAAGCGTTCGCAACATAACAGCCATATTGAATGCGAAACAGCGTTACAAGCACTTCCACAAGTATATATTCATTTGGAAGGGTGCTTCGCTGCAGCAACTCAAGAAACTATTTCAGCTAGTTTGGGCAAGGAACATTCTAAAGGCCATTGCGATAACCGATAGCAAATGGATTTATACATTCGAGCCTTTCACTCAGACGGGATTTCGTGTTAGACTAATTGACAATGACATATACTTTTACGATAAACTCAAGGACCTAAATGGCTATCAGCTGAAAATAACCATGTTCTTTGATCGCATCAGAGCTATTCCTAAATCGAGTATCGACGACGGTTATTCTGGTGTCGATGGTTTAGTCGCCAGTACAATAGCTAAGAAGCTAAACGCAACGGCTAAATATATTCCTCCGGCGGATAACGATTACTACGGCCGATGTTGTAATGGTTCATTTACGGGTGCCCTTAAGTACATTATATCTGGTGCAACACACGTGGGATTTAATGCACGTTTTAATTTGGAATGTTCAAGACCACATGTCGAGGAATTGTATCCATATCACAAGCGAATTATTTATTTGGTAGTTCCGGCAGCGGATATGTGTCCTGAGTTTATGATTTTTATAAATGCTTTCACCTCCACCGTATGGTGTTTGCTGCTGCTAAACTTTATTTTTGTTTTTCTTGTTTTCGCCATATTGCAATACTTTGCGCGTCTAATTCCAAACATAAAAATGTCAAAGTACTGTAGTTGGCTTGAGATTTTTGAGATGTTTCACAAGACGCAACTGGGTGTGCCGGTAGAGGGGTTTTCGAGCCTTAACTCGCTACGTCAGTTTCTCATGACATGGATACTTTTTAATTATGTGGTGACAAGCATTTACTTTGCAAAACTCGAGAGCAGTTTTGTGGATCCCGCATACGAAACGGAAATGGATTCGCTCAGTGGATTACACAACCTTGATATGCCTATCTATGGAGTGAACAATATGTTAGATGCTGTCAACTTTACTTTAGATCGACAGTATTGGTCATTAATCAGTGCTAGGGCCGTGCGTTTACCTCTGACCTATTCCGCATTTCAATATGCGTTGCCAATCGTAAAGCGCTCAAAGAAAGCCGCCTTTATACTACGCGGAGAAGTTGCTAAAGAATTTCTGGCCAATACTTTTGATTCCAAGGCGAATCGTCATAAATACCATATGGTCAAGGAGTATTTACGTTCGATGCCACTGACATATATCGTGCCTGAAGGTTCACCATTCCTCTACAAGTTCGAACGTTTGATAAATCGGTTTTATGAGAGTGGCTTAATGGAACGTTGGCAAATGGAACATAGTACCCACACTTCAACAGATGCCGAATCCGATGAGGATCTAGAAGATTTGACAGATTTAACGGATTCTGAACATAGAAAGCAAAAAAAAGTGGTTTTAAATATACAAATATTGCAAGGCGCTTTCTTTTTGTGGCTGTTCGGTATTCTTTTGAGTATTTTTGGTTTTTGTGCAGAGAATGCTTATTGGATGTGGAATCGGCGTAGAATTGTTTCAACTATGTCGTAAAATGTAATTGAAAAATATTGTATGTTTCATTATAATACAAGATTTTGAAATTGCTTAGTAAGTTCGTTTTAAAATATTTTTTAATTTTAATTTTTAAAGATGCAATAAATAAATGTCTATTTATACAACACATACATACGAGTAGTGGTATACAAAAAATACAGTTAGCGAAAATGAACAAATATTTTATTTTGATTATTCTTCCCTTAATACGATTCTAAAGTGGATCATTTCAATAAAATTTGTGTTTCAAATTTAACTAATTGGCAACAAGTGGGAATTATTGTTTACATTATTTATAACAACATGTCAAACATTTGGCTTAAACAAAGTTCTCTGTTGCCGCCATTCAACTTGTTTACACTTGTAATGAAGCAATTAAGAGTCCTTTTAAGAACCATAGCAGTAGGTTTTTATTAGTTCCAATTTAATCTTCGGACATTAGAGACGACTTTAGTCCAAACTGGAAACTTCGACATGAAATTTATTTTGATGTTGCTTTCAAGTACCCTCGTATCTGGAACTACATACAACTGGAATACATTATCGAAGTATACTGAAAAATCAAGTGATATATTAATTGCGCAAAAAGTTTGTAATATTGCTGCCAAATACGGGTCTCAGGTAAACTACATCTACAGCAGCTCAAATGATGCAGAAAATACGAATTATCAATTGGAAACTATTCTCTACAAATGTATGGCAAATATGCCGATTTATACGCTGAATATTGAGAGCTTTGTTGTAGAACCAGTGCGTCATTATGATAGCTTAAGCGTTTTTCTGATACCAGACACCGATGCAGAGGCTGCGGAACGAGTTCACAACATAACTGCCATGTTGAATGTGAAACAGCGCTATAAACATTTTCACAAATATATCTTCATTTGGAGAGACGCCTTTCAGCAGCAACTAAATGAATTGTTTCAGTTGATTTGGGCGAAAAACATATTCAATGCAATCGCAATAACTGATAGCAAGCGAATCTACTCTTTCGAGCCGTTTTCCCACGAGGGATTTCATGTGCAGATTATTGAGGATGGAAAATATTTTTACGATAAATTTCGAAACCTGCATGGTTTCCAATTAAAAATATCCATGTTTATGGAACGTCTTAATGCCATACCGAAACCCAAATCCAAAGATGGTTACACTGGCGTGGATGGTTTGATAGCCAGTACGATTGTACAGAAACTAAATGCCACCGCTGAGTATATAGCACCGGCTGATCATGATTACTACGGTCGATGCATTAATGGTTCCTTCACGGGTGTGCTCAAGAACATAATCTCCGGAGCGACACATGTTGCTTTCAACTCGCGCTTTGTTTTGGAGTGCATCAAGCCTTTCGTGGAGGAGCTGTATCCATATGACAAGCGCTCGTTGTATTTAGTTGTGCCGGCAGCTGAAGCGCTTCCAGATTATCTAATTTTTGTGAATGCTTTTACTAAAACCGTTTGGCGTTTATTATTGTTCAATTATTTGCTCGTTTTCGTGATTTTTGCCTTCCTACAATATTGTGCGGAATATTTACGAAGCGATATAAAAGCGAAACACTATCGGTGGTTTGAGATTATTGAGATGTTTCACAAAACTCAACTAGGTGAAACGGTTGACGTTGGATTCTCTAAAATAAGTTTCCTGCGTCAGTTTCTTATCACATGGATACTCTTTAGTTATGTGCTGACAAGCATCTATTTTGCTAAACTGATGAGCAGTTTTGTACAACCTGCATACGAACCCGAAATGGACTCACTCGATGATTTAGCTAAACTGAATATGCCAATCTATGGCGTTAATGCTTTGCTCGATGCGGTCAACTTCACTTTGGATCGGAAGCATTGGTCGCTGATTAATGAAAAGATAATTATATTGCCGCAATCCTATTCTGCATATCAGTATGCATTGCCTATCATACGAATGTCGAACAAGGTGGCATTTATTGAACGCGCAGATTATGCCAAGGAGTTGGTCTTTAGTACGTATAACAATGAGGAAAATCGACCAACATTTCACGTAGTTAAAGAGTACCTACGCGCCATGACTTTTTCATATATTGTGCCTGAAGGGTCACCATTTCTGTATAAGTTTCAGCGTTTGGTTAATAATTTCTATGAGACGGGGTTGATGCAACACTGGCAATTAGATCATCAAGATCTTAATTCACAGAATACCGATGAATTTAATGAGGACTTAGAGGATTTAGCGGATTCGGAGCAGACAATAAAGAAGGTGGTCCTTAGTATGGAAATACTGCAAGGAGCATTTTATTTGTGGTTATTTGGCATAATTATAAGTACAGTGGGTTTCGCTATTGAATATTTGAATTGGTTTAGGCAACAACGTAGGGTAGCAATTAAGTTGTACTAATTTATAGTATACTGGAAAGATTTGTTGAATACAAAATGCAATATGAATTTAGTAGCAAGGAGTATAATAAGTGAATAATAAATAAAAAATAAAAAACAACGTATTAAAATGCTACAAAGTACATTGTTGTAAAAGTTTGACATTGTTCTTAACTTGTGGGTAGTCAAAAGATTGCCTAAACTTTTAAAGAAATTCAATTCTGTGCCACTAAGCAACCTATTCCACTTTAAAGCGATGTGCCTCAGCATTCGGAATTTTTGCAACACTTGCAGAGGTTTGTATTTGTAATCGAAAAATGCTGTTAATATAATTTAATATATATGTATATATAAATTTATTAATATTAAGATACGCGTTTTTCGCCGTGTCTGTTAGACGTCATTTTCAAATTCAAAACTATTTCTACAAACGACAGGAATTTAAGAAATTCACATAAATGCTTATAACTAACAAAAATACGTTTTCACTCTGAGCTATTTACAAAATCTAAATATATTGTATTAAAATTTGTGTGGCGCGTCGTTGGCTAGTTGGCTAGTTGTCGCCGCTAGAGTCTGAAGGGTATACCAAGCTCTGTGAATATTTGAGTGCTAAATGTTTCCAGTTGTACTGCTTGGTTACAAAAAATTCGCAAAGCCAATGACATTATTTTTAAATTTATTTCGGCGCATGTATTTTGTGAAGTCTAATTCGGGAACAACAGACAATTCATAATTAAGAAAAGTTATTTAAAATATCATGCGTGAATTTAAAAAAAGTATTGTTATTTTAAATTTTAAAAATAATAAAAAATGTCGAAACGATTGTTACCACGTTTTTGTGAATCATTAGGTCTGGTTATGTGCTTAAATGTTTGGTGCAAATATGTTGGCATACTTGCAAAATATTTAATTTGTACTGCTGTTAAGCCATACGAAATATGTAAAATGTATATGAATGTGTATAAGTATGTTAGTACATATGTACATACCTGTAGGAAAATCTTAATTTAAAAAATGTACTTAATTAAGTGATGTTTAAAAGAATAATTTTTCCAGTGGAACTTTTTTGTCTTGATTTGAATAAGTCCTTAAAAATACTTGAGTAAACCTCCCGTACTTTATTACTCAATTTGAGAGCGAGCAAATTGACATTGAAAAAATGAAATCGAATAACAAAAAAAGAAACAAACATAAAACTTCAAAAGTTATTTTTATTTGACAAAATTCTAAAATCACATCAATCAAAATTCTGTGTGCATCATGGATTTTGATTTCCAACTTACGCAAGACTTCATATTTCTCTTGGAATTGTGTAAGAATCCTAAGGATGTATTTAGCACAAGATCGCGTGAGTTTAGCCTGGCGCAAACTTGGTTGGACAAGCTTTGTCGATACGAGTGCGCCAACACAAGCGAACGACGTCTGCGCAATATCTACATAAGTCATCTGTGCGCTTGCCTTAATGAGGGCCAACTTTCCGGACCGTTTCGGCTAAGACCGCCAAATGGCCCTTTACAGCAAGTGGATTTCAATACGACATTCGATATGACGGGAACTAGCGCCTCAAGCGAGACGATAACACTGCAGTTGGGTAATTTAGTTAAATTATAATTTTATACCGAAAAAGAGGAACCACTAAGTCCGAATTGCCAGTTTCCACTTGAATACGTACTTTGAGGTGTTTTTCGCTTCGGTCATTTTTTAATATACAAAATTGTGAAACATCATCAAGTGAACTTTCGAATTTCTAGGTGAACCACAGGCTGGTCCTTCGCGCTGTCCACCTGCAAATTGCTGTCCACCTGCAAACTGTTGTCAATCTGCAAACTGCTGCCAACCTTCGAATTGCTGTCAACCTGCAAACTGCTGCCCGCCTGTGAATTGTCCACGTCAGGACGGCGGACAACAGACAGATTTTATTTGTAGCTACATGAAACAAGAACTCGATCATACACCTGAATTCCTTTGCGACTTCTCAAAAAAATTACCTCTTCCGGCGGGAGATACTGTCAGCCTATCGTCAGCGGCGACAGGGGCGGCATGTTGTTCTGTACGTTCTTGTCCACCGCCGCCACCGCCATCTTCAACGGCCGAAAGTCAAGCAATGCGCAACGACATCGAAGAACTGCTCTCGGCAATATCATCGGAATTACGTGGCGATAAGGAGACGGGTAGCAATGAGTATCTGGAACGAGAGCTGGCGCGATACAAGGACTTCATTATGAACTACTCGAATATGGCGTGCCTGCTGCAGAAGATGCAGTCAAAATCGAAACTACGTTCGTTTCTCTTGTTACATTTACAAAATGATTTGGTCAAGTTGCTCAACGACAACTACTTTTAGTGGTGTAAGGCGGAAAACTCAGATCTCTCCCGACTGTGTATTGGCGTACTTTTTAAGTTTTGCTAGGAAATCTGTTTTATTACTCGCTTAAATTTATTTTATTTTGGTATTGTGTATATTTATGTATGAATTGTTAGTTCTATCAATGCGGAACTATGTGTTCCATAAATATAATCAATATTGTTAAAAGTTTAAAGTTTTATTAGCGTAATATTTCAGTATGCTAATCGAGTGTGATATTGGAAATAGTTATAAACCAATTGGCATAGACTGCTTTTAATAAATGTAGATTTCCCAAAATGGAAAAGTTTCAACGTGAAGAGTGCTAAACTCTCCAACTTTTGTTTTCAACATCTTTGGTATTTCCAGACTAAATTGAAAATGATTTAAAAACATTTCGTTAATCAATAATAAATATTTAAATGGTCAACGGCCTTATGAGACATTTTATTACGATATTTCTGTAGATCAGTTAGAATCTAAAATAAACGTTTTTAATTATATTTAAAGACTGTAAATGTGACATATTCTTGTTGTTTAGGAAGGTTATGGCATGAGGTCAAAAAGTTTAAATTAACTTCTAATCAACCATAGATTACTATAATATTATTAATTTTAGTTTAAACCGAGCTAAATCTAGTATCATCTATTTTTTTCAGGGCGTTCCAACAAATCCGAGCGGCAAGACATCGCCGATGCTACAAATCATGTCATTATATCGCCACAACGTGCGTCCAAGCGTGTTTCGAGTATTTCAGTAAATATACCAGCTGCTGGACTCGGCACACGACCCCCCAGCATTATCTCATCCTCGTCAGTGACCATTGCCAGCAATGACGAAGGCGGTTTCAACGAACCATCACCCGAGATCAAAGCCAAATTAAAGCCAGCTTATGATTTTGACATCACCAACACTGCAATTGCAGTTCAACAACAAAGTCCAATCGAGAGCAACGACGAATGCGACCGAGGCAAACAAACAAAGGAGGATGAAGAGCAGCAACAATTGGAAAAACCTAGCCTCAACTATGTTGATGTCGGTTATCGACTCAATCCGGATGGCAGTGAAACACGTGAAGTCTTCGGCTGCGAAACGGATCTGTACGATACAGCTGCAAAAGTTTCCGAGATGCATAAGAAATTTCATGCCAATGGTTTTGCGCAGGAGACGAGCACCGTATATGCGATAATTAAGCCAGAAGTACCGCCGCCCGCGGAACTTTATTACGGTCCCATAAAGTCAATGACAACGAATATAACGACTTCTTCGATAACTTCAGATAAAGTCTTGCAATCGCCAACGCGCAGTTGCGCAGGATCTTCGGGTTCAAATTCGGCAATTGGTTCACCGATTAAGACCGGTACCGGCATCAGTTCACCCCCAGTGGGTGTTGTCTCGCCGATTCGACGTCGCGGTTCTGATTTAAGTGCCAAATCGACGCCTCCGATGTCACCCGCTTCAATCGGAAGTGGTGGTGGTGGTGGCGGCGGTTGCTCGCATTCGATCTCATCAATTGGCAAAGGCATGCTGCCGATTGCTTCGTTAGCAACTCAAGAAGAATTTGAGAATCCATCGGAGATACCTGCGCTGCCCGAGCGTCCACCACCACAGATGAGCGCTGGTTTACAGCTCGATATGATGCAAGATTTGGAGTACGCGGACACAAGTGCTGGCGAAGATGATGACGATATAATGCGACGAACTATCGCTGGTGATATCGACAATATGAACGAAGTGATGGAGTTAGAGGTAGATCAAGCCGAGAAATCAGCGCCGATTGTCGTCGCAGATGTAATGACAAGAGTCGAGCAAAGTCTTCCCGACGACATGACCGCCGACGAGGCCGAGCGATTGTTGAGTTCAAGGTGAGTGATACTTATAGTCGTATGTAAATTTATTTAGGCTTGTGCTAAAAGTAAATGCACAAATATAAGGTTTTTTTTCGTCACAAATATTGTCTTTAAATCGGATTATGTGGCACATACATATGTTACGCGTATATGTATGTGAAATTTAAAAAGTGAGTTTTAACTTAGCCCAAAAAATGTTCTCTCATTCAGCCAATCGATTATTAATTAAACAAACTTACAAACAAATCTAAATGCATTTCCGAAAGAGTTAATATCAAAAGCCGAGAATTTCGCCATTCACACCGCACTAACAAAATGATAGATTACGCAAATACAAACACACTTTATTCATTCAACAACAACATACACACATTCACATGTAATCACAAACTGACACTAATCAGTTGTGGCGACGGTACGACGACGCCCATGAGTAGAACGCACAAGAGCTCTCGCTTATCTGTGTTGGTGCGTTGGAGTTAGTTCAACGCCACGGAAAGCTTAAAGAGCTCCAATGTTTAGTCTAAATAGATATTAAGTCCGTTTTTTTAATTACAGAATAAACTATTTTGTTATTGTAATGGACAAATTTCAATGTTAGAAAGAAATTCAAGAGAATTTAAAATCAAATAAAAAAGTGACTTAATGCTTTTTCAGCGCCTAAAAGCATTAAGTAAATTTTTCTTAAATTTTATATTTTTTATTTTTTTGAACTGTTTCTAATTGTACACTGAGAAGGGAAATAAAAACAAAGAAGACGAAGGAAAGTTGAGACAGAAAAACAAACTAACATTGTGCGTGTGTGGGCACATGGGTGGATGCTAAAGTGTGGGCGTGTTTGCATGCAGTCGTAGTGCAGTACTCAAAATTAAACAAACTCTTGAAGCAAAAGCAAAAGCAGGAGAATAAAAAGAAGATGAAAAGTAGAAAAGCAAAGACGGAAGTGACTGCGAGACATGTTTGGCGCCATCTAAAGTGAATTTTTAGTGGACTGTAGGACTGTACGAGGGTGGAGTAGAAGCGAAATATTATGTCCAATGTAATGACGACGAAAGAGAAGATGATATTAAGATGCAATCAAAGTAAAACAATTAAGAAATTAAAGTCGGTCCTACTGACTATTATGATTGAATTAAATTATTAGACGTATTGTATGACATAAAGTAAATTTTATACATACTTGTATAGTAATTTCAAACAAATATCTCTGAAGGTTCTCCAGATATTGTGTTAAGAATAAATTAGTATTGGTGCAATAGTGGGCGCGATCATGGCTCTCACGCTGTCATGTTAAGAAATAATGACGGGCAGACAGAGAGACAAACAACGCTAGATCTACTTAGCTTATGGTCTTAGTAAGGAGCCTAGCAAATGTCTATATATATAAATATTCGATTAACTTTATTGAGTACGTTACAATTGTTTACCCAAACGCAAAATGTTCCACTGAATGGTGAATGAAAGCATGAGGAAATTAATGAAAAGCAAATGATGATGTGATGCTGTCTGTTTGAATTGTGACGTAAATGCAGCAGGTTGCATTTAAGCTTCACTACTACTCGTACATACATATACACATACACATACAAATGAATAAATTTCTAATGATGCTGTTGATGGTGAGTGTGCGCTCAGGTGCTTCCTTTTTCCTCACGGCACAAATTTGGTGTATCCGTTGCTCTTAAATGGCTTCGCTTTTGTTTTTATAATTTAGTGGAAGTGCTTCTCGCATTTAGCATTCTGTCTATGTAAAAGAAAAAAAATATATACAATTTTTTCTATTCGCAAAATTCTTAGAAAATGATTTAAATTTTTGTCTTTCTTTTATTTAATTAATGAAAAAAAGAGAGATTCATCTTCCTGTTGCGTATTAAAACTTTCCCTTTTGTGGTTGTTTGTTTCTCGGTTGTTGCTTCAATTGCAGCGTTTAACCCGGTAGCCTATTTCCAATAAAAAAATAAGTAAGAGAAATACCTACGATTGTGCCGAAGTTTAAATACCCTACAAAATTTGTTGGTAAACCATTTTTGCATGTATGCTTTGTTGTACAATGCTTCCTTATGGCTGTAACAAATAAAGGACCTAACTGAATATACCCAACAGTGCGCGTGTTGTAGAGTATAAAAGCATCATTTCAACTTGGTCTCTTTGAAATGTTTCGGTCGGTCGGTCATTTACATCCTTTTAAAATTACTCATACTTGCAGGCAACACGCACTCATACACACTTGTATGTACATGTTGCATGTCACTTGCATATGCAAGAATAAGCAAGGAGCTCCCTTTTTATGAATGACAGTTTCGTTGTTGTTGTTGTTGTTGTTATTGTTTACTTGCAAAATAATTATTTTCAATGAAAGTGCTGGGCGAGGAAGACATCCACTGAACATGATTACCGGTCTTGCATGTGGATTGTGACATGTGTTTCGACTGGTGCAGTTAATTTGTTTGATGAGGTTTCGTTTTCTGCACTTAAAAAATCGATATTCAAAAATGTGCCATTTTAATTTCATTGATTAAATCAGGAACGACGATTTAAAGTTTATCTTTAAGAATGTATTGTAAAAAGTAAATTTAATATAAGTTGCTATAAATTTGAGACTTCCAATGCGTTTAGCTGACTTGTTCTAAGAACTTCATCTCTTGCTATTTCTTCACTCCTCATCTTAAGCATTCTTGTATGTATTTTTGTAATAAGTCGTTGTAACACGACTTCTATGACACTATGACTCGACTCTACGCTCTACTTGGTAATTTAATTTAATTTAATTTTATTTTACAAACCGCAGCGCACCTTTCTTTGACTTTGTGCTCGCTTGGATACCATCAAAGTTAGTGCAATCCAACTATGGGTAGAACTAACTCATATAATTCGTTTCTTCTTAACTTTGTTTTTGCGATTTTACTTTGTGTGTTGATACATTTGTATTTCATTCGCACTACATTCCATGTGTATGGCTTATATCCTTTTGGCGTTTATTTTAGTTGCTCCGTTTTGAGTTTTTACACACACATATCGACCTTTCATTGATTTGTCTTTCCATGAAAATTTATTTATTTAAAAACATTTTGATGTGTAGTTAATACTAAAAATAATTTAGTAAATCTTTAAAATTATAAAAAATGCTTCTTTTCATTTTAATTGTTTAGCTTAAATTTTTATTTTTATCATGTTATAAATTGTTTTTTATTTTAGATAAAATACCCCGCAAATGTGGGGTATCGTATTGATGGAATAAAGAATAAATTTCGAATGCAATTTGATTTATTTCTTTAAATTATCTTAAAATTTACTTTATTTAAATTAAATTAAATTAATTAATTTGTTTTCTCTCATTTCCCTTTGATGCTCTTGTGTTGTAATTTTAACTCACTCACTCACTCACTCACTCACTCACTCACTCACTCACTCACTCACTCACTATACCACTCTCTCCTTTTGACTAGCTGCAATTGAGTGCAATTTGTTGTTGGTTTGCTCTCTTCGGATTCCGTTCGCTTCTGTTGTGAAACTTCTTCAGTACGATTCATTTTCGTTTAAAAACGCATTGAGGAAGGATCCGAATCCTGTGAATAGTAGAAAAAGTAAAAACAAGTTAATTAATATTCGAAATAATTCGACTTACATTGCCAATGCAGGGACTCTCAACTAATAATCGAAGAACATTTAAAAAAATTTAATTCAATAGAAATTGACTATTTTCAAAAATTTTACTCATTTCTTTTAAGTGCTCACTATCTGCCATTTGTGAACTTAAGCAAGTAGAATACGGAGTTTAAGGTTTAAATTGTGAAATTAAGCGTTGCACGATTCATTCGCTTTTTGCCAAGTGAGCACTTTCAAGTTAAGCTCGCTCATACGCTAAGGTGTGCCTTCGAATTTAATTTTTTGTCTTGCTTCTTCGTGCAAAGTGTGGTAAGTGGAAATGGCGTTTATTTATATTAAATTTTAAATGTCCTTCGGCCACTGGTTCTTTATTTATTATTCTATTTCTGACTTCGTAATTTTTGTCACTGGCATTGTCCACTTGAGTAGTCAAATTATTGATGCCCCTCTGGCAAGTGACCTTTGCCACTGTGTGCCAACAACTTTTTTTAAACAAATAAATTAATTTTAATTTAAAAATTTTTTGCTTGATGTGTTTTTAGGTTAATGGGTCAAGTGTGAAAAATAGAATTTTATTTCGAGAGACGTTTCAGAATTATTTTTTGGAGGCACAATTGAAAAATGACTCTTTGATTCTGACGTTTAATTTGACTGGTGTCGTTTTACATGAAAAGAAAACAACGCAACTTTTGATTTATGTCAATTGTTAATAATATTAACACATCTTCATAAATCATACTCGTATGTACTAAATTACATTGAAATCCTCATGTGCCTGGTGGTACAATAGTTGCCATCCTTTAAAAAGTTGTCACGTACTCTTTGCACTTTTTTATTTTAATGACCATTGTCAAAGCTTTTCTTCGAAATGCATAATAAACATTAAAAGCGCTTCATATTTGCTTTCAACTGAAAAGGAAAAAAATAGTCAATAGCAGCGTCTAATCGCTGTCCAGCCTCATTATGATTGCGCCTAATTGCATTTAATTGCGTTTGTAATCTTGGGTAAACCATTCAATTTCATTTTCTTCCTTTCGGAGAATTCGTATTTCAAATTCTGGTGCAAAACGAAATAAAAATGGCGCACAACGAACTGAAACAGGACAGCACCACCATAAACTAAAACAACAGCAACAAAAAAAAAAAAAAAGTAGGATCGAAAATTGCACTTAAACGCTTTTAAGCATACTTAAGTTGCTGCTTGCCTGCCTTTCTGCGAAATGCCCACTCAACCATAACAACAACAACAACAACAACAACAACAACTATAACAGCAACAACAAAGTATGCACATTAAAAGTGGTGGTGCGGTTCTTTCCACCTGCGCCTGCTGTCGAGTTGAACTTGAACGCGGATCTTGTGCTTTTTTGTTTTTCAGTGCCTCAGTTTGAACGGGCGCAAGCAGCATTTGCACACGCTTACGACTGGCTTCAAATGAATTTTTTAATATGCAATAAAATTATTTGTTGTATTTAAGAAATGATACTGAGTTCAATCGCTAGAATGTCTGTAATTAAATTGAAATAAAAAGTGAAATCGATCTTTTCCAATGTTTAAAGCTCTGATTCCTCCCACTAAAAGCCTCCTCCTCAGGCTTGAGTGTAATTTTGTCTATTTGCATTCAGTAAGTTCTTATTTTTTTATCTTAAACCAGCCTAATATGTTTGAGTGTGTGAGTGTGACAGCTACAACAAAAGAATACAAGCACGAACACGCGACGGATGGACGGACATATGCACAAATGCACTTAAATAGTTTCGTATGACACTTTTAAACTCCATTTCAGAATTATAGCAACACCTTTTCATATTTTTTTTTGATTTTTCCTGTGGCCACATAAATCAATTTTAATTGCATTTAGATTATTTAAATTTTTCAAAAAATTTTGGATTTTGAAATAAAAAAAAAATAAATTAATGTTTATAAAAATGCGATGCCATAAATACGAAATTGCTTGCAATGTTGTTATTGTTGTAGTGACTTCAGCTGCTGTTTTCGCCGCACACTCAACACAATCCAACTAAAAGTATATACACACACACACACACACACACAAAGTAAAGCTGCAAATTGATGGTACTTCGATGCACTCCGCCGCAGCACTTCGGCGCCTCTAAAAAGCGGAATAAATTGCAAATTTAAAGCAATTACTTATTCTGGCGCATTTATTTACAATTTTCTTTCGTTGTAATAATTTGTTGTTGTTGTTGTTGTTTTTTTATGGAAAGCAAAAAGTTCACGAAATTTGTTGTATATTTAATGTCCACTTTAACAGTTGAGGAAGCGAAACAAACCGAAAAGAAGAAATACAAAATTTTGCACCTTTATAAGCGCAAAACTGAGTCTCTGCGACGCTTACAACTACGCTCCATTTAAATTTTGTCAGAAAGAAAATGTTGGAATGGCCGACAAAAATTAGTATCAAAAATTGAGTTTTTTTGTTTTTCTACTTTTTATATTAAAATTAAACAAACAAAATTTATATATTATTGGAATAGAATTATCGAAGACAAAAGAAGCAGAGAAATGTCGTCCTTGACATATTGCAAGAACGCGCGCGACCTACGTCAAAAAGGAAACTTCATTTTTCGTTTGTTCGTTGCTATTTATTCTGCTGTGTCAATTGGTAACTCCTTAAATTGGGCTATTTCGTTTTTTTTTTGTTGCTTAAGAGTGTCAAAAAAAAAAAACAACGTGAAATCGTGTTGCAAAAACTGCATCCGGAAACTTTTTAATTTTTGCTCGTTTTGCGAACAATTTCGTTTCATTTATTCCACTCAAGTTTTTGTCGTTTTTCGTTTTCGTTTTTGTCTTTTCATTTCGTATTGTTGGATTTGTTGTTTCTTTTTTGATTTTGGATGGCGAAGGCCAGTTGCGTGCAAGCGTCCGTGTAAGTATGTATGTATGTATGTATGTATGTATGTATGTATGTATGTATGTATGTATGTATGTATGTATGTATGTATGTATGTATGTATGTATGTATGTATGTATGTATGTATGTATGTATGTATGTGAAATGCGCTTTCAACATACACACACAAACAAAAAAGAATTCTTACTCACTCGAAAGTTCTTTTTTTCTTTTTCAGATTTCATTTTTATTGAGTAAATTTTTTCGTTTGTGCGAACTGAAAAGTTTTTCGTTTTACGTTACTTTTCTTTTTGCTGTTTCCGGTAGCAAGGAACTTGCATTTCCTGTTTTTAACATTTTTCTATATTTTTTGCTCAGTTGCAGTTACTTGGTCGTACATTTTTGATTGCAGTTGCATTGTTGGGCGATAAGTTTATTGACGTTTTCGGTGATAAACTTTATGTGTGCTTGCTTTGTTCTGGTTTACATCCAAACACCCGCATACACACACACACTGACAAATAAATGTTGCTTTTGTAATAAACGTAGTTTTGTTAACTGTGGCAACGCTTCGTTGACGGCAAAAGATGGTTTTCATTTGCCATAAACGATAAAAAAAACCAAGAAAGGAAATTGTAAGCAAAATTAAATACAGATCAACACAAAAAAAAAATAAAATAAAAAAAATTTGGAATTTAAAAAAAAAAATATAATACAAATTAAAGCCAAGTTTTTCGTTTTCTTAAAAAAGTACCAAATGCTATTTTCACATATGAATAAATAAAACCCAAAAGTGCAGAAAATGCTCGAATAAAATTTAATCCACCGAATTGTGAATACAAAATTTCGCTAGCATAAATTTGCGGGAAAAAGGAAAAAGTTGTATTTTAGTTTATTTTCCTAAAAAGTTGCCACCTGCTAAGGTGCACACACACATACACGCATACACACGAAGCAGTTCTCCTTCCTACAGAGAAGAAAACAGCAAAACAACACGGAAAAAACGTAACTAAACGTAGCCAAACACAACTTTTCCGTTCGACAAAACAGCAACAAAAACCGAACAACAAATTATGCACAGGAAACTTTTTGTTTAGCAACTAAATTTCAAATGCAACACAAATGCAACAAACAAACAAACAACAATAAAAAAAAAACACTTAAATACCAAAGCGTTTTTTTTTTGCATTAAAAAAAAAAGAAATACAATTAAAATTAAAAAACAAAAAGTTGGAAACTGTTTGCTTGAAATTTGCAAATATTAAAATGAGTCCGTTTCCCTTTTATTTGCTAACTGATTTCTGAGTTGAAAAAAAAAAAATACAAAAAATAAATAAAAATGTGAAACAAAAAGTTTAGCAGCACGCTACAAAATGGTCATTAAAAAAAGAACTTCTGGTAACGCGGACACGCTTACACGCCGCGATAAGCAAAGCCAAAGAATATTGAAAAACTTTGCACGCACTTAGACCAAGTTTCAATTTAGGCTGCACCAAAGTAAAAAACCAAATACAAAAAAGACGAAAAAACGAAAAACAAAAGTAAAAACTTTAAAAAATAGAAGAGCAGAAGAAAATCAAAACAGCGCCAAAGTTGAAATTTGTTTGAGGGTTTTATTTAATCAGTCAGGAGAATAAAAGACGGTTTCCCAGGTCGGCTGGGTTTTCTCTTTTTTGTTATTGTAAATTTGTTCACCCTTTCGAAAATCCCTGCAGAGCATTTGAAAACAAAAACAAATTCTTAAATATAAAAATATAAAATAAAGTATTCGCTGAAGATTTCCATTTTAATTTATTTTAACGTGGCATCACTGCACACAGAAATATCACTCATACGTCTGCCAGTCCGTCCGCAGTTCTTTATTTATATTTTTCGCTGCAATTTTTAATATTTTTTTGTTGTTTGAAGCAAATAAGAAATTAAAAAATAAAAGAAAGTAAAAAAAAACAACAACAAAAAAGACAAAAGAAGGAAAAGAAATCATCGCTCATTCTCACCTCTTCGTCGGCGTTGTCAGCAAACGAAATTCAATTGGTTTATCACAAAATACATAAACACTAGCAACAAAAAAGTGCATACAGAAACACACACACACACGTGTGAATTTATCTCACACTCTCATGCACATACACACACTTCCTTGCATACAGCAGCAGCAGCATCAGCAGCATCACATTATGATGCATGACGTATGAGTGACATTCAATTAAATGTTGCGTATGCAGCGGCGCAATAGGCAAACAAAGAACAACGACGGCGACAGACAAAAGCAAATGTTGCATAAAAATCGTCGTTAGCAATCGAGACAATAAATATTAAAAACGTCTTTTTCTTCTTCTTCTTGAATTTAGAATTTAGCGATAAACATTAAATATTGTTCATATAAACTAAAAATTTACTTTAGAAAAAGTAAATAAAAATGAAGATGTAGGTTTGTATTTTCGAAACCGATGTTGTTGTTGTTGTTGTGGTTTTTGCGATACATTGATTTTGCATCCTTCCTTCCGTCTTGACGAAGCAGGGTGTACGTGTTGTGCATATTTAAATCACACTTCAATTTTATTTCGTTACATATTTTTACTTGTTCGGATTTTCGAATTTCGAATAAGATCGTAAATTTCAAATGTCGATCCGATGCATGATGCAGTGTTTTTGTTGTTAGTAATTTATTGAGTAATCTTTTGAAAACACATTTTTTTTTTAAATAAAGTGTTTTTTGTTGTAATTTTCAACATTTTGCTTTTTCGTTTTGAGATGGAATTTGATTTGTTTACGAAATTTAAATTCTACACTAAAATTTGTCTTACGAGTACGACCTCACAAAGGCGTTCCAATCTAGACCCGATAAAGAAGATTATTACACGCCAGTTATATTCTCGTAGTTGTTGTTGTTGCTGTTACCGGCTGCCATCGTCGTCACAGCTTACCTTGACACAGACCAGCAGCATACATACAGACAGACAGACAGACATTGGAATTTTTAATAAACATTGCGCATTGCTCGGCCAACCGTGCTGTGCCACGCCGTGTCCTGCCATGCCTCTCCACCCATTTCCAATGTGTTACCCTACACCTTCCAAATACAATTTTTACGCTCAATTCAATACGTTTTCGTGGAGTTTAAACTAACTAAAAACTGACCCAAAGATTGAGTTTAAATATTTTGTGATAATAAAAATGAATATTTTCAATACAAAATATTCTTTTTGAATTAAAAAAATAAAATTACTTAATTATTATTTTTTATTTACAAAAAGCAAAGTTTTTAAATTAAACATTCTTTGAAATTTCCGATTTTGGTCATTCACTAAATTTACCAATTATTACGGTCCTGTTAACTAACCAAAAACAAAAACAAAAAACAACGAATATATATCTCAACATACGAAAGAAAATGACGTCATACTTAACACCCCTTAACGGGTATTTGCGGGAAAAGTGGAAAAAGCGGGCGTCATAGCCTTGCATTGCATTCGCTTGTGCCTTTCGACGAGGACGATGCGCGTCGAGTCTCGAGAGCTACAAAAACACTCCAATTTCTCAGTGAGCAATCTCACACACACACACGCACTCTCTCAATTTTGTCACTCTTGCTCTTTCACTCAAGCTTTTGTACTTCCTTTTAGATTGTTGTTGTTTTCCCCCCCTTCCATCGTTATTGTTTTCTGTTTAACGAGCAAAAGTGTTCGTTGTGCTTATTGTTTGCCTGTTTGCCTGTTATCCTGTTTGCTTTGTGTTTTCTTTCGTTCACCTTTTTCTGTTTGTTATTCCTTTTGTTGGTTTGTTGTTGTTGTTGTGCTGGTCGTGTAAATTAATTAAAAATGTATGACAAAATAATTACAGCTGACCTTGTTGTGTGGTGGTGTGCTTTCTATGAATATTCCACAACAATTTCCATCAACACACACACACACACACACACTTAGACTCATGCTCGCACACACACTTTGTTGACGTCGTTTTACGTCAGTGTGTGTGTGTGTGTTTGGGTTTATGCTGTGCCATAGGAAACGTTTTTTATTCATTTTTTTCCAGTGCGTTTATTTGTGGAATTTTCAAAATGTTTTTTCAAATTCATTTTTGTTTTCTTCTGATTTTGGCTACGAATTGTATTTAAAAATTATTATAAAATTATTTTGTATTTGTGTTAATTTGAATAAAAATTAATACATGAAATTATTAAAGATATTTATTAACAACAACAAAAATAAAAATAAAAAAATTAAATTGAAGAGAAATTAATGTAACTGTAAATATTTACTGATTTGTATGTGTTTCGAGTGGAAACAGCAAAACGAAAATTGAACTTTTCATCTAAGCTCACATGCCATATGCAAAACAATCATAAGTGCTGCAATCAAATTGAAATCGGCTTTACACTTGAAGCAGCAATCGCAGCTGACAATCAGCTTTGGCTACCTGCTTTGTACTTGCCCCCCAACTCGCGCTACTCAACTTCAGTTCAGACTTTGCTATACAAAAACTAATTGCCAATTGGTTTCTTGACCGCCGCAATAGGGAAGCAAACAATTGATAGCGGAAAGAGCTTTTGGCTTCGATTAGGCAGCATTTGAGCATTTCAAATGTTGGTATTTCGAAAATTATTGCAATCGTTATGGAAACAAATTCATGCAGTCAGGCATTCAATGCGTTTTGTTTTTAAGTCAAAGCGAAACAGCGATGCACTTCGCCAAAAGTACTTAGCCGAAGCGCAGTAATTGGGCTACAATCGACAAATCCCACAAAAAAACGCCTTGCAAAACATAATCCTGACGACCGTCCCATAAATGACACTATTAGTCAATGAGATATTGCAAGAATAAAATGTCAAATTCAAGCTAAGGTATTCAATAACTAATTAAATATAAAATATTCGTATTTACATTTCTGGAGAATATTAACGATATATTTCGGGAAATTGTATTTGTATTCATTGTGAGTGAGAAACAAAATGTAGTGTAGTAGTATTAAAATACATTTTTTTCTCACTCAAATATTGACCATTTTTATGATTTGTCCCTTGTGAATGGTGCAATCTCATTCAATATTTTCTGAACTGAATACTGAATCTTAATGAATCGGATTGAAGTTTTTTTTATGCTTTGTGAAGAATGCAATTAAATCAAACAAAATCCTTAAAGAATTTACAGCTTTGGTAAATTGCAATTAAAATTAAAAAGTAAAACTTTAATTGTCATTTGTTGCCATTTCGGTGTTTGTCCGCCTGCTTGTCTGTCTGTCTGTCTGTCTGTCTGTCTGTCGGTCGGTCTGTTTGTTTACATTCATATGAAATGTCCAATTATGAGCTCATTTATTTGCACTCTTTGCCAGTTGGCATTGTCGCACAATCAGGCACCTACGTGCGTACTTCCGTTTCCGCATCCGCCGCCATTTCATTATCACAAAAAGCGACGCGAACAGACATTATTGTGCTTGTTAGGCTCAATTAATTCCAGTCAATTGTGGGCATATTTTTTTAAAGCATGCCACTTACTTGTGGTCGAGAAGGGTAAGAAGAAGCAAAACGGAAATGCATGTTGTTGTTGGCACCTGGTGTCCTTGTCAGGGCTGCGTAATTCGTGAAATAATTTACAAATTCTAAAACCAACTCCAAATCATAATATCTATTTTGAATGGACGTTTAAAACAGTTACATTAATCTTGAACAAAAAAAAAACATTGAATTTTTAAATGCGTGATTTTTTGTTGTGATTTTTAATTTTATAAGTTTTTTTTTTATATATTTTCCCTAAAATTCCGTCGGGTCCCTCCGATCGTAGTGAACGCACAATCGACGTAATGTAAATTTGTTTGAAGCGTTCGTTCGCAGTAATTGCTTGTTTTAAATTTCATTGCATATTTGGCGGCGCACGACACTTGCTCGCCTCGCGTTTAATTTACTGCGTATGCGTGTTACTGCATTATTTGTTTAATTTTAACTTTTAATTGCAATTCTGCTTTTGTGTTTTCTGTTGATTTGTGTTATTTAATATTTTTGATTAAAGCAGCCAGAATTTTTAACGTTATATTTGTGCAATTTACATTTTTTATGTTTCTATTTGTTTGTTTTTCTGTTTATCTTTATTTGTATTGTTGGTAAGTTTTATAAACATATTAAATTTTGTATTGTAGAAACAACGCAATGCGCTTAATTTTATACTTTTATATTTATTATTATTATTATTATTATTATTATTATTATTATTATTATTATTATTATTTGTATTATTGTTGTGCATGTTTGTAATTTGAAAATTTTAAATGTTTACACTTTCTTTTTTCCTTCTTTTCTTTACTGTTTGTTTTTATTTGTTTGTTTTTTATTGTCGTAATTGCTTGCCATTTTACTGCCTTTTGTTGTTGTCTGTCGTTTGCGCCGTAATTTTGTACATTGTCTGCCTCCTCCTGCCCGCCTGTTTAACTGTCTGGCTGCCTTCCTGCATCCTGTACGTACTTTTATTGTGTCACATGTGCCATTTGTGATGCTGTTGTACCGCCGCATGTTGCGTTCTGCTCCACTCTGCTCTGTTGAATGTTGAGTTGATATAGCATTTTGGAAAGCAAAATAAGGTTTGTATTGGTTTTTTGTTCCGTTAATATACTTTTTTTTAGTAGTTTCTTAATTAGTATAATTTTTTTTTAATTTTGTAAAATAAACTAGGTTTTTTTTTCAAATCAAAAATTGATTAGGTTTTATTTAATTTACAATATCGACAGTTTTGTTGCAGGAATATCACTCAATGACAAATATTAAATAGAAATTAAAAAAAGTAAAGACTCACAATTGTGAGAAATTTTGTGACACACGTTTACATAAAAATAAAAAATAAACTTTAAATCCAAATTTTTTAATCGGCGATGACTTGCCAAACAACGACTCCCATAAAAATCAAGTTCCCTTTCTAATAACTTTGTTTTTTTTTTGTTTGTTTATCGCACAGACAACAATCGCTGCTCTCGGACGAACAAGCAAAGGAGGTCGAGCAGATACTCTCTGCTGCAGCGCCCGCAGTGGGTGTGGCCGTTGCCGCAGTTGTTGCAGCAGCAACTTCTCCCACCAGTATCAAGAATCTCATTGAGGAGGAGACAAAGAAACAGAAACAGCAGAAGCAGCCGGTAATAGCACCAATACAATCTTCTCCTTCAGCATCTTTGGTTCCAAAATCATCGCCTGCAGATCAGCATAAGGAAGAGTTGGTAAATAAGGCGACGCAGCAGAAGGAGCAAATAAGACATTTGCCCGTAGCAGATGAGTCTAATCTTAACGAGCAGACTTTAATCGATAATAATGAAGATATTGCTGAGGAATATGATGATGAAATAGAAGACGACGAAGAGGATGATGAGGATGAAGATGTTGATATTGTAGGAATTGGCACTGCGCCTCCACCACCACCAACAGCAACACCAGTAGCTGCAAAAACCACAACAACATTTAATGCTACTTTCGTTAAAGCAGACGACGACGAACCCGAATGGTTGCGTGATGTACTCGAAGCACCCAATCGCAGTCTTGAAAATTTGTTGATTTCTCACTGCGCTTCTTCTGCCGCCTCTTCGCAGCACGGCACAGTCGTCGAGTCGAACGTGGTCAGTGCTTCTAAAGTGGAAACAACGTACGACGAATCAAACAACAGCACCATTTTCATACAGTCCCAACAGCAGACGTCCTGCTCTCCGACAAGACAACAACAGCGCGAACAATACGAACAACTTCAACAAGAGCTGCTTAATCAGAGTTTTATCGGTGCAGATTCGTCAGCATCGTTGCACGAATCGATCGTATCCGTTGAATCGACACATTCGGATGTGACGCTCAACCAAACGACTACAGTCGATGATAGCATCATCTCGAGCCAACACAATTCCACGTATTCTCTAGCCGATGCCGACCACAATTCCATAAATACGTTAAATAGTGGCTTTGTAGCGCCCACTGAGTTGGACGAATCGCAATACTACATTCCCGAATATCCGCCGGTGCGCAGTAAGGAAGTCTTCATCGAGGGTGGCATACATTTCTTTGAGGATGGCAATTTCTGGATGGAAGTTGCAGGTTTGATTAATATATTAATTCTCTTTATGAAAATTTCGGAAATTATTTTCAATCAACTCGTTTTTCACTTGCTCTCTTAGGTCTACCTGATCGCGATGAAGATGACAACATTCAATATATAACTGTTAAGGAGGAGAAGAAAATCCGCTTTAGCAAACTACCGATTCAGGTCTTTTCCACTTTCTCCGTTACCGATTATGATCGGCGTAATGAAGATGTTGATCCCGTCGCGGCCTCAGCCGAATACGAGCTGGAAAAGCGTGTCGAAAAGATGCACGTTTTTCCCGTTGAACTGATGAAAGGCCCTGAAGGTTTAGGACTCAGCATTATTGGCATGGGCGTTGGTGCCGACGCCGGCCTCGAGAAACTTGGAATATTTGTGAAAACGATCACCGATAACGGAGCTGCGGCGCGTGACGGCCGCATTCAAGTGAGTTGAAATTTTCAAGTTTTATTGCGTCCCACAGGAGGAGGCTTTTAATTGAATCGCAACGAAACGATTAAAACTAACTTCAATTAAAACTTTAAAATTTGCTCAGGTTAACGATCAAATCATCGAAGTCGACGGCAAAAGTTTAGTGGGTGTAACGCAGGCGTATGCCGCCTCAGTACTACGCAACACATCCGGTCTAGTCAAATTTCAAATTGGACGCGAACGCGATCCGGAAAATTCAGAGGTCGCTCAATTGATACGCCTAAGCTTGCAGGCGGATCGCGAAAAGGAGGAGAGGCTAAAGCGGTAATTTATTTATTTTTTTTATATAATACAATATTTTTATTTGCATTGTTTATTATTATTTAGACAACAAGAGGAATATCTGCGTCGAACGCTCGACTATTCGGAGGACTCGACGCAGCCCGTTTCGGCAAATTCGAGCGTCTGTGAGGGCCCCTCGAGCCCCGTACAAGTCGAACATCCAATGGAGGTCGAGGCGACACATTCGCAGGAGGTGGAATCTCTCAAGAGGCTGCTGCAGGAGGTATGTCTTGGCATTTCCCGTTTATTTCTAGTTTTGTACTTTTGAATTTACAAGAAAATGTTTTTAATGTGTTGTTTTTTATATCGAATTTCAAAATTTTTCGTGGATAAAAAAAATAATAATTACGATTTTGTAATGCAGCATAAAGCGGTAATTGGAATATTTCTCCTTTTTTTTTTTAGTAAATGTATGTTTTTCCTTTTTGTAAATTTTTTTATTTATTAAATTCAGGTTATGTTCATTTTGTAAACAGGGTGTTTCAATGTACAGACGTATAATAAATTTAATGTATGAGTTTTTGTTAATTATTGACTGCAATTAGTCAATTCCTTAACCAATATTTGACAAAAAATGTTCAGTTCAGAATAACGAAATATTGTTTTCAAATCAAATTTTTATAAATGCATATTAAAATTGGTATAATTAAAAAAAAAACAACTTATAATCCAATTTTAATCTTGTTTTAAACTATCAATAAATCAAAAAGTTGTAGAAAAAGTTTGCTTTTTGTTTTGGTTCTCGAAACACCCCGTATTACATTTGTTTTTTCTTTGGTTGTATAGTTCATTATAATTTTGTTTTCTTTGATTTCTATGATTTTATTTTAGAGTGAAATGAGTTGCCTTTTGAAAGACGACATTATTCAAAACCTTAAGCGAAAGGTGGGTCTTTCGATGATTGCCCCTTTATATTTTTTTATTTGTTTCTTTAAACATAATTCCATATTTCATATTTCCTATAAGTATAACCAACAACTTTTTAACATTTCCAGTATCTCTACTAATCACTAACAAACAAAAAATATAAAAAAAAATAAAAAATGCATGCTTAGAGTTTTTTTCCGTCATTGTCATTTGTCTTTGTCTACTTTTCTGTCTTTTCGGTATTGCGGTTATATGAATTATTTTTATTAATTTTGTAAATTCTGCTCCACAGCTTGTGAAACTGGAAACGACCGGCAACGAAAATGAATTGCTCAGCGAACGTTTGCGCCAAAGCGAACGCGAACTATCCAACATTCGTAAAGAGGCATCGAATCTACAGAATATGCTGCAACAATCGCAGTCGCAGTACATGGCGCTGGACAAGAAATACAACAAAGCAAAGCGTTTGGTGCGCGAATATCAGCAGCGCGAGGTGGACATGTGCCATCGTGAGGAATTTTACCAGCAACTGCTGCAGGAGAAGGACACCGAATACAATGCGCTCGTTAAGAAGCTCAAAGATCGCGTCATTAATCTGGAGCACGAACTGCAGGAGACACAGCGCAAGGCAGGCTTTCCCGTGGGATTGCCATACGACAGTGCCACTCTTAAGTTGACGCCGCAAATGATGCGCAAGGCGCCGCCAAAACCGTTATTCCACAAGCTCGAAACAGAGTTGTCGGATACGGAAATTTCGGATTTGTCGCCCGATGGTGAAGGTGTCAAAACGGCCACGGTAGAGCGCAAAGTGCCGATTAAAGACGAGCTGGACGCTGCCGTACCGCAGCATGAACTGTTGGACAATTCAGTGAATAAGACAAAAATCGATTTGGGTGAGTTTTCGTGCTGAGGTTGTAGTTGTAGTTGATATTGATTTTATATTGTTGTTTCTTTTGCTGGCTTTGTTGCATTGCGTTTTGTTTAGTTTCAATGGTGATTTTTTTCCTCAAAATCAACAGAATTTGTTCAGTACTGCCACTTATTTAGTCTTAAACTTAAGCCGAACCCAATCTTTGTGAACTTCTTTTTATGTTTAAAACTTCAGTCGTACTGTTTAATGCATATTTTAGATGTTAATTCACACAACATACAAATTCAATATTTTGGTTTTTAATGCGTTCAAGTATTATAGCATAGCTTTTTTTTTAGCATAGTTATTGCATACATTTTATATCATACATATCAAGGAAGAAAATCACACTATTATTGTTTTGTTGAACACCGCATCGTAACCCCAAATAACATCATCATCATCATTGTCACTGAAGTTAATTACTTCGCCCTTCTGTAAAGATTTGTTTTAGTTCCATTGACCTTCACATATCATTTAGTTTTTGTTTTTTAATGTATTTCGTATTTTTTTTTCTCTTTTTCTCTTTGTGTGTCCTGTACTGTTTGCGGCCGTTTTTTATTGTCGTTGTTTTTATTCGATGTGCTTTTGTCTCTCTGCCTCACACAAAAATCACCACTACGCCTATTAATATGCGCCCGCCACTTCACCACAACTGCTGCTCATCGCACGCCACGCTACTCCATGCCACGCCTACTCGTCAATTTTATAAAAAAAAAAACAATGTTTTCTGTAAACTTTAAACATAAAAAAAGCTTCCCGTGGTGGTTTAGCCAATCGTCAGCTGCCTTCCTCTTCTGCGACAAATTCGGCCAATTCTAGCACCGCCAGTTCCTCGAATTCCAACTCAAATAATGGCGGCGCTAACAATTGCGCCACAGTTATCAACAATAGTAGCAGTAATAACGGCAGCAGTAATATTGTCAAGCGCAGCCTGAGCAACAGCAGCTCCGAATGCGCGTTGGACGACAGCGATGATGAAACCGGCGGCGCCGCAAACGATTCCTCCGTTAACATTGTCGCTAATGGCCTCTTAAACTCTGCCGTCGCCGCACACCATCACGCCCACATTCAACAGCAGCATCATGCCGCCTCCTCAATCGCCACAAATGGGCATCATCCCGTCGCGGGTACGACCACTGCCATTCTTCTTAACTCGACCACTTCCTCTGGCGTCGCCTCGAATCCAGTTGTCTCTGCTGCGGCCTCACGCGAACAGCAAATCAACCAGCTGTACGCGCAGGTGCACAAGGACCACAAGACCACATCCGCCTCCATCGCCTCCTCCGCCATTGTCACCCACTCTACCATTCCGAATATTTTCAAAAATGTTCTGGGCTCACCAGCAGATTCGGTTGCAGTTGGTGGCGGTGTCGGCTTGAACGATTTTCACCGCGGTGGCATGACCACATTTGGCACTAGCAATCGCGATCTCAACAGTTCGTACGATTCCATTCTAGGCTCGAATGACAAACTCGCTGAGACGGAGCAGTCCTCTGCCGAAAATTGGATGTATCCGAGCCGGAGGCGTGTGGGACCGACGGGCGCAATTATCAGCGGAAAAATGCCGCCCACTTCGTTTACGGAGCAGCTCAATCAAGCGCTGTCCGAGCGAGAAAGGTAATTACTTTCTATCATTTTAAAAGATATTCTTTTGGATTTTTAAAAAAAAATTAAAAATTTTCGTTTTTCAGACGACTCGGCGATGGCTCATCACGACATTCCAGCGACGACTACACGGAAATCAACAAAAGCCAAAACGCCGCGGCAATTAATTGCAAAACGCTGATCAACGAAATACGCCAAGCTGTAAATGAGGCGCAACCGAAAGGTGACAAATTTACGCCATGATTGATTTAGTTTATACTCCCCCCTTCCCTTCCCTCTCGCTATTCCTAAGATTATAACAAAATTAGTTTTTGTTACTGTTGGATTTTTTAAAAGTTTGGCGGGATTCAAAAAATATAAACAAAAAAAAAAAAGAAAAACTGCATGCAACTAAATGCACAATTTCCGGCGGCGTGGCGGGAATTTGTGTATTTTATTTGTCATAAAAATTCGTACTAATTATTTACAATTCCATTCGTTTCTTTGGTTTTTCATTTCATTGTGGAAACATTTTTGCGTGTTTGTTTAGTTCCATTTTATGTGTTTTTTGTTAACGACGTGGGTGTGTGTGTGTGTATATTTATTTATTGTAAAATTATCCAACTGCATTTCCTTCAAATGTAACTCAACTGTTTGTCGCTGTTTTTCTCTTGTATTTTTTCCATTTTTTTCTTTTTCCTTGTTTCTCGTCCTCGCTGCAACGACTGTCTTATCTGTGCGATACAATTGGTGCACGGCGCCGCGATGTGAACTTCAACTAACAAAAAAAAATTCATTTCCATTTTGAAAAATTATTTACAATTTTACCATATTCGAATGTATTAGTAAAACAAGTTGTACCTCAATCCCTCTCCCCACCTGGCACAGTACCATGGCAACAACAGCAACAGCAGCCGTCAGCGCATGCCACCGGACCACCATCGCCGACGAGTATGTCCTCGGGCTGCTCGTCGCCAGGTTACTCGCCCAGTCGTGGTTTGGATTTGTCTGGTTCGAGCAGCAGTTTTTCGGATCGCAAAGCGGCAGCGGTTTATAATTATAAAGGCGGACCAGTTCATGAGTGGACAAAGGAGCAGGTAAGCTCTGCTCAAAATTATATTAATGACTTCTTTTAAGTTTCAGGAATGTTTTCAACATTTTACGAAAATTTTACGTTATTAATTTATCGAAGATGTTATTCGAGATTAATTTAATTTGTTTTTCGCTATAGGTCGGCCACTGGCTTTTGGGCATCGAACTTGAGCGCTATATTCCCGTCTTCAAGGATCACAACGTTGAGGGCGGTGCATTGCTGACACTCGACTCAAAAGATTTAAAAACGTTGGGCGTATCGGGCGACGACAAACATCGCTTGAAACGACGTCTCAAAGATCTGAAGGCAAGTATAGAAAAAGAGCGCAAAGACCAGGAACGCGAGAGGCGCGAACGCGAAAAGGCTATACGAAAAGCCGAGAAGAAAGCGGCCAAAAAGAAGTAGAATTAAAACTTATTAAACAACAAACAAGAAAAGAAGAGAATATTAAGAAATTGTTAAGCAAAACCAAAAAATATGTTAAAAACGTCTTCGCATAAGCAGAAATAATCAACTTTTAATTTAAACAACACAGTTCAACACAAGAGTTTACTTAACTTGGATTTTATGAATATAATACAGTAATGAATAAGTAATTTATTATAAAAAAAAACAAAACAAAAACAAAAAAATTAACTAAAGTAAGCATTGTATTAAACCAAACCAACAACAACAACACTTAAGAGTTATGAATTATTCTTCTTTGTAATCGTAAGCAGCAGAAAAGTAGTTGTAAAACTCACGATAAAAAAAAACAAACGAAAAATCCCTAAAAATACATGCAAACACATACATACACAATGGACTGATTTTATGATTAATTTAATGAAAATTTTTAACTTATTCTAAACAAAAAATGAAACTATTTAAAGGAAATTTACAAAAATATCTTAAATAACCGACAATTAATGTCATAATAATGAAAATATTTATCTATTGCATAATTAATTTAAATTTATAAACATTGAACGTGTAAGCAATTAGCACACTGCACTGCCTTGCAAAACTATATAACCACTTTCATAACTTCTGAAAAGAAATGAACATGCCTAAAATTTGCAACCATTAAATGCGCTTTGGAATGTTCTTAACCTATCTTTTTTTTTGTTCAAATTGTAACTTTTTGAAAACATAAAAATCGGAATTTTGCGTTTAGGTGTTAAAAAATATATTTTTGTCAATAATTAATGGTTCAAAGCTTGCACTAAATTTTTTTCTGTATGTTGTTGTAAGGAAAAAAGCGATGTTATTGTATATGGTCTGATTTTCTGCACTGACACTTGAAGTGCTTAACCAAGAACGTTGTCAATACCGGCGGTTAGTGGTTGTATATTTGCGCAAGGCAATGTACTTGCAGTAGTAGCGGAGGAGCCCAATTTAAATTGGAAGCGGTGTTTGTATTTCTGTCCTGTGACTGTGTGCGTTGCTATTTAAAGTAAATGTCGTCTCGTGTTTCGTACTTAAATGTTGTCACTTTGTCTAAATTGTAATTGAAAACAAGAAGAAAAAAGTCAGCATAAAATAACACCTTAAAATAGTTAAAAATTATAGAAAAACCATAAGAAAAAGAAAAGAAAAAAAAAACACAATAACGCTTGGGAATTGTGTTTTTATTTGTATTATTATTATTTTTTTTTTCGTGTTTCCCAAGCCAGTCTACACACTTTAGTGTAGTTATTTTTTGTTGTTGTTGTGTTGTGTTGCGTGTGTGTTTGAATTTTTGTCTCGTATTTTAAGTTTTAGTTTAAGTTTGTATTTATTGTGCTATGAATTAAAGTAAAGGACGATTTGATTTTAAGTGCAAGCGTGTTTTTTCTAAAAGAAAATCTATATATACATACATACATACATACAATATATAAACTTAATATTATCGCAAACGCATTTAATTTTCAGGCAATTATATTTTTATTTATTTATTGTTTATTTTATTTTTATTAATTTTATTTCTGTTTTTTATAAGTGGCAATAAAAGAAAATGAATTTTATTACGCAATTTCATTTTATTTTTTTAATGTGCATTACAGTCGAAATCTGGTTTATGTATCAAAAAAAAAAATAAGAATGCATTTGTATTACGTAAGAGCAAAGGCATGGTTGGTTAACGTTTTATATCGAACGTTTTTTGTGCGTTCGGTAAAAGTAAAACTCGCAGGATATTCTAAAGATGATTCGATTATTAAAATTAGAATACGAATACGAATTTGTTAAATTTGAATGGTTTAGGTCAAAGTGCAGTCATGTTAAATCTACAATAAAACGAATACAAAACGAATATTTTAATATTCAAAGTGTTAAAAATCAATTCAAAAGCTTATTTTCCTATTTTCGATTTAATTTCAAACTAATCAACTAATCAAAGTGGCACAAAAATATCTTAAAGAAGGCGGCAGCAAATTTAAACAAAATCACATACAAACAAGTTCATTTGGTATGACCAATAAATATTTTAATAAAATCAAATTAACTAAAGAAAACAAAAAACAACAACAACAACACGTAAAATATTAGAACACCCTTAAGCCTATATAGAAAGTATAATTTTTAGATTATTTTCGTTCAAGTTATCAAGTCTCCATTTGTATAAAAAAGTCTGGTGCGCATACGCAGCGCCAGCCTAGTGCAACTTCACCGAATGTGCATTAGTCGCGTACGCTAGTCTTTAAATGTCTTAAAATAGCTTTTGAAAAGCTCGCCTATAAACAGTGCCAAAAACCAACAAAAGTATTTCGTTTTCGTTTTCGTTTTCGATTTCGTTTTTTTTATAATATATTTTATAAATTTATTTGAATTGTTTTTAATAATGCATACAAAAAAATATTTTCAAAAAACTTTTAGAAAATCAAAAAAACAATAAAATAAATAAAAAATTATTACCGCAAAAATAACGAATAACTGTTTTTTTTTTAATATTTTGAAAAAAAAAAGAACACACACATTCGTGCCTTTTATTGCGAAAAACCGTCCCAAACTCACTCTCACACATACCAAGCGAAATATTTTCCTTAATACTATAGCAAAAAGTGAAATACATACGTAATTTGTAATTACTCCAGAGTTTCGTATGATAATGCTCAATGAAACGTTTTTTAAGATCAGTGTTGGCATGTTGCAAATTTCGATATTTTAGGCACATTCCGATGAACTTTGCAAACAAAATTTTGCCTCCGAATCTTGAAACCATAAAAATAAGTTTCAGCGGAACTTTCTTTTGATCTAGTTTGAAGGCAGCACTGCAAGTTTATTTGTATATCATACAAAATCAATATTAAACAACTTTTCAGATATAAAATAATTAAGTAAATATAAATTTAAAAATGTCTGCTACTTTCTTGGAGATATTTAATGGCGAAGATTGATTATTATTATTAACCTTTGATTTTAAATCGGAAACATTTTATGAAGTTCTGAAAATCGAAGTTTTTAACTTATGAAACTAAACTCTGAATAGTGATATGAGCAGAGTTTCCCATTTGCATTGTGAGCTTAGTAACGCTGTCAAATATAAAAAGGAGACAAAATGCAAAAAAACCTTGACTTGCTATAACGCAGATATAAAATGTTAACCAAAATTCGAGCAAAGAACGCTTAATTGCTTCTAAAAGAAGTCTTGAGAATAGATCTTAGTTTTGAAAGGAATAGTTCGAAATGGGTCTAATCCGCTGTGGGTTACCATGTGCTTAAATAAGCCAGTTTCAAATAATTCTTTAATATAGTTTCATGCATATTTAAACTTTTTTGTGTTATTTTTTTTTTAAATATATATGTACCAATATTAAAACTAAGATGTTTGCTGAAATTACGAAATTATATACATATACATAATTACACACATACGAGTACATTCATACATGCATAGAAATATATTGTATACCTATAACATTTGGTAATTCTAGTCGATGGAAGTGTTTCACTTAAACTTGCATATTCGTAAAATCTATCTAAAGCAAAACAAAGCAACAACAAAACAAAACAAGAGAAAGATTTATTTAAAATGTACTTAGAAAAAATAAAGAAAACACATTAAATAATCCAGTAAAAAAATGAAAGAATAAAAAATTAGCTCAGTACTTACGTATATAGAATCCATCAAAACAATATTACTCAGCAATCGTATTCATATGATTTATGATTTATTAAGTCAATAATAAATTTATTAACAAATCGTCTGTGTATAAAGTCATTTTCTTAATTGTTTATTACAACGAAAGGTAAGGTAAGGCGAGGAAGATACTTTTATTACAAGGAAAGGTAAGGCACGACTATCAACAAAGTTACAAAAAAAATAAAAGAAAAAGAAAATGTTCAAATAAAGTTTGTGAAATTTTCCACATCTAATTAGGAAATTATGCATTTGAGTGGTTCTGTTATCAGTAGCCGAGCGATCCTAAGGCCAACTTATCACAACAACCACAAAAGCTCGCACGCTATTGCGAACCTGTAATAATTTAAATATTTGATCTCATTGTTGTAGTGATACAAAATATCATAAACTATATTGAAGTAATAATACAATATTTTGATAGTTCAAGCGAAATATCTTTAGTGTGTTTAGCATAAACTCATAAAGTGTTTGTATGAAACCGAGAATATTGCGATCCTGGATGCACATTTGTGTAACTGCTTGTAACGGGTTAACATTGAAAAAATCCAATAAAAAAGGCAACAAACAGTAAATTCCTTTGGAGTCACAATTCTACAAAATATTTGAAAATAAATGTTTTTTGAAAACAATTGCTAAACGGCAATGAACAATATTGCTGAGACTACGAGTACGAGTACAACAACAAAAACAAACTCACGCGATGTTTTCGAAAGAAACGTGAAACTTATTATATTTAAAAACAAAATCGATAGTGATAAGGATGATAGATGACGTTATAAATTTGATGCGTAAACCTAATTAAATGAAAAACAAAAGGAAATTGAAAACAACAATTCCTGTGCCACAAAAAGACAAGAAAGCATCATGACGATTTGAAATCACCCTTTTTTGAGATCACGCAAAAAATGTTTTCGAAATAAATCGTCAAAACAATCACAACAAATAAATAAGTGATTATTGAAAATCGAACTTCATGATGCAATTTTCAGTTGCGGTTGCAATCAATTTTTTTTATAAAGAAAATATTCAATAAATATCATCAGAAGCGAGACAATTAAATAAATGACAACTTAAATATGAAAATTCAATACGAGGTTTTTTTTTTTTAATTTAAGTTGCCTAGTATGGAAACATTTGACAGGGAAGTCTCCTTTGACAATAGGCAGACATTTCTTCCCTGATCCTGATCCTGTCATTGTTATTGATTGATTGTAAATATCGTATGAATAAATATTTGCTCTTATTTGAGTTGATTAAAAAACAATGCTGCGTGAAAGACAATCAACTTGTTTACATCCACAAATTGTGTCGATTATTTGCTGACGTATTTGACGCCGCGTCAGCAATGTCAATAAGCGGTAGAAAAATAATACCCCCAATAGTCCGAGGAGCTTTGCTTTTTTCGCGCCCCGGCTGCTCTTATCAGTTGCATACATACGATGCGCTCATAAAATTTAATTGTACAATTATGGCAAAAATAACTTTTACCAAGTGTTATCTTCTGGTAAGTAACTTCATATGTGCTAAGAAAATGTTTAATGCTCTCTAAACTAGAAATTCAGAGGCAATAAATAACTACAATTATCTGTCGTAATCATCAGTCATTTGAGCAGAAGTATTGGATTACGAAGGAAAATTGTAGTAACTTATTTCAGCTGAATTTCTAGTTTAGAAACTATCCAGCTTTCTTTTTTTTCTTTACTTTACTCTACTATAATTTAGTTTTCTTTTTAAATAAAATGGACTCCAAGATCCGACCGAAGGAACTTCCGAGGAATGTCTGTCAGAAGCGACACTTTTTTCGACAGACGTTTTAAATTGTCGCCTGGGAATGACTAAAAACCTCAAAAGGACATTTCACTAACAAGTTTGAATTTATTTCTCAAAAGTTTTAAATGTTAATAAATTTTATTTTAAATTTTTAATAAATTTATGTTTTACTTGTACAATTCAATTCAGTTTGCATTAGAATGAATTTTAAATCTGAACTTGACAACAGAAAAAACATTTCCACTTCACATTGAATTTAAAAATGTAATAACAACAAATTAATCAATAAGATTGTAAATTGCGATAATTCACCGTTAGTGGTTGTGATTAAATATTTAAAAAGTTCGAATATTCCAAACAGTCGGGATGGGCTCAACTAAAGTGAAACACATTTTAGTTCCAAGTTTTCCATATTAGAACTAATCATTTTGAATGTGCTGTCAAAACAACAATTTAGAAAACAACAAACAACAAACAATGAATTGAAATCAATCGAGGAGTAATACGTAAATTAAGACAGACAGACAGACAGACAGACAGACAGACAGACAGAAAGACAGACAGAGAGGAACGAGAACATTCTTTTCATTGAAATTGTATGCTTGAAATTCTAAATATATTCGAAAAAAAATTACTAGAATGATTAGAAGACTCGACTCGACTCGACTAGACTGAATTTTATATTTTTTTATCCAAAATAATTTTTTTTTTTTAATGTATTCTTATCAGTGTTTTGCAATTAAAAATTTGTATGATCAAATAAAAATTTGAAATTTGAGTATTGAAAATCAAAAAATTATATCTAGTAAATGATACCCGAAAATATCGAAATCAATATCGCCTCAGAAAGTTCTGATGCGGAGTGTCGATAAATTTGAAAAAATAGTTTTGCAAATATTGTATTTAAACAATTGTGATTGCAATTTTTAAACGATTGTCACGCAGATGTTGTTGTCCACAAATGTTGCTCGTATTCGTTCCAGGCAATTAATTGAGAGTAACATTTTGCGAAATTAGCAATAAAAGTTTTCACTTATAGTTTTATTATTGTTATCGTTGTTTATTTGTTGTTGTTGTTGTTGTTGCTTGTTGTTGTTGCTTGTTGTCAAACAATTTTAATTGAATTCATCATATCAGAATGTGCTACCAACAAAGTGTCGCCGCTGGGCATTTCATTGGTGCCTAGAGGAACAGTTTTCGAGCCACACGAGAGACGGACAACACTTCCAATGGACACTCACTAACCGACACGATACAAATATACTTTACAATACGAGTTTGATCGCACAAATACAAGCTATCACAAGCGCTACTCATGCAGATACATTAATACATACATATACTTGTACACATGATCATGACAAGAGGATCTGATCGAGGCGATCGTATGATTGGGCAGAGCCAGAAACAGAGCGGAAAACAGATTGTATAAAAAATATTGTTGTAAAGACAACTTAAGGAGGATGTCGCTCATTCCGTATGACGTTACTAAATAAGTGGAAACAACGTTAATTTAATGTTAAATGTGTCGTTAAGACAAAGATTCTCGGAGAATCTTTTAAAATGGAAATTGTTTTGAAAGTTTCTCTGGACCGGCCCTTTCAAGCGAGCACAAACGATCCTCAATTTCAATTTCAAATTCAAATCAATTTCGACTTCGTGTCGTTTTGCTTCTTCTTCTTCTTCTTCTTCTTCTTTTTTTTGCTCTGTTTCAATGTGCGCTCACGGATCGCGCCGGACCGGAGCGATAATGCGCAACCGGTGCTGGAAGCAAAAATAACAATAACAAAAACAACAACAACAACAACAACAACAACAACAGCACCATCTGATAGCAGTGACGACTGACGGCAATTGTGTGCGTTATAAATATCGCCAGTCTTACGGACAGCTGGATCAGTTACCAACGAACGCTGAAGCAGTCAACAACGTGAAACAAAATACTTAAGTGCGATTTAGACCGGAATCCGATTAAAGACATTTTCAACAAGAATAAATTTAAAGAAGAAACAACAACTTCCAACAACATTTTGTTACTCCACGAAGACGAGAAGAACTCGCTCACAGTGAAGACTTGCCCAACTAAAATAACAACTTTAAATGTACCGAAAACTAGCAAAACAAAAGCAAAACAACAAAATTTAACCAAGTGAAAAGTAAATTAACATAACTCGACTTCGCTGAAAAAAAAACTTTTTGAAATTAATATAATTTTGTAGACGATATTCAACGTGTTTCGCATTTTTCTCGTTTTAATTCGGCAGTTAGATTTTGGATTACATAAGCGAACTTTTTGTCAAATTTATTTCGAAAGTTTTTATTGTTTCGTTTCGGAAAAATGACGGGATTTACCACTAACGGCAAAAGCGCCACCGGCGGCTGTCTAATCAGCGCTAAGACAACAAACGGCGCCAGTAACACTTACACCGCCACTGAGGACGCAACGTAAGTTCTAGCTTAATGAAGGATCAAGCTCGAGAATGGATCAAATTGAATAGAGATAAAGAAAAGATTTTACACAGAATAAAAAATATATATATATAGAAATATATACATATATATATTTAATTTGCTGAATATAAACCGCATTAACGAGTATTTTATTAAATAAGGAAAAACTTTCTAAGTTAATATAAAATTATCCCGAAATTCTTTTTTTGTTCTTTG
Source organism: Suillia variegata (assembly GCA_949127995.1). NCBI lineage: Eukaryota > Metazoa > Arthropoda > Insecta > Diptera > Heleomyzidae > Suillia > Suillia variegata. The sequence goes on from OX421845.1 coordinate 43,987,478, forward strand.
TGGCAAAAACGTAATACGAAAATAATTGAAGTTGGAACCGAACTTTTGCTTTTTATAGAAAATGTTAAGTGCCCAATAATAAATCAGAACTCAGAATTCAGAACTCGAATTGTCACTTAATAATTTTTATTATTGAAGGAGAAGGTCTCAACTTTTTTAATTATGAATTACCCAGTTAAGAAGACCTTTCATGGAGAAAATAGCGAAAGCGGGAGTGATGCAGGCCCTTCACTTTAAATTCAATCTCAAAACGTCTCTTAAATTTTGTTTTTGAAATTTCGAGTTTTAACCTGTGCAGACAAAAATCTTGTTTCTTTGTATGTATGTCTGTATGTCTGTCTGTCTGTCTGTCTATTAGAATTAATTTTCGAATGTTTTAAATATCAAAAATAATGGAATTGTTAACCTCACCGGTACCGCCATACGACAATTAAAACCAAAGATAATGCAATCAAAACAATTCATGGATTAACCTTGATCTTCGAAAATCAAGAAATTTCTCTTTTATTTTATTCGATGCACTGAAATTAATAAACTCGTAAATGATAACCGAGTTCAAATATCAACAATAAGTAGACATTTTAATAGTCTCCAATATTGTGATAACATAATTTTATAAAACATGGAACAAAAAATGAAACACATGTTAAATCATCAAATTAAATGTAATGAAACATGGGAACAGTGTCATTAAATTGATAAGAGTATACGAGCATGTTATGTTGCTGATTTTGATGTGTTCATAATCAATTGACGTCACATAAAAATCTACAAAACATTTATTAATAACTTTTTAGTGCAAAACAAACCTACTTACATTGTTTTTGTCAAACTTGCGTTTTCATTCTTACATAAACTCAGAGGCTATGAGGAGCTTGTACATTTTTTGCACTCAAATTGAAGCGCTAGAATGATTTTACAAGTCAACATAGTTTTGATCGTACTTGTATAAGATCTAAAAGATTAGTTACATCAAAGAAACATTCCTCTATATCTGCTTTGCCGAATCATTGGTCGCGATTTTTATGAACGTTACGAGTCGAATTATTCACTGTCAGGGTCGACTTCAATTTCAATCTCGATTTTGATTTCGATTAATTGATAATTTATCAATATTTTGAAGTTTATTTTCTTTAAACTGAGTTTTATCTTATCTTGCGAAAGGGGATTTTGTTCGTTGTTTTGATGTTCGCGTTTTGCGGTATTCCTTTTGGTATTGTATTTGATATCATCTTGAAAACCAGTTCCCTTCTTTCCGTTTTGTTTTCATTAAATGATTTGCCACTTTAGTGAATTTTATATTTTTATTATTATTATTATTATTAATTGCTAGTTTGCATATTTTGCGTCATTGTTTCTATACATTTTTTTTTTTTGCATCAATTAACTCAATTCATGTCGGTCCAATACTTTCAGTCGTTCTTGAATACAATTACAAAATCTATTAAAAATGAGGAATGCTCTGACGGAGATGGTGAATATTCAAATCGCGATCAGCTAGAATGGTCTAAAGTTCGCTTTTAGATAAAAACGATTCGTTTAAGATCGACAATTTTGTGTGTTTCGCGTTCGCTTCACTTGTCGTCTTTTTTCCTACTTTTAATATTCACAAATTTGTTAACGTTTTCGACTACTTGTATACATATTTGCATTACTGATTGTTCAAAAAGGAAAACTTCTAACCAAATATTTGAGTATGTATTTATTTAATATGACTTCTCAAGTTTTGTTGTATTTTTTTAATTGGGCTTATCAATTTGTTTTTTTAATCTTATCAAATAAGTGCATGGCAGTTTGGTTATCAAAAGACACGCCTCTTTCTTGCAGCTGCGTACACAAATATCACGTGAAAGTGGTTCAACTTTGGATTACGCTCGAGAACCTCTTCCAATGCAATCATTTCCGTTTTGTAGATATTTGTACTTAAATTACTTCGTTTTCAATTACCTCTTTAATTTGATTAATTGTCAAGTTCAATTGACGTAGGTCAAAACAAAACAAAAAAACTGTCAATGTCAAATTTTTGTGAAGGCGCGGTAAACAAGTAAACACTTTCATTGAAAATAATTGTTGGTAATTTTTATTGTTTCTTATCTAAGGGAAAAGTGCGACATATTTTTAATTATGTTCCAAGTATTTTTATTAGCGCCACTGACAGACATCACATACAAACATACATACTTATACATACATATCTCAAAATGAATAAGCAATTTTTTGGAAATCTTTCTGACTTTATGATATACCCTAAATTTAAGGAATACACGTTATTACGTTATTAATTTGTATACCCGCTTTATTTATTATTTAATTTCAGAACCGATTCTGCAAATGCCGCCACTGCAACCGCTGCAACTACAACAACACAACAAACCATCTCACCAGACGAACAAATCCAGATGGTTATAAACGAAGAAAAGTATGTGGAAAAGTCAATTTTACTTTTGTGTTATTTTGCTCAGTTTTGAGATTAGCATTTAATGTTTGGTAGAAAGAACTGTAATTACTTCATTTCAAATTTTAAGTATGTACGTTCTTTAAATGAAGTCAGAATCCAGTCGGAAATTTATTTTTGTGCTACACTTTCAATGGCGCAGGAACTATTAAGATAGCAGGTGCGGTGCAAATCTTATCGCTATAAATCATCTATTTCATCATAATCTTAAATGAACCGCTTTTAACTGGTTTCAAAGTAAAAGTAATCATGAGTACATAAATTCGTATTAAAATAAAAAAACACAAAACCAAAAATTTTGTTTAACTGTTTCGTACCAATTCTAATTACTCTTTCGATTGTCAATAACTGACGTATTTCAATTTTAATTCCGACACTTTTTGACCAGGTATACATAAATAATAAATTTCTGAAATTCACTTGAATAAACATTTTACGGTCGCTGTATATCAAAATTGAAAACAAAAAATGATTATGAAAAAAGTATATTTTGTTATCAGCTTTTTGTATTTGTATTTAAAAAGCAATTACTTAAAAGAAGAGAAAATGTGAAGCGAATTTAATGTTAAAATATTGAGGTAAAGTACTTTCGAGTGAGTACTCGCCTTATCAAATTTATTGCCACTGCAATAAAAGTGTTTTACATCGTGTAATTGCGTTAAAGTTTATTAATTTATAGTTAGATGGATTGGAAGAATTGCTTCTTATAGTACGAAATGCCAAGAGTTTTTATAAAACTCAGCTGTTTCCCCAATGCATTTGTTGACGTCCGTCTGGGTTGTCTGATAGTGATTTGTGACTGACTCTTGCAATTGAAAATGTCTGTTTCCAAACAGATTATTCGAAGTCTTGACAAATGCAAAAAGAAGCATTAGTTATTGTCTATTAGAATTAGAAATTTAAAAACTGTGCATAAATATTACACATACATGTAGGATTGCAGATCGGAGTAATTTTCGAACTGACCTACTTTAAAAAGAATCTCTAGATAATTCACAATTACTCAATGAATAAACCATTTTGAAGTAAACAACAAATCGACTTATTAAACGTCTAAGAGAATTTGCTTAATCAAATTAGATTTTGCATTTTCTGTAAATGAAAACAAAATAGACGAAAAGTTTCGATCATTCAAAATATTTAAATTCAATGTATGTATGCATACATACATACATTTCCGTTTAATATTTTGTTTATAATTAGCTCCTAGTAACCTCTGATTGATATCAAAATTAAAAATCTCAAAATGATAAAACAAATAGTACGAGAATTTTACGATTTCTACGCAATATGGGATTTTTTTAAACAAAATTCGATAAAAAACTTGATAAAGTTTCGCAGTTCACTTGATAAGAAAATTACCCTTTGTTATTGTTATTTACGAGAACGGAAATAAATTCTACTTGGTTGAGTTTTGCAAAAGCAAAAGCATGTGATGTGATGTGCTGTGAGGTAGGCAAACAATTGGAAAAGAAGCCAATTTATAGCGCAGAATGGGAAGAGTTTGACAACAAACATGTTAAAGTTGTTTAATTGTGCGGGTCGCAGTGCAAACAATGGCAATGGGTACTTCAGTGGAGTTTTACAGTTCCTACTCTAATGAAAAAAAAAAATAGCGATGTTTTAAGAATTTACAATAACTCAAGTGATTTCAATCGTCAACAAACTTAAAAGTAATTTTGCAATTTCTTTGATTTTTTTCTAGCTATTCCTACGAAGTGATCAAGGAAATTGCCGACTACCTGCTCGATCGCACAGCAATACGCCCGCGGATCGGCATCATTTGCGGTTCAGGACTCAACTCCATGGCGGACTGTCTTACCGATCCGCAGTCATTTGAATACGAGGACATACCCAATTTCCCTGTTTCAACTGTCGAAGGACATGTGGGACGCATGATTTTCGGCTTTCTCGAAGGCCTTCCCGTCATGGCCATGCAGGGCCGCTTCCACTACTACGAAGGCTATCCTCTTGCAAAGTGCTCGATGCCGGTGCGTGTCATGAAGCTCGTCGGCATTCAATATCTTATGGCGACTAATGCCGCCGGCGGTTTGAATCCTAAATTCAAAGTAGGCGACATTATGATTGTGCGCGATCACATCAATATGATGGGTTTTGCGGGCAATTCGCCGCTGCAGGGTCCCAACGATCCGCGCTTTGGACCACGCTTCCCGCCCATGACCAACGCTTACAATGCGCATCTGATACGCAAAGCGAAGCGAATTGCACGTGATATGGGCATTGATAACGATGTGCACGAGGGCGTCTACACCTGTCTCGGTGGACCGAATTATGAAACTGTTGCAGAGTTGAAAATGCTGCGTACTATGGGCGTTGATGCGGTAGGCATGTCCACGGTGCACGAGGTGATTACAGCGCGCCACTGCGATCTGACAGTGTTCGCCTTTAGTTTGATAACGAACAAATGCGCGCTGGACTATGACAGCAGCGATGATGATGCCAATCACGAAGAGGTCGTCATGGTGGGAAAGTCGCGCCAGAGCATTTGCGGTGAGCTGATGTGCAGAGTCGTACGCGAGATTGCACTGGAGATCAAGGAGAAAGACAACGTCGAGTGCCAGCAGCAGAAATGAGATGTCTCTACCCAGCGCAGCGCTTGAAAGTACGAGAAGTTGCTCAGGGAGTCAGGACGAAATTGAAAGCCAACAACTGGCGGCATTCTGCCTAGAGAAGAACTTCGATATTATCATCAAAAAGGTGCCCTCGTAGCTTAATGTTTATATGTTTCCTCAAAAAACCTTTGTTTTCCTTCTCTCATGGATTTGTTTCTTTCCTCTAGTAATACGTCAATACTCGTTCTGTTATTATTATAATTATTATTATTACAATATATTCCGTTGAATTAAGCGAATTTAATTTATAGAACTCGTAATGTGTAATTTGCCTTTTTATTTTTTATATTGTATTTACGTTGAAACAGAAAATGAACAAAGCAAAATGGCGTTAGCCACTATTTGGAGAAGTATTTTTGTATTTGCGCGTTTATATTAAACATAATTAAATTGCATTTAAATCATGAATAAAATTTAGTAGAAAAAATAATGAATGCTTCAAGATTTTTATGGTTTATTTTACTAAATTTCAATTTGTTCAATTTTAACAAGCTTTTCGAGTATACGAGTATTTGTCTTTAAACATGTTTTCTATTCAAAAATATCTGCGGGCCCGAATTGAGCATTTCATATGTTCTGAACTTTTAAATAAAACATTTAAAGGGTCTGAAATTGCGTTAAATATTAGAATATCTGGAAAATTGCAACGATTTATATTGAACAAATGGACGCACTGTGCACTAGCCATTCTTAAAGAAAATAGTTTTAATCCGAAGCAGGAAAAAGTATGCAACAAAAAAATAAAAATATTTTGTATGTTGCCTCAAAGTATGCAATGCATTCGGAGCGTAAATAAATAAGCCAAATATGTATGTATGTATGTATGTATGTATGTATGTATGTATGTATGTATGACAAAGTTTTAAAACAATGTTAACAATTCCAAAATTGGTTCATACATGCACCAAAACACCAAAAATATGAATATTATTATTATTGTTGTTTACTGACTAGCTCAGTTGCCAGTGTTGGTTACTCGGGTATTTAAATAGAAACATGTTTAAGTTAATTTATTCATTACAAAACTTTCTAGTCACATCCCCTTTTTCGAAACTATATACCTATGAAAAAGTGACTAATGGGGCAGTTCCATGCTAAATTTAAATACATGTACTTAGTAGCAGTCAGAGCACGTTGTGCGTAGATTAAGTACCTCCATAATCGTAACAGAGTCCCAATCTCCGTTTTTTTAACCAGTCTCTACTAATTCTTACTTAAAATAAATAATATAATATGAACTTTTTTTTGTATCTGTTCATCTTGTAACTCTAAACTCTAAAATCCAAAAGCCGCTGTTCAATAAATTTTTGGATTTGGATTTTCGCGGCTGAATTTCATTTGCACTTGCCAAGTTTACTTTAATCCGAATGCAAGTTTGTATGAAAAGAAAATAGCAAACGTAACAAGTTCTGATCTGCTTTAATTAGTTCCCTTAAAAATTCACTCGTTGAAGGAGCCCTAGCGCTGCAAACCACAAACAACAAAATGTATGAAAATTTAAATAAAAACTTACCGAATTTTCACTTTGACTTTACACTTTCTCGTGTTTTGCACAAACTTCTTTCACTTAAACACTTCGAACTTCATCGGGATGCTGCACTTTACCCCGAATGTCTTTTAGAAACACGTTTAGCAAAGATTTTAACAGTTTTAAACTTTTTGCACAGGCAAGATTAAATTTTTGCCGGCAATAGAAAAAACCGTAAACTACGGAAGCGTGGTGAGAAAAAACTGAGGCCACGAAACGAAATGGAAACGAACTGCATTTCAGGGCTGCCATTCCGTTAGTAAAATAGAGAAAGTAAATAAGAAATACAAATACACCAAAAGGAATTCCTTACATTTATTTGATTTTAAGTTCTTTTTTTAGGTTCCCAGTCGGCATTTGGTAAAGTCTTTCCTCAAGTTGGTCTTGAAGCTTCTCTTAAATCGGGAAGCTTCTATATACTGGCGGATGGCTTAAAATTAAAAAAATCAGAATTCTTAAGAATCTGTTAAAAATTAAAGCGGCTCTTCCGCTGGAGATTTGGCTTTATTTTTAAAGTTTAAGTTTGTGTTAGAATGTGTTAAAACGTGATAACGGATTAACCGATTTCAACGTATAAGGTGTCATCTGAAAAGTATTAATGAGGGCTTTATGCAAAAACTGTTACGAAATCTCAAAAAACAAAAATAATAAATTTTGAATTGCTGGCTTTCAAGTAGGACTGGTGATTTTAAGACCTCCGAAGCATCAAAGTTATTTTAGCTAAATCTTCGAACTTTCAATTTATCGATGCTGCGAAGGCTTCAATTTAAAAAAAAATACTTTGAAGTCTTCAAAGAACTCAAAATCAAAAACCAATCATAGTAAACAGTCAACAAATTTTTCAGTAAACAGTAAAAAATTTTGTGCGTATAAATTAATAAATATAAACTAATAAGTTCAACCACAATGGCCAGCAAGTGAGTTCCATTTTGTTCGATAAGCGTTTATAGAACACACTTTTGACTTCATCCATTTGAAAATTTTGTCAGTTATTCCTACGAAGATGTCAAGAAAATCGCCGACTATTTGCTCGAGAAAACAACAATACGCCCGAAATTCGGCATCATCTGCGGTTCGGGACTTAGCGCTCTGGCTGACAATATAACGGATATTCAAGCTTTCGACTACAAAGACATACCCAATTTTCCAGTTTCGACAGTGGAGGGTCATGCTGGACGAATGGTTTTCGGCAATTTGGAAGGCATTCCCGTCATGGCTATGCAGGGTCGCTTTCATTACTACGAGGGCTATCCGCTGTCCAAGTGCTCGATGCCGGTGCGTGTTATGAAGCTGCTTGGCATACAATATCTGATGGCGACCAATGCCGCCGGCGGTATCAATCCCAAATACAAAGTCGGTGACATTATGCTGATTCACGATCACATCAATATGCTTGGATTCGCGGGCAATTCACCGCTGCAGGGTCCCAATGAATCGCGTTTTGGTCCACGCTTTCCGCCAATGACCAACGCTTACGACAAGAACATAAGAAGTAAAGCTAAAAAGGTCGCAAAAGAGATGGGCATCGAGGACAGCGTGCATGAGGGCGTTTATGCCTGCCTGGGCGGTCCTACGTACGAAACGGTAGCTGAATTAAAAGCGCTGCGAACCATGGGCGCCGATGCCGTGGGCATGTCGACAGCACATGAGGTGATCTACGCTCGCCACTGCGATATGACCGTGTTCGCTTTTAGTTTGATTACGAACAAATGCGCACTGGAGTATGACGCCAGCAAAGATGCTGCTCATGCTGAAGTAGTCGAAGTGGGCATGTCGCGTCAGACCGTTTGCGGTGAGCTGATGTCCAAGGTTATACGAGAAATTGGACTCGACTTGAATAAGACGAGTTAACAAAAGCGAGACGGCACATACAAAAAAGAAACTCCTTATTAAAACCTCAAATCGTTTATTTTAATTCCACTGAAATAAACACAAAAATAAAACTAATTAAACTATAATTGAAAACATATTAAAAATAAACATGAAAATTGTTTTTGTTTTGCGTTTGTTCGCATAAAAAACCAATTCAACAGTTTTTTTAATTTTAACTAAAATTTGAACTAATTTTGAACAATGGATGCAAAATTCATAAACTAACAAAAAATGCAATTTTTTGTATAGAGCACAGATTTTAGATTAGTTTTGAAAAGGTACTGTTAAATTAAAAACAAAACAAAACAAAAAAATTAAATTAAATTAAATATATATTTACAAAGAAAATATTAAAAATATATTTTTGAAATAACAAACTAAAAGTTAAAATCATTTTTTATTGTAAGACACAACAAACATTTTCCCAAATCGCTTTTATTTATTTATTTGTTTGTTTGTTTTATTGAATTGTTTATCAAGAGGACAATATTTGTATTTGTTTTTTTTTATTTAATATACTTTTGGATGGTTCCAAGCAATGTTTTGCATTAGTGTAGAGCTTGTGTGCATTTTTTTCGTTTGGTTTTGGTTTTATTTGCTTGCAAAAGTGTTTAGGCTGATTTATTGCGAAATGTCGTTTCGAAATTGAAGAATTTTCGAAGTGTTTGCGTATTCTTTGTTGTTTCGCTTGATATACATAAATGTCAATATTAGATATGTATACTCGTATGTATATATATATATACATATGTATATAGAAAAATGTATGCGTGTGTATATGCGGTGTATAATAGTTTTGTATTGTATATATCAATATTAAGTAAACGTTTAATAAATAAGTTTATATCAAAAAGTGTGTGAAAAAGTGCATCCCAAAAAGGTACAGAATATGTTTTTGTTGTTTTCGCTTCGATATTAATTTCATCTTTTATGTTATGGTTTGGTTTTCTAAGTGTATGCATATGTGCTCATCACGATGCGCGTTTAAGTCTGTTGATAGTTTTTTTGATTGATTGATTTATTTTTAGAACAAGCCGCGCTCCTTCTTCAGCGTGGTCTGCTTCCAGAGCGGCATCTGTTCAAACTCGACGCGAGTCATTCCGAGCGCACTTTGAAAGTCGTCGGCGCTCAAGTACATTTCTAAACGTGCTGTGTCGACACCTTCGGGCAATGGACGTTCCTGCAGTACTGCCAGCGGATATTCGGTTTGTGTGAGTTGTGTGAGGACGTCAACAATGGGCGTGGCTTCATCGGTGCGACCATCCTACAAAATGTGTTATTGTATATTTTTTGTTTGCTTCTTTAAAAAACAGAGTTTTTTTTTAGAATTAAAATGAGTAAAGTAGATTTTATAGTTTCTACACGATTTCATAGATTTTCAAGAATCATTTTAATGTAATTTATACATTGAATGTACTTTTAAATTTGAAGAGATAAGTGTTGTTTTTTTCAAGTATGGATTTATTATTTATACACTGTCAACACTATCAAAAGGTGTTTAGCTTTTAAAAATGTTTTTTTTTTCATACCTGCATATTGATCTCCTTAATATCTTCTATTACACACCAATCGGGGAAAAGCGATTTAAAAGATAATGGTTCAAGGCCGGCCCAAACAACGTTCCCCTTAATGCCATGGAATTCTTTATCGTCATTGTTACCTGTAAAGTCGAGACAAATTAAATAAGATTTAATTTTAACCTGTTGAGTGATTAACTGATCCTACCGAACTTAGCACGCCAATAGGAAACTGCCGTCTCTAGCGCGGCACGTCTCTCTGAGATCCAACGGTTGACTCCAGCGCGATTATCGTTTGTGGGACTGTTGCGCTCCTCAGTATTGACTGCAAGAAATGAACAAGTTTTAAGCACGAAATCTAACTAAATAATTCAGTGTACTTACTTTTGACATCCTCGAGTGGCCACCAGCCCATCCAGAGCCACAACATATCACCGTCGTCGAGCATAAATGTGGTCGGCTGACGCGCATTGTACAGTTGCGATTGTGCAAACGGATACGGACTGTGGTGTTCTTTACAACGCAGTGCAAAGCTGAGTTCAGAAGCGCGAAAAATACCCTCAGTGCTGGAGAAATGAAACAAGCGTGGAGTATAGTCAAATACTTTGTCTGAGTCTTTAAAAGCCAACAAACTGCCATAGTCAGAAGCATCGCTTAAACCACCCAAAGCACTCTTGAAATTGTCTGACTCTTCGCCCTCCTCAAGCATTTCTACTTTAATATCAGCTTCACACATGAAAACATCTTCAGGTTTCTGCGCAGCCAGTTCCATTGCCGCTTTGGCGCCTACTTCACGCGTATGCTTAGCACTTTGACAGCCATGCCAAATGTAGATGAGTCCCTCTTCGCCGTGCAGTAATAACATTGTGGCACGTGATCGCAATTGACGCGCATGACAGTCAACCTCCTTAAGAAGTGTCTCTTCGGTTGCATTGCCGATGAGCTGATACAATCGCCAAGTGTTGCGTCGCGCCAGACACTCGTCCTTACGTCCTCGATGTTGGAACATCAGCTTGAACAGGCGTATAAATGCAGTAGTCTCGTCGCCTTGTGCCACGCGCTTCTGTGCACCCTTTTCCTTATCGAGCTCGACAGTGAGCAACGCGGCAGCTCCCTTTTCATTGGCGCTCGAATCGCTACCCTGCCAGCAAAAGTAGACACAGCGATCGCGACCAACTGTGCTGCGATTTGAAATCTTGCCGCTAAGTTCGCGCACAGTCACCGAAATTTGGTAAATCCAACGAACGATATAGCTTTCGGCAGAGTAGAAATGACCGTAGCTTTCGGTTTGCGCATTATCGAAATTGAATTCGTTGATCTGCCACTTGTCGGTGGACTTGGTAATGACATCAAAGTGACGCATGGTATCGGTATCGTAGTAGAAGTTGCCACGTCCTAAATTCGCATTTTCTAGCACCAAATTCGGCTCTTGATAAGGCTCGCCTTTGAAAAGTGCATAACCATCCAATGGCTTCACGGAGTTCACTCCATTCGCCAGGTAATCCTTTTCGAGATCTTCACGTTCCACTTCCGGCCAGTCGGAGAACTTTTCCTTGAACAGGGCAGTCTCCATATTCTGCGTTATTTTGCCCAGCACACACCAATCGCCACGTTTCTCGGACGATTTCAGAAAATTGTACGACTCACGCATGCCCACGACCGCGGCGTAGTTTAGTGGATTCAAATAGCATTTGGAGTAGTCTGCATTTCCCGCATCAAAATGCTCCTGTGCCAATTTAATGGCCGCACGTTTGGCATCTACTGGCGCATTTTTGCCATTCCAGACATACAACTCGCTGCCAAAGTCGAAAATTATAACCTTGCGTGAGTCCAACATTTCAACCTTCGGTATGCAGCCCCAGTATTTTTCCATCGGCAACAGTGAATCATCTTGGAATTCATAGATTTTGTTAGTTTCGATCAGACTTGCTTCGAAGAGATCATCTTCATCCGAGTGTCCGCTGTCGGGAATCTCATAGGATTCTGGTTTACCCAAAACCTCCCAGAACTTTTTCCAGTGGCGCTCGTTTACAAACTTGCCATCGGTGAGTATGACCTCTGCATTGGCGCTGCAGCCGAGGTCTTTATTTTCCAGTATGTAGGCGCAAATCTTCTTGCTGCGTGAGATTTCAATGACGTTGGCGAATGAGCCGATATAGCGGTAGAGCTGATTGCCAGCTAAAAGAATAAAACAATCGCCGCGATTCAGTGAAGTGTATGTGGGTTCGACAAGACGTGTCTGAACGTGAGTGCGTCCCTTGACATGCAGCAGCATAACCGGTTTATGGGGTAGCCACATTTGATTCAGTGGCAGCGATGATGACTTTAATGCAACCGATTTAAAGTCCTCGACTGAGGCTAGACCGGCAATGGCTTCGGCGGCGAGATTTGCGCGTTGGCTAACTGTTAAGGAAAATATTTAAGTACATAAGAAACTAATGGACATTCAATTGGATAATGGGACTTACAAGACTCCAATTTAATACGTCGCATTTCCCGCTCTGCAATTCCGGTTTTGATTTCTGTATACTCGGATGATATGTCGCTTCGCGAGGCTAAACTTTTGAGAGGATTGCGTGTTGCACGTCGACCTTTTGGACCTTGTACTGTGCGCTTGGACACCAATCTATGACGAAAATAAGAATGCGTTTATATTGAGACAAGTTTAGATAATGATTGTCAGAGTTAACAAATAAAAGACGAAAATGTAATAATCGTAAATTTTGAATGAAATAAATAAACGTAAGAAATTTACTTTTTATTGCAAGGTATAATTAAGAACTCATCCACAATCTTAGACAAGACTTACCGTTCGGTCGCTTTAATATTATCAAAATCTGATATCTCGACGCCCTCATCGATCACAGAGTCATGTACGACTTTCTTTGATGCAAAGAATTTCTCGAATGTCTCCTCGTCATCCAACTTGGGTACTACAACACGTGCACCACTTATAATTGTGGTCGCAGCCGCAACACTTTCATTGTTAGTCTTGTTCTTGTGCTCCTTTTCATTGATGCGTCCATCGGAATCCGAATCTGAATTGCTAAAACTCGACGACTCTCCACCACTGGGTACCTCAGCATTTACACTCAAGCTGCGTTGCAAGAAAGTATGATGTCCATTAGTGCCGCCGTTGTTACTGTTAACTATGGTCGATGTGACCATCATAGATGGACTTTTGGACAAACCAAGCTGTGGTTGATTTGCACTGCGCACAACATGCATGGGACATTTTTTGGCAGCAGCATCAGAAGCGCGTTCGAATTGCAGCTCAACCGGAGACTGCGCCTTTTTCTGCAGTCGTCCAGCAACTGTGAATTTGGAGGCATCCGATTGTTCTATTGGAATAGAAAGAATGTAAATAATTGGGCAACATTTTAATGTGGGATGTCTCATTCTCACCAATACGACTTTTCCAGCTCTCCGAAGAAGTTTTCAGCTTCCCTAAACGCTCAGAAACTTTGCCGCCCTCAAGACTGTTGTTGGCTATCAAGGGAGATTGTGGCAATGGTTTGTCCGAAAGTGAGTGCGCCAGCGACAGAGATTCCTAAAAAACAAATATTTAAGATAAACTCGATTTGGTTGAAACTAACAAATTTAAACAGGAAATTTATTATAAAAGCATCTACTTATAAAAAAAAACAATAATGGCGACCGAATTTATGCGATAACGTTTTAAATCACATGTATTCGAGTATATACTATATACAATTTGTGATTCACCCGATTTATTTACTATGTATTTACACAAGTGCCGTTCTACAATTTCAATTCAACAAATTATCTCTAACAACGCTTCAACTGATTTCTCTAAATGCGTTTTAAAAATTTTACAAACAAAAGAAATTTAGCACTCGAGACATGTCCGTATCTGTCGAATGTGTTGTGTGGGTTGTCTTTGATTTGGTCGGAGTAGCCCAAATCTGTCGCAGAATGTTGTTGTTTTTCCCTTGTCTAAAAACACTAAAAAATATTGTAATTGTCATAAAACAAATCTAAATTCAAATAAGAGCGTAATTAACACAGTGAAAACGACATAGAAATCAATCATGCCGCTTTTGGTCGATGACATAAACAAAACCATTTTATGGATTATAAACGACCAGGTTTTTAGTCTCCCATCAAAATGGAAGTAGCAGCCCTAATATGGTCGAGCTTAGAGTGCAAATGGAAAGTTCACTGCGACATTAAGCTACTTCAGACAATAACTTTATGTGCAATATTTCGTTGCACAATTTACAATTTAAATATCAATCAGTATTGCAAATATTATAATCTTATATGGCAATACAGGGATCCTACTTAGACTGTTGCTATTCATCACAACTATAATTTATTTAATTATGATTACGTTGAAAATTGTAGCTGTCATAACTTAAGTTAGTTCATTTTAGTTTCTAAATATTTAAAAATGTAAACAAGTATTAAAAGTATCTACTCAAATACAAATGATCCGGATGAAATAAATAATAACTCGATAAAATAATTCGATATATTCTGCTTCACTCAAGTAGTTTTATTTTCTTGTTTGATAATGATTACCCAATTGCGTTGCATTACCCGTAATTGCAGTTCAATTTGAAATATACATTACCAAAGGCACTTTCTCCATTCTGTGTCGATGTTGATAAACAAAATTTAATCAAATAAGCAAAACGGAATTTAAAGAATTGTTTTTATTTTAATTTCCGTAAATGTACGTTAAACATTTTAATGAACGGTAAAATGTAAACAAGCGATTTAAGCGCTGTAAACAGATTTGTTCACTGTATTTTTATTCAGAAATGCGACACACCTGCTTGGCCAATAAATAAACTGATTCTACAAATGCAATAAATACACTTTGCCAATTTTTAAATTATTCAAAATAAAATTCACAGCTAAACGCGCGCGGATACACGCCGACAACTGTTGGAAATTACGCTGCAGTTCGGACGGCGAACTAGGAAAGTATTGAATACATTTCGAAAAAAATTCTAACGAATCTAACGAATTGACACAATGAGAGATAAAAACTCAAATTAGTTATAAGGTTAAACAAAAAATTCGCATATTTTGATAATAAAACAAAATTGTTAAAAGTTGAGAGCGTAAAGCTCTGGAAAGAGCGCGTTTCTATTTAGCAATCTTTTGCTAAGAACTCGATAAGATAAGATAAGATAGCGAGCGCAGTTTGGCGATTAGTCAAAAGCAGAGCGATACTTGTTTGAAGCATGATAATTGCATGGAAAGGGAACGCTATCTTAGAGCTCAAGTATGTAGCAAACTGATAGTGGAAGCTCAATCGATGACTACTCAGTAATCATGTCATGTAATTTTAATTAGGTTGTGTGTTCAATTACGCGCGACAATTTGCCAAGTATGAATCAATTTTTGTTTCATTTGGATGAGTTTTTGTTGTTGTTGTTGTTGCCTGATCTGTATTTAACAATGAAGCTAATACATAATAAATATTTAAGTTTCCTTTATTGAGTATAATATGAATGTTAGTTAAAATCCATACTGCACCAGTTAACGATTTTAATTCCTAGCATTTGATTTGAATTATTTTTATCTGTTTTGTATTTTTAATATCGAACATCGAATGTTTTTGTATTATTTTGCCGCTGTGCAGCTGATAAACGTGTCTTTCTTAAACAACATTTTCACTCTTTTATACGAACTTTTCTCTACTGTGTTCGCTTTCGTTTAAATGTCTCACAAACGGCGTTCATAAATATTTTCCACCTCAAATCGATGAATCATCATCATAAAATTACTGATAAAATTCACACTAACCGAGCAAAACATGCGCATTGTCAAGATACAACAAAAACACAACAACAAAATAAAAATGATAATAACACAAATTTATAAAAACAAACAAACAAACAAACAAAAAGATTTCAAATCCGCGTATAAAAAAACCCAAACGAACTGCGAAATCAGATGACACAATTCGCGCTTTATTTGAGAACTACTTTGCGTATGTATGTATGTACGAGTTAGTAGCTATCTAGATACTTTTATGGACAGAGCGACGCTTCATTAATTTTGTCGAAATATTTGGGAACTTTGATACTTTTGATTTTGGTTTTTATAAGGAATTGTCTAATAATCGTTACCATCTTCAAATATGAAATGCGAGTTGGTAGATATTGTGGAAACCACCCACCCACATTTAAAATTAGGTAAACAATTGATTAGTCGATTTTGGGCGCGCACTCTTGATTGCTGGAGAAGCTTTCATCAGCGAGTTTGTGTATGAAAATTAAGTTTACCCAATTATAAAAATGCAATTTCTCATATCTAAAAAAATGTTAATTGAATTAAACTTGTGGAATTCGTTTGTGCGGGAAGGGGATGTTTTAGCCCAAAGGGACGTTCGTTTCAACTTAATTCTGACATTTCTATTTACTCTAGAAACAAACAAAAAAAAAACGCCCTTTTATAAAAATTCGAGTAGCATTACGCAAATTAAGTTGGGCGTTGTTGTTGTTGTTGGCTTAATTGAAAACATGCAATGCTGCTGCTTTTTACAATTGTTGCTGTTGTTGTAGCAACATTATGTCGATAACGTTGTGGAAGAGCAACAAGTTAAAGTCAAAGTTCGATGACATTTGCACTATGCATCATATAAAATTACAACAACACTTTTTCAATAAAGTTATTACACAACTTAACGTTCTGTTAGCCACCTCTTATGCCGCGCCGCGCCGTTAATACCCAAAACAGACTTTATTACTCAGCACAAAAATATTTGCCGGCTCATCTGCGCCAAAACTTTGTCCGTCCGACGCGATGTTGTCTTTCAATATCTTTTAATAAATGCCATAAAAAAAGAAGAGGTAGTCAAAATTTTGTTGGTATGCTTTTTCCTGCTCTTTCGACTGCATAAATATGCCCACCTTCTGTTTGTAATATTCTTTTATATTTATATCTTATTTTGCATAATCGCGTATCTCGTATCTTTGCAATACGTCAACACGTTTTATGAGAATTTCGCATAAATTATTCGCTAAGCGAGAGCGAGCGAGTGAGCAAAAATCAAAAGTCAAATAAAACCGCAAAAGGAAATTACTTCATAATTTATTTTAATAATTTTTTTATATATTTTTTCCGTTATTGAGTTTTATCAATTTTTCAAGTTTTCATTGTGGCCGAAGCACGGCGCGGTACGGGGCGTGATCCGTGCACAATTTGCCAACATTTCAAATAACCTGGCGCGGTATTTGCGCATTGTCGGAACAATTTATTTATTGTTTTCTTTTTTTGAGATTTTCTACTTTAATAAATGACTTTTTATAACGATTTCAATTTGTTTAAGCAAAGCGCATGTTTTTCATTACCGCTGATTGGCAAACAACGTTAAGTTGATTGTCAATAGCATTTATTGCTTTTGTTTTTGTAAATTGCTAAAGTGGAACTATTACGTTTCTATAGAGAATTGTTCTATAGAACAAACTATATTCAATAGGTTGCTATGCGGAGGGTTCTTTAAGTAGGTAAAAATATCGAATTTTAGACAAAACATATACATAAGTATACATAAGTATATACAAAATAGTTTAACTTCAAAAGAACACATTAAAGAATATAAGTTAAAAACAAAAATTGCTTAAATATATCTTTGAGGTTAAGATATGCTCGTGAGATACATTTATTTAAACGTTCCATTGCACCTATTTAAATCAGAAGCTTCTTACGTGAATCTTAACCATCTCAGATGAAAATCATTTTCTTTTTTATCTGTAAATATTATTTGAATGTCCTTTATGCGCGTTCAAAGTTTGAAATAAAACTGCTTCCATTTAAAAAAAATAAATCGTGTTTTTTATTTACAATTCAATAAAAAAAAGCGTAATACTTATTAATTATAGAATAGAATTAGAATTTTAGTCGTTCGTGAGATGCTTGCGATAGTTGTAAAATACATACATACTTACATACATAAATTCAAATTGCATTTGCGTGTAACACACGCAAGAGGCAAATGTAAAAAATAAATTGCATTAAATTTAGATAAGTACAATAATTGAGACATAAATTCGCTTTCATACAATTTCAATATGTCATACATATACATAACATACATATTGTACATATGTATTAGATTTCGTTTAAGTTTCCGAATTAAACAAATCAATAAATACGGAAATTTTGAGGCTCGTACGAGTATGCAAGATCGCATCATCCGAGCTGATTGTCGATAGTCGAATAGACTCGGGAATAAAAATAATTTGCATAGATAGTTTGACTGGCACTTAAAAAACAAGAACAATTTTAAATATTATTTATAAACTTGCTTATTTACATTTCGCTATACAAAAACAAAAGTAAAAGTAAAATACAATACAATACAATTCTTTAGAATAAACTAATTAGTGCTAAAAGTTGCGAGTGTTTGTGTGACTCATTACAGATTTTTCGTATGCTCGTGTGTATAAGTATAAGTATGTGACAACGTAAAAGTAACTTGTGATTGTGTGTATGTGTGTGTTTATGTGACTCTGTATGCGCTTTTTGTGACGCTTCTAATGGCACGTTGACGCTTAGTTTAGACTTTCCTCAGCATAACAAACTCCCATGGCAGGTGACTCCTTATCAAAGTTCGAAAACGCCGATTCGAAAGCACTCATGAGCAGGTGACAAACAGAATTGGGACATCACATTTACAGAGTTATAAGTTATTTCAAGAAAGTTCTCACGGGTGAGTACGAATGTGCGTTTACTAAAGCGGGTGGACCCACTTCTACCTTTGCCCGCTCTCAAGTTTTGTTTAGAGTGCGCAGAAAACTCTCGACATACGCCTCGTCCATGCCCGAGTTCTCCTCATTCAGCAGATCGCTGATTGAATAGGCCGAAAGTGGACGTGACAGCCGACGCTGCGAGAGTATATCTTCGATGGAGGTAACCGGCGACAGTGAATTGCAGCCAGCATAGATAAAGTTTTCGTTTTTCTCGGCATTACGCGCAATCGCGGCAAAGATGTCCTCCAAACTGGACTTTAAATTTAACGAAGGTGCTGAACGCATTATCGGTGAGGCCATGGGTGAGTTTGGCGAGGAGGAGGAGAGCGGTGAAGAGGCTGCCGGCGATGCAGTTGAAGGCGTCGTCGAGGTGCCGGCAAAGTTGAGTGTACTTGGCACTGGTCGATTGCGGCGTTGTGTTACGACGACGGGTTCACTTCGCCAATGTTCCGCATCCGCGGCTGCGGCCATTTGATTGAGCAAACTTGCAGAGTTTTCGATGTTATCCATCGACAATTGCAACAAATGCGACTTTTTTATTTGCTGCGGCGATTCTTGTTCCTTTCTCAATTCGTGCGGCGAAATGATGGGCGTGACAATGTTAATCTTTTTGCTGACCGTCGTTGTGGGCACGCCGATTTCAAACATTTTCGCTATTTGATTGACGTTCGTTTGCGTTTGTATGGTCGACGGTTGAACTTGGCGTTTGATGGCAACTCGAATGGGTTCTTGCGGTTGCACTTGTGCCGCCGCCACCGCATTTCGTTTGGGATAGACGCGTGTTACAGCCTTGCGTTGTTTCGGTTTCGGACGGGATTCATCGCCGAGCGTGTGACAACACAAGTCGGGACCATAACAGCGATGGTATTTGTTGCGGTTGGCGGCATAGTCAGCATCGGCAAACGATTTTATTTTACCGAAAGACTTCGGCACGAAGGTCAGGAACACAAAAGTGTAGAATAGATAGGGGAAGTACTCCCAGAAGGTCTGCAGATACTCGAGGTAGGGCGTGTAATCCATGATGATGTCAGCGAGCAAGTATCTTTGAAATTTTTTACTTTTTAAGTTGGTATTTTTAAAGTTTTGGTTTTATCACTTTTTTGCTTTCGTTTTTTAAATTCTTATCACGAAGTATTTTCGCGGAATTTAGCAAATCACTTTTTTATCACTTGTTCGTAGTTTTTAAATTTAAGTTGATTCCTGTAAGAATATTTTGGTTGTTATATGATGAAGTTGTTCAAATTTTATTTTTTGTTTGTTGTATTGCAAGAGTTTTCTATTTCTAACAAGTTCCTCAAATAAATAAAAGTCTCTCAGTTAAATAACCTGAATATCCCTAGTGTAAGTCTTAGGTTGATGTTTTGTTATTTTTATAGTTTTCCAGCCTTAAAAAGAGTTGGTGACTCGAAGTCTACAAAATCAAGCCACTCAAAGATAGCAAAACTTGTAAAAATAAAACTGATAAGAAATATCTAAAAGATAAAAACCAGGGCACATTGTCTTCCTAAAACCCCCTAGGGCCGAGTTTATTTTCAGTTCATCCAAATGACGTCCACTTCTAAGTTTATTTATGGGACACTAAGTGACGGCACAGACCAACTACTAATGAGAAATGTGAAGTATTTTTAGTTCTCTAGTCACTTGCTGAGTTTTGTCTTTTGATGTTCATGAAATCGATTTGATTCGAAGATGTTTCCTAATTACGCGGTTTTCTTCTAACTTCATTTAAATATGTCAGTTGTCAGTCGTGCGCACTTTTAATACAAAATATTATTCGGTAGCTTGCAATTATATTTCAAAATCGAGATGAAATAGTGTCTTTGTTTTCACGTAGACGTGAAACGCGTTCTTCCGTCGCGCGGCGGTCGTTTTGAATCGAAATGTTGGCGTTGACTGAAAGTGAGCACGACAAATACAAGCGACGATCCCCCAGCGGCAACGCGTCTTTGGAGAGAGCTTTTCGCGTTTTGTGAGTGTTGTGAGATATGCGAGTTTGCAAAAATTGTGAGCGGCTTTAGGTGCTACTCATTTGGGCTCCGAGCAATCGCAAGCAACGTTGATAGTCGCAAGGAGGCTATTTTGCGCTTGGCAGCGTTGGATTTCGCGCGCGGATTCGCTTGGCCGCTGCTAGCGCCCGAAGTCGCCATAATTCGTGAGCATTTATTTGCATTGCACTTGACGCATTTTGATGATATTTTTAGTTTTCTGGCAGAATTTGTTAAATTGCAATAAAATGAAAAATCGCTTGCTTCGGCGGCACGTATGCCAGACAGAATGAAATATGTTGAATCTTTTATGAGCCAATATTTGTGTTAAAAAAATTGGGTGTTCTAAATTTAATTAAATGAAGTAACTAATTTTCTAAAAGCTTGGAAAATACTATTAAATTAATCATATATTTCATATATTTGTTATAACTAGTGAACTAGATAACAAAATCTTATGAACCACACCAGACTTAAAAATTGTCAGTAAACAAAATGTGAAAAAATATAAAAATTCTCAAAAATAATAAACATTAAATAATGCTTCGAAGTTAAATCAGAGAGAAATCAATATCCTGGTTCGATTTTAGTCTTTATTCTGCTGGCTTTAATTTGTCTCTAACTTGGTTTCGATCAAATATTGCAGTACAGAGAGGATTTCTTGCATGCACTTTGTTATCTTTCAGTTGATCGATGAAATATTTTTAGCCTTCCTTCATCATTTCTTTAATTAATCCATTTGTATAAATATAATTTTGTAAATTCTAAGTTTTGTTTTTTAAACTTCTTCAACAATTTGACGAGGACTTTCATGAATATTGACGTGATAAAAGTTTCGCATCTATTCTATCGTTAAATGGATTCGTAACGTCAACGTCCTGCTCCAATTTACTAAACCAAAGTCTGGCGTATTCAACTGAAGTCGTTTTGTCTTCCGCATTGCCATTTTGATATCAAATGCAACACATTCGTTAAGTCACAACAGCTTCGACACAATTTCCAACTTGCAATACAAACAACAAATAAATAAATAAATAAATAAACAAACAACATTCAGGCAATCTCGATGTCTGTCTACCCGCCTTTATTTTATTTTTTTTTTGTTGTACAATTATTTAATTCAATGCAATGCTTTAATCCGAGCGATAGTTGTACATATGTATGTATATCGTCGAATTACTTATATTCCGATTATTTTTATTCGTTTATTTATTTGACTCTTTGAAATTGAATAATTTCAACAGATACACTTGTTACTGTTGTTTTTGTTTGTTTGTATGTATTTGTACTCGCGGGCAATTTCTTATCAGCTTTTCAAGAGACGTGACGTGATGCATATTTTTTGAAACTTAACGAAAAACTCAAAATTCCTTCAATAAGTATCGTGTGAATAATGAATCCGCGTCCGAACACATCTTCGGAGCTCTCAACGCTTCGAGTGAACGCAACCAACTGATGTTGGGATTTTAAACTGTGAGCTTCAGAAGCTCACAAAAAGCCGGTACATTTACATATGTATATACGAAATGAAGAGAGCAAAAGGAAACCACGACGACGACGACGACAACAAAATACGTCACAATACACAATAATAACAACAACGACTTCAACAAGATCAAGTATTAAACCGAAGCATTCAAATTAAGCAAAGCATTATAAACGAGTGGCTTAACGCTCCTCAGCTCTGCGCGAAATTATCGCACAGTGCCTCAATACATGGATACAGAAAAGTAAGAATAGAAAATCTACGGATCCATTTAGAATTAAACGAAAACAGATCTATTCGATCTGTTGTTTTTTTCTTATAGAATATATACGAGTATGTATGTATGTCAAACAAAACTCGCAAAAAGAATTGAAATTGTGACAGCGATAATCTTCAATCAAACAATGTAGGAATTTTTATATATGCTATATTCTGGTCATTCTACATTATTAAGCAACTTAAATAAATATATTTAAGTACTGTTCACTGAACGTAACGAATTGCGAGCGACGTCATTCACAGAAATCAACAACAAGAAGAGGCCCTGTGTGTTTGCAGCACGTAGATATAATGAAGATGGATCTCCCGCATCATAAGTCGACTTTGTGTTGTTGTTGTTACTGCCGATCAGCACGACGCAAGTAAACCAGCAAACATTTTCAAAGATCAGCTTGAAAGATCACAGCGCCGCAACAGACAAAAGAAAATTGTTTGCAGCATCTCGAGACGACTTCTCTCGACTCAAGCTCAAGTCGAAGCGTAGCGAGTTGAGTACTATCGGAGTCGATCGGACGGTCGGACCTACGACACAAAACACGATGATTCATGCGATTCCCTCGAAAGACGAGCAAAAGGAAATCCAGTGAATTATCCACAATTTTATGGAACAAACTGCGTTTAGAGAAGAAAGGAAGGCTGCATGGAGATGCTGCTACGTGCGTCAAATTAAATGCACGATGAGAAAATTGTTCAACGATCGCTTACCATGTCCAATTTCAACATCTTCGAGTAGAGAACAGTTCTGAGTTTGACCCAATGAGAATATCAAATTTTTAATGAATCTGTCTGCCATTAAATGTAGCCTTAAATCTGAACTTAGGTTTCAAAAATCGATCGTATGGCATGTGTAAAATCAAGTGAAAGCTTTGCAAAGTTGTACTCTTAGTGGTTTCTTCGATTAATAAAGGATAGTGGAATTATAAACAACACTACTCAAATCCAAATGATTAGAAATTAAGAAAGGAAAAAGACCAGAAACATGCCAAGGAATTTTAAAGGCGTACCTCTGAAAGGTTCGTGCCCGTAGGCTAGGCTTATTGAAAGCTATTGATAGTGTGTATAAGCGTGTGTTAAAGCGTGTTGAAAGTGACAAATTCAACTTTTAAACAATTCTAGAGGCAATTTCATTTTTCAGAAAGATGCTGTTCAAGTCATTTCAAAAATGTGTCTACTTACCCTAACCGAAGTGCTCCTTTACACAGCGTCTTCATCATCGTCAGGCAACAACGATGCCACAAAAACGATTTTACCGAGAAAGGCAGAGCGTTAAAGGCACGTTTTAAATTTAGCAGTTGATTTTCAAATTCTTTGTTTTTGTGTTTATTTTGCACTCCTGCTTTGAACCACCAGCAAAACGTTCAAAAAGGCCAAACAGTCATCCGTTTGTTAAAAAAAAAGAAGAAATTTCTGCAGATGCAATAATTTATACAAGAAGGAAACTTGCATGCCATCTCGTCGGACAGGCGGACGGACAGATGGACGAATGGATGGAAAGAAAAACACCAATTACAAAACGCGCCAACAAGTTTTGCCCTTCTTGGGGCTGTGCCATCGAGCGACCGATAGGACGCCCCGAACGAAATGATGCTGCATAATGCTTCATGCAGGCATGCCGCGTTTGCTGCGTTTGCAACACAAGCAACTTTAATCACGATCGTTGTTGTTTTTTTTTTTTTGTGTGCAACTTGTATCGCGCGATCTTGTTGTATTCTTCAGATGCCTTTTGTTTGTTGTTCTTTTTTTTATTTGTTTGTGTCAGTTGATCTTGAAGGCACTTTTACATTGTGCGATGTTGTTTTATAGTAAATTGTTTTGTAAATTTGATATACTCGTACTTGAGGCTGATTGTACATAATTATTATGTTGCGCGGAGTTTGTTTCCTAAGTTGCTTTTTGAATTTGACTTGCTGACTTTGGCGCTCGCGCGTTCTGCGAACAGTAGCCGCCAAAGCGTTCTTAAGTGCACTTTCTGGATCCTTTGGTAGTTGTGTCTTCTTGATTTTCCTCTCTTTCTTTCGTTGGATTGCGCTTGGCGTATCTGTATCGCTGCATCTGTGTTGGACGCGCACATCTGAATCACGTTTTGTTTCTTAAGTTTTTGTAAATATGTTTCGAGCGCTCTGCTTTTGCTTTTATTGAAGTTTGGCCGAGTATGATTCATGGTAGACGCGATGCGGAATTTTCGGTTGATGTGATAAGGTGGCTCTGACAGCACATTCATGCTTGTTGCCTTAAGTGTTTTTTATTTTCTTAATTTTAATGGCGTGTTTAATTGCTTTCATCATCTTTTGTTTTTACAGCATTTTTTTTATTTTATTTTTTTGAAGCTGTATTTTATCGATTTTAAAAGGTAAATTTCATTGAACCATTTTCCTTCGGGTTTAAGAAAGTTCATGTTCATTTATAAGTTTTACCATTCATTTCATTGACCTAAGGTTCTATGTGATTTGTTTTTGTTATGATAAGTTGTCACATTTTCACATAGCTATCTACATCAATATTTCATCTAAAATAAGCGATTTAATTCTTCTATACTCTTGAAGTATCTTAGACATTCCAGCTTAGCAACGCGATGTTTTAATTTAAAAAGTATTTTAATATTTCATTTGTACGTGCCCGACAAGAATTTTATTTGTGTGTATATGTAATTGAGTTTTTGTTCTAACTTTAGACAGCGTGTATCTTTTATAGTTTTGTATCTCTGTCCTCATTGTTGGTGCTTGCACATTTGTGCAATGTTGTCGTCAATTCTGTCTGTCGGCGACAAAACGATCGCTTCATGGAAAAACGACAATGAAAACCATCTAAATTCTTCGTAAAGCCCGCCACAATAACAAAAATGTAAACAGCTTAAAGAAATGTATTTGTTATTTAAAATTAGACTGGTTGAGAGTGTGTGACTTGCATTGCGAAGTGTAATAATTTCGCTACAGTTGTTTTTGTTTTTGCTGTCGGTTGTCGGTTGTTTAACCGATGACACAGCGGTTGCGAATTGCGATAAAAAGGCAACATAAAATGTGTTATTCTTGGAGATTTTCAATTTATCACAAATGGTTTAACACAGCAGAACATGAGAGAGTTTTCTAAATAACCCAGTCGACAATTGCAAAAGTCATTTTTTTTAAATTTACCTTTTGACAGATTATAAACAAGCAAGTCTTATTTTGAATCTCTTCTAAAGTCTTTCTAACACTCGTAGACCCGAATAAGGAAAAGCCTTGCTTTTTAAAGCCATTTCATACAAAAAGAAAAGATGAAGCGGCAGCGGAAGTCCAAGTGTTTCCGAATGAGAGGCTTCTTTTTTGATAGCTTTTTAGTTCAGCATCAAAAAATTTAATTTTTGTTGTATATGAAAACATTTTAATACAATACTTAAACTAACCTCAAATTGAAATTGAATCTTTGTCATCGGCAATGAAATCTCTTTGCTACTTGACAGCTGAAACTTTGACAAAAGAGAATTTGGCTTTGCGTTAATATTTCATGAATTAATCCGAAATAATTTATTTATTGTTTGATTCACGCAATCGTAATCGAACGAGCATTAATCGCCACTGTCAATATAAAACAATCCGAAGCGGTGCTTCATATAGTTTCCATTAAGTCAAATGTGTGCCAAATGTTCAAAAACATTTGCACAGCACTAACAACTTCTACGGATTACAAATAACCGTTCCAAACAGCTTTTTTTTAATTCTTATTCTTATTCAAACAAGTTGTGTCAATTTACGCGTCACTTTTGACAGCAATCAAACAAACACCCCCGAAATGGGAATACTATGTAAGACTGAAATTAGGAACGCACGAAGAAAAAAAAATCGTTACAATTGGCAGAGCACAGACGAAAACATTTGTGGAATAAAATTTCATTGAGCAGAAAGACACGTCAACCGCGCCGAAGACCGCAAAGTGCCGATTTTTGCTTTGCAGTTTCTTCATCCATCAAATATGATTTACTCGGACTTACTTTAAGGGGCGTGTTAAGAACACATATGTAAATGACGAAAAAATATATTACATACATATGTATAATTTTAAACTTTTCTAGGCCCTCTTTGCTTTGCTTTAGTTTACTAAGAATACGCCACTGTTTACTTTGTTTGAGGCAGTGATTATGGGGCACAGTTAAATGCTCAAATGCTGCCAGTGTTAAGTGCCTGCCCCGATAAAAGTGTGCAAGTGTGCCTTTTTGACATCAATTCACTTGACTGAATGTTTGTCATTTACATAAACAGAAAAGGTCTTTGCAGTGCAATTTAACTGATTTTAATAGATTTCTGTAGGAGGTAATTACCTACACTTGAACACGCTGGAATACATTTGAGCTGAACAGATTTCAACGTACTCGTATGTACGACTGAGTGAGTATGCGCAGCGGCGCTGGAGCCGCGAAATTTGTGAAATATGAATTTCACAGCAACGAGTTGCCTCAAGTAATTTTGATTACTTTTCAAACATGACTCAACCCACAAAAAACAAAAACCTAAACCGAAAAAAAGCCACACACACAACCCGCATGAAATTACAGTTTGTAATTGAGGTTGTTAAAAACTTATTGTTGTTGCACTAAGTAGAGTGAATCTTGGTTACTTTACAGAATCAGCAGAACTGGAAAATAACATGCAAGAAGAATACACACACACAAACACACACAAAAGAGTTCACTAAACTCTTTGAATGTTCTTTTGGTTTTATTGTATTTTATGTCACCCATGCGAAAAGCGCCAAGCAAAACCAATTTCCATAAATCCACGCAGCGAAGCAAATTAGTCGCCGCGGCGCACGTGAGTCGCTCAAACTCGAAATTTGAAAAGCGTGTGCTACACTTTTGTTGCTTGAGGCGAGCGTGCGCATAAATACTTTCTAAAAATATGACAAGTTTGTAAAATCGTTTCGGTTTTGTTTGTAGGTGGAGTGGTGCCATAAGAGGACATCGTACAACAACAACATTATTTTAATTAATAAAAAAGAAATGATTTCATTTAATTTGCATAAGAAAAAAAACTGCAAATAGAAACGTTTTCAGTTTCAATAAGTTCACAAATTGTCCACTACTTTGCGATATTTGCAAAATGAAATTCAATTCAATTTTTAAATCGGATCTGCCAAAATGTTGCTACACACGCCAGCAACATTTGCAATGTTTATAAACATTATCGTA
Source organism: Suillia variegata (assembly GCA_949127995.1). NCBI lineage: Eukaryota > Metazoa > Arthropoda > Insecta > Diptera > Heleomyzidae > Suillia > Suillia variegata. The sequence continues at coordinate 44,015,126 of OX421845.1, forward strand.
AAGAAGCGTACAAATGGAATGCTGCCGCCTAAAAGTATGTGTCGTAATTTAATAGAATCACACAGCAACATAAACCGGCTACAGTGGCGTGCAAAACAAGCAATCTGAGTGTTAAGAAACATATTGTATTTTACAGTTGGAAAAATCAAAACAATTTAAAATAAGGAAACTATTTTCCACGGTCGTGGGGAAAATGATTTTTTTTTTCATTCGCATTTGTTTACGTTTTGCGGTTTTCGTGCTGAGTGTGCAAAACTGGGTAAAATACCTCGTACGGACTTTGTAAAATGATGCGGCAACAGTGGCAAATTTGTAGCAATAACAACAACAACAGAAAACCACAAAACTTGCACTTTTCAAATGTGTTGCAGCGGAAATTTTGCTCATTAAGAGACAACAACAAAAAATATACATAGAATAAAAAAATTATATGTAATAATAATAATAATAATTTAATAAAAATGCATTCGTACTCACATTGACGAAATTTTCGCGCTTTATCTCGTCGACTTCGTCGCGTTTCGAGATTCTTTTCTTCCAGTCATCCTCGCCACTCTTCTGCAGTGCCGCCAAGCGGTCTGCAATCGAGCCAGTCTTTGTTATTGTAATTGTGCGCTGATCGGGGCCCATGACCTTTTTAGTGCCAGAATACAAACAGAAAAGAAAAAAAGAAAATTTAAATATGCAATTCTACAATTAGGCAAATGACACCATGGCCGAAAAAAAAGTGTTCTAATGGATACAACACCGCAACCTAACAGATACATACATCTAAATATGCTCGTATGTATCTCAATTGATTTCTTATTATTTCAGGTAATATTATTATTATTATTATTATTATTATTATTATACGAGTATTTGTTATTATTTTATTTTTTATTAGTTCTTTTAGTTACTAAATTTGTCTTCGTACCTGAGTTAAGCTGCGTCTTAGGCCTCCCTGTAGAAATGCCGGTAGCGCTGAGGGATTACGCAGTTGCACCTCTTCTTCTTCTTCTTCTTCTTCTTCTACCTTTTCTCCAACCTCTTTTGCTTCTTTTGCTTTCTTGGCGCTTTGTTGTGCGTTATAATTCGAGTCGGTTTCGGATTCAGTTGTTATAATTGTTTTTGGTGTTGTTGTTGTTGGTCCACCTACATGACGCAACTTGACGAAACCGCCGCTCCCGATCGGAGGTAGTTGTGGGCCAATGCCAATGGGCACGCCGCCGGGCGGTGGAAGCGAAGATTGACTTTTACTTTTGGCAATGAGATTTCTGCAAAGAAAAGATAAATAAAATAACAATAAAATAAATAAACAAACATTTCAGATACGCATGCCTAACAAAGTGAATTGCATTTCGCAGATACAGATACTTTTTAATGAATACTAAAAACGAAAAGAAGAAAAAAAACGCAAAGATATGCGCTACTCCCGCGTCGGAGGTAAACACGCGAGGCCCTCTTTTTAATGCGCCACAAAACGCTGCACTTATGCGCCGTCGCAGTCACGGAAACACGCAAAGTTCATTTCTCAAATCGAGCGTTTATTTGTGTATCTTGTAGATATACAGGCAGGCAGACAGACAGACAGACAGACGAAAGAGAGACAGGCGGTCGGTCGGACATTAAGACGGACCAATGACTCAGACGCATTACGATGCTTCATAACGCAACTGCTTAATGCGACGCACAGTACTTTAAAGTAATAAAGTGTGTGACAATTGTTTTGACATTTTAGAAGTTTTTGTTTAAAAAGTATCTTAACACGTTTTTTTTTTTCAATTTAATAGTCCCACATTTGAAAAGAAAACTTTGATCTTTTTGTATTAAACTTCGATTTCATTTGGCGTGTCACTGTTTTTGCTGTTGTTGTAAACATTTGTTCATGCAACAAGTACTGTGCGCTGGACGGACTTGGAGCAAATGAGCCGTGCATGAATCGTCTTCGGTTCACAGTTGGTCATTTTGTTCGACGGTTTCTGTTTCTGTAGTCTTGTGTGTTATTTGCTTTTATTGCACATCTCGAACCACAACGCCAAAGGCGAAAGGTAGAAAATTCTGGCGTCTGTATGGAAAATTTGAAATTTGTTGTTGTCTCTCTGTAATTTTGTTGTTAGAAAAAATTTATTTATTTCTTTAAGTTGGCCAGCGTTTGGCGTTAATACGGAAATCGTGACCAGGCATTTCGGAAGTTATTGCCGCCGCCTCGCCTATTGCCTGCTTTTCTTCCTAAGCAGATCTCGCAAAGCCTAACAAGGCAAAATAATTCTGAAATGCATTTTCACCCTATCATTTGGTTTGGAACGTTAATGGGCTAAGATTTGTTTTCTTATTGTGGAAGCGAAGAATTTTTGAACGCTCATAAAACAAAAAATCGGTTTTTTCTTTGCTTTCATAACTGCTGACATTTTGACGTAAATCCATCAAATATTAATTGTGCAAAGAAAGGAAAAACTACTTCCTGAGGTACACATAATCAAAAAAGCTTTAGTAAATAATAGTTTAGTCCTCATCCTCATTTGATTACTAAGCTTCAAATGAGGATGAGGATGATATGATGACTATTCTTTATAGTTTAAAAATTCTGGTTTGTTGATACATTGATGTAAAATATAAAATAGTAAGTTTAAGTAATAAAGCAGAAAAAACACAACAACAACAAAAACAACACACTGCTAGAAAATCAAACTGAAGTAAAATCAAAATTCCATAAATGCAAAATAACAACAACAACAACAACTGGTTAAGTCTTATTCTGAAATGCTGCGCTAACAGTAATTAAGTTAGCAAACTGACTAACTAACCCACAAACTTACTAATTAACTAACAAACTGACTGACCGACCGACCGTCCGATCGACCGACTACCTGTTAATACCGATGACTACTTGAAATGATAAGCAGGTAACCACAACGCTAACAAATCAAATTTTCACATTTGAAAAGAGAGCATGAAAACGATTAGAAAGTGTTTGAATTTATTAACGTAGCTGTGGTTTTTCCCAATAAGTAGAAGAAAAAAAAATAAGTTGATGATCGTAGAAGTTCATTTGCACGTGTGATACATAATAATCCAGTCAGCAGCCCTTCTAAAAGCCAATATAAAAGGTGGCCGTGCTCTTTGGGTTATTTCAAAAATACAAAAAGAAAAAACGAAACGGATACGTAAGGCTCACTGCTTCCAAAATTTGGGTTTCTGGCCGGTAGTTTTACTTGCATTGTAAGAACAAATTCAAGTTAAAGGTAAAGTATATAAATTGAATAATTCATTTGTTATTAAAATTCAAAGCTATATGCAAAAGCATTACATTTTCAGCTCCGAAAATCGATTGCACGAAATCGATGATTTTGCATGTTTTGTAAACATTTCGTTTAGTTTTGCTGAACTTGGTTAAGCTATTATAGAAAAATACGCCTTCTATTTTAGCTTCTTCATACGAAGGTCATTCTGGGCTTTATCAAGAGCGGCTGTTGATGAAATGCGAACCAATTTTAATTTGTATAAACATTTATGCCAACAAATAAAAATAATTTTGTTAAGTGGCGTTTAGGCCTGCGTGCTTTGGCCATGATTAATGGTAGAAAACTGAAGAGGGAAACAACAAGACAAGACAAGACAAAGTGTTTAGCGCAAGTCTAATTATTGAAAAATATTTAATAAGGTTATTGTTGTTTAAATTAATTGAAAAACAACAACAATGCGAACAGTTTAGGTCAATTAATTTACACCATTAAATGGGAATGAATTATTTGTGAAAAATTGCAAATAACAAATTTAGATTTGAAAAATATTTCTAGTGGTTTGAAAATCCTTTGAATTGTTCGCCCCCCTCCCCCCCACTGATACTGCTCTGCACTCGCCAGAATGCAGTTCAGTAGAATGACATCGCCCATAACAAGCTGATCGTGAACGCGTAAACAAGCAAATTCTTTGAAACATTTGCAAAACTTGTTCCGACTGCGTGGCACGATTTTAGAATCTTGAATTGCCACGCGCCTTCGTTGTGCATACTTAGTTTAGGCGTTTCGAAGCAGCGCCGACGCAGATGCAACTACGCGCAATAACTCGAATCCAGCAACTCAATGAAAAGGCAATTTAGAAAACGAAATTCAGGTCAAAGCGACAGATTAATGCGGTGCAAATGAATGAGATATTCGCTTAGTTGCAGTCTAGAGTTTGCAAATATTCGAAACATATTTTTGGTTCAAAACAAACTTCGAATTTCAGAATCGGATGTTGGACTACGAATGGATTCGTTAGATTCTGGTTGATCTTAAGTATTGTCTTAACATAAGTAAACGAATAAAATCATAAAGTAATTATTTTCAATCTTCAAGATAATTTAAAATACAAAACTGGTTTGAAATAATTTGAACTCGTGTATCTGCTTAACCGATTAATCAGTATTCGAATTAGAGACTCTAATTGTTGTACAATAAATTAATTAAAAAATGCTTATCGATTGGCGGAAGTATTGCATAAATTTTAAAAAATTCTTAGAAAAAGTGAGAAATGCATTTAAGAGCGAAATTAATTGGAAAAATAAAAAATATGGTGTATCCAACAGATACGAATCACTGCAAAATGAAATGCGAAAGCAGTGCCCCAATGCAGGCAATGCCCCAGCACACGCTCTTAGCCTTGGCTATTATAACACTTAGCACAATGTTAGCTAGTTTATACTTAGCGCTGGTGCTGATGGCTCGATATCAAAAGACGCAGATATGAAAGCCGTGCCAAGGAGTGGCCAATGGCCATCATCACGTGCTTATTGCGAAAGCATAGCAAAAAACCACAACAACAACTTATCGAGCTGTGCATTCTTCAGAACGTGCTGACATCTGCCGTGACTTTTCCTCACACACACACACAACAAATACGAGTTTTTTTTGTTTTTTGTTAATTTCCACAAATTAGAGACTCTGCTTTTCGATTCCCTTTCCACCGACTTCCGTCGACGTTCATTTAAGTGGAAAAACGTTTTCTAATGGCAAAATTTACTTCGGCAGATAAATGAGCAGGTTGTTTTGTTGTTGTTGTTTTTATATTCTTAGTTTTTATCATAGGTCAGAGGGCAAACATGCCCTAAATGCGAAAAGTGATATGGGTGGGAGCGCCCATATATTTTCAAATTACAAAAAAAAAACCTAAAAGCGAAAAGGTAACCTGAAAGCTTGACGATTCGACAGGAAAATTGTGCGGTCGCAAAAGCGATAATTAGGCGCACTGTGGTACAAATGTTTTTTTTTTTTTATTTTATCGAAAGAACAATTTGAACAAAGCTCTTAAAATCTTTACATAAATTGAACACTAAATTACTCGAAATGGAGGTTTTGCAATACACATTTTTTATTTGTGTCAAATGTCATATTAAATTCACATTTTAATGTAAATGTCAAATGTTCCAGAAATTAAGTGAAGAAACTCTTATGGCAAAACAACAACAAATAATCGTAGTTGTGTGAGTGCTTTTAGATGAACTTTATTGTCATGCAACCAAGGTGGAAATCAAAATGACATCAGCGTTAAATTTAAGAGCAGTTCCAAGCGAATAGCGACCACAGTAGATGAACCTATCCTAATGATTGTAAAATATAAAAAGGTGGCAAGGTGTGGTCGTGCTGAATTTGATGCAATTAAAAAAAAATTCAATTGAATTGCGAAATAAGCGGAAAATTGCGCTTCTTGAAGTGAACATAAGAAAAAGTATGATTCAAAAGCGGAAAATGTAAGTTTGCATTAAATGCTGAAAGCAAAAGTGTTAACAATTACAACATCAGCATCATCCATCCACTCGTCACATTGCAATAGTAACAACAACAACAACTACAAAAACAATAACAACGACAACGCTGACGAGTATTGCACATGGTTGCCACACTTTGCTGAGCAGCAAAATAGTATAAAACAAAAAAAATTAAAGTACTAAAACAACAACAACAACAACAGTAAGTGTAGTGAAAACAAGCCAAGCACGAAGTTTTCATTTTCTCGCATTTGAAATGGCGCTAATTACGCAACAATTTCGAATTTCGAACGCTTATCGTCAAGGCTTGTTAACAAATGCGCTTATTGCTGAGTTAGCAGGCCTTTTGTTGTTGTTGATGCCGATGTTATAAAGCTGGCATACGGAAAGGAGCAAACAGCTCAAAGGTAGCTAAACATTTAAGAAAAAAAAAAAAACACAAAAAAAGAAGCGATGATTTAATTTTCGCTTTTAGCTAAATTTTTGCAAATAAAATTATTTCACTTGAAATCCGTAAAAAACAAGAATCCACGAAGCGTGCAGTTTGCTCAAAGTGAAGTCGGCTTCAGGCACTTGAGGCGTCTCAAGATACGCATTTCTCCTCATATATAAAAATGTCATTTGCGTATTTTGTGCTTTTTAAAGTTGACGCTTTGAATATGAATATTAGAAATTAAATTTAAGATTTTCTTGAAAAACGGAAAACACAAAAAAGAAAAAATTAAATCACCGTCAAAAGTTCGAAATTGCCATTTAAGCTGCTCTGCAGCCGACAAAGAAAGTTGATTAAACTTCCGTCAGAACAGCAGACAAAAGAGTTGCCACATGGAACAAATACAAGAACACTTGCAACGAAGATACACCAACAAAACAACAACAACAAAAAAAAAAGCACGCACTCAGCACACGAGCCACTTGCAACTCAAAAATGCTGCACAGCAGCCGCCCAGCAGCCAAACCAAAAAGGATTCCTTCTTTTTTTAATTATTCCCCAGGGACGTACACAACTCAACGAAACAGACACATGCAAGTGGCCAGAACAAAAACCAGAAACAACAACACCAAGAAGTTGTTTCTTTGTTTTTTGTTTAAGAGCAGCAGCAGCAGCAATCGAACATGGTGCAATGTGTTAGCTATCAAGCTCCTGCCTTCTGCCGCCGCCGACCACTGGCAACATTGGCATTTCGATTGGACAAAAAAAAACCGACCATGTCTCTGAAAAGTTACAAAAGGGAACGAATTATTCGTTTCATCTGGTTTCGTTTGGTTAAACCAGTCCTACTCCTGCCATAAAACAATATCAAGTTATCTGTCTGTGGTGGATTGTTTCTGTGCGCATCCTTTGTGTGTCCCCACAGCAGCGCTCCTTTGTTAGCGTTTGTCTTGGCTGGTTATGATTTTTTGTTTGACTTTCTAAAGAACTGCTTTAAGAAAGCATCGTTTAGTGGTTTTGAAGTGATACGGATTTAACACAATGAATATTCATAATTGTCGAATATTCGATTAAAAGTTTTTTATACCGCTTTCAAATGTTCAAATTTGTTTAAGGTTAATGGAACTTAGAGTTGAAATACATAAAAACTGGAGGTTCTAGGATAATTCAAAAACAACATCTGCCACGAAGTTATTTAGTCCGATTATGTATCTCGATCGTTAGTCTAGGTGAACTTTTATTTTCTAATTCGAAAGCTGCAGCCAAACAGATTGTTTGTTGTCATGACGATAACTTATAATTTGTAATTCAAATATTTGAAAATTATTTATTTTACAAATTACAGAAATTGTTTAAGCTAAGGAGTGCGTCATTAGAAACTTGTGCACAGTTTTTCTACTGTAACTTTTTTATAAGAATTCAAAATTCAAATTTTTTGATCATGTTAGCTTTGAAAAACATGTCGGATACGTATTATGCAAATTTTTGCATTAATAGTTGGTTATTCAGAGAAAAAATGAGCGAAGAACAAAAAGTGCGTGAGGAAATTATTAAAAATTTCATAAATAATCCTCATTTCACATACAAAAGGATTGCAAAAATTGTGAAAGCTCACCGGAACACAGTATCGAAAGTACTTCAAAAGTTTAAGGCGGACCTTAGCTGTAATCGGAAGCCAGGAACAGGCAAAAAAAATGGTTCTGGTGACCAAAACAAAACGAAGACGGTGGTTACCATGCTGAAGAAAAATCCGAATCTCTCAGGACGAAATGTAGCTCGCAAAGTTGGATGCTCTGAGTCTTTTGTACGGCGAGCGAAAGGCGAAGCTGGTCTGAAGACATACAAAGTTCAAAAAGTCTCAGATCGGAATGCAGCAAAAAATGTTGAGGCAAAAACGCGTGCTCAAAAGCTTATCAACAATTTTGTGAAAAAGTACGAATGTTGCATAATGGATGACGAAACATACGTTCTTTCCGACTTTTCTCAGCTTCCTGGCCAAGAATTTTATGTTGCCGATGCTAGAGGAAATGTCCTAGATAAATTTAAGACCCAAAGAAAAGCAAAGTTTCCAAAAAAATTTCTCGTGTGGCAAGCAATTTGTAGTTGTGGCAAACGAAGCAACATTTTTGTGACCACCGGGACAATTAACACGGAAATTTATAGTAAGGAGTGATTACAGAAGAGACTTCTACCATTTTTAAGACAACATAAAGTGTCTACCTTCTTTTGGCCTGACCTTGCTTCGTGCCACTATAGTAAAGCAGTCTTGGATTGGTACCAGAAGAATAACATTGTGTTTGTCCCTAGAGAGGCGAACCCACCGAATTGCCCAGAGCTCCGGCCAATCGAGAGATATTGGGCTCTGGTAAAAAGGGAATTGAAGACCACTCAAAGGGTATCTAAGGACGTGGTTGATTTTCGGCGTAAATGGTGTGCTGCCAGCCAAAGGATCAAGGAAGACACTGTAAAGGCTCTAATGAAAGGAGTTGCGGAAAAAGTCAATAACTTTATCATTAATTAATTATTTTTTGTATTACTTTTTTTATTATTACTTAGAATAAAATTTTCTTTGATAATATGTAATTTTTTTGAAAATTGATTTAGTGGTTACTGAGATATTTTTATTTTTCGATGCACACATTTCTAACGACGCACTCCTTAGTTTGTCTTTAAATTGATTTTGTGGCTAAAAGCATTAACTTATGCTATTCCGACTTGATGGAAATGTTGCGATTTAAAAAATAATGTGTATATGTATGTATATATGTATGTATGTACTTGCAGTAAAGCATTCATCATTCACGCTTGAGGTGTAATTTTCAAATGCAGTAGTTGCACGGCACAAGACGTGAGGTCAAGAAAGCACGCAGCAAAGCACCAGCCAGCCAACCAGCCGGCCGACCGACCCGCTGCAATTATTTTGCCATTAAATCTTAATGTTGCACTTGTACTTTGAACGCTGAGATGATGAGTTAGCAGAGTAATTGTGGCGCAACCAACAAATACAATCGATCGCCACAAGACTTTGATTGCAGCGGTCGAGGGCAGCCTTTGGTGGCTACTACTCACTCACGTATGTTAAATCCCGCTGACCTTAAAGTTTCATTTTTTCTTTCGCATTTAAGCCTTACATTAAAAATAAAACAAGAAAAATTATTAAACAAAAAACAGCGTAAAAATTGCAAAATGAATCTTTTTCAAGCGTCATAAATCACCTCCTCGCGCTGCACGAATTCGACAATGACAAAATAAAAGCCAGCCTCAAAAATTCAATTATGCAATTTTATGGTAATTTCTTTCTTTCTGTATTTTAGTTTTTGTGGTATTACCTTTATTTGATTTGTTCATACTCAATTTTTAAGATAAAATCCAAACTGCCACTTGGCCATTAAATTCGGCTGAGCGGACTTCAATGCGAGTCCATGCGAGCCGTTGCTGCGTTCATAGCGGCAAATAATGATTGTTTGGACAGACACAATTTGAGGTTCAAGTACCAATCGTGAGTCAGCTTCCAAATAGGCAAGTATTATACATGAACATTTTAAAATTGCCATACACAAAAAAAAGTTGTAATAATAAAAAAAAGTAAATGGAACTCTGAAACTGCCGCAAGTAAATGTCAAAACGGATTTCAATTACTGTCGCTCTTTGAAACTGAAGACGCGCGCTCCTCCGACTTAAACTGAAATGTCAGTGTCGAGTTTCATAGCCGCGCAATGAAGCAACTATTTTTCCCACGATAGTTTAACTACGAACGCAGTTATTTTAACTACATATTTCAACAACATTTCTTTGAGTTTCAGTTGAACCGATTCTTAAAACCGCCTCGTACGACTTTCGTTGGAATTATGGAAGGAATTAAGCGTTTACAACTTGTATATAAAGAATGTTTTTATTTTGATTGCTGTTCTGTCTGTGACTATCGCGTGCAAGCGTCACATTTAAGTTTTTTTTTGCATTTTTTTTGTATATTTAACATATTTTTTTTTTCTTTTTTTTTGATACCTTTCAACCAAGTTTTGCTAAAATGACAAACGAGTTTTTCTGCTTGGCTGTTTGCCGTGTTCGGTCAACTTGATCTGACTTGACTGTCTGACAATAGTCGGAGTTAACTATTTCTCGTGTGTTTTTGTTATTAACTCAAGATACGGTTTTTGTGGACTGTTTTTTTTTTGTGTGTTTTTTTTTTTTGTTAAATGTGGATTTTTTGCACGTCGACCTTCCTATTCACAACAACAATACATCGCTTAATTTTGGCTTTAAAATTTTGGTTTTCTTTTCTTTTCATTTCAATTCATTTATTGTATTGCTTTAATGTTGTATTTAATATTTAATTGTTGGTCTCTTTGTTCGATTCAAGTTCAAGGCGTGGCTGCCGGTTGACGATATAGTCACAGTCGCTTGGTTACAAGAAGACAAATCAATTACGAATTTACGTAAGCATGTTCAATTATAAGTTAATAAACATATAAAAAATACGTTCTTAACCGTTATGATGTTAACTCTTATATACATATATATCTATATATACTCGTATATATATATGAACATATATCGATTTAAACGACGTTTCAAGTAGATTTCAATTTGGAAATGCATGTCGCATCACAATTAATTTGTGTATCACAGAGTAGAAATGAAGGCAGCTACTTGCAGCACTTCACACACCCACACAGTAAAAAATGCATTTCGATAAGGGCACAACAACATCCACAAACAAATAAACCCTCCCGAACTCCCGAAAAATAAGTCACTTCAAATGGAAGAGGAAAAGCACGAAACGTGAAAACGCGAGCTACATGCAAAATGCACAGAGGAAATACGTTAACGAGTATAAAACATTTAACAATCTGGCAAAAACAAAATTACGACAAAAAGTTGATATCGTAGAAACAAAAGCCTGACAATAATATTTTAAGAATTTCAAACAATTTTGAACTTACATTACATTAATGTAACAATTAAATAACTCTAATTTAATGTAACAAGTTCCGTAAGGCAAACATTTGCTTCGTTGTAGCACGAAAACATTTTTTTATTTTATAAAAAACTTTAATATTTTAAACTTATTTAAATCAAAGTTTGCAGAGTATATTTTTTTAGTTTTTAATTTTCCATCTGCTACTATGAAAAATAAAAAATGTTCTACTGTGTAAAAAGCCACACACTCGTTTTATTTAATACGGAACTCAGTCTCTGTATTACAGAGATTGGCGGGGGCAGGGGGTCTTAAAACGCGTGTTTCCTTTAACAACAACAAAACAAAAGATAAGTTTGTTTTGACGGCAATGGATCGTTACGCAGCAACCGGCGTTTTTACTACGCTTTTACGGCGAAAATCCCACCCAGACAACACCCCCAACGCCAAAAACGGATGCAATACTACATTGAAAAGACTAAGGGTTGATTTTTGAGAGAGAGAGACAGACGGTCTACTACGCTTTTGTATACATTGCAAACTCTTTCAAAGGCAGAATGAATATGTGAAGTAAGGCAAGAGAGAAGAACTGAGCGAACTTAATGTGAATATATTTAATCAATGCCTAAAGAGTTTTTTTACTTTCATTTGTTGGTTATAATATTGTATAAACAATGTCAGTTATAAATCAAAAATATAAAATAAATTTAAATATATATATTCGTGTGCTCTTATCTTGTATTTGAACATTTTGTAGCACCAATTTGTGAATGTAATTTTAATCTAAGCAGAAATGTTACTCATTCTACAAATATTGTCAAGAGTCTGTTTGCTTTTTCATAAGCGCGTGCAAACGGAAGTACGTCACTAAAAGTTTTTGAGATTAAAACAACAAAATCGTAAAGGTTTATCAGCAAAGGAAATGCGTTGTTTTGGTTCACTCGAAAGCAAAAAGCCTCTGAAGACTTCACTTAAACAAATCCTTTTCTAAATACGTTCTACACTTTGGAGTTCCAGCACAGCTCCCGAGTAGTTTTTTCCGCGCAAATATGAGCTCAACTGAAGGAATTTTATCACTGCATTGAAAAAATGTATCGCACATTTATCTTTGTGCTGATTAATTGGATTTGCTATTTACGCTGTTATTAAATATAATAAAAATATAAATTTAAATGTCTACTTTGCCAACAAGCGAAAGATTAGAAGTGTCGACGAGAGATGCGGCTGCAAGTAATTCGCAAATATCTGCATAAAAAATATCAAAACAAATAAGCCTATTTTTAGTGGAGCAAAATAGAAACGCTCGAGATACTAAAGACGAAGTCGTCTGCGCGATCCATGAGATAAACCAACTCAAGAAGCTCGCCAGAACGCCTGCTACTGACACAGCCCGGGCGGATATTTACTCATACATATACTGGCTAGATAACGAGATAAAAACAAAATCACATTTATATGTTATCAACATTTTAAGCCGCTTTGCAAATTTTTCTCTCTCAATATAAAAGCACAAACGAACAAAATTCCGCAGCACAGTGCGGAATCTCAATCAATCGTGTTCCAGATAGAAGAAGGAGAACAGGTCTAGGAACGTCGAGCGCACCAACGAACGAAAAATCATCTGGCCAAAATGTGCAACATTATACGATTCTTGATCGCGACAGTTTTAATGTCCCCTATGGTCTTGGCACAGCCGCAACAATCGCCCAATGCGGCGCTCTTCAACCAGCAAGGACTGGCGCGTCTCTTCTTCCAATCGCGCATCACGGAACAGGATCCGATGGTATATTTCGCTTGCTTTAACGATTACATTGAGAGATCGAATCAGATTGGCGCAATATACAGCGAGGACTTTAATACGTGCCGGCTCAAGGCAAACGCATCGCGTGATCAAGTCGATGACGAAGTTGTCACTGAGCGCAAGGACATCGTCGTCTCTTCGGAGGGTGTGTGCAGGCGCTTGAACACCTGTAATGACCAGAACAACACTCTAAGCATGTTTAATTGCCATGCGAATATGGTGAGTTACTTTAGAAAGATCTTCAAAATCTTTACAAATATCATATCCCATATTAAATGCAAAATAAAACTTTTCCAATGCATTTATTATGCGTCAAATATATCCACGGGATTACAAACTAGTCCATTAAGGCAATTTTCCTCAGAATTAATTGAGTAATACGAGTTTTTACAGGGCGCGAACAATACAAAGGACACCTACAGTATTTCCGGTAACGCCTCCGAGTTTGCCACAGTGCTAAGCGAACGATATCGTCTGATAGACTTGCGTCACGAACAGTGTTGCCATGCTGCCGAACGGGAGCACGTCGAAAAAACAGCCAATAACCACAATCACTTGCAAGCCTGTCTTGAGGGACGTGTTAAACCAAATTCAGGAACTACAACTACAACAACCGAACCTACGACAACAACCACCACAACCACTACCACAACGGTGGCTCCAATAATTTCATCAACTTTTTCCCCAATAGCAGAAAATCTACCCAACGCAGAAGCGCTCGTTCAGAGTCCTCAAGGCATGCAACAACAATTTGCGCGTCTTCTAAATTTACTAAACTAACCGAAGAGACCACAGCAGATCTGGTGGAGCTCTTCGCCGAACAACAGTTAAGATTCCGTGGTAGTGGGAACGAAAACGCAACTCATGTGTGTATGTGCGTGTATACTGGTTGTTAATGCGAACCAAAATGTCCGTTTTAGTCCACGCTTAACCCGAGCGAAAGGTTAAAACCTTTGTTTAAAGCAAAACTCCCCCTTTCGATTGATTTTGAACAAACAATTTGCAATAAGCCTTTTTGGTAATACGACTCTTACAAATCAAAGCAAAAATATTAAAATTTACCTTGTCGAAATCCACCCCAGACATTAGCCAAAATCAACCCTCGTTTAGCAAGGGCTAATAGATTTAACCATGTGCTTAAGTAAATATTTTTGCTGAAAACAGCATATTGCACACACAACAGTTCGGTGGTAATGAAGCAGGACATGTTATACCCCTTTAAATATCTTTCCAGTATTTCACACGTACTCGTATACACCATCCCACATGTCAAGTTCTAAAGTCATTATTAAGTAAGGTTTGATACTTTTTTCAAATATTTTATGCTCTTTTATAAGCTTAACAGAAATAGAAAGAACTACCTGCATTTCCGCCATTCGTTTGAAACTCACCGAGTTATTCTAAGTGAAATATATTTGCACATTACATACAAGACTTACCTGAAAAAAAAGAAAAAAATAAATTATTTATAAAGCTGTTCTTTTAAAATAGCAAACTTAACTTATTCATATGTAACAAAATCTTATCAAATTAAATTAAATTAAAAACGAATACAACCAAAACCAAAACAAACAATTTTCAATGTTGCCTTGACGATATTTAAATTGTATTTGAATTAGGCGGGTATTAATCAAGTGAAGTTAACATTTGTGAAATGTAATTTAAGGTAATTATTTCTGAAAGAGCTGAGCAACTGACAAGTCCACTGTTAGCTCAATCTTAAGCACAATTAATCTTTATTGAACTGAAATACACTGGTCAGATTATAAGCCAAGTAAATGATGAGGAAATAACAATCGAACAATTGATGACATTTCAAACAACACGAACAAAATACAAAATAAAAAATTAAAAAATAAAGCTGAAGTAACGATTGTCGACATCACATCACATCACATCGACTATTGTTATGTTGAAATACTTATCCGTAGCAAGAAGTTACTCACCGCTGTATTACAACACACGGCGGCAACCGAAAACACACACACAACTAGCTCCAAACATTATCCCAAATAGAACAGGTTTGTGGAGCATTATAAATGAAAAAAAAAATCGAAAAAATACTAACGTCAACATCGTCATAATCAAGATCATTTTCAGAGTTTCATCGCTATAAAAACCATTGGATACAACAGAGACGACATTTACAACGACACAACGACACAACAATACAACATTTGGAACTCATGGAAAACTCAATGAAGCGTCAAAATAATTACGGCTACTTATGGTAATAATGCATACTAGACCAAAAAAGATAACCTCTAAAGCGATAAAACACGAAAGGCCCCAAATTTGCAACTGTGAAGTCAGAGGATTTGAAAACCCCTCGGAATCTATGAGCTTCTTCGACTTTCAAATAGAATTGCCAAGTTATCTTGCATCTCCTATAAGGTACGAGTAGACGAAAGCCTTAACAGAGATTGTAAGTTTAATAGCGCAGATACTGCAGTCAGATATGAGCGAAAAGTTAAGAACCTTGAAGTTGCGTTCTTGTATATCCAACTAAGGAGGCTATTAGAAGCTCCGTTTTAAAGTACACTGAAAAAAAGGAAAAATGTTTAATTTTTTCTGTAATGTTGTTTGTCAAAACTAAACATTAATAAAACAATTGGCAGAGGACAGAACTTAAAGTGACTAATACGATCCGCCGATAAACTTTGTTCGTAGTATCAAGTTGACTTTTATGTTAAGCGTTGCCAGATTTTTATTTGCGGTGTAGCAAGTGACGTGTAAAGCTTTGTGGGGGAAAAACTTGTTGTGCGAGAAGAAACACCTGCGTGAAACAAGTGTTTTTCCTCTTACATGACATGGCCATGGCCATAAAAACGCGTAAGAGACTGCGGGCAAAAGAGATGTCGGAGCTGTGAAAACAATTTCTAATTAAGCATTTATCTGTCAGCTTTTAGTTGGCAACACTGAACACCGACCGACCGACCGACCGACTGTCTGCCGGCCGGTTTGTTTGTTTGTTTGTTTGCTATGTTGTACGTTTATGTAGCATGCGCAAATTACAGCTGAGAGTGCATTAAATGTGCGACGCTGAATTCCACTCGAATTGCATTGGCGGGCAAAACTACCAAGTATTTTTAATGAGCAGTAACTTCTTATTCTTCTTCTTCTAATTTTTGTCGTTGTTGTTTATTTTAATGACATTAGCTGGAAAATAAAAATATTTTAAATACAATAAAAAAACAAAGAAGAATATTACTGCAAGTATAACTGTTGACTTCATATGCGAAGATATCTTATCTAACTATTGGTTATGTTTTCTCAACATTTCTTTAGAATACATCTAAAGGCCTGATTACTTGATGCTCGTATATGTATCGTAAATGCCTCGCTGATCCTCTTACAAGCTTTTGTATTTCAGCTGGTTTTTATCTTCCAGCTTGCTGTCCATAGTAAGTGTTCATCTTTTGTTAAAAAGTTCCCAATGATTAATTACAGATTTTCATTTTCATAATCTCAAAAATGATTTGTTAAACTCTTTTTAAATTTTGATTTAAATTTTTTTAATTTCAAAAACTATTTTCAAATGTTGGGTTCTTATCGAAGAGTTCATTACAGAAGTTTCTTAAAAATTGAGATTTGATCCAGTAATTTTGCTTTTTCTATATTAAAGCGAGTCGTTAGGTTTGTTCTGCCAAAAAGGAAAGAAGACGAACATCAGACGATTTTGCACCCACCGACATCTTCTGCGATTGAGTTGAATATTTCAATTCGATGATCCTAAAGATTTAAAATCTAACCTACATTTAATATATTCAAGTTTTCAGTTCATCACATTTAAATTTATTTTTTAGTAAAGAAAACTTGCTAAAGCAATGAATTTTATAAGCTTCCTGTTTGCTTACAGCTGAAAACTGAAAATCGAAACATGAAACATGACCCACTGACCAAAACAAATTGAATTTACGATCAGTAATTTGCCGATTTTTTTATGAAAAAAAGAAGTATTACTAATAAGTGTGGAATGAAATAAGTAATTAACTAAAGTTACACAATACCAGGAAATTACGCCAACAAAATGTTATATCGCAAAAATGCATCATCCACAGTGGGTAATGCAACTGGCTTAAATTTTGCTATTAAATG
Organism: Suillia variegata; assembly: GCA_949127995.1. Classification (NCBI taxonomy): domain Eukaryota; kingdom Metazoa; phylum Arthropoda; class Insecta; order Diptera; family Heleomyzidae; genus Suillia; species Suillia variegata. The sequence goes on from OX421845.1 coordinate 44,032,104, forward strand.
AAAAACAAACTTGAAACTGGGATCGCATACTTCGATAGTTTTTTACATATGGCCAAGAAAAAATGCTGCAAACGAGTTTGTGCTGTGCAAAGCTGTGCACAGCGGAGGAAAATGTGTTTATAAAACGTGAGATAAAAATGCAAATAGGCGGATTTTGCCTACTCGAAATAATTGCGCCAGTAGGCAAGTCAGTCAATGTTGAGCTGGCCAACAATTAAAATTCAAACTAATCGTTTAATTAAAATAAATTGTAAACAAAAAAGTAAAAAGTAAAAAAAGTTTGTGGAGCAAAGCTCGAATTCGAAATACGTGTAATGAAAGAAAAATGATGAAGGCGTTAGTCAATGGAAACCGCACAAGTGGAGTGGCTCAAATTGGAATTGACGAACAACAAAAAAGTGGTATACAAGTGCGAACGAGCCAGTGCAGAATTGACCATTTTAATTGTACGCGCTTGAGAAGCAACAGTCGCCGCGCATGCCCAGACCGACATGTCGGTTTTTCCTTCTTAACATGGCCAAAAGCACAATAACAGAAGAAGGAAAACTTGTTTGGCCTGCCACTGAGGCGGCCGATCTCAGGCGCACTTATCGTTGACATCTGCGGTCACAGCAGCAGCATCAGCATCAGCAGCAACAACAGCACCGCCAAAACCACACAAAACCTGGATGCCGCAAGTGCCTTTGGCGCACACCACCTCTCGCAAGGAGAGTCATAAGCTATTCGCGTCCGTCTGTTGCACGCTACTTTCATTATTTTCAATTTAATCACGAATAGCAAAACTTTTAATAAAAAAGATTTACTCATACGAATTGTGAACTGTAAAAATTCGATTCTTTAACTAGAATAACTTTAAAACTTTCGAAATATAACAGTTTTTTATTTTATATATGTAAGTATTTCACTTTATTTATGTTCAATTTAGACTGCAATTTTATTTATTTCGTCGATGCGATAAAGTACTCTGCGTCGTTTTATCCCTCTGCGCATGTGCGCCCATTCAAGCGTTCGTGTATGGGTGTACTTTGTTGGTGTAGTTGCAAGCGAATTCAGGTCATTCGCATTTTAGCATAAAGTTTTCACATTTTTAGGCGGCAAACGTGTTTGCGGCGGCACTTGTTGCGGTTGTTATTGTCATCGATTATGGCTATTCACTTCGACCGACCAAACAACCAATCGCCCAGCAGGCCGGTTGGTCGGCCGTTCGGTCGGTCGGTCGGTGGAAAGTGCTGCGCAAATTGATGATGATGAAGCGATTGACTGCATCTTGGCACTTGTAAATTTTGCTGCTATACCAGATTGACGGCATTAATTATGCAAAGTCATTAATAATCGATTTACAAGATGGCGTATGCAAAAACTGCAAAACTAAGACGATTAACTTGTCAAATGGCGATTTGTGCAGTTTCCTGCGATGCGATGCGTTGCAACAGCGTGAGAAGTAATTCGATCCTTGGCGTTGATAATTTTCATTTTGTATTTTATTTCTAGTCATTACTCAAATATTTACAAGCTCGTGAAAGTTTTAGGCGAGAGTCGATTAGCGGCGTAATGTAAGACAATTTTAAGAAACAAACAATGCAAAAATTGTAATTAAACAAGTTTTGATGTGTTATTAAAACATCAAAGCAACTCTTTAAGTGTGCATAGTTTGTGGAGTTACATTAACTCTTCTCAATGTTGCTTAATATTCGCTCATTTGTTTAAAATATAATTAACTGATGTGGTTACTATATAAAAATTTATAAATACGCCAGTGCGGCCATCACCAGCATATCACAATATTCTACTTCAGTGCTTTTAGTTTATTGTTTGTCACTCCAACTGTCAGTTGCGCTGTCAACTGTCAGATGGCGTAAGAGCAACTTTGCAAATGTGGCAGCATGACGGGAAATTGCAACTGCACAACAAAAAACAAATAATAATAGTCAGTAAGAATTGTATACACAAAACGGAGCTGCAAATTCTTTCGAGAACAAGAGACACAAGTAGGAAAGTGCCTACATATGCAGTTTCTATGAAGATGCTTTAAGTATGAGAGCGTAAGCACTTTGAGTGGCTATTGGAACGAATTGTATAACATTTTGTTTCTGTTGCAATTGCAATTGAAAGCGAAAGCAATACAAAATGTTGATCAAAATTGATTGGTTTATACTAAAGTTGTTTAGCTTTAGATATTGGCGGAAACCACATATTCAAATATAATCTTAGGTTTCAGATTTTACATAATAAATACGAGCATATGAAGATGAATAAAATATTTAAAACATTCTGTTTTGAAATTGTTTATTCGTAAATTCACTTTAAATTCGTTTTTCAATAAAATCACTTTTACTTTCATTATCTCAAGGTTCGACTTCGACTTTGGGATACCATGTGGCCCATCGTTAAATGAAGAAACAAATTATTCCACATTCTAGTTAAACTCAAAACCTTAATTATAAAGTACGTCCAGCAAATGCCGAAAGCGTTACAAATGCAAATAATGGAAATCTTCAAGTATTTATCAGATGCATTTCAATGAAAACGAAAACCAACCATCAGCTGTAAATGGCCAAAAACATCAGCAAGGAAACCGAAATAAAGAAAATCTGTTCAAGCAACCAAGCTGCATTAAGGTGTAGTTGGTGAACAAAAACAACAACAGCAACAACAAAAAAGAATAATAATGCAATGCATTTATAAGAATACAAACGTTTCGTGCTGCGTGCAGATGCACAGATATAATATCTTGTATCTTTTCAGCTGTCTGCAGGGAATAAGGGGCGCCTGTACAGGAAATCTGTGGGCTGCATTCAAAATCGAAAGAATAACACTCAGCGAAAAAATAATCAAAATAAAATTCAATGAAAGATCATCAAGAGTAAAGACTTTTTACTGATTGTGTAACTTCATTTCCGGTCTTAATTTATAACCCCGTAGATTCAATGAAGTGCAGTTCAAAATTGTACAAAAGCAAATTAACATTTTTGTAACTTAAAACAATATAAAATACGATCTATATTATCAAATTATTGAATACAAGAAATGTGACTGAACAAACTAAACAAAGCTGTGAAGCTGTAAGATGCAAACTATTCAAGGTATCGTGGCCAACTTTAAGAAACTTGTTATACATATTACTAACGCGTTAAGCTTTATAATCTGAAACTTCGATTTAAGTTAAGTAATTTCTTTTAACAAATCAAGAAAAACGCAAACAAAATCTTGGTGGCTGCTGACTTTTTCTTGTTCAAGGCAATTAAACTACATGCGAAGTTTGTACTCGTATATACATAAATACAATTCTTGTGTAAAGTTCAATGCCCAGCCGGAAAAGTTTACTGCCATATCATGTCTGTCGTTCTGTCTGGGTTTTAGTATTGTGCCTAATGAGTTGTCAACTTGCTGTCTCCACTTTTCAGCAGAAGAGCTACTTGCGTCAAGAGACTGTCAACCACACCTACTGCGCCATCTTCTCATAATATTTTTCTAACAAGTATTTTTGTTCTGTCTGTCTTTGTGTCTGTATCATTTTGTTATCCTGCAGCATATTGCGCCAGTCTAACTGACTAACTGACTGACACTCGTTGTTGAAACAAACAAAAAAATAACATTTCTGCATTTTATTTGCTTTGCACCTTGTTTTTTTTCTATTTCTTTGTTGTTGTTGATAATGTCAACAGTGTCAGTGTCAAACTGTAATATTTACAAAAAGTTTTCGTACACTGAAATTATTTTCGTTATTGTTTTTGTAAAGAAAGAAGATTCTGTCGACGTCCACTGTTGCAACTTTATTTGTTTGTTTCAATAGAAATTTTCGTTTTCGAGAAGTCAAACTTTTCGATTGCTTGAAATGTTGAAATTTCCTTCGGTTGGTTTACATTAACTTCTTTTATATTTATTTTGTTTGATGACTTTGTTATTTTTCTGCACTGAACGTTCTGAATCATCTTGCGGCGGGACACGTCGTGACTGTAGACCGTAAGTCAGTGAGAGCACTGCCCATAAATGTCGTCATTTATGACTTTAGTTAGTTTGGTTCGTTGCCTGGCGATTGTAATAAACTTCCTTGTAAGGATAACAAATATAAATATATTTTCATGAGTCAGTTGACTTTTATGGAGCGCACCACTTTTGATACTAGCCTAGCGTATGTTTTGTTGTTAGCGAAGAGGAACTCCACTAAACTTTGTCATTCAATAATTTCATGGTTTTTTTATACTTAACTCTTATAAGAAAGCTTAGGTTTTTAATTCGTCCATGAATTTTACTTGGTAGCTATGGATAGATCTGAATGGAGGCGTAAAATTATTGTAATAATTTCTTCATGAGATTTTTAATTAAACTCAAACAAGATGGACAAATTGCAAAAAGCATCATTTATAAATTTCTTGCACGATGTATTTATTAAAGTAATTAATTTTATATTAATTACAAGTTTATATTGACAACCGAAATGCTGAAAACATAAGTAAATACTTATGTACCTACCTACGCATATCAAAAGTTTTAACATAAAAGTCCATTTTGCTATAAATGGCCAGAAGCCATTAGGCTATTTCAAAACTTAATTAACTTTATCAGTAGGTGGCACCGATGGCGAAACTTCAAAATGCGTGGATTAAACTAGGTACATACATACTTATATACAATCATATGCATAGCCATGTGCGTAAATGTATTTAAGCGACAGTTTATCTTTTGTTTTCAAGCCAAATTTGATGAAAAAAAAGAAAGAATATGAATTGACTGGAAAACCAGTTCCAGACAAATGCATTTGCCATAAAACCCCAACACAACACACCATAAATGTCCAAGCAAGTGTTGCATCTTGTTGTGTACTTTGTTTGTGGCTTTTGTGTGTTTGTTGCTTGCACAAACGGAACTTATTAAAACAACAATTTTCCAGTTTTTATTTACTATTTTTATGACCATATTTGCGCCGAAACGGCTTTTTCGTTCACGCGGTCAGTGGAGAATGTGAACGACTGCGTCCACGAACTTTTCCATTGTTTCATTTTGACTTATTCGACACGGATTTGCTTTGTGATTTTTATCAAATTTTATTTTTGCAATTTCTAACAAACAAAACCAAGTTTTCATTTACATATACATACATATTTTACAGAACGGCAAATTCATTGGATTGGAAGAGTTGTAAAAACGCAGAAAAATTAGTAAGTAACATCTAGAAGCAAGAATACGAAAGTCAATTTAGTTGCTAAGGGGAAAAACCTAAAATCCTTTTTTGTTTCTTAAGAACTCTTAGTTCTAAAAATAATTTAATGGATAATGGAGATTCTAATCCACTCAAAGGAGCCACACACAATCTCCAAGATTTTATTATGCCATTCAAAACTTTAAGAGTCGCATTTGGAGCGGCACCTTTGGCAACCGCCCGACCTTGCTTTGCACAGACGACACGAGTATCTCCATCTACGAGTATGCAAGTATCCACAATTTCCATTCGACACTAAAAAGCGAAACTAAAATTAAGCAATAAAGAATCGGGAAATGTTCGAAAATGCAAAGACGCAGCTGCAGCAGCATAGCCAATATTGAGTCATATTTTAGCCAAGTTAATGTGTAATTTGAGCCACAGACAGCAGCGCCGCCGATGTTGCATACGAAATGACATTTTGCGGCATGGTCATTCAGTGCTGTGCGGTGCGGTGCGGTGCTGTGCTGGGCTGCTGCAGCTTGCTTTAATACAGCCACAGGCATTCTCAACCTGGGCTAAAGGGTCGGCTGCTGACAAACCGGTGGCTGGGCTGGCTGCATTATTGAAACAGCTTCAGGCATAAAATAGCCAATTTGCGTGAAGCAGCGGCACGAAAATGCGGTAATTGAATTTGAACGTGTAGGGAAAATGAATTCTAAAATAGCGCAAAACAACAAAACTTCAAGCTATGTACATATGTATGTATGTATGTATGTATGTATGTATGTATGTATGTATGTATGTATGTATGTATGTATGTATGTATGTATGTACATCAAACAAACAAAAGAGCCATCAAATTTTAAATACAAAATTTGTATGTCTTAAGTTTTATAAAAAAGTTCCCTTTATCTTATTGACAAAAGAAGCTCTCGGAGTTTGAAAATAAATCGTTTTTAATGTACAAAGCAACATAAAAACTTCCATGCGGTATCTGAAGTTTAAGTGCCGAAATACATTATGATTAAATGTTCCCAAGTCTAGACGTTTCATTTCACTTTCTCTCATTTGGGACAAAGTGATCTTCAACCTAGACCCATGCTCCCTGCTCTCTTCATCAGTAGCGCGCTTTCATCTTGCTGCTTAAGTTCCGTCGTCGTCTCGTCTCAACTTCTATGCCACACCAAACCACACCACACGGAATCTTAATTAATGATAAGTACTGGAAAAGTGTTGGTGGCTGTTGTTGGTTGATGGTTGTTGTGTAATAGAATATCTCATGGATCGGTGGGGAAGCAAAGCATTTAAAGAACCAAAGAAGACAAAGAGGAAACAAACCATCATCAGCAACTCATTACTCTAACGAAGTAGAAGTAGGAGAAGTGGTAGAAGACGAAGCAGCCCGGACAGCATTTGCTGCGATGCGGCACGACGCGGCGCGGCTTTATCTCAACGCGCGCGCGGCACGATCACTTTCTCAAAAAGCCTTCCTTTGCAGTGCTCAGGTTACCAGATCCAGATGCCGTTCGTCTTATTCCGTGTTGGAGAATTGTTGGAACAGAAATGGAACACAACATTAACTAAAAGCTGCAGTGGCTTTTATTTTTGTATATTTAATTTTATTTTTTGCTGCTGCTGTTTACTTTTCAAGTCTCGGGAATGTAAACAAAAGCAAAAGTTTAAATAGCTTCTGTTTGAGCTGGTTATTTGTTCTGAGATTAATTAATCACTTGGAATAGTAAAGCGACTTTTCGTTTCGTTTTGTTTTGTTTTGTTCTTTTTTTCTTTCTTTCTTTCGTTGCTCTCTTTCGACAGTTTAAACTTGTTGATTATGTTATTAGATGATTTAACTACTTCACTAAATATTTGTTCAACTAAATTCCATCATAAATTTACTCACTGCTAGATTTTTTGCTTAGCTATCTTGTATTTGCATAAGATGGTTAATTTCAGGAAGTGGAAAACTATTAAGTCCACTTAGTGAAATGGTTCGGAAATCACAAAACAGAATTGTTTTAGGTGGAAAATATTGGATTTCGGCTTACAGAAATTTATTTTCAAGTTTCGAAAAATCGAGATGAAACTTGTTTATATTGTTTTTTCTTTATTTTAAACTATTCCTAACATTTAACATTGGACTTAAATGTTTTTGATACTAAATGTTGGAATTAGCTGTCGTGCTAACTTTCAAAATAAAATAAAATAAAATAAATACATTGTATTACTCTCTTAAGAGATTTAGTATAAACAATTTATCAATTAGTTAGTTTACTAAGGAACCTTCTAACTTTTGCGGTTTGCCACTAAGTCTAAGCACTAACAACTTACTTGGCAAGTTATACAAAAGCGTTACCAGGTGCTATAAGAACAAGACACGAAAAACCGCAAAAACAAAAATTTTAACTTTTCATTTAGTTTTTTGAGTTGTTCGGGTATGAAGCAAAATACAACAACAACAAAATCTGAAAAACGTGACTAAAATTTTAAAGTAACAAGAGAGAAGCTTTAAATACCCCACAAAAGCTATGAAAAACCGAAACGGAGCGAAGAGTGTTGCATTTTCGAACACTTTGGCTCCTAAATTTCGAATGATTTATGCGAAGCGGCGCATCGTTTTGCGTCGCGCTCAAACTGCAAATGGATAGACGGACGGTCGAAATTAGTGCATGGCAGCACAGCGCAGCGCGTTACGCCAAAAGATTGATTGTCGTAGTCGCGTGCGTCTGTACTTGACTGTCGCCGCGGCTGATGAACCTTTCTAGAAGAAATGGGCGTGGCGCTTCTGCTGTTGTTTCTGTCGCATTCGCGCGTTGCTGAAGCGCTTTTCTAGGTTTCCCCCTTTTTGTTTTGCTATTTGACATTAGCTTTAGCCAAATGGAATAATTGCATCATCTGCTGGGCATGTGGTGGGCGTTGACGACAAAGAGCAGCTTCGCCCACTGAAGTGCATTTTCGTTGTCAAGCAGTTTTCGTTTCTTAAATTGTGAATTGTCAATAAAAGTTGTTTGATATGAACGTGTCCGCTGAGAACATTTACTTTTACTATTACAAAACTAAAGTCACGTTTATTTTTTAAGAGTATTTGGAATTCGGTTTTATTTATTAAAGTTTTCAATAAGGTCGACTCACTCGTTTGTTATGGTTTGATTAGTTTTTTTAGGGCAATTTGCATTTCAATTTCTTTCAAACCTTAACGATTCTAATTAGTAATCAAGTTCCATGCTTTAATGTTACAAACAAATTCGATTTCGATTTGTAGATAAACAGTAAACAATCTATTAGATACAGAAACTATTTCTTTGATTTATTTGATGTTTACTTTTTTCTTAGTTTCTTTCAAGTTTCTCTTCGTTGTGTCTTGTTGTCTGCGAATGTTTTGCCGGCTTTTCAAAGTTGGCGAATCTATTTCAATAATATTAAAAAAACAAAAACAAAAACAAAAATGGGAAGCTTTTTACCCGTAGCCAATGAATGGTTACTTACGGTTACGAAATAAATTAATTTATGCAAATAATGCATCGAAATCGAAAGGGAATTATTTGACTTGATTAATTTGCAAATTTGTTGCTAATGACGCTTTTTAAATATTTTACATAAATTGTTGTTTTTGTTATTCACGTTGAATAACAGTAACCGTACCGAGCTCGTTTCGCAGCGTTTCGCATTTTTTGTTGTTTCTTTTCTCATCAGCGTTTTCTTTGACTTTTGATTATTTAATGTTTTAAACTATTTGGAAATTTTGCCATTGAACATTTTTATAAGATCTAAAATCTGAAGTCCTCAAATCTTGTTAAACAAATTTACTTTATTTCAAATGATGATAGTAAATATAAAAAAAAAACTTCAAAGAGTGACTGAAATAAAACTTATTAAACAAAAAAACAACGCTTACAGAACGACAAACAACCGTGAAGAAAACTAAACATAAAAAAACACAACAAAGAAAAGCAAAGCAAAGCCGAGAGAATAAATAGAAAATACACAGAATGTACGAAAAAAACCCAAAAGCCGTGCGGGGCGCTGATTCAATCATTTTCGCGGAAGAAACCGAAAAAACCTTTTCTCGTAAATGAACGCAAATTGCACTTTTTGCCGACAAACAGTCAGTCGACTGGACTGTCTGGACGGACATCTACGGCGAATTGACGAAACGACACAACCAGCTACAGAGCCAACAAAGAAAAAACCAAAAAGAACATAAAACTACCTGCTTCTTGGTCAAGAGAAGAGTTGCTCGCGGAAACGTCAAAGGCACAACAACAACAACAAACAAGTAAATGTAAACAACAACAAAAAAAACCAACAAATACTACGAGACATGTTTTTGCACGTATGTACATATGTATGTACATAATATATAAGAGATGTATTTACGAGATACAAGATACAAACCTTTTGTTGATGACAAATGCAAGCGACTGCAATATTCGCTCAAATTGGCAATCGTTAGGAGCAGTTGAAGTTGCACATGCACATACAAACTCACTATTTACTGTTTACAATATCAAAGATGATTGCAAGCAATGTCTGTAGGACACTTCAACAATTAAGCGCGGCCAGCAACATTTGCGAATAAATTGGAAGCGCGCTTCAAGACGACGCTTCCACTTTCAATAGCGATGCCGACATTTACTGATGGGCAGCGCGGAAAGCGGCGAGCAACGATATTGCTCAGCTGTTTTGTATCTTTGTATCTCGACGAGGGCGCGCACCAAATCTATCGCACAGTAACAATTAACACAAATGCTTTATTTTTATTGTTGTTGTTTGTTGTTGTTGTGGATACGCTAAACTGCATCCACAAAATTTGAAAATTCTAATTTGAATTTGTTTGCACACTTTTTTCTTTTGTTATTTGATCACCTCGTTCCAAATATTTTTGTTGTTTTATCATTTACTATTTTGTTGTTGTTTATTTCTTTGACTCTTTTATGGGAAACGCGTATTCATGCGGATATAAACAACAAAACTAACTCGAGTAAACGCGCCTTTTTGCGTAGCCTTAAAATGACAATTTACAAAATCACCTTCGACAACTTCCGCGAAACCAACCGCACAACTTCAAGCTCCCGAAAATACTGTTTACTTATGTGCCACTGCGCTGGCAAGTTATTTGTTTTCTTCTGGCAAGGCTGTCAAGAGCGCGCTTGATTTTCCAAACATTGTCCGCAGGCCGAACTGTGGCACAATTGAGAGAAATGTTTCTTAACGAATTTTTCCAAAGGCACACAAAACAAAAACAAAATATTTTTAGAAAAAATGTTTAATTGAGCAACGGATTCAATTCCTGATTCTATTTATTTACTTTTGACAAATATACGAGGCGACAAAAAGTCTCGAAGCTGGACTGATTTCTTTTAACGTATAAAAACAGCTGAACACAACTTCTCATACAAGCGAAAGCTAAACGCACAAAAAAATACAAAAATTGGATTTCAATTAATAATTAATCGAAAAATAAAATCTTGTATTATCTTAAATATTATTAAATAAAATATATTCAAATTGATGCCGAAATGTCAAATTTCGAAAAGTAATTTTCCAGCCCTGATGCAACTTCATCGTGCTAACATCCAACATCGAACGTGTCTCCAGAAGAGAAGAGAAAACAAAAATTACAACAACCAGGGTTACTTATTTTTATAACTTTCGCAGTGTTGTTCAAACACAATCGATGGAATTTATTAACTCTTATAACTCTGAGTTAATAACTGAAGACAGAACCAGATTACAACAACAACAAACTTTGTCGTTTTACACTTTTTCATATACAATAGAATTGTAGCTATGAGCCCTGACCGAATTTAAAAGCAGTCTTCAATACATGCACAGTAGAACAGTGGGTAGAATGCATGGAAATGTCTTGTAAAAAGCGGATTACAAAAGTTAGCAGCAATTTACACAGCAAAACATTTATCGGAAATGGATTAATTTTCTGGATTACACAATTGAAAACAATTGTAATCCTAATAACTACAATATTTATCCTACGTATGTACATACATACACACATTCTACACATATCCTATTGCTTTGCTAAATAAAACCACTTGCAAAAATACTTGTTAAAATGTTATTATTTATTTAGTCGTTTATTTATTATTATTTTTGTAAATAATTAATTCGATAAAATTTTATTGAAATATAAATAGAAATAAACCGAAACAAGTTACAGTAAAAATATTTAGTTGTGGTAAAATGTAAATTCAAAAGAAAATTACACACAAAGACTGTAAGTAAGTAAGAAAGTAAGTAAACGAGTAAGTAACTTATGAACTACATATGTAATTGTAATTGTAATGTAATTAAGCAAGCAGACTTGACTTTATGTATTTATTTATTTATTTATTTCTTTTTTGCTCCACTTTTCAAAACTTTGTTTTTAAAATATTTGTTGTATTCTGAAGCGGTTGTTGTTGTTGTTGTTGCTGTAGTTGTGATTTTTGTTGTTGATATGACCAAAACTGTGTTGGAGGAGGAAGAGGAGGTTTCACTTTTGCCAAGAGGCTGTTTAAAGGTGGAGAGAAATAATGTTTTACAACGTTGTTTTTCATATATCGTTTTTATTTCTTCTTGGTTTATTTTTTGTTTTTTAATTTGACAAAATGTGTTTTTGACCAGTGTGCAAATTATTATAATATTATTTTTTATAAGTACATTCAAAAATGCAAAAAACAGAAAACAAAACGTGGTTGGGATAATATCAAAAACAGTTTTTTTTTTATAAGCAATTTTTACATTTACATTTAAGATTATTTTACATTGTGTTTTACCTTTTTTTTCGAAAAAACAGTTGACACTTAAACTGTCAAAATCGTACTTAACTGTCGTTAAATAATTCAACTGACGTTTCGAAATTTCTTCTTATATAAACGAATTTAATGTCAACTGCTGTCGGATAATTTCATCAAATCGAAATCGAAATTTTAATAAAGTTTCGTATTTGATTAAAAATGTTTTTGTATATTTTTACATATTAAATAGAGAAAAAATTTAGACCAGTCTTGGGGGCACATTTTTGCAAAAATTTTATTAAATTTTTGATGTTCATGTTGAGTTTGGATTTGGGGCGTGCATTATAAAATGGGTGAACTACTCTGAACGCTCTTACACAGTAATTAATTACGAAATTTTATATCATCTTATAGACTAGACATTATTTTGGGTTTTCCTAAACAGTGGCATCAAAACAGCAGATTTTTAAAAATGCTGCCGCCTTCTTTGGATGTCAATGACAAAAGTGAAATCCGTATAAATAAACCAATTCAAATTCACTTTCGAATCGACAAACAGAAGAGTTCCACTGTTCACAAATGTTGCGTGCGTGTTTGCAGCGTCGTTTTAGGCGTAAATAGAAATTATCACTTTGCTAGTCTCAAAAAGTCTGAATTCTACTGAAATCAAAGTGCTCCGAGGAAGTACGAGTATTGGTCTCAAGCTATTTGATATAATATATTTATAATAATAAATATGTAATGAAAATAAAAAATTTACTTGAATTTCGAGTTTAAGAGGAAAACTTAAAAGTCGGCGGAAATGAAAATTCTCTTCGTGCGATAAATCTGAAATTAATATTTTGTCTTAGCAAATCAGCTGATTCCACATTCATGCGAGTATAAAACAGCTGATACTGTGTACAAAATACCAAATAACAGATACATAAGTGGGTATTCACAATATATTTGTTGCATTAATTCGAATATTTTTAAATTTTATTTTTTAACTGTTTTTTTTTTATTTTTATTTACCAATGCAATTTACAATAATCTGGACTTTTCAAAAAATCGCTGCAAATACGCAAATTTGTTACTTATATTAGTAGTTAGTATAAAAGCTTAACGCAAGATGATTTCGGTATGTAGACCGATTATGAAAATAGCGGGCGAGTTAGTTTAAAAGTTCGTTAAAAGTACAATGCTGTGTAAATTAGTACAAAATATCTAGCAAATTTTATTTACTACCACAATAAATTTGTTTCGTTCTGGACTTAAGTACAAATTGTCAATATATGTACATAATTTTACATTCATGATTAAGACGCACTCAAGTTAAAGTTAGCAGCTTGGATAACATTCGAATACAAAATAAAATGCAGTGTAATTCCATAACTTAAATATTTTATTATCGTATTTAATTTGTTTATTAGCTAATTAAATATTGTATTATATTTACAAACATATTTTTGCATGCCGACGGGGCATGTCAAATATCAAACGAGCGATAAACACAAAATAACATAAAATCTATTTGAAGCGACGAAACGATTTTCGCATTCGAATGCAATAATCAAAAAAAATTAAAAAAATATAAAATTCGCACGTCGCATTCTTAGACTTAAATCGAGAAGACTCTGCGAATTTATTAGCAAAGAAAATGCACTCTTCGAGTGGCGGTTAACGCTCAGACTCACCCATCGTCGGTGTTTAGTTTACGCCTGCGCGCCACTGCGCTATTCTTAATAATCTCCGATATTTCACGCCCACCCGAACTTTCGCCTTCCGATGCCGAAGCGATTGCGTTCGCATCCGTCGCTCGATCAGCCGCCGGCGCTCGCATTTGCGGTGGCCTGCCAAGACTGGAGAGATTACGCACCAGACTGACGGCATCGTCGTGTTGTGCCACTAGGGGCGTCGTCTGTTGTTGTCCACTACTGTCCTTGAGCATATTCTCTTTGGACACATTGCGCAAGATTTTGGCCAAATTCTTTTGCGGTTCGACATTTTTGCCTGCAGTCTCTGTTTCTGTCTCTGCTCCTCCTGCTACTTTTTCTCCATCATCTGACGAGGATGAGGTCTTTGCTGTTGCGCATGGAGCTGCTGGTGTTGTTGTTGCTGCCCCAGTTGATTCAATGGTTGCATTTGCTGTTGTCGCCGATTTGCGTAGATTTGTTACAGACGCATGCGTCGATCGTTTAAGACGATTCTTTAGTTCGGAGCTCAAATCGAGCGGCATTAGTCCCATACCACCAGATTTGGACTTGAGTATGCCTTTGATAGGTTCCAGCAATCCGTGAGGTGGCGGTGGTGGAAGTGAAGACAGCGCAGCAATTGATGTGGACTTGGACGGCAATGGGCGGCGTGTCGGTTCTGTAATGGATTCGTAAAACGAGAATTTATTATTATCAATGCGAGAAATTTGTTTTAGTTTTAATTCATTGTTTTAAACAATTTAATTAGTCGTGCAAATTATTATTAAACAAATCTTAACAAGCATTTTGAAGTCAAACCAGCAAAGTTCTTATTGAAACAAAGTCGGAGCAAGGAAATCTTAGTAAACAATAGTTTTAGGTTTTCCTTTTTAAATTTAATCGCTGCTAACTACAAGCAAGTACTTACTTTGTCGTTATGCATTTCGGATTGAGATATTTATAAAAACGCTTTAGTGGAATGCCCGAATTAGGACTGCAATACACTGACTCTCCCCTTTTTATTCCTCCAAACGTTTTACTCATACTTTTGATTCTTGAAACATTTTTTGTTTTCTTAATCATGACCTGAAATACTCTTCGAAACATTTCAACGATAAGAAAACTCTTCGATTTAATAATAAAATAAAGATGACGATTTAAACTATAATATAAGTTTGATTGTCTTTCTTGGACAGTTTTTGTATATCTAAATTCGAATAAGTAATTCTTTTCAATCTTTAAAGTCTCGTCTTGGTTTTAGTAAATTTAAATTCTAAACTTTATTTTTATACTGCAACTTATTTTAATAAAAACAGATTTTTTGTATATATTTATAATAATAGTTTTTAATAATCACTTTTGATATTTATTCAACTAGTAATGAAATTTATACATTAAAAGAAAGTTTTCCGCTTTAGGGTAATCAAATTAAAAGGGCAAAAACTATTAAAAAATATTTCCGAATGGATTTTTACAGCACAAAATACTCATAAATACTTAGTTTCATACAAATTTTCGATATAATTAATTACTATTAGTTTTAAGAAAGGCAGAAACAACATTCAATACATAAATATTAATAATATTAAAACATAAAAGCACCGCTAAATGCGTCTCAAAAACAAAAACAAAAACGAAAAAAAAAAAAAAAACAACAACATTTGTATTTGCGATAATTGTTTAAATTAAGTTTAAGCAAGTTGCGGAATAGTTTTGTTTAATTTTTTTCAAGTTATATAAATATTTGCATAAATAATCGTATGTACGATCATATATATATATATATATATATATATATATATATTGTATATAGGTAG
The DNA here is from genome assembly GCA_949127995.1 of Suillia variegata. Taxonomy (NCBI): domain Eukaryota; kingdom Metazoa; phylum Arthropoda; class Insecta; order Diptera; family Heleomyzidae; genus Suillia; species Suillia variegata. Next base: position 44,047,471 of record OX421845.1, read on the forward strand.
GTTTGAATTAGGCACGGCTTTAACAAATTTAATCCATAAATACAATCAATTCTTTTTTATTTAAATAAAAGCTTATTTTAATGATTAAAGCAAAATCAAAAATAAAATACATTACAATACATTACAATACATTACATTACTATACAATAAATGGTTTATTTAATATTTCAATAGAATTCTGATTTTAAGTTTAATATTGTTTTGCAGAAGATATTATTATTATTTTTTTCAATTAACAAGTGCTATGCAAAATGCTCTTCGATTACGCTGAGTTTCAAATTTGCTTAAATTTTTTTATGATTTTTTGTAGTAGGAGGGGGAAATGCTTTGAAGCACCTTAGTTCGTATTTTTCGTTTAAGTTCGTTTAAAGTTGGAAGTTTCGTTTTTTGTTTGGTTTGTTTTGGTTTCTTTTATTTTATTATCAACATTGCCCCGAAGCTCTTCAAGAAACACGGAAAGTATTCTGACAGAGAGAAAAAATTGCATAAAATTCGAAAACAAAAAGTTAGTTTAACTAAAATTTCGCAAATTAAAAAATCTGTTAATACCCTTTTTCGATAACGAACTCTAACTTTTATTACAATACTTTTGAATTAAACGTTAACTTAAGAAGCCCGCTCAAAAGTAAAAAAAACAAATAATTGCATTTACTTCTTCTTTACTTTCGCTTTTAATTTAATTTTCTGTAAGTATGGAAAAGTCTTTTCATATACAATACAAAAGCGCTCTCTAAAAAATTCATTCAAATGACTTTTTATTAAACTCGATTTGCGCTCCTGCTGTAATGTAAGACTGGCTTTTAATCACAGAGCAGAGCGGAGCACAGCAGTGGCCACTTCTCTTTTTGTGGTGTTGCTTAGTGCGCTCAATTACTCTCACTAAAATATTTGTTTTTGTTTTTTGGAATTTTGCAAATTGTTTAATTTTGAATTTAATAAAAATATGACAATTTTTTAAAATATCAACTCGCATACACGCAACACACACTGAGCGAAACATCAACTCGCGCTTAGATTGTCGCTCGTTCGATCACCAAGCCAAGTCCGAAAATACGCGCTCATATTCTCTCGAGGCCAATTGCAATTCTTCCTTCGTCACGACAATGTCCTCGTATTTCTTGATCTCAGGCACAAACTTAACGCCATGCGTTATCGTAAAAGCGCGCCGGCTCAATGTCGATCGGCCTGAGCCGGAACTCGTGTGGCCGACGCCAACTCCGCTACCAGCGCCTGGTGTGCGCACAGGTGTAGCGCCATTGAATTGATCAGTGACGCCGATTGTGGTCATGGCGCGACTGCGTTTTGCCATTTCACGTCTCTTTACCGTAGCGCTTGATGTGGTGGGCGAAATACCAACATTCGTGCGAGGAGAGCTGGACGCAAGGGTTTCCGCGCTATTCGACGGCGTCGGAGATACTGAGTAAAAGTTGCCATTGAGGCGGACATTACGATTGACTGCTGTAGCGGAGGCGCCTGAGCTAAGATCCTGCATAAAAGCGTCGGCATCAAGATCGCTGAAGCGCGAAAGCGGCTTCGTCGCCACTTGGCAGACATCAGGCATATTACGCGACTGTGGTACGACGGTATTGTTTGGCTGTTGTTTTGTGGAGTTCTCAGACGAGAGTCCAAAGTATTTGGCGTATTTGTCATCAATTAAAGCTGAAGAACGTGTCGGCGGCTGACCGGGACTATAAGTATTGCGCTGCGTCGTGGGTGACGGCGAAGGTTGATTAAGGCGATTCATTGCGGCAGTCGTTGAAGCCGTTGAACTGTTGGAATATAAAGAGTTGCTCATGATGCGCGTAAATTTTTTGCGCATCTCGACCACTGGCGGCATTGCCTGTTCTGCAGGCGTCGCTGTTGTGAGCGCCACTGTCACATCGTCGCCGTCATCGTCGCAGCAATTCTCTTTGCCAGAATCGTTAGCACTGCCATTGGAGCAGCCGTTTTGTTGCGCCAGCGCAGCGCCGCTACTCTGTTTGCGCAATGCCGTACCATCGGTGGCGCCTTCACTGTTTTCAAGCGAGGCGAGCGCATTATGCGGCGTCGACTTGAGATCGTACTTCATACATTTTGAGTTGATTTGTTGCTTCTGCTGCAGCGCCTGACAGTTCTCAATGAAAGGCGACTTGATTTTGCCGATTTTCTTAACGGCGGCGCACACAGTTGCGCTGCTTTTATTCGGCGGCGTAGCATCTCCTTTGCTCATACCGATCTCACTTTTGTTATCACTTCCGCTGTTGTTGTTATTGTTGTTATTATTGATATTATTATTGCGGTCGTTGTTTAAAAATGTTTGCGGCAACAATAGCCGACCTATTGTCTTAAGCTTAATGCGCTTCATTGTCGGCGTAAGCGTCGAGGTGGGCGTGACCACCAACGAATGCGAGGCAGATTTTTTGAGTTGTATGAAGGCGCTCGATTCTTGCTGCGATACGAGTTCATGTTCATCGTCGTTGTCATCGGCTGATTCATTTATCATATCGACCATGTCGAGAGCACTCGTTGTCGCTTCATTGGAGCTGTGCGAGGAGGGTGGCGGCGTTGGTGTACCGCATTCCATTGGCGTGGGCGTCACACTGGCGCTGCTGACACTTGTACCGCCACTACTGCGCGGTGTACTTGGTACATAAGCGCCGTAGCCGTAAGAATTAGAGCTGGCGCTGCGTTCGATAGATCCGTAATTATAGCCGGTGCCGCTGTAGGGTGGACTGCGGGGATTGGCGTTGCTATATGAGGAGCAGGCGGAACTGATGCTACTGCGATTACCAGCACTTAGACTGCTAAAGAATCGTAGGCGTTCCGAAAGCGGAAGTGATGAGGGTTCTGTAAGAAGTTTTAAAGGAGGGAAAGGAAATCGGGATGGATGGTGGATAAAATGTTGTTAGTAAATTTTGAAAAGTGCTTCTTTGGTGGATTTAGAGCGTAGAACTTACGCATTTTTGTTTTTTCAACGCGTTGAACTTATTTTGTTGTTGTTTTTGTTTTATTTTAACGTATTTCAAAGGTTTTACAAAATTCGTTTTACCTTGAAATCACAAAATGTCTTACTGGAATGTTGCAGTTTTGCATTTATTGAAATATTAAACCGGAATTTAGTTTCAAAACCAAATTTCGAATACAAATTTTAACAGTTTTTTAAACAGTTTTCTGGAAAAACTTATTTACTCAAATATATAAAAAAAAATATATATTATTATATGGAAAACTTAGGCGAGTTGAGTTTCAATGATTCCGGATGACCTAATCTTCAATATTTCGTTTTATTTATGAAAATGATTGTTAAAATAATGCGGTCCCGAAAAGTGGCCCCTCAAAGTGGTCTTCTGAAGTGAGCGCTAAAATCCCCACACAAAAAGGAAAATCTGAATGTGTCCTTCCTTATGTAATTAGTTTTTTTTCGACTTTTTCTTTCAATAAAATTGTTGTTTTTTTAAATAAAAGTATTTTTGCTTGCGCTCACGTGCTTTCAAATTTTTTGTAGTTTTTAAACTGGTGCAGCTTCTTTCACGACGCAAATTGTACTGCGCCGCGCATTTGCGTCGCATGTTGCAAGTAAAAAGTTATCTGCGCGCAAACAAACAAGGAAGCGAGTTCCATGGAATTCTACTGAATGTGATTATGATGTCGACTAATAAGAAACTAATCAAAATAATATAATAGTATACAATAATAAAATGAATGCCAGCTCAACAGCTCACTTCAACAATGGATGAAACACGCCTTGTCGGAATTTTGTTTACATTTTTATTCAATTGATTACAGACTTTGTTTGTGCAGTTTATTAGAGATATCTAATCGCAGTTTTTTTTACTAAATGTAAATTGTGGTGACGAAATTTGTATCAACTTAGGTAAAGTCTTTTTTAATGCCTTTACTTTGTTTACTTTAAATGGTTTTATGTTTTCTCAAACAAGGACTTATCGTTTGTGCAATGTCCAGTGTCACTTGAATACACAATTTTCTTGTATCAATCCCATAATGCTTTTATGGAATCATTAAAAAGAAAACGGATACAAAAAGTTTTGAAAAAACCAGACCAAGAATTTAAAATTTTAGAAGCGTTTTTTTAGTTCAAAAATCTGATATACTCGTATTCATAATTTTATGTTTGTAACTAGTTAAAAACTATAAATAAATAAAAACTAATAATTCCGTTTCAAAAGGATTTATCGGTTCCTTGGTTTAACGCTCCTCAAGTATGATTGCTAACTTTAGTGGCTATGGGCCTAAAATCCACATAAACAATTAAATAAATTTACGAATTACAATCATCCGATATCGATCATCGTAAATATGAAAAGTTTAGAGTTTAAAAAACAGATGCCGAGTTTTACTTAAAATATTTATTCAAAATTCGTAATATTTAATTTTGTTGTGATCGGATTTAGACTTTTTCAACTTGAGAGGCAACACGGTTGAATAATAACGATAGGAAAGTAAAATGAGAACGCAATTTGAGCGAACTCACCACGATGTCGGCCTTCATTTGAAGTTTATTATGGAAACTGCACAACTATTTAATGTGGAGAGAGACAGTTTTCTACTCTCATCACCTTTTATTAATTAAATCGTGAAGTTTAAACATTTAAACGTTAGTTGAAATACGATTAAACTAAAATTTTATGATTCGCTAAAATTGTTGTACGAATATTTTTACTCTGATGTGAGATAAAACAACATCAAAAGACATGCATAAGAAAATTATAATAATAACGATAAAATTAATTCGAACACAAAATTGCAATTGTGTAAAAATTTGCGCACATTTTAAATGAATTAGTGACTTAAGAAATGTGAGAGAAGAAGAAAACAAAAACGCTCATTCCATGGAAAATGATAATTAAAATAATACCCGCAGCAGGCCACGCTGCGTTGGCGCGTGTTGCGGCGGTTAATTCTCGTAAGTGGTATAAATTAAACAACAATAAATTACTTAAAACCAGAGGAAAAATGCAAGAAACATGCGCAACATCAACATTCCAATTCCAAGTCGAAAGAAAAATCGATTAATTCAAAATAAAATAAAATAAAATAAATCAAAAATAAAAAAATATAAATAAATTCGATTGCATTCGATTAGTTCATAAAACAAAGAAGGAAAAAAAAACTTAAATTATTGAACAATTGTAAAAAAATATACAAAATTTGTATTAGATTAAAAAAAAAAACAACAACAACAACGAAATTAATTCGAACAAAGAACAAAAATTGCATTCAAAGCGCACAAAAACGAAAATGCCGTTTTTGGTTTATCTTTATTGTTGCGCGTTGGCAACACTTACCGATTTCTTCGTCTGGATGTGGCGGCGGATTATTCGGCGTTTTCGGTTCATCGGTAGCGGCAATCGAAGCGTGCTGCTGTTCCGACGGCGAAGTCGATAGACGACGCGTCGTTAGTGCTGTAAAAACAAACACAAAACAAAAATTGTATAAACGATGAGATTCGATTCGATTCGATTAGATTAATCGATTGAATTTATAAAATTATTCATTTTATTGATAAAAAAAAACCTTTAAACTAAATTTGTCGAACTCCCGACGCGATCATTTAAAAAAAAATTGATCTACACTGCGTATGAGTAATATGTGAAAAGCTTTTATCTGCCCATTTAAAGCAACATTGAACACGAATTAATGCTTAAAGTGTCTCCGCTTGATTATTCCACGTATTTTAGTTTAAAAATTGTTTTTTTTTAAGTTTAAAATTCAATTTAATTCTTAATATTCATAAACAAAATATTTTCGATAACATAAAAATTCGAAATTTTTTCGTTTTATAATGAACAATAAAATAAAACGCAATTTTGACAAATGGCAGGCTACAAAAATAACAAGAACAACGCCCGAGTTAACAATGGAATTAAGGTGCTCAGTTGCGCCACCGTCACCGCTTATCGGTGACACACATTTTTCAGGTTATTAACTTGTTAACTAACAAAGTCATAAACATGCCAATGTATGCGCTCATGTATGCGCGTGTGCGTGTGTGTGTCTTGCCTCACTCTAATTTTCCATGTTAGCAATGCGACCTAAACTACGCTTCAGGTGCGTTCTTTGGCGCTTGGTTGTTGTATTTTTTGTATTTTTTATCGTTTATTTTTTTGCGCTTCGCACATTTACGCCTCGCTTGGCGCTGCCGTTTTTGCTGCTGCTGCCGCATTTGTGGCGCAAGAGTGCGTTGTGCGCTTCATAGGTTCACCTTTTCAGTGTGTGTCTGCCTGCCTGTCTGTCTGTCGGTCAGTCAGTCGGTCTGGTTAGTGTTTATGATGCTCGTTTTGCGGCAATTGAAAAAGTAGCGGTGCGGATCAAGCCAACTTGTGGCAATTTTAAATTTAGTCAGAATTTTTTTAATTTTTTTTATGACTGACATGTTTTGTTCGTGCTTTAATGACCTCAAATTTAAATTAGACTACAAACTGTTGTATTAAATGTTTGGCCACAATGTTTGGCGTGTTTAGGTTCTTTACCTAATGTGATTTAACAGGCAAATCTCAACTAACCAACCCGATTCATCAGAAAAATGCTTTAAGTACTACTACCAAATTGTCCAATTTATCCGAAGAACATTTTTCCACACATCTTTGTTACTATGTGCGGAGTAGATTTGAAAAAAATATAAAAATTTCCAACTCACCTCTTTTTGGCGATGTACGCTCTTCGCGTCCGGACGCTACTCCTGCACTGTTGCTGCCGCCTGGTGATGCGCTCGTCTTCTCCTGCAGTTGTTGGAACATATTGGCCCGTGCGCGTACGCTGTTCTTGCGTACAATGCCACCGCCCGCCGCTTGTGGTGGTGTCGCGAACTCTTCTTCTTCTTGGCCTATCGGTTGCTCCGGCATTGCCGCATCTTGACCTAAGGCAGACATTTCTAGAATGCGTTCGGCAGTGTCACTGTCGTCCCCCACGGAAAATGTTAGCTGTTCGTTGATGCTGAGCGTTGTTTCGTTAGCGCTCTCGAAAGCGCGCTGTGGCGTAAATTTCGGTTTAAGCGGAGGCGCTGGTGGCGTTGAAGCGGCGACCGCGCTCGAGTAATGAATCGGCTGTGTTGAGCTACGCGCAAGCGGTGTATAAGCAGACGAAGGTGAGGCGGCGGCGTGAACTGAAGGTGACAGCTGTTGCTGTTGCTGCTGCTGCTGTTGCGTAAGTGCGGCGTAGTTAAGCGCATCCAGCGATTTGAAAGTCGGTTTAAAGGCGGACGGCGCTGAGGTGTCGAAGGGTGACGAAGTCGCTTTGAAGCTGCTCGAGACGGAGGAAGAAAAGTGTACGAATTCAGTTATTATTTATTATAATGTTTTTTTTTCTTTTGATCTGTGGGAATTCGCACTTTTAGGTGTAATCACGTTTGCCACCCTTGGTAAATTTTTGGGAGGGAGGCAATTGTGGGTGTAATTACGTTTTGTTTTTTTGTTACTTGTTGTTTTGCTTTGTTTTTGTATGCTTCAATAAAATCTCTTTGGCTCATATAAATTCACAACTACAAGTAGACTTGGTGTGGGAACGGAATGGTGGCTTAATGGGTTTAATGCCGGGACATTAAAAACTAATTACACCGGCAGCAGCGTATACGGTTACACCAGCGGTTAAACCTTCCGCCCTATTTTGTTATAACATTTTCGCAATTGATTTTTTGTTTATATTATTTTGATATTTTAAATTTAAAAAAATTAAAAATGAATTAAATTGTATAATTAATTAATTATTTATTTCCAGTCGAAATTGCATGAAGCGGAGTAATCAACATTTAAAAAGATTTATGAAAGGTCCTAAGGGGGGCAGGGAGCAAGCTTAACAGCTCAAGTTAAAATTAGTTTTTTATTCTTCTAGGCAAAGCTTTTTTCATTTCATTTGTTAACGTATTTCCTTTTTTACTTATTAAGTTTGGACACTGATCGAAACAACAAAAATTGAGCTTTTCCTGCTTAACCAACTCGAAATATGCAATTGCTCAAAACTTTTCATAATAATACAAATTTGTATTGAAAAATAAAACGTTTACCCGCAATTCATAATCATAATTAAAAAACTCTTTATAATACTTAAAATGCTTAATTTCTTTTTTGCTTGAGGTTTGTACTTGAAGCGTTTTAAATTAGAATTCGCTTATGGATTGAATGGAAATTTCAAAGAAATTTAACAGATTTTACGAAATAGGCGCATTAAACAATCGAAATTTGTTAAAAGTTTTGTGCTTTACTGCGATTAGCTAATTTTGTTGTTGTGGTTGTTGTATTTTTTGCTGCTGTCGACACTTTTGTTGATGTTTTGTGTTTTTTTTAAATTTTCCGCATTTTCACACGAAACAACATTCGTAGTTGTTGCCGTCTGTTGTTGTTGGCACGTAACAAAAACAAAAGAAAATAAAAAACACGCAATTGATGAGCGGATGAGTGTGTGTGTGTTTGTGTGTGTGGATTGAGATATACTCGTATTTGCGCACATTCAAAAATGTGCAGAGCCAAAAATAATTTAATTTTTTTTTTTAATTTTCATACAAATGGCTCACACTCAATTTTCCATTTACCGCACTTTTGAACGTTTCATGGAGGAACAATCACTCCGCGAATTCAGCAAACGAATTTCGAATTTTTTAGCATAAACTTCTTTAAACAAAATTCCATTCAGCTTTATTAATGGAAATTACGAAAATTGCCTCTCATGTTTGGAAACTTCACAACAATGCACAAACACTTCGATCAAGAAATAAAGAATTTTCTTCTTTGCAATAATTTATGAAACTCACTTGCAATTTTCAAATATTTAAGAAATCAACTCGCACAGAGCAAACTTCAATTTGAATTTGTAGATACTTTATCTATTGATAAAAATGAGTTCATTGAGCAGCTGCTTTTGAATTTTTTTCAAGCACTTTTATCACTTACAACTTAAGAAAATTCTTTAAATATTCACTAGAAATTTTTCAATTGCCAATTTTGCAGATACTTTTAACGAATGTTTATATAATGAGTTGGAGAAGACCGAATGCCTTCCAAAGCACTTGCGAAGCGTTAAATTAGCAAATATTAACTGTGCAGATTAGAAATGGGTAAAATGTATTTTGAAAATCGCGTCAACGTTTCACAATCAGGTCCGAAATACGCGCAAGGCTGACGAGACGAGCGGTTGAGGAGCGTCGCGGCGTTTGATAAGCGCGTCGCGTTATCGATAAAGTTATATTTTCAATTTTTTTAAAGAAAAAATTCAAAAAATAAAAATAAACGATTAAATTTATCGCAGCTTGTTTGTATTTTAAACGCTCTTCGAACAAAAGAAAAAACTTCGAACTTGCGAAACTTTTATTTTCAGCGCAGAGTAAACGCGTCCGCGTGTTAGTTTTTCGTACTGATCGTTTGGGCCGCGCCAATAGCGTCCGCACACAAGCACGAAGAATTAAAAAAAAAAACTAAAACGATCGTATCCAACAGATACGAATGCGGTTGGCGAGTCGAAATCGTTTGGCTGAGATAGCATTTCGAAAAATTTCTGTTTTCGGAAAAGTTTTTATGGCGCGCGCAAAAGAGCGCACAAGCCGAAATGTAAAATTTTCCCGCGATCGAATCCCTCTCTCATCCGGCCCCCGACTTGCCCTGCCCCCTTCTTTCGATGTCATTTGCGCTCGCTCTCAGCAAATGCTCGAAATAGTCAAATTGAAAATGTATTTTCATGTTTTTTATTTTTTCTATTTTTTTTATGGTTTTTGGTCTTTTGGCGTATTTTTAGCTAAAGGCGTTTTTTTTGCTTTTTGCTTTTTGTTGCGCTGTGGAAAATGTAAAAATGTCAGTTTTGAAATACAAAAAGACAGACGCATGCAATTTATCAGAAAGAAACTATTTTTAATTATATAAACAAGTTTTAAGCAGCGCCGAGCGATCTTAAAACATTTTTTTTCATTTAATGTTTTTTTTATGTTTCGATTCATTTTTTTTTAACTAAAATCATTATTTTAATTATTTAATGTTGTATTTTCGGATCTATTGTTTAAAATTCGTTTTGACTGCCTGTTCAAAAACCTTTTGAATACATTGCAAAGAGTTGCTTTTTAATTTAAAACTATAACACTTAAGATAACAAAAGAAAGGTTTATTTTAACCAGAAAAAAACATAAAACATTTAAAAATATTTGAAAAAAAAAATTGTTTCTAAACTTTTAATTAGTTTTTTGCTTTAATTTTGAAAAGAATTACTTCTAAAAATTAACAATAATGTATGATACATAACATTCTTTTAAATTATTCATGGAAAAAAATCGATCGCATCCGTTTGACAAATTATTCGATGACATTTCAAGAAATACAGAGGAGGACTGCTTAAGCCAGTTGGGACTTAAATTTGTGTGTTACATGAGATCACTCATCCAACAAACAAATGGCAAAGTGGAAATTGGTCAATGGAATTCTGGTTCGTTGCTAAAACAAATGAAAATGTGAAATAGTTCGGCTAGATAAAAAATCAATTTGCCATCCATCAGAGCGGTCGTTTGGTACCCAACTAAAATTCAGAATATTTTTCATAATCTTTTAAATCGTGTTTTTAAAAACTCTTAACAAAGGCTTCAATCTCAAACATTTCTTTATTTTTTTTAAATTCATGTCGACCTATTTCGTTACACAGGCAGGTCAAGGCATTCAGAAACTATATGGGAACTATTCGAAAATTGTCATATCAATTCTCAATATCAATTTCACAATCGCCAAAAGAGAAAAAACTAAAAATTGTCATTACAAATAAAAAAAACCCAAGTCAGTTTAAATAATAACTACTCTTTAAAGAATAATTAACCTAAACGAAATAAACGAACTAAAGCAAAGACAAAAACAACAATTCGAACTATTAAAAAAGATTAGATATGGGTTATCGCCGTTTACCGTTTTAAGAGATGCGCTTGAAACATTTTGACGTCACTCTTGCTGCGACGACTATTTGGAAACATTGTCAATCCGAAAACTGCTAACTCAAATTTCACATAAAACCGACAAATTTCCAGAATCCGCCGTCAAACTACCAAGTTTAACAACCGCAGAGCACAACCGGCCACAAGTGCAACCGAAAACAAACTAAAAAACAACAACAATATTCGTTAAAATGTTAACGAAAAAGTTGTCAACAATTTTGTTGTAACATTATTTTCGCGTTTTTTGTTTGTCTTCTTCTTGTTGACTTTTTCTTTTTTTTCTTTGAAACTGTGCAACTAAATAGCTACAATAAACCTGGTAGTATGAAGAGAAAGAAGGAGAAACGGTTACTGGAGATGTTACAAGGGGAGCAGGAGCACCCACCGCCAGTTAGGCGCAAAAAAATACGAACCTTAATGACGAATTTGCTGTGACGAATGACTAATAAAAAAATTGTATGGTTTGGTAACACGCTCGTATATAATGGTAAGAAATGAGCATAAAGCGCAAAATCGGTTTATTATATTGGCACCAATTGTTGTCAATACTTTTTTCTTTTTTGAATGCATATTTTGACAAAACGTTGGTTGGAACAGACAACGGAGCAGCATGAGCTGTGAAGACTGCAAGGGAAACCAAGCGCAAAAGTTGTCATTAAAATAAGAAAGAAAAAATAGAAAGACTAAAATTAATCCACCCCACATGCAATTATTGACAACAAAACAAGCTCAGAAGAGGCAAGCAAACATTGACACTTGCGCAGCGCAGCGCTGCGCAACTCAAAAGCATGCGATCTGACTCGCGACTGTCGATGGCTTCACTTTGAATTTGACATATTTGACAAAATATAAAAATGACAAGTGCCGTCGCGGAGACTTGTTCGCAATGTCCGTCACATTGTAAGCTAAGAAATGAAAATTAACGAAACTTGGATTATAACTAAAATACGAGTTCGTCTCGTTAGGCCTCGAATGAGGTCTCATCATTAATAGAATCTATTTTTATACTCCACATTGCCACATTTACTAACATTTTTCGTTTGGTGTAGCTTAACCAACAGTTTAAGCACAATGAGCAATTAGGTAACAAATAAGCCTCTTAACTGCTACCGCCAGAAAATGACAAGAAACGATATTTGCTCTAGCAGATGCGGAAGAAGCGTGGGCGGACGCGGACGGAGGTTGGGAAGTGCCACCTTTCGCTCGCTGTAATTGACGTTTTATTGATTATTTTGTTTTGTTTTGTTTTGTTGAATTTTTAATTGTATAAAAAAAACTTATTAACAATAAATATATGTAGTTAAAAAAAAACATAAGTCCCAGCCAGGCGTATGTGGCGGCGTAGATGAGCAAGCGGCGTTCCAGTGAATAAATTTCAATGTTTATTTATGATTTTTAGTCATAGTTTATTTTCGAGTTGTAAATATTTTTTATTATGTTGCAAAAAATGAAATAAAAAAAGGTTTGGGCTATTTAAACAAGTTAATAACAGCGGCGCTGTAAAAGTCACGAACGGGCAAATCATTATATCCGCTTATAAGGCGCAATTATAGCAATTTTCAGTTACCATAAACATTCACATTTAACTTGCAAATTTCTCGAACATTTTTCAAATAAAAGAAAACTTGTTTTAAGTTTTATTTTTATTTTTGAGGATTCAAAAATTCGCCATAAACGAAGAACATTTTTTGTTGTTTTTGTTTTCGCGTGAACGTAGAAAATTTGGTTGCTTGCCAAAATCGTGTTTTTTTCTTCTTGAAAATACCAAAATAGCTTATTTCCATTTTGGTTGTTCTGGTTGGTGGAACTGCCTCTGAATGCATATTTGCGAATGCCATGCAATCAAGCGCTCAAGTTGGAAATTTGCGGAAAAGAGATGCAGAAGCATTTCTCAAGCAAAGGCTAAAAATAAAACGCAAATTTACAGCGAATAGATCAACCGAAGTCTTAAACGAATTTAAAAAGTGTTTGCCTCCGTTTCGACTACAAAACTACGATTTCAAGATTTAATCAGAACGCTTTTGAGATCTGAATGAATTAATCCTATTGAGATCTTGGTTAAACCAAAGATTAGCACAGTAAAAAGGGTCGACTTAAAAAACCGTTAAAGAAATTGAAACCGAACCACTTTCAAATATAATTATAAATCGGTTTTGCATTGAGTTAACCAACTGTTGCCAAGTGTAGTTTTTTGTTTAACTGTTTGCGGATTTGTTTAAACAAAAATTATGTCAGCGAATACACAAATAGCTAAAATCGGAGTATAACAATTTTTATGAATTGTGTGTTTGGATAAGCAACGAATTCCGTCTGTAAACGGTTTTAAGATCTCTTTCGGTTGCATATCCGATTTGGAAATACTCGTAGTCACAAAATCTATAACCCTATCGAATAGAATTTCAAAATTCCTACAGATCTGATAGTTGGAATTTATACGAGTATGTGTATGAGACAAGCATTTAACAACAACAATTATTATGAACAGAAAAGGAGGCAACAACTTACAAGTTCTTCTCGTCGGTGGTCACTGGCTGCGTCTTGTAGCGTTCACGATAAAAGTCGCGTTTAATGGCGCTCGGTTTCAGTATTTTTGGCACAGCGCCCGAATTAAGCGGCGAGTCCCAACTGACGTTGCCGCTTGGCCCACCAGCACCGTCCGTAGGTGGAGGTGTTGATGTCGTAGTCTGCGTGCTAAGGAACTTTTCCATGCTCTTGATACGATCGGCGACGGACATGGTGACGGGGGTTGAGACAAACTCAACGGGATGAGAGGGTGTCAATGTTGCAGCGGCAGCGGCGTTGTGATGCGATGTGGTGGAAATAGCATTTAGTGCAGCAGCCAAATCTACAATTGGTGGTGCTCCATCCGGACGCTCTAGTGAACGCGTACGACGTTTCAGCAAACTGGGTGAGTCATTTACGGTACTGCAGTTTAAAGCAGTTCTAGCTGCATCATCAGCTTCGGCAGCGCCCAATGAACGTCGCTTGGATGGCGATTCAGTCTTGAGTATGGGTCGGACGCCACTCGTTTCGCCGCCAAGTGCACGTAGCGCCGGTTCAGAGCCATCGCTTTGCACGCCACTCAAATCAAACTCTTCGCGACTGCTTTTACGTGAAGTCTTAAGGATAGGACGTATTTCCAGCTCATCGGAATCGCCAGAGGACTTTTTCTTTAGTATCGGTTTCGGGGGACGTGAAAATTCCTCGCTGGAGGTACTCTCCAGCTTAAGTATCGGACGGATTTCGTATTCCTCGTTGCCAGGCGTAAAACCTTCCTCATAGTCGACGGCGACAAAGGCATCATCGGCGCTGCTTGGATCGCTACTGCGACATAGTTCTGCGGCAGCCAAAATAACAGCCTGCGAAATCGAAACATGCTTTGAGATGTGAGGGCCACCGCCGTCTGAAGGCGTTGAAGTCGAGTCTTTCTTTTTAAGTATGCCGTGCGTTGGGTGTGGCTCTGTGGCAGAGGGACAACCGTCGCTTTTGCTGCTGTCGTAGCTGCTCTGCTTTAGTATGCCGTGTTGTTGTTGTTCAGCAGCAATGGCAGCTGCCGCAGCCACCTCTTCAAGCGAATTCCGACGCGCCGATTTGATTAGAATGCTGCGTTCGTCCGGCGAATGTGAACGCGAATAGTAACGCGATTCGTCCAGACTCGAACGTTTCTTAAGTATGCCGACACGTTTCAGTTGCTTCGTGGGAGTATCCACCACACTAGCAGAAAATGTGACTGGCGAGGCGTTGCTCGAGGCGCCGCCCGAACTAGATTCGCCTGCCAAGTGTTCCTTCTTCTTGAGAATCGAAACAATGTGGTTGTGTGCAGACAAGTTAGAGGTAAAAGATGCCGCCGAAGCTAACATTGCCGGTGGATCATCAGTGCTCTTGCGTCGCAAGATCGGCGACAGTTTTGGTGGTTCATAAGTGCTGCCGCTATCACGTTCGACGCTACGTGCTTTGAGCATACGTTGTCGCAGCACTTCGGCGCCGACATCGTTATACGGCAATCGAGTATTACGTGGCGTCTCCTCCTCGTCATCGTCATTAATATTGTCGTCGAAATCATCATCTTCGGCAGCGTAGTAAATGCGTTCCGTTTGAACAAAGGTCGCATGCTTAATAGGTGAAGTTTCTCGGTGTTCCATTAGCATTCCATATGGTGGCACTAACTCACGTTCATGGCTAACACGTATGCGTTGAATGGAGTTGGTAAGATCTGCAATCGCATTGACCGGCGATGATGGTTCCTCGAACTTGAGTGCTTCTTTCCACTCTGCCACCGGAGCCGCTGCAACACTCAAACTCCCGACACCTGAATCTGCATCCGTGGTGCTGGCGTTGGCCGCCTCGGCAATTTTCATAATCTCCGCAAGATCACTTTTCGTGCGTTCATTTAGCTTACGATTGACATCGTTTGAGCGCAGCTTCCGCAGTTCACCGCCGCCTAATGGCAAAGTATCGCTGCGGCGACTAATGCGCGAACTGCCACCGTTTGTTGGTGCTTTTGTTTCCGTCTTACGACGTAAAACTTCGATTTTCGGACTTGCGGTCATGGCACGTCGCCGCTCAGCCGCATTAGACGCCGAATTATGTGTGGGACTGACCAAATCTAAACCGCGTCGCGCGTTCCCCATGTGATAGGCAAGATTGTTGCGTGGCGTTGAAGGCTTGCTAATGCCGCCGCCGTTGCTGCTGTTATTATTGCTTATAGTAAATGTCGCCGAATTGGTGGACGCTTTTTGCGGCGAGATAATTTCGCGCAGTGCCGGATCATCGCTAGGGATAAGCTGGCGTGCCATACCCAGTTCACGGCGACGACGGCGACGCAAAGCGGCTGATTCATCTGAAAGATTTGATACTGTTATTTAATACAAATAAAAAAAGTTGAAACATTTCGATTAACGCTCACAAATAAAAAAAAGAAGCAACTCTTTTTTAGGTAACATCAGAAAAAGTTGTCTTTACTCCGATAAGAGTACTGTGACAATTTTTAATGAGTTAGTCCTATTTAGTAGTTACTTGGTTAAGTATTGCCGAAAAAATAATCATGGCAAACACTTTTCCGTCAACGCTTAAAAAGTAATCTTAACCCCAGAAAGAGTTTATTGACAAACATTTTTTGTATTCGTCATGGGTTTACTTCACTTTTTTTTTTTTGCTTTTTTTTATATAAATGATAATGTTTTTCTTAGTTCAAGTGAAATATGTATGTAATAAATTTAGCAACATAAAAAATAAAGAAACGATTTTTGCAAACACTCGCTGCAGCAACTGCAATGTCAACTCACATGCCAGAACACTGCAGATGCCGTGCGATAAACGAACATATTTTACACAAGTTTCTTGAGTTAGTATGGAAAAGCGGTCGCAGGACTCGGACAGGATGAACGAACGCAGATGCAAGTGCTTCAATAAAATGTCAGGATTTTTAGAGTGCTCAACAGAATTGAGCATTTTGGTTTCTTATTCAATATTCAATTCAGCTTTGTTTAAATTTTGAAAGCGATCGCGTTGCAACTCGTTCGACTAAAACTATGAAACTATTCGAGTTTTAGTCTTACATTTGCAAATGTTGAGTTGCCTGCCCATCATAACAACACAAAATAAAAATTATTCATAGGAAAATGTTAAATCTTTATATGGTAATTGTAAGGTGCAGGCAGACAGGCAGGCAGTCAACCAGCCAGCCAGTCAAGCAAGCCCATAGCAACACCCACCTCCACCACAATTATGTGTGCTCGAATACGGTCTAACATGGTATCAATTGTACATAATTATGGTATTATGCCATGTTAAACGAGTTTGCTTCATTAAAGACGAGACGAAACGAGACCAATATGAAATATTAAATTATATATATAGTACATATAAGTACCACATACTTATACATATGTACTATAGAGCCGCTTAAATTGTTTGCGGATATTTACAAACTAATTTAAATTGAATACATTAACAGTTCATTGAATTTTCATTTGACCGAAATTAAAAATGTTTCTATAACTTGACAAGTTAGAAGCTAACACTTTAGAGTGATTGTCCTACTACACTTTCATCTAAGTATACAAAATATTTGTCATTTGTCGATGTCTTTTATTGATCAAGATTTGCTGACTTTGTCAGGATGCTATTTCAAATATCATTCCTAACAAAGTCCTAAACTGACATTCGAGTGCTTCAGCCTTAGACAAGGCACCAAACTTACCACCATCATGTGTGGCCTCCTCATTTTGAGAACGATTTAAATTCGATTTGCGTTTAGATGATTTATCACGATCATCGTTCAAACGCGGAGAGACATCACGCTGAAATTAAGTATTTAAAGACGCTTGTTAATCCAATATTTTGTAAACGATTTCAATTTCTAGACTTACAGTTCTGTTCTTCTGCACCGGACTCAATTCCAAAATGCTATCCTTGATGCGACCACCAGAAGATTTCAAATGCGGCTCCTCCGTGTACATGGTGGAGCAACGTGGTCTTAACGATGACACGCCACTATCGTTGACAATCGACGATAGTTGCTCATCTACCACTAGCGAGGTCTTTGGTGAACCACCTATCTTCACCGTACACTCGGTTGTGTTGGGCGGCGGCATTTCTTCTCCGTTTTGCTTCGGCTGTGGACTAGTATTAAAGGTTATTTCGCCATTGAAGAATAACTCGCTGAGATTTTGCTTCATCGACACTGAGACAGAGGGTACGAGCGACTTCTTTGCTGGCGAGCATTCGGAAGCGGGGCGAATTCGTCTTACTGGCAGGCAAGAGCCCGAAGATTTCTTTTCCAAATCTTGAGCACGCGGTGAAAGCTGACTATCCGAGAGGCTAGTTTGATGTAGTGCAGAGCAATTGGGGTTTGTGTGTCTAGGCGATTGGGGCAGTTGTGGCTGTTGTTGGTGGAGGTGCAAATGTCGTGGCGAAGTGGGTGAAGCGAAACGCTGTTGCTGCTGTTGCAGTTCTTCGTCTTTTTTCTTGTCTGTGGGTGAAGTGAGGAATAGGTTGAAATTATGGTTAGTCAGGGATTAGTTGGCCGCTATGGTGGATTAACATGCTAAACCAAGAGTTAAACAGATACAGAGAAATGAGAGACGAAGACAAATTAAAAGTGTTAGAGTACAATTTTGACTTTGCCAATGTGCCAAAGGATAGAATAATGCGGTACAAATTTTTTCTTTTTCATAAAAAACAAATTATAAATTATAAATTAAAAGCTTAAAAGTCGAATGCATTTATTTTGGATATGGGTTGAATGGGTTAAGTTATTGCTCGGTGTTAGTCAAATTACAATAATTTATAATTACGTCCCGACTAAATACGTTACCCACAATCTTATTTGTGATGCAGCTTTAATTATCTTTAAAAGTTTGAAACCTTTTCAGCTGGTTGTTGCTACTTAAAAATTTCCTCTACTTAAGCTTTCAGTATCTAAACAGTTTCAAACACGTTTAAATCAAACAAATCTTAATAATAATTCTTTTTTTCATTTAATCAAGCATCGAAGATGTTTCTTAATTATCCATTGTATTACAATAACATTTTTACTTTTAGTTAATAATTTTTTATTGAAAACTAATTATTTCGTCGAAAGAAAAACTAAACGGATTTATGAATTAAAGCCTCTTAAAATGTATCCACATTATCATTAAAAGCTTCCAAATCGACTCTAGTGCAAACTTAAATAATTGCCCATCAAAAATTAGATTAAGCCATTTATGAAGGACCAAGAGGACACTGAGAAAAAGGTTTATTTTGTTGCTCATAAAGTTAGTTTATAGTTTTAGCATTTAGCAATTGTAATTGTGTCAAACTCCTAAAAATATGCTAGAAATGTTAAGGGAAAATCATGTAAACACGATTGTTATGGTTAGGCTTGAGACATGAGTTATTCCACACTGTTATAAATTTTGATAGTATGTATATCGAAGAGGGAATGTAAAAAAAAACAGAAACAGAATCGAAAACGGAAACGGAAACGGACTCACCCAGTGCGGCGGCACGTAAACGTGAAGTTTTCGTTGTACGCACAAAATGCACTGAATTCGGTGAATGTGGCGACGCGGGAGTTGACGCCCCTAAAACTGGGCTATATTGTGCCGGCGGTTGTTGGTATTGCAGTTGTTGTTGTTGCTGTTGTTGGTAGTGATACGGCGGTGTTATAACAAGCGGTGAGAGGGGATTTTTGCGTCGTTGGTGCTGTGGTGATGTGGTCGTGTTGGTCGTACGTATTGGCGATTGCGGTGGTGATGTCGGTGCATTTTGCTTAAGTACCGATGTTGCAGTGGGCGTGGCATAATTATTATTAATATTGCATTTGAGAAGCATATGATCGTGATTGCGATGTTGTGGTAGTGGAGCTGCATTTTTTGTTTTGTTTTTGTTGTTGTTTGTTTCAAATAAAATTGCATTTTTGTGGGAGTTGAGAGTTAATTATAAATATTTACAATAAAGGAGTTGAATAATAGCTTATAATACAATAAAATGAATGGAACTTAAATAAAAATTCAAGAAACTGTTCGATTGAGAGCTGGTTTAGAACTTTTTGCAGTGTAGATAAAAGGGCGTGTACTTGATTTGTTGTTCTTCTATAAAAATTCAAGAATTCAAATATCGCATTGATATAATATTAGCTTCCTAAAGCATTCGAAAACATTAGTCAGAAACAAGTTACTACCTACCAAGCAAAGCCAAGCCAAGCGAATTTCAATTGTATCGTTTGAATTTGGTGAGCGTGTGTGGTTAAGCAGAACGAGAACTTATAGCCGCAGGCTTAGTTCTTCAAATAACAATGACCTAAACTATTACGTCGACTTCTTTAAGTTTATTTTGACAAATGAATTTTTTCCTTTTTCGTTGTTATTATTATTGTAAAAACACGAAGTCAAATGCAGTGTTTCAAAAATTCATTTTTTTTACGATATTTATAACAGAAAAAAGAAGAAATTTCGTTTCCGAGAAACAAAAAATTTGAAAAATGACAGTCAAATCAAATGACAGTTTCCTTTATTATACAACTGCCTTTTGTATACTGTATAACTGTCAATTGTTCTTTATGTAAATTTCAGGGTTCATTATTGTAAAGCTTGTAGTTTCTACAATCAATTTCACTCACGCTGTCTGAGTCAATTGACTGACTTTCGATAACGCTGCCGCGCAGAAGAGTTGGCCGTTATATTGTAATTTGTCAAACTCATCACATCGAAGCGTTTGTTGACTTAACACTCCACTCCGGCTTCACAGTTGGCGGTGCTTAACGCGAATTTTCGTATAGCCACCGGCCACTTTTTTTGTTAATTTAAAAGTCGTTCATCGTTTGCCCATTCGTCGACTTTAAAGAAATATAAATCTAACTCTTAAACGTTTTTTGTTTGCATTTATTTAACGCGCTGAATTCTATTTGGCGAGACGCTTTGCTTGTCACTTTACTTTATCATTTTGTTTGTTCGTTTAACTATTTTGCGAACAATAAACAAAGCTTCGACTTGGGTTTAATGGAGTTGTCAAGGCTTTGGGCTGCATTTGAACAAGTTTGTTGTTGTTTTTTGTTTGTTTTTTTTTCATTTTCGAGAGTTTTGTTTTTTCTTCTGCCAAAGCGGTGATTGGCAGCATTCAATTTTAAAGTTGTTTTTATTTGACGGAAACATTTTGTTTGTTAAAGTGGAAACGCATTCAATTAAATTCAACTAATGAGACAATCAAAAATTGGTCCGCGAATGAGTTCGTTGCGAGAAAGCAACCTTCATCTAAATAAAACGAGTGAAAAGTGGAAATTGCTTTACAAGCTTTTAAACATTTTGTTACAGGAATTAAAATAAAAAAATGTTTGATTTGAAGTTTTCTTCACTTTTGTATTTGCAGTTGGAAAAGTGTCCTTAGGAAAGTGCAAGAGCACTCGGAGAAATAGAGAAAAAGGAAAAACCGAAAGGTTAAAATATTTGTTAATATTTTGAAGGGTATATTAAATTTAAACAAATACTTTCTCAAATGTTTAAGTTATAGTTTCATTTAAGAAGAATGAAAATATTTTTAAAATTAACTTTTGCAATTAAGGCTTTAACCTGAAAAAAGTTTTTTCGCTAATTTAAGCAAAAATTTAGCGAAATTTTTTTAGTTTTTTTTTGCAGCAAAATTAAATTAGTGCGAAATTGAGAAACAAAAAACAATCAAACAACTAATTTGCAAATGTTTTCTCTAGAAAGCAAAAACATGACAACACAAAAAAAAAATACAAATAAATTCGAAAACATTGGTTAGCATAGATAAAAAAAAGCTCAATGAAAAAGTACAAAAACAAATCAATTAGAAGAAAAACAAGAATAAGAAGAAGAAGAAGAATGAAAGATAGCAAAAATTTGAAACAAAAGAAGAATAAAAAAAAATAATAAGAAGCTTAAAACAACAACGAATTGGAAAACCTAAAAAATATCTGGAGAAATAAAAAAAGAAACAAAGCTCACCTGAAAACGCAACACCAAGATTCTTTCTCGCCTCGACAGGCGCTGCATTCGCAGTCGTATCTGCTGTCTTTGGGGCAGTGGCAGATGCTGCCGCCACGACGGAGTTGGTCATCACAGTTGATGCGGCTGGTGCTGCTTCGCCGCTGTTGCCATTCGAAACGCCGACGCTGAGTGGCGATTTCAAAGGCGAACGCAGACGCGCTGTTGCGGTGGCAATTGAAAACGGCGAACCGGCGGCCGAAAGTGGTGTACCCCGATTATTGACGGGCGACGGGGAGGAGGAATCGTTGTCGCTGTAGTGCGAGGAAGCGCCACCGTTGACGCTACTGCGACCGCCGCGTGATGGCGTACGATTAGGACGAGTTATAAATCTGCAAATATATTTGACAAACCTTTCAATTAAAAATCTGGTAAAATTGCAATTTTGCATTTTCTATTATTTAAATTAAGTGAGTTATTTTTTAAGCACCAAAACAAAAAATATTTGTTTATCTTGAAAATATTCTCTTAGATTTAATTAGATTTGAATCGGATCTTTTAAATCCTTATAAGAAACGAAACTTTAATGTCGTTGAAATCGAAAATTTTCTATGAACTATTAAGAAAAACAAAAATTACATTTTTTTTTAAATTTAAATTATTGATAATTTTTTAATTAATATTCGCGAATTGCGGTAGGAAATAATTTTTCGTAACGAATTTTATGGCAGAATATTGACGGATACATTTTGTGAATTTATTTCTACAAACTTGCATTTCGAAACTTTGAAATGCCAAACAGAATTTTCCACTTATTTCAACAATTTCTTTTATTTTATTCGTTTTTATCGTTTTTTGCTGGTACAACTTCTTCAAGTAACTGTAAACGTGCTGATTGCAACAGATACTTCGTTTAAGATATTTCGTTTTTTCTTTTTAATGATTGAATTCTTGCCGCTGATTTATTTACTTCTTGGATTGCAACTTTTTCTCCTCTTGGCACACACAGCACACACAGTGCACACATAAAACAAAAACACAATTGTATCCGTTCGACGTAACAACAACTTCAATAAGAGTATCTGCGAGATAAACGATCGCCTAAACGTGCTCGAGTAGAGTGTGGCAAAACGTAACGTTCCGCTATATTCCATATTCCAACAAACACGTTTAACAACTACAACTACAACTGCTACCGCTGCCGCTGTGCGCTGGCTTGTTCTCTCGCTCGCTGACAGACAACATTCACTTGGCGGCTGGCTGCGTTGTTCAAAGATACGAAGCCACATTTTGTAGGTACAAATGAATCTATGAGATACAATGCTCACGCGTTTACAAGCGTTTGCAGTTTTTGGCTTCTTAAAACTCGGTTTTAATTCTTTAAATATTCACACATTTTAGTTAGTTCGGTGAGAAATTTAGTTTCAAATTCAAAACTAATCGGAAAATAAGTAACGACTTATTTTCAACAATAATTTTAGGCAATTTATTTGTTTGGTATGTTTCGATACATTTCTTTTGATAACTAAAAAAATGGTTTGGTTTTAAATCTTGAGATCATAAATTCTTGGTATTTCATCTCGAAATCATAAAACATCGAGAAGGGTTGGAAGCTCATGCGTGCCATAGAACGCTTTTGTAAAACTTATTTTAAAGATCTTTAGGCATTTTTTTTTGTACTGTAAAGATACATTTACTTTAAGATCGGACAGCCTTTATGCATTTTACTTTATAATTTATATTTGGTTAAGAAGTACATAAGTAAAGGGTAACTCGAATAACAGGTTACTCAAACACCGGATAACCGGCATAAATGGTTACCCAAGTAACCGGAATTAGAAACGCTACTGCTTCCATTTGTACTCATTGAACTGAAGATTACCAGTTCTGCTCTGCTCTGCTCTGTTTTGTTCTGTTAGTTTTTTTGTTTGCATTTAAATCTAAACGAAGAAAAACCCGAAAATAAGGAAACAGAAAAAGTGGCCGCGCGCTTGGAACGCAACAAATCAATTCCGGAGCGCGAAATGAACGCAAAGCAGCAGAATTGTAGAAAAATAACTCGAAAGCCAAAATGCTTAAAAAAAAAACCTAAACTGAAAGAAACGCACTCAAAAGAAACAACAAAACTTCAATAAAAAAAGAAAATTCGCACACACAAAAAGTATCTGCAAGATAGCAAGATACTGGCTTTATCTTGTTACATCGGAACAAAAATAAAAAAAACAAAAGCAACAAGTCTTGTTTTTATTGTGTTGTATTTTTATACCCCACACTACGCGCACGCATGAACTGTTTGAGTTTGAGTTTTGATTTCAATTTGTAACGTCCAAGGAGGCGTGAGCTTCTAATGTCCCAGCGGATGTAGGGTATTTGTGTTTCGGCAATGCCGAAGTTATTTGTCTTACATTTTTTGTTTGCTTGTTTTTTTTTTTTTTTTGAGTTTTTGGTGGAATATCATGTTTGTGCATCTGACAGGCAACAACGGCACATTTTGCGCCGCTGCCGTTTCCTTCACTGCTGATTCTATTTGCAGGTAGCAGCCGCAAGTCTTTGCACCATCAGCCACAGGCGCCCTTCGAGGTCTTTCTTTGTTGTTTGCTTCTTCTTTTTTTTTGCTGCATGCCGGTCGCATTCGCTATTCGAATGGTAAGCGATACCCATAACGACGTTCTTTTCCGCTGCATCAACGGACGGAGTGTCGATGCAAAAGATACCGTCTCACTCATATTTCACTTCGGCACAATATGCAAAAAATATAATTTTAGGCCCGGTCGAATCTAAAATACCACACATCTTGCGCCAGAAATTGTAAGCGATAACAACGCACTTACTCAGTGGAGTAAGTGCGTTGATATGCACCATGTATTTAGAATTTCCGGGTGGGGTATACGAAACTCTTTCCCCTTTGAGTAAGTCAGTTAGACTGTCGATCGCATTGGTAGGTAGTTGCGTTTGTCGGTCAAACGATGGCACCAGTTTTAAAGTTTCGAGTTTTGACTTAATGAGATGAACATTTAATAAGAGAATTTTTGAGTTACTTTATCAGCGGATATGCTACTTTTCTTTTTTTCTTTTTAGGGATACCCTCTAACCGAATGCAATAGGAAAGATCGCTAAATAACAGGATTTTAGTAGCTCACTACTTTGTTTTTGCTGGTTTCTCAACTGGTGGCTTGGCAGCATATTAGTCGACCGGCCGGTTGGTTGCATGGTCTGCCTTACTCATAGCTGTCAAAAGAAACAGTAAACACACACACACACACACACACACACACACACACACACACACACACACATTAAGCGCGCCACATAAAACGCAGCCAGCAACGGAGACACTATCACTCTCGGCGCTGGCGCACGTTAATAAATCCGAATTCTTAATTGGGCGCATTCAGCGGAAATTTATTCAAAAATTTCAAATGCGCATAGAAATTGTTCGATGAATTTTTAAACCGAAATCACGAAAGTTCGTCTGATCGTTTGTTGTTAGCAGTGATGAAAAGGGGCTGCCGTTGCGGCCACTACGCTGCAATTTGGTCACAACCACAAGTGTTTTGTTATTTTAATGAATCGTGTCGATTTGGTTGATGCGCTGCTTCAAACACTTCTGACACGGTAAGTCATAATCAAGAGATATTTTTATTGTGGTTTTTTATGGTAATTCTTGAATTTTCGTCTAAACAAACGAAGTCGCAATTTTTGTGTACCTTTCGGCCTTTTCTAAATTCTTCCCGGCATGGCATGCTTACAGAAATATGTCGTAAATATGCTGATTTATTGGAATCAGTTGTCCAAATTGTTTGATGACGGTGAGAGTTTTTGAATTTTCTATTGACTTAATTGGATTGGGTTGGGGCTTGGTCTCTAACTACCGACGATTATGACTCGCATTATATCTAAACAATCATACTTTTTGGCACACTGGCACACACAAATATAAGTTTTTATCAAACAAGCGGAGAAAGTTACGTTTTATAACTAAAATTTAAATGGTTTTTATTTATGTTTGTTACTTTTTAATAGCTGTGGGAAAGGTTCAGGTTAGGATCATTGAAAGAACGAATTTTGACAGAGTTAAGTGGCTTGTTATGTAAGGAATCGTTAAGGATTAAGATTAATCAGATTCGCTTCTTTTAGTTGAAATTTCTTTGAAAAAGAAATCATTAGTGCCACCTTCTTCCAACTGCTCGATCCTTTACGTTCGAATAACAAATCAAAATTGTTTGTTTGTATTGCTATAGAAATCAGCTTTGTATCTGACTCTTACCAGGTTAAACTAGCGAGCTATAATCAAACATTGATTTCCTTTACTCTAGAACACTTTTTCTGAATTTATTCATAAATTTAGTCTAACCAATGGAAAAAATCAAGTTAGTACGTTAAGGAATCGTTAAAAAATCAACTTAAGCAATTAAAACACACACATACTCAGAACATGGGAGCCTACCTTCTAGCATTGGTGGCATACTTTTGTTCTTGCTCGGCATCACTATAACGACCGCTTTCCGATGGTGATGAAGTTGCTGCCGCAACGGGTATCATGCTTGCAGCGCCATCTGTAAAGCGACGCTTCTCATCGCGCAAACGCCGCCCGTGACCGTGGCCAGTACGATGGCCACGCTCGTATTGCCGCGGAGACGAAGATACGTTGGTGTAAGCGCCTGATGCTGCTGCTTCTTCAACCATGAAACTAGCGCCGTTTCTACTGGGACTGGCGAGACGCAATCGCACGGGCTCAACATATAACTTATTCGGTGGATAGGCCACATAATTCTGATTGCTAACTACCGCAGGATTGACGTTAGCATTGGGAACTGAGGATGATGTTTCACGAGCGCTACGATTGGGCGACTGATGGTTAATGGATGATGATGCTGGTGGTGGACTTTTGCTGAGATGCTCAGTTGGAGTCGGGGATTGAGTTGGCGCTTGATGCAAATGATTCTGATTTTGTATGTGATTTTGATTCGGATTTGAGTTCCGATTTATGATCTGATTCCGCATATCGCTAGCTAAGTATGGTGGCATTGAGGATGCCTTTGTAGCACCGGTGCCGGCGGTAAGATTCGTTTTTGTGCGACTAGATTTTAGTAGGAACTTGCCGCGACGACCACCGCCCGAGCTGGGCAGTTCGACATCATCATCATCACCGTCGCTGAGATCATTGATGACCATAGTCATTGTCGCGGCATGCGGTAAAATGTCTTTTTTCATGTGTTTCGAGGAGTTGCGTGCCGCATGCGAGGAACGTTTCGGCGTATGTTCGCCGTAGGCACGTGCGGCCGCCATAAAGTTGGGACTATCTAAACGGCTACTCATGGCGCCGCTGTTTTGAGAAGACTTTTTCAAGGAGCAAGAGGAATTTGAATTGCGCGAACGATCGTTAGTCGCGATGGTCGATGCGGTGTTGTCGTCGTCGTGACTGTTGTTCGCCGCCGAAGAATCTTCGTCGTTTGTGGTGGTCGTGCCAATGTCGAGACCTTTTTCTTTGCATATTATATCATAGAGTGCGCTAATCGGACGCGATTCGCT
Organism: Suillia variegata; assembly: GCA_949127995.1. NCBI lineage: Eukaryota > Metazoa > Arthropoda > Insecta > Diptera > Heleomyzidae > Suillia > Suillia variegata. Next base: position 44,074,324 of record OX421845.1, read on the forward strand.
GCGCACGCGTACCGCACGTTTAGAGCGATTCGCGAAGCGAGAAGGATTGCGACTACGCGCCGATGTTGCCGAAGAAGGGGGCGTATATTCGTGTGTGGTTGTATTGTTGTTGGGCTGGGCGATGCAAGGATCTACTGTAGATGTCTCATTGGACAACGTATTCGCAACGGTGTTAGTTGGCGGTGGAGGTTTGAAATTGCTGCACGTAAAGGCAACACTACCATCGGGATTTGTAAAGAGTGGGTGTGATTGGTTAAGTCTATTGGAATCACCTTTTGTAGGGTTCGCAAATGTGGGCGATAACTTCGCGCAACGTTCGAAACTTTTGCGTTCGTTGCCCGCAGAGCCGCCACGAAAAAACGCGGAACCTGCGTTTCCGACGACGCTTGTTGGATATTGTTGTTGTTGGTTGATCGTTTTGGGCGCTCCAATAGTAGTCGATGTCGTTATAGTTGACGTTGTAGTCACGTTGTTGTTGCCTATCGGTGGTGGCGCCACTGTTGCAGTCGACGTCTTTGGAAAGTGTCGTTCTGAGCCGCCCACCAATTTTGATGTCGTACTATAGACGCTCTGATAGTTCTCGTTTAAGGCTGCCACATCGGCAGCGTCGGGCGTATGTATGCGCAAGTTTATGTCCGTGTAGTAGACTGGTGCGGTGTGATGGTGGAAATGCGGATGTTGTCCTTGGTAACGTTTCGACGACGCCGATTTTGCAGTTTGCGTTGATTGTATCTGTTCTTGTTGTAGTGGTTGTTGCTGGCAGCTTGTTTTGGCAGTGGCTGATGTTGAGGATTGTTTACTGGATGCCGAGTTGTTTTCGATATCGAGTTTTGGTGATGCGACGGATTCTGAAAGGACACACAAGACAATAAAGTTAAAAGAAGGCATTTGCTAAAAAGACTCAATGGTCCCGAAATAGTCAACACGGTAAGTTATATTAAAAAAATAAAAAAGAACGCGTCATTTTAATGTAATATAATATCGACAGGATAAGAAATAATTAGCATCGCTAAAAATGTCCATCACCATCACGGTCACAGAAATGTGAATGTTGCCATGATAATTTCCTCATATAAATGTAAAAAAGGAAAATATCAACATTGCTTAATTCGCTTAATTTTATTATAATACCTCACATTTATGCAATAATAATAAACTTCATTAGCTAATTAGGCTACTCTGTAAAAGTTAACAAAAATGTAAAAATGCCACAGCCGCAGAGTATACAGTTTCATCAGAAGGTAATGGGAGGTGGTCTAGTTACTACCATTAACCACGACTGATACCATGTGGCAACATGACCGCAGGAATTTAAGAAAACCACGCAGTATGAGTTAAATTGCAACACGCAGAAAACCACAACAAAATTAGCATATCTCATTAAAAAATAAAAAATAATTTATTAAACAAAAAATTCGGTATGCCATTTAGAAGGATTTTAATAAAGGCAATTGATATGAATTGGATTAAATCATTTCTACCGAAGCACTCATTTATTATTCGTCTTTTTTTTAACTGCGCTGTCGAAATTTGATTTTAATTTGAATACAAGAACTCTTAACTTAAACTTTTGGTAATTGACGTAAGTAAATGGCTAGGATGTTTTTTTAAGCCATGTAAGAGTACTTTAATAACTACTTCCGAAAATCGATAAAAAAAATGATGAAGTTCGTATGGAATTTTGTGCGTTTGGCTCCGTAGTTAAAAATGCATTTTTAATGCTGCTTAAAAGTAATGAGGCGAAGTACATAACCGCATAACCGTATGACAATACGTTCAGCTTTTGCAACCCTTGCAATTGCCAAGTACCAACAAAGTCAAGGCAGACCATTATTGGAAATTAAAGATTTCAAAAAAAAATCACATTCTCATAAATTCCAACATTACAAAAGTGGACAAATCCGCGTTTAAGTTTAAATTTTTTGTTGTTTTTTAGAATTTGTTCATTTGCTGAGTTTTATTTGATGAGATTTTTAATCAATCTGGATTTATTGGTTCTGGTCCTATGAAAATTTTAAATCGATTTTTGTAAATTTGCTTTTGTTTAAGATATTTATTTTAAATATTGTAATTTTTCTTTTTCACTTTTTAACAATATAACAAACAAAAAATAACAATAATTAGTTAAGCTAGGTTAAACCGTTTAATAAGCTATAAGAACAAAGCAGCCAGACACACTAACAAAACGAGCTTAACCTAGATTTCGCCAAGTGCTTAACGCAGATTTAAACACCCACGGTGTAACGTGTTAACGTAATACCATTAAAAAACTAGTAGCGTATGTAACTAGAATCTAGATTCTAGTATCTACAAAAAGTATCTGTTTTCGCTGTAATTTAGCATGACATGAATGACACTTTTGATTGCGACTATAACAAAAAAAAAACAACAAAAACAAAATAAACGAAAAGTGGACGCGATATGAGTGCAGCCCGAAAGCGAACAGATGAGGGCGTAAAAGCGGATTCGGATTATTTCCAAGCATAAAATGAAAACGAACAGAAAAACGTCGACGGAAAAAAAGCAAAATAAATATAAATAAAAATCTTGGCAAGCGATTAAGTGCACCTGAGCTAACGCGAAATGGTGTCAAGGTGAGGGCGAACTAAGCGGATTTTGTGATGTGAAAGCAAGAACTCGAGGAAAAACTTCTGCGATTCTGTGCGGCAAGGTTAGAGCACTTACGAGACCCTCGTACAAATTAACACTAATTTTGAAACTACTCTACTCCAATCTACTCGCAGAGCAGAGCACTTTAAACGTTCAACTTCTGACAGATCACAAACTGTCAATTTTGAGCTTCATTTATTTATATTACTTTAAAAAAGCGAACAAGTTTTCCTTTAAATTGACATGCAAATTCGAAATGCAAAATTTCGATTTCGATTTCGAAAAATCGAGGCATTTCAAGTTCGATACTTTAATTGGCCACATTCAAGGCGAAATAATTCGGCACACAAAAATGTTTCGTAAGTTTTCACAACAAACAATTCTTGTAAACAATTAACAACAACAACAATTAAATACAGCCAACAAAAATTACATTCAAATAAAATAAAATAAAAGGCGTACAACTCAATTAATGAGAATTTTTTCGATTTCGATTTCAATTTCATTAAATGGAAAGAAAAACAAAAACAAAAATAACGACAAAAATGATTTTGAGCCGCCTCAAAAAAAAAAGTTTTGAAATTTGAAAGTAATTTAGCATATGAAAACGATAAAAAAATATCGAAATATATAAGAAAAACGTTATTTGTTTTATTCATCAGTCAATTCGCATTTGACCAGTATCTTTAATTCTAACCAATTCAAAATGATGCGGTCAATTCGAATCTGAACAGAGGCTAAAATCATTAAACATATATAAATATAAATATACATATATATATATATTGCTAAAGAATAGCGATAAATACTGCGAAGTATAATAAATTTCGATAAATCTTCGATATTATTTAGATCGATAATTTTAATTTTCAATCTTTATATTTTATTTATTTCAAATTAACGATACTTTTGACAATTTCGTTAACGAATAATGAGTCAATCTAACCAGAATATGCTGTGCAGGGCAACTTTAAAGTGGGCGTGTTTTTCTGAAATTTGTTGACAGCAGCAACAACAACAAAAATGAATATTTTTGTTAAGCATTTCGCATCACTTAATTTGGAAGCAAAAACAAAAAACATTGAAAAGCTTTTTAGCAAAATAAAGCAAGGCAATTACGCTTGCGCCGTCGAGAGGCACTCATACGTCGTGTGGGCTGCCGCCTGATGCCGTCGCCGCTTTTAATTTCGTTGATGATTTAATTATGGCAGTCAAGCGGTTTCAGAAAGGAAGGGGAAACACGCGTGTCAAGGCATATTACCAGCGCTCGCAAGTCAAGTAGTTATGCGATACATCCGAAGTGTACATATGTACATATGTCTGGGTGTGTGTTTGTGTCAAAATTAAATTAAGCGGTTATATATGTACATAGTGCAGAGTAAGCTAAAATTTAAATTTGATTAGAAACGTTGCATTCTGCCGTGCTGCGCTGATAACTGAACTCATTAAAAATAGAGATGAAATGCAGCAGTAGGAAACTTTTATCCTACAATAATTCAATTGAAACGCCTTCGCGGGGCGTAACATAGCTATAAAACTACTTGCAAACTTAATCGAGTATTCATTTGCAGTTTTGTTGGTATGTTGTGCTTCGTGCTGGCTGACTGACCGGGTTCGCTTTAAATGTCATTTTTAACGATATTTTCCACAATATTTGTATTTGTATTTGTAATTTGATTATTGCAGCGCATGTGGTTGTGTTATGTTTTTCTTTGTTTTGGTTTTATTTACCTTTTTGAATTGACTATCATTGCCCAGCGTCGAACGATTTTATTACATTACGCTTTCATTATTAAGCGCCGCCAGCCATATCGTATTTATACGCACAAAACAGAGAACTATTTGCTCAAATACACACATGTACATATGTATATGCATACATATTAATGTACTCGTACATACATATGTATATGTACAGGAGTAAATAGTGAATTGTTCAACATTCAACTGTATAATTGAATTTCTTTGTAATTGTTTTATGGCCAACTGGCAAAGCGTGCGATATCGGATTCGCTAACACAGAAAAAATATCAAAAAATACGAAACAGAAAAATAACATTGTAAATAATTGTCTTTTTTTTTATTTAATAAAGAATAAACGTTAAAGGCCCTTGGTTACTGTTGTTGTTGTTTTTTAGTTTTAAACTAACTAGCCAAGCCGGTACAGTTTTACGTTTCTCATACGTTGACACAACTGAGAATTGTAAAGAACAAAAATAAGCACTAACAAAATGAATGCGAAAAGCTGATTCCAAGCCGAATAATTTCGTATAGTTATATGTTAAAAAATTTAATTTTGAATACCTAACATAAATATGTAAATAAGTTAAGTGGAGTTAACTGAACCTATAGAAAGAAGTTCAAGTATATTCTAAGCCCTTAACCTCTCGCATCGTCGAAACGAGTAAGATTCGCCCATGACTAATGAATAAGCCCGTAGTTCGCCGAGCAACATCAACAAGTACTTTAGTCACTGCAAATACCTTCATTGGACGCGTGAAACGTGAGTTGCTTTGGATTTGCCGCGGTAATTCTCGGCAGCAGCAACTCATAAAATAAAAAAATATGAGCTTATTTTTCTCAGAGATTTGCATCACAATGGAACGGACGTCATTAGAATACATTGGAATACATTAAAATACATTTTAAAGCATTTACAAATAAACTTTAAAAGCAGCACTTGACAGAAATTACCAACAATCAACTAACCAACTAATTAGTATTTTCCCTAACCACCAACGAACTCTGAAATGAGACTTTCAGTCACAAAAAATAAATTTATACGCTAACTAAATCGAAATAATTGAGCTAAACCAAAACAAATCTTAATGTTGTGAAAAGACTAAGAGGAGGTTTTTGAAGTAAATACTGATAACATCCAAAGTGTAAATGAAATGGGCGCTTTTAGTAGAGCCCCTCCGATTGTTTTCGACCTGAAAGGGTTGCCAAAATATAAACAAAAGACAAAGGTTGGTCAAACTATTCAGTACGAAAGAAAATGGATTTCTAAATCGAAATAAATTCATAAGCAAATTTTAACTGCGTTGTGTGTGACTACAAGTCTCAAGCATAGAAAATGGAATGAACAATAAAACTTCTGTTTCAATAAGTTCGTTTTTCAAAGAATACGATTTCGTTGGTTAGATAAAAACGTAGACTTGGTTTAAAGTCGACAGCGACAGCTGGCGGTGACGATAACTGAAGCCTGGAAAATTTTAAAAGTGCCACCTTTTCAAATATAATCTTCAGTTATTGGCAGGCATCGTGGTAAAATGTTCGACTTCAAATTGCGGCTGGAGCAGAGACTTTTGCTCTGGACTTTTGGTACGATAATTGAAACGCAGTAATTCCAGTACTTAGAAAATGTTCTTTCATTTAATAATATCTTAAATTGCAGTTCTGATCTTTCAAGTGCTGGGCAGCGTTTTAGCCGAGTGTGACAATGGAGTAGACTGCGACAAGACTGAAGGGCAACCAATTTGTGCGATCGACAACGCGCTGAAGTGCTTCCAGTATTTTGGATCGGAGTGCGAGATGCGCAATTGGGCGTGTACGTTTAGTAAAGGTAAATCAAGTTTTAAGGATTTACAAGAAACAACAACACGAAAAGGTTAAATCTATTTCGAATTTTACTTTTTTAGAATATTCCAAATTTGCGATGGAATTTTGCAACTTGCCCAAAGGTTTCCTGTGCAATGATGCTGAAGAGCAACTGTAAAGCAGCTCGAAAACACTTTTAAAACTTAAACAATATTTCAAAATTAACAATGATTTAATAAATAATTACCAACAACTTATAAAATGAAAAGTATTCGACATAATTAAAAAAAAAAAAATACATGATAATAAAATATCCAGCTGAGAATTTATCTCACATCGGATGCGAAAAACGAAAAACGCATTTTCCTCTTACAGCGTTAAAAGCTGTGCAAAGAAAATCGCAAAAAAAAATACGAAACAAAACGAAACGACGGGAAAAGAAAGGAGAGGAAAACTGCTCAAATAATGAAATTATGATGAAAACATTTTTAAAATTAGCCAAGTGCGAGATGAAGCAAAAGATGTTCCAAAAATGATTACACATCCGGAACGTCGCCCAGTCCGATCCGCTTGCTTCGAAGTATTGCGCATCTATGAGATGCTTTATCTGGCAGCCAAGAGATACGAACATTTCGTTGGAAGCCAAAGTAACGCAATGTCAATGCTCTTTAAAAATAATTCAATTTGATTTTAGTTTAGTTTAATAAAAAAAATTTTTAGAATTTATCACATGAAATATTGTAGAATCAAAGAATTTATCAAAAGAAAAGCGTTTTTTATTTTAATTTAAAATTAAGAGCGACACGTTTCGCGGCTGAAATTCAGAATCACACAAACAAATGTGCCAGCAAAAGAGCAACAACAACAAAAAAAATATATGCCCACGAAAAAACGCGAAGAATTTTGTAATTTTGCGAGCATTTCGAGTCGATCTAAAAACAATTACAAAGAACAAAATCTAACAAAGTGGAGCACATATTTTGGCAGTCACTGTTCAATCAGAACAGACAGACAGAACACCCAAAATGCCTCGAACTGATCAAATCAAATCAAAATTCGACATAAAAAAGCAATAAAATGTCAATTATTGTTTTGACAGTTGAATTATGTGGCATCGCTGACAAATGACAACAAATCACTCAAACTGAGGCCGACTTCAATTAGCAAATAAATCCTCTAATATCGTCTTAATTTATCAACAAAAAATAGAAAACATTTTGCAATTATTTTGAATTTTTGACAATTCATAGATCAGGGCGGCACACTCAAATTTCACGCTTAACTAAATTTCACAACAAAAAAAAAAGAACAATATTCAAACTAATTCTAAACTGATACATTCATTTTGGTTTTGAAATTATTTACAGCAGCTTTTATAAGAGATTTTTCTAAATTTACAAACATGTAAAACAACAACAACAACAACAAAAAATTGAATTTTAGAGAAAAATAAATTACCCAAATGCATGCGACTTTATTATTTAATTTTTGTATTTGTATTTGTGTGTGTGTGTTTGTGGGCATTTTGCCACTGTATGCCTACGGCAAAACACCAACAAGAACTACAACAACGACAACAAGAAAAAGTATTCTTTGAGCGCAACAAATATTGCAACAAATCCTCCTAATCGTTAAATTGAATTATCTAAACAGGGTGTTTCATTCTTTAAGTAAAAGTGCCGATATAAAAAAATATTTACTTTCAAATATTCACAAAAGGAATCGACATTTCAATATGTTAATTGAAAGCTTAACAAAATATTAATTTGGTTTAAAGTTTCTCAAATTGATTTTAACTCTAGACGAGCATTTATTTAAATCGTTTTTTATATTTGCGATGTGCTGAATTAACCGGTAGGTGTCGCTGGAAGTCGAAAATTTGTATAGTGAGGAGCAACTTTGTTTTCTTTAATGTATGAAGATAATAGTATTCGAGATATTTATTTCTAAGGTAAGGACTTTCACTCAACATCATTCTCGTAATGAAACTATTATTAAAATAAAAAAATAAAAAAAAAAACAATTTTTGTTCGTATGTTAATGGATTTTGAAGCACCCTGTAACCATATTCATTCAACTGGTGGCGCAAATCAAATGCAATTTTCAGGGTAACTGACAGATTTGAGAATATTTCAAATAATCAAATACTTCGGCCATAAACAAAATAAGGAAATGTGCTGACGCACTTGTGGAGGCCGTCAAAAACAAATCCTAATAATATGTTGGAATTTGTTTGCATTTTAACAACTTTTAAAATTTTATGACTAAAATTTTTATAAAAACAGTTTTTGATCGCTTGTGAAGATATTGGTCCATACATTGGAACCGCCAAAGCATTTTAAAGGTTTCAGCGCGCACATTTTTGAGGGCTTCCTCATGCAAATAGCAAACAAAGCTTTTAACCTGGCTTTGTTGCTTTTAGTTTACCTTTTCAAAAATAACAGTTTAATTTTTTTTTTCCAGCGCAATGAGAACGTAAAAAAGAGATGAAAATAAGTTCGAACGTTCGACTTGAAAGTTTTCAGGGTTGGAATTCTAAACGACGCAAAAAAATAAATTCATAAGAAAAAGAAAAATCTTAAACAACAATTTTATTTTATTTTAGCTTTAAATTGCGGAATTAGTCAGAAGAAGAAGAAGAAGCAGCAGCAACAGCAGCAGTTACCAACATCAAACGAGCAAGAACCTTCAATGTAAACATGCCAACGTTTCTTGTTCTTCTTCTTTGCTCATGGATGTGGTAACACTTGAGTAAATTTAGCTGCAGTTACCGGCACCAGTCCATATTGCACTCATATGTGTTTGTCTGTCCGTCTGTATGTCTGTCTTCATGTTCAAATGTTCCAACTGTGCTTTTGTTGCCGCCAAACACAAGCGACGACTTGAAAGCAAGTCGTCGCTTCGGTCCGCATGCAACGCTTATACGCAACGCTTGGATTTCATCCTCGTTAGCAAAGAAAATCTAATAATGAAGCACTTTAATGCGAACAGCTGACATCGATTTGGTCTAACAGAAAACAAACAAAAAAGTCGATATTGTCAAAATGCTCCTGGGAGGAAAAAAACGTTTAAAATGCAGGCAATGCAATGTGTTGCAAATGTGTCAATAGAAATTTGCACAGGCGATTTGTGGCAATAACATCAATGCATGGATAAATACATAGATACATGGAGAAAAACATTTTATTGAAATCAAAAAAAATCGGCAGGAGTCAAATTATATTTTTTAAGTATTGAATTGTTTTTGAAATGAGAACTTTTTTCTATTAAATGCACATTTCTGTAGAGAGAAATATATGCCAAACATCCAAGTCTAGAATTAATTAAGTACTTTTAAAAAAGGTTCTGTTGCAGTAGTCGTACGAACTCTCTTAAGAGCCCTTAAAGAAGAAGAACTCTTGCAAAGCTAACCCAGAAAATAAGTAAACAAATTTCTCAATCGAAATATCGCTCGAGAGCCCAATTAACCCAACCATACCCAATCAAGATTGTGCTATCAAAATTGAGAATATAGCCACTTCTAGTATTTATCTTCGATCAGTTAAATAAAACTTGATTTGCCATTTCAGTTCAACTATTTTCGGAAGATATTCAACAATGAATAACGCCGCGACAGCAGCGAGTGGTGTCATTATAAACAGTTAACAAATTACTTCATGCGGCTAAAAATAAATTCATTAACTCAGCAAATGAAAATGCGGCTAATTACAACAGCAACAAAAACACTATATAAATAAAAAACGCAATTTTACGATTGTAATGTTTGTGGGGTATTAAAGTGTTATTATTATAGGGTAAATATTTACTAACTTTGAAACCTCAGCAAATCCATTTTTAAGTCAATATTTTGCGTATCGCCTCGGCTGCCATTTTTGCTAGAATTACCACGAATATTGTTGTTGTAATTGGTGTTGTTGTTGTTGTTATTATTGTTATTTAAACCAGCGCTATTTAAATTTAGAACACCTTCGCGTATTAGACACTCTTTGATAGCGAGCATAATTGAAATAAATTCAAGTGAAATTCGATTTTCACCACTTTTGTACACTGAGGAAAAATTAAAACTTTGGTTCTTCTCCACACAACTTTTGGCTATTCACTTAAAATTTGACTTTGGGAATTGCAGCACTTTAACGCATCTTACGGATAGGAACAGTTGATTTATGCTTCCAAAAAAATTATTCCTTCTACAAAAATCTGTTTTATTATAAAACAGATTTTAACACTTTTTTTAGAAAAGCACTTTTCGCTCGCACTTTATATTTTAGAATCGAAACTTTAGACTCTTTAACGAATCTTACGGATACTGTGTATTTCTTGTTGTTGTGTTGTTTTTTGTTTTGTTTTAAGTTTTAATGAGGCACCGATGCACACACTTGGCAGCTGTGTGTTTATTTTTGATATTTCACAAAAGAAGGAAACTTTCGAAAAAATAAGAACGAAGAATACCCCACACACGTCAAGTGGATTTTCTAAGCGCTTAGGCGGCTGAATCCGAAAGATGCAATCCGCGGCGTGCAAGAATTTTCAACTGCAGCTAAGAAAAACGTGCCGAACTCACTAATTGCGAACGGGCGAGTGTCGCCAGTATCTTACGGATTCGCACTCGAGCACTCTGCTCAACACAGAAAATTTTCCTATTTTTATTTTCTTTGGTTTGGTTTGGTTTGTCGGTATTTGTTGTCGTTGTTGTTGTTGTTTTTATTTGGATTTTGTAAAAATTGCGACGATACTTGTACTTGGGGTCGTCTTGCTGCTTCTTCGCTCTATTCGCCTTTTGCAACTGTCAGCTGCGCGCTAGACAAAAGTATCTAGAACTCTCACCGAACAGCGAACGAACAAACAAAAACAGCAGCAGCGCACGCGGTTGTATCCGTAAGATACACTCGTACTTGCACGCCTCAACTGTCGGTCGGTCGTTCGGTCGGTCTGTCTGTATGTATGCGTGTGTATCTGTGTGCCTTTCTGTCTGCGAAGCAAAATAATTAAAACAAAAACCCAAAAAGAAAATAAATAAGTGAAAACGCGCAAAGCAAAGCAAAGCAAAGCAAAGCAAAGCAAAACAACGCAAAGCGCCGATAATGAATTTGTTGTGTGAGAATAGTAAAACAACAACAACGTTAAAAAAGAAAAGCGAAACAAAGCAAAGCAAAGCAACGCAAAGAGAAAAATAAGAACGCAACAACTTTAATTCAATAAAGAAATCACAAGCGACTGCCAAAGTGAACATGCTCGCTCGCTCGCTCGCGGCGTGTCATTTTAATTTAAATTTAACGGTTCCTTATTTTTGTTAATTGGCAAATAACCGCTCTTACACCGATAAACTCTTAATTGTTAAAAATTAATCAAGAATTAATTCTGCGAAAAGTTGAAACCATCAAAAATTCTTTGCTTAATTAAGAAGTTTTTGTTTGCTTGAGGCGAGTCAGAATTAAACGCCAGCAGATTTTTGTAAAAGTCGAAAAATACGCACGAACGAAAATTAATTGCCAGGTTAATGTTCGAGAATCTATAAAAAAGGCTACAAATGCGTTTAAATATTTGCAATATAAACAAATTTTGTTTAACAATGAAAATCTCTTGAAATAGGTTTTATCCCGTTATATAACTTTAAACTATTTTTAAGTCGCAAGTTCAAACGGGAACTACAATTTTAATTATTTTATTTTCAATTTAATTAATTTTGTTTTCATATAGTTTTTTAAACACTTAACTGTATAAAAAGTTCAGAAAGCAAAAATGTCATTTTGATGGCGCAATTTGAACCACTGTGCACTAGTGGGAACATTTCCAAACTAAGCTAAAGTGTAGCGTACACACGAAATAAACTTTAACCAACACACGCCAACGTAAAAACACAAATATACATACATACATACATACATATGCTCACATGCTGTCGCAAGACATTTTCGTCCTTAGAACACACAAAAAAAAGCGAAAATTGACGAGACATTTTAGCAAAAACTAAATTTCAAAGTTTCGAATCACAAAAATATTTTATCACGAATATTTTACTTACGAGTTTATTAATTTTTTTTTTTTTTTCAAAAAATAATTTTGAAAATATGAAAAGTTGAAAAGTTTTGGCGCCTACTGCAATTTCCCAGAAGCACAACCAACAGCAGCCCGACCCTTGACGAGCATGCGAAGCTCTGCTTTAAAGCATATTTCGTTTGCTTACTGTAACTCAACAAAAATTAGCCGACTTGGACTTGTGGGATTTTATCATACGACTGCCGAAGTTATTTCAATTGAGTTGAACTCTCAAGTTAGTGAGATATCAGATCAAGAACTTTTGTAGTACATTTTTAAATTTTGAAACTTCAAAAGTTGACGAGTCAAATTCTTGATAAAAATTAACTCTTTCGCATTTCGTATGGAGAGTCGATATTTTTTTAATGAAAGAGTTGTTGTACACAAATTACTTAAACAATTCCATTTTGCAAATTTATTTGTTGTTACTCTTTTGTTTAAAAAAAATCGTTAATTACTCACATTACTCACGACACATTCGTCATGACCGACCGTAATCTTTTCGTTTTGGTTGTCGATTGGTTATTAATGCCATTATTTGTGCTCTTGTTCTTCTTTTATTTTCTCATAATTTTCCTCTTTTTTCCTTTCTTTGTGTTGTGTTTTGCTGATGTTGTTGTTGTTTAATGCCAACAAACACTATCAGAGAAATTAGCTTTTAATTTAATTTGCAAAGAATGCAGAAAGCCAATTCAACTTGGTTTGGCTTGAAGGTCAATTGCTGAGCTCATGAGTTTGCACTGGTGGTGGACGGTGGACTGACTGGTCGGGTCGGGTATGGTAGTCGGTTGGTATGATCTACCATGGTGCTTGGCAGCATAGCGTTAGTTAGTTAGTTAGTAGAAAAAGAGAGGAGAATGAAGGGTAGCGCGCAGCACACATGTCGCCTATCAAGATTGATGATTGCGCTCGGCGGGACATGTGTAAATTATTTATATGGCTAAGCTTGCCATAAAAAGTGTGCGTGGATAAAATTTTTGTTTTTCGTTTGTATTTGTTTTTCGTTTGAACTGCGTCGAAACATTTGCGGGAAATTCCATAATTTTGCTACTTGGGAGTCTGCGACTTGGGTACATTTGTTGGAATTTTTCCATTTGTGTAATTAATTCTTTAAACTTTGGTTCGGAAACTAAAAAATGTTAGTTGACATTTAATTTTTTTAGAATAATAAGATACGAATCTCATAGAATTACTCTCAATTATGTTTCCGAGTTTTACTCTTATATGTACAAAAAAACTAAAAACTAATCCCAAACAGATGACTCAATTTATGAGTAATTCACCGGAACGATCGCAAGTTCAAGAACGCACTCGGAAATTCTGCCGCCCATCCAGCGATAAATTCATGCGTCCACAAGTAAACAAGACGCCCGCCAACACATGCCACCACCGCCACCGCCCAATGAGCACATTTGAATCCAAAACATTTTCACGCTGTCACTTTGCGTGAATTTGCAAAAACAAATGCAAAAGCAAAGCAAAACAAAACAAAACCAACAAACAATCAAAAAAATAACACATCATAACTTCCTGCTTAAATGTCAATAAACCAGCAAAGAAAGAAACACGCAAATCGCGATCATTTGCAAAATTGTTTTTAATTTATAATTTGTTGTTGTTGTTGAGGAAACACTGGAGTTACAAATTGTTTAACGAAATGAAACTGAAACCGAAACCGACACCGACCGAAAGCACCACCCACCGGTAAAATGGTAAATGTGTAATGAATGCCGTCACTGACGCTGACGCTGACGCCGCCGTTGCCGTTGTCGCTGCTTGACACAAACGAACGAGCGCGAACGAACGCTCTTGACATGCGATCCAATCTGGCTACATCTAAACACGAGATTTCATTACAGTCGACGACTCCGCACTCAGCTCAGCTCAGGCCGAGCCGAGTCTACTCGAGTCGACTAATTGCGGCGCATGACGATCGAGATTGAGATTTTTGCGTTTAATGAAAATTTGTTTATAAACGAGACTGCATCTTGGATCTCCCTCCTGTCTGTAAGTCTTGTGTGTCTATCTGTCTGTCTGTCTGTCTGTCGAAATGTCTGCGACTGGTGCGATCGTTACTTATCTCAATTTGTCTGCCAATGTTGTTGTAATAATATTAAAAAAAAAAATTGTTTCCGTAAGAAATCACGCAAATGTTCTCTCAGGCGTTTGAACAGTGCGTTGCATATTTATAATTATAATTAAATTGCAATAAAAAAGTCCAAAACAGAGATACAACATTTTAAAATTATCACTAAAATGATTCGGATGCAATATTTCATGAGCCTTAAGATTATCGATTAAAAAATCAATTTCAAATATTTTTAAGAAATATTCAAAAAAATAATAACAAAAAAGTAAAATAAAAATCGTGTGCGCTTAAAATTGTGACACACACTGTACTTTCTTATTTTTACTCAGTCAGCGATCTGCCTATCGGATTTTGTTGCTTTTTGTCTCATTTCCGTCATACGAATCCATTGAGCGGATTTACACCCGCACTCGTTCGCGGTTTTTTGTATCGAATAAAATAAAAAAAAAATAAATGCTTAAAAAAACAACAACAACAACAATTATAATTAGTTATGATGTAAACAATGACAATGAACGAGTGTACAGTGCACAAATCGCATTTGCAAGTTTGTTGGCAGCAGCGGCGCAATTCTGTCTCGTGTCGTTATTGCCGCTACGCCGCGCATCCTCCTCTCCTCTACAACTGGATAGTGGGAGTGAGTGAGCGAGTGAGTGAGCGACCGAGCGAGCGAGCGAGCGTTGTTATTAATTAAATCTGTCCGATCTTGCGACGTTAATTTTGCGATTCTTTTGTAGATATCGTCGCAATTTAATTTCCTGGGCGTCATTTCATACATGATCAGCGAGCGCGCGGCCAGTTTGACAGCGTCGTTCGTTGATTTATGAACCTTTTAAAAGTTGTTGTTTTTTGTCAAGATTGTAAATCGCTTTTAGTATGTGATAACATTAAATTGATATAAACTGACTTAATTAAAGCGAACAAATGAAAGAAAATACGACGAACATTTCTTTAATTTGTTTTCTTTTTATCGAAAATATCGAAAGTAGCTTTGCATACAATTCCATTTATTTACTTTAAAATTGTTTTTATATTTTTCTTAAAAAAAAAAGAAGAAAATCTCATTTGCTGCCGTTTTTTAAGCTTCCCTTTAAGGCTCATGAAGGCGCAGTCAAGTGCACTTCAACATTTTTATTCAAATGTTTCATTTGAGCGAGCATTTCTTCAAGGCAAAGTGTAGCTTCCATCAGAAATCAAATATTCTCAAAATGAAACGCTACTGCAGCTGCCGCCGCCGCCATCTTTGCCGCTGACGCCAACAATGGATGATGACATTGATGCATGAAGTTTTAGTTGCAGTGCAGCAAGTGTCAGGGCGCAAACATTAAATTTATTGAAAAATTAAAATTGTTGTTTTGAAAGAGTGAAAAACCGGAAATATTGAAAACTGTGATGCCAACCAATTATCAAGTGAGACTCAATGTTTATGTCGCTTCCCGATTTCTGGTCAACAACTGTTTTGTTGAGCTGAAAACTATTTAATTTAAATCTCAAAACAACAACAAAAAAAAACATATATGTTTTTTTTTTTCTGCTTGCGAACAAAAAAATTATTGGCTTGTTGGGTTTTTATTTATCGCTGAGTTTAAAAGAATTCACTTGAGACGAGAATAACAAAAACTAAACTTTACGAAATTGTGCTCTTAGCCAAATTAGTTGATGTAATTATTGGTTTAATTTACTGTTGCACTTGTCACACTAGACAAGTGAAAAATCAAAAGCTGCCCACCACTGCGTATGAGTTACATTTAATTTTGAAATAACTTTGGTTAAGTGCAAATAAATCGATTTTTGTTTATTTAAATCTCTCTTTGAATTTGCTTAACTAAGCAATGCGACCCTGCATGTCATGTGCTACTTTTAAACTTGTGGCAATTATGCTTGAGAGCCAGAATAACGAACGTATTTAAAGACCAGCAACATTCAACATGACATCAATTCGCAAGCAGCAAGCAGCAATCAGTAAGCAGCACGCAGTATGCAATACGCAGCATAATTTAATATTCCACTTGAGCATTCCCTGCACTGCTCTGCTCTGCTGTGCTGTGCTGCGATGTGCTTCATCCTGCACGACTCAAGCGTAAGTGGGTGCGACGCGTCGTTCTTGCACGTCAAATGCACTTTTGTAATGGCGCAAGCAAAATACACACATACACGCCTATGCACGCACACACACACACACGCATTTACTATGGCAGATTGACGCGCGGTTTCTGTCGCTTCTGCTGCTTACTAACACACTTTTTTGCGTTTCCAATGAAAGTGGATTAAATCGCACCCAAACGCGTTCTTTTGTCAATGCGCCACAATTTTTCTTGACGCTTACCGCTTTTCACTGTAACTGCCAATAATTGTTTTTTTTTTATTCATTTTCAGTTTTCCAAAGCAATAAAAAATAAACTTGTTAAAAAAGACGGTTTGCATATCAATGCAACCTATTTACGTTGTCGCGCGCAACACGCCCATTTAACCAGTTTAGACGACTTGGCTAGACGCTGCTGCGAAGACATTTCATAAAAACTGTCCGACAAGTGGGTTTTTTTTGTGTTGCTGCGCATGCGTCCACTTTGGACATTTTTGATACATTGGATGCACGCTGCGCTGCGTTCTTATCGCTTGCATTGTGGTCGGTCGAGTCGAGATAATTTCAATTTCTTGTCTTATTAAATACACTCAAAACTTTGTGCCACAAACGATTTTTTTTAATTTTTGTTCTTGTTTTCTTTAGTTTGAAACTTTTAAATGTTGCTGAAAAAAATTGTTTAAACTAAAATTTTAGTGATTTGATTTTGGTTCACTGCATCTGGTCGACTTTAAGCGAGAGAGCAAGTTCAAGTTTTTTCAATTGTGTATTTTAAAAATGTTAATCCTCTTGACGGGCAAAACGACATCCTGCTGTGTTGCTCAGTCGCCGTATCAGCGTTTTGACGCTGTGACAGTCGCCGTTGGCGCTTAAACAAGTGACAGCAGACGCGACAGACTTGTCAGGTTGGTAAATGGCGCGTGTGCGTTTTGTGTCAGAAGTGGCACTGCTCGTAAAATTACAAACAAGCAAAAATGAAATGCCAAACGCTGCAAGAAGATTTGTTAAATTTCTTAAGCGATTTTAATTTAATTGTTCAACTTGAACAAATTAACTGTTGTTGTATTATAATTTTTCATTTAAAATTTTTGAGAAAGCTTAAAAGAAATTAAATTCTGCATTCATTTGAGCACTTTTTGCTGTCTCCGTAGACACGCTGCAAATGAAGGTCAGCCCAGCTGCCGTCAAACTGCGTTAAATAGTGATAATGTGTGCCGTAGTGCAGCCTTCCCATTTACTGCCTTTTTAGTGTCTTCCTTTAGTGTGTTCGTTCAGTGGCATTCAAGCACTCAGGCAGGCACTCCGGCAGTCAGGCGAGCAGGCAAGCGTCATTTACGGCGAGCAGCTCATTTAAATGCAAAATACTCGGCATCGCGGCGCACTTGTCGTCATTTGTGGCATTAAAAATACATAGCGGATAAAATTACCATTTGTCCGTCCGTCCGTCCGTCCATCTGTCTGTCTGTTTGTCTGCATGTCTTGCTGACGTTTGCTTATCTTATCACATTAAGCAGGCATTAGTTTTAATTTTATTAACTGTTTAGTTTAATGTCGCCAGCCGAAATTCGGAACATAAAAACTTCCAAGCTTACAACAAGCGTATGAAACGAACGAGTGTCGCAATGACGCTTGGAATAAGTTTGAAATAAATTGGCGTATGTATGTTAGCTTGGGAAACGCTTCTTAAAATGTTTACACTCAATTTATTTCCAAACGCATTTACAATATGATTTCGCAATTTTTATTTGTTTGTTTAAGGCCTTCGTTGTCGGCGGTCAATTGTTGCGTGCCTCAACCGAAGCGGTAACAAAATTGTTGTTATTTCTTTATTATTATTATTATTATTATTATTATTATCCATATTTACACTTAAATTATCATCGAATTATGAACAGTTTTTGATTTAAATTTTCGTTTCTATTTATCAGTTGCAGTGCCGCCCGCTTCCGTTCGAAAACCGTTCCAGTCCAATCCAGTCCAGTAAATAAATATTTCCGATTACCATAATTGCGCATTTGCATGTCGGTCCGCGCTTAATCTTTTATGTTTTGAATAATGTTTCGCTCGACGTTATTTAAATGGTTCGGCTTAAATCACATCATTCCAAAAAAACTTTAATTAAATTTCAAGGTTCGCGTTTTTTAAGTCTTTTGATGAAAATTTTTTTATCAGAAACAGAAAAAACAAAGTTTGAAATTGAAATATTTGATCACTGGTTTCGAATGAAAGAATAAAAGAAAATTGTTTTAAGTCAATGTGGTCAGTTGAAATTTGACGCTTTTAGAAACCTAAAAATAATGATTGTTTTATTTGTAATGAAAAGTTAAGAAATATATAAACAAAAACGCTTTTAGTACATTTTTTTTTTGATTTGATGTTCATTGGAAAAGTGGTCAGTCATCTTAAACGCATCGTAATGGGAACAAATGCCGCCGCGTGCTTTCGGGAAGTAAACGACCGTCGCGGCATCGCATCGCAACGCATCATTAGCGGCAAAAAGCAACGGCAACAACAAATACAAAAACGCGATACAATACCGAATACAACTCAGCGAATACTTTGAATGCAGACTAACAGACAGACAGACAGACAGACAGACAGACGAAAGAACGGACGGACGGATGCCTTTTTCAAAACGTTGACAACGCTATTCAAGCGTGGCAGCAGCCAGTGAGCCTCGAATTTTGTTTTTGCTCCATAGATAAAACGGCTGCGACTAAGTGAGTTTGTGATTTAATGGGGAGAAAAGGTGGCCAGTTTGCTCGTTTGGAGCTGCTGAGCTGCTGAGTTGATTTTGAAGATATTTTTTTTTTCCTACGCTGAAGCGGAAGAATCGGCACCCACGTTAGGATTAACGAGCGTTTTATGATTGTATTTCATATTCATGGCTTAATTTTTTTGCAATACTTCGGTTTTTTTTTCTGTAAAGTTGTTGTTGCGCAAGGTCACGTGTGGGCGGGTCATAGCCGTGGTGCTTAGGTGGAGGCCATTTTAATTTGATAATATCTACTTTTCTGGTAATTTTGTTTTGGGAATGTGCTCAGTTTCTTAGTTTGTTAGAGGTGCTTCCCAAACTTCAAGCTAAGGCAGTGAGGAGAGGTGAGTCCGCTCAAATTGCCTTTTCATTTCTACTTTCCTATCCTTATTATTCAACTGTGGTGCTTCCAAGTTTATAGTATTATTACATTCAAAAAACTTTAAATCTTCAAACTCGGTTTGTGAATAATACTATTCAAAATGAATCTGATATTTTATTTAAAAATTAAAAGAACTTTGAAATAAAAAAGTTTTTTCCCTTATAAAAAAATACAAAAAAATTTCTTAAGTTGACCAAAAAAAAAAAAAAAAATGCATTTCATCTTGACTTCACGTCCTTCTCAATTCAACTTTACAACAAGATTTTACTCTCGAGTAGGTCACAAATTGCCCTTCTCAACGCCACTTGTGCGCGTCCGCACATCAAAACACGCGGCGACGCACTCAAATTAATCGCTGCTGTGGACGGACGGAGCAGTGCGAACGCGCTTGTTGCACTTCGACCAGTGTTGCCAGCTAACATGCGAATTAGGGTCAAGTTTGTTTTTTATGTGCACTTTTTTTATGTTGTTGTTGCGTACAAACAAAAAAGCAGTGGAAAAACATTTTTGAAGGCGAAAGCCAAATGGACAACTGCATTAGTGACGACGATGCCAGCGACAGACGGACACACGGACAGACGGACGAACGACATCGGCAGAAGCAGCACTCGTTAGAAAATTGCACTTTAGCCGCCGCTGCCGTCGCCGCCGTCGCTGCTGCTGGTAAAAAAAGTTTCGAATGATTTTTGCTGCCGGAGTGAAAGTTTCGGCAGAACCGCTTTTGATATGCAGTTTTATTTTTAATTTTTTTATTTTTTATTTCAGCTTTTAGCTGTGATCAATTTTTTTGTGTCGTTCGTTTCTAGCGGATGTTGTTTGTTGGCACACCTTTGTTGTTGTGTTGTGTTGTGTTGCTGTGCCAAAGGCTCTCTTATCTCAGGTAACAGAAACGAAAAAACAAAATAATTTTATGTCACAAGATAAAAATCGCTAATAACGATTTTAATAATTTCAATTCAAAGAGAAAATATTTTGATGAGAAAAGTTTCCAATGAAATTGACCAAACTTAATATAAAAGATTTATCAAAATTTGTGAAAATGTAGCGCAAAATTTAATTTAAGAAACGAGGAAAACTTGCAGTTGTATTTATTGACTGTTAGCTGTTATCTTTTATCTTCTATAGCCGCCAATTATTGACTTAATGAAGTTTGAATACTGAATGCGCTATCTCAAACGCAGCGGCGGCGGCTGCGGCTATGGTGGTAACAAGTATAAACAGACAGCGATATTAATTAAAATGGCAACACACACGCGCGCGCATACATGCATACATCGTCAGCGTGTTGTTATCTCACACCTTGTGTTGTTTTTTTGCATGCATTAAATTGACTTCATGTCATGTAATTTCTACCATCGGAGCTGTTCCTATTCACATTGCTTTTTTTTCTGCAATAACGTTTTTGTCGCGGCTATTATTATGTCATGCCTGGGTATGAATTACAAAAACATAAACAAAAACGTTGCTAACACTTCAAAGATTTCTTTGAGCTGTAAGTGTGTGTAAAAATAAAAATAAAAAATTATTAAACAAATTTCTTAAAAATTTAAATTGTAATTAAACTAACTGAGAATAGTTTGAGTCCGATCTTGTCCATGTTACAACTTAACCTCCGCCAATACCAAATTGCAGCTCGATATCTTTTAAACTACGGCTGTAATCGCCGGGACAGACAGACGGACAGCGTTAAATCGAGGGTAATCATTTAACAATCAAACTAACTGTTTAAAGTGTGTAATAACTCAAAAATTTGTTAGGATACCAATCGATAAGTACGCCAATTCGAAGCATAATTAAAAAAAAAACTACCATCCAGGAATTTACACTTCTACATGAAAATCACGTGGAAATGCCATGATTAAGTTAAGCTACCAAGCTAATAATTTCCCTTTATCCACCCCTACTAAACCGCACGCATTACGCGTGTATTACGCATGCGTTACGCTTGCGGTTTACTTTATAAAAGTCGATGCAAGTGAGTCAAGCCAGCAAAACGAGCGACCAAGCTCCTCGTTATGCAATCCATTTCAAATAAATCAACAAATCAACAATGCAGCACCTCAGAGTTTTCTGCTGCTCGTTTTTCTTCCTATTCATTTGGAATTGTTTGTTATGTGGAATAACGCCTTATGTCACGTTTGTGCCTTTCAACATTTCAACAATTTTAGTTTTTATGTTTTCCTCACTGTAACCAACCGCAAATCATGTCGCTTTCTGTTACCGCTGCTGTAGCTGCCGTTTGTCATATTTTTGCTTTGCTGTGTGACATGAAAAAAGTTAATTTATGTGGAAAATATTTGATTTCGAAGTAATGCTGAAAATGTCTGTTACAGTTTTCATTTAAAAGTAAAGGGAGCAGAAGCGATGCCAGATACACGAACTAGCGAACATTCGAAGATTAATTTGTGCACGACAGTTTACTCGTAGATTCTTACATGGAATGGCCACGCGCAAACACGTACCGTCGGCTATATTCAGTTTGTTCTTGCATTTGTAACGCCCATAAGGAGGCGTGGTAGGTATGACAATATAAATACATAATTGATGTGAGTTAAAATTCAATAATTTAAATGTTAGTAGTAACATTTTTTTTGAAAGTTTCACTTTCTAGATAATAAAGTATTTGCTAAAGTATGGCTAAGAACTTCCAAGATACTAAATCATATTTTACGGGTTAATCGTATCTAACAACAATAAAACTAATAATAATAAAACTTAATTCAATTACCTTTGACAAGCAAATTATTACCTGAAAATAAAAAAAGGGAAAAGTAAATTAGTTAAAGTGAAAATATTGAAAATGCACTGAACAAACAAGAGACAAATTAAACATTAATAAAATTGCATAAAGCGAACAGCAGACTGGAAGCATACGAAAATAAAAAACAGAAAAACTGAAAAACTGAAAAACTCGACTTGCAGCGAAATTTATGCGAAGTGTGCAAAAAGTAGGAAAAAGTGCTGCCAAAATGCATTTTAGCCTAAAGCGAGCAAGTAAAGTGGCAAACTGGCAAAAGCTGAGTGGCAGAGTGGCAGACAGTGTGGTGCGGTGCGGTGCGGTAAGGTGCAGTGCAGTGCAGCGTTCGGTAGTGAAAATCCATGAAAACTCTGAAAACTAGGCAAATAGGTTTGTTTTATTTTGGCTTGTTTTTTTTTTTGCTGTTGTTGTTGTCTATCATTGAAGCAAAAATAAAGACGCGCAAAAAAATGTACACTCTCGGACGTGCCACAACTCAAACGGAAATCGTTGCGCCGCCATTGCAGTTTTTTCACTTGCAATAATGGCAACACTTACGAAACGAAACGTGCACATACGAGAGCGGCTGTGGCGGTAGCGGGTGAGCGCACAAGTAATCGAATAAGGAAAACCTGGACAAACGCCAAAAACTGAACTCAACTCGGGCCGGGTCGGGCCGAGCCGAGCCGGGCCAATGAAGGAAATCCTAAAAATTGGAGTAGGTGAACTACGTGTGTAATTTAAATTTAAAAAAAAGGTCTTTTGCCAAAAAATGACTTTTATTTATTTGTTTGTGTATGTATGTATTTAGTTATTGTCATCCATTGGTAATGGGCGTTTTCAGTTTCAGCTGCCTTCTCTATTTTCGTTCTGTGCTTTACTTTTGTCTTATCAATAATTAAACATCAGCCGAGGCTAAGGTAAATTTCGAATTGTCCTTTTCTCTTTGTTTGTATCGTATTGTAGAGTAGTATGGAATTATTTGGGTTTTATTTTGCCATTTAAATACATATTTATGTACATATTTATGTATGTATGTACGTACGTGACAAATGTCAGTTGACTTTAATATTGGTGGGAAATGAAAAGAAAATGCCCAGGGCAGCAGCAGGAAACTTCCTTTCTTTTGCATAAACAATCCGAATAAATTTTTAAAAATGTTTTCAGAAATTTGTTTGATCAATTTTGGAAATATTTCAAAGCAATTGTTTGGTCTAAGACTTTAATGGGCGTTTTAAGAGATATCAGAATATATTGCCAAGAATTATTGAATTAATATGGAAAGAAATACAAATTTGTTTTATTTAAAAAAAAAACAAATTCCACGCAATCACTCCAAAATGTTGTCCAAAAAAAAATGTGATTCAATGTGACGAAAAAAAGTAGAGAACGTATTTAAGGGTGGGGGGGAAGAAAATGTCCGGCGGCATACCCACCCACATGTGACATTTGATATTTGAGCGAGTGTCGATTTCAATCGTAAAATTAAGCAAATATTTGCAATGGCGGCACTAATGATGAAATATGCCTACAACAATCGCCCATCCATGTTGTTCATTTGGAAGTCATTGGAAGGGGCAATAATAAAACGGGAAAAAACAACAACAACATTTCGTAGAATTAATCAAATTGGCGAAATGGCAGGGAAAAGAACAAAAACAAAAACATAAGCAACAAATCACTGACATTTAATATACTGCCGAGATATAAATAAATATAACAAAAGGAGAAGCTGAAGAGACAACAAACAAAATCATCTCGAGACTGGGAGGGACTTCAGAGCGCAAATTGATTAACCCAAGTTAACCCAGTTTTGTCTATGGTTCATCAGAACTTCCATGTGCATTGAGATTAATTTAATAATATTTCTTATTTGTTTATTTCTTATAAATTTTAATAATATTTTGCATTGTTTCTGGTTTCCTTTCTCAAGTAAAATACAATTTTAAGAAAGTTTAAGATAAAAATGTGTAACTAAGTAGAACTATAATTTATTTCAATATATATTTTGCAATACGATTTATTAACCAACAAAAATAATAATAAAAAAAACTAACTAAAATGTATTATTTATAAAAACAAATTCAAATTAAGTTGATGAATTTAAATCGACCATGCCCTCGCATCGTTATTTAGAACAAAAGTTTGTTTCCTCTTCGAGAGACTGTCAAAGAGACTTGAGATCCTTTTTGTTTGCCAATTGTCCCTTTTGAACTTTGGCAACATGTTGTCACATTTATTGACAACAACGCCAGCAGCAATAACAACAACATAAGCAGCAGAAAGACGACAGTGACACAGAACAATGAGTGACACTTGGTAGGCCAAACAGCAACAACGACAACGACAACAACAAAAGTAGCAATAACAAAAGTTGCTATTTTAAGGCTTTACTGATTCATTAAAATTTTGCTTGTTTGTAGACTTCAATAATTAAATTTTTATATTCCTTCGTCATTTTCGTTGGGAAATTGCTTTGAAAAGGACTCAAATTGTTTTATTTTTCCTTTTTGCACAAAATATCAAAAGTGACAATGAAACTTTAATCTTTTTCGTATTTAATGACTTCTTCAAATTTCGTTTGATTAAATTCTGAATTCCATTTCCATTTTGATTTAATATTTTCCTGATGTCATTTCTCATTTGCGTAGGATCGACTAAGAGAGCTCAAGTATTTCGTCGAACGTTGAATTGTTGTTGGTTTCGTTGTTATCGTTGTTATTGTCATCCTTTGGCGCTTTTGTTTGACATTTTTGTGTGTGCGACAGTGCGCGCCATGGCATTTATCACGTCGTATACTAAATCATAAAATTTATGACTATTTGTGAGTCATTCCAGTGAAGCAATGCGAAGCGAAGTGAAGTGAATGACAGACGGCCGAACAGACTTACAGACAGACAGGCAGGCAGCGTATATGAAAAAATGTCAACAACGACAAAAATGAGGAACAATTGTTGTTGTTGTTGTCTTTTGCTGTGGTTGTCCGTTGTTGTTTGTTGTTGTTATCGAGACGAGAAGGTAGAAGTGCAAACAAACATTTACAAGGAACAACGGAGCAGGAAATCTTTGACTATGTTGGAAAATGCGGAAATGAAACATCTGACAAGGCGGGAATAGAAACCACCACAAACTGTCAAGTTTGGACAAGTAGAAAACCTAAGCAATATGCAAAAGCTAACTCAGAGAAAAAAAATTACAAAATATTTCTGTAGACTTTTTCTTATTCACTTTTGAGAGCGAAAGTCATGGTCGATATTCCAGAGAAGATTTTCTTTTAAATATAAAAGACTTCAACAGAGCATCTAGAATTGACTTAGCTGCCATAGTTGCCACAGTTTGCCAACAATTTCTTTTTAAAGTAAATTCATAATTCCACTCGAAAGTGCGAAATAGAAAAAGGTAAAAGTAATTGCAGTAATTAGCGATAAACTTACTCGTACGTTAATTTAATTAAAGTCTTCCTTGGCCAAGGTTGCACCTGCGCAAATAATTTGCAGCAGCAGCAAAAAATCGAGTTTTCGCAAACTTAAATTTTTTCGAAAAGCATTCAACAGAAACTTCACAAAAAAGTAAAGTAGAGAAAAAGCAAAAGTACGTTTGATTGTTTTTGTAATTTGTAAGTAGGAGCAAACGAAAACGCCCTTTTACACTTTTTTACACTAGACTACCACTTTTGTTGTTGTCTTTTTTTTCTTTCTTCCATGAGATCGCGAGATGAAAGTGTGTACCGAAAGGCAAGCAGAAGAAACTGACAAAAATGTATATTAACTGTTTAGCAAGAAGAGTTAAGGTAAAACACGGATTCAGAGCCAAGCGGCAACACTGCGAGCGCATCTTGGTTGCATTTGAAGAAGCAATTAAGCAATAAAGTTTTTCATGAATTACTGCAAATGTTTTTGTTTTTGGATTTGTTTTTCTCTTTCAAATTTAACAAGAACAAACAGACCACAACAACTACAAGAACATACAGGCAGCGTACAACACAAAACAGCAACAATGAATGCCAACAACAACAGTAGTTGCTGCTGCCCGTCAGCCGTCAACAGCAAAAACAACAACAACAACCAACAATTGCTGCACGAAAAGTTGTAAAATAAATTAGCAACGCAAGCAGCTACGTTTATAAGCGAAGCGAAGCTAAGCTTAGCTAAGCTAAGCTGAATAATTGCTAATCTGGTAAAAGCGGATTTGTTATTATTGTTGCAATTACTTGGGCCATTGTTTGTTGCTTAAATTACGATTTGTTGTTGCCGCTGTTGCTTCAGTTTTTATTTATTTGCTAATTTGTTAATGATTCTCCAGTTTTACATAATTCACATTTCTTTTTTATTATTTTAAGTTAAAAGTTAACTTTTAAAGTCATAAATTATAAATGTGAAAATAAATATTTAATAATTAAATTATTTAAACAAAATGAAAATTGGTTTATTTCATTTTTGAAGTGTATTTGTTTATCATTCGTGTCTCGCGTATCTTATCTTTTACGTTTTTTTAACGTTGTCATTTACTGGCATTCCATTGCACCTAAGACGGAAATTGAATTTTAAATCGATGGTCTGAAACTGCCAAAAATTCAACAAAAAGCGATCGATAACTCTCGACCTGGCTGGGAATTAAGAACTCACACAAATCGAAGTTTGAATTTTTGATGCGCTCACTCACACATTCGGGCTGATATGCACTCGCGGCCTGCCTGCGTTGTTGCATCCCAACTGAAGGCAACCTCCTTCGATATGAAAATGCAACTCGAAACGCCTTCGCCTTCGTCAGTGAAGAGTGATAAACGAGTGAGCGAGGTGCAAGTGCTGAGAGAGCGGCGGCGACGCCGACGCCGGCAGAGAGAAAGAGAGTTGAATAAACTTTTGGCCTATGCGAGGCGACAACAACACTTATTGTCAATAAAACTGATAACGACGATTAAATTATAGAACAAGTGGCACACAAAAAACAGTAAGCTGAAATAAAAATCATGCACAGCCAGTCAAGATTGGAACAGAACCGATGGAAAAGGGAAGGAGGGAGAAATGCAAAAAACTAAAAGTAAGTACATATATTTGAGATTCAAGCGCAGAAAGTTAAAAATAAACCTTAGACTCGATTGTGATGCAAAAAACCGCAGAGTACATTCGTTGACCTCTTTTCAACGCCCGCCCGCAGCTGACTGGCGACGAGCGATGAGCTTGACACGAAGTAAAAGATCGCACATAATCGGATTTCATGCGCTCTTTTTCGGTTGATTTTCGTAATTTTGTTTTATTTTTTGTTTTTTTTTGGGAACAAGCTCCGCTCAACTCTGACAAAGACCCCAAAACAAAATGACAGACGAAAGTAGAAAATGGGGACACAGTAAAGTACACGTGAAAATGGAGCACGGCGTGTGAAAGTAAGTGCATACTTAAAAATGCTGTAAAATTTGGGAGAAAAATACGGCCGCGTTGTTGTCAGTGGCGTGGTAGGAGCTGGATTTTAGTAGGGAGCAAAGAGGGTTTCAAAAGTAAGTTAGTATTTGATAGCAGAGTTCATAAAACAAAAATTAAGTTAACGTCGACTAACCTTCAACTTAAGTTTTTATTTTGCTGATTTTTATACAATTTGTTGTTGTTGATGTACATATATTGAAGTACTGAAGTTGTACTTTCAAGCTATGAAAATTCAGTCTATCAAAAATTGCATCAGAAGTGCTACTTCTAGAGTTCTTTTTTCGATATTATTCAAAAAGGTGTTCTATGGATTTTTAATTGTATTATAAATTTACATGATACTACTACTACAACAATAGTAGTAGTAGTAAATTAAAAGTTTGTTGGAAAATTTAATATTTATGTACATACAAAATACAATTATAGAATGACTTAATTTAACTTTAAATCGATTCTTTATGATATTGCAATAAAATGTATTTTAACGAGAGGGAAAAAGGTGTTGCTAATGTTCATGACCTTTTCTTTTCTTTACTCCCATTACAAACGCCACTGTCTGTCTGTCTGTCACACCGGCAAATTGAATTTAAAGCTTGAGTTAATTTCTAAAATTATTTTGCTTTGCACCGCCGGTGATTTTCCACTAATTTGTATGTTTGGGGGGGGCAAGGGGGCAGGGGGAGTAACTTTCGTTAACTCAAATTAAGCAAGTCAGTAAATGACGATGTTTACTTTTCACACAAACTTTAAACACAATTGATTTGTTTATTTATTTTCGAAATATTCAACGTATTTCGATGAACGCGAAAAAGTTAAAACAACAATGAGCAAAGTAATTAACACGTAATTGTCACGTCAAATATTTGGCTTTAAAAATGACAGAAAAAATTTTTTTTTATATAAATAACAGAAAGGGCTAAACAAAATATGAAAGAATGACATTCTTCAATGACACTTCTGACGCAAATGCTGAAATTTAAATTTTTATTTAAAATTTGTTATATTAATAAAAAAAAAATGTTGTTGTTATTGTAAAGATTTCATTTTGCCAGTGTTATCACTTTTTAAAATCACAGTTGTTGTTGTTGTTGTTGTGGTCTTCAAAAGAGTTTTTAAAATAGAATCTCAGCGAACTGCACTGCACTGTTTCGAAAACAAAAACAACAACAAAAGCAACTATATGTATGTTAAGCGTGACTAACCGTCCTCAAAACGTTGCTGTTGTCTTTGTACTCCGCTTTGCAACTTTTGTATTGTTGTAGTTTTAGTTATTTTGTTATGCTCTTTTCTTGGTACATTACAAATTTTGTTGTTTGTTGTTTTAGTTTTAAATTATTTTTCGCTTTTTTGTTTTTTGTTTTCTTCTTTTTTTTTGTTTTTTGCTTATTATAAACTCACATCCGCCACTGAACCGCTTCCAAGCGCAACGAATACAAGACTAAACACGTTTTTGGAGAGTTGGTAAAGCTTAACTTCAACTCAAGCGTGCTGCAGCAGGCGTGAGCGCGCACAAATGCGCGAGCGATACAAAAGACTGCGCACTGAGCGCAATCAGGAACAGCAACAAACAACAAACAACATATCAAATCAAGTGAGAGTAAGGCGAGTTAGTCCCTTACCAGCTGAGTAAGTTAGCGATTGAGTGAGTGAATGAGTGAGTGAGTGGAGCAGTAAGTGCGATTAAGTTAACTAAGTGCCACAGCTAAAAAAAAACAAACAAATGAAAAAATCGACCATTTATCGGCAATTGTGAATCACAGCTGTGTGTGCTTCGTGTTTTTTTTTTGTTGTTGTCTTGGGCTGTGTTGCGTTTAGTTTTGCGCTGGAAGTGGGATTTAGATAAATCCTACAAGTTGTCATTTTCGATAAGTGATTTTTTCTTTTGCATTTGTTTATTTATTTAATTTTGTCTTTAATTGGGAATTTTTTTTTTTTTAGCCATGTTTGAGTTTTGTACTTGAGCTCTTGTGCAAATAAATGTGGCACACAACTATATCAAGTACGAACTTTTTTCACATGAAGGTAACAAGCAAAGCCTTACAAAACTTAAGCGTTATAAGTTTATGGGCTCTCAGCATTGCATTCAGGGACAGACAAATACAAAACAAAATGCTGCCAGCTCCAAACGCGTATGGGCGCTAATACCAATAGGAATTAGGGACCTAAAAGCAGCGATATTATCGTAGGCACACTTGTCCTTTCTTCGGCCCTTTCATAACTGAAAGTTAATTACGTACAATTTATCAATAGAAATTTTCTTTAATGTTCAAAAAAAAACAGAAATTTCTTTAATTTAAACTAAATCATTAATGCCAATATTAAGTTTTGAAATTTGTATAAATAGAGAACAAAGAATTATTTCGACCACGGCACAAGGTGGTCCTGATAATCTCAGTTAACTTGTCAAAACCAAGTGTTTTAGTACATCGATACAATTTTTTATGGCATGGCAGACTTCTCTTCTCATTCTCATTCTCAGTTGGATGTCCAAATTCTTTTGACAGTTCAAAGAATCTACCAGATTCGACTATCTGGCTAGTCCGATTAGGTACTGCTTGAAGGTATCATTCTAAGAGAATAAGAGATTTTGTTGTAATACAATATACAAGTAGAAGAGTTTTCTTTCTTACGCAACGTATCACAATTGCATTCGATTCGTGTATTTCTTAGGACCATTTCTTTAATGTTTTGCTTCTTAAATAACTTTTAACTTGATCTAAATTTGATTAATTATTTTTTGGTAATTTCTCAATAATTTTGTAATTGTTGTGCAACACCTGGCAACTTTAATTATGGTTCGTATTTGTTGCAATTTACATGGTTAACACAAATAATTTGCATTTATTTATTGGGTTCTTGCTTTTATTGTTATTGCTGTTGTTGTTGCAAGTGTTTTGTGCTGCTTGACTGCGATTGCGCTCGTCGTTTGCAGTTAACTTTGGCTTTGGGACTCGAGGAACAAAATTGCACTCATTGGAAAGGCAACTCACTAGCTTAACTGACTGACTGGCTGGATGGCTGTCTGGCTGAGAGAGTGACTGTCCAACTGACAGCTGCATTTGTCCGTCTGACAGTTTGATAAGCGCTGCAACATGGTAAACAGCTGACGACTGGCAGTTGATTTTATTGCAACATGACAACCGAATGATTTTAACACCAATCGAAATGATTTTTTGCTCTTGTTATGTATATGCTTATGAGCATATAACGCTCATAAGCTTAAGCTTCAGTCCTCATAATTTAATTTATAAACCAAAGAAATACTTTTTGACAGAGTTGAATGTTGAAAACAAATTAGAGATCACGTATGATTTAAATAAAAAATCAACTTATCATTGTGAATTCGAACGGATGTTATAAATTGAATACTTTAACACGAAACGGTTTTGTAACGCATTAGCTTCCACCCTAATTATGTGATTACCATGGATACCAGCACCGGCTAAACACAAGTGACACCATACAAACCGACGGACAGACGAACGAACGGACGGTTAGAGCCACAATCCTACAAAGCAACACAAACAAGTGTGGCACAACCCAAGTGAGATATTATTACAGAAATGCCAGAACAATGCCGCAAATTGGAACTCCGTTAGTCACATAATCATAATCGTCATCATAATCGCGGCAATCATTAGATGGGAGGGAAACCAAACTGGACTGACTGGACTCCTTCGACTGAACTGGAGTGCAGTGCACTGCAGTAGAGTAGAAACCATGCCATGCAGAACAATGAAGCAGTC
This sequence comes from Suillia variegata, assembly GCA_949127995.1. Lineage (NCBI taxonomy): Eukaryota > Metazoa > Arthropoda > Insecta > Diptera > Heleomyzidae > Suillia > Suillia variegata. Next base: position 44,105,722 of record OX421845.1, read on the forward strand.
GTACATTTCTAACAAATAAAGACGTCGGGAGAATGCTTCAAGATTATAATTTTATAATAAGTTTTATGGTTATAATAGCGGTAAATTATTTGCAGCATAGATCGGTATTACCGTTGTTGTTGCTTTGACATTTGAAAACTTGAAAAATAGAAACAGAATGACATGAAATATCATCAAAATTTAAAAGTAATTTATGAAATTCGAGGCAATTTTTAAAATCCAGTTAAATCTTTTCTTAAGTATGTTAAAAATGTTTGAAAGAGTCAAAGTAACGCTTCAGAGTAAAGATAACTAGTTAAGAAGGGTTAGAACGTAATTAAGTAGAGTTGAAATAATTGCTAACCAATGAAATCAACTATTAAAAGAGTAAAAGCAACGTTAAGCCAACTCTAAACAGAGTTCGATTAACTCTTTCAATAGATCACTGAAAAATTTTGTGGAGCGCATGGAAGCTTTACCAATATTATGCAGACTTTTGCTATTGTTTGTGCATACAAATTATGGAATAAGCAAACTACAGAATCATTAAAAAGTTTCTGTTTGTTCAGCAGCGCACATATCGCTTCATTGGCGACGAAGGAAGGTATTTGCTCTACTTATGCCACGAATAAGGTAAAGCATTCCTGCTCCATGGCAGCCACCCATTGAACCGCAGCATTGGCTCTTAACTATGAACTAAACGATTTATTGCGTACAGGCGACTGCAGCAGCAGCAGCAGCAATGCGGCAACAGAAAATGTTGCAAGACACAATCGGCAACTGGAGAGTTGCGATGCGGTAATTCGAAATGGGATTTGGACAACGCGACGACGACGATGCAGCCCCAGCATTTGTATTGAACTGTATCGGCGATGGAGATGTCGTAGAAAGTGGTCGAATGAGGGGAGCAAATTCGTAAATGAAAATGCGGCAAAAGTCAGGAAATGGAAATGAAAAAGGGAAAAACAAAAATAAAAGTAATTTTGTCGTTTACTTTACTCCTTTTGTTGTTGTTGTTTTTTAATAAAACAACAATATCATTTACAACATTTGATCTTCTTAACCCGCCATAACTTTGCAATCACACGCTAAGCTAAACAAGAAAATAAAGAAAAATAAGAAAAAACTTCACCAAAAAGTATTAAAAACCAAAATTTATGTTGACATTAAAAATCGCACATAAGGAAGTCAAACAAACAAACAAACAAACGAATGCAAACGACAATATTTTTGAAAACTAGTGATGGGCAAAAGCGCAGACACACAGAAAATATCACAAAGCGGACGTAATGCTGAAGCAGGTAAAACGTTCGTTGGCAAGAAAAAATAAAAATAACATAAAAACTTTATGGAATCGAATAAATAGAAATGCAGTTAAAGGCCCTGATTTATCGTTAACGACAAACATTCGCCAAGAGATTCACGATTTTATTATGCGATAATAGTGAAGAAAACAAACAAACAAACAAACAAACAAACAAACAAACAAACAAAATCGGTTTAAATGCATGTATATAAATTTTTAAATTTAATTACCACGTCATTAAGCGGAAGTTACAGCTAATTGCATTTAGGTGTGAATAGTTAAAAAAAAAAAAAGTTTAAAGTTATAAATAAAACAAACACAAATTACAAGTCGATAAAAAATGTATCTAGCACAAAGGTGGGTTTACATTACAGCCACATTGATCCACAGCGCGTTTATATTGTAAATGACAGAACAGCTGATTTGATTTTTATTATTTGCTTGTTGTTAAAATATAAAAAAGTCAAGACTTTGACCGCCAATCATGGCAAAATGTTGTTTGTGTTGTGCAGGTGATATTCTAACCTCATTAAGACAACCTTTATTTAAAAAAATACATTATATTAACGTTATTATAACCTTACAAAATATTTAAGTAAGTCAAAAAACAAAAATTTCTATTTAAACGCTTTCTGGTGTTCTCCTGTTACTTTTGACGTTTTGACGTTTCGACTTAAACGATTAAAAACATTTAATATTAAAAATTATTTTAAAAAAACTTAAAACATTTATTACTAACGACATCGTCAAAAGGTTAAACAAAAGGCGAACTAACAGACAAGCGGACAAACATGGGGAGCAGCCTTCGCGTGCGTGTTTAATGCGTCGCAGCAAATTTAGATCACACTTCGGTAATTAATCATTGTAGCAGTCGGTAAATATTGTATTTATAAACTTACTCGCAAAAACACAAAAACAAAACAAAAATAACTACACTACACTACGCCAACCTTACAAAAGTAAATAAATCTAAAAACCTTAACATCGTCCGTCGGAGCGAGAGCACCCAGCGAACCCAACGCCCAGTTGCAGTCACCGCAAACAAAAAAAATTATGTTTTTTTTTGTCTTACTTTAAATGCGGCCCCAACACGTCAACAAAGACAGGCGGCAGACAAACAGACAGCCGGACGGACAGACAGACAGAACGGTGCGAGACGACAGGCCGGTCGCGCATGCGCACTTTGCGTAGGCCGGCTCTGCTGTGTGTGTGTGTGTCTCTTGGAACTCCCCAATTGACGTGTCGCTCGTTTTTATTTATACTTATTTGTTGTTGTAGATTTGTTTTTTTTTGCGGCTAATATTGCTGTCGCTGATAATTTATGCTAATGTCGCTTGACAGCGGATATTAGGTTTTGTTTCTGAGCTTGACCGGCAATACTTGAAAATGCTCCAAATTTGAATGGCAAAGTGGAAAAGTGTATCGACAAAAATATTAGTTGAGAGCAACAAACAAATCCAACGTAACATAAACTTATTTTAGAGTCAATCGCTTAGTTAATTAAAATGTTTTCGTTGGCGCCAAACGTGGGTTTAATGCTGTCATTTTTGTTGTTGGTTTTTATCTCTTTTATTTAATTTAATTTTATGTTAAAATTTTTAATTTAGTGTTTATTAACAAAATTAAACATTTTACAATTATAATAATAAATATAAACAAAATATTTAAGTCAAAGCTGGGTTTACACTTAACTTGCACAAGTGAAACTAGACGCGATCAGTTGCAATCTAATCCGAAGAGGAGGAAAACAAAAACTTTTCATTTTAAATGCCGCTATTCTAGGTAGAAAAAAGGTTTCTTCTTTGCTTCGTTCCTTCTTATACGATTTCTTCTAGTTTCACTAGTCCAAGTTAAGTTGAAGGTGTAATGTAAACCCTTCTTAAATTACGCTAAATTTGTTTTTGTTTCTGTTTTTACCTGCACTTTAGAAATGATTCACGTTCTCAAATTTTTGTTGGATCCTTTCGTTGAGTAACTGCACTAAAATCGCTTTTCGATTTAGGTCGCAGCAGAGCAGCAACAACAACAAACACTTGGCTGTAATCGCGCGTGAATTGCGTTTTCGAATACGTTTTTTGTATGTCTTGTAATTTGGAAATTTTGTCGCAATTTTTGTAGAACACTCTTAGAAAAGTTGTAGGCCAAACTTAAGGAAGAATCACAAAAAACGCGTTAGAAGCAAAAAAAATTGAGCTGACATGGAGTCGAGTCGAGACAAATCGAAAGACGTCTTGCAGAAAAATCAAAATTTTCAAAAATGAAAATAACTCAAAAGTAACAAAAGAGAATAAACAACCGAGATTCGAATTTGAGAAACAAGTGTTTTCTTTTTCCCCTTCTTCTTCTTCTTCTTCTTTTCTTAAATCTGTTTACTTTTTTTTTGGTTTTTGGGCAGAAAACAGTTGTGGCGAGTAAAAGAAGAAGAAAAAAACAGGTGGGCGAAGATGCGAAAATCATGTTTTGGGGCAATCAAAATAATTGCACACTAACACACGCACACACACAACCGAATACATGCCAAACAAAATTCAGGCAAGATCGACTTCATCGATAGTCAGACAATCGGACGGGCGGACTGACGGACAGCCAGATCGAAAGCAACTCGTGGTTGCTGCAGCTCGTGTAGGCAGCTTAACAAGCTGCGCACGGCGCATGCGCAACATTAAAACCGACATTCAGCCAAAGCAAGACAGCACGCTCCAACCCTCCCTACCTCCCCCTCTTGCTGCCTCCTGCATTGCAGCATGGCCACAGCAGTTCAGCACAGTACTTTCAGCTAAAATTAACTACACGCGAAAGTCAAAGTCCAAATAAATAACATTTTTAAGTTTCTGAATATTTCGTTCCGATTTAAAGATTTCAAAAATGTTTAATTTCAAAAATTTCCAAAAAAATCTTCAAATTTGTGGATAACTTTTTTACAATTACATTTTATTTGAACGCAATGGCAGCAAGTGCTGTGCAGCACCTCCAAGAGGCATTAGTCAATCTCCAGCGGTGGAATACCAGCCGCCTTAGCATCAGTTTAATGAGCTCTACTCCTTAGCATTGTATTTTATCTCAAATAATTTTCTCAGTTTTTTTTATTGTATCTGAGATATTTAAACATTTTTTTAGTGGGCTCACAGCCAACACAGAAAATTTTATTTTCAGCGTTTGCAATTTTATAGCACAAATTGTTTACGGTTATTTTTGTAGCATACCGTTATTGTCTGAATTTAAACGTGCAAAATTTGAATTTTTTTTCCCTTTTTTTTTCGTTTTTTTTCGTTTTGTTCAAATAAAATAATTATGTCGCGTCATTCACGTTTTGCGAATTTGCTTTAATGGCGGAAATCGTTCGAAAATTTTGGACAACTGTGGACAAAGCGACAAGAAAAGCACTTAAGCAATTTGATAACTTTGAGGATCAAAGTGAAGGCGTTTCATTAGTCGGCGCTGTTGAATTGACTTTGTTCATGGTCGCTGATTGTTTCATTAATAAACATTAATTTGTTTAATTCAACTTTTTAGAGTTAAGATCATTTAATAATCGAAGAATAGATAAAATTATGCAAATCAAGAGCAAAATGAGTTCCTCATCTCGACATGTGTGAAAATTCAATTTGGCAATTGAAAAGCACAGGAAAACGAACGAATGAAAAAGGAGTTGCCAGCTTAAAAACCAGAGCAATTGGAAATTTTTAAAATTTAAATTTTGGTACAACTTCGTATATCAAATTGACGTAGGGTATAATTTAATGTAAAATGACCTTTCTAAAATATTTTAATTTCATCACACCAGGAAGGACCCAAATTCTGTCCGAGTCAATTTTCCGAAATGATTCGGAAATTTTTTAATAAATCATCATTTTTCAGATTATAATTTTTACAAAAATGCATTTACAAATATGAATATGAATTAAAAAAAAAGCTTAACAGATTTTTGTACAAAGAATTTTTGTATGTCTGGCTTTATGGCCAACTGTCCAATAGTTCAGTTACTTTGTTGTTGTTTTGCAGACGTTTCAATACGGACCCAAGTAAACCACAATTGAAAATACCAAAAATTTAATTTTTTATAAAACCAAAAACAAAGAATTTGAGAAAACATAACTTTGAAAAACCCAAACTTTAAAAGTGGGATTTTTTAAAAACGGAATAAATATTCAATTCGTAGAACATAATTTTTGAATGCCGCTGTAAAAAAAAACAATTATCGGAAGTGGTTCAAATCCGAATTTCTTTGGCATAATTTAAGCTTACCAAAATTTACTTCAAATATAAACGTAGACAACACACACACACACACTGCAACAACAAGAAAGGGGAGGAACGCACACACACACACACACACACACACTCTCACGGGGGTCAAAAGTTAAAATAAATAAAATGCAATAACGACAAAACGGAAAGAGTAAAGAAAGAGTAAAACAAGTGGCAACACGCCAGTCAAAAAATGCAAACAAAGCCAACAAATAATAAGAAATCGTCCGTCTGCATTTAAAATTGTGGCACGTGGTTTTTTGTTTGTTTGTTTTTTTTTTTGTTGTTGTTGTTGTCTTCTTTTACCTAATAAAGTCACTTAGCCGCAGAGCTGAATAAATGAAATAATTGCCAAAACTTGTTCCTTTGCACTTTTTCTTATTTGTTTTTTCGATTTTCTGTTTTTGTAATTGTTTTTATTGTAAAACTTTGTTTTATGCACTTTTGTCACTTTTATCGATGTCTTTATTTTGTCTTTGGGCTACTCGGAAAAACGCAGTTGCTCTGTTGCCGTTGAGATGCGCTTGTGACAACACTTGGACGTCTACTAAAAATGGCAAACTGCAAGCATCGAGATGATACCAGCGCAGCGCAGAGCAGCCAAGCTAAGACAAGCCAAAGCTTCTGCTTGTGGTAAAGAACTGAAACTAAAGGCAACAAACAGACAGGCAGACAGGTTTCTCGCTGCCGTTGGTTCGTTCGTTTGTTCGCATCGAGACACTTCCATCGTCCTCTACTCCCATAGTATACCGACAATGCGACCGTGCGATTAGGAGCATGTGGGGCCAAAACAGCTGTTTCCTTTTTTACTCGTTTCGACTCGATTCGATTCGCACATGTGAAACTGCAAGTTTGTCGTTCGAAGTCCAGACTTCGAAAAAATTTTGTGGGGCGAGAGGAGGCAAAAAAGTGTCGATAAACTTGTATTTGTATGCAGAAAGCGAAAAACTTTTTAAACCTGGCAACACTCCTCGTCCTTTAAACGCTCTGTTTGCTCTCTGCCTTCGCTCTCTTATTTCGAATTCGATTTTACTACCGTTAGCTTGTTGGGATACTGACAGTTTGAAGAAAACAAACAAACATACAAACAAACAAAAAACACACATGTGTAGGTCAACGTCATGATGATGTTTCGTTCAGTGGCTTCTTTCGCTTGTTTTCTCGTTGCAGATAGAAAATTTGTTTGTACTTGCGCACAGCAGCAAAAACACTCTGGAAACTCCCCAGCGTCATTGACGACGATACACGAACAACGAAACAATTCCCATTTTCCATTTCCATTTCTAAAAGTAATGAACAAACGAATAAGTCCTTATCTAACCCCACCTGCCCCCAAACGCCACTTGACCAAGCAAAACTAAAGAACATTCTACGAGCCTATGCACCGAGGATTCCTGAACGGAGGGGGTTTAGATACCCTGTCGAAAAAAAAAAGTTTTTGATATGTATAATTATTTTATTATTCTTTCCTGGAACATTTCTGTTTAATTTTTATGCCTGTTTAAAAAAATAATTTCATTATAATTTTTTCTAACTTCTGTCCAACAAAAATGACTTTTTTACATTTCCAAATACTTTACGGACTTTTTTTGTTCAAACCAGTTTCCTTTTTTTTTTTTTTTGAAAATTTTGACTGCTTGCTCAATTTTACTAACAAAACCTGTTGATTTTGATTTCTTTGTGGACTTTTTTCTTTAACTAACTTTTCTGCATTTTTGCTTTCTAACAGTATTTTTTTTACCTTTTGTGAAAATGTTGGCGTTTATTGCACAATATAAACAAATTTTAAAGAAATTTCTTACTGGGTTTACTGTAATTACATGGAGGCCAAGTAGCATACAAAATTATCCAAACTACGGAAAAGCTCGATTATCACCATAAAAGCAAGAAATTGAGGTAATTACACACACTAGGCTTGATTGAGAGGAAAACTAAAGAAAAGAAAAACCCAAGCAGAATAGGTATTTTTTTTAACTAATCCTGACGATGAGAATTTTGGCCTTATGTTAGACCTCGTCATTGACGCATGTAGGTGGACATACGTTGGTATGTTTATGTCTATAAGTAACCCTGTAATTTTCCGCAATTTTGACATAGTGCTTTGTGCTTTTTGATTTTGCACCTAACTCTTCTTGTACTTCTTTTATGCTTATTCTTATCCTCCACCTCCTCCTCCTCTGTTGTTTGTGGCTTTAGCAAGAAATCAGGTTAAGTGAATTTTCATTTTTGTCTTGCATTGTGTTTCGTATCGCTGAACAAAAGCAGCCGAAAGGACTAAAACTAAAACTAGATATGCTCGAATGAGTGTCTGAAGCGTATTAGCGAGAACCAGAGGTTTTTGTCCGGTGTTGGGGGGTGGCAACTACGTCGTTTGTACTTAGCTAAGGGAAGCAAAATGCTGTTAACTAGAATCGTTGTTCTATTATGATGGGTTTGAAAATATAATTATGAATAGTATGAAGGGTATGAAGGTTGGTTTGTTGGGTGCTTAGTAAACCAGTGACGCAGTATGACTCAACGATGGGCGGTAGGCAGCTTCAAGAGTGTATAAAGTAGATTGGGACATTGACATTTTAATTAGTTTAAAAACTGCTGTGGTTGATGTGGAAAAAGGGTTTAACGAGTTTAGTGAACTAAATATAGAGAAATCGAAATTTCAAAATGTTAAAAATAGAATTTTATTTAAATTTGTAAACGTTGTTAAATCAATATTTTCACCTTTAACAGTTTCATTTGACTGTTTGGTGTCTATGTTCGGATCAAAAAGTAATTAACGCGTACATCGAACTCAAGAGTGAACACCACCTTTCGGAGCACTTAGGGATGATGAAACAAACCCACCCATTTAAATTAATCCATATTTAAATCGTTCCAAATAAGAGGTCGGGCACACGCATCGTTCGTCTAAGTTCAACGTCTTCTGAAGTATTAAAAGGAAAAACATGGCCACCTTCAGAGTCCTTTGCCAGATTACATTTTTATTTTCCAACTAATTTTGTTGTTGTTGTAACAAAATTATCACGTTTTTCGTTTTCAAAGTAGCAACAGAGGAACAACAAAATTGCGATTATTTGTCCTTCGGTTGAATGTCCTGTTTAAATATGTTCGACATTGTTTTTGTTAAGTTTGTTGTTGCTTTGTTGGAGCAGCAGTCAACGATAAAACACAGCAGCATCCAGCTAGAATCCTTTTGTGGCCAATTGTGGGTGATGTGACCAGGGAAGTAGTCAAACAAAAAAGAAACCGGGCTGTACAAAAAACAACAACAAAAAATGAACAGAACAGAACAGAACAAACTTTCAAAACGTCACTTGACAAATTTGTGTGCTTCGTCTATTAAAGAAGTTTTCAAATTGTTGAATGGCCAAAAATAAAAAAAGCTGATTCCACTGCATCTCGTAGTCCGCCCACGTATGAATTGCGAGGTTTTGATGGAATTGCTCTTGAGTAGTTTCGGTGAGTTCGGGTGGCAATTTGTCGTAGGTAACATAACAGCGTCTTTTGTGTTTTCTCTTGTGTTTTTGTGTTCTTGTTTTCTGCCAAAGCGATTTCGTCCAAAGCAGCAGAAATAAAATGAGAAGAAGTCGGTGGCTTGGCTTTCGCTGTCTAGACTTGAGAAGTTTTTGTTTTGTTTCGGTTTTTTTAATGTTTAATTTTTTATTTTTCCAATGCTAAATTTTCACTTGAAGTTTATTCTTTTAGGGTGAATAAAACTTAATAAGGAGATGTCGTTGTACTTCATTGTAAAATTCAATAAAGTTTTGTAAAGCAAACTACAGCAAATCAAGCAAAATAGTGCGTAGATAATAATATACCCCGCATTCGAATTCTTAAGGTAAATGTCTTCAACATTTTGGGTGAATATGAATTTCTTCCTCTCCAGTATTGACTTCATTTATAAGTTTAAAGTTCAAAAGTATAATTTTTAAACTGAGTACATTCAATGTTGTTGGTGTTCTTCGATTTATATCTTTAGAAATTTAATTCTAAACAATTTTAATTTTTAAAGCGAAAGAAATGTTATACAAATATAATTTTCCTTCGTTGGCAATTTTCCGCTTTAAAAACATTTTTGGGACAGCGGCTGTTCTTCATCAGCCAAAAAAGAATATGAGCCAAAATGCTTGTGGTTGTGAGCTTAACTGACTTTTAACTCGCCGCTCGTTTAAATTATATTATCAGATACACAAACCATTCGAAAGAAAAAAAAATCACAAGTACAAAGATGGCGCTGGTCGTTTGTTTTACTCGTTACTTTTCAAAGTTTATTCGTTACTTGATGCGCATTCGTTGAGTTTTAAATAATTTAACATTTGCACATTTTGATAGAAATGCAATTTGTCAATTAGCCACAATTTCTTAACCTAAAAATAATCTCTAAATAACTAAACATCTGATTAGAATAGTGTTAATATGAGGAGGTATAAGCAGACAAACAATGGCGGCGGCAAAACACAGCAGCGACAATATTTACATACGTATAAGAAAAAGACAGATTTTTAGTTTCAAAACTTGAGTTTTTATTAATCGAAATAAATAGCGATAAAATACGAAAACAACTTGGAAACGAAAAGAAAGCAATAGGAGAACTAAAGCGGAACGCTTAAAATATAATAATAAAAGGATACACGGAGGAATTCAATTCAAAATTAACGGCTCAACTCAGGTATTTTTTAAACAAAAATAAAAACATATTTTTTTACATTTCAAAACATTTTATTTGTAAATTAAAGAATCGAAATCATATATTACATTTATCATACCACATAAAATAAAAGTTGTTTTAATAATCAAATTTCTGTAATATTTTCAAAAAAAACAAAATAAAAAATTAATGTTTTTTCTCGGTTAAGGGTAAAATGTTTAAAAATACATGTTTTGGCTTAAAAAAAATTACAAATATATTTGATAAAATTTGAATGTTAGAAAACAAATCAAAATTCGTAAATGCTTAAACTACGGTTCAGCTGAAAGTATATGAAAAACACACAAATTTTTAAAACGTCTTTTCAAATGTCAAAATGTTGTAAGTGAGTTTGAGTTTGTGCAAGAAATAAAGAACAAAAAACTTAAAATAATTTATGAACTAAATTAATTCAAATGTAAAAACAAAATCATTGGCACAAGTTGCAGTCTAATTTAAAGTAAACATAAAACAAAACAAATTTAAAACTCTTCTTTTAAGGTTATCCAAAGAAAATCCTCGATTAAATGTCGATATTAATTAATATTAGTTGGGGAATTTAGAAAAACAAATTGCACATTACAAAAAAAATAAAATAAAATATTATGCAATAGGAAACAAAAATACTTTGGGCACTTAAAATTTAATTTAAAAAAAATATTTATATATAAAATTATTTTCTTTTTTCCCGACGAGTTTTCGTTGTAAAACTGAAATTTTATTGAAGAATGTCAAATAAAATACACAAATACTTTCTTTTTATTTTCGTTGTATAAACTGCATTAAACTTAAGATTTTTCAAAACTAAACTACAATCGTTGTATCGGAAAAAATTAAGAATTAAAATTTTCGTTGCATTTTTTCGAAAATATAATGAATTACTTTTTAACAAAAAAAAATATTCAAATACTCATTTGGGCTCATTAAATTACTCGCTAGTTACACGCTAAAAGATAATTCAACAATAAGTGCACTTCTCAATGGTTTTACTTTGCTCTCGTTTTTGCTTAGACAAAATTACAAACTTAACGAAAAAGGCTGCCTGCGCTTTCTACAAATACAAAATCGTAACAACAATATTTAAAACAGAACAATTGCTAGTATGGTGATCACCCCAATGATAAGTAAAAACATGGTGAACAAATCGTTGCCTGAGATTACGCCCAGCGAACATGCCACAAGTACGTGCTCAAGTGTCGTTAAGCCATTCGCCGGTCGCAGTTCGCCGAACAATGAGACGGCGCCACTGGTCGATGGTTTTTCATCATCATCTTCCGGTGGTGGTATGGTACGACGTGTTCGTCGCGTCGGTTGCCAGGGTAGTAGGCTAAGTTCGTCATGGGAAGATGGCACTTCCGTACCCGCATCACTAGCGACATCCTCCAAGTGCTGAGTACATCGATGTGGCATTTGTTCTAGCGAATCGTTTAGTCTGTCCAATTCTTCGGTACATTGTGTTATTTGTGACAATACATTTAGTGGCTCATCTTCTTCGAGAGAAACGTTCCCATTGAGTATGTTGGATTCTATACTGTTATCGTTGACTGTTTCAATGTTAAGCTCATAATTTACTCTGACTTCGGAAAGGTTCATGTTAAGTTGTGGCGTCTCAAACACTACGCTCCGCTTTCGAACGGGCGTCTCAGGTGACAATTTAGACATATCATTGAGAACTGCTGTTTCGTTAAGTTCACTAGTCTCCAAATCTAAGTCTCTACACAAAGAAGAATATTCCTCACTAATACTACTCGAGTAATCTAAGACGTCAGAGTCAGTTCTTTCTTCAGTCAGTTCGAGTTTAAGTTCAGTTTTATCAGCATGATTGAAAACTTTGTTAGAATTTTGTGTATCTACTGTCCCTTTAATCTCAATTATTTTCAATTTACTATCTTCTTTAAGACTATCCAATAATTCTTCCGCCGTGGGCAATCGCGGAAAATCTCTCTCACCATCGCTATTGCCAAGTTCGTCTACTTCTGTCATAGTCTTCTCACTTTCTATAGAAACTTCCGATACGTAAGTCTTTCGAATCTCAAAGCGACTGTTATAGGCAGTCTGCAATTGCAAAGATGCATTGTTTGCACTGCTTGTAAGTGGAAAATCTGCCAAGCTAGCATTGCCCGAGTCAGGATTTGAGGATGTTTCCTCTAATGAGCTCAACGAATCAAATTGCGTTAAATGCGAGACATTATTCACACTTAATGATGAACCCACTATGTCATCCAATGTCCTATCCACTATTATACTTATTTTACTAGCATATATCTTATTAAAATTAGGTGATAACTTCAGTGACTCCAAGTTGTCTGATGAGTTCTCCTGTTCAACGAATATCTCTGGTATTGTTTCAAGCTTACAACTAGTTGGGCTAGCATTAGTAGGTAAATTTAAATTGGTAGTAGTAGTGGTAGTAGCATCATCAACAATAACATTCAAACACGCTGGATTAGTTGCTTGCTCAACAACAAGCGCGCAGGCAGTATTGGGATTAGTGAGTTGGACTGTATCAGGCTTGGCATACGATGCATGATTAGTTGATGAGGAGGACGACGCATGAATGGTGGTGCTTGCGCCAACTTTACCTGAAACATTCAGCTGGCTGGATTTGCGTCGCGACTTTTCCTCAATACCGAAAATCATAGCCAATTCTTCGGAAGAATTATACTGCGATGGTGAGGACGAACGTGCACGTTCCTCCGAGTTACGACTCGGGCCTGCTTCCCCAACAACCACCGCATGTTCACTAACCGGTGTCAGGTTGAGCGGCGGCGACGGCGAATAGCTAAACGTGCTGTTTGTGGTTGTTATATTGGGTGTTGCATTTGACGATGTGACATCGTACGAAGTGGTGCTGAAGGTTTTAATTGGATCGGTGCTTGGTGCATGGTAATCACTACTTGGTGACTTTATATAATCACTGGATGAATAAGGATTGAACGAGGTAATGCTCGAAGATTGCCGCCGACCACCAGAAGGACTAGAAGACTTAGCCAGGCAATCGCTCGATGAGGAGAATGACGAGGCGGTGGTGCTCGAGTTCGGCGCAGCATTGGCTGGTCCAGCAGCATTGCTGCTACTGCTGCTAGTTGTCATACTTGGTGCGGTGGTTTTGTCATCAGTGCTACTGACTTGTTTATGTGCTGCCGGAGTGGTGGTCATCACCGTCTCAGACATTGTGGATACGTCACCACCACCCTCCGAACGTACTTGTGCTTCACACTCCTGCATTATCATGTCGATTTCCTCGATTTGTTGTTTTACTGGGCGTGTCGATCTCTGCACTTCTGCAACGGTAGAAATTACTGTATCAACAATGGGCCTCGAGTGCGCCAAATTTGTGCTGGTATTACAAAATTCAGTCGTATTTGCGAGATTATCGTAATCAGGATTTTCATCCGCTAGTTCACTCAACTGGCGCATACAACGGTTAGCGATAGCCTCAATTTGAGGTGACTGTAGCGGATCCAATTTCTTTATTAAATTCGGCATAATTAATGGCGCTAGTTGTGGCTTATTTTTAACCTTAATGGCTTCTTGTACCACAACTGGCGGTTCAGTGGTCACAATGTCTTTAAGTATTTTTTCACAGACGGCGTTTGCTGCTTCAGAGACTTGATCAATTGCCTTGATGAGCTTTCCTTCTTTGTGCAATTTGCGTGGCTTACTAACAACAGCTTCAGTGTCTTCATGCGCATCAGGTAGCGTGTCCAACAGCATTTTACCACAACGTTTAGCAGCCTCGGAAACCGCTTCAATTTCTTGCAATTCCTTTTCGAGTTTTTGCTCTTCATGGTTAACTTTAGGACGAGAGGCTGTAATAAGTGCTTCCTTGCGTAGTTCTTGTAGTTCCTGGCTCAACTTTACACTACTCTCCTGCGCATCTTTGGCAATTTTATTTAAAGCATCCTCCATTTGATGACTAACATTGGTAGGTTCCGGTGTTAAACTCTTTCGTGGCAGCGGCACAGGTGGTTTTTGTATCTCTTCTTTAGTAGGGCTTGCCAGTTTTTCGGGCAGTTGACAAATTGCACCACCCTGGCTGGGATGTCTGAAAGGAATATGCGCACGTTTCGCTGCAATTTGTTGCTGCTCTTGCTCTTTAAGGTTACGCAACAAGGTCAATGTAGCTGGTACATCTGAGGTATCGACATTTTTGTGTAAATCTGACATGCTGCCTGAACGATCAATGCTACGTGTTAATTCCATAAAAGAAAATAGATCGCCACCTGATGGCTTCGCAGCATCACGTTGAATCAATGAATAAATATTAGCTGATTGGGTACGAGTTGCACGATTTTTCTTTAACGAACCGCTTGGATACATGAAACGTTCTTTCGGACCAGGAGGATCTTTACGCAACGCACGCACAGCCAAATCATCTTTAACAATGTCGGGCGAATTGATTACTTTGTTTACATCAAAATTTGGTACAACATGTAAGTAATCCGATTGTGGTGAAGGCACAATTGGGCCAATGGGAATACCAAATGGCGGTTGTTTTTCTGCTGTTTTGTGCTGTAAGTTAGCTAATTGTATATTGCGATAGGCAACATCGTCACGTACAGGATCCGGTTCTCCAGTAGGTGAGTCCTCATCTTCGTATTCATCTGCGTGTGCTAGCGCAAACTTCTCGAATTCGCTTGGCGTTGGAACACGTTCCTTTTTCTCTGGTTCCTCGGTCAAACCGAGTGATTTGTAAATAGCTTCCAACTCATTGATAGCCTCCTCAAGATTTGCAGGCTTTTTGCGAGGGAAATAAATGGGTGGATCTTGTGTGTTGGGTAAAGAAGGTTTACGCTGCGGCGGCGTTGGCGGATTAAACACCGGTTTATGATGTTGTTCACGCTTCTCAGCAACATATTCCTCGTATTTATTTGGGGTTGTGGGTATTTCGCCCGACCGACGCTGATAATGATTAGGCATAGAATTTGTTTTGTTAACATCTTTGTGGCGTATTTCAACATAATTGTTGGTTGAGTTTTCCTGACTGGGCTTTATATGTAGGCTGCCACAGACGACACTATCCACTTCATCTGCAGTTTGTGGTACGGTTGGTTGTGGCTTACGATTTGGTTTGTAGACTTCAGAGTACATTGGTATTGGATAGCTACGCATTTCACCAACTCTCGAGGATGATATCGAACGTGGTTTGGCTATGGGTTGAATGGTTTCACGTTCGCTATTACGACCTCGTCTTTGAGAACCTTCATCGAGACGTTTCCAAAAGTCGGAAGCATTTGCTTTGGGTGCTGGCGAGGGGAGACCACTCTTTGTAGTGCGCAAGATACCTGATGATAGAGGTTCACTTGATTCGGGATCACACTGTGCTGATTCAAGCATATGTATAGGTTTGCGTGAGCGTGGAGTAGCATCGGCAATATAGTGAAAGTCCAAACCGTTGGGTAAGGACTTTTTTGCCGGATGCGCATCACGTTCTGCTCGTGTTATAAAACGGCGATTGTGAGGCGCCTGTGGAGTGTGCTGCTGTTGTGATTGATGAGATTGTTGATGTGCTACCGGCATGTTAAGTGAGTGCACCGATTGATAGTGTGGTGTCTGTCCTGCCCATATTTTATCATCCGACACACAGCGACCATTAAGTCCATTGTTATGTAGTGTAGGCACACCATTTTGATCGAAGGCATACGACATGGGCCGCAAATCACCTGAGCTACCATTTTGCAGATTGTGTCCGCTGACGTTTACGCGTCTCAGTGGATCTCGAGGTGGTGGTGGGGGCGGTAGTGGTTTGGATTGTCGCCGTCCATTAATATTTTGCATGTGAATATGACTGTCGTAGCTTATGCTGCGCTTGCTATCACTCACCGAGTTTTGCAAGTTCTTTGGTTGTTGTTGCTGCTGATACTGTGGCTGTTGTTGCTGTTGCTGTTGTTTTTGCACTTGACCCCATTGCACGTATGGTGCTACATTTTGCAAGCTGCTTGTGTTGCGCAAGCGCTGCGCTGTCGTCTGATTGGAAGTAGGCAACACATGCTGCGAATGATTACGCACGTGTGACTTCGAATGCGGAAGTGGTGGTCCATTATAAATCGAAAGCGGTACTGGTTGTGTCTTCCAACGCTGTGTAGGTTGTGGTGCATACATCACCGGTACTTGGCCATGACTGACTTCACCATCGCGCGACAATCGTTTGTAGTAGCGTTCATTGCGCGCCGCACGAGAACGTCGACTTTGACCACCGTTTTGTCCCTGCCCACCGCTGTGTATACTTTCGTCACTGCGATATTTCGAGAAAGTTGATGAATTAAGCGAGATGAGTTCCTCTTCGCCGCTCGAAAAGTGTGCAACGCTACCGCCAGCACCGGAATTCTGTTCGTGGGGCAAGCGTTGTGCGGAACGGCTTTTGTGTGCGGCAGCGGCAGTGCGCGTTGCGGCACGTCGGTCTAAAGAATTCGAAGAGCGACTGTATTGATGTTGCGGATGCTGCAGATACTGCGTCTGCTGTGGGTGTGGTTGATTCTGATAGTAAGGTTCTTGCGGTTGTATTGTTTCGACGGGTAAGAAGAACTCGTTGTCGATATGTGGTTGGTGTTGTGTCGCTGATGCTGATGCTTGTGGCATGTGCTGATGTCTTGATTCAGGATTCACAACAATATGATCAAAGCCTGCTCCAATCAATTTACTGCTGCGATTGCTCTTATTTTTCGATTTAGGTTTACTACATCCGCTCGGTTGAGCATATTTTTGCGTGGGAACAAAGCCAGCCTTACGATCCTCTTCCGAGGAGGATTCTGTTTCGACGTCTTTCTTCTTGCGAAAGAGTCGTCCGAAAGACCACTTTTTGCTCGAAACTCCACTGGCATTCGAAATTTGTGATCCATTTAAAGAATTGTCTTTTTTGTGTGCGGCGAAAGAAGAGGCGTGTTGATTTGAACGCTCCATATCGGTAGTCGTAGCGGATTTATTCGATTCGTCGAGCTGCTCATCGGAAACGCGTACCTCTTTGGGTAGTGGCAGTTGAGGCCGCCAAGATGTTTGGACAGTCTGTAAGAGAGACAAACAAAAATAGGTCGTTAATCATTAAAATCTTAAAGTCAATTCGAAGAGAAAAATCTTTACGATGCTAAATCATAAACAAATCCATGTAATTAAGAAGCTTTTAGAAACAAACTTGAAATGTCTAACTGTAGGCATTGTAAAAGAACTAACAAAGACAGCTGCCAAGAAATGTTTACAGTATCGTCGCATTGGGGAAACGGTAAGCTCAAGAAAACCTAGTCAAAATAGTAAAGCATCATCACTTTATGAGAGCTGTAAAGAATACCTCTTCAGAATTCTAAAGCATTATTGTTAGCTTATTCGTGAATGTGTTTATTTGTTTTTATAATTTAAATAATTGTGCTAACAGAATGATCGCCGTAAAGACGATCTTTATTTCTGATACAAAGTATTCCTTTACTGGGAATACTTGGACTAAAACGAGAGATGCCGCGCATTGATAAGAGACGCACTTAATTTAATTGTATACCCACAGATTGTTGTGCCTTCAACAAGTTCACAAAGATAAGCGTTTATATTTCAGGAAAAAAACACTTTTCAAGCAGCTTACAAATACTAGAATTCCGCACAACTCTAAATTATGATGTGTGGTAAATATGTACAACAATAAATAAATAAATAAATAAATGTATAAATAAAGAAAAAGCAATCATCTTTATGAGGTTGATGTTGTTAACGAAATAGCATAAAAAGAAAAACATTTAATGTTAAAAGTGATTCGCGAAATGGAATTTACATTTGAAATTAGCGTTGAATAAACTTGAAAAGATGAAAAACCTTTCGATTAGCAGCTCAAGTATAGCAAGAACTCATTTCTATCGCCATTTGTAATGCAATGAAATTTTTGAGTTTTGTTGATTAAACAAGATTGAAAAATTAGATTAATTTTCTTTAGTAATCTTTGTTTATTATACTTATTAAATTTACGCATTATTGCAAACAAATAAATAAGACTAAGAATTCCCGTACCCAATATATATTTTTAAATATA
Organism: Suillia variegata; assembly: GCA_949127995.1. Lineage (NCBI taxonomy): Eukaryota > Metazoa > Arthropoda > Insecta > Diptera > Heleomyzidae > Suillia > Suillia variegata. The sequence goes on from OX421845.1 coordinate 44,123,950, forward strand.
AATTTTTTAAACTTATTTATTTAGTTAAGTGTACAATTTTTTTTCTACTATTTTAGAAATCGATTTTTATTTTAATTTTCCTAATATATTAAAAATAATCGCTCCCGCTATTATTCCAATATATTTGAGCTACTCGTTTAAAAAAGTTAAAATTTTATCAACGCGATAAGATAAGTCTAAGTTCATTTGTTCGTGACAAATGCTAATCACATGTGGCAAAGTTTGTTTGTTCAGATCTTGAAGTGATTCTGTGCGATATGCTTTAAAGAATCCAAATCAAGACTTCTTCGAAACTAATTAAGATCGAATTTGTTTATAGTGAGAGGCGAAAAATTAATTATTTTTATATAAACAGTGACAAAGACGAGTCACGAATGAAATGAGCTGAAATGAGTACTGCAAAAGCTAAAACTAGATGTACGAGATGAAATGAAAATGAAATCATAAATACATATGATAGATACATATACACACAAATTGGTTAAAAATGGCAGATGAGACATACACTTGAGTTATTACCACAACGCAGATATATGAATCCTTCATTGCTTCGAGATTGCTGAGATTGAGGCTGAGATCTTTGGCGTTTTACAGGCATTTTAAGCATTTTCGCAAAGAAAGGCATCTAGAGGCTGCTTTTGTATTTGTTTGGCAACAAAGAGCGGTGCTAAGAGTAATCGTTACCGCTATTCAAGCTTCTTGTGCAACATTAGACAAAACATTCACACTTAAAATGTATAAATGTTTTGAAAAAACAAAATACGCAACATTTTTTCCAAATATAGCTTCTGAAGAAATAATGAAATGATTGCAGCATAATTATTGCTTTGCATTAGTTACGACAAGCAAATTTCAAATTTCAATAATTTTCCGCATTAATCCCATTTATTTGTAGCACACATCCATGCCCGGAAAAACAAACAAACCATCAAACAAAAAAATGCTCACATAGTATACTAAATACTCTTCTACTTGCTTCACAGATCTTGGGCAATGTGCCAAAAATTTTATATTTTTTTTTATTTTCACACGGAAAAACTTTACCGAAAAAAAAAACAATTTAAAAAAAATATAAACAGCCGTAGTATTTCAAATTTACGTTATTTCACTCAAATAAAAACATTCAACTTTATCCGATTCAAAATCATCAAAAATTAGCAACAAACAACCACACAAAAAACAGCAAATTGATTTTTTCACACAGTTACCGAATTGGTCCAAAACAATTAATATGCAAAAAACAAAAAAAAAAAAACAAAAAAACGATAATTTAATAAATAAAAAATTGCTTTTCGTTTGAAGATTTATGCGGCGCTGCAAAATTTCCTCCGATGCGAGAAATAGTGCGAACCTCAAAGCCGTTTAGATGGAGACTAATGGCGAAGAAAATTGCCAAAGCCCAAAAGCCAAAAAATTACAAAAATTAAGTTTAGTGGGCTGGCGGAAAAAGAGCACAAGCAGACGATAGTGAAAAACACCGCAGAGCAACGAGAGAGAGCGGGAGAGAGAATTGGAGCGAATTGTCGCAGTGGACGCTGCGATCGCGTCACAAAACGCAAAAAGCTGCGTGCGCATAGTGTGATCTCACAGAGACGGAAACGAAGACGGAGACAGAGATTTCATAAGGGAAATTAGAGGCGATTTAGCTTAATTATGCTCACACTGAACCAAAGAGACATTCCCGGTTGTATGTTGGATTGTTTGCTGAGACCGCATAATAGAGTACGAGTGAATCCAAAATTAACTTTAAATTGAATAATTAAACAACTCAATTGTGGGAACATTTTGTAGTTGTAAGCTGTTATGTTTAACAAAACAAAGTTGGACGAATTCAGTTAATTAAGTTCTAAATAAATTCAATTACAAATTCAATTTAGCTGGCACAACTCCAACTGAAAGTGTCATATACGAAATTAACAACAAATTGCGATATAAACAATTAATATTACAATAAACGCAAATCTAAATTTATACGCTTCCGCAGAGATTCCTACGCCTAATTAAGGACCATCAAAAATTTAATATATACGAATCGGTAAAAATAGAAAATTCAGATTTTACTCTCTGTTGTGAGAAAAAGGAAACGTAAGCAACAAAAATTCAGAAAACGATTTACAGTAAATTTTAATTAGCAACCGGCTGATATTTTCTTCTTCTTTTTTTTTTGGTTTCTCGCACTGCATTGGTCCATCAGTCGCCCGACGCACTCGTTATTCCATGTTGTGTCATATGTGGAGCTGGCATGAGGCGACGATGACAACGAAGATGATGCTTAAAATAACACCAGATCGCATTAATCGGTTGTTTCGAGCGGAAACAGTTCAAGTTGAAATATTCGATTTCTGAGGCAAATAATTCGAGTTAGTGAGCGTTAAATCTTACTTTCGCAAAATAAAAGTTGAAATGCTCGAGGAATACATTTAATTCATTATACGAATGTGAAGTTTATCCAAAAACACATTTGTATGATCCAAAAACAATTCATTATTGATAAAAGAAAACCAGCGATTGTTTCTTTTGGTTCAGTTAACATCACGTCAAGACTTTCTCTATACCAGAGAAACTAGAAGTGTAAATTATTTAAAAGTTAGAAACACTTCTTTGTATAGGGTCACTTTCGATTTGGGGTGTTTTGCTTTGAAACCAACTACAAATACAACTTTTTGTATTTTCAGTCTATATGTAAAAGTATCTTGACGCTGGTCGCTAACAAATTTGAAATGATTCACTTTGCGCCTTTTAAAATAGAAAACCTACAAAAAAGAGGGAAACAAAATAAAAGAGACAACAAATGTTTGAGAAATGCACTTTGCATCTTTGCTTTGGATTTGTAGGTCAAAAATGTCCCCTGCGCCTTTTTGAAGTTTGTTTAGCTGGGGAGACGCTTTCGAAGAAAAATGCGGAAGACTTTTGTGCTCATTTCAGTGGGTGCATCACTAATGTCGATGCCTCGTTTATGGGTTATTGGGTATTTTGGCAAGTGCTTCCAATTCGAAAAAAAAAACAATTACGAAAAAATCAATTCTATTTTAAATTAAAAGGAAAAGTTCGCTTTTCAATTGAACAAATTTTACTTCAATTTAAAAAACTAAAAATGATCGCATTTACGAAAGAAAGAAATAATTAACGAAGTTAGAATTTATTTTTAAATTCAAAGAAATATTTTAACTGAATTTTGTGTAAACAAATTATAAAGATGACAGTGAAAAGTTGTTGACGTGCTACATTTTGGCTGTCTGTCTGTCTGTCTGTCTGTTTGTCAGTCTGATCTTGTGTAAACAGAATTCAAATAATAATTATAAATTTTAATTAAGACAAATATTCGAACAAGTTTAATGACTTATTTAAAAAAATTCGATTATATATTTTAGCGTTTTTACATAAACGAAATCGGATTACGTCAATGAGGTTTACTCGTTTACTCATTTACACATTTGAATACATGCAAACATGCGAAAAACTCTTTGGTCGAACGTGCGATTTGACAGAATACACATTTCCATTTTTCACTTTCCACTTTCCACATGCGCTAAATTCGAATTTATTTTTGGAACAATTTTCAAAAAGAAAATGAAAAAGAAAAATCGCATTTGTTTTTCTTCTATTTCCACTGGTTAAGTGTTTTATTATGTATTTATTTATTATAATTTTTTATTTTGAAAGAATACTGACTACCGGTAGACTCGACTCTTGGCCAAGAGAGCAAACTTAATTTTATCGAGCGTGTATTTACTTATGTACTCGCACATGTACATACGAGTATATGCATTTGTATGTATGTGCAATGTTCAAAACTTGAATTTGCTTTCAAAAGAATGCTTAAGTTCAGCTTAAAAGTTGAAAACATTCTCACAAATATATCCGCAAACGTGACCATATTTTGGAATAACGTCGTCGAAGCATGTTCAAAACCGTCAATGCACTTGGGCGAATTATTTTAATTAAGTTGAGAGAGATCGTGTGATAAAAATTCAACTCATGCATTAAGAATTTAGAAATTCCGCTGCTCAAAACAGAAAATCTAAAACAACAACAACAACAATGCTGTACTGCTCAGATTGGGTCGGTCGGTTGGGCGGTCGTGTTGGACGCTGTCATTTCGAATACTGAATTCGTTTCGTACATTTCCTGACCGCTAATAATGTTCTAAACATTAATTTGACTTTTTCGTGTTGATATGATCTTTGTTGTTTTTGTAGCTATTGTTTCGTACACATATACATATGTATGTATATGTCTACATTTCGAAATGAACATTAAGATTTTGTGTATTTTAGAGATGATGATTTTTTCGAAATGCTTTCAAATTCTTTTCGATGTGGCGAAACTCAACAGATGTGCAAATGATAAAATATTCACGGATTAATGAGGTTTCAAAATATCACAAAATGTTCCTATATGCAAACTTAAGCATTCGCCCATTTTCAAGAACCTCTCGAGAATAACTTAAACAAATAATAGTATAAATGTAATTTAAAAACCTATACATGAATATTTTCGAAACGAAATTGTTTTATTTTAATTTTTATTTAACCAAGTGAGCGATTTAATAACAACAAAATAACGATTACAAATTTTAAAGTCACTTTTTAATTGATATTAATTCACAATTTTGATTAAATGCAATTGACCTCATCGACCTCATCGACATATGCACATATGCACATGCCATACATTTCACATACTCAGCTGAGCTGGAAATCTCCTTCAGTTTAATCATCGCATTTGACACACATTTTAAGTCGATGCAACGAACAAATGTCACAAATGAATATGGCAAACTCGTAAGTCCACAATTGATATTATTCATGCGATGTTGTTTTAAGGTTAGAGCACAAATTTGTAATCGTTTTCTTTTTTAAGTAAGTAATATATTTTGAGCTTGTGATCAATTTACTCATTGGCATAAGAAATGTTTAAATCAGTTTCATCATCATCATCGAAATGAAATGATCCCAAAAGCACTATTAAACTTAATAAAACTTAACGAAATATTTTGAAAATAAATTATTAGAATTGAAATAATTGAATACAAAGTATCAGAAAATTCCTTCACAAAAGTATTCGGTAATTTAAAGAAATTAAAATCTTTATATTTCTCTTCGTAATCGAAAGATTGTTTATTTTTTGTTTTTGTTAAGACTGCGACTGTTAAGTAATGATCAAGATTATTCAAAACAATGTTCATATGATGAATGAACTCATTAGGCAGAAATAATCGAAAATGAATTAGTAACCCAAAACTTATACAACCACAAAAGCAAAAACAATTTTAATTTTAAACAACCCATTTGCATATTAATTATGATACTTTGAACTGGGCTGAAACAAAATTCACAAAACAGGTTGAAAAAGCTTCGAAAGCAGAGTTAAACAAAACAGGTGATAAAATAAAAAAGTGTAGTGCAGAGTTTACCTGCCTACATGGTATGATAAAATTTGTTTAACTTTTTGTTGTGACTAGCCAAGTTATGTATGTGAATGCGAATTTTTGGCATTCAGTCAAATTTGTGACGCTTTTTTTCGGTTAATGACCAGAAATTGTAAACGAGCGGCGAAAAAAAAGTGTGTCACTTTTGGCGTCAATGAAGAAGTTTATATGCGAAAAAAGTGGAAATTTGGTAAGACACGTTTTTAAGCCACCGAAAAAAAAGGGAAAATTTATGAGAGAGCGAATTGAATTTTGTTTCGTGATATGCAGACTAAATAAAAATTAAGTGCGATACTTTTCAATTGGAGGGGCAATGGTTAGCAATGTCAACGACCTTTCGGTTGGTGTTTCCTTTCAAATGAATGCCATGAATTGGTACTTGGCATTGTTTACAATTCTTAAACAGACAACAAAACAACAACAAAAGGTTAGAAGCAGCAGCAGCAATTGCACGTATCGCGCATGCGTCGCACGTGCTGAAAAACAAATGACAAGTCGCACAGTAATCACAGACATAAAAAAAAGGGTTTAGATGTAATTTAAAATTTGTTGAAAACTTGGAAATCATAAAATATAACTGACTTTACAAATTTGACTACATAACGCTGAATAACGGCCTTAAGCCTGAGCATTCCAAAAGCTCAAGTACGAAGTCACCTTAACCGTTTAAAATTTTTTACATCAAAGTACTGTGCGGTACAAAACAAACGCGGATATGCACAAGAGTCGTTAATATCGACACCGAACGACGACTCGACCACGAAAAATTCATGTACGAAACGTGCGCATGCGCTGTGCTGCCGCTGTTTGTTCTTCATTTCTAGTGTGTTGGTGTTTTGCCGATGTTTGTTTTTTTTTTTACTTTTGCTATTAAAGCGCAAAACATTTGCAGTCAAATTGAAATATTGCTGCATTTTCATGCTGCTGCTGCTGGTGCCGCTGGCGTGGAAATTATTCTGAAGTGTTTGTCCTATTCGCAAGCGAAATGCTCGTATCAATAAATCCGATCGGCAGCGTTAAAAGTACGCCTGCGGTTATTAGCCGCTCGAGGGGCTGCAGTTGCACTTGAAGTCTTGAAGTGCAGTGCACAGTGGCAACGGGCAGTGGAAAAAACTGGCGGCGACGGTGCGCACATTAAATATTTTTACGATGTTGATTTTGAAACAACAAAACAACCAACGCCCACGATTTATGGTGCATATAAAAATCGAAGAATTTTCCTTTATTTATAATTTATTATCTTTTTTTCTGTTTTGTTTCTGCATTCAAGAATTCTGCGAATTTCATGGCCTAATAAAAAATCGCTTCTACGATGCCCAATCGAGTTGTTGCAAATACCTTCACTGACAAATCAATCTGAAACAGCAAAAGCAGTGCTGCAGCGTTCATTAGTGCCGTACGATGTTTGAGTTATTCGGTTCTTTTTAAAAAATATGTTAAAATTGAAATAAGAACGCGCATTCTCAAGTGTCATTCGAGAGCGTTTTTGAATGTAAAATCAAACTTAAGTTCACGAAACACTTGTCCATTTGGTCTTTTTAAGGAGGGGCTTATTCAGTATATTAAACAAATTTAAGTTATATGTTAAGTTTTTTTTGCCGATACATTTGAAGTGTTCAGACGCATTTTTCTTGTTAATTGCTGTGCAAATTAGCAACAATCACAAACCACAAATAAATTGCTTGTCAAATTTGTAACTTTCACTTCGGGCAGACACTTAACTTCGCCCAAGCTCGTTCGCCTTTTTTTGTTTGTATTCTTCTTTTTGCTGCCTAATTTAAAGTGTTGCTAACATGCCGCCAAAGTAAATTTAAATTACCCAAAAAACATTCATTCAAATTGATTTTTAATTGCGCGTTTGTATTGTGTCATAACTAATCCCCTCCTCCCCTCCCCACCCCTCACACCAACCCAACCCAACCCTCACTGAACTAACAGAGAAATGCCACTTTTACACTTTTTCTTTCTTTCTTTCTTTCTTTCTTTCTTTCTTTCTTTCTTTCTTTCTTTCTTTCTTTCTTTTTTTCTTTCATTTTCCAATGGAATTGTAAATAAATAAAACTGTAAATGAAGTTGTAAACAATCCCTAAAATAGACAACAACAACAATGGCAACAAAAGATTTAAATATTGAATTTTTTAAGTTTTTGTCGAAAGCAAAAGTGAATGAATGAACGGATTTTTTATTGAAATTGTATTTTTTATTCAACTGAATTCGAATTCAAATTCGGATTCGGATTCGAATTTGATTTCTGGGTTTATTGCTCTGGTTTTTCAGTTAAACTCAACGATTTTGTTTATTTCAAATGGATTTTCAAATTGTATGTAAAATAAAAAATAAAAATATAAACAACAAAGAATGAAACAAAAGAATAAAATTCGTTTAGGAATTGTTTACGCTGAGATTTTATCTTTAAAGTGTTCAGAGTTCAGATTCAATAGATCAAATCTCATCGTTTTTATAATTTTTAAAAATTAGTAATATATAGAAAGAAATATCTAAAACAACAAAAACACATTTATACAAATTAAAATTTAAACAAATTGGTTAAAATTTAAAATTTTTTGTCTGTGGAATATTTTGGTAAATATTTCGAAATTTCAGCATGGAAATATTCGTTCCAAATTATAGTAAGCACACATGCAAATAAATGCCTTGCCACAAATGACTCATGTCCGTCCGTCCGTCCGTCCACAATCACACGTCGTTTTTATTATTGTTTAAATTATAGTAAGGTATTTTAAATTATTTTCTTTTTCTTTTTTTAATTTGAAACTCACGAATGGTGAAAAATTGTTATGACACACTTGCGAGGCCATAAATTATGGCACAACAACATGAAAATGCACACAGTATATAAGGTAAATACTTATATTTAAATACTCGTCGATATACGTATACATGCTCGAATATTGTATATATATGTATGTATATAAACACAGTGTCATTAAAATAAAAATTCAGGAAATTCAGCGTCTTGGCATTCATTTAAGAATTGAATATAAATAAAACAAACAATTTTATAAACACAAGCAAAAACAAAAATAAATATTTACTTGAAATAACGCCCACTTAGGGTGTATGTATTTAGCTAAAATTGTATTACTAAAAACTGGGCAAATTAAGCAAACATTTTGCACAATTTCAAACGAAAATAAATCTTATTTGACTACAGAAAATCCGCCAAAACCTCTTAAATACGATTACAATTTTTTGTTTTGTTGTCTAAACCAGGAACACAAAATAATAACCAAAAAATTGCATTTCATTCGAACCTAACAAGTTCAAAAGGCCAACCGAGTTTTCCGCGCGTCAGTGTCGAAAGTTACTAAACAAAAGTTCTTGCCCTGACATTGAACGTGGTCAAGGTTGTCAAAATAACCACTTTAATTCAACAACACACACACACACACTCACATCAACTACACAACAATTACAACAATGTCGTGGTAAAGATTATAGCCTTATTCATAACGATCTACATACTCGTTTGGAAGTATTCTGAAACAAAAGATTTTTTGCTTTTCCTTTTTTTTAGCAAATGTGCAAATGTGCAAAAAAAAAACTGTTACGCTTCATGAACTTGCTTCAGTTTACTACTACATAGATGCGCGTTTGTATACTGATTATAAACAACAAGCAAGCGAGCAGCTCAAGAGCGTGAATGGTTCGAAATTAAATGTTTACAATAATAACAGAGTTGCGAAGGCAACATCTGGAAATCGGAGCCAACTGATTCTGGTAGTGCAAACTTTTAAATTACAGTTTTTATACCGTATTCCGCATGCATCTCAAATGCAGGAAACGGGGTGAATCTGGACACATGCTTAACTTACTCAGAGTATACATTAATTGTTTTGACACATTTTAACATAATCTTAAATAAATTAAAATCCAAAGTGCAAAACGTTATTGATTTTTAGAAATGGGTACTAGAAAAGCTTAGCTGAAAAGGGAACAATTAACTAGGTCTAATGAGACATTTATAATATTAATTAAAATTCAAGTTGAGTTCTTTATCCAGCTGTAAAAAATTGCAATAAATAAAAATGCAGACTTGTGTTCTTTTGCTTAGTTTTGTTTTGTATTATCTATGATTGAATTTCCAATCCAACTAATTGAGTTTAATAGTTCCGCTTCTAAAGCTCCATTAAAGTCAACAACAAATTAATATACAAACATTATATTTAAATGTGGCATTAATTTCCGCGTTTTACATCTTTCTCACTTGGAAATTATGAAATCAATTTGGTCATTTTTACGTAAATCTACACAAAACGCTGCACACAGTCGCAATAGGAGGAAGGAAGTAATTATTAAGGGAAAAACACTTCCGGCTATGTCAGCAGTTGCATCGGTTGCATGTATGGAAATTTCTGCTGTTAAATTGACCATTGCCGTCGCCGCACTTGGCCATTTGGCATTGCTGATTCGATTGTGACCATGGCTTATTCTAAAATGATAAAATCGCTCTGCAGCAGCTTTCAATGCATACGAGTACTCGAACTTATGCAATGACAGTTTATGTAAACTTCAAATGAGCATGGCACATAAAATATAAGTTTTTTTTTGTAGCCAAACATTCAAATCAACATTTTTTGCTAAGTGCAATTTTCAATAATAAAAACCCAAACGTTTGGCAGACGGTTTCAACATAAACCTAAACTATTGCCGGTTTCACACTTGGTCATTATTGATTTTAGACCAATGTTATGTTAGCCGTTAAAAAAACACAGGTAAGACACAAACATAGATAAACCTTAAAGGCTTTTGCAATATTGATTTTTCCGCCAATGCGAGTGTCGCAATTAGAACAAATTTTGTCGGCGCTAAATACTCGTAAGCAAACGCGTGGAACAGAAATAAAACTGCTTAAGTAATTAAATAAAAGCAGCGAACTTGCCTCTAAATGGCTTCAATTAAAACGCAACAAAACTTTTGTTTGCCGACTCAATTGATAGATACCCTCTCCTAATTCTGCCTTTGGCCTTTGGACACGGAAAATGCATTAAATTGTATTCCTAACAAAAGGAATTAAACAGAAAATAACAAACGAAACATTCAAGCAGAAATTAACGACGTTATTGAAATAAATTGGATAAAATGACTTAAGCCAGCTTAACGCGTTTGTTTAGAGAAAACCGAAAGTGTCCAAACAAAATCCATTACAAATTGAAGGGGTCAATGGCGTTTTATATTAAACGGATTGCATGAAAAAAAAAAATAGAAAAATACATTTTGTTAATAAACTTTTTACGTTCGATGAGGTTGTAAAGAAGTCAAAATGTTCAAAATACACTGAAACTTTTTTTCTTCTAAAAATAAAAAACAAAAATAAGCTTGCAAAATTTTTTTTTATAATATTTTTGACAACTGCGAGAAACTCTTTTTGAAATAATTTTAAATTTAAATGTTTTCAAATGAGCAAAAATTTATTTTTGTAAAGATTTCTTTTATACGAAATTTTGTGTATTGAAGATAATTTGAATGAACCTGAAAGATACATTCATATGTATCTGAATCTCAAAAAAACAAGAACAAGTTTAATTTATCCAAAAAATAAAATAAAAACAACATTTTTTTGTGAGTACTGTGAGTAAAAGTGTCTGAAAAGAGAATAACAAAAAAGAAAAACACTGGAACCGCTAAGATAAGATCAATGCCGACATAAACTGCGGATCACGTAAAAAATATATACATAATTTTTTTTTTATTTAGTGCGCATGCGCTGCTGCCTGCTTCCATTCGATTCTACGTGCTGTGCCGACTGTAGTCCGTAATCTTCAAAAGGGGCAAGAAGTGTGATGATGTCAATGAAATGGAAATTGGTTACGTAATAATAAAAATGAGAAATTTCAATCAACTTTTTGATGGAAAAATACAAAGTCATAAAAAACAAGAGAAGAAAACAATAGAAAAAAAATAACTTTCAAAGAAAATCAAATCTGTTTGAAAGAATTCGATGAACGAGCAGCAGATATGAGGAAACCACAACAACCACAAAATGGGTTGTGCACTAAAAGAAAACCATGTTAATAAAAAGGAAGAAATCACGTTAAAAAGAAGTATTCGTAGAACCAACAAACAAATTACTTTGAAACTGGTCAACATCTAACTGACCACAGAACAAAAATGATGTAAATACGATTCCTGTATTAATTAAAGGCTTTCACTTCTACAAACTATAGAAGACTCAGTTTAGTTATAAATAATATTAAGAAATATTTTTTTAACTTTTATGCTCGTATTAAAAAACATTTATTTCAGCTTATCGCAATATTAAAAAATATTCATTTATTTTGATTAAGAATAAAACGAAATTAAATTAATTAACAATTTGAAGAACAATCAAGATGATGTATTCGAATACATTCCGAAATGCACACATACACCGCAACCTACCTCAAAGGTAACTCTATTAAATGCTTAAGTCGTAAACGATTTAATCAATGTCAGTTCATGTTGAATCAAACACGTGTGCAATTGAATAATTCTATAAAATAATTGTAATAGCACATTAGAGCCAAAACAATTACAATCAAATAAAGGCGAAACAATTAACCCACAGAGCTAATCAAAAGCGAATTAAGCGAAGGTCAAATTCTTTAATAAATAACGACAACAATGTAGTAACACAAAACACAACAAAAAAATATACCTCAACAGGTACAATCGAAAGCAACATAAAACAATCAAAATTTACCACATCCAAATTCGAGAAAAAAAAACACTTTTAAAAATATTCGAAAGACAAATAATAAAAAAAATCCGTATCTCATGGATTTTAGTTTTGTGAGCGTATCAGGAAAGGCAACATTACCATAATAGCTTGCAATAAATGCGATGCGATGCGATGTGACGCGACATAAGCCACACCAGACACCCGATGTTATTTAGTAAATTTTACGTTCGCTTTAACCGAATCCGAGATTGTTTGGTAATATTCGCTGGCGTCGATAGAAACCGGATTGTTGTGTGAGTGCGTGGCGGCATCTCGCATTGCATTGAAGTGCGTTCTTTATGAGCGATTCTAAAGTATTACGTTTTATAGGCGCTGCGAAAATAATAAATTTAATGACTTTGTAATTTGATTACCCGATAAACTCAAGTTTCGATTTAAGCCTAATTAATGGCAACATTTGCTTTTACAGCGAGTTCAATTTCATTAAATAGTTTAACTGAGAATCAACATAAACACAAACAAAAAACGGTTACTTAGAGCTTACAGACAGACGGACATTGTTAAATGGAAAATATGGTTTTGATTAGCAGTTAAATTTCAAACTTGAGGGGCTCACATTTAAACACAAATTACTGCTAATTATGTTTACAAATAGTGTAAATAGAATTCCCAATGAATATCCGCAACGAAAGCGCCTTTGTTCTACCAACACCCAAAAACAAATGTGATGGTCTTACAGTTACGCCTCTATGCACACCTTCCGTCTTCAGTACGCGTATACCAACCCACTAAAAAGTAACGCACGAAGAAACAACGCCCAAAAAATATATCTAAACATTTTTTGTAATGTTTATTGGAGCCTAAATGAAAATCAAAAATCAAAAAACAAAAAAAAAGGGTTCTGACAGTTAATTTATGCTGTCATTCAACTGTTAAGCATATTCTTTACTACACGCTCGCTGCGCCGAATTGCATTTCGAATGAGATTTTATATCGCGTTACTGCTCTGGCCTTCTTCTTGATGATTTTTTTTTCTTGTTTTTAATGCTCGCTATCAATTACAGAAATTTTAAATTTAAATTTTGATAAGCCTGCCGTTGGAGTTAAAGCCAAGTTAACACTTTGCGGTGCGCGTTTTGTGTTGTACATAAACAAAAATGCACATGAAAATAAGAAAAACCTTTTTTCTTTGTACGTTCGTCCGTTGGCTGGTTGGTTGGTTCGTCTTTTCCTAACATGTCACCAATAAATCATCGTTATAGGCACCCTTTTTGCCTTTTGGCCTAGCTTTGTAGGTTCCGTATGCGCTTCTGCGCCTTACTTTGCATGTGGAACAATGGATTTGTTACGCACCGTTTTCTTATTGTAGTAGAATTCCTTCTCCTTCTTTACTGTTTTTCTTTTCTTTTATTTGCTGTACCCACCAGTTATATATTTTTAGATGACAAGCGTCGTGTTGTATAAGGTTAAGGAATTTGTGCAGACAGGGCAGGCACAAGTTAAAAGTCTAAAAACGGATTTTGATAACAATAGAAAATTAACATAAATGTGGTTTATTTTATGGGCATGGCATTAAGTGGTAACTTCGTATTTCTAAAAGATATTAAAGAGTCATGTCGTTTGTAAATCCTGACTTGAGCGATACTTTAACTTTAACAGAGTTTATTTATTCCAAATTTATTTTTAGTTTTGCCTGTTGCACAGTCTTCCCTGTGATATTTCATTTCAAAAGGATATGAAAACAAATCAAACCGAAGTGCCTTCCTAACGTGGTTTGCTTCGATTTAACAGAAACACGCAACGTAAGCCAATGACTTGCCCAATCTTACCTAGAATTGGTTTATGGCTTCTTTACTGCCAATGAATGATATTTTAATAGTGTGAGAAGGAAAACGGTTATCCTATTAAAAGCTTAAAGGATTGCTGCTATAAAAGATGCAACATTTCAAATAAAAATTGCTTTAAAAGGCGGCTTTGTTTGTTGTAAAGGAACTTGTTTTGAGTGGTTAACCTCAAGAAAGAAAACATTTTTAATTGCGTGTGAGAAAGGCAAATCGTTGGATAAATCCATAAGATATATATTTTTTGTATTAAATAGCTCGTCGGTAAAAAATATGTTAGCTATAAATTATATACATACATATGTTTTTTCTCATAGAAAAATGAGTAATCGAAATTAAAGGCAACTGCGTAATCTGCCCCAACAATCCCTGAATTCCAAACACACCCTTTTCGGACTAAAACAATTTATGTTTGTGTTTGTGCTTGTGCTTGTGCTTGTATGTATACCTAACACGAAATAAAAAAAATATTGTTCCGGCGATTAAATTTTTCTCGAAATGCCTACAGAATGGCGCTTGTTCCTACGGGAACACAAATCAAACGATTTAAAAGTTTCACAACAAAAAACGCAAATCATTCGACCCTTTTTTGTTCATAACTCACATTTTAATATGACAAACCGATATTTATCATGCGATCCTCTTTTCATTTCAAACTTATCGACATATAGCAGCAACAACAACAAAAACGAAAGAACACTCCCTCAAAAGATCAAATTCAATTTGATGCTGACGTGTGACGGCGACTGAAAATCAACACGGAACTTGCGAAGAAGCGATCATGTTACTTATTTAGGTCTACGTTAAACCGATTCCGTAGGCTCTACAATATTACGTGAGATTTTACAGAATTCTTTATTCAGTGCAAAAATAAACCAAAGAAAATAACGAAACCACAAGAATGTCAAATGGCAAAAGCGAATGCACAGAAAAGACTGAAGAATTATTAGAGCAAACCGCACGCAGCATATCGAATTAATATTTTTGGACGTTTGTGACCCAATGTAACGGAACAAAGAGATCAGATCAAGGTTGCTCAAATTTCCGTTAAAAAGAGTGCCCACAGCAAAAACTGTCTAGACTGAAGATCCGTCAAGAAAATCTGGTACAAAATCATTACATTACCCAAACATGTCACAGCCAGTTAAAGATCATCTGTCAAATTGATAAATGATCATTTCTGGACCTGATTTAAAAAACAAAACAAAGCAAATTTGTTGAGTAAATAGTTTCAACATCATTTGTCTGAAATTTGTAAAAGGGTCAGCGATGAGAAAATCTTTAAACCAACATTTGGTGGGTCAAAATTGATATGTCTCGCTTCACCTGACATTGTGGTGATCATGGTAGCTAAGAATAATATTGACTGATTTTAAAGATTATTAATAGAAAGAAACAAACAAAAATATTTGCGCACAGTTCTTAGAAATTCTGTTATTTTAATTAAAAAGTTCGATGATCACTCATTTTGGTGAAGTAAGCGTTTTCAAAGAAAGCGTTGCTACTGTCAAAATGTCACGTTATACACAAATTGTGTTTCACACCAATCACCACGACCACGATCACCACCACCAGCAGCACCAGCAGCAGCAGTTGTACTTGACTCTTCAAGTGTCAATAATGTAGAGGTGGAGATACTAAGATGCGAAAACTTGCTTGTCGGGTTACACAATAACTTACTCATAAACCGTTAAAGTCGGCTTTTATTTGGTTTTTTGACAAGTACAAAAAACTAACCTGAAAAGGCACTTAACACACAACACCAACATGTGAAATGTTGGCCCAAGCAATGCGCCATTTCTCAATGGGAGAAATTTTTACAAATTTAAAAACATTTAGTGGGCATGGAGATCATTGGAGACGAACACCCAAATGCGCAAAAATGCCAAGTCCATATTTCATTCCAAGTGAGTCTATTTGACGACAATAATTCTCTTATTGTGCCAAAGCCAAACTAGAGTTGTGTAACAAAAAGTCTATGTGTATGGACTTAGCAGTTTTTAGTATTCTGCCGTCGTCGTTATGTTTGAAGTTATTTCTGCGATTTTGTGTGCGGTATTGGGAGACCCACGCCACTAATTGAATTCGTTCAATTGTCATGATTTGTTTTGACAGTTTGTGCTGATTTGTTGCACTTGTGGAAATGAAAAAAATCGTGTGGTATTTTTTTTTTGCAAATCACTCAAATTTTTGTTAGCTTGTTGATGAGTTGCTGAAAATTAGGTGAAATATCAATAAACTTCAAATTGTGCGACTGTGCGTGTGTGTGTTTTGTTGTAATTTTTTGCACAATTTCTGTCAGATCTAGTTCAAACGGTTATTTGGGAAAATGGGATAATTATTCGGCAGCTAAATGATTTCATAAAATGGGATAAGTAGGAATTGCAAATATGTAGAATAGCAATAACAACAAGAATAACTGCGAAACCAAACTGCATTGCCTTTTGCTGATATTTTCCACTTAACGGAGCAGATAAGTTGACAATTCTGCAATTAGAGAAACACAAACAAAAGAGCGAAAGAGAATTTAAAACGAACAACAAAACAACACTTGCGGCACAAAATGCACAAACCGTTCATCTGTTGTATTGCACGGCTCGAAACTCGTAACTCGTAACTCGTACGAGTATTTCTGTGGTATTATGCCGTGCAGTGCCGCGTCGCGTCGTGTTGTGCCGCAAAGTTAAACTGAAGGTAAACAACATTTTTCACTTTTGAACCATATTGAGTGAGCGCGACGATTTTGCCAAAGTTAGTTGTAAAGCGCATTTTTCGAATCGCGGTCGTATTTTTGTTTTGCATCCCCTCCCTCCCTTCCATTTGTGTCGTTTCGTTTTAGCGGAACAAATATGCGCTCTCATGGCATACAACTCATAGCCGCCACCAGTCAGTCAGCCAGCCGTTAGCACACCTGCTACTAGGCTAACTAACCCATACAGTTTGGCTATGTTGACGTGCGCTTTATTGAAGCGAAGTTGGTGTCTGCTATTACACTATGAGAGGGGGTTAACCAATATTGTAGATGCGGCTTACCAAAAGCCACTCGACCAACTCGCACACATTTTTATGAATGAATTCAGAGAAGAAAAACAAAACGAAACGAAACGAAGAAAATGTGCAAGAAACCTGTTAAAATAAAATTTAATAAAATTCGTTATTTTTTTGTAGATTTGAATTAAAAGAGATCACAGAATAAACAAATACGAATATCGATATTATTGTAATTTGTCGCCAACGAGTCAATTAAACAAAATACATTTAAGAATGATTATTAATCATTCTTGATAATAATGAAAATTAACAATTTAAATTCACTTTGAAAATTTTAGGAAAATCCTCTCATAAATTCGATTTTTATCTAACGGCGCTTGAATCCATGAATATGAATTATATAAAAAGCGAAACCCATTAGGTCTCTCCCTTGCAAAGCAAAGTTGAAGAAGCCGGCCGGCCGAGCCTTACGGCGGGGCGCTCCATTTCAAAACATCGCCTCGAAAAAACTTAAATTTACATAATTTTCTTAATAGTTTTAATTGCCTTCAATCAAGCAATCAAAGTCAAAATCGAAAATCCAAAATTTAAAACAAAACCATAAAAAAAACTTGTTTTCATAGAAAAAATGAATGGGTAAAAAAAAGATACACGGTAAAAAAGCAACTAAAAGAAATATATTAAAACAAACAAAAAAATGCATTTAACATTTTTGACCTACTTTGAAGAAGAAGCAAAACAAATTTTTCAACAAACATTTGGGAGCAAAAAAAAGTTCAAAATAAATAAAACAGCGCAAGCACCTCCCCCCCATTGCGACGGAAATTAGATTTCGGTGGTTGGTGTTGAGTGTTGAGAGTGCTACCAAAAGAAAACACCGCCTCATGGTGACGGCAGTGCACAAAACAAGGCGTGCCTAGCTGCCTGCCTTCTGCCTTTGGCTTCTGAATATGTTAAAATAACAAATCTTTTTAAGAATTAAATTTTCTTAAAAGCAACAAAAAATTTTTGTTTCAATCCAGCCAGCATTAATCTTGGCAATTGATTTCAGCTGAAACGGTTGAGATGATGCAGCTTTGGTGTTGATGCACTGGGCCAAAGCACAAAAGGTTACTTTTAAATAGAAAGAAATGTGAAAACTTGTTATCGTTTATTCTTTGTTTATGATTATTTGGTGAAAAGTCTTTTCAATACGAGAACTTTGTTGGAAATGTAGGAAACCGTTCTTAGCAATGCTTACAACAACAATTTCAGAAATATGTTTGCACACATAAAAGACCCGCATTTGAATAATGACAAAAAGACGCCATTAAGATGTCATCAGCCGCATTTCAGTGTTAGATAAAAACAAAATGTTTTCTATGTCATAAAAAAATTATTTATAAAAGATGGTGGCGAAAACGGAAACGAAAACAAGCTCTGGGAAAATGCATAACCCGAACAGATATCAGACATACCCAAGTGACTTGTAACGTAACAATTATATGTATTTTATGTATACGAGTATGTCTTGCGTCTGCTGCCATGTTCCCTTTTTACTTGTCAATAATTCTCAGCTAAGTTATATTGTGAAAATATGTTCATCATGCAAATAAGTTCAACTTTCGTAAAATACGAGTACGTCAGTCAACATTATTTACAACCTGCAATAATTCGGATTTTTTTGTTTTCACTTATTTAAGGAATAAAAGTCAACACAGAAACAGCTAGACAAACCGAAGCGTATTTGAGTTCTTACGCTACAAATCAATCTAGGCAAATCCAATTATTCTGGCCAAGGAGAGGATTAATATGGGCGGCGTCAGGCATTTGGATTTATGTATATTCTTGCTGCGCACATACATACATGCATGCATGCATATGTAAAATTCATTAAAAAAGCATTTTCTAAATACTTGCGTATGTAAAAAGAAAAAAACTCACGAATTAATTGTTTTAAGTAACCTTGCATTAAACGTTAGAGACAAATAAAAATTCAAAGTTGTTTCTAATCACGAAATTTTTGTTTTTCTTCTTTGTTTTGTTGACAACAAAAATAAATTAAGTCAACATACACGGTTTTCCTAAACATGAAAACAACATAAAAATTCCAAAGAAGTGCAAAAAAAATTAAAATTGCTGATCCACTTCCAATATTTGTAATATTTATACGTCTCCCATTGAGTTCTATTGGGACGTTTAAGAATGAAGGGCTCCCCGAAAAAGCTAAAAGAAGTCAATTCAAACCGTAAGCTTAAATTTGAATAGTTCCCCGCTCGTGCTAATGCATAACGTCTCTTTGTACATAGCACCTGAATCCGAGACCATAACCTATGCTTCAGAGTTCCGCAACTTTCTACACAAAAACGCGCCAATCGATTTCGAGCAAAAATTCGACAAGGCCAAACCTTTTATAATCGGCAGCTTCGTCTCGTGGCCCTTGTTTTGGATGTACAAAGCCGTCGAATGGAATCGAAGGCGCGATGTGGGGAAATTGAGCTCATTTATAAATCGAGTAAGATAGTAGAAGTGGTAGTGCTACTGCCAAGAGAGACCTATAGACAAGGGTTCTTATTTTACAGACTTACTTTCAAGCCAAGATTTTACAACTTGGCATATTCGCAGTTGGTATTGCTGCGGCAACTTATCAACCGCCTAAGCAATTGCGAAATATCAGTAACTTTTTGAAGGACCCTACCGATATTTGAGTGCAAATTGGACGTCTTCAATTAAAAAAGGTCGGTATTGCCAATGAAGTATTAAACTAAATACAAATACATATATACAATTCAAATAAATACAAAAGCACCATGTGAATTAAGAAAACGTTGAGAGCCAAAACATTCCAAGAGACTAACAACATGCACCAAAAACAACATTAATGTATGTAAGGAAATGTAAAATTTTCATTGGCACTCTCGTCAAGCATGTGAGCTAAAATTATATAAACTAGTAAATAACACTTTGGTGTTTTTAAGAGCTCCTCATTTCCACAAGTGTCAATTTCTATTGTGTCCGATCTTTGATCTTTGGAACAGTCCCTAAAGAACCTGGACATTTTGAAGAGAACTTTCGGAACTAGCTTTGAATACTTTGTCAAACTTTTAAAATTCACTTAGAAAAACTTCAACATTTTTCCAACAGCAACAACATGACATAATAAAAAAAACAAAAATTGTTAACGGCAAAAGTTGAAAAAAAAATATATATTTTTGGACAAAGACCAACAACAAAAATTCTAAGTAATCCTTTTTAACAACACGCACAATTTTCAATATGAAATGGGCCTTTTGGAGAGAAGAAGTGAAAGGTAACTCAAGTCGAATCTTACACAAATAAGAAATTACAAATCTTTAAGAATTTTCTCAAATCCAGAAACCAATTTCGGCGAAGAACTTCGCAAATTGATGACTAGTAAAGACTTCGAAGCAAAACTTCATGCCGCTTCACCATTCCTCATCGGCAGTTTAGTAGCATGGCCGGCATTTTGGATACACCGAGGTTTGCAATGGCAGGAAAAGCGAAACACGATCACTCTGCCGCTGTACATCAGAAAGGTATATGGGCAAAGGGGGAAAGAGGGTATTGAGTCAATAATCATCGAAAGTAATTTGACCGGCTATATGTCATTTTTTTTCATAGACTTTCTATCAAGCCAAAGCCATGCAAATGCTGATACTATCGACTGGCATTATTGTGGCCATCAAGCATGACTCGCGACACAGAATACTGGACATACACGATGCCTAATTCCGGTTCTATGCGATACTATATATATTTTTACAATTGTATACACACACATATATATATATATATATATAAACTATGGTATTTTTGTGTCCAAGTACGTTGAAAATCTTCTTTAAAGAAAATAAATAATGAAATAGTATAACTTTTATATACCAATCAATTAACTGTGATGTGGGCTAGTTCTGTTTTACTACGGCTGGGGTAAGTATCGCATAATCGTCCATGGATAGCGTGCGAACTATGTATGTAGAAAGAAAGAAAACTAAACCTGTGAATGACACACCCAATTCCTCCTTCCCAAATCAATTTACTTACACAGCGAGCGCGTGGTTAGTAGATCCATTAACCGATCGAACGCTCAAATTAAAACTGTTATTGAAAACCTTAAAAAAATATACATATATAAAGTTTAACGCTGGCTTGGACAATTGCCAAGTCATGCGTTTTGTTTTTGTTTTGTTTTTTTTTTGTAAGCATGACTTCAGCGCTTTTGGATTGCATCTTAAAATGCACTTCACCATTGAAATACATTTTTTTTTTGTTTCGCTTAAATTTATTGATGACAATTTTTATTTCTGCTTTGGTTTTTTATGAGGGTTATATCAAATAGCAACCGAGTGCAACGGTTTTATTTCTACTGGATATTATTTTTTAAGATTTTTTTATTTCACAGCGCGGTAGTGCCAAAAAAATTAATTTTTTGATGAAATTTTACTAAGCGTTATAAATACATAAAAGTTCTAAAAAAAATTACTTTTGTAATGCAATTGACGTTTAAATAATTTAAATAAAATTGACGTATGCATAATAAATACGAATGTGAATAAATTTGAATTTCAATCAAATCAAATTAAAGATCAAAGTTTTCGATTTGTAGTCCAACGAATTTAACATTTTTGTAAAATTTCACTAACTTATATTCAAAAAATAATATAGAAAAATCATTTTAATTGCTAACCTAAAAACATAGATTTTCCAAAGAGAAGAGGCCCGTCAATTTTCAGCAAAAAAGTGGAGTGTAAATAATCAAACAAACAAACAAACATTAGCAACACTTAATTACAAAGCGTCGAAAACGTAAAAAAAAACTACCTAAAAATGTATGAAGACGGTTTCGAACCAAACTAAATTAAGTCCACACTGATATAATTTATAAGAATCTCCTTTGAACTGATTGCAACAAATATCAAAATAATATTTGATAACAAATTTTAGTAATAAATAACTTCTTCATTTCAATTGAATTTTTTAACATATTAAACAATTAAAGAAATAAAAAAAAAAACTAAAGATAACAAAAACTTAAACTTTTGTTTTCTTTAGTTTTTTTTGAAGCTGAAATTCTTTTTTATATCATATACAAAACAACATAAGTCGACTTATTCGGTTTCAGTTTCGACCATGAAATTCACAGCAAAAATTGATATGAGAAAAATGAGGTATGCGTGTTTTGTTAAACATTTTTGCAACAATTAATGTGAAAAATGTGCGACGGCAGCAAATTAAACAATTAAAAACAGCTTAACTGCAAACAAAAAAAGCAGCCAAGACCGAGAAAGAGAAATTTTTTTATATTTAACGGGGGTAAAAGAAAGAAAAAAGGGGGGAAGACTAACTGTTTAAAGAAGTGATGCTGGCATGGAGAGAGATAGTATCTACTAGATACGTCAGATGCTGGTATACGAGCACTAAGTAGTAAATTTAACACTTTTTGAATATCGCCGCTTTGCTCACCTGTATTAAATACATTTTTGTTGTGTTGTGTCTTGGTGTTGTTGTTGTTGTTGTTAACGTATGCTAATTAAGCAAACGTCAAGTTAATTTGTTTGTTGAGTGTAGATACAAAGCAAAGATAGGCCAAAACGTCTTAATGTATCGTCTAAGCTGCATCTACAAGGGCAACAACTGAGAGGCGGGTGCTGCTGCAATTGTTGCTGTTGGTTTTGCTCTATTAAGGCGTATCTGTATCTGTAGCTGCAGTTGCTGTTGCTGTTCTTGTTTGTTGCCACTCAATGTTTACAATTTTCTTTTTGTGTGTTATTGTTGTCGGAATTTATCTAATGAATACGTTTTCTTCGCCGAACTATTTCCTTTTGAGTTTTTGAGTTTAGGACGGGCGCGCGCTCTGCTCCAATTGTTTGAATTAAGTTTGAGCAGCACGCAACTTTTATTTTTAAATGTAAGATTTTGTTGTTGCTCTTGTTTTGTATAAGCAACAAATTATTAATTGCTGAACTGGAATTGCATTTGCCTGAATGTTCACTTCAAAAACACGTTTAAAGCGATTTCAGCCGTTATTTTTCGTAATATTTTAGTTTTGCGGACTTTTGATAAACTGAAAAAAGTTTGTTGTCAAAAGATAGTGTTGTTTCTATTATTTTTGTTGTTGTTTTCAGAGTGACACCTGCCGCGGGCATTAGGTACACGAAATTATTCGAGCGCGTATAATTTCGCCAAGCCAAACAGAATGCAATTTAAATTACCAAAAAGTATTCGAAATATTTTTTGAAATTTCTCTAAATAAAGTCAACTCAGTACTTGAGCGGAACAAAATGTTTGCACATGAATAAATCTTTTAGCGCGCGTGTTTGAAACTTATTTCGCAAATTGACGGAGTGCGCCTGTTGACAGGCGTCGTTGGTTTTGTTGTTCTCGACGCTTATGACGTTTGTGGCTGTTTGAGGAAATATTATAATTTTAGCATACGAGTATGTGTTACGCAAGTTTTGTTTTTGTTCTTTATATTTAATTACAAAAGGCACTTTCTTAATTTGAAAGATACTTTTTTAGATATATTTAGATAGACTTGCATACTTTTGGTTATTTGGCATTTAAATATTTTTCAATGATTTTTTTGTTTTGACGATTTCTCAATACGATAAGTACTTCTACTGCAGCTGTTTTTTATATCTAAGACACTTGTCATTAAGGAGTTTAAGGGTGGATTTTCGATGTATCTTTAAGTTTTTTTCGATTAAGAAATTCCATTTTTCGGTGCCTTTTCAGCTGCTTTTGTGATTTTTAATTTTATATTTTAAGCTTATTACACATTGCATTACTTTACACTTAAGTATCTGAGAGATACGTTCATCTTAAAAGAATTTGTATCGCAAAACAAAAACTTAAATTATTTACAAAATTTGTTTAATAACGAAAATTTTATTTTTTTTTAATTTCACATTTCTTTCGTCACTTTTTCGCCACTTAATCTATGCGAACGTTTGCTCACATTCAGCTGAATTTCAACCAGAGACAATGTGAAATTTCTTCACCCGTTCGCAAATTGTTTCCACGAAATTCCAACGTGCAGAATCGATCAAACAATTTTATTTTATTTTTACTTTTTTTGGTTTTTGGTTGAACAGCGAATCGTCTTTTGTGTTAGTTTACGCGCGTGCGCTCAAAGTATCTTCGGGATACAGGTGAATTTTGAGCGTTTTATTTGTATTTTGTATTTTGTTTTGGTTTCTTGTTTTGTTTACAAAATCCAATAAAAACGGGCGCTTGCGCTTTGCGTGTTTCTTACAAGAGATTCGTTTTGTGACTGACGCGAGTTATTTTCCCGATTTGGTGTAACTCCATCCGTTCATGGGTATCTGACAAACCGTTCGATACTGCAGTTCGCACGCTAATGATTTTCGGTTTGGTATCTGCTGTCTGCGGAAATGTTGTGGCTGGCCTGGCGCATACCACGGCCAGGGTAGGCCAACCAGACAGCCAGCACTGGGGCAATTCAATTGTAGTGCCCAAGTATTTTGTTGAGTGTGCGCTCAAACATGTTTGAGTTGTAAGCACACTCCGAACAGCAGAAGCACAGCAGCAGACAAAAACGACAACAACACAGCAACATAATTTATTTTGAACTTAATTGAAATTAATTAATTTCGTTGATAAGAAAATAAGTTTAATTGTTTTGAGTTGTAGTTTTCAATTATTTAAATTAACGAATATTACTACGATAAAACGGAACAGTGTGATACATAGAATGCAAAAACTATTTAGAATATGATTTTGAGTATTTCGACACTTCAAAAACGTACAAATTTGAATGTTTGACTCGAAAAAGTTTTGCACAAACTTATTCAACTTTTGAAAAGCAGACAAAAGTGTAAAGAAACATATTTTAAAAACACAAATTCAAAAATATAAATAAATATTAATTATCTTTCAATTGAAAAATTGTATTTCAAACTATTTTTAATATTGTTATTTTTAAGATTACATATAAAAAATAACTGCGAAGCTGTTAAATTGTACAAAAGTACTTGGTTAATTAGAATTTAAATGACAAATTTGTTGTTTCGTTTGTAGACGTATGAAACCTTAATTGATTCCATTTAAGTAAATGTCGTTAAGAATGTTTTGTTGGCCAACTTCCACTTCCAGCACGTCTTATGCCAACAAAAATTTCGCTGCAAACATTTTGTTCTATGTGAAAACGGGACAGTTATATGGCATTAATATCCAAGAAACATGTTTACAGCAGCACTTGAGCACGGCAACATGTTGCACAACAATTTCCAGTCTGTGTGAGTGACGAAAACTGCGATGAAAACATTTTTAATTAAATCATATGAATTTCGCACAAATGAGCGTTTTCCTCGTTTTTAGTGACTGATTTGACGGATTAGCACACATTTTTAATTGATTGCATGCTGCCACAAACGTCCGTCATCCATTCGTCCATCCTGTATTGCCAAATGAAATTGGCGAAACATACAAATACAAGAAAAGAAACATAAAAAACATAAAACAGCAGAAATTGTTGAAATTGTTGAAATGATTTCATAACTGACCGAATTGCCTCGAATCGGAGCGGCGGAGTGAGAAGAGAGGAAATTTCCTTCAAGAAAAGCAAAATGCATAATGCAACACACATGCAACATTTCTTTTCACATTTTAAATGTTTGTTGTTGTTGTTTTTCTTTTCCCATATTTTATTTTTAACTTAGCATTTCACTTACAAATTGCCAATCATCGTTTTTACAATTTTACAATTTTACAATAATTTCGCGTCTTGTGTGCCACACAGCAACAGCAACAAACAGTGCCACGCCCTGCGCCCCCTGCCGTGAGCGACTAATAACAAGTTCTGCAACGACAACTCCAGCAACAACAACAAGATCGCTGCTGCTGTTGGACGAGAAAAAAAAGGCTAATGCGATAATTTTGATAATCATTCATGTTGGCAGATTTTATGCCGTGCGCCACCAACAGTTGCCAACGCCACCACCGCCGACAAACCATACCATGCAATGGTATGTTGCCAATGATATGCCCGGCCGGCCGTCCGTCAGCACGTCCGTAAGTTCGCGTCTGTGCTAAAACTTGGCTTGAACGTTATATACAAAAAAAAAACAAAAACAAACGCTGCTGACGTCGAAATTATGCACGATCGGGCAGAAAAGAGGCGGAAACTGTATCAAAAGTGACAGATGAAGTGGAACACGGTGTTGCCATTATATTTATTTCGTAAATAAGGCAAAAAAAATAAAAATTTTTTTTTAAATTAAAATTTGTCCATATAAAATTTTTATTATTTTATTTATTCTATCAAATTCAAACTGAAATGTGCAAAAGATTTTGTGATATAAAATCGTTTTATCAAAAAACTCAATCTGGCAACCACATTACATTTTGAGCATATCAAACCTGAACCTGCCTTAAAAAATGCGACTTGAGGCAATTTAATGAAAATGAAACTTTTGTTGCCGTCCGTCCGTTCATCGCTGCAGTTATTTATTTGCTTGCAACAAAAATGTGTGGCATCATGATAAACGCGTTTAAAAACAGCTTCGAGCAGACACACACAAACACACTCAAACGAAAGTGAAACAAAAGCGCCACAACAAACTGCGAAGTGCGCACAGCGAAGAAGAGAAGACGAAGTACAACAAAAAAAATATTTTTTTCAATACGCAATACCGTTGCAACAATATTGCAAACTTGCAACAACGAAGAAGATTCGACGATGCGGACTTTTGACTTGATTGCCGCAAAGCAAATGTGCGCGCATGCGCAAAACTGGCTTTGGAAGGCGAACGAATGCCGTTGGATGCCTTGAAGAGACTCTGTTGGGTTAACGCGCGTTCGGATTGAGCGCTTTTATTGGCTTCTCTTTGATTCTGTGTTTGTTCATTGTTGCTGCCGTTGTCGTCTGGTCTCGAATCATTTTGTGGACTGCTTCTATTCTATTATCAACATTTTGTTTTTGTTGTCTTTAATTTTTGATGCCGCCAGACAAAATTTTATAAATCTATGTGATTAAAGGGAAGACCCCACGGAAATCATGTACCCGTATAGACCTGCCAATTAAATGTATAATCACTTTCTGCTGGATGTGTCATCTTCACTAGCAAACACAAACAAAAACACTAATTTTATATAGTATGCACGTATTCAGGACTTGCAGAAATACGTCATTTGCTAGCTTATAACCTCGCACAAGAATCGGTCGGTATCGTAAGCATTAAACCACTCTGTAAAAATCACAAAGCCAATTTATTTTTAAAATATTCAACAAACTGAGACAAAGAAACAATTTCAATTTCGCTTGTCGCTTGTCGCGTCAGATTATAAATTATAGTTCAAAATACTAAGAAAATTCCCTGGCTGACATTTTCTGTAACAAAAATTTCAGTGATAAATTGAGGCGCACAAAATACTTTAAGACCTCTACAAAAAATCGGTTTGCGATTATCAGTTTTAACGTTAAGTAAACACACACACATACATACAAATTGTACAAGCTTGTAAATATCATATAAAAAAAAATAAATAAAAAAACCAACAAAAATCTGAACAGCCTAAGGGCATTTAAAATTAGCAGACAGACATACAGACAGATTACTTTTATGCCTATAACTCTACAAATCACTTTCACCTTTCCGCAGACGTGTGGCATTAAAAAAAATATATATTCACATTACAATTGCGCAAAACAAAAAAGAAGCCAGCCAAAAAACGACACTGACTGACCAAGATTAGCCACGGCTGTGGCGGCGTGCAATTTGGCGGCGACTGGCACTTTTGTTGGGACAATATGTCTGGCCGCCTCTTAGGAAAAATAAAAATTGTTGTGCATCGTATTGGCAAATAGGAGAAATATTTTTCATTTTTTCACTCGCTTGCGGCGTTGCGTAGACAGGTTAAAGATCGTTAGACGCGTCATCGATCGACGGCTGGATGGATCGATTTGGTCAAAGCAATAGCAAGCGATGGCAGCAGCAAAAACTGGAAATGCAAATCGCAGAGTTATATGCGCAGCTATTGCTGCAATTATCTGCGGCGGCGTTGGTGTCGTCTGGAATGCGCGCGTACTGCACTTGTGCGAAAATTAGACGTACCTCTATAGGCAGCACTTTTGTTATGTGTATTTTCAACATTTTAAAGAAGCAACACCCGATGACGCGGCGACGCGTTTATGTTGCATAAATATATGCTCAGCGGGAAGTTCAACAAAAATTTCATTATTGAAGAGTAGGCAAAACAAAACAAAAACTGCGTGCGATGTGCCGAGACTGTTTGGCGTCTCGTCGACACGATTTCATCTTTTAGTAAAATTAGAAAGAAATTTGGAAAATTTTCAGCGAAATATGTGCAAAAGCACTTGGCATTCTTTTTATGATTTATGAAGTGTTCTGAGACATTATCGTACACAAACAACGATGAGTGGAATTAAAAACATATTAAACAAATTTTTTAACTACTTAATGGTCGTGGTTGAATCAGTACAACGGCCACTACTGTAATTCAAAAACGCTACAACGGAAGGGGTGGGAAATTCCGCTTACGAATTATCTTACACATATTTATATTCAAAACACACGGGCAACGCCGGGTTCTTTATGCCATTCCACATAAAAATATATACAAACGAATATACAAAGAAACTTAGCTTGCTTAATCAATTAAGGATAACAAATATTGAGTTACCTTCGGAAGCACTTAAGAGCAAAATTGATTTTTATTGCGTCACTTCCTGTGCGGATTTTTAAGGAACCTGTGATTCACATTCTTTGATGACGCAAACACAAATTCTGAACTATAATTAAACACCGAGTCGAAGTCCTAAACAAATAAAACTGTTTCTCATAATTTATGTTCTGACTTACGTGCATTTCCCTACTTGTATCTCAAATGTCTTTACGTCTTCAATGTGGATCAAGAAAACTTACCTGCAAGAAATAGAAAAAACAGAAGATTACAAATTTATAAAAAAAACAATGTTACAAATAAATAATAGACTTTGATAGGTCAGTAAATAAAAACTAAATACTAAATTTAAGTGCATACGGAAAATGTTGTTTTTTAAATAAATTATACTTGAGTTTTACAAAAGGGATCTCTAAGAAGTGTACAACAAGAAAACAATTCAATTCGTATTTGCCTCACCCAGCCGCCACAGCATGGTAATTGGCCTAATAGAGTGTAAATGGGCGATTATTACTGTGTGGCTCAGGGCTTAAGCGTTGGTATTGTCCACCTGTTCACCTACTAACAAGTCTCAATTGAGTTAGCATCAGTAAAACGAGGTCTGAAGTTCAAGTTTATTTCCTGTGGGCACGACGAAAAGATGCACAGTCAAAGAGAGAAACCAACAGACAGACAAACAGAGAGATGGACGCACAACACTTGGGAAATAATCATAAAAATACTTGCACGTTTTGTTGTTGTTTATTATTATAATTTTTTGTTATTGTAATAATGATGATGTAATGGGAAATATTAGTGAGAGCACCAAAAGGAAATATTTAATTTTGAACAAATGCAAATTTACACTTTTTTATAACTTTTGCACTTTTGCAAATTTATTTTAAAATTGAAATATTAAATTTGTTTGTAATTATAATACAATAATAACAATAATGATAGTAGATGTCATTTACTACAACTAAGCATATTTGTAAGGATTATGTTTGAATAGTGATAATCACAATAATCATAAGCATAATTGCTGTCTTAATACGAAAAATTCAAATAAGAGCAAAAATTTTATAATTTTTATCGTAAACAAACAAATGTTTCAAACAAACAACTCACGTACAACCAAATGTGAAATCGAAGATGTAAAATATTCAATATTCTCGGAAGAGCCTAGAATGTGCGACAGACACACAAATAGAAACTTTAATTTGCGTATGCAAAGAATTGTAGGAAAGAACCGGACAAAGCAAATTGACGAAAGCAAAACAAAGAAAAAACATGCAAAATTTAAAATAACGATTCCAAAATATATTTTTTTTTGTAAAAATAAACCTTAAACTCAAAAGCAACATTCCTTCAGTTCGAACCAGAGGCAGAGTTACTACAAGTACAATGAAGAGCAAGACGTTACCTTACAGAAAAACAAAAAATAAATAAATAAAAAATAGAAATGCTGTACAAAGTTGTGCTTCAGTAAAATTTATTTTTCGCTCGTTTTAACAAAATGGCGCACGTGAGCAATTTACCAATTAAGTCGCCGCGACCGTACAACACTGCACGTCAGCGGCAGCGACAACAAACAATAAACGCAGCTTAACAAGGTTTCTTGCTAAACGAACTCAGCCAGCCAGGCAGCCAGCCAGCAACAATATCGAAATAATCTATTATCTTTCTAGCTGTATTGCGAGCAACTTACGTGAAACCTCTACGATTCAAAAAAAGCAAATATATGTAAAAAGAAAAAAAATTAAAAGGTTTTCTACACACGTCAAGTTTGACGTACACTTTGACGCATGCATTGAGCCGATTTCGGTCTGCGATTGGCGATTATGAGTCGGGAATCGAAAATCCTAGGCGAACGATAGGCAGTCGGAAAAAGCGAAGATACAAAATGTACGATTAAATTCAAGCACGCACAACAATTAATTTTTAAGGCATATATAAGTTATGATTTAAACAACAAAGTAGCAGCCGTAGCGAAGCACAGGGCAGGGTGTCCGCGACTCGTAACGAAAAACATTACAAAAATTCCTTAGAAAAACGTGCCTAAAAAGTTTTATTACCTTCTTTCAAAAAGTCGGTGCAAAAGAAAGTTTGCCTGGCTTAAGGTAGGATTTCACTTCTGTCAGGAAGCACTTTTCGTTTGCAGCAAATGAGAAAATTGACCAGCATTTGAAATCGCATTTAATCTCTCTATTAAGACAGCAATTATTTTAATAGCAATGCGAAGTTCCTGAGAAGAAATATTCCAGGGAACAGCTTTTAATTGCTTCTGTTCAATTTGATTTCCTTAAATACCTTCACAAGGTAAGCACACTAAAAGCACAACCTCCCACAACGGCGTAGCTGTTTGACCCTGATAAGCATAAGCTTTACAATAGTTATCGACGGTTGCTACCAACCAACTGGAAGACCAACTAGCAATCCAATTACTTGCGATAGATAACTTAATCACTTCGCTGCACGCATCATCCTTCATGCAACTATTTCGATTTAATTGATTCAACAAAAGCCTTCAACATGGAAGCAGCAGACATACAGTTTACGCAGTGAGGCAGGCAGGCAAGTAGGCAGGCGGCTTTCCAGCATTTTAATTATTTTGTTTCAATGCGAATCGGTCGGTTTCCTTGCCAATTTCAATCTTTCAGTGTGCACTATGGACAGGAAATTGTTAAAATTAAATATGGAAAAGGTTTG
The DNA here is from genome assembly GCA_949127995.1 of Suillia variegata. Lineage (NCBI taxonomy): Eukaryota > Metazoa > Arthropoda > Insecta > Diptera > Heleomyzidae > Suillia > Suillia variegata. The sequence goes on from OX421845.1 coordinate 44,155,247, forward strand.
CCTAGTTTTTATTTATTTATAAGTAATTCATTTGTTTACAAATTGTTTTATTTTGTTGATTGTTTAAATGTTTGCTTTGGAATTAAAGCGAGTAACTTTCCCATTTCAACTTTTGATCTTGCTTTCTGGGGCAGGTTGTTTTCAGATTGTTGTCAAAAAAATGAAAATGCATTCAATAAAATACATACATATGTATGTATGTATTCAAAAATTATAAGCAATGGAAAATACTTCTCAACCACTGTACGAGTATTTGCGCCTGTGGTGCTGCCTGTTCAACGTCAAAAGTGTTGTGCGTTCGTTGTCAAAGTTATAGCCAATTGTTTGTTTGTTTGTTCGTTCGTTTGTTTGTTTTTGATTGTTCGCGTTTTTCTTTCAAACGTAACCCAAATTTGTGTTTTTAACTTTGACTTCAATGCTGGCGCAATGCACGTGGAAACGTGAAAATTCGCATATGCCTGGTTGACCCACTTAAATCGAGGTTGAGCTGAGTGAATTCAATTCCAAGAAGAAGAAGAAGAATTCACTTCAAATAATTGATGTAGGTAATATTGGCAATAATGCCAGCAATTTTAAATTCTTTTTAAATGCTTAGAATGTTGCTTAATGCTTTTTTTTATATATATTTTATATACTCGTTTATTTATATATACATATATATATATATATATATATATATATATATATATATATATATATATATATATATATATATATATATATATATATATATATATATATATATATATATATATATATATATATATATACACATATATATGTATTCAAATGAGATAAATCTTCCAACGCAAGTTCGAAACTATGTCGTCAGTATATAATTTTAATAATATGCGCTGCTAAGGAAGCAACAACAAAAATTCTGTTTTGCGTCGATAGTGTTGGCTGGCTTTGCTTGTCGCAGTCGGTCGCCAGTAGTCTATGACACAAGCAAAAACAACAAAATCTTAAATATATTTTGGCAACGTCCGCCACCCAAAACCATTTGTTTTCAATATTTTACGCTAGCGCGCAACATTTTCGCTCGAGTTTCGAATTTTTTCTTGGGCAACGCAAAGCAACGCGACGTCGACGTATTTTGACGTCTTCCAAATCAATTAATAAAAATTGTCGGCTTGTGTCTGTCTTTTTGTCTATCTGTCTGTCTGTACGGCACACGAGAGGAAATGGATGGTGTTATTGTCTGTCTTTTGTGTGTGGGAAAAGAAAACATTTTGTGAAAATGAAAATAGTAGATTTTATTTTAATTTTTTTATTTTTTTTATTTTAATTTTCATATGTATGTAAGTAAGTAAAATGCGCGTTTCGCAATTGAAACGTATACTTGAAATTTTCTTTTACGAGCCTCACCCAAATTGGCGAATCTTTAATTGAATTTCTTTCTTTTTGTATTTGCTTTATTTCATTATTTCTTTCACCTTCAGGGTCATTGTCATAAAAATGCGCAAAACTTTTCCTTTCATTGGCGCTTGATTGGTTTGTGACTGTCCGAACGAACGAACGAACGCCTTGTCGCATGCGACATGCCACATGCCACTGTTATGTGCTGAACACAGCTACTCACTCCCTTTTAACTTCGTTGTTGGAGTCAGCAAACGTTTTTGTTTTTGTGTTTTATTGAAAATATCAGTTGCTCAGGTTACTTGCTGCATTTGTAGCCTTAATCTGTAACAGCGCAATCTGAAAAGCGCAAGTGCAAGGCAAAAATCGTGCAACATTTGCTGTTGCCACTGCCACTGTCACTGCTTCTACTTCTGCCGCTGCATGTGCAACAATTGATCTCTTTATGCTTGTTGTTAGCCGGAGCGCTACATATTTAATTCGTGGTCACCAACCACCAACACAACACAACATATTGTTGTTGTTATTGTTTTGGTTTCTGCATCGAATTTCAAGTGCGAGCAGCAGCAGCAACTGTCGTCAACAACAGTTGCTGCTGCAATCATTTCGCTTTACTCTGCGCCATTGCGAAAGGTTTTCTTCTTCTTCTTCCGTTGGGGGACTCCGTTGAAGTGAAAGTTTTTTTTTTGTTATTCGGTTGTCAGACGCTGCAGACTTTAATGCAGCCAGACTTTGGTAGAAACCGCCTTCAAATTGTATTTTCGGAATTTTAAATTAAATTCGTTAGTTCGTTCGGTCGGTCGGTCGGTCGGTCGTTGTTCGTTAAACGATAATGAAGGCGAAAATGTGAGTAAATTTTTGGTTAAATTTTGTTGTTTTTATTGTTGTTTTTTTTTTGCGTGGCATACTCGTATGCGCAGCACACCCTCTTTTAGGCGCAGTAATTGCATACGCAATGAATAAATGCTGCGCTTGTCTATGCGTGGCTCTGCTCTTGCGCAAAGCGTTTCCGTAGCCTTAATTAACTTTTCTTGTTATTATTCCTTTAAATTTTAAATTTTCGAATAATTTTTTATTTACTTATTTTATTCGTCTGTAATAAAAACATTTCGTATACTATTGAAATATTGAGTTAACAAAACACTTAATTTACGAATTGTTTTTTTTTTCAATTTGTTTACTGGCTAAAATTGTCGAAATTCCTTTAAACAAATTATTAGTTAGGTCTCAAACTCACAAACTCAAAAAAGTCATTACATGTGGTATGAATAAATTTCTGGTGTAATCACAAGACAGACCTCCGGAAATGCAAACTTTGCTTTTGTCTTCGATTGTAAAAAAATTATCAACTTGGATTGCGATTTTTGGATTATTTAAAACACCGCAGCATTAACGTTATTAATGCCAAAACTGATTTGCATTTAAAGTTATATGTAAGTTATCATAAGTCATTGCAACAAATACGATAACTGAAAAGGTGTTTTTGTTTTTCTCTTTAATTTAGTTATTAAAATTGTTTGCATTAATCAGGCAGCCAAAAGGCCGAACAGCTAAGCAAGCAAGCACCTGCGTTGAATTTTTAAGCGATATTCGAAAAAGAGACCGACCGATATTATACGAAGAGACCGACCGCGAGAAACTATTAAATCGAAATAACTTAACTGCTTAACTTACTTAACGGTTCAGCGGTGTTAGTAGTTTTTAGAAAAAAATCGCCACAAAGTTTGCGTGGAATTTGCGTTTAATTAAACTGACAAAACAATTGATTGAAAACTTTTACTTCGGCATTAAAAAGTGATTAAAATGATGACGACGACGACAACGACGCCACAAAATCATAAAAATTATAAATATAAAGTTATGCGGTTTTGTGGCAAATGCGCACTCATTAAAATTTTGCGGTTATTTTGTGAAAATTCGCCAGTCTTGCATAAATGCAAAAAAAACAACAACTAATTTTTTATCATTACTTGCGATCAATAAAAGAAAATTTATTGCAAACTGGGTTAGTAGAAATTGATTGGCAATAACAAGAAAAGGTATTTGAATATGCATTCGAAAGAGAAATTGCCGATATAACATTGCAATTGACTTCATTAAAAAGTAAACCAATTTGCAACATGTTGCAATGGGAGTTTTTTGTTTTGTAAACCAAAGATTTTTTTCAAGATTTCTGTAAATGATTTCATAACAAAATTTGTGCCTCTCATTGGGGACTTTTATTGTGTGCCCTGCTGCTGCACGTACTCATATGCAGCATTTGCAACATTTGCAGCATGTGTTGCGTAGCAGGGTGTTAAAAACTTTGAACCGCGCGGCGACTGCAAGTTTAAACCGAAACGCAGTCGTCAACAGAAAAAAGCAAGTGAAAGTGAATTGATTTCAATTGAATAAAATTGAGCGCCTTGGAAATAATTTTGAAAATAAGTTGAGTTGTTATTTATTTCTTGTTTGTTGATTTATTGCCGCCGGTTATTGTTGTAATTGAGTAATAATGCATTTCAAATGGGTCACTGTCCTCTGAGTGAAATTATTTAAACAAATTGGGGAAAAACTCTGTTTCTGATTAAAATTTGTAAAATTAAAAAAAACAAAAACAATTTGGCGGCATTCAAAAAGATTCCACTTGACTCTCATAAAATTTTGTGCAAACTGAAAATATCGGCAGTTGCGAAGCTGGGGTCATTTGCACCTTCAACCAAAACACAAAACCAATTGAGCAATTTTCCAGCCGCTATGCATTTTCCCCATCGAAGTTGTAATCGTGTAAAGCGCAGAAAATAAGTTAATTACCTCGTAGATTTTCTTTACAACGGTGGTCAAGTTGTTAAACCCAAAACGAGCAAGCAATGATTTTTAAAAACCAAAAACCAAACTTAAAAAGCACTGACGACGTAAGCGCATGCGCAGCGTTGGCCACAAACATTCAACGTATTCATTAATTGGTGGCGGCGTCTCGTATGACCATTGCAGCCGACCTTGCTCAATGATGAATACATTTTACTGATTGGACACAACACGTGAACATGTTTTGCGGAATATTCGATTAATTTGAGTAATGTGACTAAAGTTGCAGTTTAATATTGGACCGGCCCAATAATTTTTCACACTTTTTGCTATGGTTCGTGTGAGTTGGAATGTACTTTTGCGATATATGTACATAGTTAGGATTACTTGGATTACACACACGCAAAATCGTATCTCATTTGTGACTTACAAATTACAACTAAAAGAGCTATTTTACATATTCCAAAGAAAATAAAGTAAAATAAAATAAAGAAGTAAGTGGCTCGCAAGAAAAGTTATTCACACCTTATTCATCATTGCAGTATAACGAAAGCAACAATCAAAGTTGCATCATCATCAACGTCATCATCTCATGACAAACTCAAACTGAAAGTCAACAGTACCATAAAGCGATGTGACCACTTTCGATTGCAATTTCACTTACACAAAACTATTACATTTCCGATTGGCGTCCGAGTCGTGTACTGAAAGCGTTGAAGTGTTTACAACTTTGTTATATTTGTTGTTGTCTTTTTCCGAATCACACTTCCGACTCCAAATTCACATACAGCACCGACAAAACTATTTTTAATTTAGGTTTTTTTGTGTGTGTAAGAGTCTTCAACTATCATCTTCAAAAATTAGCGTTGTACTTAAAGATCTTTTATTAATATCAGAAAGTTAGAATTAAATTGAACAAAAGGCAGGTCAAGCTTAATCCGCTACAGTTCCTCAAACTGTTTTGAATGTTCAACACAACCGAGAATTGTAGAGCGACATAAACAATCACTAATAAAATGAAAAGATAAGAAAGAACAAATCTGTTTTATAGCTCCCAAATTAATAAATCAAATTTATGGTTTTACTAAATTGGTTATGAATTACGAATTAAATACATTCAAATAGTAATTAAAATAATTAAAGAGTGAAAATAAACAAAAAGTTGTTTAATTAATTTTATATTCTTGTAGTTTAGTATTACAAAGTAAATAAACTGTCACATTGCGACGAGGGAGCTTCCATGCTGTGATCTAATTGACAATTGCTTTTGCACATGTGGAAATATGAGACAAAGATGTATTAAATAAATAAATAAATACATTGAAATATAAACGCACTAATAAATATTTCTGTTGATTTAACAAATTCTTAGCAATTGAGTCAAGCATTGATTTGTAATTGACCCTAACAAAATCTCTTACGAATTGAGTCGCTTGAGTCGCAATAAAATTGAAACCCACAAAAACGTATTTAACTTATTTAATTACAGCATGTAACTGAGTCCAATGAATGACACACATCCGAAATAGTTTTTGAGTAGCATTGCATTTTTTTATTTTGTATACATTTCGAATTTTCGTGCCAATTGGCAACACTGTTTGGTGAGAAGGGTGTGGCTGCTGCATTTTAAGTTATGTAAATTGCAAGTAATTGCATAGTTTTTACTTAAAAAATTCGAAAACGAGGTTTATGGGTTTTTTTTTCCAAATGTGTCTTCAACCATTTTTGTGAGTAAAAAAAGTAGAAACAGATCAACAAACAAACAACAAAAAAGAAATACGAAAAATAATTTGTGCACTCAACCCACAATGGCAATGATTAAATTAGCACGCCAGGCAGGGCGCAATTGTCAATGGTAGGTCTGGAAATGCAAATTTGATCCATTTTTATTTAATGTGGTCAAAGATTAACTCAAAGAAGCAAACCGAAATAATCATAACAAGTTCAATATCAATTTTTTGAATATGTAAAAATAGTATTCGATATTATGAATGCACAATATTTCATTACTTTTTAGTATTTAACATTTTAACATATTCAAAAGTAAACTGTCGATAAGTATCTCTGAAAAGCTGAATACGCCGGTAGAAGTGAAGCGCATTTTACAACAAAGTAAATGATTTTTCTATAAAAAAAAAGCTGAATAAGAAAAGAAAACAACTAAATACTTGGCCCGCATCGAATTCAAAAAGTGGTGCTTTTGCACGCAACAGCCGCAGCAAATAAAATTCAACATTGACAAACGTGAATTGTGCGGCGACCCTTAAAAAACAATATTTGACATTTGTGCTAAAATGTCGCTTTCAACGCGGCAACAAAAAATAAAAACTAAACGCAATACGAAACAGCATTGAAATCGAAACTAATAAAAACCAGAAGAATAAAACAGAAAAACAAATGCTGTAGCAAAAAGTTGAAAGCTTGCAAGTGCAGCAAAGAACAAACCCGCCAACACGCCTCATGCAACGCCCCTCATACATAGTTCAAATAAAAAATCTGTTTTTGTGGTAGTCAAGTTTACTCAAGGCGAATACATCACACAGCAAAGCCAAGCAAATCTCGCTGTGAAACGGAAATAAAAGATGCAACATCAATGCTGCAATCAACAAATAAACAACTACAGCGACAACAACAACAAGACGAATGGAAATCTCATAAGTTTTGGATGAGCAACTAAGCATGAAGAACCAAAAGCTGGATCGCCAACCAACGAAAAACTTTTTCTATTAGTTAGTACTATAAAAAGCAATTTTTGTATTTATATTTTCGTTTAGTTTGTTAAACCTTATATTATAAGACTAGGTCCGAAGATTCTATATTTTAATCTATATATTGTATTATACTATTTAATTCCACTATTTAAGAATTAGCAAACGAAATTTTGGGGCCTAACAAGGAACTTTTCGATTTTATGAAAATCTGAGCAAGACCGGGTACAAACTATTTTAGTAATATTTAAAATGCATTTGCCACTGGCCGCCAGCATAAAGTGGGCATCATCATACCTTGCTGACAACAGATGACGGCAATCAAAAACTGATTCACTGATGAAAGTGACAGCGACATTTCGAATTAAGAGAATTGTAGTGGGAAGGGGGGAGCAATGCGCTTTCTTTTGAGGTTTTTACAAACAAAATAAAAATAAAATAAAGTATTGTCAACTAATTGGACTATTATTTATTTACATTTTCCAATCTAAACTATAAACAGAATTATTGTATTATTTAACAAATGAACATGTTCATTAAATTCGATTTCTTTAGAATGAACCCCCCAGAGTTTTCTTTACCACTGGCCAGTGTCAGTGCAGGCAATTTTGCCACTAACGCTAACGATAATCCTCTACGCTGCTTAACTACACTGAATAAAATGCGTAAAATTTAACTTATGCGTATATAGAAATTCAAAATCAAAATCAAAAGTTGTTTATAAACAAAATTAACAATAATTTTTTTTCACACAGCGCGTTTGTATTTTTAGAATTTCGTTTTGTAAATATGCCTACAAGAAATGAAAGTGTTTTAGAATTTTTGGGAATTTTTACAATTCAATTTCAAATAATAAAGTAATTCCCTTAAACGCGAAAACCTCGAAACTTCGCAAGTTTTCGAGCTTAGAAGAGGAACTGTCAAAAATTGTATGAAGCAAAGTTATCGCGTGCCTCACCATTATTCAAAGCAAATTAGTCGCAAAACAATCTTCGAAAGGGTCTTCGCATGTTGGTTTTTTTTATAAATATTTGACAGCTTCCTTATACATACTTGCTAAAAACAAAACTTATTAGAAAATGGCAATAGGCAACACAAATTTAAACAGCAGACAGAACAGTTAAATTGCTGAATTTCACAATTGTTTCTGAGATCGTGAAAAGATTTTCGAGTTTTCCAATTTTCGCGTTTAAGGAAATACCCATTATGTTTATTTAGACGAAAAAGACCAAATTACTTACACAATGTTCGAGTACTGATAGGCATCAAATAATCCAAAGAGTTGAAGATGAGTTCGAAAGAAAAATTGTTAAAATTGCAACTGAAGAAAAACTGAATTTAAAATCGCGTAGTTTCGGCAAAAGAAAAAAGTGTTTCCGATGTTTCGCAATGCGTTTTATTTTGTATTTTGTATTTTTATTTTAATTATCGTTTTAATTTGTTTTCTTGGTTGTGGTTTGTTTTCACTATTTTGCCACGCTGTCCGGTCAGTCAGTGGTCGTCACAGTAACGACGATTATGACCAAACGCGCGACGCGGCGTACAATTTCCAAAACAACACAAAACGTGGTCAAACAGTGCGGTTATTGATTATTCCGACCACAGGTCAACAGTGGCAAAGAAGAAAGAGGTGGCCGCAACGATGGCGGCGGAGTAGTAAAGGTGCACAAAGGCACAGTAAAGCAGTCAGCGCGGTAGGTAGGCACTCGTTGGTAGTAAGTTATTGTTGACTGCAAAATTGTTGACAATCCAATTAGAGACTTCAAAACAAAATGAGCGGTTTTAAGTTACACTCTTGTGGTTCGATGGCAACACTTGAAATTGATATTTTTAAAATGTTTCACTACTGGTCACTTTATTTGTTTGAATTTTATGCACTCGAATTTTATAATTATTTTCTAGAGACCTTTTTTAACACAATTTGCACTTTCTTTAAAAAATAACACTCATACGCCAAGTGGGTCGATATTAGAAAAACTCAATTTCAAACACTTGTTTTAATCGAATTTTAGTTGAAAACTTTTGAAAAGTCGGGATACACGCTCGTAGTTTAAATCTGTTATTTTTTTACTTTTTAAGACTTTACGTTGGTCGCTATTTTGGGTAAAACACACAAATTAAGGTTGCTCATACGCACGCGCGTACAGTTTCCATTCAACAGAAGAAAATTGTGTTTCGCCCCTCGCGCTGCGTAAATTTAAAACGCACACCGGAAACGCACAACAAAAAATTATTTGAAAATAGTTTTTTTTGTTTATGTTAAGTGGAAAATCAGAAACCGAAACCGCGATGTTGTGGACAACAACCGAGAAGAGAAGAACACGTTCGTCTCGAGAACGCAACAACGCTAGACTGATTTAAACGAGCAGCAGCAGTAGCGAGAATACCAACCACCCTAGAGCAGCACAGCACAGCGGCACGGCATAGAAAAAGCGTTCATCGTGCAGCGTGTAGACAAATCGAAAAACAACAAAAACAAAAACAAAAAACATGTTGAAAATTGTAGCAACAAACGCACAAAAAATAAAAAAGGAACACTTCAAACTAAAGCAAAAGAAGAGCCGCAAGTCCGCCGCTAAATGGCATTCCCCAAATGTATATCAAATTGTGGCATATATTCATTCTGTCGATCTGTTGTCGTAGTCGTCGTCTTCGTGTTTTGTAGTTGTTCTTGTTGTTGGCGGCTGCCCGCCTAATCTGTTGATATTTAGAAATGGCTTTTGGAACAGCGTAGAAATGAACGCGCCCGCCTATCTCACAATGCGCATCACAGCAATTGAGATTTAAGTCACATCAGCAGCGTTTTACCTACGATCACTACAATCAGCCACCAACGAAAATTTGTGTCATCAAAATTAAAATTTGTATTACTAGTTCCATTTTTGCTATTTGTTATATTGCGATAGTATTTCTTGTTTGTTGCATGAGCATGACAAAATAGTTGAGTGAAGGTTTTGCCGGGGATTTAAAGTGTTAACTAATGTGCAATACTTTAATACATGTATATCAACAATCTGACCAAACTTAAGAAAAACCAACAAAGCTTTACGTTTTATATCTCAAAAGAAACGTTCTTTTCTTTTAAGGCTTATCGTTCGAGCCAGTAAAATTTATAAATCGAGCAGTGCAACCAAACGATAACAGCTGATTGCAACGTGTCGGTAATGTACAAATTTTGAATATTCCAAGTCGATGAAATCGAAAAAAATAATGTCAAAAGTATGTTTTAATGAAGAAAACCTTAACCAAAAACGAAAGAGAATAAAAACGATTTTGATCAGAATGGAAAATTACAAATTCTCAATCCCGACGCATTAGAGATACAAAATGTCTTCTCGAAATTGTGTAGGGCATCTTTGAGTGTTTATTATTACTTGCTGAATAGTAGTAAATCCGAATCCTAGTGAAGTGGATTTGGTTCAAGAAATTTGTTTGAATAGAAACACAGAGAAGAACAACAGTTAAGTATATCTGAATTATTGTCAAATATTTTACATATTTATTTACGACTTTCACTTGAACTTGATTTTTTTTATTTTTTTTAAATTAAAACCAACAAATATTTTTAGTTTTTATATTTAGAACTTGAGTAATGAGGTTAATTTCCTTGTTTGTCATTTGGCACATAATTTGAACAAATGCTTCATTCTTTTAGTGGATCAGAAAAATATTATAATCTATATCTATATATATAAAAATGAATTCTTCTTTCTTTCTTTCTATCTTTGTCCCCTATGCGCGTCTAAACCATTCATCCGATTGTGATAAAATTTTGGAAAGTTGTTGTGCTCACCAACTTAGGTTTAGGGCAAAGAAAATTTTGCCACGCCCACCTATTACGCCCACAATTTGTAAAACTAAGTTAAAATATTCGATTATTTCGCTAATATTGCTCCAAAAAATCTGAAATTTGGTATCTGAGTTTGTATCGATAACTTCCCCAAAAATGGGCGAGGTTGGATCAATTTAACGCACACTTTCAAGAAAAGGGTGGATCATCTTTACGCCTACCACCATTTGCTCAGAAACTTGATGTGATAAATAGAAAACATGTAACGGGATGCACCGGGAAGAATAACAGGATATACAAAATTGTCCACGCCCACTTATTACGCCCACAATTTGATTAATTACGTGATAATATACGATTACATTGCTAATATTGCTCCTAAAAATTTGGGATTTTGTTTCTGAGTTTGTATGCCGATAATTTCACAGCCATAACTCAGAATCGTTACAACGGTGAATACCGCTAACTAGCGGGAGTACCGGGAAGTTCAGTTACTAACGGAAGTACCGATAAGTACCGGGAAGTACCGGAAAGTACCGGGAAGTTCTGCTACCATTTTTTTTAAGTGACATTGCAACGAATGCCGGGCATTCGCTAGTTATGAATAAACAATAATTAATTGGAATTAAAAAAATACTTTTAAAATAATATACGAAGTGGTTTTAAAATTTAGTTAATTTGATTTTTTTAGTACTTTTTGCCTAGATAAAATTTCAATAATAAATTTTCTTTTCTATTCTCGTTTCGATATTTAAACATTGGTCGGTTTTACACAGAATCATTTTAATTATACGTTTTTGTATATCAAAAACATAAAAAATTACGATTGTATTAAGGAAAAAAAGCCTGCACACTCACCTTGACAATTTCGCCATTTCCAACGTCCTCGCAGTCCCCGAGGCCGAGGCCGACGACGTCTCCAACAAAAACATCCTTGACCGCAAAATGATTTTACGAAGGCAATGCAGACACGCGTCCAATTAAAGGCGTAGGATAACAATCAAAATTCGACATTCGCGTAGCACAAAACGACAACCGAAAACGAAAACACTTAACGCGAATTTACAACTTAACGCGACCCCTCTCCCCCACCACATGTTCCGATAAAAAGCCAACCAATTGCCGCTCTGCTCCTCCCAGAAAGGAATCAAAACTAAACTTACCTTTAAAATTTGTATTTACAATTTACTTTTTAAACACGAGTTACACTAACATTTTCCAATTAATTTAATGTTTTGCATGCATGCGGCTCCATAAGTTGAAATTTCTTGATTTGATATTTTCATGCTCTTTGGGTCCACCCCAGCAAGTAAAATCACTTATACTCGTTAATTATTGCTACGCAGATTAACAATTAATTGATTTGATTATGAAAATTACTAAAGAAATTGCCGCAAATTGCACTTCCACTTCGACTCACATTCACATTCACGTTTTAATCTGATTTTTCTTTCTTTTCTTCCTTCTTATCCTTGAAGCAGGGTGAACTAAAAAGAAATTAATTAAAATGGCTTGTCTAATTTCGCCGAAATGTATTAATATAAAATACACCCTGTGCGGCTGTACAAGTCGAACAAACCTAAATTTTGTTTTTGTCTGGAAAACTGGAATACATTTTGACACATTTCTTTTATTTTGTAGATCTCTTTTTTGTTCACATTTTTTTACGGCCTTGGTTTTTGGTGTTTTTGTTTTGCTCTTTTGAAATATTTAATAACTAGAATCAAATTAATCAAATAATTTTAAATAAATAATGGCGAAATTGGAAAATAAAGTCAGCAAAGTGGCAAAGAAACCCAAAGGCAAAAAACGCAAGCACACATCAACGGAAACGGAAGATGAAGTGGCGCCCAAAAGTTTGATAGTCGATGCTGTTGAGGAAGCTGACGAGCCAGAACATGAGACACTACCAGGCAAGTGTCTTTTGATATTTTTGCAAAATTTGGAATGCTTTATTGAATTTTTGTTTCCTTCTCTGCAGAAAGTACTAGTACAACAAAAGCGACAAAACGCAAAAATAAAAATAAAATCGACATTAAAGAAAAACGAAGCAAAACAGCAATCGAGGCCGACGATGCCGCCGCAGAGAACAGCGACGTAGATGAAAATGTCGCAGCAGCTGGGCCCACAATGGCGCAAATACGCGAAAGCGAAAAACCCGAAAATACTAAAGCCATCCTCACCGTTCGACAAAAGAAGAAGCAAAAGCATCTGGAGAGGTTAGACGCACAAAAAGATCAATCCGCGGGCAAGGAGCGGCAGCGCAACGAAGAGTATCTGCGAAAATGGAAGCACGATCGTGCTGGTTGGAAGTTTGAGAAGTTGCGACAAATCTCGGTGCAACAATCTGTATTTGAATCGGAAAAAATTGGCGCCGACGTTTGGCCCATTGCACTTGAGTACCTGTCCGGCTCAAAGGGTGCTGCCAAGGATAAAATCACTAAATTGGCTGAGGATGTGATCGATCAACTAGATAAGGAGTGTGCAGAATTGGAAGAGGATGCGCGTCAAGTCGTGGTGGAGTCGGTGAAGTATCAGCGTGCACGTGACCTACTACAGAGCTTCGATTGAGAGTCGCGGTTATGTTGAATAATTTAATTGAATAGTTTTTAACGCACCAACGTGCTACAAAATGCATATATTTGAAAAGGCGTCGTTACTTTAGTGTTGAAAAGTATATGAATCGAATTTTAAATAAACCCTGTTCTATTTTATAAAAAAAAAAATACATTCGTATCTAATTTGTAAATATTTATTTAAAATTGTTTCAGAAACAGTAAAATTATTTTGGTAAGTTTTTTGTATTTAAAAAAGAAATAAAAAGAAAAAACTATAAATCAACATAGGCGAGTATTTTTTCCACATAGTCTACACGCTTCCGCAGCAACGCCATTTGCTCTTCGCTCAGTTTTAACTTTTCGCTGTCCTGTTGCAGCAGAAAGTGTTGCATAAAAAGCCGCAAACTGTTCTTAAATTGTGTTAGTTTTGGATTCTTGGCGACACGTTCAAAGGCCGGGTACACTTCGGCCTCTTCACCGCCCAAAAGCAAACCAACCGTCATCTCCTTCATAAAGAGAAAACTCAACTTGTCTAGCTGAAGAAAATCGACCACCTTCAAAACGGATAAAATGAGGCCGCCATTTAAAATCAAATGCTGCAAAAATTTGGCCAGATTTTTAATTTGTTGCTTGGTCAACGATTCGATTTCGTTTATACGATCCCAGGTGGCAAATTGAAAGGCAAGCTGAAATTTTCTATTGTAATTGCAAAATTTCAGTGCCAAATGCGAATAATACGGATTTGTGCGGCGCTCGTTGAGACAGCAATGTATGATGACGTAAGCGATCGAGCGTTGATCCTTCAGCGCCAAATGTAAAATCTTTTCGAAAGCATCAACAAAGTCCTCGGCGCTCATGATAATGCAGAAAATGTTGCGTCGCTCTTCGGTGTTCATCTTCTGCTGTTTCGCCAGCGTTAGCAGCTTCTCCGAAAAGCGTTTATTGTGCGGCACAGCATCACCGGTGGCCTGCTTTGAGGCACCAGCAACATCATTGATGTTCCCACTCCACGCTGAGCCCACAATCCACCATTTACCCACATGATCGGCGCGCAACAGATCGTCCATTGTTATGTTGAGCGTTATGACATATTTATCATTTCGAAGCATACCTTTGAGTTGCTTGCGCAGCTGCTCCGCCAACTCTGGATCGAATTGTGGCAGCTTGTTGATGTTGTTATTCTTTACGGCATTCAAAATGTCCACCATAAACTTCAAGCGCAGATTCTCTTTTAGTTCTAACGGCGCTTCGGCAATCTGTCGCTGTACACCGAGCATCATAGTCTTAAATGCCAACGGATCGTCTTTACGTAGCTTGAAGCCGACCGACTGAAAGATCAGCAACATACATTCAATTGATTTTTCGCATAAATTCGCTGACAGTCGGTTGATAATCTCTAGGAGCAGTCGATGTTCGTAGATTTTGAAAATGTACAAATACGAAAGCACCAAAACTAGATTGTTTAAGCGTTTGTCCTCCACCTGCAGTGCGGAAATATCAGTCACAAAACGTTCGTACTGCTCGATATATGTTTGGAGAAAATGTGCGCCAATCTCGCTGCCCACATGCGCATGCAAATAGGCTAGCAGCACCATATGTTCCTGTACCATTCGCTCATTGGCAATGGTGCGCCCGATAAGTGCTTCGTTTAGCAGCGCTGTAAGCGTTTCGTTCATGTTATAGCGCGAGTTTCGCATGTAAAGCTCTTCGATACCCGTCGCGATTTTGTGTAGGTTCGCCTCCGAAAGTCGATTAAGAAGACCTTTACAATTTTTGCGCAAACGTTCCAATATAACCACCTGTTTGTCTTCACCCTGGGTCTGTGCAGCAAGGAGGGCACGCTGATGCGGCGGTATATATTTCTGTGGCTGTGCAGGATCAACGGGAACAGTGGACGTGCCATTTTCTTGTATTAAATTTCCATCTTTGTCACGCTTCCGACCGTAAATGTCTTCTTTAACTAAACAATTAAAATAAATTAATTAATGCGATAATTAAAAATTCTATAGAAGTAAACTCACACTGCGGCTCTGTTTCCTCTTCTTCACAGTCTTCTTTATCACCCTCCTCTGACTCCTCATCCTGATAGTCCTCCGCTTTATCTTCTACATCCGATTCATCATCAGAATCTTCCCCACCACCCAAACCGAAGTCATCGCCACCAAATTCATCATCTTCATCGCTCCATCCAGTAGCTTCCTTTTGCTTTAGCTCCTGTTTGCGTCGCTCCTTCAGCTCAAGCTTCTGACGTTCTTCCTCATCGTCCAAACAAAACTCGAGCGCATAGTCCAAGCCATCATTAAACATTTTGCGCACCAAACGATTTTTGTCCTTGGTTTTATTCAATTTCAGTTTCTTTTCGAGACGCGCAATCATTTTGTCCTCTTCCTCGTTTTCAATTACCATTTGCTTGCGTCGCTGCTTAAGCGTTGCTTTCTCCAGCTCCTTTTGTCGCTGCAATTCACGACGATGAGCCTCGGCAGCATCGGGACGCGCAGCCACCTGTACTTTAGATTTTTTTTTCGCTGGTGCATTGACATCTTCTTCTTCGTCAGAAGTTATAGATTCATCAGAATCTATATCACCGGACAGAAGTTGATCCAGCGACAAGTCTTCGGGTGCTGCTACTACTTTCTTGGGCGCTTTCTTCTTCAGCTTTTTTTGCTTGTTTGATTTAAGCTCTTGTTGTTTTTTGAGTTCCGCCGCTACCACTTCTTTGCCTTGTGTTTTGCTAGAGAAGAATAGACGCTTAGTTTGTTTTTTCTGCTCCTGTTTTTGCTTCCGAAGCTCCTTTCGCGTCAGCGACTTTGCGGGCGCCGTTTGAACTTTATTTTTCTTTTTTGTCAATGTTTTGGGCATTGTGTTGTAATTCTATATTTATATTTTAATGACTTTATATTTTTCACTATTTTTATTTATTTTTAACTTCGTTTTCGATTTCTCACTTCAACACGTGCTTCTCTCACTTCCAGCTAAAACGTAAACAAACTTTAGTTCTGTTCGTTTTTTCCTTTACACTTTCCAGCCGCTGTCCATTAGTTCTTTGAATTCCTGAGTTTAAGCAATCAGCTGTTTTCTTTATTTTGATTCGATCCCCACATGAAATTGTAAAATTAAAAATTAATTAATTAAACACATTTAATTAACGAAAAACTTTAGTTAAAACATGTCTTCACGCTGGTACCCCATCTATCAACGTGGCAACCCGCAACTACGCGTCTTTCTGCCAAACTTCTGGATGAAACTCATTCGACCAGCGGAGGAGCAGCCTAAAAATGTTGCCACCTTCTCGGTGTCGATGCAAATGACCCAGTACGATGTGAAGAGCTACCTCGAAAAGATTTACAAGTTGCCCGTGGTAGATGTACGTACTCGCATTGAACTGGGCTCGACGAAACGCGATCAAACGTATGGCTATGTAACGAAGAACGACGATGTGAAGATTGCTTATGTAACACTGGTGAGTATGGCGGCGGTGAGTGCGTGCTGAGAAACTAAATTTATAAACCCGAATATTTGCAGGATAAAGCAACGGAATTTAAATTTCCAGACATGTTCGACAAAAAGCAGGAGAATAAGCAAAAAGATGAAAAAGCCATGGATGACTCGAAAAAGGGCTACAAAGATTTTCTTGAGCGCAACAAAAAACGTCCAGGCACACCGGGCTGGTTTTCCATTTAATACAGTGGAAAATCTTAATTAAGTCCAATTAAATTTAAATAAACAAAAGTAAAATAAAAAATGGTCGAACTTTTAACTAACAAAATAATTAAAACCTTTCGAATTAATAAGCTTTTATTAAAAAATTTTACGAAACGCAATTTTTAAAAAAATTCAAATTAAAAATTCAATCAAACATTTTAAACAATTTTTGTCGAAAAAGAGATTTTTCAATTCGTAAAAGGTAATAAAAATATGAAATTGCAGCGCATGCAAAATTGTTCAAAACGAGACTTCTGCGATCTTGTTCTACTATTTCAATTCCAATTTAAATCAAAAGTAAAAGAAAAAAATTAAGCTTCCTTCCATCCTTCCTTTGGGCTACTGCGTTATGTTTTTGTAGATGTTTGTGGACCGACTTTCTATTTGGAATCTTCGACGGCTTTGTCAATCCAGGCGCGTATCTTGTCCGTATCCTGCAGACCGACCATGCGATTCAACACTTTACCATCTTTCATGACCATCAGCACCGGCACCGCACCAACTTCGTAATCTAGCGCCAGCTCACTGAATTCGTCAATATCGACCTTGGCCAGTTTTATGGCGCCGGCCTTTTCTCCTACAATGGTTTCAATGCGTGGTGTCAGCATTTTGCAGGGATTGCACCAACTGAAAAATACAAGACCGGAAGTTGCACGTTATATAACCAATGAGTTTAAATGCAAACAAACCAACAAACTTACGTCGCAAAGAAATCCACAATCACCGGCTTGTCGCTCTTCTTCACCTTTCGCTCGAAGTCTTCGGCGCTTTGCACTTTGAAGATTTCACGTTTCAGCTGCGTTGTGGCCACCAGACGCATTTGAGGCGCGGCAACATTAGAAGTACGCGATAATAATAAACGTGGAGCAAACATTTTCAACTTGAGTTTTTGTTTGTAGATTTATTTTCAAACGTCTCCTCTTATTTAGAATGAAAAATTTCAAACGTGTCAACTACGAATTTTGCGCTGCAAAAGTAAAAGACAGACGATTCAAATGTATGACGCAAATTCCAAAAGTTTCTGATATTATTTTCTTACTCGTCACGTTTGTAAAGTTTTTTTGTTTTTGTTAGAAGAACAGCTGATTATTTAAACATGTTACTGCATCTTCTTATAACCGAATTAATAAGTGGATGAGTTTGGAAGGGTGAATAATTTTAGAAGAATAAAAAATTGTTTACGAATTGCAATTCAAACTAAGGTCGGTGATGACGCAACGTTATATACGAATTTCATTCTACTAAACCAAACATGCGCCAAGTTACCTCCTGAGTCAGTTTCCCATGGGGGAACAAAATTAAATTGGAACATCAGCTGATCTGGTAACCCGTGGGTTCATTAAAAGAGGAATCTCGACAAAACTATAATCATTGTACCATGAATTTTGATACCAAACACTTAAAATAATAAATAAATAATTTTTTTTTGTATGATTTTATTAATCCTTCAGGAGGTTCTATCTCGAAGAACAGGCAACTTATGAGATTTGTATGTTCCCAGTGATTGTGGAGAAATTTTTTTATCATCATCTCTATTACTGAGTTTAACCTGAAGAAAAGTTGCATTGGATAAAAGTTGCTATTTTAATTTGTTTTTTTTAACAGCTTTTTACAGTTCTGGTGGCGGTATCTCAATAAATCGCCAACTGGTCAACTGTAGTTTCCATTTTCCATAAATTTTGTACAACTAACATAGCAAGTTTTTACAAGAGAAAGGGAATTTTCAAACTATTTTGTTAAAAAATATAAATGCAACACTGGAAATCAAATCGAATCTGTGAATGCTCAAAGCAACCCAATTCGCAAAACTAACAACAACATTAAGTTTGTTTTGCGTTGCAACAGAAACCTTTACCTGGTTTAAGGATTAAATGATTTGACTTAAATTTGAATATCCAAGATATATAAAGAATTTGAGAAATGTTATTTGCCAATTTTTATTTCTTTTTTTATTATGATCTTTGATACTTTTTGATAACACTGGTTTGCAACTTTTTCACCGTTAGTTGCTTTTCATTCGGGCAATAACTGATATATTATATTCTGTTTACAAATAGTGCATTTAATTAATCGGTCATATGCTTTAACTGTTTGTTATTATATTATAATCAAAAATTTTCAAATTTTCATACATAAATATAATTTTGTTTTATTAAAAAAGTACTAAATAGCGAAAAAGTACCATGTGAAAAAAAGCATTGGCATCACTTTTTAGCAAAATGTAAATGAATCAACTGTCAAAGTGATGCTACTTAGTTAATTGCAATTTAACTCAAGTATTTTTTACACATGCGACTTCAATTTATTAACAGACGACAAATAAAAAATAGTGCAAAAAAGGACACTCCTGGTTGCAAGAAATTCTTCGATTTGAAACAGCCTTTCATATGTTTTGCATTTTTTAATGTTTTCCTTTGCTTGTATTTCTATCCCCTTGATAACTAAACTTATTCTCAAAATCCATATCTTTCATAAAGGGTTTTGTTAGCATAGTTATTTACTTTTGTTGTAATAAATGCAATTTTCATAAAAATTCAAAAGCAGTTTATTTATTCACCACTATCTTGTTTGTTTTGCTATTTTTCGTAAAGCAAACGAGGTGTACTTAAAAACAACAACTGAGTTGTCAAGTTCCCATATTACGTTTTGTGGTCGTCTACTGTGAAGTCTCGTTTATCTCTGTTTTTCAAACGAAAAAAAAAAAAATAAAAACGCAGAAAAATAACACAATTAAAATTACGATGCCAAAAAAAGCTGAGAAACACGCGTAATTTATAAAAAACGCGCACGAAAGAAAACTTGGATAAATTTAATTCAGTTGTAACAAACGAAAAGAAGGTTTTTGTGGTAAGAAGGGAGAGGTCGCTGATAAAAAGAAGTTCAAAAAGGTTTTGCTGGAAAAACGAAAAAAAAAAACAATTACTGTTGTAAGCAAAGTCTATTGTGGAAGGGGGTGGAAAAGAACATAACTGACGTGTGTGCTGCGGAATGGACTAAAAAAAAACGGCACAAAGGAGCATCAACAGAAAGTGTAAAACAAGGGGGACACGACGACAAAATGGACGATCTCTCGCAGGACATTTGTCGAGTTTGCCGCTGCGAGGCACAATCGGATCGGCCGCTCTTTTATCCTTGCATCTGCACGGGTAGCATCAAGTACATCCACCAGGACTGCTTGATGCAATGGATGCGCTACTCTCACAAAGAGTACTGCGAGCTCTGCGGCCATCGATTTAGCTTTCAGCCAATCTATTCGCCGGATATGCCGCGAGTTCTGCCGCTGCGTGATGTTGCTGGCGGACTGTTGTCGGCGGTTGGCAAGGCTGCTAAATCTTGGTTTCACTATTCGCTAGTGGGAATGGCGTGGTTTGGAGTTGTGCCGCTTTCTGCATATCGCACTTATCGCTATCTCTTTCGAGCCTCCACTTTCGATATGATTCTTTCGCTACCATTCGATGTCTTCTCCACTGAAAATCTGGCGTCGGATGCGTTTCGCGGGTGCTTTGTGGTGACGTGCACGCTTCTCTCGTTCATAGGTATAGATGTTTTTTATTTTAAATGAAAGAACAAATTTGCTCATTTGCTGTTTTTTTTAACATTAGGTCTCGTTTGGCTGCGTGAGCAGATCTTACATGGCGGCGGTCCAGACTGGTTGGACCGTGATGATGCGCCAGCAGCAGTGAACGATGCCGATGAAATAGGCATTGTGCCGGTCCAAGTGGGCGATATACGCCCTGTACCAGATGCCGACGCGTTGGAAGCGGAACCTGCAAACCCGCAACTCGCGCCACTACTTGAAGCTCTTAATGATGATCAGAACAATAATGCCGATGCGGCGCCACTTGACTTGCCTATGAATAATGCTGCTCCCGCAGTACCAGAGGCAGATGCTGACGGCGCCGTCAATGAGCCGCCATTGTTAGAATTCGGACCACAAATTCCGCCAGTAGCAGCTGCAGCTGTACCCGCAGCACAAATTAACGACAATAATGAAGTCGCCGCTCCTGCAGCACCTGGTGCTGTTCCTGCAGTTCCACCTGCTGGTGCTGCTGCTGCCGATGATGCCGACAACGATGAACCTAATTGGAATCCAATGGAATGGGATCGCGCCGCTGAAGAACTTACGTGGGAGCGTCTGCTTGGTCTCGACGGTTCTTTGGTCTTTCTGGAGCACGTATTTTGGATAATATCGCTTAATACAATGTTCATTTTTACCTTTGCCTTTTGTCCGTATTGCATGGGCAACTTTATTTTGAGTTCGTTAGACCTACTGCAACCAGAGAAACCCCTGCTTCATTTTCACGGTCTGATTACAACACTTTTTGGCTACTGTTTCATTGGTCTGACGCTTATGGTGTTGCATTTCTTTGCGCGCGTCTTTCGCATGCGCCGCGTCCGTTGGCTCATTGGGCTCTGCTATATTGTGGTCAAAGTTTCACTGCTTTCGGTGGTCGAAATTGGTGTGCTTCCGCTTGTTTGCGGCTGGTGGCTGGATATTTGTTCGTTGCCATTGTTCGATGCCAGCATTAAGGATCGCAAGGTCAGCTTTAAGGCTGCTCCGGGCACTTCGTTGTTCGTCCACTGGATGTTTGGCATGGTCTATGTGTATTATTTTGCTGCGTTCATTTCCCTACTGCGCGAGGTTTTGCGCCCCGGAGTGCTGTGGTTTTTGCGCAATTTGAATGATCCCGACTTTAGTCCGATTCAGGTAAGTTGCAATTAAAAAATGTATTCCTTTTTTTTAATACGGTTTTTATTTCTCTTTAGGAAATGATTCACCTGCCCATTCTACGTCACGTGCGCCGCTTGATCGCTTCAGCAATGATATTTGGCTCCGCTGTGCTTCTGATGCTTTGGTTGCCCATTCGCATACTCAAGACAGTTTGGCCCGCTTTCCTGCCCTACACGTTATCGGGCGATTCCGAAGTGAACGAGTTGAGTTTGCAGTTGCTGCTCTTGCAGGTAAATGTTAAAAGTTATCCAACTTGCATAAAATTAATATAATTTAAATGTTTTTCTTTTCTTGCAATTTCAGATTATTCTGCCCGGATTTTTTGAGCAATCGCATACGCGAATTTGGCTTAAAGGACTACTTCGCATTTGGTGCGTTTGCGTGTCGTGGATTCTTGGTATACGCAGCTACTTGCTTGGCGCCGAACAAACTGCTGAAAATGCGAACGCGGCCAATGGTGCTGCGGCAATGGCAGGCGCACAAGCGCAAGATGGCGAGGCCAATCAGCCGATTAATGACGATCAAGCAGCAGCAGCAAACCCAGATGTTGTTGCAGCACCTGTAGCACGACCGGTTCCACTACCGCCGGTTCCCCCACCACCGCCGCCAGCACCACCCGCAGCCGAACGTAATCTTGCTGCCGCACACCAAGCAATCATGCTGCGCGATGTGCCCGTCGGTTTTCAGCCATACGATAAGCCAACTTTCTTTCCGCTACGCCTCTGCGGATTAATTTGTTTTATGTGCGTTTCGCTGGTCGCTGCATCTCTTGTGACGCTTACCGTTCCCATCTGGATAGGTCGTCAAGTGATGGCGGTTTGGTCCGTTGGTGGGCACATCACCAATCAAGTCGTACAGCAGCAGCCGGAAGTGACGCCACGTCCGCATGAACTTTATACTGCCGCGTTGGGCACTTACCTTTGCTGGATATTGTCGCGCGGTGTCGCAATTGCAGTTAATTTACTGCCGCAAGGCCGTGCCGCTGTTGCGGATAAACTGCGTCAATGGCTACGCGTTGGCGCTTCGTATGCGCTGCCCGTTCTCATCTTTGTGCTGATGCTGGGCGTGATTCCGCTGCTTTTTGGGTTGCTGCTCGAGTTGGTTGTGGTGATACCGTTGCGTGTGCCCTTCTACCAGACGCCCATACACTTTTTGTGGCAAGATTGGGCGCTTGGTGTACTCTATACCAAAATTGCGATTGCACTGACGCTCATGGGTCCCGATTGGCATCTTAAGCGAGCCATTGAGCGCGCTTATCGTGATGGATTGCGCGATATCGATTTGAAATTTCTTATTCGGGAATTGGCAACGCCGGTCATCACCTGTTTTGGACTAGCGCTTGCCGTACCGTATGTTCTAGCGCACTCGATTCTGCCGCTGTTCTTTAAGAATGCCGTGACGCGTCTGGAGATTTCGCGCGTCGTCTATCCGGTGTTTTTCATCATTGTCGGCATCATAGCGTACATTTACTTTGAAATAAAGCAGTTCAAGAAGCTTTATGTGGCCATAAAGGTGGACAAGTATTTGGTTGGACAACGTCTGGTCAACTATGAGCATCGTAAGCGCAAGCAGGAGGCGGAAGCTGCTGCTGCAGCTGCTGCAAAGGCCGCTGAAGAGGCCAAGGAAGCCGGTGAAAACGGCGGTGTCGAAAATGCAGTTGAAGTGGCCGCGGAGGCGGTGGCAAACATTATCGAACAGGAAGCGGATGCTTTGGAGGTGCGACGAAGGCGGGAGGCCGCCGCGGCGGCAGAGGCGCAACATGCTTTCATGCAGAATTTGCTGGTGGGCGAAGAATTATTATAATGCAAGGCGATTGATTAATTTTAACTAAATCAAGAGAAGAATAGGATGAGAAACACAAAAGTTGCAGGCGCTTAATCGGAAAATGAAAAGAAATATTATTTTGTTAATTCTGAAAGGCTTCAATTTACCTATAAGCTTGGTTATATAAAAAGCTCACACTCAACTCCATTGCTCATTCTAATCGTTGAACTGAACAAGCGGGCGAGCAAGTCGTATGTGAGCTTTTTTATTCCGCTTTTTGTATAAAAAAAGAAGCTTTTTAAGTTTTCAATGCTCAAATTCGATGTGAAAAATGAAGCAGAGCTAAAAAGCTTTGAAAATTAATTGTTTTTAAACAGAAAGCATTTTACTTGAAAAGCTTTTTAGTAAAAATGTTTTTAAGGAAATAATTAAAAGTTTTCTTTTGAATTTTCTTGATTAATTGCACAACTCGGAAAAAAGAAAACTAATTTTTAACTAAATTTTTAATTTTAAACTAGAGTTTAAATGTGCCGTCACTGGCACGAGCGTATACAGAAACAAACTGCATAGGCGGTGGGTTGTAGGCGTGGTTGGGGCAATTAGCAGACGCAACTTTTTGCTTTATGCGAAATTTATTTAATTTTTTGTTTTTGTTTGGTCACGACAATTGTTGAGTTTTTACCAAAATTTACTTTCATTTTTTTCTGTTCGTATCAGTTTGAACTCACAATTTTAACCAAATTCGAAATAAGATAAACTTTGTTTTTTCACGTTTATTTTGCTTATTTTCTAAGAATGCGTTCATTTCAAAATTTTGCGCAATAACTAAAATTGTATTGTAAAAACAAAAACAAAAACAAAATTATATACTTATATTTAAAAAGTTTCTACTTAAGTTCGTGCATAAATTAAAATCTAACTGAAATAATGAATAACGCTTCATTTGCAAGCGTACCTAATTCAAAATGAAAATGCTAGAATTATAAATTTATAAAAATTAACACAAACAATTTCACACACACACACACACCATTAAACTATTAACATAAATATTTCTTTTTTAAACTTTTCTAGTTTTGAGTTGGATTTTACATTGATCTTAAATTTTATTTAGCACTATGACATTGTATTAAATTTATGCAGAAAAAAAGAAAACAAAAGATGAATTCACAAATTCAAAATGTAATTCAAATTAGCGAGAAACATGAACTTTAGCCAAAAAAAAAAAAAAAGAAAACAAAAAAAGTAATTAATCTAAACGAAGGTAAATATGTTGTTGTAAATTTATTAAAACAAAATGAAAAAGAAAGGAGAAAAATTATATTGTAAAATCTAAAATTACAAATTAAATGCTAACTTCTTTATGAAGATCTAAGTTTAAAAACAAAAACACTTTTACCGATACAATAAATGAATATTAAAATCATAATAACAATTGCAATTTTTAAAATTATTATTTCAATTTTGATTTGGTCGATTGATGTCGAGAATATCTTTTTGTTGTATTCAAAATGTACTTTAGCTTTAATTGTCGATAAGAGTTTTGTAGTTATTGTAAAATTCCATGGGCTCGCGCCTCTTTGAATTTTGGCCACTCCAATTACAATAACTTTGTCGAGAGGATGAATTTCAATTGATAGTCAACAAATATTTATCAATTTGATTTTTGTTTTGACTTTTTTGCGCTATTAAGAAAAACTTAATTGTTGCACCTTTTTTCGTACTACAACTTGAAACTTGCAATTCTTTTGGTCGTTGACATAACAAAGAAGAGTCACTTTTTGCTGTAATTATTTCGAAGCGTCATGATAAAACAATAAATCACAAAACAGTTGAAGCAATTGTTTATAATTTTTGTGTAATGCAGTTTTCTTTTTTAATGAAAATTATAAAATTTTATTTTTAATTCGTACGCCTGGACGTATGATGAATATTTTACCCGTTCCTGGCACTGGGCATAGTACTGTAACAGTTATTATTTAAAAAAAAAATACTTTAAATGCCAAGAGGCCAGCTCAACTTTTTGTTGTGAGCTTTTAATGATTTTTCTAATTTAAAATTGATCGAATTTCTACACGCACGTGTGGCCTTTAAAGTTGCAATGAATCCAAAGAAATCATTTTTTAGGCAAGTAAGGAGGAGCCTGCCTCCTGCACTTGAAGCGGCTGCAAGTTCTCTCTTTTTTGTTCTTTTATTAAGCGATCAAAATGTGCACGCAAGAACTTAAGTCCTTTGTCGTGCATACACTCAACTGCGGTACACTGAGCACGCCCAAAGGACACGCTCTGGCGGTTGTCGCCAACGACATCGTCTACGTCCAAGTTCATACCTTCGTGGTGGTCATTATTATGCAGTTGGCGTAGCGTTGACTTTGTCGTGCGCATTTCCCGCCACTTAAAGTTGGCATTTCTGCTTGTTTTGCACGTTTACTTACGTTTGCTGCCGTTGTGGTTTGATTCAGTTGCTTAACCCCTTCTGGCATTTAATAATCATGAAGCCATCATCCAAAGTTCAAGTCAACAATCAGAAAT
The DNA here is from genome assembly GCA_949127995.1 of Suillia variegata. NCBI lineage: Eukaryota > Metazoa > Arthropoda > Insecta > Diptera > Heleomyzidae > Suillia > Suillia variegata. Next base: position 44,181,178 of record OX421845.1, read on the forward strand.
GGCCAAAGTATCGAAAGGAGTACATTAAAAAAATAAAATGAAATAACCAAAAGAATTCATATCAAAGTTTCAGGTAATTTTTGAAAAAAAAAAATTGAAATTATAATTTTTTTATGCTTCCTGGATACGACGACATCTGAACCCAATCATGTGCCACTACTGTAACTACTTCTCAATATGTATTTTTCTTGCGACCAACTGCAGAGACTGAGTGGTCGGTCGGTCGGTCTTTGTTCGTTGCTCCTGGCTGGCCATAATTTAATAAAATAAATTCGATTGCGCAGTCGCAAGGTGCACGCGGCACGAATTTCTCCGTAATGACGTCGCTCTGCCTCGAGAGGATGCTTCGTCGGCGGAAGTTGGAAGTGCTTTTGCTTATTACTCAAATTGAAATACGCCGATGGCGTTGCAAATTGTGGGTCAAAGTTGAATTGAATTTTGAGTGAAACTGAGAAAAGCTGAACAGGACGTGACTTTAAATTTATTTATTGCTTGATGTGCATACAAGACGAATTTAAACAAACAAACAAACAAACAAACAAACAAACAAACATACACACAAAAAACACGCTCTCAAAGAACCAGTCTCAACAATAACAAATTGTCTCCTGGTGTTAAGCTAAATATCCATTAAGTCCCACAACGAAATTGTGATAAATGAAAGTTCCAGCGAAATGCGCCCAAAGATAGGCAATGAAAATGCTACATAAACAAAAATTTACTTTGGAACAAAATGATTAAAAATGCAATTATAAATCAATCGAAAAAGATAAACACAAGAATTCGCGTTATTAATTTACTCATATAAAAAATGTTCGTGGGTGGGACACTTCGACTTTCTCTCACACACAAAATAAACTCAAAATTTGAAGCAGTCGTACGCCACGTGGACGCACAAAAAACAAGAAAGTAATAACTCAAAAATACACTCAATCAAATTTCAATTGAATTCGATATCGAACGAAAACAAAAACAAAAATCCCAAATGAAAATGAAAATGTAAATGAAAATTCAATTGCATCAAAATCCATTAGAAAACATTTTACCATAAAAGCGACGAGAAACTTCACCACATAAAAAACAAAAGAGAAAACAACAACAAAAATGTATTCGCTTGTTGTAAAGTTTTAAAAACGTGTCGCGCGCTCAAAAAAGTCCTTTTGATGTTCGTTCGCATACGAAATCCATTAAAAATGGCATATAAAACGGTTTATTCCAGCATGTGTGCATCTGGTGGACAATTTTAGTGTTTTTTTTCCAAATAAGAAATATCTAAATGTAGAGGCGTGAGCGAAAAGGGCGAAGGGGGCGGTTCACATGCGAAACGAGCCTCGGAATTACTTGCCAAAGAACAAATAAAACTGTGAAAGCGGATAACAGGTGGTCACATTTGACGCAGATGAGTTGTGCATAAAATTAGACTGGTTTTGTGCTGAAGCAAATTCTGAATGTGCTGAGCTGTCGTTGTTAAGTTTTTTTGATTTATTTTTTTATGTGAACTTTCTTAACAACAACAAGAAAATATACTCACATAAATATGAACTTTCAAAGAGTTGTTTTAAAAACCAGTCTAACTAATCCACGCTCGTATAGAAACGTATCACTTTCGGTGTGTGCTGCCCACGTTGAGAAAATTCTTTGCGAAGAATTTTCCACAAAAACTAACGCACACACACACAGACTCACACACACATTTTACTTTTTTCGCATGTGTTTAAAAAGATAAAATTAAAAAGCGTTTCATAGTTTTCTGTTGCTAAGCTTGCGGGGTTTATCGTTTTACATGCTGAAAACATGTTTTCGTAGGTTTTTCTCTTTCTTTGCTAATCGAAAGTGCTTCCAGGCGTGATTTTGCTATTCGCATTACATTAAATCAGTTTTTCATTAGATGCGATTTCAAATAATTGGTTTTTGCGTTTTTAATTGGTTCTTTTAGGCGCTTTACTTAAACTCAAATTTATCACGATGGCTCGCGAGATGCCGCGCATTTGTCATTTTTTTTTCGTTAAGAAAACATCGCAATAATTTCTTTTAAAAAAAAGGAATGCGAAAATAAAACGAATTTGAAATTTAAGCGGAATTGTCGCGATTTTAAAGTCACCTTTTAAGCTAAATTAAAAGTTAAAAGTGTTCTTCAACAGACAGAGACAAAAAATAATGTCATACATATTTTTATCACTCCGTAACAGATTTCAAATCAACAAAAAAAACTTTTTTCAGAATTTCGGAATCGCTTCGACAATCTTTTCTAAAATGGGAATTAATGAATAATAATTGGCGCATTGTCCTAATTTTATTTATTCAACAAAGAGTTTCAAGTTCCAAAGTCTACTTTAAGGCGCTCCTGTGTTGAGAACAGTTGACTTACGTATTGAAACCAAAGTCATATAATTACATAAATTGCAAAGATCAAAAATCAAAAATAGATAAGAAACTTTTTGTTGCTTTCCATGAGGCCAAATACAAATACAAATACACATACAAATAAATTTAATACTTCCACAAACGATGAGTTGAGCTCCTAACGGATCAACGTAATTCAGCACTTAACATTCGGAATGTCACGAAATTACCTTCGCTTTTGTAATTACGCACTTTTGCTAAAAAAAAAAAAACTCACGAAAGAACGGATGAAAAGTTGTTGTGTAAAAGAAGCGGCAAACAGCCGGAAGCTTTAATTTCATCATAGCAAAAGTTGCGCTTTCGATCTCCCTCGCTGACATTTGTTTACTGTGCTGTGACAGTAGGAGCTGTCATCATGATGGCGTACATTTTCCCCAAGTCTTTCTTGTACTTATATGTGCATAAGTGTGTAAGTGTCAGTGTATTTGTATGAGTGCGTTAGTAATCATTGAGACTTTCTGCAGTAGTTTGTGTCGCAACTTTCTTTCTTGGTATTTCTCATTTACGCAGCGACGTAAGGAAGGCAAAATGCCAATTACATATTTTTAAATTAGTTTTTCAAAAGTAACATTTCGAATTGCATCGAAATCTAATTATAATTAGTTAATGTTATTTAACTGCCAAGATTGCGCAAAATTTCGCCAATCGAATGAGAACCATTTAGAAAGTTAGCATTTGCGCTGTTTCGCTATTTTGGTATTGGCAGTTGGTGAGTTGGAATTATTAAATCATTTTACAATTAGTCTAAGTTTTAATCACTTTTCTCTTGTTCCCGCGTTAAAAGTTGGGATGGTTTGTAATTTGAAAATATTGCCATAATAAAGTTTAAGAAACTTTTCTTTTGATTAATTGTAACTCGCTGAAACTGCTGAGAATATTAATCATTATTAACTCGCAAACACTTGCAACTCATTTGTATTCTATTTAACCCTATACACGGTACAGTTGCATATATGCAACCATCAAAAAACTGTCTGTCAATTGAATAGTATATCCACAATTTTCTCTTCTTGAATTATTCTTGCTAATCAAGAAGTTTCCAAGTAAATTTCAAAATTTGTATTTACTTTTTCGTAGTGAATTTCAATGATATCAGAGAGAAACAGAAGAGAATAAATTCCAAGTCTATATAGCAAAATAAAATTGGTTCTGAACTGGAGATAATATAAGATTATTCCTGGTTAATACAATATATTATTAAAAAAATATCAAAATATAAAATATGTGTTTTTTTGATTATTTTAAATATCCAAAAATCGACAATTGATTAAACTTTTCTTCGGGTTAAAACAAGTTTTTTTAGGTACATTTTAATTAATTTTAACGTTTTTAACAAAAAATTTACCATAAATAATATTAATATAATAAACGTCTCAGTTAATAAAATATCATTATTCACACATTAATGGATAAGAGCCGAAAAGTATGCAACACCATAACAACATTTGCCACATTAAACAGCTGGACTTTTGATCCGCTGAGATCGGATGTCAACCACACAAGTCGATTTCGAGTTTATAAACTAATTTTAAACTTTTGTTAATTAAACAAAAACAAACCAAAAAACAACAACAAAATATATTTAAGTTTGCACAATTAAACCATTTTGCAAATTTACTGTTTTGCACTTGATTCTATTGGTACAGACACATTTTAACAACCATTCCAAGCCGCATGCCGCATGCCACATGGCAAAATAGTTTAGTACATTAGTGAGTGTCCATATCAAATTGTAATTTCATTTAAATTGCAATTTGTGCATAACAAACACAAAAGGAAGAAAAGGTTATTAAAAAAATAAATAAAACTGCTCGGTCACAACTGCAAATGTGCTGCGGACCGTATCGTTTCGTATCGCATCGCATCGCATCGTACTGTTCCGTTTCGTTCCGGACCGACCACATTAAAATAAAATAAAAATCAAATCAAATTTTCGGTTATGAAAAGTTTTCGACCCAAGTGAATTAGAGCGGCTTGGCTTGACTTGACTTGGCTTGGCTCGACTTGGCTTGGAGCATTTGACTGCGCTCACTCTTTTAGTTGAAAATATAAATAACGATGACAGCGAGCAGTCACCATTATGACCGTAGTCCGTTACGACTCGAGCAGCGAGCGGTCGGTCATTAGGTGCAGCAGTTGTCAACAGGCGTCATAAAATTATGATTTTGTGACGGTTTTGTTTTGAATTAATTCCTTGACTAATAATTAAAAAATTTGGCAAATATTGAACAAGCAAAGAGAGTGAAAAATTGTTTTTTAATTTAAAATTGACAATATATAATTTTCTTTATTTCTAAAAAGAAAATTTTTTAATCTTATTTTTATATTAGAAATTCTTTTAATCTTTACAAATTTTAATCCCGCAATAACAAGAATATTAGAGTGAAAGTTCGAAAACATTTCTTTTAGTAGTGTATAATTCGTTTACACTCTAAATGGAATTTTCACTTAAGAACGATTGAATACTTGATCTTTGGTCGCTGATGAGGAAGGGTAGCGCCTTCCGAAACAGCTGTCCGACCTGCTTCTCTCATATTGTTGTTGACCAGAAATTAACAAAAACTTATTTTGATATAAGGACCTTAAGCTCGAATAATATTTCTTATTATTTTACTTTTTAACAGGTCGACAATTTTTTACTTTTTCCAATTGTAAAAACTTAAAATTTTTAAATTAAATTTTAAAAAACTTTTACCTAACCTGACCTTTCTTTTTTTTATCATAAGTCAAACTTTGAGCTTTTGTGTTGAATTATGATGAAATAAATTTTGTATTTCTCTTCGGTAAGATTCGCGCGAATATTCTTTCCCCTTTGCGGTTTACGACGCGATTCGTTGACGGAAGGAAAACATTTTCCGAAAAGTTCGTTTTCTTCTTTTCCTTGTTTTCGACGATTTTCTAAGCTTGCTTCTGCTAAATTTGCGCTAATAATTTATCCATTAAACGATTTGAAAACTTTTCTACTAAAGCAAATGAGAAAAAACTTTTGCCACATCGAACACAAATTTTTGTGGTAGACTTGGGGGGCTGGGGGGTTTCGTTTTTTAAGTGCATCAATTTGCCGCTTTTTCTTATCTTTTCTATAGATGAATGTCAAACAAACGAAAAACAACAAGACTAAGAAATAAAAGAAGAAGCTGTTTCTGACAAGTTTCAACATGTCTTTCAATTACATTTTTGTCATATGGAGAATTGGAAAAACCGTCCGTCGTTGACTTTTTTGTTGCTTTTATTATTATTTTCATTTTTGCTATTTTTGAAACGTTTGAAAAGTTGCAGTGGAAAGAAGAAGTCACGAAAACAAAGACAAAAACACAAACACAAACACAAATTGACACAAACATTGACAGCGAACATGCAAAGATAAAATCAAAAGACAGGATCGCGGCGTGGGGGGCTGGGGTCGACAAAATGGACGCAGGGGCAAGAGACATTAACAGCACACCAAGTACATAACATTTTGTGGCTACAACTGAGGTTCGTTGTGGCGATGCTTGTTGAAGTGGTTCTAAAGTGGTTTTGTGGGGAAATGGAATTTTTAAAGCAATTTTGATGACAGTCGAAAGCTAAAAAAAAAATGTGTTTTAAAAATTAAATTGTAATCTTGTTTTCTTCCACATTTTAATGCATACTTTTAGGTTTCAGAGTTGTAGCATTAAACGAAAGAAAATAGTTCGAAGTGATATAAAGATGTTAATTTTTTAATTAAAAGGAGTTGAAGATGAAACATTTTTTAAAAATTGCTACTTGCAGTTAGATCAATATTGAAAGTTCCCATTTCGAACAAAAACATTTTTTCCCTTAGATTTTCTAACAAATGGTTCTTGCCTCACTTTCATGCTTAGCTGGAAGTCGGCGTATTGAAACGAAAATAGGCCAGATTCGAAAAGACTGAAAAAACGCTGAAATCTAAAGCGACGCAAATTAAAACGTGCGGCGCCAATATTATTTTTTTCCCAGAATGCCCTGCAAAAAGTGTGGAGGAAGGTAGGGGAGGTGGAAGGTTGCTGAGAGGATGAGGTGGCAACATGATGCAGCAGTGCGAAAAACTGTAATAAAGCATTTGAAGGCGTTGCGTTGCTTAGTTTTGGTTCCGGCCTTTATCGAAGTTGTTGTTGCTGCTGCCATTGTTGTTGTTTTTACTGTTTTTGTTTTTGTGTAAGTGTACAATTTCCGCTTCCGGGCGCACTTAATAAACAACAAACAAAAAACACAAAACAAAAACTATAAAAGCTCCTGAATAGGCCTGACGGACGGGCGGTCAATATGCCTCACCAGAAGATGGCGCGTGAATCGACTGGAATGGGTAAAAAGGTGTCCTAGCAATTGTCTCCTGGGAGTTTTTTTGCATTAACGCCATTTTGTAGGTAATTCAAAACAATTGAAAGTTTCGCCGCCGTAAGAGCGCACAAAATACCACTTAGAAACCAAGCCAACTTGAAAGAGATGAACAAAATATAAATGCTGAAGCATACTTTTAGGTGAAAGTTTATTGAAATATTAGATGTAGAGGATATAATTTAGGATAAATAAAAGTTAATTTGAAAAAAAACTTTAATGATTTAAAAACATAAATTGAAAAAATTTTATAGTTTCCAAAATTTCAAAAAACTTTGTCAAAGATTTGAGCCAATTTCCAAATGTAAAATTAACATAAAAAATGTAATTTCAACTAAAAAGATGACATGTTAAACTAAAAACCAATTTCCAAACTATTTTAAACTTAGTTTGCAATATTTACCCGTAGTAAAAAATTACAAAAATAAACCCACGCTGACAGTGTTGACCTACACATTGTGAGCCGAACATGTGGGACACAAAAAATGTGTCCACTATGCATAAGTATGTGTGTGTTTTCTTATGTCGTCGAGAGTTATTTGGAAAGCAATTCAACTTGCATAAATGAAATCATTTTGAAATTGTTTAAATCTCCATGAAATAAATGTCAGCTCAGATAAAAGTCGAGTCCTGGTCGCAGACACACACACACTCGTACAAGGACGTCGATGGACTTTTGTGGCACACACACGGCGGCCGCATCATGCAAATAAAGCGCAAAGTCCACCCAAATGCGACGAACACGAAGTGATTACATTTAATCTGCATGAGGATTTTTCGGACACATTTCAGGCGCCTGTAAATTGAGTCAAAAAGGTAGAAATTTTGTCTTTGGCTAGAGCAAAGCCTAAATGTCCCACATTTAAACTTGAGTTTAAGTCAAACGAGTATTGACCATAACTAGCAAAAATATATCAGTGACATCGATAGATCCAGTCTCGATGATAACGATTTATATTCATTATATATATATAGTTTGATATACATATATATAGCTGATACATATTGGAAATAATCAATTCCTAATTGACCACATCAATTCTTACTGACAACTTTACTGACCACATCACTGACACCAAACTAAGTACAACGACTACTTCGGATTTTCAGTGTGTGTGTGTGTGTGTAGTATGTGTTGTATATAGTAAAGCAGTTAACTTTGCTAACACCAAAAATCTAAAAATAATCATAGCAAATTGACAAACTGGCGGCTGGCGGCTAGTGTTGTCCGACATTATTGTCATTGTCGTCGCCGCCGTCGATTTTGTAGCAAAGTGTGAACTGGCGTCGAACTGGAGACGACCGCTTGAACGAGCACACACGATGTCCAACACAAATGTGTGCATCGGCTAACCGAGCATTCGGTCAGTTCGAGTTAAAATCAAGATTAGCGCAATTTTTATGTCAGCGTACGAATTGAATGTGCTCCATTTTGAAATCGAATAGCAATAGAAACTCAATTCATATCAAATCAGGCCACTTACGTTCCAAATTGTGTCCAACAAATGAACATTCAAAGATTTTCTAAATTCAGGATAGTTGCACCAACCAAAATGTTAGAATTGATTTAATATTTTAAAACACGAGCAAGTTTATACCCTTTCGTCATTAAAATATCCACTGGATGTACCTACATCTGTCATCTTTTTGAAGTTCCTAATTAAAGCAAAACAACTTCAGTTGACAGCAGTTGCTTCGCACATACAAAGAACAATAACAAGAACAACACAAACACGTCTCAGAATTAGGACAAACACTGGCTGCCAGTGCTGCCCGCTTCTTGCTTACACTTCCCATTATTTTGTACACTTACAAGCACTCACTCACAAGCTTCTTTTGCGTTGTTTGCGGCTGCACTGCCTGGTTGGGTGGAATGTGACCCTATGTTGGTACCTACCACTCTGCACACAGTGCGTACATCTTGCGAACAACAACACCAATACCAACAGCAACAACACAAACACAAGCACAAGCACAAACAAGAAGAACAATAACAATAACTAACAGCAAATGTAGTTATGGCCAGGCAATTGTGACAGTTCGACAAGTGCGCGCTGTGCACATGTTACAGGTTACCTAACTTGTCAGTTGTGGCGGAGAGTGAAATTAGCTTGCTGTTGTTTTTGTTGCTGTTGTAGCTGATGTTATCCCTGACATGATTGACATGTTTCCTACGAACGCTGGGCAAGTTAAAGGTAAATTTAATTTGAAACCATTTGGCATTGATTAATTGACAATATCTTCGGGATTTTGCCAGAAGACACAGCGTTGTATTTTGTTCATAAGCGTCAATTTAATTTGACGTTAGATGATGCTGCAAATTGTTTATTTTTCGAATTGGCATCCTTCGGAATTTCTTTAGACATGTGCGACCGTCAAGTAAATTGCTTTTGCTTTTGTTTTTTTTGTTTTTTTTTTGGTTTTATAAATACTTGAAATTATTTTTGACAGAATTTCAAATGATGCAAAACATTTGCAAAACTGTCTGGCGTGCTGTCAGTATTGCAAAGTGTAAATTGTAAAACATAAAATCATCAAATTAGTGAAGGAAAGTTCGAAGCAACATTGAAAAAGAAAAGAAAAGAAACGAAAATTGAAGTTCATGTTGAAATGTCACCGAAATACTTTAAAGTTTTGACAAGCTGAAGTGTGCTTTTTTCTCCATGCTTGGCATAGGACATGGCCTTCATTAACTGGCCTTCAAAAAATAGCTTCGCCATCGTCTTCTTTTTTACACTTCATCCATCGGTCCAAGTGTGTCATTTAAGGCTGGGTCAAACTTGGCGGCACTTCCTGGGGGTAATTGACATTTAAGGCGTGCCTATAATTCTTCTTGACCCTCATTTTAGCTGCTAAAATATGAGTTTCCATAAATATTGGATTAGGATTTCGTAAACTTTACTGCAGACTGAGAGAGAGTTGGGAGGTTCCCTTGCACAAATTGACGAAAATTAAAGCCTTAATGTCGGGGCACTCTAATGTCAACCCTTATAAATTAAAGTTGGCCAAGGTTGATTGTTGCTGACGTTAAGCGAAACACCAAATAACGGCAGCAATAATAATATAAACAAAAAAAGCCCCAAAGAGCCTTAAGAACTTAACAACTCCACAACCCCCGCCCCAACAAAAAAAAAGGGAAAAGCGAAGTGTAAGAAAAAGACCGCTCGCAAAGTAGGAAATATAATAATAATTTGAATAAGAAAATGACGCGAAATGGCCAAAACGCCTGGCTTTCCGTCCTTCCTTTTCCGGTTGATTTCCTTTCGACAAAGTCATGCAAAGTTCACATACCATAAAAAGCTCACCTTGGGGTGTTGTCCAAAACATTTCGTTTAATTGCTTCAACATGCGATTTAGACCCTTTTTTTTTGGTGTGCGATTTTGTATGCAACTTTTCACAAAGTCACAAAACACGCAGCGTGGGTTTTCTGTTTCCATTATATTTTGTTGTTGCGCTGGCGTGCTTTATAACGCTATAAAAGCGTTTATTTACTTTTTAAGTTAGTTTTATTTTTTAAAGGCAGTTTAAAAGGTTCCGTTGGTTTTCAAATATTTTTTAATAGTTTTGCTACATGCTGAAAAAGTCCATTAATACAAAAAGTTAACTGACCGACCACTTTGGCCACTTTTACAATATTGCAAAATGAACAGATTCTCTTGTATTTTTTGTTTGAATTTGCTTTGGATTAGAGAGTGTTTAAATTTATTTGCCATAAACTGTCGCGCCGCCATTTTTGTATAAATTTCATCCATTTGGGTTGTGTGATTTCGATGTAGACCTTAAGTGAGTGCGAACGTTTCAATTTATGCTAATTGAGGACATCACGCATTCGCACATACGAGTAGACACACGTATTCCCCAGTTTCAAATAGTTCGTTAAAATCAAATTAGTAAATCATGCACCCATGAGGTTTGTTTTACAGCAAGTCCCAGTCAACGAAATAAGGTTTAAAATGGAGTTTGATTCTTTCTTCCTTTTTTTGTATGAAGTAATCCGAAATTTGAACTTTTAAAAGATCTTAAAAATTAGACTCTCTTAAGGAAAGCCGGTGGAAGAGTAAGTAAATTTGTAGGCATTAGGATTGTGTTCCTTTATGTTTTCCAAACATGGCCTTCTCCTTCACATGCTTTCGAAAGGATTTTTAGATATGCTCCAGTAAAATATCTTCTTTATGAAAGACTGTCAAAAGCAGAACTGGCTCACTTTAATTTAAATAAACTTTTTTGCATTGGGTGTGCGGCTTTCACCATAACTTTGCGCTGGTTAAATGACCAAAGGTCAATGACGTCCCTTTATACGTTTCATATGTATACGCATAAAGTTTACTGAATTGTCGCTGATTATGTGACAATTTGCATTATCGAAAATCAACCAGAAACGCGTCGAATTAACAGGGATCCACGCAAGCGAATTGAAACACCGAATAAATGCGCGCGTGCTTCCGGCAGCGAGGAGCGAACTTTTCAACGGTAAATATTGACATTCGAGTATAGTGTCACGTTTTCAAACGCAAATTTGATTAACTTTTCCAACTGCCTCTTCAAAATGTTTGTATGTATGTATGTAAATTTAAATTAAAATCATTTCATGTACGTATGTATGTATAATACATATGTACATATATTTTAAATTTAAGCGTTTTATCGATTTTGCAATGCTTTACATTTAAACTGACAACTGACAATTTGCGTACATTTGTTTTGTATTTTATTAGTCGGCCCTCACAGGATGGTAAAGCCTCTGCACTCCAGTTCTCTATTGTACTGCTGCATTTCGTTCTTCATGAGCCGGTACATGCGATCGCGTCTTATCAACGTCCGATCTCTCTGTGCGCCCACCAGCTCGATCTGTATCGGTTCAAGAAGTCGATTTATGCCGCTTGCCGCACGTCCAGAATGCTTCTCGGCTCGGTTAAGTGTTGATATCGTATTGGCATCGCTATTATTTGTTTAATAAACATTTTGCATTGTTCTTCATAATTCGATGTACATACATACATATGTACATATGTATGTATGATACATAAGCTGTGATAACTGTACTTACACATTTTTAAGCGAATACATTTCTTCAATATTTTTTCTTTTTAATTTAAGTATCTGTGGAATTTTGTTAAATTTTTAATTCTTTGAGTTATATTTTTGAAATTGTTCTCCAAGTTTACGACATGACATTTTCCATAAATTGAAAACAATTGCAACCGAGTTTTTTTTTATAGAATTTGTGAGTAATATTGTAATAAATACTTTGTTGAATGATCGTATAGGAAAATCAGAAAACGAGGTTTACGAGGTTTACGAAACAAAAACGAGAATAAATGAGAACTCCGTTAATATGTCAAATCAAATTGTCACAGGTCAATTTATGACCTTGGAGGAAAGTCCCGGACAAACTATTTTCGGAAATTATTTTATTTTGCCGCTGGCGTTGCCGTTTCGTTTGGCGTAAACTGTTTTGCGATTGGAAAACGCTTTTAAATCGTTAATCAGAAAGCGATAATTTTAATTTTGTTTTTTATCAACGGTTTTAAAAAAATAAATCGTCGAAGCGTGGAAGTCAAGTAACAAGAAATTGTTAAATGAAGCGAATTTAATTGGTTTGTTTAGGGACCGCAAACGACTTTCGTGGCACAAAGAACGTGTTTGTTTGTGTGTCTGTTTGTTTGTTTGTGTTTTGCGTGTGTTGTTGATTTTGTGTGTGTTACAGTTTAGCTGACAACGCATTTTGCCATATTTGCCAGCGGAAAACATTTTAAGCCTGTTTAATATGCGCACAAGTGAGACGAGCGCGACGAGTGAGAAGGGCTTCAGAGACAGCGACAGTGACAGTGACAGAACGCGACATGTGGAAGTCACATCATGAACAAAAGTGTGACTTGCCTGTTGTTGTTGTTGTTGTTTTTTTTATTTAGAAAACTTTTTTCTTGTTATTTTTTGTGATAAGGGGAATTATTACTTTTATCATATCCATTACTGAATTTTTTTTTAGCGATAACAATAAAAATCAACAAAAAAAAGAAAAGCGTGTAAATTTGCACAGGAAAGTTCTTCTTTACGCCACATTTTATTTAACTTAATCCTAAGTCGAGAATTTTTGATATTAAAAAAAAAAAATCTCGCTCGCGTGAAAAACAATGAAAATACAAAAACTTGATTTTGCTTTTGTTGTTATTGATTTTGGAAAATATCGTGTTAACATGCCAAAACGACGCATCTAAAATTATTCAAGTGTGAAAAGAAGAAGAAAAATGCGAACAAAAGATTCGATTGTAAAGAATGCTGAGCTGCCTTAAATGCAAATTACCATAAAAAATGTGGTCCTTATTACGCTCACACACATTCATTCATACATACGTACGCACATACAAACGTACGTACGTACGTATGAACGTATGGAAGTGTGTAAACATACATACACAAATACGCACACAGAAATACGCCGAAATTCACTCACGCATACGTGATACGCCTACAAAGGTTGCGCGCGTCGAAGTCACAGACAAATGTTGACTTTATTCATCTGGAATGCGAAAATTTGTGTACCCTTTGGGTACTTGCGACGTACAGTCACACGATTTGAAAATCATACAAGGCATTTAAAAATCGTCTTCAGCACATTGACAATTTACCATCGTAATAAGTTCATGTAATAGTATTAATAAAAAAGTCTCAGTAAATGTTAACCTTTATTTTATAAAAATTTTAAAATACTTTTCGATTTCGCGACAATTTATATTCAAAGATTTGTATTTATTATTTGTATGATCTTCTTTTTTTGTCTTGTACTGTAGATGCCAGTATAAACATTTCAATTTTTGCAATGTTCAAAGGTTACCCGAAAAGTTAAACAAGTTCATCAGTTGAAGTGACTAAAAAGTATGTGAGAAAACGAACGAACGAACGACATACAAAGGTACTTTGATAAATTTAATATTTTCGGCTTGAACTTGTAACAAAAAAAAAATAAGTAAAAAAAGTTAAAAATAAAAGTAAAAATAAAAATAAAAAGAAGAACGTAGACGACATAATCGTAAGATTAATCACAAGTTGTCATTGATGCCAATACAAGAAAAAATACTGTGATAATTCTTTTCGCTTTGTTTCTTTTGCAAAGAAAACGTAGACAAAATATTCGCTCTAATCCTGACATAAACGCTCGATATGCTTACTTGGTTTTCAACAATTAAAATAAAGTTGATTTTAATGAGGTTCGATTTGGAGCGTTTTCGCGTTTCTGCGTTGAGTCCTTAACCGTTGATAACATTTTCCAACCAAACGTCAGGATAATTTGTTAGTGGTAATTGACGTTTAATTCATTTTGTCTCTTTTTTTTCAATTAACAGTTTAATTGATAATTTTAAACAAATTCGGGTTGTTTTTTATGGTTTACAAATTAAAATATATTTTTGATAACTTGATGCGTTCAGCCAGATGAGTTCGAGATACACACTTCAGTTTAAGAAACCTCATCTGAAACAAGATATAAACCGATGTGTTTCAATTTAACAAACAAATTTCTACGTTTTTCATAGCGGTTTATTGTAGCCACACACTCGTACGTTATTCGTATACACTTAGTCGTTCCCTTTTGGGCTTAATTGAGTGCCTCTTGATGTTTTAATTAAATTGCTTGCAAAAAAGCGAACATCAAATAAAACAAAAAATATAAATAAACTTAAAACTTTTTTTCCATTTTTTAGGGTGCGTTTTAGGTGCGTTCTGCTAAGGAATAACCACCCGAAAGCGTTCTTGTACTGTTATCAAAGGTAACAAGGCCGGCCTTAGGCTTGATTTTTTTTGTACTGTTAGCCAAATGAAATTAAATGCCTTTTATTATTTGTAACTGAAAAAAAGTTATAATAATGAAAATAAAGTCAAATAAAAAAACAGAAAAGAAACGAAAAGGACTCAGTAAATTATTCATTAAATCAAAAGCGAAAAATCCCTTAAACCACTTCAAGGTACAAAAAAAAAACAACAACAGCAGCAAGAACAACCCTTTGGGGTATTATACGAAGGAATTCTACAAAGAATTTTCACTTTTTGCTAGTATGGACAACAACAACAACAACAACAACAACAACAAAGTCCGCTTTTTTAAAGAAACGACAAAAGAATTAAATTGCTTAGCTTGACATATTGCCGAAATAAATGAAAGCGAAAAAAACTTGACTCAAAGCGTTCAAAAATAAATTAAACGCAACATAAATTAATTAAATTTCATGGATGCGACTGGCCACTGGCCACGATCCTTTCGAGAATTTCAGGTATTTGTTTTTACAACAACAAAATAGAAATACATTTAATTACTCTTGTACAAATATATTTGCATGTATGCAGATTCGCATTTTAGTGCCAAAATACAAAAGACGCCAATTAGAGTCGCGGGATCAGGAGTTTACTTGTTAGACCTTTAGAACTATATTTGAGATAATTCAATTTTATTTAAAAATATCGTTACAACTACACACACCACGAAATAATCACAAATGCAACATTTTTGACGTGACTTCTGTCAAATGCCAATTTAAAACATTGTTCCGGCTACCTTCTGGTTTTGTACTTTAGTTTGCTAAAATGCTGCGGGAATTCATTCCAAATCTGCTTTTTAATCTGGCAAAAAACTTGAAAATTGCATTTCTAAGTCAAAAGTTTCTTTTTTGGTTGTTTTGGCGAGTTTTGTGACTGACTGACTGACTATGGTGATTTTTGAGACTCTTGTCATTTTTTGTTTGTGAGTCGAATCAGTTTTGTTTCGGCTGAGTTTCGACTTGCGACTGCAAGCTGCTGGTTCTTTTTGTTGTTGGGCCCCTGCAGCAGCAAAGCAGCGAATACAATTCGCAACTGGAGCGCAACTTTTTTTTTGCTCTCCCTGCTGCCGATCTGACTTTGCTTCGAATTACTGGATTCCAAATACCCCACTCGCTTGTCGAAGGTTGCTTTTATTTGTTTTCAGTTTGCATAGCCCGGTAAAAGGCGTGGCATATAAACCATGCTTTCACAAAGTTATCAACTTGAAATTTTTCATTTTAATAATTCTCCATGTAATTTATTTTCAAATGCAACGCATTTGAGTTTCGATAAATTGCTTAGTAGTTTTTTCTCTCACATCATTTTGGCTGTAACAAATGCCAAGCATTTGTGTTGGCGCTCGCAAAATACCGCCGTAAACTATTTTTGACATTCTGCAAGGAAGGATTTATTTCCTCCTTTTTATTTTCCATTTTGAATAAGGCCAAACTGTCATTCTGCGCTGCTTGATGTTCTGGCTTAAACGTTTTTGATGGTATTTCGTTTGGTTTACGACTTAAAACAACAATTGACAATTGAGAGTATATACATATAAATATTTGTTAGGCTGTTGTGTTACTTTGTATCAATGTACCAATTTATATTGAGAATTTCTTTTTATTAATTAAATCTTTTAAATTTAATTAAAAAATATCCTAAATTTCGAATTTTCTAAATTTTCCGATTTATTTATTTATCAATACTCTCCCAAACAAAAGTTGAATTCACGAACAACTTTTAGGGGCAATTTTCATTCAACGATTTAAGAACTTGAAAACTTCTCGGAAGCGCTTGTCACATTGTTCACTCTGCTTAGAGAATCGCCAACAAAAATGTCATCTCTCGTCTTTTTTTTTGTTTAAGAAACTTTAAAACATGCGGAAAATGCAGAAAGGGAAGAAGCTAAATTAAAAATGTCAGAACCGAAAGTGCACAAAGCAAATAAAGTAAAAGTAAAGCGAAAGTAAACGTTAACAACCGGAAAATTAAAAAAAGTTTACATTTTAATTTATGTAAGTTTACATTTGTGTGCAAAAACCAACTATTCATTTACTTTTTGCTTTGCTGACATCTCTTCGATTGAAAAGAATTCAGTCCTGTAATCATTTTTATTGATTTTATTATTGAAATGTTAGTCAAATATTTTTAATGTTATTTTTAATTTTTCAGTTTCTTTCAAGTCCGACTTGGATCCTGCGTTGAATGTGTGGCAGAGCTTGTAAGTTCTGTTTTTTCAATTAAAACAGTTGCACACATTAATATATACATATATACACACACGGAAATACATACATACATACATACATACATACATACATACATACATACATACATACATACATACATACATACATACACCATATATGCAAGTCAGTTGAAGGATGTCATTGGCGCGCGCGTTTAGGTTGGCACTTAGAGCGTGGTTCGCGTTGAGAATTGCCATAGCTGACGAAACCGAATTCCGAAATATGAAACTAGTTGCTCCAACAAATTCTGATGCAGCTGAGTCGCGGCGTTGACAATTAAATTAGAGGCGACGAGTGCCGTGCGAGTGCAGCGCTTAAAGTTTTCGCGCTCGACTCGGAATTTTGTTTGCATATTTTACGAAACAAAACAAAAATGAAATATTTATGAGTGCAAGTGGGTCATCTAAACTAAAATATGTTAATGGTAAATACTTGGATGCGCTTGTGTAGATTCTGTAGGGGGCGGGGGGGGGGGTAATCATTAGAAGCTGGATTCATAATTATGAACAAAAATTTAGATAAATTTTATATTACCAAAGAAAATAAAAAAATCCAGTTTAAGCTTCACAACTCCAAAGATAATCCAATGTAGAGAATTCGAGTATCTGCATCAGCATTAGCATGACCAGTGACCGTAATTGGCTTAGAACAATGAAATGACAACGAAAATAGCAACTGCGTAGTGGATTATTCCTAAGATACTAAATGACTTTATGCTTAACAAAGGACTGTTCTTCTTCTTCGCCTTTTCCTTCGTTCTGATTGTTCGCAGAAAACAAAGCACAAAGAATTTCAGTTATTAAGGAATTCAAGGATGTCGACATTCTGGCAGCTTCGGCGCCACATGAAAAGTGGACATGTGCTTCCAATCCAATCCGAACCGAAAATTATCAACAAAAGTTGATATTGAGCAGCAGCAGTAGGAGAAAAACAAAAGCAAAAACAAAAACAAAAAGAACAAGGATACAATTTGTGGCAGCAACAAAGTAGCAAAATTATTAAAACAAAGCCAGCAGCAACAAAAGAGCCAGCTACAGAAAGGGGTAAGCATGAGGGCAACTGCAGGGCCAAAACTGAGCAACAGCAATACTTTTTGTGTTGTCTTGTTTTGCTGTTAACCAAACAGAACAACAACACAGCAACAAATTGGCCGAAATTGGCAACATATGCTCTTGCAAACATTTTCATTTCTAGTTTAAATTTTCACCCGAAGCAAGTGAAAAATTAACTGAATTTTTAATGGAAATGCCAAACGAATGAGGGTACCCAAGTAACAAATATCAGCATTCAAATTTCATATCATATTCATTTTTTATCACAAAGTTACAATGATAAACAAAAATTATTCTCTCAATATTTTTAAATTCTCATAAGTAATTTTTAACATTTAATTTAAGAAATTGTTTTTAATTGTCACTTACGTATTCAAAAGGGATGAAGATTATCATCCCTTAGAAATGACATATTTTGATTTAATTATCACGAAAAATATCAGTGACAAGTCAGTGAGCAGTGCCGGCATCAACATAGCAAACGCTTTTGCTCAGGTAACTGAGATTACTCGTTGTGATAATCAAAAGCAGAAGTTGTTTGAAATAGTAACTTAAAGTATAATTTCCTTTATTTTAATTTGATATATAAAACTGATCGCAGAGAAAATTTTATTTGGTACATACCAAATTTAATCATCGCAACAATGTGATGATATAGTGATGAACCGATATGAAGGCGTGGCATACTTAATTCCGCTCACGTTTTGGTTGGTTGTCGATAGTGATGATATGCATGTCAAGTATCGCCGCTCTCCGACTAACAAAAACAGAATTATGACGCTTTCAATGTGGGTTTAAGTACATACTTGTCGGCGTAGTAAGTGGGCGTGACAACTATTTTTATAGTTTTATGACTTTTAGAAACATTAAAGTATACGTGAACCGAATTTCACGAATTTCCGTTCAGTTTTCAGTAAATTTATTTAAGAAATCATAGTTTTGTTGTTGTTGTTGTCAAATGTCAAATATTGAGAGTTTCCATCTTAACTGTTTAGTCGAATTCAGTTAAGTTTAAGGTTTGATAATTTTTTGTTTTTAATAATTATTTAGTAAAATGAAAAATGGGCAATTTTTGTTTTTTTGTTTATGTTTTTCTTTCTGAGGGATTTTTTAAATTGATTAATGAACGCCTGTGGCGGGCAACGGTACAAGGGCAACTTGACAGACATTTCGACGCGACAATTTTTTGCGTGTCGCCGCTACCTAATGAGCTGTCAAATTAAAAAGGGTCCCTGTCGCGCGCGCCAACAAAATGGCACACAGCACAAAAGAAAGCAACACGCAGCACTCAGCTCAGATAAGTGCGAGTACAAATAGGCGAGCAGCGAGCAGCGAGCAGGAGTAGCGGCGAATAAAATATGAAATCGTTCCATAAATTTGTTCGTTCAGTCAAAACGAGAAACGACGAATTACACAAAATTTTACTTAAGCCTACTTTTAAAATGGATTTATTATTTACCTGTCTGTGCCTTACGCCCACCAAGAATGGCAACTCTCGCTTTAATTAATCACCTCAGTTCAGTTCGGTTCGGTTCGGTTCGAATTGCCTGGCAACGTTCCACGACATATTCTTTCTGTTGCTAGTGTTGCTACTGTTGCTGCTCCTTGATGCTCCATTCTTGCCGCTGTTGTTGAGTATGAATTTTTGAAAGGCACATTTCAGTGTGTTCTTCGTTCGACGTTCAGCGTTGTCGGATGAGCGTTAATTGAAAATGTTCTGGTTTGAGGAACTTTTTTCGCTTCGGCTGATGGAAGTGGCTGACTGGACGTTTGCCTGCGGTCAATTGAAGCAGCTGATGAGCGAAATGTGGATAAATTACAAACTTCGAACTTAATGAGTTTTTAATTTTGTACTTGTACATGTGTCCAACAGATACTCGTATCTGGAATAAATTTAGTACACGTTTGCGGTTCTAAAAAGTTGCTTGGAGTAGTATTCGAAATTAATTGAAAGAAAACAAAAACAGAACCCGAGACTCTTAAGAACGCCCAAGTTTCATCGCGAGGAATATTCCTTAATGGTTCTCCTCTAACGACTACATACAATTTTTTTTCAAATTCTAAATATGCGGTCGAAATGCGTTTTGGACCTCCTAAAAATATTATGCCTAGAACTTAAACTTACTTGCTTACGTTTCATTTCGAGTTAGTTCATTTATATTTAAATTGTTTAAGATTTCTACACAATGAAACATAAAAAATATTGTGTTTTATTTTTAAGATGCAACCTTTGGCATTTTTAGTTTTAATATTTTTCGAAAAGCAGACGAAGCGTTCTTTCACGTCGTTGGCAGACAATGGATGGACGCTAGTCGAGCGTGGGCATGTGTGGACGGACAGGTGCAGATGCTGTGACTCCAGGCCGTCACTGTTTGCAGCGATACAAATAAAACGGCAACGCAACATTTTCAACTCGCTTATTTCAAGCTATTAAAAACAAACAAGCAGAGTTGCCTCGCAGCTATTTGCATTCTCTGTTTTTTGTATTGCGATCTGATGTTGTAATATTAAACTTAAAAAAAAAACAGTTTGCGAACGAAAATCATATTATTAAGAAAACAATGGATACTATCAGTTTCCGACTCACTTATTTATAATTTTATTTTATTTAACAGTTTCATGGGTTCACAACTTAAAAAATTAATAAATCAGAAAGTTGCATTAAAATTAAGTTTAAAAGTGTTTGACTTTTTTTCGATTGTTTACTTTAACGAGTATTTACCGTAAAAGTATTCAATGATATTTCTGTTCAATTAAGTTGTAATTATTCTTGATTTTCGGTACTAAGCAACCATAACAACATTTAATTTATCTTACACCACACTAAAGTACAAACACATACACATACAAAATGCTTAATAATGCGTTTGTTAATTTAAACGTGTGCGTGTGTGCGTAACTGTATTTACGCATTGTGAGCCTTATTCGAATACAAAATGCTTGTCAACCGTTCAAACGCAAACACACTAATTCTAGAACAACAACAACAACAAATATATTATGTCACACAAGCCTCATTTGTTCCCTACCACTTGGCTCCATTGACATCGCCGTATCAGAATCGGCCTCCGTGGGAGATGCACAGCGACGACGGCAAAATGAGGCACATCTGAAAACGGATAAGCCGCAGCACAAGCGTTTATCAACGCAATTTCAGCGCCATTATTTATGTTTAATTAATATGCTCCGATGTGTGTGTATGTTTGTGTGTGTATGAGTATGTCAACGAAGATGCTGACACAATACAAATAGTGCATTATATTCTGTTATATGTGTATGTAGAGACAATAATTATTATACATATAATGTATGTATGTATGTATGTATGTATGTATGTATGTATATAACCTATTTGTAAGGGAGTAAATATGTATGCCAGTGGAAATTGATTAAATACAATATTAGTTCAATGATGTTCCTTGTTGATATTCATGATCTCAAAAGCTTAAATTATGAATATAGAAAAATTAAAAAGCCAGACTGAGCCGTAAATAAAAATCCATTAAAATAAGACAAATAATTAATAGAAAATTGTTCACCAATTTGAATGTCAACCTAATGGCCAAGATGTTTTCCCGCTCCGTATCCACAACACCACAAAAATAAGAATTAAACAATTACATTGACTGCAAATTTACACGCGATCTGGTCTCTTCACAAGTGGTGGCTAAACAAATCGAGCGGTGCTGAGCTGAGCTGCACTCAGCTGCTATTGCGTCCACAAACAAAGTCGCATGCTCGGCCAATTTGTGGTTGACAGTCACGGCGCTAATTTGACAGTTGACAATTGACTTTGGTCAGTCAGAGTTTGTTCAACTGATTGTGGTGCGATAAACGCGTAGACGGAGGTGGTGGCAGCGACGCTGTGGCTGCAAATGACGTCCACATTGCAAATCGCATTTCGACCGTTTGCTTAGTTCGATTTTAATTGCCAACGCAATTTCGGCGGCGCTTTCTGACTTTAAGAGGCAACTGTAGCGAAAATTCAACTACCCAATTAAATCAGGAGAATATTTTACCACTTCGAAATTGTCACGGATTTGATTTTAGCAATTTCATTTATTTCAGTATTGCTATATTGTTATTCACTCGTTTTATGCCAACGTACCAATAGTTTAAAGTTTCATAAAACTTAAAGCTTTTTAATTAGAATTGCATTTAAAATACAATCCTTGATAGATAAAAATTATTTACAAAATTAAATTTTGTTTGTCTAATATTCGGCATAAATTATTGTCTGCTGCATAGCACAGTCCGTCCTTTGTCCTTGTCCTTGGATTTGTTAATTTTTATTTATGTCTGCAATCAAACGGCAACAACATAACTTAACATTTAAAAACAACAACAATAGTATTAAAACAACAACAACAACTCCGAAAACAGATAACATGAAAAATATAAACTTTAATATTTATAATAAACAGAGACAAACAAACACACAAACACACAAAATGGACAACAATCGAACAAAAAATTTACGACCTCGAAGTGGCCAAAAATTGCAAAATTTGAAATCGAACAAAATCGGATAACAAAAGTTGATTTTTTGGTTGCAAGTATTTGGCAAATGCAAATGCCGCATTTAAGCAGATAAATCCGATGGATACGACACGTTCAAATATTTACACAACCTTTTGGCTAAAAGATCAAAAATGCATAAATTATTAAGTCAACATTTAAAGTACTTCGACAAATGTTAAAATAAAATAATGTAAAATTTGCATAAACACGCATACATATGTGTGTGCGTGTGTGTGTGTATTTGTGTGCACTACGAAATGCGAAAGTTGTTTTGTTAAAACATTAAAAGAAAGCTTTTAAAGTGTTTAATGCCTCAATTTGTTTGCGCTCGAGCCTACACAATGAAATAAGTGCGTTAAGGGCTTCTTCATTAGGCACGTATCAGTTTTTTTTTACCGAATTTTAAGCTGAGCTATAATTTGTATTTGGCTTTTGTTGTTTTTCGAATTGTACCTAAAAAGACTTACCGCCTTTCACAAAAAGCGGTAAACGTGATTTATAAATACCGCCTTGTGAAAAAAGGTTGATATGTGAATCCTTTTGCAATCAAGATTTCTTTTTTGTTTTGAATAATTTACTTTCAAAAGCTTTTTTTCACTTTAACACGCACTTTTAAACACACTTTGAAAAATGGCTTTCAAATTGTGTCTGTGTGTGGGTATGTGTGAATGTGAAGATGACACACATAGACAAAATGCAATTTGAATTTTTAATGCATGTGTGTGTGTGTGCGTAAAACTCAAGTTTTACCATTCGAAGGTTTCACGCTTTGCCAATTGTTGCACTTTTAACGAGCAGGCCACGCCCTGCACTTAGTTCAAGTCGCCGCTGTCGCAAAATTGCAAATTTGTCCCGAGTTGTTAATTTTGTCAGTTTGCTGAATTTTCGCAGACTTTTCGTGGTTAGTTACGTTTGCTGGTCTGTCTGTCTGTCTGTCTGTCTCTCGGCTGTGCTTGTTCCTAATGTCACTTTTGACATATTGACAATTGTGGCTGAGAGAACCGTAACGATTCATAACAATAAAATACTAAAAGGAGCTAAAGGCGATAATCATACATATGTATAATATGTATGATATGTACATACATATATAAATACAAATGTACATATGTATCTCTGGCTGTGCTCACGCCTGGGAAGGGTAAAAAATCTGCAACGCCCACCTAATATGCCCACAATTTTTAACTCGGAAACGCCCTTCAACGGCAGTAAAGTAAAGTGCCGGAAAAAGAGGAAAACAATTCACGATTAATAAATTTTGAACAACTCATTTACTAAAACATATTTCTGCTAACAAAACAACCGACAACGTCGGGTACCATAAGCTAGTATATTTCTAAACTAGAAAAGTTTGTTTTTCGAAACAACTTAAAATATTTTTTTAATTTTTGATCTTACCCCGATAATTTGTTATAGATTCCAATATTTAAAATTCTTCGGTAGTCATTTTTAGTGACTACAATTTCCACTTGGTTAGTATATAAACAACATACAAATATGTATGTATATATGTATGTACTTGTATGAAAACTCTTATATATATACTTCCCACAAAGTCACTCGTAAATTAAAAACACATTTAGTTGTGTACTTATTTGTGTGTGTGTGTGTGTCTGTGTCTGTGTGTGTGTTCTTTCGCATGTGTTTCTACGTGTTTTTTTCTTAATTTTTCTGTTTGGTTTATTTCTTCACAAATTCCACATAATTAAATTTTCTTCAACGTTTCGCATTGAGCAGCGAAAGAAGAAAATAACGAAGCATTTCGTTCGCAACGTTTAACAGGAAACAACAAAACAACAACACAACAACGCAACATGTGTTGGTATCCCGTATCCGTTTGTACGAGTAAGTGTGTGTTTGTTCTTCTTCTTGTTTGCATGTGCGTATGTGCGTATGTGTGTCTGCATGCGTTCGTTTATTTGGAAGAATTTCCTGTTGCCGTTCCGCTGTTCCGCCTTTTTGTGGTTTGCGCAAGTATTTTTCCCTCAAGGTAGACAGACGCGAAGAAGTGACATGACAAATGCTGCAGCGCATTCCAAATAAAGCAAATTTCCACTTTCCAAATGCGACAGACATAATTTATGAAATTGTCTTTGGGCTCAATTGCAGCAGATTCCCGTAGGAAAAATCTGGAATTTTTCTTTCGAAAATTCGAAATCTTAAAATTCAATTCAATTTTGAAGATAAAAATCAAGTGAAACATTTGCTCAAATAAGCGGATGGAAAAATCAGAAGTGTTTGTTGTAAAGTCAGTTAAACAAGTTTTATACATTCCGAAATTTGCGTTCTGCCTCGAATATTTATACAGTATCGAAAAAAAGAATTGAGTCTTTATTTGATCACACCTATTTCTGAAAGTGGGCGTTTAATTGGTCCAAACACGCCCATTTGATATTTTAGGAAATTGTTTATGGAAAAAATAAATCATTAAATAATTGCTCGACTTGCAAGAATTTTGGTGCCTAATTGTGCGTGTGTGCGTTTCTATTCGTAAATGAGTGCGTATGTATGCGTTAATTAAAGTGCAAATTAATTGCAAAGCACACAGCAAACGAAATCTAAGCGAAACCTCAAAAATGTAATTAATGCCAGAGCGCCATCATAAAATCACAATACGCCGGGTATTTTAATTTCAATGTCGACGACGGCCTTGACTGCGCGACTGAACGAAAGCAAAGCAAAGCAAAGGGAATAGACTAGAAAAGAGAAGAGAAGAGAAGAAAAGCAGGAAGCCAATTTTAATAGCTCTCTGGCACACACAATTTAACTAATTGGAAACTAAAAACAAATAAATCAAACACGAGTACGTCAATTGCAGTTGGGACTCACTTCCAAGATTAAACTAAAGTTATCAACAAATTTAATTTGTGTTGATTTCCGTTCTTCTTGACAATTTTGCAATGTCATGGTTCAAATCGGGAGGGCAGAGAGTCTTTGATTTTTGTGCTTTTTAGAGTGATAAGAAATCGAAAAATATTTACGAAATTTAGAAAAGAACAGAAAATAATGCGAAGCTATAAAAAAAGGAGAACTTCAACCATTTTGTATATTTAAAAATTTTATAGCGTGCTCAATCAGTACAAATTTTTTGTATGCGCCATATTCAAAACTCGAATAACTCCTTGCTTAAAATACCCAAACAGCTGAGCTTATTTACCATACATACTCTTCGGCAGGCAGGGAGACACACACGCACATTCGTTCGCACTTTATCACTCACACTGCCGCGCTTTCAATCATTCCTGACAGATTTCTCAGCTCAGCACCTTAGCTGACGAGGCGGCAGTCAAGATTTCCGCAATCATACATCACAACTGTCACGAGTAATTGTCAGTGCTGCGAAACCAAATTCCTTTGGGAAAGACCGCCCCACCACCCCACCTTAACCACAATGCCACCTGCGAGAAAAAAAATCCACAAAAGACATTTCACAAAATCAGCGGGGAATAGCGCGTTTTTAGGCGCACAAAAGCCTTTAAGAGCATTAGTACATGCTAACAATACACGCAAATAATTATGGCTCACTTCTGGTGCGAAGGTTTTTCCAGTTTTTTTTTCTTTTAATAGCACGAGTACAGTACAACGAAAAGTTTGTAAATATGTCATTCGTATGTGAAGAAATACGACAATGGAATATTTAATTGGGCAAATTATAAACAAATGACAAAATATCTTAACGATAATGTTAATAAGAATTCTAGCGTATATGAAGTGATTTAGTCCACATTTAACAGAATATTTAAAATAAATTGCACCAGTGATATAAATTGATAGTTAGCTCATTAAATTATTCCTCATTGCGAATGCTATTATGATAATAATATTTATTTATTTATTTATTTATTTACTCTATTAATTATCTTCTATTTTCCTGCTTTTGTTTACTTTTTCATTTCAATGTTATATTATTAAATCGTTCAATCGTTTAATTATTCCATATTTGAAACATTTAATCAGTCAACTTGATATGTATCCAATAAGTTTATCTGTCATTCATTAACGAATCGCGCGCTAATCCCAGCGGAGTCAAGCGTTTTCACTACTCTTAAGCTGCCTCTTAGCTTAAGCGCTCAACTGAATGTATTGATTTTTGATACTCACATTCATTAAAATATAAATACCAACACACATCTATATATATATAAATATGTATACATATGAACTTGTATTGGTATGTTCAATTAAATGTCTCGCATAATTTCCTCGTGGCACGCGGCGGCGGTATCTCTCGGTCGCTCGGCGTGCGTTATGAGTGCAGCTGACAAAGATATGCAAAAATGTCCACACAAAATGTTAACATAAAAAACGCGATCAACGCGAGTACGAGTATTTATGAGATATTATGCAAATACTCGCTTAAATTTTGATGTCGTTAAAAAGGGAAAAGAAAATAAAAGAAAATGAAGAGGAAAACTTTTTCGCAACACTGCTTAAGATTCATAAAGAAACTTGGAACAAAAATGTAAATCTTCTTTAGAACGCTTCAACGAAACTTTTCGAAAATTATCTTTACTCGTACAAGAACACACACACACACAAGCAGAGCAATCGCAAAGTGGCTGGCGCACCTAAATAAATACAAGCACATTTTTTTTGTGTTCTTTGCTATAAACTTAATCCCAGCAGCCGCACTTAAACCAACCGTTCATACACTCGCTCATATCAAACATTTTGAGCGTGTGTGCAAATGTGCGCTTGTGTATGTGTGAGACGGCTTTGTGGTACGCCAAAAATCCTGCAAAAGTTTTGTAATCCTTTTTCATTAAAATATGTCAACAACTTCCTTCTTCCTGTTGCCCTTCTGCCCTGCTGTCCTGTTGCCAACAACAATGTTTCATTGCTTTATGTCAAAAGTGCTCTTAACCCTTACACTCCGACATTCTAACACTCATTCTTTTATGGTCTCGTTTTTCTGATTCGGACTGGTGCAGGGGGTTGTTGTCCTGGTGACGCCCTAACTTTAAATTGAATTTAATTTAAATTGCAAATGAGGTATGCGATTCCTTTCATTCTTCTTCTTTCCTTTACTAAAAGTGTTTCGAGTAGAATTTTCCTTATTTTCAAGATAAAATTTTGTCTCGTTTCAGTTTCTTTTGTGGAAATTCATTTGTTGTTTGTATTTTTTATATACTGCATATTAAATGTTTATTTTGAGTGTGTGTGTGTGTGTGTACGTGCACGTTTATTGCTCTAGATATGCAACTAACATAATTCGCTGCACTGCGATCAAATTTTCATTGCAATTGTTTAGTAACGTTTTACATCGGATCAAATTATTTTGCAGGATTTTTATCAGCAGAATTTCGTGTTCAGCTCCTTTTGGGGTTTCTGTGCCGTTTGCTTGTATGAGTAAAAGACCGCATTTGTATTTTTTCGAAACAGTTTATCCATAAGAGCAATAATGACATAAAACAAAAACTCGATAATTACTTTGGAAATGATAATGAGATATCTGGTTTTGATTTAAAGCTCCTCAGAAGTATAAAATTTTTATCCGAATTTGAGATTGGAAAATAATTCAGTCCGACTCATAAAAAGATTTCAAGATCGAAATATTTTTTTAAATATAATTTTTATACAATCGATTTTAATGAAATTGTGTTTACAATTAATATTTATATACGAGTAAATGAAGAAAAAAAGAAACGTTGAAAAAAACACGCTGAAAAAAAGAGCTAAACGCAAACTCAAACGCTGACAACTTAAAACAAGAAGAAGCAGCTGTCATTTCGGCTGTCAAAAACATTTTCGCCTTTTCAGCGCAAAAACTCGCTTTAAAAATATTCCGCCACACACACTGAAGCACATTGTGTTCTAGTGTGTGTGTGTGTGTATGTGTGCATTTACAAAAAATAATGCTTTTTCTTTTTTTTTGGTTTGTCGTTTTTATTTTATTTTAGCATTTCATTTAGACAAAGTGTTAAAATGCAACATCGGCGAAAAATCATTCGCCGCATTCGCGTCATATCAATAAAATTAAATTAACGAAACAAAAAAATAAAAGAAAAAGAGAAAGAAAAAGATAAAAGAAAACAATCTCAAAATGAAAAATGAAAAATATTTTGAAAAATATTTGTGGAGATTTTTCATCTTGTGGCACGAATATTTCTGCGCATAAATATTTATGGTTGCTGCATACATGCCAAAAGCAACACCAACAAGAATAACAACAGCAACAACAACAACAACAAAAATAGAGCAGCCACCGCGCGCCACTGCGATTTTTAATGCGGCGGCATTCAAGCTCGCAAAAATCCAAACAAATTTTCCGCCGCGCGAAAAAGTTAACTCAAATTCGAACCGAACCAAATCGAATCGAATTTGAATCCGTTTCGAATCCGACAAGTTATGTAAATATTATTTTTAGCTGACAAGGCGGAAATCTTAATTCGTTTTGTGTTCGATGGCGACGGCAGCGGCGGTGGATGGCGTATTTGTGATTGTCACCTCCCGCCCCCGAGGCGAACACAGTCACACACAAAATGTGGCATATCGAATAATCGGAATTTTTTATTTCCTGATTTAATCATTACTTAATCGAGTTCAAATCAATAATTGTCAAAGTACAATTGAAAGTCTGCTGCTGCTGCTATTTAAAGCTTTCGCTCGAATTAAAAAAGCTCATATCGAATTTGTTGTTTTGTGGGGAAAATATTCTAAGTGCATTTAAAAAATTGCGTTCTCGTTGCCACATAAAAAAAACAAAGGAAAAAAAACAATTGCAATAAATAAAATTCACCTATTACTTTTATGATGTTGTTGTCGTTTTTGTTCAGCTTTTCGCAATCTAAAACCTTTTCATGTCGTCTCATTGCGCTGATTTTGATATCATTTTCCACTTGAGAAGCGATTTCACGTTAATTCGCCACTTTCGGCTTGAGTCGTCGAGGCGCTCCCGCCGCCCCACTGACACGGGGGCGTGTCAACTGTCGTTTTCGCGTCGTCAGTCGCATATAACTAAGAATTTCTTGCTGTGCGAACTGAAATAATTGGGTTGGCTTTTAATTTATCTAAGTGAATTGGTTTCGTGTGTCAAAGCAGATCGCGCAGGGTTACCACAGAATAACACGACAAGAAGAAAAACACCAAAATCAAATAACAGTAAAACAAAGTAAGGTGCCAGACAGACGCCGCTTCGTCGTCGCTTTGTCGTTGAGATACATTTGTATCTCTCGTTGAATGCGATTGCGAATGCGAATGCGTTGTCTTTGGCGTTTTCTTTTCTTTTCTTTTCTTTTCTTTTCTTTTCTTTTCTTTTCTTTTGTTTTATTTTCTTTTCTTTTTGGCTATGGCTTTGCTAATTTGCGTTATCTCCTGCTCGACACATTCAATGAATTATTAATTAATTTATTAATTAATTAAATGAAGTGGTTTATTTTGTTCATAACGCGGAACAAAGGCAAACCAAAATGATTTGGGCTCATGCTGCTGTGCAAAAGCCGAAAAGGTGTTATTGACCGCTGACTTTGATCACATCCTAAGCAGTGTCTCAGCTTTATTGTAATCTTTTCAGGTCACTCTTTTCTGTTGTTTATCGAATCTTTGACACAATCGGAACTGAGTTTCTATTTTTATTTTATGTTTATTTTTTGGTATTCTCAATGGGCATAATTCATTCAATTTACTACAAAGCTAATTCCGCAAATCTCTTTAATAATAAAATTAGATACTTTTCTGAAATGTAAAAATAAAGAGGGCGACCAACTTAAGCGAAGCAGACAAGACCGAATCGTTAAGCAGCTTTATAACTCCGACCCGCCTAAAATCCAACATCACAAACATTTAACAAAGCAAATAAATTGCAGGCCACACAGTCGAACAAAGAGAATATATATGTATATATATATATAGAAAGCAATAAAAACTGACCTTAAAGCCCACGCAAAATAAATATGAAAGTTTAAAAAGAAAAATGGAACCGACGACTTTGCAAAAATTGAACGTCGCAAATTTGCGGCGCATTAAATATGAATCGATAAACCCGGCAATAAATCATAAAGTAATCGACTGCGGGTGCGACCCGCCGACAATCGTCGCTGCTGCCCTCAATGACTATAACGAGTAGCCAGAGCCGTAGACAGAACACGACTGCCAAGGGTTGGACACTAAAACCGACATTTCAAATGTATTTCATAATTGTAACAACAATAACAACAACAACACATTTTCTAAAAAAAACTCGTTTTATAAAAAATCCACTTTTCTTTTTAATTTTTTTTTCGTTGGGATACGTTGCTGTAGAAAATAACAGTTGGCAACATTTTCGCCGCTTTTCGATGTCCCTTTAAATTTGTAAAAGAAGCAACTTTTTTTGTGTTGCTGCAACGGGCGAAAGTGAAAGTGGCGACAATGTTTCAAAGTTGTTGTTTTCAGGAAGCAACTAACTCACGTGGGATTTCTATTTATGTTGCCTCCCTCCTCTCGAACATTTGGAGAGGAGGCAACACTGGAAGCTTGCCACTTTGTTTCTTCCCTGTATCTTTATCGTTTGATTTTTTTGCCTTCACTAAAAACTGAAAGTTTTTTCCTTTGTTTTATTTGTTGTTTTCATTAAAAGTTTTCCGAAAGTGTAGTTACTTTTTCGTTTTGCAGCGGTGCCACCTGTTTATACATTTAAATTTTTTTACACTTGGTTCGTGAGCGCGTGCGAAGCAAACAAAACAATAAATTTACGCGTAAAGTGCGGAGGAGAGGTGCGGATGTACGTTTCCTTTCGTTAGTATTCCAAAGTCAGTGGCGTAGTAGCGTTTACAATGTGTTTCACCCCTCAGCCTCCATCAATCGGAATTTCCATATGAATGTTATTTTTTGTTTCTTCCTTCCTCCATTGTCGTGATGTCTTATACTTAATTTGTTATTATCGTCTTCCCGCATTACTAAATCGTACCTACGCTTCTGCTTGGAGAATTTGTGTTTTTTAATTGGAAATTATGACAGCAATAAAAGCTTAATACGAAATTGTGTTCAAAGTTATTGAACTATAAAGAATTAATTTTGAAGGTGAGGACTTGTGCTTACTTAAATTAATGAGTTAACTGGACGAAAATAGCACTAAAGTAAAAATAAGTTTATATTTAAAGAAGAACTCTTTTAACTTATTCACTAAAAAAAGGAGCAACTATCGATAAATTAACAATTAAGAGCATTTCTCGCTCTCTTAAAACCTTCTTCCTGATTTAACGAAATCCAGTCTCTCAGTTCTTTCCTTTGCCTTGCCCTCCTAAGCCGTTGCCAATCTGCTAGTCAGTTCAGTGCAGTGCAGTGCAATGATGAGCACTGAAAAGTTCCTCAGCTTCCGTTGCGAAACTTTTTGAATTTCATTAAAATTTACTTAAAACATGGCTGAACTGTTTCGGAGAAGCGAGAAGCGTCTTTGATGTGTTTCAAGCATCGTGCCTTACCTTCTAAGGTCAACGAGTTGCAGGAGGCGACGATGCGGCATTAAAAAATCGTTAAGTACATTCAACCAGTGTTGCATTGCGCAAAAGCATACCAATAAAAATCTAAAGATTCGTGGTTGAAATGGAGATTGTTTAGGGGTTCGGGGTTCTTGGGGAAATGGTTCCCAGTTTTTAGGGTCCTTAATGGTAACATTTTTGTGAATTATTATGGTTGCCCTGGCAGGCTCTTACTAGGTTATCAGTATGGTATGTTCTCGATAGGGTATAAATGATTTAAGTTGAGTCTTGGTGTTGTCCCCGTAAGGAATTCTATTATGGGTCCATTTGCTTTGAGATGATCGGACATTTTGTTTAACGGTATTTAAATGTTGTAAATAATTTTATTCGTGCCTCAAAAATGGGTCCAAAATACGTGCTTGAAAATTTTAAGCTTTTTTTAGAAAACCTTGACAACAATTTTCTACAAAAAATCGGGAACTGTTAAGTTTGCTGAACTCTTGAATGCACGAGCCGCAACCAACTGCAACTAGTGAAATAAAAAATTCACAACAACAAAATACTATATAAGTATCTTTCAAATTCATGCCAGCGAAAACAAAAAAAATGTAATTAATTAAAATCTAAAGCGTCGCAAAAAGTATCTTTGAAATGGATTCACCTCACTTTTCCAATTTGTCCATAAAGAAAAGTTTGCAAAATTTTAATCAGGCCATACAAAAATGAACTTCAACTGCGCTTGTATGGAATTTATCTGGTATTGCGCACACTTTTTTTACCCTGCGCCATCTGCGTACCGAAGGGTATGCTGAGTTTTTTCTTCTTCTAATTGTAACGGCTACAAGGAGGCGTGATAGTTATGACAAGATATATGTATATATATATATATATATAATTGATCAGCGCCAAATTTTGAGTCGATTTAACGATTTCCGTCTGTCTCTTTTTACTTAAAAAAAGGGCGTGAACAAATAATAGAGACATATAGCACATATGTGCTAAAAGAAGCACATTTTTTAGTGTCTTTAATATATCGGAGGGTATTTATTCTGCGGCATAACCGAAGGTAATTCGAATTTTTATTTTTACAAAATTAAAAAGGAACGAAGCCTTCTTTACAATTTCACTAAACATGAAAAATAAGAATGAAAGAATGAAAGAATACAACATTGGATGGTTTGACGAATTGATGGATAAATGGATGGATGGATACCTTAATTTCCTGTCATGGCGACGAAGCGTTGTGCACTAACAAAATATTAAAATATTAAAAAAAAATAGAAACAAACCCACTTTTGCCACTTGGTGATCATTTTTCCGTTAGACCGACAAATGTTGTTGTTTTATTTGCAAATTTCTTAAATAAACACTCAAAGTTTTGTGGCTGCCGTAAGCGGATCAAAAGCTATTCGCCGAATGTCAAATTGTTGCACGTAGCAAATAACAACAGCATTAACGGAAAAAAGCGCCAAGTAACACGTTCATTTGGAATTTTCAAATTGACAATAAAAGTCATCAGAATTATAATAAAATTATATTTAAATGCAAATGACGCAGTAAGACGCAATTTTTGTAACTTCTGCTGGGGAAGCATTAAGCCACGCCATGCCGCTGGAAAATGTAAATTGAGCACGAAAACAGGGAAATTGTATTTGAAGTCAACAACAACAATCTCTATTGAAAAATATTGTACTAGTTAACGTGGTGTGCGTGTGGTATGAGAAAATGTCAACTTCCCCGGAACTAAATTTGAATTGACTGCTCGAAGGTATTCGTGAGATGAAATACAACAAAAATTATGCAAATACGTCCTGCATGCGAAAAATTCGTAATTTCAAAATTTAAAGTTCGTTTATTATACGCATTATTTAAAAATAATGACTCGAACAAAAAATTAATTAGGGAATTGAAATGTGTTGGAAATCGCATGAGACGTATGAGTAATAAAATATGTTTGTGCATAAGATCAAATTTATTTTATCTCTTCCGTTTAAATCATAAATTGCAATGAAAGTATTTTAATTGCATTAACCAATGCCATCAAATCTGTTCTATTGAATTTTTAATTGCAGTATTTTGTGAAAAATTACTCATACGTCGAGTAGTACAAAAACAAATTTAATACTCATTAAAAAGGGTTTGAAAAGGTTTTGCCACATTTCTGCAGTCAAAAGCACTTTTAAGTGTTGACCATTAATCCTTTGGGCAGTTGCAACTTGTGACTTAAGCCGCCCTTTGACAAAACCAAACCAAACCGAATGAATTTGGCGCGCGCTTAAAACGAAAATGCTGTCAAGGTTTCAGCAGACAACACGACAAGCCGCAAGCGCCACTGCAGGCAGACGGACGGGCAAGATAAAACGTAACAACAATAACAAAAAACCTGAGAGAAAAACTTTAGAACGTGTCACACACACACAAAAACACAAACACAGACACAGACACGCCTCATAAATGCATTAGGCCAAATGCGATGCTGATGCTACAAAGTAATGTGCCACAGCCACAACTGCAGCAGGATGCGGCATATAAAAGCACACACACACATACATGTGCAGCGCCGAAAGGAAGTAAAGTACCCAAAGCTGTAAAGAATTTGCATTTTTATTAAAAAAGTTGGCTTTTGTTTTCGTGTGCATCCGAAAAGCAAAAGTTTTTGCTTTGAAAATTTGCAGATTTCGAAATCAGGACTTCCCGATTCTTCAATAGGCAAAAAAAAAACAAACAACAACAGCGACAGCATAAAAGTATCGCCTATGTGTGTGTTGTTGTTGTTGTTGTTTGTCGTATGTGACGCCATAAATTTTTTCTTGTTGCATTTTCAAATTGTAAAAGATTGAAAGCATTAGCGACGATTTATGACTGCTGCTTAAACGCTCCCGACGCTTGTACGGTCGGTCGGTCGCTCGCACGCATTAACGGAGGCTGACAGTTTAAGTGCAAATTTATGATGTGGATTAGGCGCGATTATTGCTGCGCCTATTTCGGAGCATTCTGTTCTCGCTGCTAATGAAATTTGTCATTTTTGACGGCGAAGACGTCAACGTGGCATTTGGGTTTTCTAATTTATTTTTGAATGAAATTTTTTTAATCAATATTTGATAAATGTGTTTTTGTCTGTCTGCTGTATATATACATATGTATGTATGTAATTGAAAAATATATTTCAGCTTGAATATTGTTTGATTTTTTGTATTTGAATGTGACTCGATTGAACTTAGTATTAAAATTAAAATTGAAAAATTAACTCGATAAATTTTACAGTCCTAAATTTAGACTGAAAATAGCAACAAATCTAAAATGGATAATTTTCAATGACTTTTCACTTGTTTCTTAGAAAAAAAAATGGTTTTCTTTTTGCAAAAGTGAAACTTTGCTGTAACTAAATTAAAAAGTTTACAAGTTTTGTTGACTTTCGGAAGAAGTTTTCAAGTTCCATTATGAAACTTAAACATTTTCTTTTATGAATTCGAATCAACTGAACAACAACAAGAACAAAAAAATCGCAATAACAATATTCACAATTTTTCATTTGAGTTAAATTTGAATTTATTAAAAATATTTACAAGCATTTTTTTAGACACCAAATATTAAAATAAAAGTTGTGAATTTTCATAAATTTGTGCATAAATTAGTTAAAGCTTCAAATGAAAATTTCTCAGATTTACAACAGTTGTAAACTTATCACAGCCGATAAAAGACGTTTGGGAACGCCCTCAGCAAATATTAATAAGAACATTGCAAAACTTCAAAGAAAAGCAAAAGGAAATTGTGCAAATAAGGCGTTGTTTGTTGTTTTTCACATTCCCTCGTTCGGAAGCGAAGGTCGGAGGTGGTAAAAGTGGCAGCGTCTGCGCCTGGTTTACAACTACTATAGTATACGAGATTCCAATATTTGTTAATTTGTTTAAGTATTAGCAATTATGTACTTGAGAGCATACATGGATGTATGGGTGTTTGAGTGTGTGTCGACGTGTATGTGTTTTCGTGTTGTTGACAAACCACTTAAATAAAAAAATAAACATGCACACACACAAACACACGCCAAGTTGTTGTGGCTGCTTTTTGAATAATTGCGAAAGGGTTTTTGGCCATTTTCCTTTGTTGTGGGCCTCGTTGTTTATAAATTTTTGTATTAATATACATTTCAATTAATTTTCAGACTTAACCAAACATTTGGAGTATTTTTAAAAAGTTTTGTTTGTTTGAGTTGGAAAATCTCAAATTTTGAAAAGAGTTTTTTAAATACGTCCTGAGACTGTAGATTTGAACTTTTCTGTTTTAACTAAGTAAGAAAAGTTAATTTCACATTCAGTTCTATAAAATTTGTTTTTGGGTATAAAGAGTTATTCAAAATCAAGTTAAACAGAGAACTAAGAAGAAGCAATAATTTGAAAAAAATCTACATGATAAAAATTGTTTTTTCTGTCATTGCTGGTTGCCAACTCGAAGAAAAATGGCAATAATGGCGAACAAAGATTTAAAATGGCGGAAGTGAGCTTAAAAATATTTCAGTCAGATTCAGTGCCAGCTTGTTTGTAGTTTTTTTTCTTTTTGTTTAACTTGTTTTCTTATTGTGAGAATTACTACCAAGAATATTTGTATTGTTGCTTTTCTTTCATTTCGCGAAAAAGCGAAAAAGCGAAAAAGGTGCATAAATAAACAAAATTGTACAACGGAAGCGGAAAGATAATTTCTAGTTTTATTTTGGCGAATTCTGTGAAAAGCGGGATTTGTGGAAGTTGTTGTTGTTTTGGCAGGATGTGCGTCGAAATATTCTCAGATTGCTTTTTGAGAAAGCGAAAAATGATTTATTTAAGATATAAAAATGTGTTTGTAAATTTTTAATAGTTTCCGTTCTGAATGAAATCGGAAAAGCGTTTATTGCAATTACACATGCATACACACACACACATACAAACCAGCACAATGCTGCACACACTCAAAGTGCAACTAAATGCATTTCATGCAAGTCGGCCATATTTAAATGGAAAATGTCAGCCATTCATAAAGCCAAGGAGGCAAGGAGCAAGCAGGCAGCAGGCAGCAAGCAGAAACTGTGCTCGTGCTCAATGAGGCTCGTTCGAAAGGGTAAACAAGTTAAAAAGTTCTGATTTTACAGCACAAAAGAAATCTCTGTCTGTCTGTGCGTCTGTGCGTCTGTCTGTCTGTCTGTCTGTCTGTCTGTCTGTCTGTCTGGCAGTCTCATTTGTTGAATTTCCTTTGGTTAGACAAGAGAAGAAGTCGTTCTCTCAGCTGTGGCACACTTTTGCAAACGCTAAGTGCACTTTTCACACTTTTTCACACTTCATTTGTGTGGCAAGCGCACATCGGAGGCTCTTCTCATGCATTGCGCCAAATGCAGAATTTTTCTTTTAAATGGCGGACTTTTATTTGCTCAAAGCAAGCCGATTAAATGAAGTTCATGCGTTATGAGAGAAACTTTTTTCAATTCAAATTTATTCTTCCAATTCAAGTTCTTCTTTTTTAAATAATCCGAAAAATAAAAGTACTATAAACAATTTTATATTTTCTTTTTATTTATTTGAGACTTGTTTTATTTTTATAATAAATAGTTTAGAAATCTGTTATTTACTTTTTTTTTTTGCTGGCGGTAGCGCGCTCCAAGACAGGCAATTGATTTCGTTTCCGATTAGCGGCACGCATTAACCTTGTAAGTGTATGTGCGTGTGTAAATGTGTAAGTGCGCGTACGTGCGGTTTACGCGGGTATTATCATTTTTTCACCCGCCCCCGCCCCCGTTAATGCTTTTTGTTCGTGCGACAAAATTAAATCAAAGCATTGCGAACATTTCAATACATCGGCGTCTTCGCACACACATTCACACACAAAATAAAAGAAAATACACACACGCACAAGATTGTCGTGTTCAATTCAAAAAGTTTTTCATTGTCACTCGGCGGCGGCGGCGGCGGAGGCAATTTCGAAAATTATCGACGAAACGATAAAAGTGATAAAAAGTTCGCGAAATAAACGAGGCCAAATGATAAACAATAAAACAACAACAAAAACAAAATAAATATAAAAACAAATCACAACGCATGACAAACGTGATGAGATGACAGGAGAACAAAAAAGAAAAGAAAAATGATAATAAAGACAGAAAGAAGAAGAAAGAACACGCTAAATAAACAGTGCTGCCACATCGAATTATTTTCGTCTGCTGAAGCAAAACGAATAAATATCGAATGTCGATTGCTATAAAGTAACTGTCAAAATGCAAACACTCACACACACACACACAAGAGTCTTTTAGCCACATACAAATCAAGGTTGAAATTTCAGCATTTCAAACAATTTAGTGGGCCCAAACAAACAGAAATTCACTTTTTAACACATTTGGGTGGCTGAAGAGGGGGAAAGAAGTGTCATGAGTCTCTTTAATTTAAAGAGGAATTAAGA
Source organism: Suillia variegata (assembly GCA_949127995.1). NCBI lineage: Eukaryota > Metazoa > Arthropoda > Insecta > Diptera > Heleomyzidae > Suillia > Suillia variegata. Next base: position 44,219,351 of record OX421845.1, read on the forward strand.
ATTTAATACGTTTTGTTTATTAATTTAAGTATTTAACAAAACATAAATCTTTTAATATTGAAATAAACAATTATTTTAATTTATTTTTATTGTGATTACAAAACTCAATTCAACACATGCACACATACTCACACACCGATTGCGATTGTGTTCCATTTTCTTTTCTCTTGGTTATTTTTTGTTTTTGTTTGCTTTTCTTTGTTTTTTGTAAAATATTTGTAATAAAAAAAATTATATTGTCGAACGTGACGTATGAGTGATTTTTATTTATTTATTTTTTATTTCTGAGAGTTTTGATTTTTTTCGGATTGTTTTTAATGCTTTTTATTTGTGGATTTTCTTCGGCGTATCCTTTGCAATAAAAAATCATGAGATTAAAAACAATTTTTTTTTGTTGATTGTTTGTGGCATAGAAACGCTTTTAAATTTATAAAAAAAGCAACAACAACAAAAGTTTATTGAAAAAAAATTGCAAACAAAAACAGTTTATTTTCATGTTTAATTTTGTTTTTTTTTTGAAATGACCAGCTGTGGAAAAGAAGTCCTTTGCGCGTCCTTGAACTTGAGTCGTCGACCGCATGCAAGGCAAACATCGTGTATACAAACACACACATACACAGAAACGCACGCATAAAGAAGCACCTTGCCTGGATTCCATTGCAGCGTGAACACAAATACAAATACAAACACAAGCACAAATACAAATAACAACATAAAAGGACAATAAAAGAACGTTCAGTACCAAAGTTTGAAGAAGAAAGTCTGGTTTTGCGCTTTTTGTGCTCTGTTCGTTTCTCGTTTCGTCATCAGCATCTTCTGGCATTTTGCATTTTGCAGTAATCTTCTGCTGCGCCCATTCATCATGGCGCCGCAAACTTTTGCCCAACGCTGCACAAAAACAAAGCAAACTTAATTAAAAACAAACGAAAGAACGAGAGTAAGAAAAAGAAACGAAAAATCGAAAGAAAGCAGAAGAAAGGAGAAGTGCTCTTTAATTGAAAACAAAAGCAGCTGGCGTCAAAGATGACACCATGCAACACAATTTCAGTTAAAAACAAAACAAACACACCGCAAGAAATTTATTACAAATTTAAAAAGTCTTCGATAAACTTCATGGAAATTAGTTTTTCTTGTATTTTTTGTTTTGTAAAAATTTTGTTTGTTTCAAATGCTGACTTGTTTGTTTTCATACAGACAGACATCGAGACATGTGCATATGGGTGCTGTCTAATGTCTAAACAACAATGACAACAACAACAACAATATACCGAAATTGCTGCGATTTAATTAATAGAAAAGCAATTTTGTGCTGATTATCTTGCGCCAAAGTTTCTTTCAGCTCGCTCGTTCGGCCACAAGTGGCACTTCACCCTTCACCCTGCATCTGCACCAAACACCCTGCGCTCTTCACCACGCCACAATTTCTTAACTTTCTTAACTATTCGTACTGCAATTTTACGTATTGAGGATTCGTGTTCAGCTGCGTCCTGACAGTATTTTACAAGCGCCACGCTATGCGAACGCTTTGCGGTCAGTTTCGCTGCTGTTTGTAAGTGTATGCGTATGCGGGCATAAAAGTTTTGTAATTTTATGGGAAAAGTTTTGTGGCACAGTTTTTGCGCTTGAATTACTACACTCGCTGGAGCAAGAATTAAAGTTACTCATACGTTTAATTAGTTTCGAGCGTCCGCGTTTTATTTTGATTACTCGGCGCTTTCGTTTCCAAATCAATATTCGTTCAATGCTTTATTTATTGTTTTTTTAAGGTAGCTTCTAAAATTAAGAATCTAAGCTTAGTTTATTTAATGGGTTATAATTTACATGAAATTTCCATAAACATTTATTTTAACGTAAAAAATCGATTTTTTTCATTTTGAATTTCCTCTTTTAAATATTTCACGATTCTTTCTATCAATTAGTGTAAATTTATTTTTCTCTCTCTTTCAATTTAGCCAATCGTTTGCATTCTTAATTAACTCTTCTTATAGCTTTACAAATGTCGAATGATTTCCAAAGGAAAATCTCGAATTGTGCTGTAGGCCATAGAATGTGCGATGTACGATGTACGATATGCTATGCTTTGTCAATGTAATAGTATGTGTGTGTAAGCCCAAAGGAAATTACGAGGATATTGTCAAGAAGAAGATAAGATTTTGCAGGTTTTCAGCTGTGATTGCATTTGAGGAAGAAGTGCCTCTAGGCCTAAACTTTACCTGAGCTGAGGCTGCACTTCATATTTATCACTTTTTTAAGATTTTTCCAACTAGATTTCGCAATGGAAAATCAAGTTCGAGGAAAACGAACAACAAACACTTGATTCATTTCAGTTGGAAAAACAAGCGAAGCCTAATTGAAGGAAGAAAAGAAGGTAAACAATGCGTAATAAGATTATGAAATGGGAGAGGAGAAACGATACGATACGAAATGAAATGAGGCAAATGATGCTGGCATCCGACTTTAATCGTTAAGCAGCACTTACGAAGTTTTAAGCCTTTTCCAGATAAGTGAAAAATTGCGCAAATTGTGAGAATTATGGCAAAATAAAAATAAAGTTGAGTGTTTTATTGAAGCAAGGAATCGTTAAGATTTAATTGTGTTTGGGCTTCCGCTTATCAGTTCAGTTTAAGTGCGCTTTTAACACTCCCATCTTATGGCCATCAATCCATACATTCGCTTACACACCCATTTATGCCATGAGGCAGCAAGTCTACTCGTCTACCTTTTCGCTTGCCTGCACTATGGGGTATTTGTATATCGACATGGACAGAATATGTCTTATTGATTTTTTGAAATTTAATATTTTTTTTTATACAAAAGTTTTGTTTTTTATCGTGTATATTTTAATAGTTTTTGAAATATTTGAAAGTTTAACTTAACATTTAAAGTAAAATAAACCTTACCAAATGAAAAATGATTTTACTCATTGTTCATGTGTGTTCGACATTCTTCAAATTGCTCATAATTGGGAGCGGGTGCGGGTGAGTGTGGGATTGGGGGTTTGTTTCGGATCGTTTTTAACTACAACAAAGGAAAACGCTTCGAATATGCTGCGTAAACGGTTTTATTTGCAAATAAAATCGTAATGCGTCGCAAATTTTATATCCCAACGATGGGCAGTAAACACACACACCCACCCACACACATCCATACACATTTCCACCCATATCCAGTCCCTATTGCAGGACATGACATTGAATTTAATGCTTCTTCGCCCAACCGTCTCCGCCATTGTTTTCGGGTCGACCGCTCAAACCATTTAGGTGGGGTATTTACATTGCGTAATTCATTGCTTGGGCTAAGCTTTAGCTCAGCTCGTGTTTAATTAGATTATAGAAGGCATTTTTATTGTTTGCGATTTTATGGGTTAAGTTTTTTCCGCATTTTTTCGCCTCTTCTTTTATTTGTTTGCATTTTGGTTTTATGTTTTTAATTTGCCGCTACTGCTACCGTTGGAGCTGCCCTTAAGTTTATGGCATTAATACACACACACACACATATTGGCCTACAATGACCTCTCCGAACGCCATTCATTGCGATAACCACAACAAACCAATTAATTTGCTTTATGGCTGAGTGAGCAAGCAGCATAACTCCATCGTGTGATTAATATGCAGGGCTACCAACTATAGTCGAATAAAAAAGCTTTGATATAATTTTTGTTTTTTGTTAATTAAAATAAAAAATTTGAGAAACGATTCATACACATTTTCATTTTCGAAGGTTTAAATTAAAATTTGAAGAACTAAAACTAAATTGTCTTAGATACTTTTTGCATTTGTTGTTGGTTACCCTGTGAAACGTGTCTGTGTTTGTAGGTTTATGTGTATTCATTTTGAGTTATTGGCTTCCGAGTTGGGGCCCCTCCCAACGGCCATGTTTGGATACGGATACGCTTTCTATGTATGTATGTGCGTTTTGAGTACTTAAAACGGAAATGGTTTAAACCGGAAATGTTTTTGTAAAGCTGCCACTGCCACTGCTTTTGCTGCTTCATCTATGCTTACTGGCGTTTATTTTGTTTGTTGCGTGTCGGTGGCTTATTTACGTGTCTGAGCTCTTAACTCCAAAGCACTCGTTTGTGACCGGGATTGGTTGCTTTGTTGCCATAATGTAATGTTTGTGTTTGTGCACCTTTAACGTACTTCACAGTATTAACAAAAGCATCAGAAATCATAAATTTAGGCAATAGCACCGATAATTTATAATTTTATACTTTCGGTACTTTTTAAATTTGGTATGGCAACATTTGGAGCAGCATTTCTTAGGTAAGCTTCGCCATGCTAACAATACGAATTATTGACTTTAAATATTACAGTTATTTGGTTTTTATGTAGATACAAATTTGAGTTGAGTTCATTTAAACTTGGTTAAATGTCAATAAAAAGTTTAACACATTTTAAAATTAATTTTCTGCTGTTCTTTTAAAGTTAGAAGTAACAAATTTAAAAAAAAACTAATAAAATAATATCGCATTAAAAAGGAAAAAATGGAATCATAAAAAAACAAACGAACGTTTTGAATGCAACTGACTTTTTAAGCGGATTTCCCGCCGCTGCTGCAACAACAAATACAAATTAACAACACCTGCCGCGGTAAATGAAGGATTCGATTGAAATTTGTATGCAAATCGCACAAATACTAGCTTGACAGTAATGAACGTTGTGCTCTAAGGGATACAAATAACATTAATTACTTCGAATCGCATAATCAGATGAGGAAATAATTACAAGAGAAATTAATTAATTTCAACTACTACACTCATATTATTTGAAATGTACAATGCTCGAATTTCATTTCACAGCATATAAATGCAAAAATAATAATTTTCGTTGTACGATCGACGCGAACCGAACCGAACCGAATCGCTTCGATGCAAAAATGCGAAAATGTAAATTCCATAAACTGATGCTGCAATTAAATTTTAATTAATCAAAAAACAGACGCTCGCAATAATATTTTTGCAATCGCAGATTCCGCTCAGTTCGGTTCAGCTTCAGCGCAGCTTCTGTACGTCAGCAGGTGCTTTTGCTTACTTCCTTAAATGCAAATTCCAATTCCACAATTTAAACATTTTTTAAACAATTAAACGTTGCGCATACGCCGCGTTGCACAATGACGCACTCACTTTTGCTGCCTTTGATGGCGCCGACATCACCGACGCCACATTTGCATTAACTTGCATTGCAACTTTTCCCACATTGTTTTCCGAGTGGAAGCTCTTGAGCCAGAAATATTTATTTGTTCAAAAAGCGAACTTGAACTGTTCAAAAATTCATTAATTTACTCGTTCGCGTTGACGCAGCGATTCCAATCGGAAATCTCTGTTTTAGCTGGTTTTTTTTTTTTGTTAGTTTCAGTTTCAGTTTACGACTTGCGTACTTAATTGAAGAATGTGACATTGTCATAACAACAACAACAACGACAAGCACAACTAACTCGTGCCATTCATAAATAATGTGCAATTAAAAGCATATCAATAGGAGAATTTTAGAATAACTGTTTCAGATAAAGCTGCAGAATTTATTTGCTTCATAAATAACCGGTGAAGTTTTCTTATTTTCTTGTGTGTGTTCTATTTTCAAACTGTCAGACGGCGAAGGCGAAGTCCTTTTAAGTCGCTGCCATTTCAATTTGCGCTTGATTGTGATTGTGTACGTGTGTCGTGTGCTGTGTGTTCGTATTTGTGCACGTGATAAGTGCTCAGGTCCTTGTGCAGTGTTCGCATCTTTTGACATTTGCATGATTGATCACTCAGTTGGCCTTTTCTGCTTCGGCTGTAACCTCTTCTTCGTTTTTTCACTTACTTTCTTTCGCTGTTGAGTCGTTGCAGTTGTTTTACAGGTTGCACGGTACTTCATCTTAATAACTGTACAATGGCATGGTTGTATTCCTCTTCTCAAAAAGCGTGTGTGTCGTGTCACTTTCGAGCGTACACAACGCGTGCCCTTTATCAGTTTGGCGGCTTTTTCAAGCTCAGTGAGGATTTTCAGTAGGAATCCGGTTCGAGGTGATTTATTAATTCCGAGACAACTTCCCAGTGAAGCGTAAATCATATTTCTAATTATTTTCTACATTTTGAACTCTTGTTTTTACAAGTGATGGCATTCACAGAAAGAGTTGTTACTATTTAGCTGACAAATTGGAGATATCTCTACGCCAGAATTTACGCTTTTCACTTTTTTCTGATGAATTTTTCCGATCCATGTGTATAGGAATAGTATTTCGCTATTTAGCACAATACAAATTGAATTCAACCTCCTCAAGTGTTGAGGCAGCTCACATAGAATCTCACGAATAATGTTTATGGTTACGTCACATTTTGCACTAGAACTAAGAAACCACTTGAGCTAGAAGTAATTTATCTAACAATTTGAAAAGAGAATTTCATGACAAACATTTTTCTGACAGACCGCATAAAATTTGAATGAACCACTTCAGAGTTATACCAACTGAAAGTCAAAAACGATTTTTAAATGAAAAATTTGTTGTGCGTAAACACAAATACCACAAATACCGTTACTCGTAGAGATTTAAATTTTCTCTTTTATTTCTTTTTTAAACTACAATTGGACACTTGTGTGGCGAAACACATTCTGCCATTTAAAGGGAAGGTTTTCCAAAAAAAAAAACAAAAACTGTGTTGTGTAATTTTACTTTTTTTGTGCCACCCGCATTTCATTTCGTTTCGTTTTGTGTCTTGTCTTTTGCTCTGACACAACGATGCAAATTTGCCAGTGTTGCCACTTAACCACTTCATGAAATATTTATGCAACAGCGTTTTGAAGGCAGCGTGCGCACGACGTACGGACGCTTGTTCTTCTTCTTGGGTGACGTGTCTGTTTCGGCATGTCGACAGCTTCAGTCCACTCTATGTGTGTATATGTATGTGTGTCTGTGTGTGTGTTTGTGTGCGCCTGTGTTTCTGTGTAGCATTGTTGCATGTTGGCACTTGTCGTGCGCGCGTTAATTGCCTTTTGGAATACATCAACATGCTAATTTGCGCAACATTTAATTGACAATTACATTTGTCAATAATTGAAAATTGAAATAGCTTCCGGCGGCGACGGCGACGGCGCCAATTGCAGAGGAGTATGCGCTTTCTTTTGGCTGTGAGTGAGCTGTTCGCTGCATTAAAAACAAAACTAATTGGCAACATTGTTTAAAATTTCACAAGAGAGTAGTCAAAACAATTTTAAAGAATTGTCACACTCAACTAAATTTCTAATAGTAATTTAAGCGAAATAATAACTGACTAACAATTTGTATTCAAATTCAGCATTTAACATAACAGGACAAAAGCTACTTCAAGTAGTGTTCATGTGAGTATGTATAAGACCTTAACATATATGTAAATATTCAAATGATTTCGCAGGAATAGCTTTTAAGCCACATTGGCAACTTAAAAGTCGTCAACATAATAAATAATTTTAAGGTGTAACAATTAACATGATGACTGCAATTAAATTTTTAAAATACGATTGCTTCAGGCTGCAATGTCGTTAAATTTAACCGCGTTCATTTTGCGCTCAATTGAGGCTGACATTTCTGGTTAATTCGACTTTCGATTGGCAATACGGAGCGAGCAACTGCGGCGAGCACTTTTCATTTCATTGGCCAACGCTGTTACGTCACGCCGACCGCTGAACGTGTCAGTCAAATTGCAATTAATTATATCTGGCCATTCCTCCTTACTCTTTAAATTCATTGCTTAAATAAATTAAATTGAGATATTACCTTGAAGCGTGGATCCTTAAATAAAGGGCTAATAAGCAGATTCCGCAAAGAATCTCGCTTAGACACCGATTAAGTGCGATGTTTAGTGCAGTGCGGGGCAATCGGGTAAACCCATTTTTAATTGAAAAGCCGGCGGCAGTGTGATTCTTCTTAGAAGCACTTCACTTGAAACGCCTTTTCGTATCTGTCTTCTTTCGAATGAACAAAAAAACCTTTCTTTGTGTGCTGTTGAAATATTAAATATATGCAGTCGTTTTTAAGCTTACAGAGCGCCTAAAAGTATGCAATCATCAGTCATGCATGCCGCACTTTAAAGCCTGCGGCTCTTTGTTGTTTACTTCTTCGTGTTCGTGAAATTTGTTGTTGTGTACTTTCTGGGTAAATCCACCGGATTAAATATTTACACAAATTCACATTAGTATGTGTAAATATGACCAGTGGAAAAATGCAGAGACCGCAAATATTGATCAACTTAAAAAATTCTTATATTATGACTGCAGAAATCAAAATTATTACCTGAAAAAAATAAATTTGTAATTTTAGTCTTAAAGAAAATCTGTTTAAAAACGAATTTAATTAAAAATTTTTTTCAAGAAAATACAAATCATGAAATTTAACAATTTGAATAAAACAATGACGGAAACATGATTTTCCGACTGGTACGCATTGCTTGTGTGTGTGTGTGTGTGTGTGGTCGACATGTTTGTGTTGTTTTGGAATTATGTCAAAAATTAATAATAATAAGAATTACTTGCGACCGTATTTAAGCTGAAAAGCGGAAAACACGTGTTAAGCCCAAATGTATGCTAAACATATCCCAAAAACAAAACAAGCGTGCAAAACAAGCGAAAATTATAAATAAGCTCAATTGTGCTGGCTCACGGGCAGCTCCAGAGCAACAAAAACAATTTTGACATTATTAAATATAAATACCAAAAAACATTTTTAAAAACTTGCAAAATTTAAATATTTTTTAAAGTCTTTAAGGATTTTCTTGTTAAAGTTTCTCAGGACAAACGAAATAAATGAGAAATTTTATTAAAAACTTAAATTGTTAATGTATTTTTATATATGTAAATACAAAAAAAATCGTACATATAAATTGGAAGTTGAATTTTTAAAAATTGTATGGCATTATTGGCAAAATACATCTAAGAGTAATAAGTACATAAAGATGGACTAAATGGACAGGACAGGACAAGACAGACTGTATGAACTCAATAAACTGAATGGAATGGAAGCGGCGCATACGGGTAGGCCCAGCTGGTTCGAAATATGCCTTTAATTCACCAAATAATTGCTTAGATTTAAAAAAAAATGTCTCCTCTGGATCCCCCCAGCAAAGAATGGCTGTACCCGCACAGAAAGAACCCCAAAAACTTTCGGAAGCTTTTGTGCGTTGTTATCAAATTTAATGAAGTACAAAGTATTTTTTTGTGCCCGTATTTGGAAGCAGAATTCTTGCTAGCAAAAAAAAGACCAAATTAAAAATTACGTGCGGAATGAGAGTCGCACGATTTGTTGTGAATCGCTGAGCAGCTTCAACGGAGGGTGGACATCCTAAGGGAGCAGCTATCGGTCCGTCTACACTTGCTTAATTTCATGTTACGTTCGCTGTCCTTTGCGCGCGCCTCCTGCGCAATTCTTTAAATGCAAATTTAAAACGTTCGAAATTCGAATCGTTTTGGCGGCAATTGGCGTGGCGCCCATCATTGTTGCTCATATATGAACGTACGTAAGCAGGATACACCCACCTGCCCGCCTTTAAACATTTACAGAACTCGCAAGGACAGTTAGAAGTCCGTTTGGAGTTTAACTTAATTTTTTAATTCGTTCACGTTAAATTGGCGAAATGAAGAAGTTCTTCTTGGACTTTGTCAAAAGAGGACGTGCGTGAAATCGTGCCGCGCATAATACATCAACTTCGTTTAACGTTATTCGTTGCTATTCAGCATAGTTAAGCGTCACATTCAGCGCACACAGCCACCGCCGCCGTCTAACGCTTAAAATACAGAAATTGTTAAATTAATTCATTCGTGGCTTTCTCTTATTTAAAACAACAACAACGACAACCAATTGACATACCACGAAATTTATATTTGTAAATTTATATTTTTGTTTAAAAAAAATGAAAACGAATTTTCCAAAAAGTATTTGTAGAATTGGTCAAAATTAAACTGACCACATTACATTACAAATTAAGTAGAATTATGGATGTGAATTGTCAGCTTTGTTATATTTACGAGACGAAGTCTGGAAATGTTTTTTATATGTTGGTCAAACTAAACCTGACCAATGTTTGCGGTAGAATGTTTAAACATTTTACCCAAAATCAAATTTGGTTCTAATCAATTTCAAGAAAGTCGGTAATGCATTTTCTTGATATTGAATTAAACCAATCATAATTTAACAGATATTATTTAGCACCACTCAATCAAGTTATCAGTTATTACATAGGTGGGAGGGAGGAAGGGAGGGAGTTGGCTGTCCTTCAAAAAACTCAAGACATTTATTTTCTTGAAATATTTTGGAGCTTTCGACAACTCGAGCGCCTACTTCCCCCTTGCTGAGTGCAGTGCATGAAACCGCTCCTAATAAACGAAACAAAAATATTTTAATAAAAATTTGTATTTCCAAAGAAAAATCGAATATCGCTCGTAAATTCCAGATTACCAATTTCATGAGATTGTCGAGTTTGTATGTTAAGTGTGCAGATTTGTTGGCAAAACTTTTAGACACTTGTAAATTACATCCTTTGGATATTTGCAGAGAATCTGTATCTATGCATTTGAGTGTGTAATTGTGTGTGTTCGTGTTTGTGCGAGTTTCTTGCAATAAATGCAACATGCTATTTTGGGCCATTAGGTAAGGTTGTTGTTGTTGATGTTGCTGCTTGGGCAAATGGAGAAAGAACACTCGTACAAAACAAAAAAGTGTGAGTGTGTATGTGTGTTTACACGTGTGTGAACAATACCAGAGATTTTCAAAACAACAATTCAAGCGAATTTTTTCTTGTGTTTTGCAAATTCGTTGCAAAGTTCAACAGAAAAAATTAACGAAAGCAAATTGCCAACTCTAAGTGGGCAATGGGCAATTGTGGCAAGTTGCTCTCGATCTTGCTTCTACAGTTAGTTGCACAAACACTGAAACACTGTGTAATGTGCTGCTGATGTTACTTCTTACATTGCTGATGATTCTTAAAATCAACATTTTACATCATTGACGGTTGCTTGGTGCAAGTTGCATGCAGGGCCGTACATAAGAATTATGGTAATCAGTCTAAAATACAAAACAAACTCTTTCATCATTTAACGCTTCACTTAAGGCCATGGTAGCATGTAAGTGAGCACTTTGGCCCATTCGGTTAATTTTTAACAAATTATCAAATTTTAAATGATAAAAAAAACTAAGCTTAAGTTCAACTTCAGAAAGTCACTATTTTCTTCGGCCTGAAGTTTCTTCCTTTCTGTGGTATGATAAATACACTTCTTATATACCTTGTACAAGTTATAAACCCACTTCTCGAATAAGTCGAGCGCTTTCTGAAATTAGCCAGTCGAAAATTGTTCCATTTGAATCGAATTTTCGCATTTGTCGAATTTGTTTTTTTTATAAAATGCAGCGAAGGGAAAAATATATTAAACCAAGCTCTTTAAATTAAATTGAGGAATCAAAGCGTGTGTCTGTCTTATTTTGGAATGGCTGAGTTTGCATATCTGCTGCTGGCAGCTTGGTACGGTAGCTTAAAATTGCAGCGCATGCAGTGCAGGGCGGCGCACTTAAACCGAACTGCTGCGCTTTGCTGTTGTAATTTTCAATGATCCTGTGCTGTAGTTGCAGTTGCCATTATCGCCATATCGGCCAAATCGTGTGCAATTGTTAAGGGCAAACTTTTCGCGTTCGATGCTCGAAATGACGCCCCCAAGCTATTTTTCGAAAAGTTCCTGCAATCGGCGCAGCGCAATGACGACTGCAACACTTTGTTCAAAATTCGTCGGTTTTATTTTTAGCATTTTTATTTGGAAAATTGTGGATATTTTGCGAATTTTCGCTGGCTTTGTTGATATTTCTTTCATAATTTCGTCAGTTGCTGCATGTGTTTGCAATTTAAATGCATTTCATTTCTTTTTTCTCAAAATTATTGGAATTTAGAAATTTGCTGCTGACAGCTGAAATGAATTGAGTCAGCCAGCGAGCGAGCGTTCGAACACTTCACTCTGGCAATACTCGCTTCGATGATAGCAGCTAATTTAGATTTTGCTATTAGTTTGTATGAATGTGTGAGAATTCTTATTACGATGAATTTAAAAATTTAATTTGTGCTCAAACTTAAATTCAATTGACACTCGCACTTGTCTTTATCTTTAGTTAAGTTAAGTTTAAAAAAGAAGCACTTGATTATTCGCATGCATTTGTAGTCAAAGTCAAATATGCAAAGAAGTATTCAAACCAATTTTTGCAGTCCTTTACATCAAAGTAAATAAAGTCTTGTTAATAACTGCAAATTTGCAGCAGAAAATCATGTCTCAGGTAATTCAATTAAATACCAGATCAGAAGTCCCTCTGAATTGCACAACTTGAACTTGTATTTGAACAAGTAAATTTACTGCATAGCAACGAGTGATGCCGACATTATACAAAACCAGTGTTGCATACAACTGCAAATCCTTTTGAAGGTACAATCCCTTCTAATGACATGCTCAGCATTGCAATTTGCGCAAGTCCTGTTGTTACACAGCACGAACAAAGTTTGCCTAAAGTAAACCTGTTTTTTTTTTTAAATATTATTATACAATATAAAAACTAAAAAATAGTTTTATGTTTAGTTACAATGCAGTAGAAATTAATGTCTTTTAGGCTATATGTGAAACAGTTGACGTGCTGCTTTGCATCTATTTTAACCATGCTATGGATCGGTATAACTTGCTCCTTTCATAATCCGTTTTAGGATGGTTGCATTTAGGTGAGGAGATATGAACACAGTCAACGATGTGAAACAGGCAATAAAAAATGCATTAATTGCATTTTTGTTTTAGAAATCAAATAAATAAATCATTCCGAAATAAATAAGATTATTAAATATTTTCCGTGTAGTTTTATGCTGCTCTTTAGAAGCGTCTTACTGTGAAGTTGTTGTTTATGTCAATTAGAAGAGCTCTTGTCAATAATTCATAAGTGCACTGTTGCACGTGACATTCCTCACATTAGCATACATACATACATACAAAATGTATGCGAGCGTTTAATACTACGCAACTTCTGTCTTACCACACAAAAAATGCAAAGAAAATCTTTGCTGACTATTTTCACTTTTAACTTTAGCTTAAAATTAATTTTGTGCGCGTATGTATGTTTGTATGTTTGTATGTATGTAAGTATGTATGTATGTATGTATGTATGTATGTATGTATGTATGTATGTATGTATGTATGTATGTATGTATGTATGTATGTATGTATGTATGTATGTGTAACTTTGTGTGAATTTTAGCTTGTATTAGTCTGCTGGTGTCTAAAATGCTTTTGCTGCATGTGTCTGCGTCATTTGCACAATTCGCTGCAGAGTTGCCCCTGCCCCTCTTTCCGTTTCCGTTTCCGTTTCTGCTTCTGTTTTTTTTTTATATATGTCACACAAAGCGTCATTCCTAGTTTACTGCACGCTTCTGATTTTCATTGCAGCTTTGTGCTGTCTGTGCTGGCGTGTTAATTGTCCCAAGAAGTCTTTCTGCAAGCGCCTTGCTCGACTAACTTCCAACAGGATTTTGAATTTAATTTGGTAGTTTCGTGACACAAAACTTTTCCTTTAAATTTCTTTGTTCCATTTATTTTTTTCATTCTAAAAACTATCAGAATTTAAAAAAAAAAATGTTCTATCTACAAAATCTGAGGACTAAAGTTGTCCTCATATGAACGCATTATCAAATGCAAATGTTTTCTTACTAATGTTAAACAAATCGAAATATGAAATACATTACTTTAAATCCGACACAATTTGACGAGGGTGAAATTTCGATAACGGCACATTCAAAGGAAACTGAGCCACCATAGAAAATGGTTTCCATACTCGTTTGTGCACTTTTGATGTTTCATTTATTTGAGTTGATTTCAATTAAATTATATTACATTAAATTGGCTTAAACAAATAAAGTTTTCCAATTCAAAAAAAGAAAAAACAGACGGAAAGACAGACAGACAGGAAAAAACAGACATCTTATTTAAACTTGTTGAACACGACTCGAAGGCAAAACAAAACGCAACACAACAATCTCTGAAATTAAGTTGAACAAAATATTTAAAAGTGGTGGGCTGACAGCTGTCATGTGCATCCGGCGTAGCGCACACACATAAACACACACACAGCCCATCACATGCTAAACCCGAAACTGGTTTTCAGAGAGAGAGTTTTTTCAAAAATTTAAACTAGTATTAAAATATTATATAAACAAATTCCTAAAACCACTCTGAAATACCCATAAGTGCTTCCCACCCGCTTCTCTTGTCCTTGTCACTTAAAATTTACGTGCGCGCTTTTTCAAATAAATTCGCGTTGGCCTTTTAAGCTCCGTGGACAATTAGGCAATATTAATGTGTCCTCCTCCATCTAAAAATCGCTTCCCGCTTACAACAAAAAATTACGCGAGAAATTGCGTACAAATTCACGCTTAGTGTTCAGCTCAACGCTGGAGCAAATTTAGCCAAATTTGAAGTAAATTGTCAAGAATTTTTTTTTGGTTTTTTCGTTTTTGCTTTCTTGACCTGACCAAAGGAAAACGACGAAAATGTTTAGTAATTTTTTTGTGTTGGGAAATGTGAGCAAAGTGACCAAACTAAGAAAAAAATGGAAACCGAAAGAAGCAAATTAAAATGGAAGAATGGAAAAACGAGAAGAAAAAAGAAAATGGCGAAATGACAGAATAATTGCGCTTAATTGTTCTTTTTCTTACGCGAGGCTTAAGCAGGACGAGCGCACGCTTTGACTTTAAGTAGCTTATTTACGCTTGGTCAGCCGTGCTGGATGGACTGGGCTGGGCTGGACTGGACTGCCTGCGTGGCTGTCAGTTTTTTTGTTTTACTGGTTTTGTCACAGCGCTGCTTAGACTAATTTTTGCACATTTATCGGCGCTTACGATTATGAACCTAAAAAGAGCTGACAAACTCGCGCATAATTACGACTGTTATTTCTCTCTATGCGCTTAGAAATTTGTTAAGCTTTTTGGATGAAAAGCTTAAATAAAAGTACAGTGACTTCGTCAAGAAATCGTACACTTAGAAGCAAATGTTATTATGACTTGTTAGAAACGATTTGAAGATTACTTAACATAATTCTAAGTAAGCAAAACTAAATATTCAATTGATATTTTGTTTTTGGTTTTTGTTTTCGATATGAACATAATTTAAAAAGTTTTTACAGCTAAGCAACTCAAACGTGTTGATTTCAAATGGTGTCATGGTGATTGGACATGGTTCATTTTTAATTTGACCCATTTAATCCCATTTAACTGTCCTTTCAACTGCAAATGAAATTTTTTGCTATTTCCAAAAGATTTTTATCAGCTTGTAATGTGCGATTTCCGTGTGTGCAAAGCATTAATCGCAATTTGTGCTCAATGTGCCAGGCTGATTGTAAGTTTCACTCCATTTCGAGCGGATTCAATTTAAAACACAAAACTGTAAAAGACACATTCACATAAAAAACGAAAAAAGAAAACATTTTAAAGTTTTTTAATGGAATTGGCAAATTTTTGTAAATCATTAAAATCAAATTCTGATGCAGAATTTAACTCGAATTCTGCGCAATTCTTTACAATAAATTAAAATAAAAAAAATTCCGAGAATTTTTTTATTTCAATTGTAATTTTAAACATTTTTCGGTCAAAGTTGATTTTGCCTTCTCCCGAGTCGAGCAGACAAATTTCTCCATTTTTTAATTGCGAAAATTTATTTCCGCAAAATACCTAAGCACCATTAATCAACCCTTTTCATGCTCACACCCAAATACACCCTACACACTCATACACTCCAACCTCCAACAAATTCACAAATACACTAATAAAGACATTTGCAGCACACAAAAGTTATTTACTTACTGTACGTACACATTAATCACGTGAAACGCACACTGCCCTGCAAAAAACAACCAACAACAACAAAAACACGAAAACAAAACAAAAACAAGGAAGAAACAATAAAAATAAAAGCATTAAAATAGCATAAAATGTCGAGTCCTTTCCCATATACGAGATACGAGTACCCTCACAATGACCAATTTGTATAAATGACACTGACAGCCCAGCGCCGCACACTTTTAAAAATGTGTCGGGAAAAGGCAGCTTTTCCGCTTCGATTTGTTGTGCTTGCGAAAAAGTTTTCCTCATTTTTTGGAATGTAAAAAAATAGCAATTTAACAACTTAGAATGCTGCTTCTTATTTGCTCACAAACAAATATTCAGTAAAATGCAATGAAAAAGTACGATTTGTTTTTAGAAATCCAAACCGTAAGTTTTAGTTTTAGTTTTACCCTCTTTAAACTTCTGGATTACAATTGTTGGTGATATATAAAACAAAAATTAAATTTCGAAGCTGTTGAAGAGTTGATAAAAGCGGGCAACTCTTTCCATTACGAATACAAAATAAAAATGTGTGCTTAAATGTTTTTGTGAGGCTGTCGAACTATTCACGGTTAGTCGAAATGAATCGTAACCATTGCTTTAAACTTTTCATCTTGCATTTGTATGAGAAGTCAATTGCGACTTATTTCCATTTGGATTTTAGCAGCAGAAACAGATCCACTCGGTCTCGTCGCGTTTTGAGCGAACTATTTAATGATTCGGCAGCTCCTGCACGCGTGCCGTACCGTGCCGTGCCGGTTGACACATGTCACTCACCGATTCCGGCGGTTCGTCCAGGTTCATCCTTCTGCTTCTGATGACGATGACATTCATTCGCTCGTGTCATTAGCCACGTTGCACGCTTCTTGCCTTCCTTTGTGTGTGCAGGTGTGGTGCAGCGACTGCAATGTCATGTCATTTAGTTTTCAATTCAAAGTGCTTAAGCGCCTTAAAACTGTTTTTCCCTGCTTCTTGTTTTTTTCTCCTCTGCTTCCCTTTCCGCGGCCGCTGTCGCTGCTAATGCTGCTGCTGCATCATGTGACAAATTGCACAAATTGTCAACAGCTTCGTTTTGCACTACTTATTATAAATAATAGGACAATTATTAACACTGCACCAGCGAGACATTTTTTAAATCGATTTGAGAAATTTATAACATTTAAATTTTAATGCAAACATTTAATTCACAAATAGAAAAGCAATAAAATCTAAAACTTCGTATATGCAATAATAAAATTAAATGTGGTTGCTCAAGGGTTAAAATTGTACTTGCATAGGCATCTGGCAGTGCACGAGTATCTCAAGTGGTAAATAAATAATTGAGGACATGGCAAAATTGTTTTATTTTTACTTTAACGGTTACCTTTACGATTTGATTCGTCTTGTCTTGTCTTGTCTTGTTTTCGTTTTTGTTTTTGTTTTAGCAACTTGTGGACGAAAACAACTTTTAAATATATAAATAAATAAATTAAGGCGAACGCAATTCTTGGGGGTCATCGCTGTTTCGACTATTTTCTGCTGATTTAACATGCAATTCAGTCGATTTGACGCAGCCATTACCGCATTTCAACATGGTGCACCATGGCCAGCAAATGTGGTGCTCCTCGATTAAATTCAATTGACGAATCGGTAAGAAATTATCTATTTAAATCGATTTCGAATTCAAAGCCAAGTTCAAGGCATTTGCAGTAGATGACCGGAAAAAAGGTAAAACAGTTTAAATAAAATTGACATTTAAATATCTTTTTTTTTCAAATATTTCCTTTTATTCTGATTGAAATCATTTATCAATTTGATTTAATCAAAATTGAAATGTATGACTTTAAGAATTAAGTTTTATTTTATGTAAGAAACATAAAATTTAAAAAGTCATTTTAATTGGTTTGTGGTTGCCATCCGAGCCTAACTTCACTTAACAACCCTGAACAAGATTACGTCGTGTGTACAAATAATCCTATGGAAACTAAAGCTCCACTACACACATTGTGTGATATTGGATTCAGCGTATATTCGCCTAAAACTATGCTTTGAATTTGCGCACATTCGTCTAACTCCGTTATCATGAAGCAACTAGCTTATTACATATTATCTTAAATTATTTGCTTGGCGTTTATTCGAATTTCAAATATCCGCGCTTCTTTGCGCTGACGCCTTTGTGTGTATTGTAAAGTGTGAGCGCTTACCGACCCTTGAATTATGCCAGTCGTTTACCTTCGGGCAGCATACCATGTGTGTGTGTGTGTTTAACTGTAATTGCAGTTATTAAATGTCGATTGTATTCGGGGCGTAATTTAAATAGACATAATTAAATTTTACGCATTGAAACTCCAAATCAAAAGACAAAGCTGATTTTTTTTGCGTTTGAATACTTTTTTGCGCTTCCAGGTATTTTGTTCATATTAATACAAATAAAAAAGCAACTAATTCACAGAAGTGTTAATTGAAAATTCTGCATAAATTACTAATGAATTGTTCGCAGGAAGCAAATGCAATTATTCCGCTGATAGTATTTAAATTTTAAATCAAATTCATATTCATGCAGAATACAGAAATGAGAACTTTTCATCGAAGCTTGCTGCTTTTATTTTTTGAATTTTGCTTAGTTCAAAAGTTTCTTATTGCACTTGTGTGATACTGAAAAAGCATCCGAAACGGAAATGAGTTTCATTTCCGGCGCAGTGCGCATTTATTTGAATTTAAAAATTAAAAATTGAAGAACTGCACGAGAGTCTCCTCATTGTTATCATCGCATTATAAGAATCATTTCTCTTCGTCATCGTCATCATCCATAGCGACACACAGTACTTTGACATGACACAAATATTTCACATAACCAAAGAAGCACTAAAATGACTTGGAAACGTCGTTAAATTGTTTCGATAATTTTATCGGTTTTCGATTTGTGTCTTCACATTGCAGGAAAGTACTGTGCAGCAGACGTCGCTTTAAATCAGAGCCACAAGTGGCGGCGATTCTCTCAAGTCAACCCGTCATCGTTGTTGGCTTCTCGGCTCTTAATGTCTGCCAACCGATGAAAGTTGCGAGTGCATCTGAAATTTATGACTTTCTCTGTGCTGCAACTGCTCCTTGCGATGTGGCTGCTACTTGCCCGACTGCAGGCGGCGTTTATTTATTTATTTATGAAGATATTTTGCACTTAATGCCGCACTTTAATTTGGTTTTGGCGTTGCTGGCACGTCTGCAAGGCGTTCAAATTCTTGTTGCATACTTTATGGCGTGCTTAAACACTTAAACGGCTTTCTTCTCTTTTGCGCTGTGAATTTGTTGCAATTTTGGTGGCTTCTTGCGGTTTGTGCGGCTTCCTTCAGCAGGTTGCGTTTTAAATATTTCACACAAACACTTAAGCAAACCACAACACCCGATTGCGTGTGTATGTGTCAGTGTACTTAGATTGGAAGATGTAAGTTTAAGCCAAGATTAGTAGCAAAATAATATTTACAGGAACAAAAGAAAGCGCAGACTGCTTTTTAAATTTAAATTATTAACATTGACATTAACAATAAAATTTCCTTTTTACTCTAAAAAGTAATTAAGCAATTTCCGTCTATCAACAGATGAGCAACCCTTTTTTTTGTTTGTTTGTTTGTTTCAATTTGATTTGCAGAAAAACACACGCGGAATGTTCTCATGCTCTATAAACCATTTTTGATTTCCAACGCTGATGTCCATCAAATGCAACTCGCTTTCATTTTATTTTACCGGCTACGCTGCCAATCAGCAGCTCAGCTTCTGCAAATCAACGCACAATTCCAGCATTTTTCGAAGCACTCGAGCACAGTCGGATTCGCATTCGTATAAAAGAAAGGAAATTATGTTCGGTCCTACCGACTATTTTGTATAAATGCGTTCCAGATTATTAAAAGTATTTAAAATACATTTTTTAATTCGTAATATAAATGTAAGTCGTATTTCGAGATTAACTGATCGCAACGGTTGTAGGATGTTTTGGTTTTAAAAAACATTGAAAATTCTCATTAGCTGAAACTGAATTCTGATTTCAAGAATTTCAGTTTCTATTTAAGATTTTCAAATTTTAAATCACAACCGAAGAATCTTAATTTGAGATCGTTCTCATATATGGATTGCGATTTTCTCTTAGAGTATCAATAAAGAGTGAACGACTCTAATGTTTGCGACCCATTCGTTTTCTTGTTAACAAGAAATGAGTGTTTTTCAAAAGTGGGCGTGGTAATGTGACGTGAAAAGATACAAAGGCATAAAAGCAAACAGTGTTCAAAACCTCAACTCAATATCTCTATCGATTAACGAGAAATGATGTCATACGGTCAGATAGACGACATAGCTAGATCGATTGATCTTGATTACTAATTTATAAATCTATCTTGACTGTTACAAACTGCTACCCAAAACGAAATATGCTCCACGGAGTGGTGCATACAAAACAATATTCTGCTTCTGAACAGTGACGGACAACTGTCCCGGTTGTAACAGTAATCATTTCTGTTGTGACAGTCGGATTTGTTTTACTTCGATCGACGCTAAGAAATTTGATATATGTATGTATGTATGTATGTATGTATGTATGTATGTATGTATGTATGTATGTATGTATGTATGTATGTATGTATGTATGTATGTATGCATGAATGCAAAAATATGTATTTAAATCAGAAATTGTTTTGGGTTTTTATTCTAGTTTTGAATATTGACTCAAAAATTTAGCAATTCCCATACCCAATACACACACATACAAATCAATTAAGTTCTTCGGATTTGTATTTCCTGTTAACAATCAAAATTGAGCAAAATATGAAAACTAATCAAAAAATCAAAATTTATTCATCAAGACGAGGCAGAGCACACTCATGTGTCCATTTATACACACATACATACACATGTACTCGTTCGTACCCATGCAAAACTCGTTCACGTGTAAACGCATAACAAAGTTTCCGAAGCAATCAATAAAAGTGAGGTACTCAAAAGAAGCGAAAGGTAGGGTGTATATTATTTCGTTTAAATAAAACCAAAAATAAAGCAAATTTAGACATGAATTAAGTGAAAAAAATATGTTTATGGTAGTGAATTTACTTCTACACTCTTGCAACATTTTCGAAAGTTGTCCAACAACATCGTAGCCACATTTAAATGCAGAAAGCATTTCCGTTTCCGGTTACACATGCACACATATAAACACACGCAAACATTGGGGCCCTAGCGAACTAACTCAAGTGCAGCGTTTTTAAGTTTCGCCTAACACTCGGCAATTGGAAACTTTAAATGGCGACAGCAGCAGCAACAACAACACACAAACAAACAAAAAAAAAACACTTTTTATGTAAATCGTTCAGGTAAGTTGAGATGTTTCGTGTTGTTGGGTTTGTTTGTTCGTATTTTTGTTTTGTGTTGTGCCAATTGAAGAAACACTTTCGCAGCCACGACCAAAGCGTGTCCCGCCTTAATTTATGCAATTTTTCTTTCTCTTTTTTCTGCTGTTGCTTTTCTTGGCACTTTTCACTTTAGCTGATGAATCTGGCGTGAAAAGCTCGTTCGCACGATTTTGTCGCGCTTCATTTAAAAACAATAAATGTACAAGAGACAAAAACAAATGCAAATTGATTTGTTCAAATAAACAACAACAACTGCAGACAAATTCAGCATAGAGATACAAACTTTCGATTAGAATTTTGTCTTTGCTTTTGTGTTTGTTTTTTTTGACACAATATTATTCAGTTTTAGTAAAAGAAGTTTTTTTTAATAAATTTCTCATACAAAAAAATTTGAAGCTCAGTACAAATAAAGTTCAATTTTGCGTTATACTTTAACGTGTTAATCTGTCAGTCTGTCTGTCTGTCTGTGTTGAATTTTAAACAATTTGTTGTTGTCCAGTGTTTGTAAAATGGTTACCTGAATTTTCGTAATAGAATTTTAGAGTACATAAATTCATGGACTATCTCAACTTGAAGCATCCTTACCATTTAAAGTCGGAAGGATTCATTTTTGTATCTACCAGATTTATTGGTAAGGGTCATTTGTGGTATTGGCAGATTTTTCATATCCGCTCAGCTCGAACTTGTCGAAACTCAAACGTCAAATGTCGCTTCAGTTCAGCTCCAACCACAGCAGCAAGTAAAATAAAATAAAATAAAATAAAATCAAATAAAGTTAAGTAAAGTAAAGTAAATATTCCAAAAGCCAAAACGAAAAACAGTGAAAAAGAAAACAGAAAACTTGCCAAAAACAATGAAAAACATTTCGACCAACACGTTCACATTCTGCTCGAGCAGAACCAAATCGAACCGGACCCGAATGTATAGCGGGATGAAAGGGGACGGGTCGAAAAAGTTTTGTGGCAACATATGCTGTGGCAATTACGGCTCAAGTCCAAGTTCAGATTCGGTGTTTTTCTTTGGGTTCGTGTGTTCGTGTGTGTGTGCGTGTTTGTGTATTTCTGTCTAAACTACGTGTCAATGTTTTAGAGCAATTTCGGGCGCCAGTAGTTGAGTAGTGTGCGTGTGTGCGTAGCTGAGTGTGTTTGAGCTTTAACCCAAAAGAAACCTTTTCAACAGTTTAAATTTTTACAATTTTGTTTTTTTTTAATTCGAATGAATAATTTTTTGTAGCTTGAGTTTTGTTCAAAATTGTTTTAAATATCTCAAATCAAAAATAAATATTTCAATTAACTTCTTTTAACTGTTTTGTTTTTTGCATAATTATCCCTGCGATGTGTTTTTAATCAGTTTCACTCGCTTGATTTTGAACACTAGTTCTTGTTGTTATTGTTATTGCTTTTGTTGTTGTGGCGAATGGCATTTGCCATTTTAAATTAACTACGCATGTAATTGATTCAACTGTTTGTGTGTGTGTTTGTAAGCATGTGCATGTGTATGTGTGCATGTGCGTTACTTTAATCACACATGATTGAATAAATGAATGTATTCGCATTCGCATTCGTATTTGTATTTTTAATGTTATTGCATGAATAAATACCGCTCGCCCGCCATGAACTCATTGGATCGTAAATGTTTTTACAAGGTCACATAAGAATACCAAGAAAAAACAACAAAACAACAAAATTCAGATTGTACATGATGCAGTCACATCAAATTGATACATACTCGCATGCACTGACATGATAAATAAGATGAAATCTCTTTTGGTTCAGCAATGCCGAACGCCCACACCTTTTAATATCTTTTCATTTTTTTTGTTGTTTATAAGAAAGCTGGATAAATTATTAAAAATATTCAGCACACACATAAAATTGCAATGACCAATTCAATCTAAATAGATTTCCATTCTAAATAGAGAAACGATTTGTTTTTGGTAACTAACTATTTTCCAAATATCGTATGTTATTCTTCCGGACGTGTAAAAAACGATTCAATGCAAATAAAGCGGGCAATACAGTATCAATACGTTGGAGTCTTACAACAAATATAGTTTTGGATCTGTTGGGAACTACAGGTTCTATCAAGTCTGTCTAGACGACGAAGAAATTCGATTATCGACTCTTGAATTTGGTGCGAAAATACAAAGTATCATTTTTTTCTAACTTATTTTATCACTCTTAGTCTGGTATAGAAAAATAAACTTCACTATTTCCGAGTTGTTTAATTGTCTGACGCCGTGATATGTCAACATCACACTGTGATATTTAATTGCACTTCAATGGGGAGTTGCTCTAATATTTGCAACGCGCAAGAACAAATGCAAACTACGATTTCTGTACAGTTGCGAGGACATCGAGCACATCAATTTATCAGCTTATCTGCTCCGTTAAAAAGTTTCAAAGAACATTTTCCGCTTTTCTTATCTTTTTCGGTTGGTACAACTTTTTACACTCATTTCGAGAATTTAACAAATACGCGCGCCCAACGCAAACGCAGCAAAACGAACAACTTTGAACATTGACAACGAGCAACAGCAACAGTTAATTGCAATGCCAACCGTAACAGCAGCAACAGAAGTAACAACAACAACAACAACAACAACAAAAGCAACCCCTCGGGCTGCACTCAGGCATTTCACAGGCAGCAACAAATAAAAACACAAAAACAAAACAAAAAAACTTTTTGAGCAGATTTTTAGCCTCGCAGCAATTTTAAACAAATAAAGTGAAAAATGTTGGAAACCCGACAAAACGCACGCGTACTTCGGAAGTTATTTATTCAAAAAGTTAGTTACACTTTTAAATTAATTTGGGATTGGGGGCGTGGCATTAACTCAGCGTTAAAGTTGAACTTTTAATAATTGGACGCATTGCGCTGACGATAAAAGAAACGATTTAACGCATGAATTTTAGTTATTTGCTTGGCTTCCACGTATGGTGCCCCCGCTGGGTGCTGGAACGGGGTGGGGTACAACTTTTTAATTGAATAATAAGTTAAATTTAGAGTTTTAGGTAAAGTTTCGAAACTCGAGTTTTGCTTTTATTGAATACGCTTAAATTACAACATTACAAAAACAAAACAACCTCACAACAAAAAGGGTAAACAAAAAACATAATTAACCAAAAATCCGCCCAAACCCAAAACAAGTTTCCAATTACAAATTACAGAACTCAGTTAAAACTTTCAACGCCGAAAACTCATGCCAGCTTAAACGCCTCTCTACAGACCCAAGAGCCAATGAAGGGCAGCAGTCAGCCACAAAGAGGACAGACACCCACACAACCCAGGCAAAGAGTTACAGTTACTGCAACAATTTTAATCATCTGCGGAATAGCGTATTTCTTTGTATATATTTTATATGTGTGCGTCTGTTCAGGCTTTCTTCCAGAACAAAACTTCTTAGGCACAGAACTCGTTGCCGATAAATCAGATGTCATCGATTTATGATTCGGAGTTCAGAGCTCAACTTGAGGCCTTCCGTAAGAGTCCTGAAAGAGAGTTCCTTTCTCTGCTGGGATATTGTGCAAAAAGTTTGAATGTCCTGTCCGTACTTTTTACTTACTTGCTTATTTGCCACTTGTGCTCGAATGAATTTTGCCGCCTCCTAATGAATGCGGTTGGTTTCTTAAGGTTGTTGTTGTTGTAAAGATACTCGTCTCCTTTTGTTTTGGCATCGTAAGTCAATAAAGTTAATTGAAAAAAAAACTACAAGTATAAAAGAACAGAGCGCAGATGTTGTTCCTGCTGTTGCACTTAATTAAGCGCTCGCGTTAATTGAAAGCTCCCATTGAAGCCAGTCATTCAAAACGTTTATGAGGCAGCTTTAAGCCTTGCGTATGTCTGCTTAAAGACTGCAATAAATGAGAAATTCTAAATGGATTTATAATTCATCGACATTCCATTTCATGATTTGACATAATGGATTTTAAGAGAGATCAACAATTTCTTAAGGTCTCAATTTGTGCTATTTGAATACGAGCACCACTTTAAAGCAGGGTTATTTTTATTAATTCAAGTGCCACGCCCACACACAACATGTCCCATACACTCGCGGACCCACTCAAACATTTACTTATACAAACATCCTGCTTTGTGAGAGCCCAACTGTTGCTAAAGGTGTTGTCAGTCTGCGTCACGGAAAAATGAGAATGAAGGAAAAAAGCAAAAGCAAAAGCAACACATTTCTGTGGGCGGCGCACTTGGCAATCAAATATGCTCGGCTGCAGCTTAATTAAAGTCGAATGCGAAAGCGGCAAGCCCAGACAGTAGCTGCAAGCAATGGGCTTATTAAACCAACATGAAAGGCTCAGCTGAGCTTCACATGCGGCACTTGTATGAGCGTTGCAAGAGCAGATCAGAGCAGAGAAAGTAATTTGCGCTGCTTCATGCATTAATTGAAAATTTCCCTTTGAGTAAATTACAAAAGAAATTTCGTGTTTGCGATTGTTGCTGTTTAGCATACCTAATAAATAACTTCCGCTACTGCTACTGGTGCTGCTGCTGCTGCTCTTTAGCTTCCGGTATTTGGCGTTGTGGCTTGATGACTTCATCTTCCGCTCGCTTCGGAAGTGTGCTGAAGTTTTCATTAACAAAATTTTTCCGTTTGATGTACACATTTTATCAGTTGTTGTGTTGATATTAATAAGCAGCAACAACAACGATGGCAACACAAACAGCAACAACACAAACAGCGTTATTATCAACATAATCGTCATCTGTGCAAACACAAACACAAACTCAAACACACATTCTAGAGATCCCTTTTGCGCTTGTTTTTAGTGTCAGTAGGAAAAATCGTCTTTTTTTATAACAATATTTTATTTTTAATTATGCAAACAGCTTAATTAATAGCAAAAGACTTTTTTTTCTACAGAAGCGTATTTAAATTTGCCAATATATTCTTCTTCTTTTCATCTGCTTGTGGTCATCGCTCATTGGACAAGTCGACTGTTTGATGACTTGACATTTTTTTAGATAACTATAAAGCCAATCCCCAAGAAAAGTTCTTAATATATTTGCCAAAAAAGTTTAGCGATTTTTTTTTATTTTGTTAGATACTTTATTCTACTGCTTCGGGCAAATGTTTGTACTGAGTTTTTTTTTACTTTCAAAACGTTAGATCATAAATTAAAGAAGATGAAAAAGTTTTCTAAGTTGATAGTACAATCCATATTTTGTTTAATAATTCAAAAAGCACTTTTAACCAGACAGTTTCCATTTTCTATGTAGAACAAAACTTTTTGTGAAGACTTCGTTATGAGTTTCTTGATTAGATAATCTGTTGGAAAAGTGGACCTGCTACCCGAGAACATTTAATTGCAAAAATTAATTTTCTTTACTTGTCACTCTGTCACTTCGAATGGCTGGTTGCCATTTATTTCATGTAGCGCAGCGCTTTTATTTAAGAAAATATCTTGTGATATTTTAAGAACTTTTATTCGCTTAGTTCTAACCTTGAATGTGTCATGATCATAAGCGTATTCGTTTGGTATTAGGTGCTTATTTGAATTACATATATACACACATACATACACACGAGTATTTAAGCGCTATACTCGTAAATGACTTTCTTTGTTGTATCATTGTGGGTTTGTTCGTTTGTTTGTTTGTTTGTTTGTTTGTTTGTTTGTTTTCATATGTGTACTTACTTACTCGTGTATGGCCCAGACAGGCTGCTTCCGGTATAAATTATTAATCTGCAAAATATTTTATTGTTGTTGTGTTTGCTGGTGTTCCTGTTGTCTTCTTGTTGTTTTGCCACAAGCTGCTTTGATTTGTTTTTGTTATCAAAAGTTCATTATGTATTCAACATGTTGCGACACGCGTTTTGGGCTCAGATGCAGGATCCGCGGAAATTAGGCGTAAAAAGTGTGTAGGTGTGTATGTGTATGTGTATGAGTGAGTGTGAGTGCCCGGAGTGTTGTGTGTTCATTACAATTTAAAATTTTATTGAAGCAGAAATTTCTCCTTTCGTCTTTATTCCATGGGCACCCACACACCCAGTGTAAAAGCATACATGGATGATGTTTCAATATTCTTAAAATCTACTTCAGAGAGGTTTCTAAAAAATATTAAAGAAAACAAAATAAAAAATTAATTGATGCCAACAACTTTTGTTCGTTTAAGCATTGACATTGAATTCCTGCAAATAAATTTATATCTGTGTATTGGACTGAATGATATAATTATTTTCCATATGTATAAGTAAGTTTATATGTGGGTTTCAGTGTAGGTGTAATTCCAGACAAGTTAAGTCACTAATACGAACGCATTTGGAATATATTTGCGGTTATTTGCGAATATTTGCGTATGCGTGTCCTTATTCGCAATTATGTACCTCCCCACAGATATACATAACGTACACATACATAACGTACACATATAATGATACTCCTTTTGATTATCCTTGAACTAAGGATGTTGAATAAATTTACTATCTCGCAGCTGTGTTGCCATGTTGAAAGGAATTGTTGGCGATTAGGATTTGGATGAGTTTCGTATTCGGAATCTTGTTTCGATGATCCTTTAAGGTGCCTGCGCTCCTGCAGCGCAATAATTTCTAATACATTCGCATATTATCTGCGTATGTGTAATATCGCAGAGATTAAAGGTGAATGCTGAGTATTTGGTTAATTCGCCCACTTGTCACCGGGCCAAAAGGACGACACACTTTGTAATTTATGCATTTGGAATTATTGCAAGATGTGTAAGCGGCTTTGCTGATTGTTTGGCTTGATAATACACACGAGTGTGCGTACTTTGGGTAATTAAGAAATATATTTACAACTATCTACTATTAAATATATTAAGTCGAATATTTTAGTAAGATATCGCCCATTGTGACTTTACTCTTTCAACTGGACTTGAGTTTAGCTTAAAAAAATCAATTTAGTTCTTACTCTTACCTTTTATTTTATTTCAAATTGTTTTTATTTTATTTTTTTTTTGTAATAAAATTCTAAATTATTTCTCTCTGAATTTCTTCGAATAAACTCAATTTATCATAAAATCAGTTTAAATATTTAATAAACTCGAGGATGACTTCATCAGAAAGTCTCCTTGCTACAACAGAATAAGAAACAATTTTGCAAGTCAACAAGATCGAAATCAATTTGAAGAAGCACTTTTCTGCTGCTCTGCACAATGTTGCACACCATGGGCGTATACGAGCAATGGGATGGGGGTTATGTTTGAGGAGGAAAATCTCTTATGAGCGGGTTACAAAAATGAAAATCAATTTTACCGTTTAGTTTCAAATAAATTTGTAAATACTTTTACACCGTTAGTTATATATATATATATATATATCAATATATTTGAATATTAAATTGAATATAAACTCAAATTTGTTAAAGCTTCCTCCTACCAATCTTTGTTTTCATGTATTGAATAGTTTTATATATGTTGTTGTTGTTGTTGTTGGAATTCTATGTCTGTTTATTTGGCTTGTTTGTTTGTGTTTCACAAAACTCTCAAGTTTTGATCTGCTGAAGTCTCCCGCAAGTGCAAGTAACCAACTCGAAGTCAAGGGTTAATTTCGAGTCAAGATGCTCCAATGTACACTGGTGGCCAGAACTTCATAGCAGTACTTTGATTATAAGTTGTAAGGAAAATATTAAAAAAAAAGTGGAATTTGTGAAATGACACAGTTCTTTGATTTTCGAATATATCGAGATCGACTCCCTTAGACCCACATTTTTTTAGAAATGTGTTTGTGTGCTTTTCTTGATTTAATAAACTTCTACTTAACTGATTTTTGGTCGCTGAATGATCGATAGAGAGCGAGTTAAAGAGTTTACTGGTCGGTCTATTGGCATAATACTTGTCTTAGTTTCTTTTCCATTTGTCTTTCCCCTCAAAAATCTGCTGTAAGTTCCCTTCAACCCTTCATGACTTCATGTCTGATTTTTTGTTGTTTACGTGCAAGTTGATAATTTCATTCTTACAAAATCGTAAAAGAAAATAAAAAATGGATGTGCGATGCTTTCAACCACAACTGTATTTTATTGTTTATTGTCTGTGGGTGTGCATAAAAATCAACCGGAAGTGTTGACACATAATTGTATTTACATTAAAGCAAATGTATTTAATTTGATTACTCTAAGGAAATTGTTGTTGTTGTTGTTGTTATTAAATGGAAAATGCAATTAAAATTTTTTTATTTCCATTTTTATAGCAGCGCTTCCTTTGAAAGTTTGTCAAAGCAGTATGAGTATATATGTGGATAAGTATGAGTGTGCGATTGTATAGCATGCGGGTTGGCTGGCTGTGGTCTGGGTTGGGTTGGGTCGCATTAAAATCTAATAAAATCAGGCATGACTGCTCTCAAATGGTTTGGACTTAGCGAATTCAAATTTATTGCCACGTTTGGCACCGATCTCGATAGCCAAAATAACAAAATTAAGCATTCCAGTTTGTATTCTATTTAAGTATAGCATAACTTTAGGCGTTTCTAGGTGTAGTAGGCGAGCGTAGGAGAGACGAGCAAGGCGATAGACTCCAAATCTCCAAGGACTAATTCGGGCTAAACAAAGGGATTGATTGCGTTTACTTTTTATGATAATTTAAGCACATAATAAAGCATCGAATGAATTATTCGAAATTAGTTTGTGAAAGTAAAAGTTTAAACATTTCCTGTGCAGAATTTATAATGGCGCGCTTTTCTTGTGAATCAGCGCTTTTAAATAAAAGCAGCCTTAATTACGAGAACTGCTTGGAAATCCAAAATTGGACTTTAGGCACGCATTTCTGATTTTGTACATTCGAGTGAGGGTGTTCCTGCAAATTCTCATAGAAATGTTAAAGATTTACTCGTTTGCTTCTTTTGAATAAATATTTAGATGACCTTTTCTTAACCAATATTTAGTTAAATCGGTTTGTTTTTTGCTGGCTAAAATGACAGTTTGTATGCTGCTAAGAAATTTGTTGCTATTTGTTTGCATCTCCAGAAAATCGAAGCTTGTCTAATTTATCTAAAAATATTTCAGTTTTACTTTCAGTTTATCGATTATTTAATTTCCAAAACAAAATCATTCGTCAGCGTTAGTAAATCAAATTCGGACTCTCTAAAAATGTCGAGACTACTTCCCAATCACTTCGAGTCACTTACGCCGAAAAATTAATTCCATCACCACCACCGACCGCCTACAACAAAAATTAACTGAAATGTCCAACCAACTGAAAATAAAAAAACAGCTTTCAAAAAACAACAACAGTAACCAATAAAGAAAAAAAACCGTCGTTGTAATTTCCTCGTTGAACTTTTGTGAAACGCATTGAACTGTGACCTGTTACATTTTCCTCTTCATCTTCTTCTTCTTTTCTTCTTTTTCGGTCATCCTAAGTGAGCTGAAAGACTTAACATCTCAAAAGAAGCAAAAGCAACATTAAAACAAACACCGAAAGTGTGCACCTCCCTCCCTCCATACGTACCCAATTCCATTTTCAAATCCAAATCCAATTTCCATTTCAATGAGAAGAAGTTGCTGGCTGTGTATGTGTGTGTGTAGCTGAAAGCTCCACCAGATTTAAATCGATCAAATTATGACAGCGACGTGTTGGCTGAAGCCCCTAAAAATATGCTTCATTTTTGGTTCGTTTCGTTTCGTCTTGTTGGGTTGGGATGCGTTCCGTTGCGTCGAACAGTGTAAATGATGTTGCTGATGCGTTGCTCCAAAAGAGGCGGCCCTGCTATCAAAAATTGGACAAACATGATTTGCGCATTTTAATGAGGGTCTGCACGAGCCGGCCCTAAGAGCAGGCCACCCAAGCGTTAAGTTTAAGTTAAAAGGCGTTTTTAGGGTCGCTTTTAACAAATGCTCTGCGCATTTATTTAGAAGATTTTTTTCAATTTGATTTTACTTACCGACGGATGGTTCAATTTATTGATTTGAGGCATGGCGGGAAATCGCCCTTCGTCGGGGTGGGTTCATTCTGTTGCATGTGGTTTGTGGTTGGTTCAGTGTGTTGCATCATCAGTTGTTGCAGCAATTTGTTTCACGTTCTGCATCTTGTTTATCGACTGCGCAACAATGTTTCCTTTGTTATCAATGTTATTCCTCGGTTGCACAAGAACCTGATAGTCATTTATTATTTATTATGTATGGATGTATGTATGTATGTATGTATGTATGTATGTATGTATGTATGTATGTATGTATGTATGTATGTATGTATGTATGTATGTATGTATGTATGTATTTATTTATGTATGTATGTATGTATGTATGTATGTATGTATGTATGTATGTATGTATGTATGTACGAATATGTATATATGAAAACGTACCCACCAGTCCGGATCGTGTGCCTATTCGGAGAAGAAATACAAATGAAGTCTCATTCCATGCATTGTTTTAATGCATTTACTCTGTATTTGTTAAGAATTTATTACTTTACTATGTCGAAGTAAATTTTTATTGTTTTGGAATTATTGTCTGAAAGATTTCGTTGATGCATATCAAAATACTTCAATGGAAATTAAAATTACAATGAAAAGAAAACTTTTAAATATGAATTTGAATATTTCTGTTTTACAAATTTACGAACTTTAAAAGTTGCTCTAAATTCCCGCATTGAATCAATTTCTGAAACTTCAGCGCATCCACGTGAAGTTAGTTTTTATCTATCGACTATGTTCATTCGTTTTCTCTGTGATTTTTCAATGCACACTCTGGCGGTGGAAATTCCTGTTAACTTTTCGTTTGGGCAATAAATTGTTCGCCATTTTTTTCTGACTACTGACAACAGATTAAACTGCGGATTAACTTCGTGTACAATTTGCGGTGTTGTAATTCTTCGTTCTTTTTACATTATTTTTATTTTTTGCAACGAATTTTCCGTGAAAAGTTTCTCGACAAATTCGATACACTCATTCTGCCTTCCAGTCCGTGACGTGACGTTTGAACTTTACGCTAAGAACATTTTCCGCAGAATCTGATTTGATATTTAAAAGAGTTGCTACAAAAATAACAAAAAAAAGTGGATCGACAGATTTGCGCTTTAAAAGCAAAAAAAAAAGACAACCCACTGCAAATTTCAACTGGCCAAATTATCAACACGTCTGACGGTTGCTATTTGAGATTTAAACTTAAATTTAGTTGATTCGTGTTTTGTCGCCGTCGCGTTTGATTTGCTTTTCCAATTTGTTTTGAATCATGACCGACATTGCAATTTGATTAATTTCATTTATCTTTTTATTTCTGTCATATCATTTTATATTATCCTTCATTTTAATTAGGGCCCTGGTTCTCTTGGGAATGTAAGTACTACAATTGTCCGTATTCGATAAGGGAGGTGAGAACGCTATGGTGTTGTTTAAAATCGGAGGATTATCTTTCACTCAAAACAAACTAAAGATTTGACGGTAAGTCTGGCAACTTTAGAAAATAGATTTCCGGCATGACAAGTTGCGAAAGGACTTGCCAGACTGCCGCCTGGATTCGGCCATATAGATCGAATT
This sequence comes from Suillia variegata, assembly GCA_949127995.1. Lineage (NCBI taxonomy): Eukaryota > Metazoa > Arthropoda > Insecta > Diptera > Heleomyzidae > Suillia > Suillia variegata. The sequence goes on from OX421845.1 coordinate 44,252,028, forward strand.
ATACCAATAACAAATTACAACCGAATCTAAAGATTACCGCCTTGTGCCTGTGGTGGCGCACATGAATTCCAGATTCGATTTTTGAATTTATTTTTAAGTACGATTAGCAACTTATTTGCATTTCATTAAACAAAAAAAAACAACCACTTTTTTATATATGTATATCAATTTTATTAATTTTCTTAAGTATGTCAAATAAATTTTCTTTGGTTTTTCATTAATTTGACTTGATTTGATTTTGTTTATAAAAATAATATACAATATAATCCGCAATGTAAACGCTCAAAAGTTTCTTCTTTTTCGGATTTTATTTTAAAAATTTTCAATATTTGTATAACATTTTGTTGTTGTTGTTGTTGTTGTATTTCCAATCACTTACGTTGGTAATGTACTTCAGAGAGATGCGCTTAAATGCTTATTTCTACTTTTGTGTTTACATCATTTGAATGTATACGTATATACATATGTATGTATATGTATATAATATGAAGTAAATATGTATCTATTTATCGTATATAACAAGGACTTACTTAATTTATATTTAACTATATTATTTAAAAAATGAATCTTAAAGATTTTTCTACGAAATAATTAAACATTTTCGGTGTTTTGTTTTTTGTTGTTTTTGTTTTTGCTTTCCGAATATAAATAATTCTTAGTGTGAAGAAGCGCGTTTTACGTTGTTTTTGTTTAGGTAGTAATATTTTCATATATTTGAAATTAGTTTGTATTATTTCGTAACAATAATAATTACAATAATGATTTATATTTAATGAAGTTGAATAAGTTTTACACAAATATGAAATCTTTTGTTGTTAAGTGCTTGTGGGCGTGTGCACAGTGGGCACATTTTCTTGTTGTTACGTTTGTTTGTCCACTGTGCGCACTGAATACGTCAACACAAATACATGCTTGCACGGTTAATCCTATTTAAGTAAATCCGATTATTTATGCTTAATAATTTATTCTTTATTTGCCTTAGTTTAAAAATGTTTGCGCCTCCTTCCGGGCGAACGATTAAAAATATTTGCGGGGCTCTTGTACAAATATCCCAAATCATTTTGAAATTATCTCGTTTAAAAACTAAAGTTTTCCAATTTTTGATTTGTTTCTTGTTTATATTTATATTTATATTTATACTTAGTTTATTATATTTACACTTATTTCTAAGAAATATTTAGGCTAAGTCACTTTTGCACAAATTCCTCTTTGGAATATATCAACAACAATTTTCACTTTTTCTCTTTTGTTTTCTTTTCTTTTGTATTAAATTATTCTTTATTACGTTATTTTTAAACGCAAAATCGTAATCCTAATCGTAAATTTCACTTTTCTTTCGTTGCCACAAAATTCGTTTCGCAGTTTTTTGCTTTTTTCCATTTTCCTTTGTATTATTTATTATTTCCTCTTTATTTACAACAATGTCAGTGCCAAAAGTTTTTCTTTTACACATTTTTTTGTTGTTGTCTTTTTTCACATTTTCCCGTTTAATTTATTGTTGTTGTAGTTGTAGTTGTTTTGTTTTGTTTTATCATTTTGTTTGCCTTTGAAACCACGTGTGCATCCAGCCAACTAACGCCGAAGCATTTCAACAGTGCAGGCGAATAAATTTGGAACAAAGCAATTAATTATATGGAAAGTATTTCACAGATTTGAATTAAGCAATTCAAATACCAATTGAACGATACCTAATACAAAAACATTTTTGAACTCAACCCGAAATCAACTATGCACACAAACAAATCTCAACTCAAAAATTATTTTGTAAATTGTTGGCAATGAAAAATGTTTATCACGCAGGAACAAATTGAAAGAACAAGAAAAGTTCGTAAGCCACCGAAATTCTGGTTGATATCTCCGATCTCTGAAATACTTATTCAATATTTTTAGTTTCATAGTTTTTTTCTTCGACTTTTTAGCTAAATGTTTTAACACACAGACACACGCACACAGACACACAATTACGAGCATAATCCAAAAAAGCGCCGCAAAAAACTGTCATAAAAAAATATTCGCGATTTTTGTTGTTTTTTTTGTTTTTTTGATTTAGACATTTCAGTTTGTTAGCGCTTTTTGCCAGCTGGCTTAGTTTGGTTCACAAACAGAACACAAACACAAAAACACACACACACACTTTGCCACCATTTTTCATGCTCATGCGTTTATCGCGACTTCATTATCTCAAAGCGTCTTTGTCAAAAGCTGAAAAAGTGCAACACTCCGGCAACCCTGGCAATTACAAATTACAATTTGTGACTGGAGCAGCCGAACGCGTTCGTTGCCAGATAATTTTTAGTTTTATGCATTCAGCATAAAAATGACTCTCATTATTTTCTTAACTGGGTCGGTCGAGCAGGTTGAATGTGCGCTTGTATGTAACATACGATGCGTGTGTGTGTGTGTGTGTGAATTTATATGTGCACCTAACTTGAATTTTAAATTTTGTTAATTTTTTACTAATAATAAAAATAAGTAAAAAAAATTTACGGCCATTTTTTTTGAAAACTTTTAAAACTGTGAATGGTGTTAAACTGTATTTTAAGTAAAACAAAAATTAAATTGAATAAAGTTCTGCGAAATAATATTTTCCTGGATACGGCCCAGTCAGTATCTGCTTAAAGTGCGCTTTTCTCATGCTTTTTTATCTTTGATTTAATTTGGAAAAATATCTCGTCTGTCCTTAATTTGACCATTTTACCAGCCGAGTCTGTCCGTCCGGTCGTCAGTCAGTTTGCATGTCCGTCTATCTGTCTATGCATGTATATGAATTTTATAAAGAATTTAGCTGAAAAGCTTCACTGATCGGAATTTGAGTGAAAAAAAACAACTTTAAAAGCTCGTAGTAGAATTTTCTATAGATTTTTGTTGTTTTTGTGGTGAGATTTTTTGTGAAACTTTATTTTTTTACGATGTTTGTACTTTAAAATATTTAAATACATCATCGGAAGTAATTTTTTTGCTTGCCACTCCTGTCAAATAAAGCTGAGATCAGTCATGTGCGAGGACAAACGAAAAACCACAACAAAAAAAGAGAAAGGAAAAAATGTAGAAGCCAAACAGAATAACCAATAACCAATTATTGAGAATGTAACAATTTATTTATTTATTTATTTATCTAACGATCATACAATTGTAAAGAAGCATAAAAAAAACAAAAATATTTTCTGTTGCGTGGTTTTAGGAGAACTTTCCAATTTCATTTAAACAAATTTTATTTTCGATGTTGGGAAATTAAATTTGAAATTGATTTTCACATTTCGAAGAAGACGGCTTTCGGTCGCATCTGGAGTTGTTGCTTTAATGTCTTAATATTACAGAAAATTTAACGTTTCGATTTATTGCAAGTTGAGATTTGCCATACGCTTGCGAAACTAGACAAAAAGCCATAAAACGGAACATTTGCTGCTTGCGACTGACACGACTCGATGCGAGGCGACACGACGCGACTCGATGCGATGACTCGTAAAAGGATAATGGCAGACAATTTGATTTTTTATAGCGACTGCAAATTTTCGCCATTTTATTAGCTTGTCTCTTCGCTCTGCAGCATGCGTTCATTTTAGAGTGGGGAGTGACACGTTAATCCAAAGAATGTCCAAAAGAACTTTTTAAATTTAATAATGTTACGTGAAAGCGTTCCAAAATGGAGACAAATTAACAACTGGCGGAATTCCACTCGAATGTGACGTAAGTGGACTTATCCGTTTGCAATTGTGTATGTGTGTGGTATACTCGTACATACAAATGCATGTATATACAAAAGAATCCCTTTAGGCGTTCGCTGCTCCTGTTATTTATTTTACATAGTAGTTCTATATTTTATAAATTCACATATTTTTAGAGTTGAATTATATTTTTATGTTATTATCTAAAAAAGGGAACATAGCACCAATTTTGAAATCTAATTTTTTTCGTTTCTGAAGTTTGTTTTTGTTCATTTAAGCCAAAATTTACTAATTAATAAATTTAATTATATATTGAAACACTTTTTACTTATCGTTAAACGGAACTTATTTCTAGTTGGCAGTATCCAGACATAAAATGAGAGACGCATTGAATTTAGCAGATCTTGATATCTTTTAATTGATTCGAATAAAAGCGACATTAGTTGTAGGGTATATATATATACATAAGCCTAGCAAAAATGCTCTTGTTTTGAGTTAAAGAAGATTTTCAATTTGAAACAGTGACTTTTTCTTTGTTGAATTAAAGTTCTCGGTTGGAAATTCCAAGATTCGATTCAATTAAACGTAATTTTAGGTCATTGAAAAGCACTTCCAAATGACACCAACACTTTTCGAAAGCTATTGCCCAGTCACCAAAATGAACTCAATTTTACAATGCGTCTAATTAAATGTCCGGATGCTGCACTTTAGGTCGCTGATTTGTTCAACGAAATATTGTAAATAAATACTTATAATACTTAAAAGGAAAACAACAGCTACTTACGTTAAATGTTTTGTATGTATGTATGTTTGGGTGTATAAAAAAATGTTTACAAAATTTCAACACTTACAATTTAGCCTCTCATAGTATGCAACAAGAAATGTATTTGTCTAGCACTGCAGCCGCAAAATAGGCAACGTTTTATAAATTAGAGCAGGAAACATGGCGAACCATTGACTCCACCCACCACCGACTCTTGCGTGTTGTTGTTGGCGATGGCGGTGGTTGGTTGGTGTATTCGATGATCGGTCGCCTCGCCTGTACCAACAACAACAACAACACTTTGAAACTGTTGCTGCTGTTGTTGTTGTTGTAGTTGCTGCTGTTGTAAAATCTGTTGCTGCTGCTGCTGATGTTGCCTCGACCTCCGCTTCAGATTACATAAAATGCAACTCAATAAATTAAAGCCCCCTCCACCAGCCGCTCCTCCGTCTCGACGACTTCGAACTCGCCTTGTGCAATCATCACCGCTGCCATTGCCGCCGCCAGCGCTTCTACCCACCGAACTGCCGCCGCCGCCAAATACGCCGCAGACGCCACCCAGTACGGTGCTCGTCTCCTCCGGAATCGGATAGCAACGCTGGCCGACAATGGTCCGATGCTACACGTTCGTCACTTGTGTCGTTAGCAGCTGACGTTCGGCCTCCGCCGCCGCACTTTTGCTGGCCGCATCCGCGCGCTGTCGACGTCCGTCCGGACCCATAATGACGGTGCCGTCGTCGTCCTGCGCCACGGGCAGCCATTTGTCAAGGAACTTGGGGCGAAAGAGCAGCGTGAATGTCGAACGAAATTGACGACTCATCGAACAGTAAAGAATGAAATTGATGCTGGAATTGATGAGCGCCAGAATGTCCATTAGGTCACCTGTGGCGATACGATACGATACGATTCGCGAGCGAGCAAGATATAAAGAAGACAAACAAACAAACAGACAGACAGCTGGTTAGGTTAACGCAATTCACTGTGAATAAATTGGGTGTAGTTGTTAGTGTTTGTGTTTATGTTTATGTATGCGGTTTGTGTCTTTGATTGAGATGGAGTTTAGGGTATTAAATTGAACGGACAGCCACTTAATATTGTGGGCGGCTGATTAAGGATTTTATGGCTTTGCCGACAAGTAGGAAGCTTAGATGTGTTCGATAAACAGATAAAGAAATATATAAACAAGATAAAGATTATGAGGATGATTTCGATTTCGATTTTGATTTTGATGTTGGTCGATGTTGGTCGATGTTGGTCGATGTTAGTGTTGGTGTTGATGACACTCATAAACCACTCAACTCAAGTTGTGTGCGCGAATGTTTGGCTGTGGCTCTGGATTGTGATAATGAATTCTGTTATCATTAATTGGATGTGTCATTTACGTGCTTTAACCAAAATATTAATAAATAGGATTAATCATACGTCAAGCTGTGCGAGTTCGCCATTAAAGTAATTCCTCTTATTATACGAAGAGTTTCAACAGTTTTTGGAACAAAATGTAACTTAAGAAAGTAAGTGAACCTAAGCAGCCAAAATGTAGTTATGTGCAAAATCTCTTAAAAAGCTTTTAAAATAAAAACTATCTTAAAAAAAAATTAATCATATATAATAAAAATTGTTTTTGTTGATTTTATATTTTTAATATAAAATATATATAAAAAAATTGGCTTTAAGAACATAGAATCAACAACCAAAAATACTTTAAACTTTGGCGCCTTAACTTGCAGCTAGAACAGCTACAGCCAGTTTGGTAAAGCGTAAGTTGAAAAGAAAAAAATAATACAAAATGTTCTGCTTCTATGCTGGCCAACTTGCCAATGGCTTACAACTTTTGCGAACGTATTTCACGAGATCAATTTTAATAGAGTACGTGCTTATGAATGATTAGAAAATGTTTGGCAAAGCGCCTGCCAGCTGTACGTGTGCACTTGTGTGCGTGTGCGTGTGCGCTTGTGCGTGAACTCACCTTTAGCAGCATGCACCACTTTTAATTGGTGCAAAATTCAATTAAACACCCACACGCACATTCGCACTCATATACACGTACGAAGCATTCTTCGCATAATGAGAATACAGCAGAAACTGCAACTGATATACTCGCATGTATTAAATAAAAAAAAATGTCAAAAATTCGTGCGGGAAATATACGAGAATGAAGCTGAATTAAAAAAAAAAAAAAAAAACACTCATGCGACTTTAAGGGAATATTTAAAATTTTAATTGTTACGGCAAATGTTTAAGTAATTTTTTAGTTGGAAATTGCTTGGCTAAAAAGTGGCAGTCTTTAATTATTCAACAAATACAACACGTAATATCATAAAAGGATGACACGCGAGCGAGCGTCACTTTGACTTTAGCCCAACTTGACCCGGCCTGAGGTCATGTGGTGCAACAGCGAGTTAAGTTGAACAGCTCAGCATTGCACTTGTAACTGCAAGTAAGCCAAATCGATAATTTCCACGAACGAAAACGTTTTTATGTCCTTGAATCATGGACGTGTGTGTGTGACTCTTTCGAGACATAAAACAGTCAAAAAATCAAAATAATACAAATTGTTTTGTTTTGCTCAAATGTCGCTCAATGCTATTTGGCATATCACTTGAACGCTGGATTTCTGGGCTAATAAACAGGTCTGGGGTTCAGAATCTTGGCCATCATTTGGAATTGACATTGAACAGTCAACATTAGAGCAACGACACGCAACGGCTTGCCACGCCTTACCATTTATTAGGCCACAAACAAATTGTGCTTAATTGTTATGGCAGCGCATTAGCAAAGTACAGTAACTGGAGCCGTAATTCATACAGAAAAGAAAAATGTTTTTGGAAGATATACAAACTATACAAAAGTAGCAGCTCAGGTCTTAGTTGAATTAAATAAATATATTTAAATAAAAAAGAAAAATGTAATGAACATTTACTATAAAATAATAACACTGTATGTATGAATCAATATGTGATTTACTGTAATATGATAAATTTTTGTGTAATTAATTAAAGGAAGCCTGAGTCGCGTCAGCATTCACACAGACGACACTACAGAACTGCGGCGAGCGATTTATTATGCCAAGTGTCGTTTCGTTGAAAGAGGCCATCCGGCTTGTGGCTTTTCTGCCGTCAAATGAATACATAAACACTCAGACTAATGCACAAGTATGTGTGTACATGCATGATTGTATGTATTATAAGTAATGATATGTATTTATAATTTATGTATTATTGTGATTTTGTGGGCAAATTAAAGGGCAACTTTTGGTTAAAGCCCACTTTGACACAAGGAATAAATTAAAGTGTTGCTCCAAAGCGAAGTTGAGTAGATTAAAAATGACCATGAACTGACAATGATAATAGACAGTAACAATTAATTATTTCTCTGTTTATCTGTTTATCTCTTAAACGAGTATGTAAACGAGTTGTTTTATTTAACTAATATTTAATTCAATAAAGACTTTATTACTTGGGTAAATAATCGAAATACTTGGCGTATGAGTGATATTTATTTTAGAATTGCATTTGCTTTTAACTATTTGAACTCTCTCTCTCTCTCTCTCTCTGCCTTAAATGAATAAGCCCGGATATAGCAAGTGTGATAATTATTCATTTGCCACAAAATAAACGTAAAAATAAAACTAGAAATTCTGCGAAAATATTCAAATTTGCATGACTGCGCTTGGTTAGAACATAAAAATACTTCAATTATTTAACATAAATTTGAGTTTTTGAATTTTATGCACACCAAAATATTATTCAATATTTTAGAGTCGAACGTTAACAACAGTTACATGAATTATAATTAAATATGCTTTTCTGTTCACGAAATTTATAAAAGACAAATAATGCGGGTGGTATGAGTGTCAGGTATTGTTTGAGTGAGAGGAGGAATGTTTCATTTGAATTGAAATTTAGTTTTGTTTTGGAAGTACTTACTCAGTTTCAGGTAGCATTGCATGAGAAAGGCATCGCCCAGCACCGTGTTCAGCAGACCCATAATACCCTGCGGGAACTCAGTGATCAGAAAGAGCAACAAAACCGCCAGCAACATGCGCGTCGTGCGATCAGTCTGCTTCTCCTTTTCGAGCGTTTTGCTATTCTTGCGCGGACGCTCCACCGCTTTGCCGTTGACCATCAATTTCATGCCATTTCCAGAACTACTCGTAAGCAGTTTACGCCTCCGTTTGGCCTCTAGCAGCGCAGCTATCAGACGCACCGACAGTATCGTCAGCGCAATGCAGGGTATAAGCTTAATAAGGACGCTGTAGATGAGAAACGTGGAGTTGCGCAGCGTCTTGTTATGCAGCGCTAAATCGCTGTGATACAGACGATATACGGTTATGTTGCGATGCGCCTCAGACAGCGAAAGCGTGGGCGCTACCGTAGTTACCGGTGTACTTGTTGTCGATGTGGAGAAACTTACGGTGAAAATATTGTGCGAGCTATTGAAGTAAGAGATTGATCGTAGCATTTAAATTACAAATTTGGTTAGGACACGCTTTGGAAAAACTTATTTCTTAAATATATTGTTTATAAATAAAGGTTTCGCGGCAACTAATAACAGATTTCAAAAAGTTTCTGCAATTTTAAAGAATCTTTCAGTGTTCAAACTTCATCGTTCAATTATTGTTTAAACACTGATCAAAGCCTTTATTTTTTGAACAATTTTGTTTATTCGAACCTCCCACAACGAACCTCTCATTAAAGCTGGCATTATTCATCAACATCATCATCGGTTGGTGGCTTACACTGGCATTCCAGGAAGGCGCCGTACTCGCCGATATCGCTGCCGCCTGCATTATTGCGCTTTCATTCCGCAACTCATTCTGATAGTCGATAACATATTGGCTCAGCGGCACCGAACTTATCGTCTTGCCATGCTCATCCAGTAGTTCGAGAAATTCCGCAATCGAAGTGACCAAATAGATCGATGGTGCCACCACCAATACACAGACTATATACGCTGTTGTGATCGTTATAATCGTCGTACGCATGCCACACCAAACACGATTCCGTTGCGGATAGCCGACGGCAATATAACGCCAGACAGCCAGGGTCACGGTCAACCAAATCGAAATAGTGTGCAGCACCTGAGCGAATATCGAATGGAACTTGATAAAGCACGCCCAACCATACGAGAGTTGCTGTTCGCGTGGCAAACGATCGCCGAGTATGTAATCATGTATCGTATACGGCATGTATTCTATCATAACGGCCAGATCGGCTACGGCGAGACCGGTAAGGATGGCATTGGTTGGTGAACGCATTTCGCGACGCGTCAGTACAATGATGTTGAGCGTGTTGGCAATGGTGCCGAGTATGCAGACAATCAGCGAAACGTAGCCATGCCAGTGTTTGTAGCTACAGAATTAAGACAAGACAAGACAATAAAGATTTAAATTTCGGTAGAGTCGTCTCAAATAAAACACCTTAACTGCAAATCAATTAAATCAATTGTGAAAAAAACATGTCTTAAACGCTTTGCGCTTTAAACGCAATTGATCCATTGTTACTAAAACTTAAAACAGTTGAGGTTTGTTTCGATGGAAACGCGAGAGCTAATGTCGTCCTTTATTATTAAAGAAAATTACCGGAAGTATTTTGGAGCAAAGAAGCCCGCTTAGATCTGTGCTTAATATAAAAAGTTTGTATTTATTCCATTCTAATTGAAATTAAGATAGTTAATCTCTTGTGATAATTACAATCCATTAGAGCGCCAGCTGGTCAGATGGTTGCTTGCACGCTCAGTCTAATGATGAAACGCATTAGAAGCTGTGCACACACGCAGAGTAATTGTTTAATTAAATAAGAAAAAGCAACGCTTTGACCAGCAAAAAGCTTAGCAAATTGCATTACATTGAAAAGAAAGAAGAAGAGAAACACACAATTAAGATCGTGTCACTAACACTGCGAAATTATAACAAAAATACATTAGCACTGAGACTGCATTCATTTCGCATAACGCCCTGCCAAGGACAACTCGGCATTCAAGTGTGAGCGGGTGGCAGTATTTGTATACAAATAATTTCACATTCGCCACCCTCTCCCGGATATTAGCTATCATTTAGCAAAAGGGTTAATAATCACGAGAACTACAAAAATGCTTACTCGAGCTGCCGTTAGAAATGGTACTTCGGCACGTTACTATTAATCGCCTTCGCCACCGTTCATTGCTCGTTCACTTCTTTAACATAGCCAACTCCTTTTGCTCGGGTTTCTTTGCATTGCGTGTGATATTTTTGTCCGGGAATTTGCCAAAATAAAAAGAAGGCGCTCACTTGAACTCAAATTTGTGCTCAGGTTGGATTTGTTCGTGGGTTTTGTTTTATTTTTGGTGCTATCACAGTTTCCAAGCTTAATGGGGGCGTGCTGCGAGTAGGTGAAGCTGAACTGGGCAGGACAAAGGGTGGAATGGCTGCATTAAAGCATTGCTTCAATTACTTTTTACTCATTTCTTTTCCTCCTAGGAAGTTTGTATTTATTTAGCCTTGAAGACCGGAAGCAGTTTATTATTTTTATTTTTGTTTTGTGCCATTCGTGTCGACCATTTGTTAGACTTTGTTAATAGAAAAAATTTCATTTTTTAAGGTCAAACTTCAACTTAAATGTTTTTAAAAATATTTTTTTTCTACTCTTTTTTTTTGTTTTCATAAGATCCATTAATTATACATTTCCCTAAGGTGTCCCAGCTCAATAAGGTTACAGTTCGTCCATTCATTTTACACTATCTTGTTCTTGGAAAAACTCACCTTGTGTGAAAGTTATCCACACCGGGACCACAATAAATCGGCTGAGACTCGTTGGTGGCCATTTTGTCTGTTGCTGCTGCAGCTACTTCTGCTTTCAATCAGGTCATTCAGGTCATTCAGTGTTGCTGTCGCGATTTGCTGTTTGCAAAAGCCGTTCAGAACGATGCTTCATTAATATTTTGATTGCAAACGCTGCGCTGCTGCGGTCGATGGGCCAATGGCGGCTTGAAGAAGATGTCTGCAGTAAAAATATAAATGAAATCAAAGCAGAGAAAACAGAATTAAATTAGCATTACTTTTAGAGCAAGAAAGATAGAAAGAAGGCAGAAAGTGAAAAGCGATCGAATGATATCTTCTAAAAATTTACGAAAGCAACTGTTGCCAGAGCGCTGGGAGCCATTAAAGGATTTTCCTCGGTTTGCTGTCGAATAACGTCTTAGATTCGCATAAAAATAAATCCAAATGGAAATGGCTGCAATATGACAAAGTCGCTTGGTAATTTCATTTGAATATTTATGGCGGGGGCAGACGTTCCTGAGTGTTGTCATAACAAAATGGAGAATGAAAAAGATTTAGGGAAAGTGTTGTCATCGGATTCATTTTAAATTCGTTTTTGTAGCAGCACAGTTTTTTAAATCAAATTAAGACTTACTTGGTAAATATTTAAAATACGTTTAAGATAATTTATTTTGGGATTTTAAAGCATATGAAATTCGTAAAGGGTGGACGTGGACAAATTTTGAAGTACTCACAAATTATCGCTTTTGAGCAAACAATTTCTGTTGAATTGAAATTTTAAACCTGAGATAAAAAGAACCTTAAACGGCCTTTGGCTTATTTTCGGATGCTGCAAAATTAAACAAAAACAAGTCGACAAAGTTGCCTGAAATTTAAAAAAATAAATAAAATTTTGATAGAATTCCCTTCAGAAGATTCGGTTTTCTTTTATGTAGACAAATTTACACCACATTTATGTGAACGTTCACACAAACACACTAGCACAGACACACAGCCATACATTCACACACGCTTACACTTTGCCTTCGTTTGGAAAATAAACACTGGTGGAGCATGGCAGGTATGAGTTATTTCTTACCCAAGCGTTCGCTCACCACACCATGGAATACGGTGATTTCTCTGCTTTCAACTGGCGCAAAATGTGCGGCACGGAAATGCGTTGATGCGCGAAAATTATGTAATAGTCATCATTGCGTCATCATTCATAAAATTACCGAAACAACAACAATCACAACCTTTATTAAGAAAATGCCTACTCATATAGGAAAATGAATGTTTGGCATATGTAAAATTGTAAAATTTGTTTAAATCCTTAGAGAAAGGAACATTGAATTTTATTTCACTTATCACAATTTTATAATAGCAAAATTTGTACTTTTATTTTGACCATATTTCCGCATTTAAAAATATCAACATATGCACTCGAAGCCTAATTAAAACGTTTTCATAGAATCCAAACACAAAAATTTCGATTCAATTGGCTTTTAAGTTGACCGCAGAATCGTGTCCAAAATTTTGTAAACGTCACAGAATGGGACGCTATTTAAAAGATGTTAATATAGGTTGACGTTGTTTTTGTTCACCGATGTATACAAGCCTGACATGTCCACTTATTCACGCCAGAATTTTCAAATCAAGCGCTCATGTCAGACCTGAAAAGCGGCCCCAATACAGAGGATCAGCCTGTGCGTCACTTTGACATATATACATTTTTTTTTGGTGTATACGAGTATTCAAAATCACAATTCAATAAAACATTTCGATTGTGGCTTTTGTTGTAAAACATTTGTTTATACATACATACATACATAAGTAAAATATCATTTACTTAAGAAATTAATTTAATTCCCTTTTGGATTTTCAATTAAATTATATCAAATTAATTCGATTTTAAAGGATTTGTAGAATTTTCTGTTGTGTTGCGTTGATGATTTTCGTTGTTGTTGCTGTTAGAGTTTAAAACTGTCAAACATTCAAAAGTAATTACTAGGCTTTGTCTTAGACGGAAAGGCTGCTGTTGCTCTACCCGCCTCTCGCCACTCCTCTCTATTTCTCCGTGAAAAAGTCCTTTGCAGCAAACAGAAGCCACACAGACAGGACATTCTGTTTTATGTTTCATGTTTCATGTGTCAATTTGACTGAACATTGTTTTGGTCATTACGTTTAATTGAAAGATAACTGCATTTGTGTATATAATTTGTGAGCAATGAGGCAAGGCGAAAAGGGCGGAATGGGGCGGTGTGCTGTGGGGCTGATGAGCAATATTGATTTTTCAATTTACAAGTCTTGCAAATCGGTCAAACTAATGTGACGGCTTGTCTGTCTGTCCGGCTGACGGTTGATTTCAAAGGAAAAATCTTTGAGGCTGAGGCGAAATTTAAGAAGAGATAAATTGCGCAAAATGTTTAAGGAGAAATTTAAATTTAATAATTGTTAGTTTAGATGTTTGTCTGTCCGACTTATTTTTGCTCGCGTGAGTTTTGGCGGATCCAGTTCGTCACATTAAACAAATGTACTCAACAAGCAAAAAGGTTGAAATTTACATCAAAAGCATTAAACGCACACTGCGCCCCAGAATGAGGCTAAAAATTCGAAAAGTGTTTTGTCGTTTACGAAAGGGCATATGTGTTTTCTTCTTCTTTTCATTCAAATGTAAAAATGTAAAATAACGCACGATTATTTTATCGCTTTGAAAAAATGTTTTTATTTCCTGCGCACTTTTTTATTGTCATTGTTTTCTTTTTATTTATTGCCGGCATTATTTTATATGAACGTTTTATTAAAACCGGTATTTCACTGCCAGCTGCATACGAAGAATACGAATTCAGTGCAACACTGACTGTCCTGTCTACCTTTCTCGCGCGATGCCATGTAATCCACGTTATCTCATATGAAATAATTCGTTAAATATTCTCTTAGATATTTCCAAACGAAATTTAAGAGATAAAATATTTTTGTCCAAAACTCCTAAACAACGTTTGTATATATGAAGAAAATCTTTTTCCAACGCAGATCAAACTTGTTGCCATTTAATTTATCTACATTAACTTGCCGTCAATTTATCAAAAGTATTTGCACAATTATTTGTGATTTAGTTGCCGTCAACTTTTATTGTCCTTTTAATTCAAATATTTATTCAACTTCAATCTAAATACACACAAACAAACGGACGGACGGACTGAAGCTGAGAAAAACGGACAAGCCAGAGCAGTCTTGCTATTGCGCCTTAAAACATGCCTCAAGCGACTAAAATGCTTTATGTGAATGTGTCTATGGGTGCGTGTGTGTGAACCACTATGTCCATATCTAAATGTTTTACTGGTTGTGTAGTGAGGTGTGCTCATTTTTGCGAGATATGTGCCCATTTTTTATTTAACATGAATTAACTCAATCGTAGCGAACTCATTTTTTATATTTCAAGTGGAAATCAGTGTACGTGTGTTTCTTTTGTAGTCTTTCTTGCATAGTTTAAATGTGTATGCGTTTAATAACAACTGAAATCTTTAAATTTGGATTTCTGTAATATTTTAAATTTCACATGTATATCAAGATTATTTAAGTCTCGCAAATGTCTGTTCGTTTGTTAGCTCGTTTGTTTGTTTGTTTATTTTGCTTTGCGGTTTTATTTTGGGAAATTTATGTAAATTACGAAATTTCGCAATTATTGCGGTTTTTGCGTAATCCGCAAACCTTGAATATTTACACATAACAAAACCGCATCGCCACAATTTATAATTAAGTGAAATTCTTGCTAAATAGCTGCGAATAAAACAAACAAATTTTTAACTATAAAAGGAAACAAATCAAAAATTATATCCCTAACAAAAGAATTTACAAATACCAGGAAATATTTTTTCAAATTCCCTTGTATTAGTATAACAAAATTTTTTCTTGAAAATAATAAATTAAAAAAATTATAATAATAATTCAAATAAATTACTGCAAATGGTTTAAAAACAGAATAAATAATATAAAATTTATTGAATGCTTAGAAAAATGAGAGTACATGAAGTGAATGAAGTGAATGAATGCAGAACAACTTTACAGTATTAATTTTTTTGATCCTACACTAAGAAGTCACACTTGACGTATGTACGAACGAATGTATGTATGAATATATGTATGTATGTATGTACATATGTACTTGATTGTATAAAGCAGGTCACAATATCCGAGCATGAAATTTGTATCAGTAGGACAGACAAGAACATTATTTTCCAGCGTCAACAAACTGAAGAGCGGCTTACGCACACAACAACAATAATAGATTAAAAGACAGGCGGACCAACAAAGCCACATCCAACGCAACGCGTACTCGCACAGACTTCACCCAAC
The DNA here is from genome assembly GCA_949127995.1 of Suillia variegata. Taxonomy (NCBI): domain Eukaryota; kingdom Metazoa; phylum Arthropoda; class Insecta; order Diptera; family Heleomyzidae; genus Suillia; species Suillia variegata. The sequence goes on from OX421845.1 coordinate 44,267,548, forward strand.
TGCATTCAATGCAAATATTTAACACTTCAGTTCAATTTACAAGTGTGTGTGTGTATGTGTATGTGTGGGTTTTCATAAGTGCGTATCTGTGCGCGTATAAGTGGCCTGACAAAACGTTTAATGTAGCTTACTTCGGATTTTGCTCTAGGTTAAGTATTTCAACTTTTCGCCATCAGCTAAATTCATTTCAGACAACACAACAACAAATTTATGTATTTCTGCTGGAAATTTCAAATTTTCATATAAAATATGAATTTTTATTAGTTTTCCAATTTTAAAATGGCATGCTTCCTATTTGAGCGACCTTGCCCGATTTATTACTTTCATTCAAAGAATTTCTTTTTGTTTTTTGTATGATTAAAATGCAACCTAAACAACATCATTACTTCCTGTGGTAAGTAATGATGAAACTCATACGCACCGCGAGCCCAGCCCAGCTCAGCTCAGTTAAGTTCTTTTTCGTTGTTTTTTTTTTTTTTTTTTTTTTAATTTTTTGGCAACAGTCCAAAAATCAGACAGGCGCATGACATTTGTAAAGGTGAAAAGTTATGTATGTATGCACATATGTGTGCACGTATGTATGTACATATCTATGTATTTTTGCATGTACATATGTATGGATGTTTTTATGCACATACATACATACATATTTTTCCACAACAAAGGAAGAAAAAACGAAACGTAAACCCAAAAATTCGGTTGTTATGCCGACAAAATAATATCTCACAAACACTTCTGACATTTCGTTGACGTTTGATTTATTTTGTACCTACATTTTAATGAAGTTTTTTTTTTGTTGTTAAATATTTTATTTTATGTATGTATGTGCATATGTGCAGCAGCGTTCAACCAACGAGATAAAATGTGAATTTTTTCCACTTTATCACTTGCGTTTTGCATAGCTGAGCGGGATTAGTTTACATTTTTATATGGATTTATAACGGAATTTTGTTGGCAGCTGTGATCAAAACACCGCTTAACCAGTCATAACAAATTCTCAAATCAAATCTCGCTTTTTTCGCTTTTTTTCTTTTTGGATGTTGTTAAGCTGTTAATGCATTTCCCGTTTTTTTTTGTTTGTTCTTAATGTTTCATGTTTTTGAGGTTTTTGTATATATACAAAAAGTTTTATGTTTCGCTTCACTTCGTTGCTTTTTATAAACTGTTCCGCCCACTTCCTCCAACTAACTGCAAAAGTAATTACCTAAGCTGACTTTGCTATCATTGAGTGCAAAACTTAAGTTGAGTCATTTTCCGATTTCTATCCAAATACTCGTAACTATCAATTTTCCATTTCCCATTTTCTCTTTTCTCTATCTACGTCTTGTCGTTTTTGCCTTTTCAGTTGTCGCATAAAATTTGCTTCCTTGCTACTCCTTCATATCTACTTTATTTAATTTGTTCTTTCTACCCTTGAAATGTCACTTAAAGCGAAGCTGGCTGAATGAACGACGAATGGTCTGCCAGCATGAATTACACCATCTCTACTTTTTTGAGCATAAAGAAAGTGAGGGACCCAGAAGACTAAATCGACGAGCAGTCCGTTATGTTTAAAATAAAGCAAAACATTTATGAAAAACTGTAAATAACGGAATACAAATTTTGTGTTCTTGAGTCTTCAAAATATTTTCATATGTAGCTTGGCATGAAAATGAAACACATTATCAATGCTCAACTATTTTGCCTACTGGGTGGGCTACTGTTGTACGAATATAGGTGCAGATTTGCTTTATTTGCGCTAAGTAGTTTTAGTGCTGGTACTCAAAATGTCGAATGCTTTTTAGATTGTAGCTCACATTTAACGACCTGCTTCAATGAGTTTCCTGCGCTCAATTCAAAGAGATTTCGATAGAGATGCTCAACATTAATCCCAAGTACTGATATAAATTTCAAAATTGAGTAATTTTCACCTTTTATCTTTGGCCATAATAAAACTTAAGTTTCCAAAAAAACATCTTCAAAAATATTTCTTTTTCATTTACTAAGTAAAATGAATTTAATTTGTTCTGTTCTCTTCTTCTTCGAAAGTTTCTTCCTTCCCGGCCTTATTTTTGTTCTCAACTGTTTTAGCTGATTGTGTGCGCTTTTTCGTTTTGCTTTTTGCACTTTGCCTTATCTTGTTTTTCAGTCAACAACTGCCACTCCAAACAGCATTTGCATTTCGGATTTCCCATTGCAGTCCTTACAAGGAACTCCGCACTTTCCCTTTTTCCCTGCAGTTAACAGTTTGTTGCCTTTTCATTTGCCGCATTTTATCGTTATGATTTCGAATCGCATCCCGTATGCATCGCATTTCTGATAATTCTCTCTTCTGCTGGAACCAAAAGTTAATCGAGTGCGTCAAATGATTTTTCCGGAAAATACGTGCCTGCTCCTACCATTTTTACGTATGCATCAGATTTTCTTTAAGTTCAGCTCCTTGCTGCTTTACCTTCTGCTGGCAGACACATGCCACCACATCGAATCGAACTCCACCTAAGCAGGGTTAGAGATTTTTTACGATTTCGTTTGTTCGTATTACAATAAACTGTTGTTGTTGTTGTTATTTTGCAAATAAACACTTCAGAGCTTTAGAGGATTTCAATGATGACTTTTATTGAAGATGCTGAAGAAGAAACATTAAAGGACCTAATCGATTGGTGTATTTGTTATGTATTATTTATGTATCTACATAAGTGCTTTTATTCTCATAAACGCAGTAAAATATTGTTTTAGGGAGAAATTTTCCCGCTGACAAGTAAAGAAAGTGATTCGAATGGAAGCTTTTCTCAAGGAGGTTGTTTTTATAATTTGCAAAACAATCTAAAGGTTACATTAAAGATTCTTAAGTAAAATTAGTGCAGGTGCTCACTGGATTTTAATCGAAGCGAATGAAAAGACACAACTATTGCAATCCACACAAATATTTCCAAGTTTTATTCATAAACGAAATAAAGCAAAAACGCTTCCAAATTAAAAAAGCAATAAGCATTGCCATAACTTTCAAATAAAATAAACAAATGCCGGCTACTAAAAAATGAAAACAAGAAAAACTGAAATGCTTTTTGGTGCAATTATTTAATAATGCTTCTTTGTTCGTTTGTTTAATGTTTTGTGCTTCTTCTGTATTGCTTTTGTTTTCATTGCAAGTGTTTTTTGTTATTTTCATTTTCAGCGGCTATAACATTATTTTGCTTTTCCTTGGTGGTTCTTACCTTCTTCTGCTTTTCGCATTTTATTTATTTTATTTTTCATTTCATTTCATTGTTTTAGCTTTTCTTGCTCGCATTTAAGTTGAATTTAATGTTCCGCCATAAATCATTTCTTGAACATTGTTTAAACTTGAAAACGAAAAGAAAACAAAACGAATACCATATACACATACACATACATATACATAGGTCAGTGCATACTTATACGTGTTTTAAAGTGCCGCAACCACACTTCGGGTGCATACGTGGAAAGGAAACGAAGATTTCACTACTTCGTTTTCTTTATTAGTGTATTAATTTGTGTGTACATTGCACCGAAATTTTTTATTTTAAATATAAAAAATTGTAAAAAAATTCGAATATAAAAAAGTTTAAACTTTAATTTTATTGAGCTTTTTTTCAAAATTTGAATATAAAAGTCAGTGACCCTGAAATTTCCTTGCCGAAATGTCATTGTTATCTTCCATTACAAAGGAACGTAAATTTTAAATTTACAAAGTTTTTAAATTCTCACATTGATCATATATTCTGACTTCTTTTGTGATTTCTGGTCACAGTTGCAGTCACAGTCACAATGTATAAATTTAATTTCAAGGACACTGCACAGCGTCGCTGGATACACACGCGCACACATTTCGAAAACATTTTAGTTATGAACCAAGATCTGCTTATTGTAGCATATATGTATGTGCATATGTGATAAGGTTTATTTTAAAAGCGCACGTTGTTATTATTCGATCAATCCCATTTTTGGTCAACATTATTCTGTTCTACTCAAGCGCTTAATACAAGTTTAAAGTAGATATCTTTAATACAATTAATTGTATTTACATTTGTAGCAAAGGGAATATATTTAAAGGTTTCCTATTACGTTAGTAAGCCGTTAACTCACTTCAAATCGCATTTTTGGCTAAACTTACCAAACAATTTTTTTTTAATTTGAGTATTTCGGAAAGTTACGAATTTGTTTATACCTGATCTACTAGTACCGAGTTTATTAATACAGGTTTGATATTTAAAAATAAATATTTTGCAGAATACAATTCAGTTGCACTTAATTTTCGGGAGTGTGGCACTTTATCACGGGATACTTTAAATGAGCCTCACTTTCATATGAATTAATGATGTTTTGCATAAAAATGTGAAGACGAGACAATTTGCGGAACACTGCACACATTGTCGCACCAACTGCATAAATGTGTTTGTGTGTGTGTGTGCGTGCGTGCGTGCGTGTAAAAGGACTTCGTAGTGCATTTTTGTTTGCGCCTTTTGTGTACTTTTTGGTCAGTCTGTCAGTGAACAAATAGTTCAACCGATTGCAAGCCAAACAATAGGCATACATAAGTATGTAAGTGTGTGCGCAGTCTAACAGACGGACAAACGCATTTCACATTTTGTGTGGATTTGCAGCTTTTAAACTGAAATCCCTAACAGGGTCAGATATTTTTCAGCATTTCTCTTTTTTTACAATAAACGAGGAATTTATGCTTAATATTCAGAACGATGACATTCTTTTCTAAAGTGTTTGTGAAGCTTTAAGCTTTTTCGAACTTTAGAACAACGGAACAAAAGTAAACAAAACTTATTTAGCTTTTAAAATTTATATGCCAAAGCTTTCTTAAGCCTGTTAATACATAGTATAAATATAAACAAATAAAATATTAAGAAGCTGTACTAAGCTTTTGAGTAAAAAGATCGCATAGTACCGAGTTTAAGCTTTTCAAAGCATAAAACTTTTCGAAAAATATTTCTAAAAGATTTTTTAAATTGTCTTTCTCAACAAATTAAAAATATTACTTTTAAGATGGCATAAGTACATGAAAAACAATTTAAATGTTATACGAAATTGTTGTTGATATTAACAAATTTTATATTGTTTTGTTTAATTTTTAGCGTTATCTGAAACTTTGTAAGACAAGTTAGTTTTTAAATTCTTACTCTATTCATTGTTAAGTTATTTTAAATCGCGAAAATTGTTACGAAATTTAGTCAAATGATTTGATTTCATATAATTTAATACTTCATCTCGGGTAATTTATTCCTCTTCCTAAACATTAAATTTTATTGACTGCAATGTGTGTTGCCTTGCCTTGCCCTGCCTTGCCTGACTTTATCTTCCCTTATCTTATCAATGAAGCACAAACTTCTTCGTTGGCGAATTTAAATTCCTACCTGAAAATATGAGAAAAAACTGTTTTTTATTAAAAACCCATAAATATTTATTTGCGATCCACGTCAACATAATAAAAATAAAAATAAACATTAAACATTAAACAGCAGCTTAAGCGCCTTAAGAAAACGTGCTAAGCGCCGGCAAAGTTGAAAAGTAATGCACAAAGAGAAGAGCAAAAACTGAAGGCAAAAATTAAAACACCCAACGCCGACAAAAGGCGAGAATAAAAATAACACAAAATGGCGATGGCAGGCGGCACTTCACTTTGCCTTTTTGGAAGCTTTGCAAAGTTGCTGTGGCATACTTCAAGGCGCTGCCGTTGCTGTTGACTGCCTGCCATTACAATGTTAATAAATTTACAAAAGGAAAATAAAATTTAAGTACCTAAAAATTTGCTTATAAATAGAAAGAAAGAAACATGGATACTACTTCTAGATACATAGCTGTGGGTAGAAGTGAGCGTTATCTGCATTGACGGCGGATTTCGGTATTACTTTCGGTTTTCAGCGAATTCTTAAGTCTTATTACAATCTACAAACTCTTTGGAGATCTCAATAAGACTTAACCAAAAATGCGCAACATTATCATTTATTGGTTCTCTTGTTAAATACACAAATTCATGTGAATTTGTTTAATTAATTAAAAAAAAGAAAAATAGAAAAATTGGTTTTTTAACTCCTCAAGATCAATTTTACGTGACCATAGAAATGCGCAAATTCATTTGAAGTAATTTAAAACGAACGAACAAACGTTTACGAACCAATTTTTTTGTTTTCTGTTTTTTCTTCATTTTGTATGGCTTTTCTGCTTATCAAATCTAGCAACTCATTATTGTGGCTTAGCTCAAAACCACGCAAAACAAAACATAAGAAACTAAAAAGAACACCCTGTGCAAAATGCAAAATTCGACTCGTAATTCTGAAATGAAAATCCTCGCAAAATGTTCGCTTTTCATCTGCTTAACTAATTTTCGCTTACAATATGTTTATGAGGGGCGGAGCAGATACACAAATCCGCAAATGCGAAAGCATGCGCATCATGCACACACACTTATGCACACACAAACCGCTACGAAACACTAACTTTGGTGTCATGTCAGTCGAAATCCTGCATCATCAATCTTTGTTGTAGTTGTTGGGGGCACAACAGTTGTAAGCTGACTTGGAAACAAACCCACACAACACACATCTAACTACTAACAATAACACACACGTACACACACACACATTTGTATTTGAGTGTAGTAGAAAATCGATTTCCAATCACACAAGTTGAAGCATTTCCAAGAATTGAGTTTGTTTTAAAAAACACTTTTCAAAACAGAATTCAAGCTTCAGCTCAGGTAGGCGCTCATTTTATTTTATTTTGTTCTATTTTATTTTAATCAATACACAACAACAAAAATTGTCTTTTGAGTGAAAGTGTTAGGCTTGGTGCTTATCTTTTAAGGTTTCTTAGTGGAGCGCTCCTTAGCGAAGAATATTTTGAAATACTTTCAAATTGAAGTTTCTTTAAGAAATTTCAAATGAATTTATTTTGAACTCAGGTTCTGAATTACTGAACCATGGAATTGAATTAATGCGAAGCGGTATTTCACAGTTGGTTAAATACCCAAAACGACTTTAAATTGAACGCATTAAGTCATTATGACATAAAGTGTTTGTGAAACTTATATGTTACAAAGTGGCAAAGCGAAGCATTACCACGTCTGTACATACATATGTACATATGTACTACTAGCACAATGTACATACTACATGTATTAGTATATTCATTTATGGTTGTCCGTTGGCGTGTGTGAAATTTGCAATGCACGTGTATGGGTGAATAAATCACAGTGTCTGCGTATGTCTCATAACGAATAATTTCCTCACACTATTTCCGAAATGATTCTGCTTTATTTCCTTTTCCACATTAATTTCTGCATACATCGACAGAAAAAATTAGAATGAAAAAGAGAAAGAGAAAGTGAAATCACAGACGGCTTTGATGCTCACTGGAAGGTTCTTTGGATTCTTTTCTGCTTCGCCAGCAGCACACATGCGACCAAAGTCCAACAACGTAACCAAAGCAACGCTTCACTGGGTCGGTCCACTGGATGCGGCTACCTCGTATCATGTCACAGCAGAGAAAACATTAATTCACTTAACGGCGAATGATGGTGACACGAGCACAGTACTTTAAGGTACAGTTGAAAACCAATAAAACGGGCTTGGATAACTTAAAAGATTATCCAAAAAATTAAAATAAAAATAAAATAGTTTTTTTTGTTTTTCGTTAGTCGAGCAGTACAATGGATCAAAAAGTTATATCAAAACAGTGTCCCACGCACAAAGAAACGGATTCACTTTGTGTCAGTGTCAGTACTTTGCCGGAGTCAGTGAATGGGGAAATAGTCAGAAATGTTTTGCAACAACAATAACAACCACCACCAACAAAATACAACAATGACAACAAGTTCACATTTTCACATGCTGTGGCGAATTCCTCCAAGCGAGACATTATCGTAAAGTTACGATTTTTGTGTTGCTGCTCTGCAGCAGCTGATCCCCCCTTCCCACCCCATTATTTTGGACATGTAAGCTGTATCTAAATTATAATGTTGTTGTTGTTGTGTTGTGTGTGCTTGTTGTCACTTTAACACTCAATACTGGGAATGAGATAATTCCATCCGATTCAGTCGTTTTGTAGCGGAACACATTTCATCCTCCTGAACCGGTCCCTGACAAATCCGCAAACTAACAAAAAACAAATTCAAATTTCTTTCATAGATTTAAAATTAATTTTAATTCAGCTAGATAATAATAAAACCAGTGGTGGGCAAGTAATTTTGCGTTTGTGTTTGTAAGTTTACAAGTACGTGAGTGTGCTAAGCTTCTCCACCACAGATTTATGAAAATAATCATTAATAGGAGCTTTTTTTACAAGAATAAATGGGAGGGGCGGATTAAGTGAAGATTAACTTAAAGATTTAAAAATTTTATTGAAATGTATAAACTGAGTTACATTTATACCTTTTGATAAAATTTTTATAACAATAATTATTTTCTGATTTAGAAATTATTAAAATTTAAATAATGAAAAGTTGTTTTTGTTTTTGTTTTATTTTTCTCTTCTTTTTACTGCAACATATTTCTTCTTGTGTGTCGCTCCGTGTTGTTGCTTTTAACTTGATTACGTGGTGAATCCTTTATTGGAAGAGTACGCACGGTGTGGGAAAACTTGCCAAAGCTGCAGCATCTCGGTCACTAAAACAACCAACAATGACAACAACAAGAACAACAACTTACTCGTTGACAAAATAAAAAACGAAACAACAATTCAATTTGGTCGAGTGATTTCCTCATTTCCTCATTTCTTCATTTCTTTTTTTTTTTTTTTTTTTGGTACTTTGGTTAACTTTTGTTTGTGAGCGGTTCCTTGTAGCCATTTGTTTGGCAGTTACTGTTGCCGCTTCTAAATTTTCTGTTTTGTTTCTGTTTTTTCGTTTTTTGTTTTCGCTTTTGGTCAACGTGGAGATTGGCGTCGGCCGTCACAAATGTTCAGTAGGGATTTGTTTAATTAAACCCTATTTTATGTGGCATTAGTTTAAGTGGCTGGAAGCAAGAAATTTCATTGTCGCCGTTTCGACATTCTGGCTTGTTTGGCCAGTGGCGATAAGCGTTTTTTGTTCTCGTCATTGGAATGAGAAATTGTTTATTTAGTATTTAATTTGTTCAAAGGGCCGGTAATTATGGAACGAATTGGGTGCTTCAATGAATGTGTTAGATGGACTGTTGAATGGGTCGAAAAGTGTCGCTTTGGTTAAGGAGATTTATTTATACAGTAATTCTTGAGTACTTTCATTGTCCAATGTGCATAATTTAAGGGCTCTAATAGCGACACTGTCGACTTTTAAGATACACAAATGAGAAAGTGCGAAATATCTAAGCTTTTAAATTTTGAAACAATAAAAATACAAAAATTTTCCTTTACCGAAACATCTCGAAACTTGTTCCTGAGCACGCTTCAAAGTTAATTTGCTTTGCTAATTACAGATCAGTGCAACACATTTAATAAATTTAACCACAAATACCTATGCAGAGCACACACATATAAACATTAAGCAGCAGCCATACCAACAAACCGCTTCCCCCTCTCTGCCTTCGCACCACCGCGACCACGACACAACGAACCTTAATGAGTATTTTCAATTAAGCGCAACTGCTGAAACCTGAAGTGAAGTAAAGTGTAGACGCCTCAATTTAAAAATTCTTCTTCACAAGTAGAGGAAAGCGCAAAACCGAATAAGTTCACATTGGCGGAGCCAAAAAAAAAAGCCGAGGTACCAAAACTTAAAAATTTAAACATTGACAATAAAACAAAAAAAAATACTTTCAGAACTTAGTTTAAACGAAACCGAAATTAAATCATTCTTCTTTTACTGAATGAAACTTCATTGAAGAATGAAATCGCTTTTGATTATTAAATATGATTTGAAAAAAGTAGAAATAAATATTTAAAAAAAAATATGTTCCATCCCTTAAGGTTTTTTTTTTTTTTGGTAAGGCGGTTTTTGCTTCGCTTATAGAGCGAGTGTGCCATTAGGACCACCAAATTGTGATTAATTTGCAACGCATTGGCAACACTGTTTCAATGTTGCGGCATGCAACAATCGCGCGGAAAAAAGCAAAGCTTAAAAGCAAACATGCACCACTTTCCGGTGGCTTTAAAATTTATGAGAGAGTGTATGTCTAGGTCCTTATTTGTCAGTGTGTGTGTGTGTGCGAGAGAGAGTTTGTAGTGGCCCGACCATATAATTAACGTGCGTTGTCAGTTTTCCACACAACGCCCCCAAACAACACTAATGGGCCAAAAGCAGCCGCAAGCTTTAGCAGCAACGGAAATAGCAAAGCAAATTTCATCAGTGTTGCACGTAACGATAGGACAGGTGGGTCTAAAACGAAGACGACGAGGCAAGCAGCCAGCGGCTTTTAATTTATGCTCGCTGGCAGATGAATGCCGCACGTGGCAGGTGCCATTCGTTTATTCGTTGGTTCGTTTGGGGTCTGGGCTCATTGCCAACATAAAACCGCTTTTAGTGGATCTAACTTGCCCTCAGACCCATTCGACTATCCATCTGCCCATCCGGACGGAAGTAGCGGCTTTTCATAATTCACCAACGTAATTAGCCAAAACAGCAAAAGGCAACAAGAACCGAGCCGAGCAGTCTGTCGGTCTTTTGGGCGGTTTTGTAAAGACATCGCAGCAACAAAGTTTCAACTAATATAAAAACGCTTTCATGGATTTCCATGCTCCCACAAATGGGAAAGGATTTATGTTCATACAAGGTGGGCAAATACAACGGGCGGACCATTTGAATTTGTTAAGCTACTAGGTTAACTGCACAGTACGTCAAAAATATTTTGTGCTCGCTTTAAATTCGTCAAATTTATTTTTAACTTATTAAAATATATCACATACTTTTTAACCCTCAACTGCCCCTTCCATAAATGCGACCCCGAGTTTGTTTATTTAAGAGAGATGGAGGTGGGCGTGGTTAATTCCTTTTTATCCTCTTTATTATTTTGTTTTTTTTTTTAGCTAGATAAAGTTCCCTTGTGTAACATTTTCCGGTGTTTAAGTACGAAGTGTATGTGAGAGTGTACATATAAGTTTATGTGTGGGTGTTTATAAGGCTTTAGTGTGTGTGGACAGTTTTAATCGCTTAATTGTAATCTTAAGCTAACAATCGGATTGGTCCAGTAAAAACTCAACAACAACAACAATATCAACATCAGCAGTAATAATAAAACGGTGCAAAAATATTCCCTCAATGATGCTTGTGTGTCTGTCCAGTGCTCGTTTCACGCTGCGAAGATTCCAAAGCAGAGCAAGAATATTTTCCGCATTAGTTGCGAGTTGCATAAATTTTATCTTTTGAGTTCTTTCAGCAAATTCCCGAGTGGGATCGGGCAAAAAAAGAAGCTTTAATCTTTCTGAAATTTGTTTGCATATCCATTTTCCTTTTTCTTTTTTCGTTACATTTCTATTTAAGTATTTAGTCATTTCCCACCGCTCTTTTGAAGTAGGGTTAAGAATACTTAGCGACAATTTTTATTGTATTTCGAATGCTTTGAAATTTTTCGAAATTTATGTTTTTGCGTATTGGAAAATTATTCAATATTTGAATTATTTAGTTGTATTTTTTATTGCATTAATTTGTTTTGTTTGTTAAAAGAAAGTAATAAAACTTCGGGTAATGCGAAAAAACACTAAATAAAAAAATATATATGCACGAATCCTTAAAGTATGTAATAAAATGAAGCCCAACTGAAAAGTTAAACAATATTTAAAAAAATAGTATAAAAATTCCTGCCTGCTGCTAAAAAAGGTTTATACTTTCCATTGCAGTCCAACTGCATCCTTTGCGGATGTATTAAGAGGCATCAAAAAGTGAATTTTCCATTTGGCTCCCATGGGAACCTTATCCCTTTATGAACCATTTGTTAATTCTTATGTAAAAAAGCAACAATAAGCGTTTTATACTTTAATACTTTACTTTTCTGGCGATAGCATAGACCAGTAACTGCAAAACCAAAAACACAAAAAAACATTTACACACGTACATACATACAAACAAACATGCAGACAAACCCTTAAAATAAATTGCTAAATCATGTTTGCAGGTTAGGTAAACAAATCTCTTTCGTGTTGCATGTTGCAGATAGCAGCGCATGTTGCGGCATGTACAAAGATTGAATAACAAAGTGTGGGTTTCCGACTGGTTCTTGCGATTGGTATTAATGGATTAATGATAGCTTACTACTGGACTATTTAAATTTGTAAACCCTGAATGCTTTTTTGATAGTAAATAAATCAATTTTAAAATTGAATTTAAAATTAATATTAAAACAAATAAGTTGTTGAACCAGTCTAATGCGACAGAGAGAAAAACAGTTTAAATTTTGCGGCAACTTTGCTGTGCGTGTGTGTGAAAGTGCATTTGCATGTGTGCAGGTATTAAAAATTGTACACTATCGAAACATTAATACACAACACAACACAACAATTCAATGCAATGCAATACAATGCAATAAACTGGCGGACAGACGGACATAATGTGCAGGGCGCGAAAGGAGGAGACAGAAACGGCGGGGGCGCATTAAATGAGAAGCATACTAAGCGAGAATTAATTGCAGCTGCAATTACGAAAATGTTATGCGAGCGTTTTCTGAGTTTTACAATATGCACAGTTGCGTTTTTTTTTTTAATAATTTTTTCGTTTTTAGCTTTTACTTAAATTATCTACTTATGTATATATAATTAATTGTTCATTATATTTTGGCGTGTAATCGAGCAATAACACGTGTAATGAAAATGTACTTTTGTAAAAGTTGTTTTCGAAACTTCAGACCTGAAAAGCCGACATGACTTAATTACAAAAGTTGGCAGCCCGAATAAAGCGACAAGAAACTTAAAACATGCAATTCACTTAAGCGTCATTGCACGCGGCGTTATCTCGAGGAGATTCACAAGGTCTTTTCTTGGCCATATTTGTAGTTGTTGTCGTTCAATTTGTTTGCTTTCATCCATGGGGAGAGATATTATATGATCAATACAACTCTTCACGCTATGCCTCTCGAGTTTCGAGATTCGTATAGAAATGTCAAAAACGCTGTTTTTTGTTCTTCTTCCAGTGAATTATTACAAAGAATGGATTTAGTTATGGAAGACATTTTTTTTAGAATTTCAAAAGAATGACGATCAATTTTCCAAACAAAATCAAAATGGCATTATTTACTTAAGTACGAACTTCAAAACATCAAGGTCAAAGTACTCCGCCTATGCTGCTTATTGTTAGAATCACAATCGAAACCTTGAGAAAAATTGGTTGTTACTAGTAAAGTAGTAGGATTGTGTCAAGTTACAGGATTATCTTGGCGACTGGATGAGCCCAACCTAAATTGACATAGTCTCATACATACAAAAATGAAGCTTAAGACTCTGGCAGCGCACACAGCGAAATAAAACAAAAACAAAATCAGAAAACAATTTTATTGAATTATTAAAAGAATATGGCCCGCCAACATGTGTTAATTACGACAGTTTAACATACGCACACACACAAACACACACACATGGACACACACTCGGGTATGGATATCAGCACGAATATAATTAAATGTCTTTATTGACATGTCACAACATTAAAATGACTTCAAAATCACGCAAACAGCAAAAACAGCAAGAGGCACACACATGGGCACGCACACATCTGAAACATTTGTCACTTTTGGCAAATATTGCACGGAATTATCCACACACGCAACGACAGCTAATTTACACGCGTACGCCCAAAACTGTGCTATTATTAATAACGAAAAACGTTGACAAGCGCACAGTACTTCCAATATCAATAGTGAGTAGAGAAACATAAGAACACTTTGTAAAACGAAAGGAAAATTAAATCGGCTTTGAGTCGTTATCAAAATCTGACTTGATTTTAGTTTGTTGATGTTTTGATTTTAACTAAAATAAAGATTGTGCGGTTTCGATTTAATATTGAAAAATCTCAAATTAAGAGTAGAAATCTTAAAATAAGCGTAAATTGAACCTGAAATTCTTGATTTCATTTTAAGATGAAATCATTTCAAAATAAAAATTTTAAATCATAAACTATTTATTAAATTAGAACCGTTTCAATCTTAGAATATAAATAAGAAATCTTAATATGAGATTGATATTCTTTTTTCAAGATTTGCATTTGGAAGAACTTTAAATATATAAGGGATGATTTAATTTTAAGTGTTTTTTCTATGAATGCACTTTTAGGCTGAACTATTTTATAAAAATCCCGAAGGAACAAAACTAAAATAATTTAAAAAAATTACGTTTCATTTTTTACTGCTGTACTAGACTTCAAATTTAAACTATTAAAATTTGTTTAAAATTTTTGCCAATGTACTGTGCGTCGAGAGCGACAAAAGCGGCAAAAACCGAATTATGCTATTAATAGCACATAACGTTAAATAACTGAGTTAATAAACAAAAATGTGTAATGCGATGCGATGCGATGACATTGTTACGAAACGAAACGGGCACGACAAATAAATTAAATGTGCTGGAATAACATTTAGGCGCACATGCCGCCGCGGCTCCTGCTTCTGCTGTCGCAGCTGTTTGTTTGGCTGCTATTTTGCTGATTATGGCCGATGAGAATGATATGCTGCCGCCATTGCCATCTTGAATAATGATGATGATGACAATGTGATTTTGTTGTTGCTATTATTGTTGCTATTTTGTCAAATATGAAGAGGCGACTTGAACTATACTCTTGTTCCGCTAAATACATGGCGAAAAATATAAATAATGAAGTTTCATAAAAAAGTCCACATAATTTAAATCTTAGTTTAAGTCCATTAATATAAACATGCAAACAAATGTTTGTTGTATGTCTGCTATGTTGTTTGTTACCTCGTGATCTTTATCAATTAAACTATAAAACTGCTAAATTTTGTAATAATCTATACTAGAATTTGTGTCAGTGTACTATGGCCAATAAGTTGTTATTGTTGTTGTCTTCGTCGACGACATTATGCGTGCATTACGTGCCCCAAAGTATTTCAATGACATTAACGCGCCATCATCCGCAAGTCTAGGAAAAAGAAAAAAGTGCTTTGTGGTTGGTGAATAGCAGCGGCGGTTACAGCAGCAGAGAAACATAATGTCGACAACAACAGCAGGCAACAATGTTCTACTACTACTGCTTCTGTTGCTAAGGGCAGCGATGACTAATAAAGATTTATTTACAACACTTTTGCAATTAACTGCGATGAATTACTCTTAGTTTCGATAAAATAAAATTTTAATTGAATCAATTGATTAACTTTCTTCAAAGATTAATTAATTGATCGTTTTAGTTTTTGATCACCCAACTGATCAATTGATTTAGTATGAAAGTATTTGACTCACGTTTATATTAAATAATTAACTGATTGATTTATTTAATTTTAATAACTCGATTTGGTTTATTCAAAACTCGACTTATTCAATTTTTGTTTCAAATACTTGAAAAATTATTTGGGTGCTTATAAATCGACTAATTAATAGATTTATTGATTAACCAATTGCAATGAATAACTGCTTGATTTATTAATTTTCCCTTGATTAGATAATTGATGATTTCACTTTTCAGTAATAATCGAAGCTAGAGTCCAACAATCTTTAAGCCATAAAAATAACACAAATCACAAAATACAATATTATGTTTTGTTGCTCTGTGTAACAATAAGCCAAGCGTAAGTGAATCACTCCGATCCAATTACGTTTATGATTCTATTAACGTGTTGCTTCTTCATCATCTCCATATCCAAGTCATTGTTGTTGTTGTTGTTAATGTCCTTCTGTTTCATTATTACTATTTTCCTTTTTGCCATTGATGTCACTTGTAATGCGTATTTTTTATTTTATTCTATTCTATTCTATTTGATTACACGCAATTTTCCGTTTTCTGTTTCTGCGGTCCACAGTAACTTTCATCCGTGCATTTTCTTTTTTTCACAGTGCTAACTACTCTAAGAAGTCCTTCATTGTAAGATTGCGGGTTTTATTTTGTTATCCTGTAGGATAGCCATTTCGCTAATGATCACTCCACATTTTTTTATTACATTTGTTCGTTACGAGTGGAAGATCATAAAAATAAGTGGAAAAAAAACTGAGTTCCGACGGCGCTCTGAAATTATATCGAAACTTAAACAAATTTTACTTAGTTCAAAAGTTCGAATTGAAAATGTCGAGCACGAAGTTGGATCTGGAAATCCTTGGGGCCATTGAATGAGTCAAATTAAAAAGTAGTCCCGAAATAAACCTAAATGAATTGATAAACGAATAGTTGACCAATTCGCTGTGAGAAACGGAAGCTGCTTTTTTTGCAGGTGTATGTAATAATTCGCTTATTTAATCTCTTCGAATTCTAAGGAAATCGCAAAGGGACTTCGTCTCCCTTTCTCATCAAATTGTTTTTCCGGTATTTTCCGTTATTCAACTGACTTGATTTCCCTTTAGATGCAATTTAATATACTTTTATTTGAACACTTTTTAATTAAAAATAAATGACACTTTGCGCTTGTTGATGGTTTTTCGGTTTTTTCTGTTCATATTTTGATTACGTTTGCTGCTGCTGCTGAAGGCATTTTCCGCATCTGTGTGGCATTTATTGTGTGGGTAATGTGTCATAATTGAGTCGCATATGTTGCATTTATTAATAAAAATATACGATCACAATTTAAGTTAAAAGCAAGTTTGCAATAAATAAAAAAAGAAGCTCCTCACATTTGCTTATCATGTTTTATGTTTATTGCGCTCTAATCTTACTGAATTGCGCTGAGTCGTTTGCTCCACAAACAAATTCGACCTAAAACCCGAAATCGTTTACGTCAGCAAAACATGCTGACGCTGCAATATTTCTTCGCAGCGATACTCATAAGAGAGTAAGTATTTTTATTTCTACGAGCTTTGTCAAAAAGTCGAAATGAAGAAGCTTCAGTCTTAATTTAACTTGTGGCCAATGACATACTTCCAATTTGCGTTAATTCGTTAATTTATTATTCACGTAATTGGTTTAAAAACACTTTTTTGTGATTTTGAGATGATGATGTTCTCAAATTAAGCTTACTTCTGCCATTTTTGAAATTAAATCTTTGTTAATATTTTTAACGATCTCGCGCTGACTTTTAAACTTGAGTAAATTGGATTGGGTTTCTATTTTTTTGTGTTTTCTGTTAGTAATTTCGAGTTTTTTTTACAACTGTTGGCTGAATTATTATTTTTTACTTAATTAAAAGGATAATTAATTTTAATTGTTCAAAGGGACGAATGAAATTCTCGAAATCCATTAAAAACGCTCCGACGGAACTGCTTAAAATGGCAACGACTTTTTCTTGCCGTTTGGGAAATTAAAATTCAGAAATCTGCACGTACCTTGAACCAAGCGCCAGCTTTTACCCTACGCAATTCTTAATGCAAAACAAGTAAAACTCATTAAAATTAAAGAAAAAAATGGGATCTTAAAAAAATATGCGGTAAAACGCAAAAACGCACACACACAGGCACACACGTCAAAGGAAAAGAACTAAAGGAACGATAAAAAGGTACAAGAAGAAATGAAACATGTTCGCTTAGCAAAAGTAATGAACTACGCCCAACGGCAAAACAGAAAAAATAAAATAAGGAGAAAGTGCAAAAATGATTGCACCCCAGAGATTATGAGGAAAGTTAAGAAGCAGAACGGTCATCGCTCGGTATAAACATCAGGCGATCGACTTTTGGGGTGGTATCTGGGGTGTCACCGCTGCTGAAACTGCTGCTCCAAATAGCGGTGAATGTATTGGTGTGGGAGGAGTTACGCCAGTTGCATGCCATTACCAACCACGAAGTTCAAATGAGGTCACGAACGATATCAACAGTTGTCGCTGATTATCGATGTTTCTTTGTATGGTTGAAATATCGGTTCGATGAAACTATGCTGACTCTGTGGTCATGCTACCACTACAAAAAGCGGGAGGTTTTAATGTCTTAAACAAAAAGAAAAATATTATTTCGACGCCTCCTACGAAGAATATGATGTTTCACAACTCTTGCGAACGAATGTTTGCTTTCAATCTGGCAACGGAGGATATGAAATTTAAGCTACATATATGCAACGAGGAATATATGTAATTTGTGAGAATATTTCATATATAATATATAAGGTTTGGAAAGAAGAAATGCATTTTATACAAATCGCTGTCATTTGTATAAGTCGACTTCAAAGAATTTGTTGAAAATATTTGACTTACGTGATGCCGTATTCATGTTTAAGTTTTTTGTTTAAAGGAACCCATTGGAGCCGAAATAATATTATCTGTAAATTAAATAAAAAGAAGAATAATGCCGATGGCTAAGTCTGAGTTATTTCTAGATATCGTTTCGTTTCCTATTTAACTGCTGAAAGGCGACATCTAAAAAGAAGAAACACCCACGTGAAACCCAATGAAACAAAAAAAATACAAGAAAACAGATAGGAAATAAAGAATCGCATGTCACGTTGACACCTACGATTTGCCATGAAAGATACATTTGCTTAAATCAATCAGTAGCGACAGACGCTACACATGTCATTGGTGCCGCACCAAATAAGACTAACTCGCGAAAGGGCACTTTTGGCACAATTCATATGCACCATGAGAAATGAAAAAACGCCTCCAGAATTTTAGAAGTTACAACGAAAGATGTTAAGCTATATTTATCTGTCTTTTGATCAATATTTGAAATTTTGAATGCTGCAGGACTTTTCTTTCGACTTAGACTGCTTTGGTTTGAAACCACTGATTCGTGTGTGAGTGTGTGATAATGGAACATATTTGCTATTCCAGCAAACATGAAAAAATAAACAAAAATTCCAAAAATATCAAGAAGAGAGAAGCGTAGAAGTAATTTAGAGCAAGTAGAGATAAGCATTTTTTCCGTTTTATGTTTCCATGTCATGTAGGCGTCAAATGTTTGCGTTTAAATTAAAGTGGAATTGTCATTTTCCTTCGTATTCGTTTTTTGGGAAGTGTTTAAATTGTTACGCCTTACTTCTCCTTGTCACATTTTTCTGCATTGACACGCGACATGCGAAGCCGAACTTTGTCCAAACCGAAAAGAAGAACTGAAATAATCGACAAATCAATATAAAAAATTCATTAATTAAATACACTCTTTTACAAATCGATAATCACGCCTCTCCCGACATGGCCGCACTTTCATTTTCATGGTCAATCGCCATTTACCCAAAAAACAACAACAATGAAAAGGAAAAACTATTGTGAGCAAAGAACTTCCGGTTGCCAACGGGCGACAGTCGATTCGACCAAAAGAAGAAGCAGCTTTGTTCATTGTTGGCGAACGTGTTCAAAACTTTTTCTGGAATATTTCTTGTGTTTGTGTCTGTTGATTGTATTGGCATTTATCTTGTGTGTGTGTGTGTGTTCATTTGTATAAGACAACTCACACAAAAAAAAATAAAAATAAAGTTATTATTTGCCAAAATGATCTTAAGAAGAGTTTAGTTTATTCTTTAAATAGTTCATTTCACTTTTTAGATGAATGTTCAATCTTATACCCAGAGCTATAAAAAATTAAACACGCTGAAGCTGCAGTTGATTCAAAATTCCGTAAGTTATTTAAACTCTTTTGAGCGTTATTATAACATTCGCAATATATAAGAAAAATAGATTATTGACGTCTCATAAATAATTTTGATAATAAATTCAAAAGATTCGAAGTTAATTTTTTTGAATGAAACTTAATTTTTTTTTTAATTGCAACAATTTTTTTTTTTGTTTCTGCTTTTTTTATTTCGCAGTGTGTCTGCCGTTTGCATTGCTATTTTGTTTGCTTTCTTCTCCATTTTCGCTTCTGTTGAATATTCGCCTCATCGGTGTAAAGAATCTTTCAGCTCATTGTAGTTGTATTTACTTACCAATTTACTCAATGATTAAGGATATTAAGGACATTACTTTAATTACTATGTTAACAATTTTGTTGTTTCGTTATGGACTCACCTTGAAAGAAAGAACGTTGATGCGTTCTGAAAAAATACAAACAAACGCAAATGAATATCTGTGCAAAATGTATAATTAAAGTAAATAAACATCAAAATTTTAATTTTACTCAATAATGAACTTCTGTCAAATTGAAGAGAAAAAGAAAATCAAGAGGCCAAACGGCTTTCATGCCAGCAAATCAAATGAAACATGTATCGAAATCGACGGACTTTGTACACTTTTATTTATTTAATTATTTTGTTTGTTGTTGTTGTATTTACTTTTTTGTATGTATACGTACAAGCAATACCACAATACCATTGATTGATTTAATTCACATAATGTGAAATGTTATCGATTTACTTTTATGTTCACTTAACCAAGATACTAAAATATATTTTGGACCTTTAGTTTCTATCAAAGAGGTATGAACAAAAAAATTTTGAATAAGAGCTTAAAAAATAAAAAAAATATGTATATTTTACATGATACATTTATGGAGGCTTTGATGTTTCCCGCAGGTTTATTTATTCGACCACAAATATGCAATTAAGGTTCTACAAAGTAAAATGCACACACAAATGAGTCATAGCCTGGTCCACATTGACAAAAAAACGGTGTAATTAGGTTAGGAAAATGTTGAAATTGGAGTATATCACGCTCACTAAGGAAAATAGAACTGATGGAGATTTTAACAAAATCTAATACTGTTTTGCAAAATATTATAATATCACAGTTTTTAGGTCAATAAAGTTTTGGTTTGAAAGTGTTTTATTATCTGAATCACTTTTTACGAAGAATATGTGAAGAATATGACCCAAACAGAGCGAAGGAATTCGATATTTAACGCCTTTACAAAAAAAGTATCTGTTTTAAGAAAATGCGCTTCTTAATAGCATAACTAACTAGATTAAATATTCGTTTAGGTTGTTTACAACTGTTGTTTTTGTACATATTTTATTTACCCAAAATTAAGAATTAATTGCTTTAGCACAAGTTTAAGGTCAGTTGACGCTACACGTTGTGACCAACGTACACACACAGACACACAGACTCGGCACAAGACGCCTCAACAACTTACACGAAAACTTTCACGCTTACCTTAACTAAGAAAGAAATATTTGCACCCTTAACTAAGCTGGTAGGTGAACGCACTTCTACGGGCAGACCCTGTTGTCGAACTACTGATTGAAGCCAAACATTAACAAATAACATGAACAAAAACAATTAATACACCAACAACACTAAACAGCGAAGACGACACGAATGCGATATTGTTTATTGAACTTTGAAAGGACTCGAAGCACTTCAAGGACACTGCGAAGACTTCGGGGGGCCGCAGCGCAGACAGGAAATTAATTGCCTTCACGCATAAATTTATACCAAACAAATGTAACTAAGAAAGAAGCGAGGAGCTGGGTATCTGAGTAGCTGCCTTGAACAGAGCAGAAAAACCAGCCCACAAATTACAAAACGTCGAGAATCGTTCGAACGGAGCCAGGCAATTTAATAAACTCGACAGAATAAACCAAATACGTCCTATTAAGAGGCCAAAATCAAAAACATTTGCATTGGCAAAAGTGCAAATTTCCCAAAATAACACTTGACTTCCACTGTTGGCCCTTGGACCAAATCGATCCGAGCGAAACGAAACGAAAAGTTCTCGATTACGCCAGCAAACGTATTGAGTACGAAAGCACAGTGGGACTCATATAGAAAACCACTTACAAAATTTTGATTTAAAAGCCAAACAACAATTTTCAATTAATTTAGGCCCGATAAGGGACAAACAAAATGTCGCGCAAATGTGTTTTGCAAACACTTTGTGTCATACGCACGTTTCTCTTCCCGAGCAAAGATTGCCATTGAGGCTACACAAAAAGCCGACTTGCAATTTGAAAATCAATCTGACCCGTGCCCATGCTTGGTTCCCGTGCCTTCGACTCGACTAATCCTTGTCACGACAACGAGAAAACAATTTCTGATAAATATTGCTGCTGAGGGTGCGCCCTCTTGTTGACACAACTTTGCGTAAACGCTTCCATTTTCCATGCGATGAGCAGCACGTCAGGAATTTGCTTAGTGGGTGGGTCAAAGCCCGTGGCTTATCTACAAATTCGTCAAACAAAAAATCAGCAACGTCAACAACAACAACAGCTACCAGCAGCTTATCACGGCCATTGCACAGTCGTCCATTTGGATTTGAAACTAGTTTTTGAATAATCGTTATTGAAAAAACAAAAAACAAAATTTTCAAAGAAAAAAGTTAAAACTTAAACAAACTATTTTCAAATATAAAAATTCGACAAGGTCAAATAAATAATTCAAACTTATTTCGGCAACTGGCAGAATTAAAAGAAATGCCTTTCTTTATAATTCTCAGTTAGGTTGAATATTGGGAGACTTTTAGAAAGAAAAAAACAATTCTGCACCAATGGCCACTAATTAGGAAGAGTTGAGTTTCTTTTTTTATTATTTATAAATTTAAATGTTTACATTTAGAAAGAATTACTTAAATGAATGTTTTCAACATTTTGAGAACGTAGATTCATTGTTTTTGTAGATTTTTTTCCATAATGGCATCTTGTCGTGGTGCTTTATCCACTGTACCGTTCCGCCTCATTCGATCAGGCACAATGAACGACTGCTTCGGCGGATGGCGATAATCGCTTTGACTGATGTCGTTCGTCGTCGGCAATGATTGTTGTTTTGATGTTGTTTGACATATTCGAGCGCATAAATCACGCATTGGACGGGTTCTTCGTTCGTTCGTTTGTTTGTTGTTGTTTTTCGTTGGTTAATCGCGTGCTGAGGCGTATTCATTAGAATCTGGCAATAATTATTTTTGCTCACTTTTAGGCGAATGGGCGGGCGGGTAGGCTTTAATGCGAGAATGAGTAATAGCAAACAACAACAACAACCGAACAACACTTCCCATGACAGACGTTGACTGACGATTGACAATTAGCGCGGAAATCACTTTTTCACGTGTTTCAATCAAAGCGAGCCGAAAAATTCAAGAAAAGCTCCATTTTTAATTACCTACGCCCCCTCTCCGCCTCTAAAAAAAACCCTGCTTATTCTTTTCTTGACTAATTATCTTTTGCAAATGCGTACAATCAAAATTGTATTAAATCAAATAAGCAACGGCAACAAAAACAACAAATTCTCAAGTTGCCACTTGTACAAATACAACAACAAAATATTTCATCATGTTGAGTAGAGAGAAGAACAAAAATCAAAACGAGTGAAGCAAAGAAAAAATTTAAGATAAAATTGGTTCGAGTTGACTTAACTCGGATTCGAGCAGAGTTTTCCGTTGCGCTGCTGAAAAGTTTCTCTGTTTTATTTTTTACTATTTCTGTTGCTAAGCATTGGCATTTTTGGTTCGAAATTTATTTTCGTCAAATTTTACCAACTTTTCCCATCAATAGTAAAAAACTTTTTAGTGGCGCATAAAGTTCAATTTGAAATTTCGAACACGTTTGAAAAAAAAAAGTATGGCGCTGTTTAACTGGTGAAAAAGCGTAAGAATAAATGGTTACATAAATGTGACACTCACAGTGAGCAAAAGGAACTGATATGAAGAAAAGGACATAATTGAAGAACTTAACAATCAAAAGCAAATTGACAATTTTCAAAAAAGTTTTGGAAAGCTTAACACTAACAATTTCAATTTCAAAATGCAGAATAAGACGTCAGGTTGAAATCACTGAAACTGAATCGATGAAAATGAATTAACTGAAGTTCTCCAGTGAAGAACCACCACGAGAGAGTGAAATAAAGAGAAAAATCTTTTAATTTTATCAGAAATATTTTCAATTTCGAATAAAAAAAGATAACTTTGAAATATTAAACGATTATTAAAATGTATATAAATGCATAGGTATAACCCACTTGCCAGCATAATTAATTTATATGTGTTTGTAATGTATACATTCATGCGTTTAACCCATTATTGCCAATTAACTGCATACTTCGCTCATTAAAACAACTTCACTTTATTAATTTTTCATTGAAAAAGCAACAAATTTGCCCTCGCAAGAACACAAGAGAATAGCGCAAACTTATACAAACACAGCCAAACACACACACTTACAAACGCTGCGCCCTAATTGCAGACAAAGTGCTAACAAGCGCGTTCGTTCGCTCGTTCATTCGTTTGCCATCATAAATGATAATGAGAGCGATAAGCAGAAAAAATATTTAAAAACCAGAAGCATACTTCATGGCGCGTTAAATATTTTGCGCTGTGCTCTTTTGTTAACTTTTGAAATTGAAAATTATGCGCTGCAGCGACTGAAAAGCAAAAGGAATACGACAAGATGAAAAACGAAAAAATCGAAAAATAAATCTAGTAAAATAGTGAATGTAACGGTACACGCCCACACGTTTTACGCCCACAATTAGCTAAGAGCGTTGTCGCTCTTTTGTAAAGCGCAAAAAGTTGATCGAAAAACTTAAACCATTGCTCGAGATAAAGTTGAGCGTTGTTTGCTAACACACACGCACACACAAACAAGCTCTCTCACACACACACACACACACACATACATGCTGACATAATGGCTGCTTTCTTCTGATACTACTGCAATTGAAGCGCTTCTTCCCACTTCCCAGAACAAAAAAAGGGAAGCGAACAACTTTTCGAATACACCAGGAGAAATCATTGGAAATAATTCTGGTATTTATTTGTAAATAAGTGGAAGCGAAAGCGAAAAATCATGAATTATTAAAACGGTAGAAAAGTTGTTGAAAATTTCCAAACCAAAAGGAAGCTATCTCGGTAAGGATGAATAAGCGTATAGGCTTGACGCTAATCACCTTGAAAGTTGGAATTTTGTTACAGTGTACTAAACCCACACACGAGCACTTACAAAAACTACTTGAGTAGTTGTTGCTGTTGTCATCTTTGTTGTTGGCACTTTTTCCGCCATGTGGCACATTTAACTCGAAAGTCAACTTGACAGTTAATGCTGCTTCAAGCGAAAAGGAACGAAAACTCTCCCAAGGTGAAATGTTGTGCTTTTCTTCTTCTATGTTTGAACTTTAGTCTGCGCCGAGGCATTTTTAAAAAAATTCCAACCAAAATCAAAATTTAAATAAATCTTCTAAATTTTGCAACGAAAAATAAAAAAAACATTCCGAATAAATTGCCAGTCTTCGTATTTTCAATCCAAACATTTTCTTTAAATTGTTGTGGTGATTGTATGTTAAACCCAATCGGAAATTGCTCAACCGGTTGACTAAAACAATTCTAATAAATATTAATTATTTTTATTTTGAACTTATAAAATTTTCATTTCGACTACAAATCTAAGGAATTTTTTTTAAATTAAACCACAATTGAAGATGTCTCTCAGTGGTTAAAGTTGGCTTCACTCCTGGTTCTCCTTTGATAAACAAATACTACTTTTAAATTAGTGGAATAATCTAACTTTAATTCGGTTGAAAATAAATAATTTTATCTTTAAAGTAGTCGAATATAACCGGGACATTAACACGCACGTGACTTCGCTACAAAAACACAAAATTTTGAATCAGTTGTGGTTGAAAAAAAAAAATTGCTTTAAAAACTAGTCGTTCTTTCCATTGGGAAGTTACGAGTGCAATTTCCATATGTGTGTGTGTGTATGTATAGTACTTTTGTATTTGTGTGTGTGTGTTGTTCTTCTGCTGTAAGAGTTTTTCGGGTTTTTGAGGTCAGAGCAGGTTTTGCTACATTTCACAACATTTCACTGTGTACATAAGCACATGCAGCACACACACACACATACACACACTTACGCGTCCTCTAACATGGCGTAGAGCGGACCCCCGCTAGTCTCATCATTTTTCTTCTTCTTAGTTTTCATGGTTTCTGAGGGTTTGCGTCCTAAAATGTTTTCTTTCATTGTGCTTGTGAAACAACAGAATTGCTGGCTCGCTCGCTATTCTTCTCACATAAGTGGGTATTTACATATGTATATATATATGAATGTATGTATGTAGGCTTGTGTTTGTGTTTACAGGGTGTTAATACATACATAATTTCCTAACACGAATTGCCACCTCGATATTTCAAGTATTGTATTTTTCGCACTAACCCCTTAATTTCTACTTTTAATAGCTAAAATTGAATTTTTTCATTTTATCTTTAATAAGACTCAAATAAAAAAAACGAACAACAACCAATTTCTGTAGAAGCTATTGACCAAACATCGTTTGGCTTTTAGTTTAAGTTTTAGTTCCTCAATCAAAACGCACGCAAAATGACCTACATACAATATTAAAAGTTTATGCACCGCTTAATGACACGAAAAACAAGTGCAAACACAATCATTTGGCTGTGAGCAGCTGTCGCTCAGAAATAGTAGGTATGTATCATACAATAGATACACACATACTAGTGTAAGAAAAGAACCGTTCATTAATGTCGAGCATTAAAATGGCGTATACGAGTTTATGCGATTCGTGTATGCGCTGCATAAAAACAAAAACATTTTCTCTTTTATTTCACCTTTAAATGCGGCTCTCAATGCCAAATAAAGTTCAACAAAAATAAAATAACAAAACAAAACAAAACAAAAAACAATAACAAAAAGTGATTGATAAAAGAAAATTGAATATTGAAATTAGAGATACACCCTGCACTGATTTCGTGTGAAGTAACCCAAAAAGATTAGTTCATTTCATTATGAGCAAAGTTCATTGGGTTCCGTTTCCTTGGTCTACATTGGTTTGTGTCCTAGTTCTGTCAAAGCATTTTGACGGGACTTCACATTTTCCAAAATGAAGCGACTACAGCGTTTAATAACACAGAGAACCACAACTACTTAACCCCCTTAACGCCCCCTGCATCTCTCTTCCACACATTGAGTTGGCTTTTGATAAACCTGCCACAACGTCCTCCGCCTCATAATAAAAATGTCCTAACTACCAATTTGTAATTATTGGAACATTGCAAATTAAGGATTTTAAATAGCGGATTCGCAGGCGGTTCTCCGAATACAAATTCTGTTGCATTCTTTCGAATTATTTTAAAATTCAAATTTATTATTTACAATTGCCACAAAATGTAATCAAATATTTTTCGCATTTATTTGTTTTATTTTTCTAACAAAATTCAAACTTTAAATTATAAATAAAATACGAATTTTGCAAATTTCAATAGTATACAAACATATTCTATTAACAACTTTTATTGAGAAAAAGCTTTCTTGAGCTGTTTCCAATGTTGCACGCGACGCTCTCGAAATTCATGCCATGCCTTTCAGAGAGCTGTCAATTAAACTTAGCTTTTATTATCACAAGTTTAAATAGTTCAGTGCTAAAGTGAGTACTTACGACTGAACAAACACTTCGAACACTTCACGCGTTTACGCTTACTTTCACTCATTCGCGTACAAAGTGGTTATATTTGCTTTTAACTCCCCCCGTCCGCCCCTTTAAGTGTGAATGTGACATTTATGATAAACCATATCCACAATTCATGTCAAATATTGAATGTATACAGTGAGAGAGGAGAGAAGGGGAGAAAATCTAATGAACAGTTTTAATAATACCAATAAAATAATTCAATATTTCATTTGCAAGGAAATTGCAATTACGTGCTTTGGAAAATCTAGCACACTGCTACGTCCAGCTAACTGCTGTTAATTATAATTACTATATTCAATATACCACGCGCATACACGAAAAATATGCAGGGTATTTAAGCTTCGACACGGCCAGTTAATTCTCTTATTGGTTTTAATAATTGCAACTCAACAAATTCTATTCGCAATTTTAATTTAGTTTGTAACAAATTTTGCTTTTGTGTTTGAAAGCTCAGCTCGCTTTTTAAAAAACTTACCCAGCTTTGTTAATTATGAGCCACTCGCACGAAAAAGTGAACTTCTACATTATTTCAGTACAGATTTTATTGGTGACATCGAATTAAACGCTATTGAATAGAATGAAATATTTTTAAATAACTTTAGTTATTGTTTATTTAAACTACGATGGATTTCCACAGATTGTGTAGCAAAAGATCCACTAAGTTAAATGAAACTGAGCGATTAATTTGTTATAAAAATTCAATGGAAAATGTCAAAATGTCAAAATTGAACAATTTCCATTTGACAAAAGAGATTACTAGTCAGGTTTGTAGCGGTTATCCTAACTGCCATTAAAACTTGCAAATATTGCAAAATAATAAAAATTGAAGCATACTTTTGCGCGCATTTATTTCCATCTTTCATAAGTAATAACAATAATAATAACAATTTTGAGTGCTTACTTTTAGGCACTTAAGTGTTAAATAATAATTTTTATTTAACGCCTGAAGCTGTATTGTACGAGCGAGTGTGACTTATGTCACATTTTGCGTGTCACAAAAATAAACAACAAAACAACAACTCACAAATACACAAACGCATAAAAACAGCCATAAACAAGCATTCTGCACATGTGACAAAATGGCGCAAACAACGTGCGGCAAAATACACAAACAGCAGCAGCAACAAAACACACATGCAACACTGTTGACGCCATTAAAAAGATTTCGCTGGCATTGCGCATTTTTGCCCTCGAACGAAAATTAAAAAGAAAATGTGACAAAGTGACAATTTCATATCATTCTGTGCGGGAAGAGCAACGGGTCCCCTAAGCTAATTTGCGCACTGCCGCATGCTGTATGACGCATGGGGCATGGTGCATACGTACATAAGCCAGAGTGGAATGGTAATGCTTTAGGAATTAAAATAACTTTGCTGCAAGCACCACGCCTTGAGCGCATCCACAGAAGCATTAAAACAACAACAAAATATGGCACAGTACTTAAAAATTTAACAAAAGAAGAAATAATGAAATACATCAAATAATTCCAATCTAAAGAAAATAAATGAATTATAGAATACCCGTGTTTCTAGGCTTAAGTAAGTACTCTGAAATACAGTCGTAGTCCGGAGGATTTCCTCCAAAATATGCTCTGCATAGAAGCACTCTTAAAATAGTTCAACTGACACTTGTACCGAGAGAAGTGAAACAAATCTTCTACATCACAAAACAGTGCAATAAACTCTTTAATTTCCGGTCTTTTCTGCAAAAGTACGATTGTAAATATGTATATTTCACATATTTTCAGGCAACGAAATACTTTGCGGCATGGTAAATGCTAAAGAGCGTAGCAAATTAAATGCTAAGCCCACGCAAAATTGACATCAGCAGCAAACAGGAGCGCACTTTTGCCTGACAAACCGAATTAAAAAAACAATACACCGACAGTAATGGCGAACGTTAAAGAAACGTTCCATTGGACCAAAACAAAAAAATAAAGAAACTACAAAACAAACAAACAAACAAAACAATACAAAATAAAGTAAAGTAAAAGCAAAGCAAAACAAGTAAACATGTAAAAGAACGCCTACGGTTATGCTACAAATGAAAAATAACTCACGAAAATATGTTTCTAAGATGGGCAACAGCAGTAGCAGCAGCAACAGCAACAACAACAGCAGCAGCAGAAATACTTAAACATAAAAATAAAAGTCCCATAAATTCTCCGCCAAAGAAGAAAATTATCGAAATTGTTTTGAGTCCAACCGAATCGTTCGTACCTGTGCCGCTACGGTGTGTTGCGTACGCCTAAAAGTATGCCACACGTTTTTGCATAAATTGTTTTGCGTGTTGTTGTGTGCGAATGAGTGTTTGCTTGCGCCTAGAACCATGCAACACCGCCAACACACTTCAGCAATGCCGAAAATTTATTCACCGCCTGCGAATTGAGCCGAAAATTAAAGCGTAATGGAATGTTTTTGTTGTCGAAAAACATTTAAATTTTAAATTGTTTAAAAACGGTACTTTGTCTCCATGTCTCGTGTCTCTTGTGTGGCTTTAAAAACTGTCGCCATCTTTGTCAACATGTCGCAAGGTTAGCAGACATTTAGAATAAAAAAAACCAAACTTAGAAAACCTTTTTTTTGTTATACAATAAATAAAAAATGGTTTACGGCGACGCATTTGAAAACGCTGTAGTACAGCTTAAATGCTGGAGCTAATCTCTTGCCACAACGGCGTGTAATAATTTATGCAGGTCTTAGGTTATGGATTAGCAGAAACAAATTGTGGCAAACATTTTCAAACTAGAACGGAGCGGAGCTCGCGCCATTAAGAAACACATTTAATGGTGACTTGGCTCTTGAGGACTTTCAACGTGCGAGTACAAGTACGAGTTCCCTTTGCAAATTTAAGAGAATATATTGAAATAATCTAAGTTATTAAATTTAGATTAATTTAGTCCCTTGTCCAAAAAACCGATAAGTCAACTAATTATAAAGCCAATTATCAGACAATTCGATATTTTAGCTCAGAGAAATTATTTGTTTAAGTTTTTAAACATTGTTTTTCAAATTCTTACATAAACTTGTTTCAAATTGTTATTACTTAGTCAATAAATTAAATATGCAGAAAAGAAACATTCAAACTAATTTTCAAAATAACAAAAAATCAGATGATTAAATTTCGTAGAAGTGGACTTTCGTGATACAAGCGACTAGTCACGTTTCAGACATTTCTTAACTTACTTCAAATTAATTTAATTAAATTAACATATCCCAGCGCAATTAGCACGAATAAGAACTTCGCTTTTAATCACGCTCCACTAAGCCACACGGCCCTAAAAGCATTTTATAATGAACCTACGTTATTCATGAACCGCTTTGGAATTTCACTACGCAAACAAATTAATTCCCACATTAAATACGCTGAGTTACCAAAAAAATAAAAATTGTTGTAGTAAAATTTTAAAGAGCAGCGAAAATATAAAAAAAAAAAACCGAAAATGAAGACAAATTAAACGAAAAATAAAATAAAATAAAATTCAGCAGGGACGTAGCGGATAGTAGCGCAGTGATTTTGCTTCTGCTTTAGTGCCCTTCAACAATGGCGTCGTCGCACCGCGCCGCGCCACTCTCTGCGCCCAGAACTAGCGCAGAGCAGGAAGGGCAACCCGAGAGTCAATGGACCTCATTAAAATCGAAGCTGTGCGCTAAAAAGACGAACTGGCGGCGTTGACTGCAGATAGCGTGTTAGAGCGGGGTGAGAAGGGATGCGATGGAATGGCATAGAGTGCGGCCTGGCAGTCGCTACTTAATGTAATTGTAATGATGTTTTGAAATTTCCAAACGATTTGTGGGTGCACACAGAAGCGACCACAAATTGTCCATTTTGTACCAAGGAAGAAGAAATAGAAGCAGAAGCAGAAATAAAACGAATGAGCTGAACTGCTTGAGGCAAATTTGAAAGCAACAAT
Organism: Suillia variegata; assembly: GCA_949127995.1. NCBI lineage: Eukaryota > Metazoa > Arthropoda > Insecta > Diptera > Heleomyzidae > Suillia > Suillia variegata. The sequence goes on from OX421845.1 coordinate 44,298,733, forward strand.
TTACCCGAACCAAAAAAAATACGAAAGAATCAAAGGAAGAAAGGAGGAAAATGGATGGGAAACTCAATGGGGACTTGTGCAAACAAGATGTTTCCAGATTGCGAAATGTGACAAATTTATCTTATTTATAAACGAATTAATTATGATTCACACTCGCAAAAATGAGAAATATTTTGAATTTTTTATTTCGATTTTATTGGTTCAGCACTTTGAACAGATGAGATTTAGTTAAAGTTTTAGTTTTTTGGAAAACTTTTAGAATGCTTTTAAATTATCCAAAACCAATTCCAGCAGTTTTGAATATTTCGTTCATATTTCGTGGATGGAAGGAATAATTTCAATTTAGTTTTAATTCTTCTACTGCAATTAGTAAAAAAAACAAATCAGTTTTGAATTTTAACACTTGAGTCACTTGTTGAATATTCGGTCACAATGTCAATACAACAAAATGGCAAAGGACTTCGAATTATTTCTACATTTCAAGTTCAAATCGCAATCCACCAAAGCTCACTTCAAAACTGCGCCTTTTCGTATTTTTACTTGAGACCCTAAAAAAAAAAAGAACATGAAAGACGTAAAATAGTAACAGCCAACCATTGCGTTCCTAGTGCTACCACAAATGCCGCCTACTTTATCACACATACATACACAGACTAAGCAAAGGAGCAACAACAAGTATTAAATAGGCAATAAAACTATAATAGGAAAAAACAAAGTCACAAACAAAAATCCAAAAAATTCATTATTCTTACAGCTCGAGCAGAACCAAGCGAGGAGACGAATAACAGCCTTGAGAAGAAAGCCGCCTCAAGGACATCTCCAAGGAAGATAATTGAAAAAAAAGAAGCATCGACACTATTAAGTCAAGCCAAGCGTGTGACTGTCAGGGCGGTCGCTTGGAATAAAAACACATCCATCCATCCATTCATCCAACCATCCGTCCAAACAGAGCCACATATTGGCAGCTCATTGTGTGGGCAGTTAAAGGCACATTTCAGGCACGCACACACACACAACACAAAAACCTTTACTCGAAAAAGAAACACACAAAATAAGAATAAAAACAGTAATAAACAAAAAAGTGGAAAACTTTTTGCCTATTTCGAGTTCGAGTATATTTTCATCTAAATTGTGAATGTAAATTTGGGACAAAACGCAAGGCAAAGCAACGCAAAGTACGCTTAAGTGGTCGCTCGACTGTCAAATGTAGTTGTCGCCTGGAAAAATATTGTCGAAATATGCAGACATATGTAAATCAAACTGGCAGAGCTCCTTAAGCTGTGCTTCTTCTTTGAGCATAACTGGCAAGTATTTTAATATTTTCGTTTGCTCTTGTTAGGCCATTCGGATGTCACGAAAATCATTTTTGGAACACACAAATCAGAAACGATAAAACTTGTAAAATGCATGTTTGCATTTTTTTATTGTATTTATTATAAGCTAATTTTCCAAACTTCGATTTTGAATCAAAAACTTTAACACAGAATTGTTGAATGGCCTTATTGCATTAAGTCGCAGTACGAGAATTTTCTTTTTAGTCGTGCAAATTATGCAAGTGGGGTCCATTTTGGTTTTAACCCTTAAGTGCCATCTCAATCGTCGTCGAATGTCGTCATAATCTGAGGCGCTTTTAAGTTATTTCATTTTCATATGCAAAACCCAAAGGATTTATTTTTATTGTTGCCAAACTGATGCAATAACAAATACACCAACAACAGCAACAGCAACAACAACAACTAAAACAACAACAAAACGTCAATTTCAATATCTGCCCATGTCGTCGTAGTAGTCGAAAAAGTTCTTTTAAGTTTGTGTTTTTGGGTTTGCGCCCTTTTCTTTGTTTGTTTCTTTGTTGTTCGGTGTCAAAGTGTTGATTCAGGGTCTTTTGTCTTTTGTACCTTTCTACCTTTTAAGTGTTACCAACCAAAGAAAAAACCAACAAAACAAAAATTCAAACACCGCCGTTTGTGTGGGTGAAATCGATTAGGAAAATTGAAACAAAAACAAATATGGAAAAGTTTGAATTTAATATCATTCAAAAATATGCAACAAAAAATGCAAAATATGCATCACAAGCAGTGACGATCCTCTTCCTTTGGTAATGTCGTCTCTTGCTTATCCTTTTGATTATTTTTTGTAATTTTTCATTATGACCAAACTATATCAACAACAAATTTGTTTGAGATTTCACTGAACAACAACAACAACAACTTTGCTAAAAATTAACTTCACTCAAATTTGGATCAATAGTTTTTGAGTTTAGAATGATTAATTGTTTGTTATCTCAATTGATTTAAATTTCATTAAATTTTTAAATAATTTGTATAATTAAATTCCGCTTTTGTTTTTAAAAACGTTTCAGGCTTAAAATATATAACACAAAAAGTATTTTTCGCGGAACAGCGATAAGCGCAACACAATAACTCAGCATGAGCGTTCGCATCTACCAGCATGGACTGTCGCCGCACTACTCGAATGTAGTTTTTTTCGTTTGCCTCTGTGCACCTTCTTTTAAAAATACTACAACAGAATCTACATATGTACATATGTATGTATGTATGTATGTATGTATGTATGTATGTATGTATGTATGTATGTATGTATGTTTGTATGTTTGTATGTATATAAATGTATAAGCTAGTTGCCTGCAGCTAACATCAGTTATCTTCGCTTGGAAAAATGGATGGCAATGACAGAAATCCGGCCCCAGCAGCAGCGGCAAAGATTCGCTTCACCTCACTGTAGAAAGATACAAGCACTACATTACCATTATTTTTCTAAGATATTGCTTGCAATATCTCTGAGGCCATATTTTGGTACCGTACACGAGCAGAAGAATGCACAGTACTTTCATAAAGTGCACACAAAATAGAAAAAGTTCAATTCAGCATAGAAACAAAAAAATTTCAAATTAAAAATACTAAAAAAATATGCGACAGTTTATTTCATTTTTGTCCAAAATCGAGCTTCCTTATCTACGATTTCCATGTAATTTCATGCAATATAGTACAGTGCACAGATGAATAAGAAGGGCATAACGGAAGTAGAAGCGGCAACCTGAAGATGCAAGCGAGTAACCTTTAAAAAATAAACAAATGTACCACTGCACACAGAAGCAAACGTCCCAAAGCTACGTTTATTATGCGAGCACATTGTACCCGGTACGCTCGCTTGTGCTTGGTATTTTTCGATGGAATCGCAGAGGCTGGGGCAGCACTCAAGCATAGTTCAAGATTGGCTCAAGAATGGTTCATGTTGTCAGTTGCCATTGGATGCAGTTGTTGCTGCCTGCTGCCTGCTGCACACTGTACACTTATGTGTTATGCTGGGAAAGAGCTTTGCTTCGTTTCTTATGTGTGTGTTTTTTGTTTTTGTTTTGTTTTGTTTTTGGTTTTCTATTTCCACGCCAATGAAGCGAATAAATGCCAACCTGATTTTTTGTTCTTCTGTCAATGGTCATTTTTCTTCCGCCTAATGTCGGTTGGCTTATTACTTGTGAGTGTGTGTAATAGATTCACACACACATTGGCAGCAATTTTACCTTTAATAAACTTTGAAATAAATTGCGTTATAATGTAGCGACGATGTATTCTGCGATTTATTCGCAACTAAGTACAGCTGTTACACTGTGTAGCATGTTGTTTGGATTCCAGCAACATATTACATGGATATTTAATTGTACCCAATGCAATATGAATTCCTCTTCAAATTATTTTCCTTGTCGTACAGTGTATTATTGAAGTCCATAATAAGTATCCATAAGTTATATTGAACTGTGATTTGTGCTGATTTTCCTTTGAAATTTCTTGGAAACAAAGGAAATTCATTTCACTGGGCTTAAACTGTACGTAAAGGAAATAAGTAAAAGTTAAAGTAAACGGTAATAATTTCGCAGAATTATAAGCAATGGAGTGCGTTCAAGCGTTTTTATACATTGCCAGGATTTATGCCTCCATTGACGGCCATATTAACTCTACTCGACTCGACTCGACTGCAACTTTAAAGCCCGCTGCAAACGAAGGTAATTTCCAATGGAAATTATTTTTTTATTTGCACCGCCGCCGACTACATGCGACGGTCGAAGCTTGTTTATTATTTATGCCAAAATTATGCCATGACAGCCAGAAGCAGGAATGTGAAGTTTGCGTTTGGTACCGTGAAAAAAATGTAATTCAAGAAATTCCGTTTGGCATCATTGGCTGGCAGCGTGGCCCACACCACAATCGGAGGGAGCAAAATATCGCCCAACCAGATTCGGATCGCTCGCACGTTAGCATAAAAGTAATAAATTCCCTCCGGCATTTTGTGTTCCTAAACAATTTTGCCTGCCTACCGCCTTCCTTCCGTGTTTTCATTCCCCCCACCACCACACCTAATTCCCTTTTCGCTATGCATTATTATTTATTCTGCTTTGCTCAGTCGTTGTTATGCTTGTTGTTGTTTTTCGCAAGCGAAAATGTCGAAATGATGTTGTTTTATTACGTTTGGAATTTCGAATGAGGTTATGAATGCGGTACATTTGTCATTTTGGTTTGTCACTGCCGCCGCCACCGCCACCGCCGCTGCCTACCCCCCACAAAAACCTTCTGCTTTTGTATTAATAAATCTCTTTTCGGAAGGGTTGTGGGAGCAGGAGTTGGTACTGTTTCGACACTGATATTAGCAAATTAAATACCCTTTTACAGGGTTGACGTATGAAGGTATTGAGCAACGAAACAGAATGGAAAACAAAGCAAACAAAACAAAACAAAATAGAAAAATAGAACAAAAAGGTGACACTGGTCTGAATAATCGGTTTCGGTTTCAGTTGCAGCCCTTTTCCGGGTTCAGAGGTAACATTGCTATTAAGCTAAGCTTTCATTTGTCAACGGAATTTGTCGATTTGAATTGATAACGATCGAACGAAGTGGGAAATATGTTCGAAAGGGAAAATTCGATTCGTTTATTCTAATTGAAATTGTCCATTATTATTTAGGACTGCAATTAAGTTAAAATATATTCCAGGCATTAACTCAAGCTCTAAATTAGCACCTTTTTGTAAGATACATTTATACGAATTTAGTTTATATTTAGAATTATTTTTAATTTACCAGTGCTAATCCGAAAAATTCAAATATTTTAAACCAAAGAGAAGAATAATTGTTGAGTTTAGTTCATGCATCTTTAAGCATGCGATAAAATTTGAAAATTCCTTTAAGGAAACCAACCAATCATAATTATTATTCAATCTTCATGTACAAATTTCAAAAGCGTCTTAACTATCTGGAATGAATTCGAGTTATATTTAGAGCAAACGTTTTTGCTATTAATAATGACTTTCGGCAATTAAAAAAAAAAGAGTTTTGGTGCAAAAGTGTTCTAAGGCACAATCTTTTATTTTGCTAAAATATGATGACGTGACCTTATTGACTTTGACATTAGAGCGGCGTAGAAACTTAAATTAAAGTGGACAGTACCAACTGCAAGTTCGTTGTTGGGGCACCTGTCGTTGGATGACATTTAGGATTTGTATTTACATTCATAATACCCTGGCAAGAATATAATAAACCAAAATATAAATATTACAACAAAAAGAACAACAGTAAATAAAGTTCTTGTAATCAATTTCATAATTCCAGGCATTCCCACATGCCAACTGGCTGCACTGAGGGACGTGCGTGTTAGCGGTTTTATTGCCAACACATGTCCGCAAATGAGGTATTCCGTATGATAATTTTATCATGTTGATTATTTTGTTGACAATGAAATTATTCCAAAAATAATTAAACAAATATTGAAAGAAACCATCCATGCTCTTATTTTATTTACTTCGTTCAATCAGAGATAAAAATTTAAACGTGAAACATTTTCACATTATTTCATTAATGAAAAGTTTATAAATTCATAATCAAATCATCGCGAAATCAATTTGTTTAACTTTTGAAAAGCAGAAACAAAAGAACTTCCAAATTATTCCATTTGTAGTCAGAATATTTCATTAAGTTTTTCAGTGATTCTTTCGTTTCTGTAATTCTCAGTTGTATTAAATAAAAATATCAAAATAAACATTAAAAGCTCTACAGCGATCTTTACTGTTGAAAAAAGTAACGTTACTGATCTGGTAACTGGATTCTAAAAATATCGACAGTAAAATTGTTAATACTACTTTTAAATAAGTTTAATTGTCCACTAAGAAGTTTAAGTAAAGTTCGAGGTATTGAGTAAAAATACTCAAAAATGACTATAAATACGCTCTGTTGTATATTTAAAAAAAAAACACTACAACAAAATCAAAATGTGAAATTGTGAAAACCATTTTTTGCAAACTTTATTTGGAAACGTTTTGAAAAAATTCAAATTCGTAATTTGAAAAAATTGTTTTTGTATATTTAACAGTTCTTACTTTTAAATTTATGTTTGGTTTTGCCTACAATTTTATTTGTTTTGCCTACTTGAGTGTTTTACTAATTGAGGTTTCGATATGATTGCAAATCTAAGAAAAACGATTTTTATTTTGATTGGGACAAGTGGAAAACCAAGAAAAAGCTGTGGAAAACAAATTGCGGTTTCTTTGTTTATATTTTTATAAGGTTGAATTTTTAAGAAAACCACTCAAATATTTAATAAATTTTCTCTTGAGGAAGAACATTTATCTGAAACAATTTTGTCACTATTAAAATAAGTCACACAAAACAAATGAAAACGATTTTTGGGTTCCTGGGCCCAAATTTTCTTTCGTTGGCCTTGAAAACATTTCGAATTTTAGAAATTGAACATTAAAACTCGTTTATTCACTTGACTTACCGTTGGTCTGCTTCTCTGCGCAAGGTACTCCAAAAATGCTCAGCTAAATTTACAACAATATTCAATTTTAACTTTTATTAATGAAACAAAAATAACATCATTTTGAAGAATATTTGTTTCTTTTTCTTTTGAATTTAACAATAAACACACACACGTACGCACAAAAAAAAAGCAACGCTAAACCGTTTTTATTTTATCAAGAAGCAGCACCCGAAATTTTGAGACCGCCGCGACGATTTTCAAACTACCGAATAAACAATGCGGTCGGTCGGCTATTTTATTGTTTTTTTTTTGTATATTGTTTAAAACATAAATTATTGTTTGTTTTTTATATGATTTTTGTATTCTCTTCTTAAGTTTCGAATATACACGATTAAACATAAAAAATGTCGAATTACGTATTCCCGTTTTCGCTTCGATTCCGGCGCACATTCGCACGGCACAAATTCACAATTTCAACTGACAATTTTCAGCAGCAGAGAATGCCACGAAAGCCGCCCATGTGCGGCTGTAATTTAAACGCAACTGAGGCAAGCAACCGTCGCCGTTGCTGTTGTAATCATTGTGAGTGAACGAGGAGCCGTCGTCACGTCGAGTCGCAGACATTTTACAACATTCGTCCCTCGGCTCCACTCGGTCCCGCTAAAAGTAAACTGAAAAATGCCGAGGCACAAACATACAAACAAACAGGAATATTCGAAGGCGAATATGTTCCACAAGCGACACGTCACAGAGGGAGGCTGCTCAGGGCTACCAAAGAACAAAATTTGGTTTCTATACTCCCGAACTCAAAGAAACATCTTTTACTAAAACAAACTTTTAAAAGCAGTTAAATCTAAGTTACAAAAACAGAAACGTCCTTTTCTGACTATTTCAATGTTCATAAGTTTTTTTAAATTGCTTTAAAGTTTTTAATACGCCTCTTTCAAATGTATTGAAAGATTTTACTTAGCACAATTTTTAATTTAATAGGATAATATAATAATTCTATATAATTAATAGATTCATATAATTAAAAAAATTTTAAGGTTACGTCTATTTTTTTTATTAAATCTCCGGAACATGGTTCGGATATATTTTGTTCATTTAAATTTTGTAATTGACTAAATTTTCAAGAAATTGCCAGCCCTGATTATTTTTATATGGGTGGCACACTACCAACAAAAACCGATTCGACAGCAACAGTAAAAGTAAACAAAAACAAACAGCCCGCTGCAACAACAGAAACAAAGCAGCGGCTGTTTCGTCCGTCCGACCTAGAGACCCAATCCCAAGTATCGAACGCATGCAACCGGTAAAAGTAATTTGCGAAAATCATATGTTTCTCTCCTCCGCCCACACAAAATTCCAACATTTGATATATTTTTGCAACTTTGATTACTCTTAGATTTACTCTTTTGGTGCACAAGCGCATGCTTATGCTCTCTTTGTTCTGTTTATATTATATTTGGTACTTACTGGACTTTCTCTCTCTCTTCCTTCTCTCTTAAGAATATCCACCAATACAGCTGATAAGAAGCGTCATTGAGTTGGGGCCGTTTTCCAGTTAATGTTATTATTGTTTGTTTTGTGGACGCCATTCACTCCATGGGAGCACGTGCTCCTGCTACTGCTGCTGCTTTTGTTTTTGTATGGCATCGCACGACAGGTTCCGCTAAAGTCGCGGTTTGGGTTGAATTTGCTCCTCGGCCTCGGCAAACGTCTTTTTCGTGTGGGCACTTGTTCCGACCGCTCTGAATTGCGCATTTTTATGAATGGAAACGTATTTTCTTTCTTTACTTCGTTTTCGTTTGTTTGTTTTTGTATTTTTAGATGTTTTCTCTTAAATTCTTTTTAAACTTTTCTTTATCTTTCTGAAATTTTATTTGTTTTGTTCCCTTTTGTTGTGGGATCACTACCCACACACACAGCCAACATAATATAAAAAATTTAACATTTTGTTGTTTTGAGAGTCTTTCTTTCTTTCTTCTTTTCGTCAATAATTACAAAATGGCGCATTATTTATTTTTTGAGATAATTTACGGGAACCGCTCCGCTGCCATTTTGGCTTAAGCAAAACAATTCAAATTGAATTTTATAAAAAAAAACATGAATCACGTATTCCAAAAAGCCAAAGTTCTGGTTCCGAAAATATGTAATCAACTGATTTAAAAAAAGACGTATGTATTCCCTTCTAGGTGCAGAAGAAGAAGAAAATAAAAAACCACTGTTTAAATACTAATCTGGAGAAGTACTCGCATAGTATAGAGTAGTGTGAATCATAAAATTTATCCCTTTTGAAAGAAGCAACAACATGTTTCATGGTTACTTTTTGTTTTTCATTTCATAAACAAAGGCATAGCGATTGCTTACCTCGACAATTGGAAGTAAAAAGTATAACCAGAACCTTGGTTAAAACTGAACAAACATATTTTATTCATGAATAAACTGAATAAACCAGATACCAGATACTTCAGGGACAAATAAGAGAAAACCAAAATTAGTTGTCAACAGAATCTCCACTCGCTCGCTTGTTCATTCATTTGCTTTTTCTTTATTCACAGCCAACAGCCATCAGTGTCTTTTGTGGCATAAAACCACGTTCACTGTGATTCATTGCAAGAGTGCATGGCATGCCGCATACCGCATCCCCACAACGCCAACCCCCAAGAAACTAGCAGCAATCATAATCCATCGCAACGTATGTGGCTAATAAAGGCGTGGTCCTGTCTAAAAGGACACTTGAGAGGAATTTGCATGTGTTTTACGTTCTTCGTTTTGGCTGTTCTCCGTTTTTATGGATGTCGAGGTTAAGGTTTTTCTATTTTTTGTGTTATACTTTCTTTTGTTGTTTCATCTTTTCATATATTTTGTTTGATGTTTTTGTTCAATAGGACTCTTCCTCGAAAAAAAACTCTGTTGGGAAGGTTACGATGCAAGCAATTTCAAGATATGTGCACGAGTACATAGTAGTGGGCAGAGCAAATGCGTAGGTGTATCTAAAGCTGGAATTCTTTTATTTATTAACTCGACTGAGTGAATTTAAAATGTTAAACACAAAAACAAATTTCCATAGTTCCAACTGGAATAACTTAAACATTGATTGAAATTAAATTGTAATATACAATATAAAACTTGATCATTGCAACAAGTAATCAAAGAGCAAACTTAAAGTAAAACCTAAACGAAATTTCAAATTTATTCCGACTAATTTCAAAGTCAAAATCCGAAAACATTTATTAGGCCATTAATTCACAAATGCCAACCACCGATCAATCCATTCACAAAGCGGAGGCAATACACATTTTACATGAGCATCTTGCTTCTTGCTTTCCCTTGCCGCCATTTGTTTAGCCACGATATGAGACCAAGCGAGACGCATAGCATGAATACAAACGCCATCGCTCGATGGCTAAACTAAAAGGCAGAATTATTACAATCACACAAAAACCATAAATAAAATATAAATCAGAATCAGAATCAGAATCAGAAACAGAAGCAGAAGCAGAAACTGCTGGACCAACCAAACGACCCAACAAACTGATGAACAAGCATTCAGGATTGAATTCGAAGAATGCCAAGCCAATGAGAACACTATCAGGCGCAAAAAATTGTATTCAAAGAAGGATTCCCACTGACAGCGTTTACTACGAACGTATAAATACGAGCATATTTCCACAAAACGCTTTAAATGTCAATCGATTAAAAGAAATTTTTGTGTGGATGTACGCGGCTTCATTAGAAATTCTTTTCGTTCTTCTTTTTTCGAATTCGCTACCCAAGAAATTGAAAATAATTCGAATTTAAATATACCGCCAGCGCATTTGAAAGATTCAAGCTAAGTTACTAAGTTAAGCTCAGTCGCAGATGTTTGTACTTTATTCAAACTTCAATTCCAGAAGAGGCCTTCTGAAGTAGTTAAGTAAGAAGAACTAAAAATCTTCATTTATATTATCATAATTTCAAATAGCATCATTCAAAATTTTCAAAATAGTCCAAACTACATTGACCTGCATCTCATGTAAAATTAATATTTTAAAAACTAATAAGTATGTATATTTTAATTTCACACTGTCTGGAACTAAAGAACAAAAGACCCAAATTAAAGCACATTTTCAGAAAATCAAAAATGAATGAAAATATTTACCCGACTAAAAAGAAATAAGAGAATAAATCAAAAAATTAACTCACGTCCATCAAATCCGAGCGAGCTTCAATTCAAAAAAATCCCATCAAAAGCATTTCACAATTTAAGTCCTGGCAGTCAACATACTCGCACAAAAAAGCACATCTTCATTCATGCCAGCACAGCCACAGAAAAAATACCCACAAGCAAAATGCATAATAAAAGCAAACACGGAGTCCTAAGCGCACAGTTTGCATAGCGAGTTTGTCCCATAAACGCCCGCCCCCAGCCACCAAAGGACAAAGACCACAAAACACTCGCTAAAAGCTCGTCTAACATGATTTCCATTGTACATTTACATAAATGCTATGGTTACGTTATTAAATTTAAATAACCGGAAAAAAAACACTCTCATCACACGGTTTCTTTTATGAACTTAATCTTTTGATTGACTGAATCCTTGGACTTGGACTAAATGTATTTGTTTGTGTTTTAGGGTTTACGCCCTTATTGCAACTGCCAATTCAAAAATCTTTCGAAATGAGAAAATTCCAAACGATTTCATTTTTTGTTTCCTTTTTTTCGTTTTTCAATTGACAAGATTTTCACTTTACGCCACTCAACAAACTATTCACAACCAAATCGATAACAAAAGATACCTTAGCGACAACAACAAAAATGGCCACAATGCACACCAAAAGAAAAAAAGATATTCGCACAAGTAGGAATGTAAATCCGAAAATCTGTTTCAAATGCTGCCACATTTGATTAAATCCAAATCCACCATCCACCGCAAAGCAGAAAGGAAAGAAAAAAAATCATACATACATACATACATACATACATACATACATACATACATACATACATACATACATACATACATACATACATACATACATACATACATACATACATATATACATACATACATACATACATACAAGTGGGAATTGTCGCCGAGCAACGTATTCTTGCTTTTCCGCTTCCGGTGTTTTGCCTACTTCCGTTTGCTGCGCCGCTTCTTTTGCTTTGTGGGTACACATTTCTAAACACGTGATTATCGCATTTTTCAGATACGACTTTTATTTGGCATGTTTCCGATCGCTTGTCGAGAATTGATGAAGACACTACAACAAAAGCAACACGATGTTTGTCTGCCTGTCTGTCTGCTTTTCAATGCGACGTTCCCATTTCAAATCCGACGTTGCCACTTCAAGGAGCAACGTTGGCAATTTTCGCAGAAAAAAAACCATCCTTACTGTCGCATTCGATTTCCTTGCGGATTGTGAATGAACGTTTTGTTTTGCTTTTTTTATTTACATGATTCCGACACACTTAACCGATTCGTGCGCAGTTTAGCAAATAATTCCCAATTGTATATACATACATACATATGTATATCTCATTATTATTGTTGTTTTGTTATCGTTGAACGGCCGTCGTCTTTCCTTTCGTATACTCGTAAAACCGAACGAACGCGTTCAAATCTAACTCTAAAATGAAATTGTATTGTCGATGTCTCGTATTTGGCAGGAGCGATGCTGGCATGAAGTGACAGCTGTCATTTACATGCAAACTACATATCAACTCCGTTAAGCCGTTAAGTCACTATTCGATATGGTATGCACACATACATATGTAAATGCGGTCAAAAGATGGAATTGCTGTCATTTAGGAAGGACGAAATCAATTTGACTCGACTACCAACAATGACGAGCCACTAACGGAATATTTTATGTTAGGTTAAAGAACTCTTTACGCTTAAATAACATGACTTTTACAATTCGCAAAAATTCCACAATTATGAAAGTTATTTCCAAGAAGCCTTTGAATTCCTTTGAAACAGAATTCGTTACATGCTCAGGTCCGAACTTATTTCGCAACGGCATCGAAAATGAAACCATGAAGGGTCCTTCCCTCTTCCAAAAATTTATAAAGATTTCGTACGGCTGACAGCAAGTGTCAAAGCAATTTTATGCATAGATATATAATTTATGAACATAACACTTTATTGTGGAGCGCAAAGCTAAATAAACTGTTCTATAAACATGAACCCAACAGATACAACACATCCACACGCACATACAAAATTCGTCACAACGAAAATCGGTTAAGCTGTCGCAGCACTTTTTGCTAACAACAGCAGCAATCGAAAGGAAACAGCTGCAACCAGCGCCTTTTCATATGCCCGCCTAGCGCTGTTCGCTTTCAACATGACCGCCACCGCATTCCAAAAGTGGCTCACACACACAATGCAGCATTTAAAATAAACTTCAATCGCATAAATAACGGGCAAAGCAAAACTCTTATGAATTGAAAATGTATGATACAAGAACGAACACACTTTGCGGCTAAGTTGAAGCTAAGATACCCTGCACCTAAAGCAAACGATTTCTCAGAGATTTACAACTTTAAGATATATGTATAAATAATACTAGGTTTAAAAACCATTTCACTGGATATCAAGCCCAAGCTCTCTGGATCGATTTGTATATATAAACCACAAGGTTTTTATACAATATTTCATGGACTCCATGTATTCGGGTGCTGGGTTTACAACAGAACAGAATGACTGTCAGAGCATAAGCGCAAATTAATTTATCGGTATGCTGATGTGTGTGAATGTGTGATTGACACACACACACACCCAAAGAAGTATGCAGGGATTTCAGTGAGCGGTGGGCGTGTCATATGCATATAAAACTTTTAAACTAGAACTGCAGAAAGCACAAACGAATTGAAACGAACAAAAAATGGACGAAAGAAAAGGCGAAATGTGTTGATAAATGCCAAAAACAACAGAAATTTACATACAAACACATACGACAATAAAGCCACCAGCACATCCATCGATCTGTGTGTTTGTGTGCGTTTGTGAGGGCGAGTCACATCCTCATCCGTATTCGCATTCGCAGTTGAGCCGGACAACTCATACAAGAGAACAAACAAAAAAACCAAAGCACAAAAACAACAAATAAATTGCTCCATAAACGAAGCGCAACGGAATTCGAAGTAATTCGCAGTAATTTAAAACGTTTTTAAGTCCCAGCTCAGAATTCAGTTTGCTCAGCCTGTTCCACAACGCAATCCACTCGTATGCTAATGAATTCCTGGAGATCTTATCTGATCTGGTAATGTCGGGTCAGCACGTGACATGGATGACGCTTCATGACATCGCTGCATTAATTTCCTTTATTCCATTTATCCTGTTTATTTCATGGACATACGTGGATGATGCTGAGGCATTACGTTGACTTTGACCTCAAAAATGCATTGAATGACCCAGATGTTCCATACATTTGTCTGTGTTTTTTCTTTACTATTTTATTAATCTTAGAAGAAATACATAATTGAGAAAATGCGTTTGAAAACCGGCTATATTGGAAATATCCTCCTTTTATTAGAATTACTTCATAAGAAAAGCAATTTTGAAAGCCTCTTAGCTCCTATTATTTCTTCTTTCTTCCGTTTTTTTAAATATATGAATGACAAATTGGCTCCTCCCCATGAAATTGTGGCGACACCTACCGCTGATATTCTTATTGCATAGTAAAAGTAAGATAAGAATATCATGATTAACATATAATCGGATTAGCAGGTCGTCTATCAATTCTTCCATTACTTTCCTTACTTAGAGCAAAAAACTGTAAATCAAATGTAAATGGAATGCTATTCCAACAAAAAAAGTTTTCAAATGTTCAAAAGTGCAGCGTCGCGTTATCCTTATGCACACAGGAAGAAGCCGCAAAACAAATTGTTGTAATAAAGTTTTGCGGAATACCTTTTGCGGCTGATGCGCAAACATTTCCACACGAAATGAAATTCGAAATTTCAGCATAAAACTGCACAAAACCAAATAACTACGTCAGTATGCATCGGTGTATATGTACATATGTATGTACAAATATATGTACATGCAGATTACGATTACTGCATTTCAAGGCCACGCTAAGCTAAGCAGGACAAGACAGTAATGGCTTGAGAATGAAGTGGAATGGAATAGGAGGGAATGAAAAGGAATGGCATCGAATGTACGTACCTGCAGGGATTACATGGCACGAAAGAAATTGTTTACTCGCAGTTGGTTTTTATCTCGATTAACTTTTTGCTGATGTCGTTAAAAATGAAAGCCCAGGGGAAATGCAAAATCAAGCTTACGAAAGAAAAGACGATTTCAGAGAAAAAGAAAATGTAGGATTAAAAGCAAAAATCAAGAAACCGGACCACAACTTGAGAAATATTTCGACCTTTTCATTTTTTTAATTTAGCCAAAAGTTTATATGTTATTTCGGAATATTCGAATATGTTTAAGGATACATTTTTATTTGGTTTGTGATCTGTGAAAGATATGCATGCTTTTGTTTTTGTTGTTTTTTGTTAATCCTTGCGTCGTAAGTGCATAATTCGAGAGAAATTACTGGTAATAATTTTGCCATATTAAACACAGCATTAAATTGGGGTGAGGGCGAAAAAGAACGGTTAACTCGATATAACGTCATTAATTCGCAGGCGCCAAAGTAAAACAACGACGAGGAATCAATAAATCAGCGAATAATGCAAATGCATCACCCGGCGCAAAGTACGACACGATGGGACAATTAAGCAGCAATGCACAGTACTTCTTGAATCTATCAAACCAGTAACAAAAAAGTTTATACCAATTCCCATCCACAAATAAAAATATTTACCTAATTAACTAAATTTGTTTACATTTTCGATTTTTCTTTAAAAAACCAAAACTCTCAAGATAAATTTAATGTTAAATTGATATGCATTAAATATAAACATTTAATGTTATAAAAATAAAAAACAAAAAACAAAAACAATTATAGCACCGAGAACAATAATCCAAGAGCGTGACAATTCGGTTTAAAGAAAGTGTTTTTTTTTTTGGTGTTCGAAAGTACTGTGCGCCGCCAGCAATGACGGAAAAATTAATTACGCTCTCTGCCGGATTGGGAAAATGTAATTAGTGCAATTGCAACGTGGCGGCAAGTGCGACATACATCGATGGCAACACAGCAGCTGCTGCGGCGACGGCGGCGAAGGCGACTGCTGCTTTGCTGTCTGCAGGCGATGTTGTGGAAACTTTTCGCTTTTGAAATTATTACCACTTTTATGCTTAATTTTTAGCGGTATTGCCTTGCGGTTAAATTTATATCACCACCGCCGGACGGACATGATTGGTATTAATGATGATGACGTTAAGTTAAACACGACAATGAAGTGTAAGTTACACTTTCGCCCGTCGACAACAAAAAATACATTTTCATTTTTATCATCTGTTTTAAGAAGTTTCCTAAGTGGCGGACATTTTCATTTGTTGCCGCCCCGTGGCTTCTTGCGTTATGCTTTCCTTTTTAAGAGCTAATAAATTGCATTTGAATATATTTGCTATTGATACTCGTATCGCAAGCTAGTAACTCTAAAACGATTTGTTATAGCTTTGATTGATTATTTTAATTAACTGACATTAATAGTTTCTTGGCGGTCAAAGTCTACTGCAAAGTTTATATTAAAGATGCGAACTCAGCGAATTTGAAAATAGTTTTTTGTAAGCATTTGCGAGCGTTCTTATAAATGTGCAATCTCCCTTTTAAAGAGGAATTCCAATTTAAAAATTATTTTCAAAACATTCATTTAAATTAAAAAAATGTTTCTTGAATTTAAAGAACAAAAACAAATACAGCACAAATAGAATACAACAACTTTTTGCCGATTTTTGCCAAATAGCAAACGGCGATAAAAACTTTCATCATCGTCCTACAAATTTAATCAAAAGTCAACAAAAATCCCACAAAAAAACAACAACAACAACAGCAACAGCATCGTTCGGAAAATGTGCGCGATGGGTGAGCAATAAAAGTGTCAAAAACAGGTTGCAACGATAACAACAACATGGATTGTTAATATTTATGCGTCCGTCCGTCCGAACCAAAGTAGGCGAAGTTACTCCGACATGTGTTAAACATTCGATAAATTTGTCTCGTTTGCTGATTTATAAACAAATTAATGTTTTTTTGGCAACAACAACAACAACAATAAAACAAAAAAATATAAATAAGTACAATAATCTTTATGATTATCATTTTTGTTTTCACCTGGAACTTATTTTGGGCACTTGCAGCAAGTTTACAACCTTTACGCAGACCCAAAAATAAAAGAACAAAAATAAAACATATTTTTTTATCACACAAATATGTTTTAGCATGTATTTACAACTCACACACGCACACACACACACACACATGCACATACTTTCCGTTCTGGAATTTATCCCACGGATATCCTTTTATCTTTATCTGGTCGCTCATTTGCGTACGTTTGCAGACAATTTGCGTTTTTGAAATGTTTACGCTGCTTTAAGTGTCGTTTTAATGTCGTTTTGTTTTTGGCGCAGCGAGCGAAATTTATGCCCGCCGCTTGACCTTGAACTCAACCGACCGTAGATTATTTTATTAAACCATTATTAAACGTTATCTGTTATCTGTTATACTTGTATACGTGTATACTTATTGCGCTTTGATGACTGATATCTTATTATCTCAAATTGAAAAAAAATCTTATTATATTCAAATAAATTTGACACTTCTCGGGGTTAACATTTTTAAACGCTAATGAACGTGAGCAAACAGCTTTTTAAGTGTTATCTATTTTATTTAGCTGCCAGTTAGAAGTGTTGGCATATTCAATAGAAAATGTTGGGCCGAAAGGACTCAATCTTAACGTTACATTAGCTTCATGTTAAATTAACATTGCACATGGTTTTAACACTAAGACGCAAAGTTAAATTTATCGTGAATATTTATAAATATTTTTAGAAAATTGAATATTTCAAATTTAATATGCAAAGCCTTGGGAAAACGTTTGTGAAAATTATATTTTTTTTATGTTCTTTTAATCATAATTTGACTTAATTATAATTTGCGATTCTTTTTTTTTAGTTTCGTTACGGTTCGCTTACTTATCCGTTACTAAACTGCAAAAACAAAAACAAAAGCAACAAAAATTATCTCAAAGAGTTACTTTGAGTAATTGTAAAACAGGCGCACGCACCGGCGTGCTCAAATCTTTTCGATTGCCTTGAAACGGGAAAACAAAGAAAACAAACAACATTTTTTTATAAAAAAATATAAATGCACATTTAATATTTGTTCTTTAAAAAAAAGCCAACAATAAATGCGATTAATTTGCAAAAATGTTGCCAAGCGTAATGAAGCAAAAACAACAAAAATAAAAATTTCAAATGAAAATCGTTGCCAACGCTTGAATTCACTTCAAACTAAACTTAACTTAACTTAGTTCTAAGCTTATGTCACGAATTGTTGCTGCTGCTGCCTTACTTAGTTTAAGCTTGTTAATTTATAATTCTAATATGTAAATACATATACTGATATGTGGGGTATGTGGGGTATCAAACAATGTTCGCAAATATTCATAAACTAAAGTCGGGCGAATTACGCAAATTGAGGCGAAAATGGTCATAATTTGGCATCATTAAATGCAATAATGCCGTTGCACCAATGCCACCAATGACCCAATTCTGTCGTCGCCAGAAACTAAAACAAAAACAACAAAAAAAGTTGAAAATTAAATTTACAAACTGAAACCATCGTTTTCGAAAATGCAAGAGAAAAACTTGAATAAAAAAAAACAAATAATGGTAAAAATCAAGAAACAGTGTTGCCCACTTGCGTAAATTGCCGCAATTTGGATGTCGCAAGTGTCTACTGCAGCATTGGCGAGTGTGTGTGTGTGTGTGTGTGTGTCTATGTGCTTGTGTCGAAGACGTCGTGATAGCGTTGTTCGTTGGCAACTCTTTAGCCAAGTGCCACCTGCCACCCGCGAACCCTTTGATTTATCGTCTACCAGCAACCCTGCATCATGGCCAATTGCTGAATGGCTCCGCAACCGACGCGGTTCTGCATGAAATCGGGAAAATTACTTTGAAGCACACGCATCGTATTCCGCTTGTAGTCGGGAACGGCATGCGTGGCCAGCTGACAGGTCGGACTGCGATAGACGGGCTTGAAATTGGTCTCAGCGAATGTGGTGTTGGTGTCCCAGCGATAGACTTCGGCGTCGCCCTCGTTGCGGAAGAAAATCGCTGAGCCATTGTCGGTTCCGATGATGACCATGCGCGATGGTTTCTTGCCCAGATCTGCCAATGGAGAAGAACGGGAAAAATTGCAAACATTTTAATCATATTAGTTTAGCAAAGGCAAAGCATATTTGCATATTTTGTCGGCGGTTACTCCAAATATGACAAGGGTTAAAAAGGATTTCTGGTGTGCATGGCAGGGCTAGTAAATTGTTTCTTTGCAGTAAAAAATTTAAATAAAATTTCATTGTGTTTAATTTAATTTTTTTAGATTTGAAAATTCACAAAGCAAATTGTTGAAGTTTGTGTCTGCAAATGTCTTACATTCTGATGCGCTCAACGCACGCAGCACAGGTGCTTCCAAGCGGGGTTTTAAGGCGCTGTTAACTTTTTCAATTATCTCAAATGTGAAAAAGTCTGCGCGTTTTTAATGATTATTTTAGGATAATTCGTTTGAGTACTTTCCTTTTAGCTGGATGTTTAATTCACCTTTTTTAATGGCCTTTATTGGGAACTTACTTCAAGTCCACAAAGTCGGTAAAAATGTTTGAGTTTGTGAAGCAAATTAAACGAATGATAATACATTTTTAGTAGCTCATGCCACAAATTTTGTCATAGAGATAAAGGGACTCAAAGCTGGATACAGATATATAATCTGATTGAAGAAGTAAAGTGGCACAACCGAATATTTCAAAAATTTTCAAACTTACCCATAATTCTGCCATCGGCCACGCCACTTCTTAAGTACTCCGACTTCAGGGCAAACAACTTATTCGTGCTCAAATAGGTGAAATAAAGCTCCGTGGAACCACAATCGCGCCTTATCAGCGCAATGTAGAGCACATCGCGTGCACGACAACCGGCGGTGACAGCCTTCGGCAAGACGACACGGAAGCCTCGATCGGCCTGCAGATTATAGACGATAATCGCACGATTGGCTGCATCACTGACATAGACAAAGCAGCTGCCATCGGCTGCATAATCAACGACCAAATACTGCAATCGCGAAGTGGTCGAGGTTAGACCCTCCAGCGATACGATTTTAAGCACTTTACCGGTCTTGACCGACATGGCGACAACTTTCGGTGGACATTTGCGTATTGGTGTCTCAAGTGTATTTACAATTCCGGTGTCTAGCACCCAGAGTACCTCATTCTGATCGACCACAAGATCAACAACGGATTGTAGCGCTTTGCAATTGCCCTCCTCTTGCAGATCCCAGCAAGGGTACGGTGTAAAAGTGGCCGAACAGGTGCCCGGTTGCACCGAAGTTTTGACCAAAGTCGCAGCGACGCCACGCCTATAACGCGGTAAAGCTAAATAGATGGTATCCCGCACTATTTGCGCACGTGTGGCAATTACATTTTTTGGTATGTATTTGCCGGAACTTTTGAAAAGCGACTTGGTCGATGCGCTGGGAAACTCAAATTGCCCGCCTGTCCATTGCACGACGGGCGAGGTTTCCGAACACGATTTATCCGGCGTCCAGAGTCCGTATTTGGTGCCTTGCGCTTGTACTTCGAGTGTTGCGAGAGAAAGTACAACGACAACGCCGAAGAAAAGGCCTGTTCTGCTACTTAGCCACATGCTAAGTGTTTGCGTTTCCAATGCCTTGACTTTTCCCGTTGAATTACAAATGCAATGATTTACGGTGGCTGAACTTAGCTCTTATTCGTCACGTTTAATGATCTGAAAGAGATCTCTTTGGCATGGCGCTTATATAATATTTGGATACCCCGTAGTAAGCCGGAATCATATTCAGACGCTTTCACACGTGCTGAAGCGTGCGTGCTTTCGGTAATTTCTCTTGAACCATCTTTTCTTTTGTTTTCTTTTATTTTGGTTTTAGTTTTGTGAAGCGGCAGTCAGTCGTCTGGTAACCTTGATATTTAACACACACACACACATACACATTTTTCTTCACATTCGGTAATATTTATTTGAAATATTTTCTGGTATTTGTCTCTCTATTTTATTTTGTGGAATTCGCCGGGTGTCATCGCTTGTTTTTGGTTGTGTTTTTTGGATTTGAAGATAATTTATTTTATTTATTTTACTTCCCATAGTCTACGAATTCTTACAGTAGAAATAGCTTTCAATCTAAGGAGCTTTAAATCAAAAACCGATAAATCCGATAAATGATTACGTCCTCCAAAATAATAGAATTGCCTGGCGAAAGAGTACGCGAATATTTTTTTTTTGCGACACAAGTTTTTGATTCATTTTTACCAATCCAAAATAGTTTGCAAACAATTAAAGCTTGAACACATTTAAGCTTTATGAAGAACACTTTTGAAAAGGTTTTGAGTATGGGCTCAGGTGGAGACTAGTGAAAACGTTCAGCCGCTTAGAAAAAAACTGATGATCTCAATACAAAAGCTATACCACAAACATTTGCTGTTTATGTTTACCGTTAATTCCGAGCACTTAAATTTCCAACTTTCAAACATTTACATTTTGTTTTCGATTAGGACGACAGACAGACATTGGGCTACAAAGCGATTAAAAAAGGGTTCATTTTGGGAATTACGCGCACAGTTGAGCAACGAAATTAAAGAAAATAATTGACTCAACTTACCTGAACACCTTCGCTCGGCAAACACAAACCCAATTGGGTACAAGTTATCAAATCGCTTGAAGAAGTTTTCACAAAAAGGTTTAGAATGTATTCCCTGGATTCTTCAAGACTTAAAATTAAATTTAAGGCATTTTCGGATCGTATGTTTCGCACTCCCACATGGAATCATTTAGAATTCCTGATGTTTATAGCCCACATTGAGGCTGTTAAAAATTAATGAAGCAATTATTGCGAACAATCACGCTGTGCGCCATTATCTCATTTCGGCAATAATACATAATGTCCTTCCATTGCCACTGATTAGGCGTAATTAATATTCAAAAACATGCTGATATCAATTGTGTGATAATTGCCATTAACTGATTGCCTACTTGTGGTTAACAATCAAATTGCAAGTGGCCAGAAATGCTAAAACGCTTTTTATTATTTCCGATAAATGTAATAAAACAAACATTTACGACAAAAATAGAAATCAATAATTCGGCTTAAAGTTGAAATAAAGAAAATGATTTGGGTTCTATTTTAGTTTTATTTAGGGGAGACATATTGAAAAGCTCTTAAATAAAAATGCACTCAAGATGTGGGAACGAAGATTTCGTTCGTTGTCGGCATTTGCTAAGTACATTTCGAAGGAGGACAACCGACCGACCAACACCGACTATCAACGATTTGCCGCTGTGACAACACACGGCGGCATCCAATCGACCAGGGGCCAGACCTAAGAAAGCCAGCAAAGTGCCCTCAAGCTGCGCCAGACTGAAGCCGCGCACTTTGTACAACAAGAAATATTTGCTTGGTAAAATACAAATAATTTATTATCGTTGAACAGAACTTTAGAAAAGAAAAAAATACAAAAATGCAAAATTAGATAAAATCGAAATTTTAAGTTGAACTTGGCGCTTACAAAAAGAAACGAAAATGCTTTAAATGTTTATTTCTGAAAGGCAAGTCTTACTTACATTTTGTATAAGCTCGAAATTTCTCCGAGTGTTTCATTAGTTTTGACTTCCGCAAATTGCAAATCAAATGAAATGGAATTTCCTTGAACGATTCCACTCTGGCATTGTTTTAGCAACAATGTTCAATGTCTCCTGCCACTATTTATGTGCATGGGTCTGTTGTCTTGTTTTTGCGCCTCATTGTAAGCGCCGCCGCCCGGGGACACAATGCAAATAAATAGTCCGTTCGTTGCAGTCAGTCGCACAGTGGCGCCTCCATTATGGCCGCCATCCATGTTAGCATCGCAATCATCTTACAATCAATGCCGCATTATTTATGATTGAGTAGAATCCGAAAAGGACAAAAAACATCACCAAAGTTAAGCATATCCTTTCGTTAACGAAAAGCAAAACAACAAAAACAAAACAACAAACATTGATTTATGATTTGCAGACATTACCGTGCGATAGGAGAGACAAAATGGCGTGCCTGCTTCAAGAGAAACATTTTCGATATGCCAAAACTTTTATACGTACAGTTTTTCAAAGCGATTAGCGCTGGTTGCCGCAGCCAAAATAATGAAGAGTTAATAGCGGAATTATTCGAAGTAGTTTGGACAAACACATTTGTAAGCTATTCTAATGGTAACAGACTCAAAACTAAAAAAAAATACGTTAGTCAACATTGGATTCCTTTGAAAATGTTTCCATCGGAAATCAAACAATTTTTTTCTCGGGCTCTCACTTGGCTCAGCATTCTTACTTGGCCCAGCATTCTTATTTAGTATTCGAAGTAATTCAAAATGAGATCAACAATTTTATTTACACGAAAACTAACATTTTTGTTGTAGTTGTTGTTGTTTGTTGGTAAACAGAGAAAAGAAAGCTGCCAAAAGTGTTGCCAGAAAGTCAGCTGATTTTCAGCAATGGCAAACATCAAAATAAATTACGGATGTGTAAATTTGTGCGTCCGAATGGGCGCCATGATAAAAGCAAATTTACTTTACTAACAAACGAAAGAAAAAAAGAAAAAGAAAGCAAAAAAACATGTCAGATTTACAGGAAATTATTAGATTCTGTTAAAATTCCGTTTGGCGAGCTGAACTGAACTGAACTGGAATTTAATGGCGTGGCGTGGCGGGGCGTGTAACATAAACAAACAAACACCGAATTTATCAATTTATTGCAAAATATTCAAATTTCAGAAAAATATTTTATTTTTGTTTTGTTCGTGTTTGTTAAGATTTGCTTGGTCTTTTTTTTTTGCTGTTAAATGTTTTTATTTCGCCCATAATGATGTCATTTATGAAGAAAAATTCGGTCAAATTGACAGCAACAGCAGCAGCAACAGCAACGAGAGAAAACCAACGGCTACGCAGGAAATTCGAAAAAGAAAATGCCGAGAATTGCCGGCGTCAAATACGCGCGCGCGCGATTATGTAAATAAATCAGTCAAATTTGTATGCGGCGCCGCATGCCATGACAATTGTTTGACAGCACAAGAGCAACATTTGACAGCCGAAATAACAGTGCTTAGCTTTAATGCGTTGGAAAATGACTTGATTCGTTACGCTGGATTAGTAATTTATTAAAAATAAACTGCACAAAGTTTGCAAATACGAGTATACGAAAAAGATTAGTTATGCTTTTTAAATGGTACCTACACATAATAAAAATCAACATTTGTCATGTTTTATAACTTAAAATAATATTTTGATTTTTCACTTATAAATTTCATAAATCTCTAAAATAAAAGTCGCACATTCGACGTCGCACAACAACAACAACATTGAAGAAACAAACAAAAAGTTGAATGTAAAGACATGGAAGCGAATCTTATCGAGCCACCAACAAACGAAAACCCAAGCGGAAATAAAAATAATTTTTGGGAAGCGAATAACCCTTTCCGAGTTTTCCTTTTTTCGCTTCTAAAACAACAACAACAACAACAAAGCAAACATGTCACACATGCGCATACACGGTAAAACATGTACAATATTTATTTCAAAAGAAACTGTAACAAAAAAGTTAATTCTTACCATCCACCCAAATGTGTAATAAAATTTAAGATTTGTATTAATGACAAAAGTAGTGTATAATTCGCGGATACTTTAAATTGAAATTTCACTTAAATATTTTGATTTTTGCATTGTTGTTGTCAAACTTTAAGAAAAACAAAGTTTTTCTAAAATTATGACAAATATATTTATTATTTTGCATTTTTTAGTTTATTTCTAAATAAATATTAAAAAAAACTTTTCTTGATTCTTAACTTTTTGCTTCTGCTATATTGATTAGGAAATGTTTAGTTTAATTTAAAAAATTACCTCACTACGGTGAAAAAAATCGTTATACAATAACAATATTTAATTGTTAACAATAATTTAAATTCGTTCTTAGATATAATTTTTTACTAGCCACAAATTAACGAATTATTGTTATTGTATTTTTTTCTCTCTGTGCATACAGGCCAAATCAGCCGATGGCATAAACAACAACAACAACAACAATAATAATAGTATTTTGGTCGAATTGGCTTCCCGAAATATCTTTTTAATAAACTAACGAAAGCTGCTTTTGCTGAGTCTAAATCGCTGCAATGTTCTTCAGAGCTTTGGGCTTTGTTACGAGGCGGAATGGTTGGCCCGGATGAAATGGGTTATTTGTGTGTACGAGTATATGTATGTAAATTTGTGTCCTTTAGGCGTAATTTTGAGCGCCTCAACATATGCAAAGTACGAGTATTTGTTTGTTTGTTTGTTTGTTGTTTTCTTCTTTTCATTCGCTTGTCTTCAATTATGGCATCCAATAATGGCGGCATCACATGGGATTTGGGATTCGTTTTCAATAAAAATGCGAAAGCTGCACAGTTTCAGTTTACTTTTGTATTTCTTATGACTTGATTCATGTAGCGATGGAAGGGCGGGGAGGGGATTGGAGGGGTTAGTTGATAACAGCAGCAGTAGCAGCAACGGCAGCTCAAATGCAGATCATCAAATTTTGAAAGACGATTCTGTCAAATCTTCCTTGACTTGATTTAAGTGTTTTCTCAGCTTTCCTTGTGAAAGCGTTAGAGGTTTCTTCTAAAACAAAATGTGAATTGGTAAAATTTTATTTTAAATTTGTTGTATACAGATAGATAGAAAAATGTTTAACTATTTGTTAAATACATAAATTTTGTTTATATTTTATTATAATACCCATCTAAGAGGAATCTCAACGATAAAGACTTCATCAATAAATAAAGACTCATCTCAAATTCTTCGAAATTTATTATTATTATTACTATTATCATTATTGTTGCCATTCACAATCGCACTCACTCAAAATCAGCGATAGTGTATGTGTGTGTATATACGTATGCGTTAGTACTCGGCAGTATTCGAATATTTTGTCTGTCGGTCTGTCTATTGGTGTGCCAACATTGCCATCGAAATTAAACACTGTAAAGAAAATTAATTAAACAATTCTACTTAATAAAATTAAGACAAACAAATTTTTGAAATTTAGTAATTTTTTTAAATGTGATAAATAAAATAAAGTTTTTGTTTTATCTTTTTTTGGCTACGCGCATGTTTGCTGGCGCAAGGCGCTATGTTTGCTCCTTAAAAGTCGCCTTAAGGCTGATGATGTCAATAGCAGCAACAACAACAACAACAACAACAACGAGAAATAAGAACTACCTTGGCAAATTTGTCGCTCAATTATTTTCGCATTATGATTTCAATTTTGTCAAATTCTGTCAAATTGATCGACTGTCATGGCCACCACATAAATCGACAGTAAAATCTTAATCTGCTTAAGGAAGCGACGAGTATGCGCACGACATTTAAGGTTATTTATGTATGGATGTATGTATGTATGTATGTGCGTATGTGTGTGTGTTCGTACTTTAATTATATGTTTTTGTTTTATCATTATCAGAAACGCGACGGGGCACTTGCCACATGAGTGGCAACCTTGACATAAGATTCGCTGTTTAAGTGGAGTGGTTAATTTTACTATAAACGAGCTTATAGTACCAGGCGTTGCCCGGGTTTTGTTTTGAATATAAATATGTGTAAGATAATTACTTAACAGATCTTTCCGTTACTCCCTGTTGTTGCGTTTCTGAGTTCTAACGGTGGGCGTTTAATTGAAGTTATCGACAGTGACCCAAAAAAAATCAGATACCAAATTTTAGATTAATAGGAGCAATGATAGCGAACTAATCGAATATTTTTATTGGTTATTGGTGGGCGTGGCAAAGTTTTCTTGGTTTAGACGCTCATAGGAGACAAAGAAATATAGAAAGGAAAAAACATTTATTTTTATATATTTATAGATTGATTCAATATTAAAACTGACTTTAAACTTGTTTCAATTTCAAATAAATTTATGGTGTGTAGTTTAATGTTAAAAATTCAAGTCCTCGCAAACATATTTAAAAGATATTTTAGGTGTTATCTGCTTCATTTATGAGCACCCCTAAATATGTGTAAATATACGTTTGTATGTATTATATTCACATAAGGAAGTGAGCGCGTATTTATGACACCCATAAGGAGGTGTCCCCTAGGTATGACAACATGCGAGTACATTTATTTTTTTGTTTTTAAAACAGCGTAAGGCATTTGAGCTTCGGCATAGCGTAAGGTAATCTCCTACTAGTTTTTATACAAACATATGTATTATATATTAAATTAAATTAAAGGCCTCTTTTACGCCTGGCTTGATTTACTGTACTGTACAAAAGTTCGGTTATTATTAACGGCAAAGACAAACAAATGAGAAAGGTACACTTGAATAATACACATGTATGATACATCATATTTTCTTAGTATTTTTTTAAACGACACACGATAAATTTATACATTATTACAATGTCGTAAATATTTGGTATTATTTTATTGGTTTAAATGAAAAAAAATTAACTGTATTATATGAATAATAAAATAAAATCAATCAAAAAGCAATCAATCACTTGAATGAGCGAAACGTTTGTCACTGTTGCATTCAACAGTTCAATTCAGTTTAAATTACGGACTGAAAGTGGTCGATTTAAAAAATAATTTATTTATTCAAAATGTCTTTAAAAGTTTCTTAAATTTAAAAAAAGCTCAATTTTGTTGTAGAAAAATATTGATTTAAAACGACAACCATTTCTTTCATTTTTAAAATCGTCTCAAACCATTAAACAATAGAGCAATCCTTTTCTATACACTCAGAGCCCAGCTTGATATCAAATCCTTTTAGCGATTTGATAACAGGTCCAAATTGTCAAACGTCTGCAGAGTATTTAAATACTCTGTTATGTACCATTTTGAGAGCAACAAAATTTTCATATCGCTAAACTAGCTTCCCTTTATACATTGAGAAAAGAATTGGAATTTATATCAAGTCTTGTTCAAGGGAAGAGATGAAAAACATCCTTATAAGTGCAATCAAACTGTTGGATATGTCTAACAAATCTTTAAGTTTAATTTCGTGTTATTTTTTCAATTTAAGTTTCTATCAGTTAAGTCCCTGGTTTACATTGAATTGATTATAGTAATTAAACCCAAAAATTTTTTTTTTTTTGAATGCAAAATATAAAAACAAAAACCGTTTATTGCAGTTTTTTGAATTTCCACCAAACCTTTCAACTCGCAATGTTCTAAATGGGAAAAACTTTGTTAGTGCTGTTGTTGTTGTTGTTGCTGTTATTGCTTTTGATTTTTTTTTTGTTATCGTCAGCATTAACCGACAAAAACTTGCTAAATCGAAACAAGCCCAGCAGAACAACAAAAGCAACAAATCTGCATGTTAGCGCAAAATAATATCGAATTGAATTTGTTTTTATTTTTTTCGAGTTGGAATTGCGGCTTCGACTTCGATTATGGCGCGTCGCTGTTTTTCTGGTTTTCTGTAGCGCTGCTGGGCGGGCGTGTTTGCTCCACTGACACAGTTTGCGCCCCAAGCGCAACAACGCTCGAACGCAATCAGTGAAACATGGAACAAGAAAACCAAAAATACGATGAGCAGCAGTTTTGAAAGTAGCCCACTTAACTGATACGCGCACACACACACACACACAATTGAATGCATACACGCTGACATGCATGCAGCCAGTGCCAAGTAAGGCTGCCTCTTAATTTTACAAATTCAAAAATTTAACTGAAATAGTTTTTCTGGGTTTATATTGTATTTTCCCGTTGCCCGAATAAGGAACACCCTAATTAATGTGTACGAGCACTCAAGTGCCAAGGAATTTATATGACGAAATTGTGTAAAATTTAGAAATTGCATTACTTGCAGGCTTGTACTCAGAGCACACACACACTCGCACGAATCCACACACGCCCACTTGGCATACACACTGCACGCGCTACACATGATGATGAGGTGCATCGGAAACGATCTGTTCCGATTGCATTATTGACACATTTTCCACAAATACCAGCACACACACGCACGCACACCTCTTAACACTGCCACAACGAAACAAATACTGCGACTATTTGTAGTCTTATGTTGTTGTCACTCTTATCTCTTGGAATGGGTTAACAACATTCCAGCCCACTCAAGAAAAGCATTTAGTAAAGTTATTTAAATAAATATTTTTTTTATATTGATTTCATTTGAAGGAATAAACAAATAAATGAATAAAAATAACAAAGCCAAGAAAATAAGTAAAAATGTCTTCGACTATTTCGTTAATAACAATTTTACTCAGTTTAACCAAAATTTCATCAATACCTAATCTAGTTAAAAGTGATTTGAAAATAAAAATAAAATATTTACACACATATACATTGTCATTAACCACGCCTTCTTAAAGATGGACCTAGTGTTGGGTATAAAAGTAAAAAACGATTTCTTTGCATTCCGTGATTAATTTAAAATTTATTCAACAAAGTACGATTTCTTTCGAAAGTGTATTAATATTTTTCGCAGAGTGTATAACAGGGTAAGCGAACATTCAATTGCTTCAAATTGTGTCTTAAATGCATTTTGAGTTTCGATCTAATTTTGTGTTACTTTTCTTGTCGACTTGCAAATGAAACTGTCAAACAAACAACCCAAAATTCTTAGAACCATTTTGAGTCTGGGCACAGGAATACAAATACAAATAATAAATAAATCAAAATGCACGAGACATTTCTCACCATGTAGAATCGAACATGAAGTTTCATAAAACATACTTACATACTTATATATATATATATAAGTACTCGTACATTTAACATTTCTTACAGTGTTGGTCATAATCACACTTGATTAAAAAGAATCGGTGATACTCGATTTTGGTTTTTCTCTAATTAAAAAATTCACAAACACTCAAAAATATTCACATACAATAAAGACAACAACAAACTTGTAAGAAAGTTTCCTTTGGCTATGCTTGAATAAACACCCTACACCATTTTTTTTTTTTTTTTGATTTTAATGATTGATTCATTTTTTAATTGAAGAAATAATTTACCCTCTCGGTTTTCTCTTGTTTTGTTCATTTAAACTTTTTCAACACTTTAACTTCCGATTTGTCCGAGTGTTTTCGCACATTTTAATAGCGGATGGGAAATTGCCACTCGCTGTTGGTTGGCCTTGTGCGAGGTCAATGTTGCAACAGCAACAACAACAACAACAACAAGAACTGCAATGTACAATTCAACCCAGAAACAGTTTGCGGCAATTTTGCTGCGTGCTTTTGCGATAGAATCCGAAAAAGTTTGATCATGCCGAGATATGTGCCCAAAGCGAAAAGCGAAAGTAAACAAAGATCGAAAGAAAACAGAAGAGATGCCACCGATACACAACGCAAACTCCAGCGCAGCAAATATATAAATGCAAAAACGTTTGCCAACATTTTGCAGTCTCAGCAAGCGGCACACGAGTCAAAACGTTGCAACCAAATAATAAAAAAAAAAGAAAAACAATTCGCAGTGAATCATGTCCCAGCAACAGCGGCAATTGTCCCTACTCACATGTTGCATCCTTCTGAGCATACTCAACTCTCGCCTGGTACTGGGCGCTCAGCAAGCGGTCAGCAAGTGCGAAAAGAATCCGTTGGCTGAGCTCACCTTTCAGCTGAGCGGCAGCAATTTGCGCTGGCCCTGTGATTCCACAAAGAATATTTATGTCCAGTCCGGACGTTATGTGCCGCGAAATGTGATTGTGACGCGTGCACAGCTGCTGCGAGATGCCGCTTTTGTCGCGTTGCCGCGTTACAAGCAGGGCGTGCCCTTTACGCTAGGCAAAGTCCAGCTAAAGAAGGGTCAGTGCTTGGCGCCCATAGCGCCCTATCCGTGTTGGGCCATTCAGGAGGAGGGCAACTGTCAGGCGCTGCAGTCTGTAGTCGATATAGCCGTAGATCAAAATGTGAGTACAAAGTTGGGTGCAATTAAAATGTGCTTGTGTGCGTTTTATAATACATTTGTTTTTTAGTGCATGTGTAAACTGTTTTTTTATTCTTATAATTATTTGTGTGCTTTCAAATATTTTGTTTACTATTTAAGTTGTTGCTTTTTTCTGTGCAGTCAACATGCAATTTTTAATAATATTTAATAAAATTTAAAACACTAAAATGAACGCGCCAAAACTTGAAAAAGTTGTTTAAATTTTAATGAACTGAAATCAGTGGCATTTGATTTTTTTTTTTACTTCATTAGCAAATCCGATTGAAGGGAAAATCATAAATTTAATATAATGAAGTGGTCGAAAAAAAACATAAATGTTTAATTTTCCAAGTACTTATACAAACATCGCGACACTCCAGCCTAATAAATGTGGATTTAATTATTTGTTTAGTAAGTAACTTTACAATTAAATTACAATTAAATTTTGTGCGCTTATTACTTGTGGCAATGAAACCGATTTTTAACTTTAAATTTTAGTTAAATTTGAATTTATTTAAAGGCATGTCAGGCACGCGCCCAACTGTCAGTTTGAATTTCAAATTCTTAAACTAATAATGACTCGTAAAATATTAACAAAAATTCCAGAATTTAATGGTTTAATCACTCAAGTTAAAGTAAAAGTATTCATTCTATGAATATTTTTGTTTGTACAATTTCCCATTTAAAAGCAAGATCTAAAGCAAAAGCTCTAGAGTTGATCTTGCCTTGGCAAAAACTTTTCTTTTCCCTTGTTCGTGACCCTTTTTGATCTATTTGATCTACAAAAATCTTTCTTCTTCTTTAGGCAATTAGGAAGAGCCCACCCCATCCGCCTTCGCCATGTGCTTGGGCTTATATTAGAATAATTTGAGGCTTTATAAAAACAATTTTAATCCATAAATGAAAAATAATTAATTTATAAGTTTCTAATAGCTTCGTTCTTTCTATGCATCGATATCTAATATAGGGTCTGCTTTGGGCTTTGGATGTTGGCATTGTCAATACGCTGGAGCAACCGATTCGTCGTTGTGGTCCGAAAATAGTCGCCATTAATACGGCCGACAACAAAGTCGTGAAAAGTATCGACATGAGCGATTTGGTGACGGCCGAGTCGAGACTGCAATTCATTGTCGTAGACTACTCCAAGGATAACAAACCCTTTGTGTAAGTTGGTTGCAATCACAGCTATGAACTTCAACTCTAGATAAGTAAGTTCCCACTTAACGTTAATAGGTGAATTTAAATTGCTAAGCGTGAGCACAGCAAGACAAATTAGAAATATCGTTCGTTCGCTTTAATGTTATTCTATACAAGTAAAGGGGAAATTGAATGGAAAATTAATCTAACATATAATAAAAGCGGCAATCTGAATTATGCACTTAATGCTTAGAAATGATTTTCTTCGCAGCCAAACAAACAACATCAACAAAAATGGTGACAACGAATTTTATGTCAAATTGGTGCCAAGATTAAAACAGTCACTTCCAGCTGAAAGAATGTCACAAAAAAAGAATGCACGAAAAGCGAAGAAGAACTTCAAAAGCGGATGCAGAAGGTCGAGAATTCAACGAGTTCGGCGCTCAACGTGTTCCGACGCATCAAGTACGCCGCTGCTGCTGCTACGTATAAAAACACTAATTTTTCCAACCTTTGAAATAAGTGCCACTCCCATCGACACCATTGCCACGCTCAAACGCAAAATCACGGTGCGCACAGGCCTCCCAAGCGACCGACAAACTCTCATCTACGCGGGCAATGCGCTGCCAGATGAGCAGAAACAAACTTTAGCAGCAGCGAATGTCGGTGAGAATGCAATTCTATATTTGTATCTGGGGCTGCCGCTAGAGGAGACATTTTTTCGACGCAGCGCCACTGGTGACATCGAAAAGATACGCGTTTTTCCTGCTGCCAGCAATGGCAATGGCGGAAAAATGTTGCTAATGGACTTGGAAGAAACTGAAGCAACTTTGGCGGAGCCAGAAATACGATACACATACCTGGATCTATTCGATTATTATACTTTTTCGGCATATCGTATGGCCAGAGGAACGCAATTGACGTTAGCGGCAAAAGCAAAGCAGCAGAAAGACAACATCGGCAACTTATTCAGAAGAAACAACCACAACAACAATGACAGCAATATGAAAAACATCGACGACAACGACAACACGGTCTTGTACTTCCACATCAGCTCTGGGAATGTGGGTGGCAATTTAGCTTCGCATGTTATTCCCATGGAGATGAAACTTTTCGACACTTTTGCTAGCGTAAAGTCGCAAATTGCTGCTTCAGTCCCAACGGCAACGACAACTTTTACAAGTGAAAAGTTGGCTTCGCGTACTCGCAATGTTGCCGCGTCAATTGGAGCTAATAACAGCAATCCGAAAAGTTCAATTCTAAATTTATTTTTTAAATTGAGTGAAGATGATTTTTCGGAACGCATTGAGCTTCGATCGTAACCTTCAACCTTCTTACTGCCACTAAGCTAAAAATTTTTCCTAAACGGCTGATACCTTTTATTTTTCTTATTGCGGAAAATTGCAATTTTCTCAAATCGTGTAAACTTCTTGTTTGTGAATAAAACTATCCATATATGTATATATAAAAAACAAATATTTTCTTTCGACTTTCACAGTTACGTCGCAGATGCCGGCGCACGCAGCATTCTGGTCTATGACATTACCGGCGCCAAGTCCTACCGCATTGTCCTGCCCAAAGCAACTGCGCCGACAAACGACGTGCTTTACGTGGCGCTGACCACCAAGCCCGATGGCACATCGACACTCTTCTTCACCTACCTCAGCTCACCGCGTCTCTACTCGATCAAAGGTCAGTATTTGCGTGTGGGTCAGGGAGCGGGTTCCATTGTTGATGTGGGACCCAAGCCCTTTGGCAAAGAAATGGTATTGCTTGGCGCCGATGGCGGCACTTCGTTGTTCTTTCGTTACAAAGGCGAAAACGACATCTACATGTGGGACTCGGAGACATGCTTCAAGGCGGGTAACTTGCAGGATGTGCAACGCGGCGGCGATTGTCGATTGTCAACGCAGGTACGTCATTTTGCAATCAGAAGCAATTTTGTGCTGCTCTTCATTAACTTTGACTGAGTTGCTCAGTTTTATTAAAATTATTTGCCTTTTGCATTTGCTCCCATTTGCAGGTGCTGCCTGGTCACAAAAGATTCATGTGGGCTTTGGAAAGCAATTTCCATGATTTTATCTCGGAGCGCACTGGCTGCAACGGTGCTTCAATTGTTTTGCATCCTGTTGTGCGTGAGTGCGACGATTAGAAAGGAGGAAGCCTGCCTGAAATTAGTCAACATACCGAGAGGAAATTGACAATAGCTATAATGGCCAATGACTGCAACTGCCTCAACTGAAGGGCATCTGCATAGCCTTGATTTTATATATTCAATTTCTTCTTTCGACTGAATTTTTACTACCGTAAACTTTCGTTTATTTTCTTCAATCAATGCTATTCTGACTATTCTGCTTTTCCTTAATTTATTCTAAAGCTTACTTTTTCCTATTTCTATGAACTTAATTCCCAGCTGTGGCGGTTTTCTTTGTTCTCTCTCTCTCTCTCTAACTTTTTCTTTAGTGATGTACCAAATTGTTTGCTTTTTGTATTAAACAATAGAAAGTGGTATTTATAATAAAATTTTGTATGTTTATACTTTAAATTAAAAATAAAAAACATTTTTTATTGTTGACACTTGAGCGACTATCAGGAAGTTTTAGAGCACTTGTTGTTACCACTAACAACTTCCAGTTACACATGCCGAAGATGCTGTGTTAAAGTAATACCCGGTTGGGCAGTTGTACAATACCAACTGTCCACTGCGGCAGACATAATAAGTACGACAATCAGTTGGATTTGCACTCAAATTACTGCCAGTACATGACATATCAACAGGCGCTATTGTAGTGGTCGATGTAGTTCCTAGCGTTGTATCCACATCTATAGGATCTGGCGGACCACCCGATGAGCCACCGCGCACGCAATTCTCACCATCAAAAATATATCCATCACGACATCGATACAAAATCGGAAAGAGAACAAACTCGTCATCGACACGTTTCGCCGAACATAAATAGAAGATATTGGAATCATCGGGCCAGACATTCACGCTACCGGGATGCTCACAAATAAAGCGTTGCTCTTTACAGGCAGTACTATTTGCTTGAGGTGTGCAAGACTTGCTGTTCGCCGAGTAGCCCATGCCAGTGGGGCAAACGAAACGTGTATCCTCATTAAGACCGTTGCACTCGTGAAAATATTTGCAATTATAGGGATCCGGATAAATTCCCGGATTTTGACAATCGAATTTCATACCAACGCCAAACGGAGGTTGGTCACATTTTTTCTTCAGCGTACAGCCTTTAGCTTCCTCATCACAATACAATTGTTTGTCGTTGGCGCAAGTCTCAATTTTGACAGTCATCCACTCACCGTTCTTTTGGACACATAGCGCCAATGTTGCACAGTCGAGGCACAAAATTTGGCCATAGCGTAATTCGGCACATGGGTTTGGGGTATTCGAATTGCGTGCCATGAGAACATTTACGGCAGCATTACTTCGAGACATTAAGAAAATGCATACTGGAATCTTAAACAAACAAATCAAAAGTCAATTAACCACGGTATGAGAAAAACAGCCAAAGTACTAGCCCGACCTCTATAAAGTTGGCAGACATTCAAGTAATGCCAATACTCGCTTACTTACTGCTAAAATAGAGTTCCACCAATTATACATTTTACTATTTGGCAAAATTTGAACACAACGCTACAAAGAAAGTGTGTTGCCTTGAAACCAATTTCAAACTAAATCTGAATTTGGAATGAATTCGGTTTTTAAGCTATCTAAAATTGAAAGCCTTACGATGAAGAATTGTTATCAGTTCTGATAAAATGTCAAATGAGAAGGTCGTTTTTCGCAATATTAATTTCGCATTCTCGCAAAATTTTTGCGAAATTATAATATAAAAAAGTTGCTATCGGCTAAGGTGTTCCTTGTTTAATTTCTTATACGGAAGGAAAATTAAAAGTGCTAAGGAAAATCTTTTTTCATCAGCATTTCTAGTTGAAGGAAGGAAGTTTTATAATAAAATAAAAATATAAAATTATTTAGAGTTAAAATCCGGGCAACTATTTACGTTAAAGAATACTAGAAGAAAAACGAGACTTGGTCCGTGAAAAATGAAATTATAATCTTCGTATTCAACCAAATGTAAAAAGTGCCAACGTTCACTTTTTAATACTTTCTTATTTAAAATAAAAGTAAGGGACACCCTAGAACTTACCGTCTGAACAAATTAAAATGTTACTCAACTTATGCAAGGTCAGTTACCCGATAAAAGTTTTAAGACTTGAGGAACTGTTGAACTGTAAAATTCAATGAAGCATAAGTTTACAAAATTTAATCTTTCAGAAATCAGAAAAACATGTGGAAACTCTAATAAAGTAATTCTCGGAAAAATTCAAGCGAGACGACATTTAGATTATTAAATTTGTATCTATATGTATTTGAAAAAACATACTCTTTGGAATTAGGTAGACACGAGTAGTTCAATTCCTTCAGGACCTTTTAACAATTTCCACTTTTACACGAAGCAGTCGCGGCGTTGAAGTAAGTTCCAGCTGGGCAATTATACAACACCTTTTGTCCATTGCGACAGTCATAATAACTGCGACAGTTGGACGGATTTGCTGATAAAGCACCCCCACTACAGGTCATATCAATCGGTTGCTGAGTAGGAGTAGTCACACCTCCCGGTTCGCAATTCTCGCCATCAAAAATATATCCATCACGACAACGATACAGTACCGGATAGAGCACAAACTCGCCATCGACACGCTTTGCATAGCACACGTAAAATATATTTTCATCTCCAGGCCAAGAGCCCATTGCGCCCGGCTTCTCGCACTTGTACTGCTGTTGCTTGCAGGCAGCACTATTTGTTTGGGCAACACAGGCTCGTGTGCTGACCGAATAACCCGTACCGCCGGGACAAACATGACGTGTCTCCTGATTAAGCCCATTGCATTCGTGATAGTATTTGCAATTGTAGGGATCCGGGTAGATGCCGGGGTTCTGACATTCGAATTTCATGCCCAGTGTTGGCAAGTCGCATTGTCGCTTCAGCATGCAACCCTTGGAATCTTCATCGCAGTACATTTGGCGTTCGGTTGAGCAGGTTTCAATTTCCAGCGTAATCCAATCGCCGCCCTGTTGAATGCAGAAGGCCAATGTTGCACAATCGAGGCAGATCAATTGTCCGTTACGAATGTCAGCGCAAGGATTCTGCGCAGCAGCAAAGGGATTGACGAACATGGTCTGTTCCTCGCAACATCCAAGCACTACCAGTGAAAACGCTAGAAACTGTGATCGAAACCTTTATTATTAAGTATTTCCCGATTATTATTTTAGTATATTAAGGCACACCGTCAAATAGAAACTGCTCCAAAATTGCATTTTGCTTCGAAGGATCTTCTTAACCGCTCAAGATACTTTCTTTACTACGGTATGTCAACTAACGCAAAGCTCTTTTCAAACTATAATTGTCCATTTCGGAATTAGTTGCGATTTTTATAGCGTTTGGCGCATGACTCAATCGTGTATTTTGCTAAACTGTAAGATAATACTTTAACGGTTTTAATTAAATATCTGAAGGAAAGTTGTTGAAGTGTCTAAGTAATTTGATAATGAATCTAAAAGATATCTAAAACATTTAACGCTTAATAATATACAATATATGTAGTTATGTGTGTGAGTAAGGTCAGTTAACCTTATGAAATGTTTGTGGCAATAAACAAGCTATCGATATTTGTTAATATGGATCTGTTCAAATTTTAATTAAACTCAATTCGGTATCTGACTAACCACGTGTTATTCTGCAGTTATTTTTACAGTATACGTAGCTAAACGATATAATAACATATTTTGCAGGTATTTATGGCCAGTAGGTTAAACGATATAACTCGAGATAAGTCTCATTGCAAATCATCATTCTACAAAATCAAAAAAACTTGATAGCTATGAGCAAGTTAAGCAAGACGGAGAAAAGGAAGGTGGCCAGGTCATGTCGCCAAAATCATCGGTAATAAAGTACAAGTAATTGTTGAAGTCCCACATTAAGGCCGGCAACAAGTTCGTCACTCAGGCAGTAACGTCCACCAATGAAAAGTGACTTTGTTTTTATTCAAATAAATCTTTATTCAAAATATGAACGGGTTACAGTTTTACTTCATCAGGTCAACAGGAACCCAAAGTGCACGACGAAAGCCCTGCATTGTAATAGGTGCCAAAAGGGCACTCAAACTGTCTCAGTACCCCACTTACGCCAGAGCAATAATAGTATTTGTGACAATTCTCCAAATCGGCAATCAGACCCACTTCGGTACATCTAATTGGTGTCGCTGGTGTATTTTGATCAGTATTGTTGTCCGGGTCATTGTTATCCTCATTTCTCGGCGTTGTTGTTGAAGACACATTCATAGGCGGAATTGATGGACCCGCCTTGCAGTAGTAGCCATCAAATATTTCGCCATCATCACAACGATACAGCGTGGGATATAGAACCCTTTCGTCCTGATTTGATGTCGCTTTGCAAATATAGAAGATATTCGGACTATTGGGCCAGGGTAGCGCATCGCCCGCATTTAAACATTCAAACTGCTTGCGCTGACAAACCGCATGATCCAGCGTAAGTGAACATTGTCCGGTAGCTGCGTTGAATGCTTTATCGCTGCCACAGTCCACAGTGGCCGAAACGAGTGTGGCGCCAACAAAGTAGCACATGTGATATTTCTGACAGTCGTAGGGATCGGGAAAAACACCGTGCGAAGTGCACGGAAAATTGCCCTCAAATCCAAAAGGATGACATGGTCCGGTCATGTTGCTGCACATACCCAGCCGTGAATTGCAATAAAAGCCATTCTGGACATCACACGTCTCGACGGGTATGTTGACCCAACCATTGGAATGTCGTACACAGGTGGCGAGTAGTTCGCAAGATTCACAAATGGCACCGGGCGATTGTCTTCCTTCACAGCTGTTGGTCTCGCGCGGTGTTATCCGTTGAGCCGCTAAACTGGCACTGGCGGCTGGTGAAAATACGGGTGCATGGACGCGCGCCTCAGAGGTCTGTGTGAGTAGGTTGAGCTGTACAAGAAGCAATCATTTCAAAACCAAATAAATTATTAATTTTTCAACTCTGGGTTCTGTTTGTATATAATTTGATAGTAATTTTTTAGTTCTATTTTTGGCTAAATACCTTCAACTGTTTTAATATTATTCATTACAAAGTCCTCCCAACCTAACATTTTTCTTCTGCGTGAAATTTTCGATATCATCGGCTTCGGATCAAAGTCTCTTTTATTGTTATTGTTCGTTCACTTACAATTAATTTTCTGCCACACAAAAATTAACTCACCAAAAATATTACAACAATTGGGCGCCACATGTTGCGCGTCAGACGTCAGTCAATATAAGTAGAGGAAGAAGAAGAAAAGACACAGCTTCCAGACAACTTAAATCGAGTGGCGCACTTCTCTCACTTGGCTATGACAAAGTCCGTCAAATTGGAATGCTTTCCTTTCGAATGATAAAGCACGATTCAAACATTAACAATGGCCAGAGTTGTAACTGGTGTCGGCGGCAACGGCGGCCGGTGTAATGGCGGCAAAGAACTTAAACGGTCTGAAATAAAACCAATTGAAAACTCACGCTTTTAACAAAATGCCCTCGAATCTATTTTTTTTTTTTTCTCTTTTTTCACATAAAAAGAAGTAAAAGAATCGGTTTGTTTTTTGTGTGGCTTTCATATGTGTACAAAGTACAACAACAAGAACAAGAACAACAACAAACGACATCATCATCTCCATCAATATTTAGACAATATGACAGTTTTAAGCTAAACGCGCCAAGTTGATGAAGTTAATTAATAGAAATATTTTGTCAAAGAAAAATAAAAACTTTAAAAAAAAAATAAAGCGGTTTCGCTTTTGCAACTTTTTTTTTTTTAATAAGTAAATACATTTTAATATTTCGAAGATATTTTATTAATCATAATCATATCATTTTATATACTAATTGTAATATATGTATACCCCAATGTCTGTCTGTCTGTCTGTCTGTCAGTTGGGTGAATTTGAGAACCGCTAAACCGATTTCTTTCAAATTTGGTTCACATAGCCTTTATAGCCCGGGTCTTAGTAAAGTATATATGAAATTTGCCACGCCCACCTAATACGACCACAATTTGTAAAATTAAGTAAAAATATTCGATTATTTCGCTAGTACTGCTCATATAAATCTTAAATTTGGTATCTGAGTT
Organism: Suillia variegata; assembly: GCA_949127995.1. NCBI lineage: Eukaryota > Metazoa > Arthropoda > Insecta > Diptera > Heleomyzidae > Suillia > Suillia variegata. The sequence continues at coordinate 44,338,936 of OX421845.1, forward strand.
GGAGTTGGTATGGTTGGATCAATTTGACGCCCACCGCCGTAAATCAAGAAGGTGATGCGCTGTTATATTGTAATAAAATATTTTGCATAGTAACCGCACACTTTTATTTTCTTAACTGTTCTGTCTGTTCTGCTGCATATTTTAGACTTGGACTGTTTGGGTTTGAAACCTCTGCCTATTATTTTCTTAGAAAATATTATTTTTGTGTATTTGGTATAGCATTTGCTATCTTAGCCATGCACAAGAGTCGTTTTGTGTGTGTGAGTGTTAGTTGGTATCTTAAGTGACAACAAGAACATTTAATTTGGATACCCAAATGTGTTACGGTTTTTTTTTAGTTGCTTTTTGGTATTGACTATTTTCGACAGTCTTTCCAATATTTACCAATAAAAGAAAGCATTGAGCAATTAAAAGCAGCTTGGCACGCTGCGTACCATTTTCGTTTCTTCTTCTTATAATTTTTATTTGTTTTGTAAAAATATTGTTTATATTTACCAGGTTTGTTTGTGAAAAATTAAGTGAACTTTTAAAGTGTTAATATTTAATATTAAATTTAAAGTGCAAAAATATTCTTAATAAAATCCGAAAGAAAAATTAAGTTGAACAATTTGACTGACGTTTTTTTTTTAATAATTACAAAAAAATAAACGAACCGATTTTGATAAAACGTCTACCAAAGTTGCGATGGTTGACACGCCCATATTTTTAGCAAAAATTATTAGAAAAATCAATTAATATATTTGTTAAAATTTTGATATAATTGGTAATAAAACGATGAAAATCGATATTCGAGTATATACGCTCCACATAAAGTGGGTGGTATTGGCCATATAATACTGCCACGCCCACTTAACATTTAATGATCAAATTTGACACACAGGTTCCACATCATTCACAATTATACAATATTGAACAACTGCCCGCCTAGATGGCGCAAATTATATATATCATATGTTTAAACCTGTACCATTTGTGTACACACTATTGTCGTGTTAACATGCTGTTATACTTTATTGGGTACCTCATTACCGACTTTATTAACTGTTAAAATATATATGGTCAGCTACACATTCCTCTACCGGCTTCCGCTATACATACAATAGTCAAGTGAGTCTATATCTTCTATCTACATATATAAAAATTAATTCTTCTTTCTTTATTTATTTATTTATTTCTTTCTTTCTATCTTTCTTTGTACCAAATGGGCGTCTAAGCCATTCATCCGATTGTGATGAAATTTTGGGGAGTTGCTGTGCTCACGCCAACTTAAGTTTAGGGCAAAGAAAATTTTGCCACGCCCACCTATTACGCCCACAATTTGTAAAACTAAGTTAAAATATTCGATTATCTCGCTAATATTGTCCCTAAAAATCTGAAATTTTGTATCTGAGTTTGTATAAACACTGTCGACAACTTCACAAAAATGGGCGAGGTTGGATCAATTTAACGCCCACTTTGAAAAAAAGGCAAATATGCGATTATATGGCTAATATTTCTTCTAAGAATCTGAAATTTGATATCTAAGGTTGTATGGGCACTGTCTATTACTTCACTTAAAATGGGCGTGGTTGAATCAACGCCTACTTAAAAAAAAGGGTGGATCAAGTTCACGCCTACCATAATTGCTTGAGAACTTGATGCGCTATATAGAAAACATGTAACGGGATGCACCGGGAAGAATAACAGGATATAAAAAATCTGCCACGCCCACTTATTACGCTCACATTTTGTTTAATTAAGTGAAAATATACGATGACATTGCTAATATTGCTCCTAAAAATTTGAGATTTTGTTTCTAAGTTTGTATGCCGACAATTTCACAGCCGTAACTCAGAATCGGTACAACGGTGAGTACCGAGAAGTTACGCTAACTAACGGGAGTACCGGGAAGTTCCGTTACTAACGGAAGTACCGGGCTGTTCTGCTACAATTTTTTTTTTAGTGGCATTGCAACGCATGCAGGGAATTTGATAGTTGTTTATAAAAATCACTTCGACTATAATCGTCATCATCAAACATTCATATCTAAACAATCACTATCGCACATCACTAATTAATTAATTAGAAATGGAATTTCTTCATGAATCAATTGCATTGGGCGTAGATTTGCTTATTTTGAGTTTGTGTATGAAGGAATACATAAGTTATAAGCGAAATGTGAATTGTCTAAAGGTAAAATTTTAAATAAAATAAATATCAAGTTAAACAATTTCGACTATATTTGTTTTGCTTCATTCATTCTAGTCTGCACCCCAGCTGACAATTGACAGCGATCTCAAGGAGCACGTCGCTCAGCAAAAGGACAAAAAGATCTCTTATGCCGTGGTGCGTGGAACAGTCACACCAATTGGCGTGCCAATGCGCAGCGTATTGTCACCGTCTGTGACCGGAGTGCTGCAGGTCATTAAGTTAAGGTATTTTTTATTTTTTTATATGTAATTAATTTCAAATTATTTAAACTAAATTTTTAATTATGACAACTTCAGTGAACACCGCGTCGCACGCGGCTTTGCCGGCTTCTGGACGGAACAACGCAAACTCATTCATGTGTCGTCCAACGAAATGCCTTTCGAGCTGCGCAACAACGAGCACAGCGTCGAAATTATTGATGCTCTTTCAGCGGCCGTACTTGACTTGGACGTAGTCTACGACAATTATGAGCCTTCGTCGTTGGGCTTTTTTGATCACATTTTCGGCTTCTTTTCCGGGGTGCGGCAAAAGGGTCTGCAGACGACGGAAGAGGTGCTGCGCGATGGCAGTTTCATTACAGCTGTCGGTGAGCTGGAGCTTGACGGCAAAACATTGCGCCTGCAGCCATCGTCTGTGGGACCACTTTTTCTGACCACTGCAACCAAATCGACGCTGATTAAAAAATTCGAAGAGGCCAAATCATCAATGCTGTAAGTGGTCGTTGAAATTCTTAATTTGTTCCATTTCGAAATGAAATGATTGTTATGAATGAAAATTTTTTTTCAAAATTATAAAATTTTCAGCGTTAAAATCATTGTCTGCAGCACAATATCGGCAGTGCTCGTTGGAATTATATTGCGTAAAATCTGTATAAAAAAGAAACAGGAACGCGACGAGCGCAAAATAAAAGAAACACTTGAGAAGGAGCGACGCGAAAGGCGCGCACGAACACGCCCACTTAATCTGACACCCGACCAACTATGTGTAGTCTGTTCGACAAATCCCAAAGAGGTATAATTCGAATTTTCAAATAAAACATTTTCATATCTTCGAGAACTTTATTTCTTCATTTAAAAGTAAAAAAATTTACATTTTAAGGTCATTATACTGCCATGTGGTCATGTTTGCATTTGCGAGGACTGTTCGGAAAAAATTAAAATCACCTGTCCCGTTTGCCGGGCGAAAATTGCAACACGTGCGGCGGCATTTATTTCTTAAATGTTGAACAAATCAAAAGTTTTGATGCTTCAACAAAACATCACAATCTCTTACTTTATACCTTACTATCCCCAGAAATAGTAAAATGCAATAATTTATAAAGAAACAATAATCGTACAAGCTCCTGCACTGAGCTGTTATTAATTTTTATTTACAAATACGAAAGAACAGATCTTGAAAAATTGTCAAACCAACTAAAATATTCAAAGCAATAAATAAAAAAGTTGACGAGCACATAAAGTTAGATCTCCTCCATAATATCTTTGTAATAGAGTTGATGTTGTAGCATTTGCAGAAATACACGATATTTGCGATTGTGGAAATCTTGTGTCGATGTCTGCGGTTTAAGCTTCTTACCGCTGCCACCCATCGACATGGAGGCCTCCTGTAAATTATGTTAAATAATTGTTATCGTCTTGTCTCTATATATGTATGTTATTTAAAATTTACCTCTAAACTGCTGTAAACTTTAGCCGCACATGCGCCTAGCATTGCGGCTCCAACCAGCACCATCTCTTGTTCATCTGGAATTATCACAGGCAGTTGACAAATATCCGCATGACTCTGCACATAGAGCGAATTCTTTGCCAAGCCGCCGCAAAAGAGCAGCGTTGTAAATGGCACTCGATTATGTTTGAGCAGATTTTCAATGATATGCCGAGTTCCATACTACAAAGTGGGATATTTGATGGAGTTAATATTGAGAATTTCAAAATTTATTTGCAAGCAATCTTACCGCCAAAGCTTGTACAAAGCTTAGATATAAAATGGCCAAAGATTCTTCGTCCACATTCATGCAAAGACCAGAAATCTGAAAAGAAAAATGTAAGTTTTTATATTTTAAATAATAATATTAATATTATTTATATATTATGATTTGTATATCATATACCAAAATATATCTTGAACTCTTACCATTCCTCTTAAACTTGGATCAGCAATTGGTGACCGATTTCCATGAAAGTCAGGCCAAACATGCAAGTCCTTTGTCAAATAGCAGGGATTATCCAAATTACGATCAAGAGCAAGTTTATCCAACAGATTATTTAGATATGAATAGATGTGCCTTAAATGTGTTGAAAATGTTGTAATTGTGCAATTAATCTCGTTCGAAATTCTTAATCTTACTCATTCTTTTTAAGCTTCATTTTAATGTGCATATACTGCGGATGAGTTTTGATGACATGATCCAGTAACAAACCAGTCGCACTCTGTCCACCCTCATTCAGAAAGAATTCGGGGATAATAGCGCTTCTGTATGGACCCCAGATACCGCGCGCAGGACACGGTTCGCGGGTCAAACTCATGTGACAGGTTGAAGTACCACATATTAGAGCCAGTTTACCCTGCAGATCCAAATTCGCATTGTCTGCACGACAACCGAACATCCCTAATGCGCCCGCATGTGCATCAATCAACGACGTGCCCACAATTGTGCCCGGCAACAGATTCAATTCTGCTGCCGAACGCTCACTCAAACCCTGACCGACAGGTTCTCCTGGTTCGCATATTTCGCTGCCAATAATTTCGAACTGATTGCGAGCTAAGTCCTTTAAGCCTATTTGCTGCAGAAATTCTTCATTCCAGCTCATTTGTATCGCATCGTAGTTCCATTTGCACACCACTGAACACAGTGACCGCGTATCACAATCTGTACTACGCCAAGTGAGAAAATCTGGCAAATCGAAGACACGCCATAACTTCGTCCAAGTCGAGATATAAGCGTTTCGTTTCAGCCACAACAATTTTGGCATTTCCATCTCTACGGAAACTTGACCTCCGACATAGTTTAGAAGTTCATGTTTTGTTGCATTGATGTTGTCCGCCTCCTTCTGTGCTCGATGATCCATCCAAAGCATGACATTCTGTTGCGGATTGCGAGTATTGCTTACCGAAAGCGGTTCACCGTTTTCACCCAGAACAACAAGCGAACAGGTAGCATCAAAAGAGATTGCAACTACCTCTTCGCGCGCAACGTCGCTGGTAACCGTCTGCAAGTAAAATGGCAATTGAATTTGATTTAAATAATCGGTTTTTTGATAGTTGGCAATGTATTAATGAGATTAAGCCAAGCATTTTGATTTCACAAAATAATTAAATTAATTTAAAAACTAGCATTAATGTTTAACTAATATTAATGATAAGTTTTAAGACAAACCAGGTTATTTGTTAATTTTGTAACTGTTGTAAAAGTTGCAATACAAACAAAAACAGAATGTGCTAACTAACATGTATCAATAGTACCTGCCCGCCTTTTACAGATAGCTTTAGCTTAATCTTGTCAAACCTAAATAACGATCGGCTAAATATTGTTTTAATCTATCTTTAAAAGTTGTTATACCCTATTTGAAGGTCATGCGCTTATCAGCGTTTTAGCAAACGTAAACAGCAAGACCACATCCCTAGTAATTAAAATTAAATATACATTATTATCTCAATTATCAATTATAATAAAAATGTAAAAAAATATTAAATTTAAACAGAAGCTCATCTCTTTGCTTGCTCACCGTCACACAATCGCAAACTGCATTCCAAATGTCATCGGACGATTGCTCAAAGTGTTCATGTTCGGGATTCCAAATTTTAACTGGCTTCACTGATTGTCGCAGCACCTTGCCGTCCGAAGTAACCAAAGCGGCGCGTGCACTTGAGGTACCGACATCGACGCCAACGAAATAGATTTTCGGCATATTTGAATTGTCTGTTCCCCTTCTTATTTTTATCACTCTCTCTCTCTCTCTTACTGATTTTTAACTGATTAATTGATAAACGTAGTTGTTGTGAATACGACAAAATATAAATTAAGCGGGTTTTCAACTCTTTTTAATATGATAAAAACTTGAAAAGGTAAGCAGCTCCTCCGAAGAACGTCTTATTGCGCACACTTACAACTGCAATCTAAATGCAAAGTATTACTGATCGTCAGTCACCAATTGGAGTCTCAATTCGTGAGCAACTAAAAATTAAAAAACTGGTCTAAAAATTCACGCTCCTCAAATCTTATCACATTCTGAGGTTATTTTTTAAAAGAGCGGAGACAATACCACCACTTTTATTTGTCCCGATCTGTATTTGTCAGTTTAATACAGTACAGTAAAGCTTATTTACATGTATTTAATAAACGTTCGATTATAATATTAACTTTAGCACAATTAAACAATTTAGAGATGCTTTGCTCAGTTATTTATTTATTACATTTAATTTTAACAAACTTGTTTTTTTACACAACACACTGACTTGACTGCCCACACTAAATTATAATAATTTGTTTGTTTTTGTTTTTGCTTGTACACACACAAAACGCAATAAAACCTGCAAAACGAACTTAAAACTTCAGCGATCTTTACTCGGAGAAAAGGTAATTAAGTTTCTGCACAATATTAAACACGTATTCAGTAAGTTTACACATTGAGAATTCTCAAAAAATAAAAAATTATAATATAACAATTATTTACCTAGCAACAAATTTCAAACAGATCTCGTACATGATGTCATTTGCTTTGCGTGAAATATTTTAGTAACATTGCAGTATATGCATGTTATTTTAACATGTTAATAATGTTAGTAAACGAATGTCATTCAAGACAATAAAAAGAATTAACATATGTAACAAAATTTTAAGATTAAACTGGCTTGAATTATATTTTTCAGTGTACTCATGTTAAAAAAAATAATTTCTGCACGCCAACCAAGGTTCGGACCTTGCTAAGATCGTAGTGAATTTACTAAGGTGTTTTAAAATTTTCAAAATCTACTCCGCTTGAACTCAAATTTACTACGTTAAGTTTTTACATTGCATTTAATTGTACACTATTTGATATAAGTAAGCAGTTAGATTTAATAACAATATTTGTTGGAGAATAAAATGAAAAAAGGTCATAAGACTGACAAAAATTTTCAAAAATAATCATTATTTTCTTTCTAATTTTATGCATTAGTGAAGCACATTTTTCTACAGAAATTTGTGATTTTCAACGATTTTCATTCATTCACTACGCAATCGTAATACCCTGGTCCGAACCCTAACTTCTGAACCACGACTTAAGCTCTCTCTCCCTCTCTCCTCCTTGTTTCGTTTTTATTATTAAATTTAAGATATGAAATTTCTGCAGATAAAGATACAATTTTCATTATATCTGTTGATATTTCTCAAGAGGTTCGAAATTCAAAGTTATTTATTTGAGTTTGTTTGCCTATGCTTGCTCCGTGGAGGTGTGTCCATGGCGGCATGCAAATTTCTAATTAAAATTAAACATGCAAATGGTTGCGTAAATTAGAACAGAAAAAATGTTTTAATTATTTGGTTATTCTTAACATCCTATTAATAATATTAGTTTAAATTCAGATTTTGTATTAAAAATATCTTGAAAGATACTGTGTCTAACATATAATTTGTTGTTGGACACTGCAACAAAAAAAACACTCGTAAGTTTATATTTGAGGCAATTTTTCAACGCCAGTTTGCGCAATCTTTATATTTCTCATTCCTGTTTTGACTGCACTTTCAGTGACATTAATAAGAGTACAAAACTAGTAAGAGATTTATCTTCGGCTGTGTCGAAGCTCATATACCCTTCGCCATTTCAGTCGCCAAAAATGTGTTTTTTTTTAGCATATAAGTGCTACATGTCTATTATAAGTGGGCGTTGTTCTAATCGGATCAATCCCCCTTTTGGTAGTTTTGTGTTCCTTATTATCGAATTTGAACTAGATATCTGCACAGGAACTATTTAAATTAATTTTATTTTTCGTATGGAAAGGGGTGATTTGTATGGGAGGGGTTAGTAGTTTTGGTCCGATCTTGTCCATCTTCGAACTTTGCCTCCGCTCACATACCAAATTTCAGCTCAATAGCTCTTAAACTACGGCTGTAATCGCTGGGACAGACGGATGGACGGACATCGCTAAATCGACTCAGAATCCGACGCTGATCATTTATATATATACTTTGTCATACCTACCACGCCCCCATCTGGGCGTTACAAAAGGAAAAACAAACTCAATATACCATTATAAAGATGGTGATATAAAGATGGTGATAATTATTTTGTTTTATGTAATCCTTGCATTCACTCAATATTTTAGATTTAATTCAACGCTTACCGATTAAAGATAGAAATCAAGTACATAGCCAGTTATAAGAAAAGGGTAATTGGGTAATTTTTTGGATCAAATAAATTTAACTGTTTTTAAAGAGTTCAGTTTATTTAATTTTTTTTTAAATATGCAGTATGAAAATAAAAATTTTTTTTACTCAAAAAATCAAATCATAACAGTTATTTCTGATTTTTAAAAAACTGACTGATATTTGTTCGTGCTTTTAAAAAAATTAATAACTGACTAATACCTATTTGCATTCGGATGGAAATTCGCTTACTTGTGCTATTTTCTTAGAGACCTAGAAAATATCAGAATAAAAAAACTGACTATTAAAGTCAGTGATCTCTTAAAAAAAATGTTATGTTTTTATTTAAAAATAATTTATTTTTCTATAATTAAGGAAACAAAATTAATCGTTTAGAGATCGAAAAACAAAAACCAAACACGTGATTAATAAACGCACTCAAGAAAACAGCTGATCGAAACGAAAGAGAAACATGCTCTATTAAAGAACACTAGTGTTGGGAAATACACAATAGTTTCGGATATACTCGATATTTTTTATTCGTTACATTATTTAAGCTATTTGATAAAATATTTTTAAATTGTAATGAAAGTATTTTAATTTAAATTAGTTATTAATGTATTTATTATTTTTAATACTGTTAAAAAAAATATGAAGACAAATATGAAATGTTAGAAATATTTTGATAAAAATTAATATATCAACCAAATTCAATCAAAATTTGGAAAGCAAATATTTGGAAACATTTGTTTGGGTATTCAGTGTCCTAATCAATTACAGCAAAGTATGGCCATATTTCATTCTTTTTGTAACATTTTCCATTATTAAGATGAAAAAAATTGCATACGAGATAATATTATTAGCTTCAGTATCAATTATCGAATACATAAAGTAACTATTTGAAGAGCACTACAAAGTCAAGTATCAATTACAAAAAAATCGACTACTTTTTTTACCATCATTAGAAAGCGCGCAGCAACTATACAAAGCAAAATCTTCAAATGAAGTACGTAAATAAACGAACCAAAACAATTCTATTTAGTGTGGCCCAGAGAACAATTTACAAAGAATCTTAAAAATTGAACAGCTGTTTAATTATTCCCCATACTATTTCCATCTTTCGTTAAACCAACAACAAAAATGACGAGGTAACTCCGCCAATGAAATTGTTGTTACTTTGACAGCAGTGTGCTTTAAATTTATCTTCTTTCCACTCATATCCTCCTTGGTGTGGCCAAATAAATCGGAGAACAATCCTCCTTGGGCCAAATAATTATTCGAGCTAAGTAAAACAGTAAAAAAAAAAACAATGGTGCGGATAAAAAATCGGTAAATTGTAAAAATTCAAAATAAATATTCCTGTGCGTTTCAACTTCATTATTACTATTTTCAAATAATTGCAGCTACATTGTTGTGCAAATAATGCCACACACACCTTCTCCAAGTCTGCATTTAAACGATGGCACTTTGGTAATTTCTTTGATTTTGTTAAACATATCGAGAAAGTTTTCTTTAATGCTTGTCCCACACTCTAGGCCAAGTGCATGCTGCGTCACGTGAAAAAGTACTTCGGCGACTATGGTCTGGGCTTAATGGAACATGGCTTCCGAGTGAAATACTGCAACGAACGCACCAAAATCGCCATCATACGTTGCCTGCACCGAGCGCACCATTTTATCACTAGCATTCTTCCGCTTATAACGTTGGTAAGTCCCCCAAAATTTTAGATTTTAATTGGTAAAAACTAATAATTTTTTTTATTTTTGACAGGTGGGCGATGTACGCGCTAAGTTTCTCACAGTGTACACGGGCGCAACCATCATCCAGTGCAACAAGTTCATTATCAAACATCAGCAAAGATTTTTGGATCGTGTCGTTGGGCAAATTTCTTCGGCCAAAGAGCGGCAAGATTTGATTAAAAATGTTATGGAATTCGATTTGGAAAAATAACCCCGTAAATGAATTGTATTGAAGAAATATCGAAAATAGGAAAAAGAGTATATATTTTTATAAAAAATATTTTCCATTTTACTATACACTCCCTCCTTGAATTGTTGAATGTCTATCCAGCAGGAAAATAAGGTTTGCATTACCTAAAATATCGACGAATTCATCGATTGGCAACATTTAGTGGAAACATCCTTTACTTACTAATTTTGCATAATGTAGAATGCATAAAAGGTTAAAAAAAATTGTTTTTACATTTTAATGGAATGAATGGACATCTGCATGTCGAGAATTGTCAATACTGTAATATGTTTTTACTAAGTTTTCGATTGTCATTTTGCGTTGCCTCGATTTTGTCTGTTGGGTACCTGCTAAACAACTGTATGCATAAGTATAGAAGATATTTTAGTCGCAAAAGTACATATATTGTTAAATAAAAGAGTTTTTTTTAAATATTTGTATTTTTATTACTTCATCTCAGTAATGTTTTTTTGTTCAATAAGCAACTTTTTTAGTTTTTCTGCTTATTTTCGTCAAAGTTAAAAAAAAAACTAAATTCTAAATTTAACTATTTTTGGTTTTTTTAGTTTTAAGCAATAAGCCACTTATACCAATCGCAAATTTCTATGATTAGTACGCATCCATCATATGTCTTAAACGTCTATTAAAAATCGACGGCTTGATGATTTTGTTGCATGCCCGAGGAGCTTATAGAAGCTATTTTTGAATTCGCGCTCCAAATCGGCAAAGGACATTTTGTTGCGTTTGCTATATACGTTAAGATAAATACCAAAAACCACAACAAGGCCGGACCAGAGATACCTTAATAAAAATAAATACGTATTTAAAATAAAATAGATTTTAGATCCTTTAATTTTAGCACTCACTGCATGGTAAAAGGTTTGCTAAAAAATACAAACGAAATAGCAATAGTCACTGCTTTTCGCGCCGTGGTCACAGTTGCTGCCACAGGTGCACCGCTGCTGCGCACAAGCGCCAGAACAAATTGAATGCCCAAATAACCAGAAAGACTAAACAGGAAACCATAACCGAACGTTTCACGAGGATGCTGTACAATTTGAAATCAACGCACGTTTTTATGTAAACAATTATAATAATATAATATAACAACTCATACCTGTAAGCAAAACTCCAGACCGTTGAAAAAATTTCCCGTGAGAAGCATAATAATAAATAGATACCCAAAGCCTAGTCCGTACGAATACAGGACCAATTCGCTGCTGGGCGCGCGATGTTCGCGCATTGCCTTCTCCTGGACATTGCCAATGGCGGCGTCGCACAACAGTGCTGCCGAAATCATTGCCACGCCCAGCGGATTAAAATTAGGCAACAGTTGTGAATCGGCCAGCGTGAACCACGCTAATCCCACGCACATTGCCGAAGCAGCAGCAAAATCTAGTGGACCATAGCGTTTGCCTTGAATCAGTATGGAACCGACGAGTACCGGAATCAATTTGCAGCACTTGAAAATCACCTGTGTCGGATAGTTTAAATAACCAAGGCTTGAATTTGAAAGGCCCATTGTGCCCAGTGTCAGTGCGGCAAGAATAAGATATGTACGCATGGGGATACAACGTTTCATGGCCGAACCAGACACGTCCTTGCGCGCTTCTAAACGTCGCTCGATCAGGCCAAAACAAATATAATAGCCGAATTGGACTAAGGTTAGGAACCAACCAAATGGTTTGAAACCCTCTACTGTAAAAATAAGCTCCTGCAGGTAGCCATAGAGTAAATATAGCACAAAGACACCAGCACAGCTTAGCAGAAATTGCGTCGTGCGATTGTAGTGCGTCAAGTCAAAACAGAGAATACGCAGCTCCGATGGATCTGCGGAAGAAGTGGAGGATTTTCGCAGTTGTGGTTTTTGCGGTTGCTGTTGTGGCGAAGCACTTCTCGCCTCTGGTCTAACAATGTTGATAATATTCTCCCTTTCATTATTCATGTTAGTGTGTTTCCCTTAAAATAACTTTTTTCTCGACTGCAATTGTTCTAAGCGGCGAATTGGCTTTTTAGTTACTTTGCTTAAATTTGCGATTTTTAGTACGTTATCATTTTTATGATTATTCTTTTAATTTGAAATAAATTTTTAGACTTCGTGGCTTCACTTACTGTCGTGTTGTTGTATTAAGAATTTATTAAAGTGGGAGGGTAGGTGAAGGGAGAAATTTTAACTGTCAGCGATTTTGTTTACTTTTAATCAGGGACCTTAACTGAAATTTTATTTCTAAACACATCCAAAAATAGTTTCTCCCTTAATCCAAACCTCTCCAATTAAATTCAACACTGTGCCCGGCTGAAGTGAAAATATGGCGTCGTGAAAAAACTTACAGAAAAATTATAAAAGCGTGAAAATTTAATAATTGTGTAAAAAAAATTCTTAAGAAACCGAATACAATATTGTGAAATTGTATTAAATCATTAAAATGGATGGACCACAACCTCCAAGAGGTAATTTGGTACCCAACTTTAAAGTATTTAGTGTGCAATTGATGTGTCCTTCTGGAGTACTTTTCGAAAACACAAAAACGACGCCCCACTTCAGCAAAAAGAGCAAAAAATAATTTAAAGCTATTTTTATATTGCAGACGCTAGCCTGCGCAACATTATCGACAAATTGGCGGAATTTGTTGCGCGCAATGGCCCCGAATTCGAAATGATCACCAAACAAAAGCAGCAGGGCAATCCAAAGTTCGAGTTTCTTTACGGGGGCGAATTCGCAAGTTATTACCAGTACCGTGTAGCGGCGGAACATGCATGTAAGTGTTTATTTGATATAAAAATTAATATAATATAAATTTAAATTATTATTATTTTTTATTCGTTTAGTTTTAAAGCAAGGCCTGCCTACAGCTCATCACATGCAACATCCACAACAACAACAACAGCAGCCGACATCGCACTATACACAGGCACCACCTCCCCACATTCAACAGTCTCTTTCGAATCCTCACGACTCCGCTGCATCGTTTGGCCTAAATCATCCACCGCCTAGCCACATGTGGGGTGGTGGAGGTGTCGGCGGCCCGTTAAACGCCACGCCTATTACACAACAGCATCAACAACAACAGCAGGCAAATGGTAATGCTTCTACCATGAATCTAACAGCGCAAATTGAAGCCATCAATATGCAACAAAGCACCCTGCGCGAACAAATCCATCAGTCCGAGTCCAACCTATCTGCACAGCATTCGGTAAATTACATTTGTTTTTTTTTTATAATTTGGGATATTCTTTTACATTTTAATTAGGGTTGATTCAAAGAATTTTCAGATACGTATGTGTATAAAAGTTTTTTTTATATTGACTGTTTGTGGAGTTGAGTCCCAATGCCATTGTAAAATATCTTGTCTTCTCTATGTTTTAAAGTGATTTTTAAAACTGTTTTGACAGCTGAAAGTGGAATTTTTATTATTGGGAAAACTTTTCCGATAAAGTCGCAAAAATATTATTTCAAATTTGAATTGCAGCTTTTGTTAAAAAAATTTTATTGTTCAAGTATTGTTTATTCCTTTAATTTGGTTCGAAAATCTTCTGAAATTTCCTTTTTATATTAAAATTCCATGTGAAACTATTTTTATATATTTTTTAAAGTTGTAAAAAATAAATCAAATTCGTGAAAAATTCGAAATTATAAGCAATAAAAATCAAGTGTTCTTGACCTATAAGTATGGAAACTGAAAGAATATAAATAAGTACACTGTCAGCAGAACAAAACAAATAAAGAATGTAAGTTTATCTTTGAGTTGTCGAATTTAAATAATTATTAAATAGATTTTATTTGTTTGCAGTTATACCTGTGCTGAAGTTAAAACTTGGATGAGACGATTTGTTATGCTATATATTTTTATAATTTCAAAATCGATGTATCCATACAGAAGTACTTATTAGATATTTGATACAAGTTTTAGAGAAAATAATTATACAAATAAATAAGATGTCAGAAGTTTAAACTAAACATTTTCATTATGAATTTATAAGTATTATTTGTTTGGACATATCAATTCGAATATTATAATTGTGTTCAATATAATTAAAAAAAATGTATTTCGTTTCTTCTTTATGTAAACATTTTCTTTGTAAACAACACTTCACTTGAATACCTGCTTGGTTGAAACTTTTTAATTTGTTACTCGTTAATAATTTGTAAGGGAAAACTTTTCTATAAGGTTATCGATTTTTTAATTGTTATTCATACGAGTCTTCAATTTGTCATATATTTAATATATAACATTTGGTAGTACGAGGATCGTAACATATTGTCCAGATTCATGTTAAAAAATGTCTAAGAATTTGTTTCAAGGGAAGTTGAATTTGCAAATTTCTTTTATATCTTTTTTTTTTAGCAAAATATTATATTTTCTTTTTAACATGTTTAAACCTTTTACGTCTATTTTCTGAATTGAATTGCAATTGAACGTTACATGTCTACATTTAAATTTTTGCTTTACTTGTATATTTTTAAAAACCAAAAAACTTCATATGAACCAAACCAAAAAAACAAACAATCCCATTTCGCCTTGATATTGTCGCGAAACAATTCCAACTTGAATCGTCGTCGGAACCCAACTATTTAGGCTTTGATGGCGCAACAAAGTAAACAAATTGAAGAAGCCATTGAGACGGCACAAAACACTCAACTAGAAAAACAGGCTGACGATAATGGCATTGTACTGAGGGAGTTAAATTCTGTGCTGCTTCCAATAATCGAATCCTGTACCAAGGACAGCATATCCGCAGGTAATTATCAACTTGAACAGACAGTTTAAATAGGCGTATTTATACAAAATTTGTGGAGGACCAACAGATTTAAAACATAATTTTGTATTTAACAATTTTCAAAATGTCAATATGTCAAATTATAATTGTATCTAAATTAATTAGATTTATTTTTGAAGTACTTCAAACTGCATGAAATGAATTACAACAATTCTGCAACACAAGGTTTTTTTTATCTTTTGGGTTTGGAAGCTTTTATATTGAGAGTTATTCTGATTTTAAAAATTCCTTGGACCCTCACTAATTTTCTGTAAATATGCTTAAAACACATTAACAATGTGATTGATTTTACATATTATTTTACAAGTTGTTGTACAAATTAAGCAAATTTTAAATTCATTTTTTACTTCAAAAACTTTGAATATACATACATATATAAATATTTTGCTTAAAACCATATTTTGATCGCACATGTTTTAACAAAATAAAGTAACATTTTGGTATTGCAATTTTAGGAAAAAACTGGATTTTACAGCATTCATCCGACAGCGCAAAAAACAATGTCGTTTTACAATATCTTTTAAAAAAGTATGCGTCAGTTAATTACTATTTTTTTTACACTATTATTTAATATAACTTATTGTTTTCTCTTCCACTGTGTTATCGACAAGACAAAAAATAATTCGACTTCCGCCTCCAGAAGTTGTTTTGATAGAAACATTTTTGTCAAAAATGTTTAATCCGTTTCGTTCGATTTTTTTTTCTGTTGAAACTCTTCTCATATCGAATTAATATTCAAACTAAAGAAAAAAGTATTCCAGTGGGTGTATGGCTCGTAAGCTTGAGTCTATAAACGCTGCAATATTTGCATTAAAATATAAAAAAAACATAACATAATTTAACATAAATATGATCATTTAAATTTAGTAACAAAAAATCCAAAGTTGAGCATACAAAGAAAATAAGAAAAAGCGCGGCAGAAAACAAAAATATCCTTTGTTAATTTATTTTTAGGGCATTGCTCAACGGCTCAACGTTTCAACAAAAATTGCATCTTATATATTTAGTAAATGATATACTCCACCATTGGTAAGTCATATATTTTTTTCTCCTTTACTTTTTTTGTCTTCTTTTTATTTTGCACAGTTTAAGCAGATCAAATGTATAACATTTTAAGTCGAATTTTGAATTTTCAATGTTACTTAAGCATGTTTCACTGTAAACAATTGTTTAACTTCATAAATTTATTTAGAAACAAAATTTTTCATTACTCATTTGTTGTCTTAATTCGATTTAATTTATATTGAAAATTTGTGAATTTACCGTCTTAGTTATAACCAAAACACAATTTTTAAGAACTACATAATAAATATGTTAATAGATTTAAACAATTAAATTAAAACGTTTTTTGCAGCGTACGAAAAAGTGTTCATGACTTGAAGAATAGCTTGGAAAATGTGGTTATACCGATGTTTTGCAGTGCAGACCTAAGTAAGTGCTACCATTAAAGAATTATGGCAAAAAAAACTACAAATTAATTTATATCATCATTAATATTTATTGCGGTTTAGTTGCCACTAATGCAGAGCGCGCCAAACTCACCAAATTGCTAACATTGTGGGAATCCAAAGCAAAATTCTTTGATGCATGTGTTATATCAAAACTAAAATCGCCCGACTCTTCAATGCAGGAATACAAAACAAATCTACAGAATTTACATCATGAGATCGCAACAAAATTTACGCAGGCCACGAAAGCAACACTTGACAAGTACGTATTATTGCGGTAATAAAAGTTTCAAAATCGGATCCCACAACAAACCTATACAGCTAAATTTGCTCAGATGAAAACATATTTTTTATATATTCTTAATTTTTTAAATCTGTTTAACCTTAGGGATTAAATTGATCCTCTTTAAAAATTTGGTACGCATTAATTTTATTTTTTCTATTCAATATTTAATTTTGTTAATTGTCGATACTAGACTACTCCCAATTAAGACTAATTTTATTAAAAAAACTGTTTGTCTGCTTAAAACTGGAAAAAGAAACGGAGAAAACTTCATTTATTTTTTTTTTTTACTCTGAAAATTAGTTTATAAATAGAAAGGTAACAGTAAACATTAAAATCATTAAATGAACTTATCATTTTAAATTTCGATTTCTTTTCGTCATCAAAATAATTTTTTTTTTTTGTAGAACTTTAGTTTTTTGTGGTTTTTAATTAAACATATTTTGTTTGCATCCACTAGCTATCAAAAGCAGCATCAAATCTTTATACAACACGCCACTCAACAAATTGCCCAGTTAGAGCAACAAAAGCAGCAACTCGAACAGCAAATGCTGGCGACTGTTTTGCCAAATACGTCAGTGATGCCGCCGCAACAACCACAGCAGCTCCAACAGCAGCAACAGTTGCAGCCGAATAAAATACCATCGCTAATGTCACAAAAAATTGTAATGCCAGGTGCGAATGACGGCTCTTCTTCAAACTCTTCAAGCGAACATATGAAACCGCCTGGCGTGGATGATGGTTATTCTGGCAGTGGTGGTGGAGGTAGTAGTGGTAGCAACAACAGCAACTCTATGTTACTGCAACAACAAAAACAAAATAATGCCTTTGGCGGTAGCAACAATTTTCAAGCGAAACTACCGCAACAGCAACAATCGTTGCCAACACATCAGCAGCAGCATAATCATTTTTCGGCCGACACCACACAAACATCAAACTTTTTCATTCCCGATCTTTCTAAGCCACCGCCTGGTTTTATAGGTGGCGTTGCCGCTTTGGCTGCTCAATTGCCGCCTGCGTTACAGCAACAATTCGCACAAATCAACACAAACGCGCCACCTGTTTCTGCTGCTGCCACAATTGCCAGTATTGCTGGTGATAGTGGAAGTTCCTCATCTTCCAATGTAAACGTCGATTTGATGGCAGTAAATGCGGCCATACAACTTGTGCAAAAACAACAACAACAACAACATCAGCAACAACAAATCCTGCAACAGCAGCAGCATCTGCAGTTAGAATCATCGTCCTCACTGTCGCCTCAAATACAACAACAACCACAGCAGCATCAGCTCGATGATGAGCTGCCTCCGCCACCTCCACAAATGACTGCACCTGAAGAGGAGCAAAAACCTTCTGCGCCGTATTACGATTTACCTGCCGGTCTGATGGTGCCGCTAATACGTCTCGAAGACTACATGTACAAACCACTCGATCCATCGGAAATACGCCTGCCGCCACCGACGCCACAGAGCGAGCGTTTGACAAATGCGTTGGCAGCGTTTTATGCACCACCGACACACGATCGTCCGAGAGATACGTAAGTTTCCCTTTAAAGACTAAATAAATTTATAAAATACTTAACATTAAACTTTCAGCGAGGGCTGGGAGAAACTGGGCCTGTACGAGTATTACAAAGTAAAAAATGCCGCAAAAAAACAAAAAGATGAGGAAATTCAAAGTGGTATACGAGAAAAGTCGCGTTCACCAAGTCCGATTGTGTTGGAAAAACCGAAACCGAAAAAGATAAACAAACGCTGTTACCGGTACGAATTTTTTTTTTTGCCAATTGAGCACATTAATTTCAATACATTTAACAATTTCTAACTTTAAAATTCCAGTTCCAAGAGTCGCAGTCGCTCGAGGACACGTTCGCCCTACAGATCACATTCACGATCGCCGCCTGCGCGTCCCAGTCGAAGCGGACCTAGTGGTGGAGGTAGTGGCGATGGTCGTTCAAGTGGTGGGCGCAGCGGTGGACGCTATAAACGTGACCGAAACGATCGGGCGGAACGTGAACGTGATTCGTCGAGCAATAGTCGAGAGAATCGCGCCGATCGCAATAGTACACGACGTGAGCGTGAACGTTCTGTTACACCACCGAGCTTTTTGTAAGTAATCAACTATTTAAATATAAAAATATCTAGTACCAATTTGTTTTAACTTTTATTTCATTTATTCGATTCTACTGCAGTGGTAGCACTTTTACCAAACCCAATGAATTTATTGAAGAATCCAATAAAGGGCATCAAATGCTCATGAAAATGGGTTGGGCTGGTAGCGGTACTGGTCTTGGCACAAAAAATCAGGGAATTGATCAACCTATTTCTGGTGGAGAAGTACGCGATCGCAAGGATATGTACAAAGTAACCACATTATTTATTTCAATTTGAAACAAAATTCAACCTTTATATGTATTTTTTTTTGTTTATTCAGGGTGTTGGAATTAATCTAAACGATCCTTTTGAGAATTTTCGCAAGAATAAAGGCGCTGCATTTGTACATCGGATGCGTGCACGTGACGATAAGAGTTAATTATTTAATAGCTGTTTATTTTGTATAAATTTTGAAAAATTAAGAATAACTTAAAATAAAGTTCAACTATTAAGATAATTCGTTAACAACAATTTATTCTTAAACACATTTTAATTTTAACACGTTAATGCTATGCTTCGACATTATACGCCGTTGCGGCAGCCTTTGCGTTTACTTTTTCTAGAATTTGCACCAAACCCTTGCCTGGGCCACACTCGAAAGTGCGCGGAAAGTCAATGCCCTGTTTGCGTTCGTAAATTTGATGCATGGTTTGCTCCCACCTTACTGGACGCACAATCTGCAAATTTAAAATCGTGTATTCAATGTAGTGGAGTGCAATCAATGCTGCAAGTTTCTTCTAATTTACCTGCTTTGGAAGCTGTTTAAGTATATGCGTAGCATTCTTGTACGGCTTTCCATCGACATTCGAGTATACCTGAATAATTGGATCCTGTATAAAGATATTCTTAAGCGCCTTGCCAAACGGTTCCACGGCCGACTGCATGAGAGTTGTATGGAAAGCGCCACTCACGGCAATTCGCTTGATGCGCCTTATTTTCAGTGCTCGCGAATTTGTCTCTAAATATTCTAGTGCCTCCACATTCCCAGCCACAACTTTACAATGCGGATACATGTAATTGGCGACAGCACATTGCGGCTCTTCAATACCACGATCGAGACACCACTGACGCGCTTTGGTACACGCATCGCCTAACTGTGTATCGGGTGCGTACAATACAAGCGCCATGCCGCTTCGAGCTTGGTCGCATGCTGATTGCATTGCAGTAGCACGCACCGCAACTAGACGCAAAGCCTTGTCGAAAGGCAGTGCACCAGCAAAGATCAACGACGTTAGCTCCCCGAGACTAAATCCTGCCACAGCGACACAATTGTCAATGGCGCGTGGTCGCTCTTCGCGTAGCTGCTCTAATGCAGCTAATGATGCGACCATAACCGCCGGCTGTGCATATTCTGTGCGATTGAGCTTTTCTCGCGGACCTTCAAGGCACAATTTGAGTAGGTCGTAACCGAGCACTTCGTTGGCGAGTTGGAAGATTGAACGTGCTTCTGGAAACCGTAACAGCTGTTTGGCCATACCCACATATTGTGTGCCTTGGCCGGGGAATAGAACAATTGAAGTTTCTTTGGGATCGACAGTAGGACGACGACGCTGCTGCTGCGTGTCTGATTGGAGTGCGTCGAGTGGCAGTTTGTAATTAGTTGTATTTTGTGCGGAGGAATCGGAATCGGCCGTTACTGGTACTTCTTGCGGGGTTGTTGTTGTTGTTGCGGCGCGAGGTGACAGAACCAACACCTGTTGTCGCTGCAGAGACAGCGTAAAATATGCACTTCTTCTAGTCAACAAAATCATTTTGGCAGGCTTTTTAATGTTTTTATTCTGAATAACAGAAAAATGTGTTCACAAAATTCAAATCGGCAAAATAAGAAAACGGGAAGGCAGCTGTGTGGTTAAAAACAAAATCAGCTGATCAATCAGCTGTGTGATTTTGATCAATAAACAAAAACTAATAAAGTTGGAAAGCACTGCATTTATGTTGCAATAACAAATTAAGAGTTCTCCTATTTTATTACATATTTTGAATATTTTCGGGAGTAATACTATACTCCATGAAGTCAAAATGAAAATATATACATGTTTTTAATATCGCAAAATAAATGTGTATTTTTATATTTGTATCACTTTTTAGTTGTAATTGTTCTTCAATTTAAGTACATATTAGATCAGTGAGATTTTTAAGAGTACATTGAATAAGTTGATTTTTTTTAAGTTCTGAAGTGTATGTATCCCTGCTTAAAATTTTGTTTTACTCCCATGCAATATTGTTTACTTAATTTTGCATTGTGTTTTTGATGTTTTGCTTTTGCTGTAAATCAAAAATAAAACTTCCCAAATTAAAACGGTTGCCATAGAAATAATTAATGCGAGACTCAAACTACGTAACTTTTAAATTACTTTTAAATTGACCCGAAATAAAAAAATATATATATTTTAAAACTCTCGTTCAAAGAAAAGCTGTGACCAGTGAGTCAGTCCAGCAGTTGACTGCATTTGACGAAATGACGCGCACCATTTACGATGTGCAGTACGATTTCGCTCTAAGCTCTGGACTGCGTTCGGAGGTCATTTGGGACTCGTAAGTTGAGAATTTTTTACTTCACTTTATAACTTTACCCTAAAAAAGCTAATCCAGTTCAAATAAATATTTTATTAAAGTTATCACCTTGATTTTGGTTTGGAATATTAAGGCTCGACAACTTAAAGTCGGTATCGGAATCAATTAGATTTTAAATTTTGATTGGGTTCAAAATTTAACCATCGATAATGGGAATCAAAAATTAAAATTAATTTTATTGTTGTCAATACCATTAAATTTAACACTACAATGTTATATCTCGTTTTACTTAACAATTACAAATGTGTATACATTCGCCATGTGCAAGCACGTACCGAAGAGTATATTGAGTTTGTTCTTCCATTTGTAACATTCATAAGAAGGCGTGGTAGGTATGACAATATTTAGCGATGTCCGTCTCACTGATTGCAGCAGTAGTTTAAGATATATCGAGCTGAAATTTGGTATGTGAGATCCTATCCTAAGATGAATGAGCAAGATCATATAAAAAAAAACATTTTTTAAATAGTTCCAGTGTTCAAATTTTAGTAGTAACACAAAACTACTCAGCAAAAATGGGTGTAATCGAACCAAAACTACCTCCTAACATACAAACTCATCCTTTATATGCGAAAATAAAAATAGTTCCAGTGTGAATAACCAGCATTCGGTAATTAACACTTTAGTAGTAACATGAAATTACTCACAAAAAATAAGAGTAAAACAACGCCCTCTTTTAACATAGAGACATAGAACAATTTTTTGTCTCTAAAGTGGCGAAAGGTCTTTGAGCTTCGGCATAGCCATAGAAGATAATTCCCTTACTAGTTTTTATTGAACTAGTTTGATATTTACTTAAAAAAAAAGAAGTCGAATTTAAGTAAATTTGATAATATATATTTTTTTTTGTATTTTTAAAATGTAATTTAAAAATTTTTAAATTTAAATGGATTCCGATCATATTTAGATATAAGTAAAAGTTAATGGATCGGCTGATTTTAAAAACAATATATAATTTAATGACATCTTTTTCATAAACGAATAAGGTCGAAACACTGTGAAATGTACTGATTTCTCTTTATCTATTTGCAAATTTTTTTGGACCCTATACTTTCGAACAAATTTTTTAAATAGAAATTTTAACCAAAATAAGTTTATGAATAATGATAATTTTAGAAAAAATAAAGATAAAATTTCAACTTAAATTCTATTTATAAGTGTTTGAATTTTTTTATTTGTTATTACAATATTTAAAAGACAAAATGAAGAATTTTATTAAATACATTTTTTGTCACATCAACTCATTTTCCTTTTATAAGTTAAACAGATTAGTATTATTATATTTAAATATTATATATAAGTATATATTTTTGTTAGTCTTGCGCCAGACCAATCGGATATTTTACGGCAAAAGATTGCCACCATTGTACCGGATACGGAAAGCAGCAAACATCAAAGTGCACGCGAAAAAATGCGAAGTGTTCTTTTCGAAAATGTTTGGCTACAGCGTAAGTGGGAAAAGATTAATTTTTTAAGCACTTAGACTCGTACTTATTTGAAGCAACTTTGTTTTGTTTTTTCAAGGCAAGTACACAAATCACACACTGCTCTCGGCCATTGTTTACGCCTTGGTGACTGAGGAAAGAACCGAAATAAAGGCCAAAGAATTGACATCGTTTTCTTGTCATCCTGTTTTTCGAACACGGAAGTGCTTAAGTAAGAATAACTGTTATCAAATATTTAAAATTATTAAAATATAAATTATTTCCGAAAAAAAAAAAAAAAAAATTTTAGAAAGTAAAACCAGTAAATCATTAAACTTTTTAATGTTTAGGCATTGAAAATTTTAGAATGTCACCTTAATTTATTTCTATTTCATTTATTTATTATATTTTTTTTTTATTTTTAATATTTTTAATGAAATGAAAAAATTTATATTAAAGATTTTTAAAATAGTTCTAGTTTTAATAAATTTGGAGTTTTCTTTCCTTCAAAGTAGACTTTGTTTTCACTAAATTTTATAAAAAATAATTGTGCAAATATTAGATTCGGACAACAGCGCTGGTTGCTGCATGATATTCATCGATGAGTACGGCCGTGTCTACCAGAACTGGGCACAATTTGTGGCCGAAAATATTTTACCCAAGGGACTAATGGTGGCGCCTGCCAATGGCATTTACACGTTCAGCGACAACGACGAAGTAAATTTGGAATATCATTTAACGCCGGCTGCATTAACGAAAGCACGCGTACTCAACGCCACGGATGCAATGGTCGGCGTTGGAAGTTTGGTTGCCACAATGCCGATTGCTGCCGCTTTAGCCTTTCCCGTTGCAGCGCCGGTAGTGGCCGCCGCAACAGTTGTAGCTCTTACAAGTGCAGCATATACGACGCTGCGCTCAGCTATGCAGCTAAAAGATCGTCGTCAGCATTCACAGTCAACTGCGTTAACGGATCGCGAAGCGCGCAAATGTTGGATTGGAGTGGGATCGGGTGTATTAGGTTTGGGCGCCACTGGTGCCACAAAAGCGTTAACGTGTGCAGCGGCCGCTGGACAGGAAATATCGTTGGTGCGTGCTTAAGTGAAATATGTGATTTTTTTCAACTCATAACCAAAACTCATTCTTTAAATTACGATAGACCACTCAGCTGACAGTTAATGGCATCAATGCCACATCGATTGTACACTCATGCACGGGCATTGTCAATAGCGCGTATGATATTTATTTGGTAATAAAAAATGTATAACTTTTTTTTTTTTTGGAAAAAATCAAAATCAATGGCACGAACGACTTAATTTTCATTTTTTTTATTTTATTATTTTAAAACTAATATAGAAAATCAACGATGACGAAGAATGGAGCGGCATGGATGTGCTGCAATTAGCCTCGTCGCTGCTTGTTTTCACACACTCTGTTAATAATTTAAAAATTGCTTCGAAAGTTAAAACAACTGGTGGTCGTGGTTCTTCGGTGCGCAGTGAATTAAGAAGTCAGATGAGGTAACTGGTACTTAAGATATTATTATGAGATCTTATTATTTATATGGTTTCTCTCACCAGAAACGTATTTGCAAGAATCTCACGGGAAACATCAAAACTACGCATCGGAGGAGTTGGTAATCTCGACATAATACGCACCGTCAATGATATTCCCGTTGGAGCCGCTCTTATGAATCTGCATAAAATCAACTCGCATCTAAACGACGGTGGGGTAGGAGTTGCAGCCGGAATTATTAAAACATTAGCTTCCTGTCTTATTCCAACAACATTACTTAGTACTTCTTCTCATACTACAGTCGGTAGTGAATTCAATCTGCTCTATTTGGCCGAGGAGTTCGGCAATCGATTTGTACAGCATATTACCAATCCGAATAGTTTGTTGGATGTGATGCGCGCTATGGCGCAGTATTTAAGTGACAGAACATTTCGTTTTCTAATGCATCTGGCCAGAATCTTTATTGAGGAACAGGTTGATGCAATCGATCGATTTTTAAATACATTCATCTCAACCGAAATAGTTCTTTACAAGATTTTAATGCAATGCGTACGAAAATACTCAAATTTTTCCTATGAGTTTTTGGAAAGCAAAACTGCTGAAATTCTCGATGAAATTAGTGGATATTTCCGTGCTTTAAATCCGATTAACCATGAAGATGCACCTCGTAATTGTGGTTTTTGCCATGGTTATTATTATGTTTGTAATCTGTGAATATGCTCGTTTAAAAACAATTAGGGAAACTTAAAAAAAATATGACACTATTATT
Source organism: Suillia variegata (assembly GCA_949127995.1). NCBI lineage: Eukaryota > Metazoa > Arthropoda > Insecta > Diptera > Heleomyzidae > Suillia > Suillia variegata. The sequence goes on from OX421845.1 coordinate 44,364,379, forward strand.
TAGAATTTTCACCAATTCAAATTAAAAGTAAACAAAATTATGTGACAATTATTTCTTCGTCCTAACATTCATATATACTTTTAAATTACTTTAAGCACAAATTACTAATAATTAAAAAAAAAATACAAAAAATAAATAATTTTTTTTAAAACGATCTTTTGTTACGCCTATTTTTAATGATTGACAAATTTTTGCTTATATTGTGCAAAGAAAATAAATGTTGGCGTATGAGTTGATAAGGCAAATGTTAATAACTTCACTAAAAGTGATCAACGTTGATAAAATATCGATTGTAAATAATGTGCATTTCCGGAAATGAATGGAATTGAAATATTACCACGCCTAGTGGTCATATGGTATTAAATGAAGTACGGTAATAAGAAACAATTGATTTTAGATTCAAATGGCTTTGCATAGCTATTTTTATGTTTTACTGATACAATAAAATTTACTAACTGAATTGCAATACAAAAGTTAGTTTTAACCAAAGAATTGATTTAAAACATTGCTGAACGTCAAAGATCACTCACGTCGCTGCGTGTCACCTCTGTAAAACATCACAATTTTTTAAACTACTTGGAGGAAAAAGTTTAAAGTTGGGGAATAACAGATTAACACACTTAACAACAATTTTACGCCTTACAAATTGCTTGCGTAATTCAATATCAGTTTGCCGGCGACGTTTGTAATGGACTGTTGCCAGCAGAGAGCAACGAGAGAACTCTCTTCGTATTGTTGCCTCCATTTTCGTTACAACAAACAATAAATGTTGTTGTAGGAAAAATGTTATTCAGTCCCCGGTGTATTTGCACTAAACTATTGCAGAAAAGTATTGCATTGAAAACTAAAGGGGATATAAAAAAAACATTGCATTATTAAAACATTTTTTAGCTAATCAATAATTTCCTTTAGTAGGCAATTGAAAATTGTTTTTAAATCTATTTATAAGCATGTTAATTGCTTTACTATGAGTGCAGTGCAATCGGATCTTCCAAATGCAAAAAGACCTCAAGCGTCGCATGATCATGCTACAGAGTTGCGAAGCGAGTAATATTATAAATGTATTTATGTTAATAAACTTATAAGACAAAAATACATTTTAACACACCGAAATTGTATAAAATATATATTACATTGTATATTCACATCATAAAATCATTCAAGTATTTATTTTGTTGTATATCCTTATAAATTTCATATACACATACGACTTCAATTTATTAACAGACAACAATTAAAACCGTCCTAAAAAATATTGCAAAAAAAGACACTCCTGGTTGCAAGAAATTCTTCGATTTTAAAAAGTCTTTAATATTTTTCGCATACTTCAATGTTTTGTTTTACTTTTATTTATGTTCTTGATATCTAAACTTATTCTCAAAATCCATATCTTTCAGAAAATATAGGGTTTTGTTAGCATATTTATATACTTTTATTAAAATAAATGTTCAAAAATTAGTTTTGCAATTTTCATAAAAATTCAAAAGCAGTTTATTTATTCACCACTATCTTGTTTGTTTTGCTATTTTTCATAAAGCCAACAAAGATCGAGGTGTACTTAAAAACAACAACTGGGTTGTCAAGTTCCCATTTTACGTTTTGTGGTCGACTACTGTGAAATCTCGTTTATCTTTGGTTGCCAGTCCTGTTTTCAAAATATATTTGGAGTTGTTAACAAGTGCACGTTCAGTCTAGTGTGCAAATTACGTTAAAATGGCAGGCAGGAATCAGAAACAGATAGCAAAGGTAGTAACTCGTCTCAGCTAAATTGGCTTATGCCACATAAACTTCATTTAAGGTACAGACCAACTGATAGTAAATAACCTTTAAAACTATTTTAGCGCAAAAATTCACGTACCATCAAGGACATCCAGCAGGATTTTGCCAATAACAGCGGCTTTCATAACGAAGTTATTTGGGATCTGTAAGTAATTCGCTGGATATGAAACAAAAGAAAATACTTTTTCTATTAGTCATCATAGTTTGTTGGTATTTAGTAAAAGCTTCATTGAAAAGTATTTCTATCTATATATATAAAAATGAATTCTTTCTTTCTTTGTACCAAATAGGCGCCTAAACCATTCATCCGATTGTGATGAAAATTTGGGAAGTAGCTATGCTCACGCCAACTAAGGTTTAGGGCAAAAAAATTTACCACGCCCACCTATTACGCCCACAATTTGTAAAACTAAGTTAAAATATTCGATTATTTCGCTAATATTACTCCTAAAAATCTGAAATTTGGTATCTGAGTTTGAATTGGCACTGTCGATAACTTCGAAAAAAATGGGCGTGGTTGGATCAATTTAACGCCCACTTTCAAAAAAGGGTGGATCATTTTTACGCCTTACACCATTGCTCAGAAACTTGATGTGCTATATAGAAAACATGTAACGGGATGTACCGGGAAGAATAACAGGAAATACAAAATCTGTCACGCCCACTTATTACGCCCACAATTTGTTTAATTAAGTGAAAATATATGATTACATTGCTAATATTGCTCCTAAAAATTTGGGATTTTGTTTCTGAATTTGTATGCCGATAATTTCACAGCCATAACTCAGAATCGCTACAACGGTGAATACCGAGAAGTTCCGCTAACTAACGGGAGTACCGGGAAGTTCCGTTACTAACGGAAGTACAGGGAAGTTCTGCTACCATTTTTTTTAATTGGCATTGCAACGCATGCCGGGCATTCTCTAGTCTAGTATATAACTTAGTGCGCAGTTGATTATTTTTAAATTCTGTATTTTTAAACCTCTAAACTGCTCTTGAGTTGTTAAAATAAAATTGCTTAAATTCGAAATATTTATGTACTAGAAAAAAAGCAATATAAGCAATATTCATTCTAGTCAAAACTTAATTTAAAATATAATACATATATTTAAAATATAAAACATATATATGAAATTATAATTTATATTTTTTTTTTCAATATGATACTTTCAAACTAAACAAATATAAAAATTCTCTACAAATTTCATTATATCTTCTTAATTTCTTTTTTATTTATTTGATAATAATTGACATCATAGCACAACAAGAAAACTATGTTAATTATAGTTTAGTTAATATTATTCTAACTATTTAAAATTTTATCGGTAGACTCTCCGCAAATCAGGGCGACATTTTAAAAAGTAAAATTAAAGAACTCATACCCGATCAGGAGACGGGGAACATAACACTTGCGGAACTACGAGAAACTCTGTTTAATAACATCTGGTCACAAAGTATATTGAACACCAAACCAATTTGAAGTTACTAATTTTGTAACCAAAATTAATTATGTTACTAAAATTTACTCCACCGTAGGAAAATACACAAATCGCAATTCTTTAACAGCAATCATTTACGTGTTGGTCACAAAAAAGACAGATTTTAATAAAGTTTTAGAATCACAAGAGTTCTCTTGCCATCCAGTATTTCGGGCAAGAAAATGTGTGGGTAAGTACTTTATAAAATGGCTGCTTAAATTTACTTAGATAAAAATTTTACGAAAAAATTTTATTTGACCTATCAGATGAAAGTGACTGCTCTAAATGCTGCATGATCTTTATTGATGAAAATGGTCGGGTCTATCAAAACTGGGACAGTTATTTACAAGAAAACGTTCTCCCGAAGTGCACCATGGTTGCACCACGTCGTGGTGTTTATACTTTTGACGACCGCGGAGATGTGCAGCTAGAAATTCACGAGACACCTGCAAACAGTTTGATGACAAAAGTTTTAATTACGGCAGATACAACTTCTGCCGTGGCGGGTTTCTTTGCAGCATGTATACCAATTGCAGCACTAATTACTCTGCCTGTGACTGCACCAGTTATGGCCGCTGCGGCGGGCGTCGGTCTAACAGTTGCTGGCTATTCGGCTGTACGTAGTGGGTCAAATCTAGTTGAGCGCAGCCAACACGAACAGTCGATTGGTTTGGACGATAGACAGGCTCGCAATAGTTGGTTGGGCCTTGCCGGAGGAGTGATTGGTTTGGGAGCATCGGGTGCAACGAGAGTTATGACAACCGCGGCAGCCGCTGGTCAAGAAGTATCTGTGGTAAGTCAAAATTTAATTAAGTTGGTCTAATAGGTCATAGATTTAATATCGGTAATAGTAACAATATACAATTTTTGAGGGAACTCACTTCGATAATTTCAATTGTCAATCGAAGACAAGTATCAATAAATTGTTCCTAATTTACAGCAATTTTGTATACATAAAGATAAGAGTTAACACTATTTCGTCATACCGCGTCTAGAAAACTAGAGTCCGAAGAACGAGTTTGAGTATTTAAAAAACAATTTGGAATCGAACAAGTATTAAGTACCGACCCGGAATGTAGTTATACTTAAGTGAAAATATACTTATATATGAAATAATAATATAAAAAAGTTGAACTTCATATTAAAAATATATATATTTTAGATAACTGAATTGGTTGTAAATGGCATGAATATTTCGTCGATTATGCTCTCTGGAAATGGTGTTGCCAACGGAGTACTAGACATGGTATTGGTGAGTATGTTTAAACAAAACTACGCCTTTCGCAACCTTTATTTTCTACGATACTTATACAGAAATATAATGATAATGAAGGAATAACACTATTGGACGTAGTACAACTATCTGCATCGCTGGTGTTGTTTACCAATTCGATTAGTAATTTCCGATTAGCATCACAGATAGCAAACGAGACGCGAAATAGCACAATAAAATCATATCGCGATAATTTGAGCAACCGACAAAGGTACAAAAAAGATTTATATTTATTTAAATAACTTCAATCTAAATTTCTTATTCTTCTTACTACAATGCAGACGAATGTTCGATAAAATGTCAAAAGAAACGATTCGTATAAGGGGTGGCACACGAGGGAAAATCGATATAATACGCAGCGTTAATGATATACCATCGAAACAGTACCTCAACGATCAGTACAAGATCAATAAAAATCTAAACAAGCAAAGAGTACGTCCAGCTTTTGTTGATGGTGGCGGAGGTGTCGTGCTTAACAATGAGATACCCGTTGATACGGCCACTTTACGCAATAACGTGCAGCACAACGTTGGTCCAGATATTCTTGGACAGGTTAGTCAGCCGATATCGCAGTCATACCCGGAAGGTGTCGTAGACCAACTGCCTCAAGCTCGTTTACTATATGCCACCAATTCAATTGCAAACGAAATTCTGCCGAATCAGAAAGAGGGCATATTATCTGCAAATGTACGAGCACTTAGCTTAAGTAACATTATAATGTCTAACGGTGTTAAAATTGCTCTAAAAGAGTTCGGCGAACGGTTTTTCGAGAATATCGTCAATGCGGAGAGTTTTGAGGATGTCATTACTACAATGGCAACTATATTTGAAGAAAAAACTTTTCGTTTTCTTATCCAGTTATCTGACACTTTTATCGCAACTCAGTTGGATTCTATTCACACGGTGCTTCGAACTTTTATAACTACAGAGTCAATACTGTACCGATTGCTGATTCATTGTACAAGCGTATATCTTGAGCCTTCCGAAAGATCATATAAATTTATGTTAAGCAAGACTTTCCAAATTCTAGATGCTATGGAAAAATACTTCCTTTCGCTTAATCCCAACAGCTTTCCTGATCTTTTGACAAAATGTAAAATATGTTCGGGTTACTTTGCAGTATGTCATTTGTAACTGCTTTAAATTGCTCCGAGCTTGATGAAAAAATATCCGCTAAAAATTAAGTCATTCAACTGCGTTTAATATATTTTGTTTTTTTTATTTAGCCGGTAAATACATACGTTTGTGCTTCTGAATAAATGCTATTTTACGAGTTGATTAAGTTCTGATATTAATTTACACGTGTCGTTTATTAAACACCTATTCCAAATATATATTTTTTGTTGTACAAACTGGATTTTAATATTATAAAAAATTAAAGCCAATCAATAACAATAAAGTCAAACAAAAAAACGGTGCTTTCGTTATGGTGTCCAGATATGTCTTCTCGGAGAACCATAATTATTGAAATAATCGTCCTGATCGTCAATCGATTGAAGATATCTTAACATGAATTGTTTTGGTCTACAGTCGCAAATAGTGTCCAAAGACACGAAAAAGAGTTGATTAAAAGAATTACAAAACTGTCCTAAAATCATCAAAGGATTTTTTAATTAACTTTCTAGTTAAAAAAAACTTTTAAAATAAATTAACTTGATACAGAATTTCGTTGAATGAAATGTGAACAAAGAGTACGTGTCATAAACGAGTTATAGTCACGGTCAGAAATGACTTCAGTATTTATGAGCATGGTAAGTCAAATTACCGGTAGGTCCCGTATACAAATTTCCCAAATATTGAACTTGTCGTTTTTTTAAATGAAGAATAATAAAACAACCATTTTAGATATTTCTTCTTGAAGAGCTACTTATTCTAGGACTACTAATAATAAGGTTTGCTATTATAAAAAATATATTAATTGCAATTCGGTAAGTAAATTAAAATATTGTATTAATTGTTCGGAAACATAAAATGAAAAGAAAAACAAACAAATTAAAAGAACTTACGAGTTTTGTTTTAATTTAAAAATATTATATGTGTTTGCTGCACGAACAGATTCGGCAAACATGCGCCAACTTATCAAAGTAAATTCTAAGAGTCACGGAGACAGGACGACCAATGTATGTATCGTAACGCTTCTCTTAGACGCGTGACAAATGCTGCAACAGATTACACGGCCAAAACGCCTCGATGCGCTCCTTTAACAAATGAAACGGATACGAAATCCATGTAAGTACGGTTTGTGCCAACAGGCCCATCGGCTCCGGGTACTGATGTGTCAATAGTGCAAGCAGCGCCGTAAACGAACATAATCCCGCGGTGAAAAGTATGAAAAAGGGCAGCTCCTTCTTCGGATACACAGAGACCTCGTGAAATGTGGGTAAAAGCTCACGATCGGCACACTCGGTGCACGTCGGATACGGATAGAAGAGATGGCCGCGCTCTAACGGATACGGCAACATGCGAAACGTGCCCTCCCAGGTACAATGCAGTAGATTTAGTGCGCCCTCCACGTTTTTCCAGTGTTTCAGGTGAAAAAATGCATATGCAAGCGCCTCTGAATCACCGCGTTTTAAAATGTGTTCGGGCGGCAAAATGAGCGGTTTCGTCTCGAGCAGATACTTGGGCACGTGCGGATTAAATTCCACAGCACGATGTATTGCCTCTACGGCGCTCATCTCGGCTGGACTGAGTCCCCGTTTCGACGCGATGTCGGGAGAGAATTTATCGGCCACGGCACGTGCCTTAAGCAGCGCTGCCGTGTAGCAGATGGTAGCTGATTTGGGCAGCGTGATGTCGTCGTATTTGGCCAGCACCGCTTGGCAATCGGCATACGCCTGCATCTCGAGCAGCGTCTCAATAAGGTTCTCGTGAATGTTAAGCACGTTCATGATCGATGGAATTTCTTTTGTAAGATCGCGAAACATTTTGGCGGCCTCCTTGAGTTTGCCCAGTTTACGTGCGCACATCGCTAAGCGTCGCTTGATGTAGATAAGGACGTTTGTGTCGCGCCGGTGTATACCCTCTGCAACGGGACCCTAAGAACACAAACAAAAATTGCGTTTTTATATTAATAATTTAAGAATATAAACAATTTTTTATAATTTGCATAATTAATATATTTGAAAATAATAACCTAATTTAAACTCTAGAAAATGTTTGCTTTTTATGCATTGAGTTTTTCTTTGTACTCTCAAAGTTGATATAAAATTGTTTACCTGATGCTGCGTCGCCTGCGATTTGCGATAGTTCTGTTCCGCTACTTTGAGCGCAGTTTTAAGTATCTTTTCTGCTTCTTGTATAGTGGTAGCTTCCTCCTCGGCTAGAAGTATGTACGCTGGCGCACATTCTGCATTAATTTCGAGCGCGTTGTGTGCAGATTTAATGCGCTGCACCGGATTGCGTTCACGCCAGGCTGTCTGCATTATTTCATATTCTTCTTTGCGTACATCGCCTGGCATAGATGTTAATACAAAATCATAAAGTTTACAAAAAAATTTACAAAAATACATTGCAAATTATTTATCAACTTTTGCGCTCACCTTCGCACGTAAAAAAGGTCTGATGATCTTGTGCGCTCAGATTCATATCGTAGTAGGTAAGTGGCTCCTTGCTGGTAGCCCAAAAGAATCGCTGATATTCCGCACCGCGAAAAAGATTAAGCGGATTGCGCCAAACCTTGCACTCGGGCATCTGTTGGCCGTTGCCGGGTGAAGATGCTGTAAGGCCACCCGCCGTTGTACCGCCACCACCACCACCACCAACGCCACCGATTCCGTTAACGCCGTTCCCGTTTGTTTCGGGCTGCGTATCGCTGCCGTTTATCCAAGGACTGATGTGATTAATAGACACTTGTTCTGCGTATATTAAAATAACACAAAATGAAATTACGCTCAAAAATTTAATTGTGGAAGCCTACAAAATAATGCCAATTAAATTTAGATCAAACGTACATATGCATATAAAAACACCAAAAACCTTTTTAAGAATTTTAGTTTGATTTGCTGTTGTTATTTCCATATCAAGACCCAATTAATTGCAATGCATTTCTGTGCAGTACATTGACAAATTTATAACAATAAAATCAACCGATAAAAATTTTATCAATTGAGGTTTGAAGTAGGCATTACATTTTTAAATAATTTGTCTGGATTATCGATTGGCTGTTTAATTTCGGTTTTACTCTTTTTCATAAAAATGTTTTCATTAATATTCTTAATAATACGTTTACAGGGCACTTATATTTCGAACATCAATTTCTCCATCCCCTCAAACTTACCGATAAACGAGGTGCCGTACTTGCGAAAGTACCACCACTCGAAGATCAAAATTAGTCCTGATATGAGGCTGGATGTTCCGGTGAGCGCCACGTAAAATTTCGGCGTCAGGGTGCTCAGGAACATCGACGAGTCCCACATCCTGCTGCGTTACTTTTTTTTTAGAACACAACTCTTTTTGCAGCCGCCGTGGATGTTGACGTTGCCGCTGCACTTTTTTTGTTGCTGTTGCTTGTCCTTTCGCTTCTTTCACCACCCGTATGGTGTTGCGCTATATTTTCTACTCGTTATATGTGAAATTCATTTAAACAAATTTTTAAATTACTTTGAACCCAAAACTTTTTTCAGATTTTTTAAAATTTTTGCAAATGGAAATAAAGTGGAAATCACTTCTGCAACAAATTTTAGTTTTATTTATTATACACAAAACTTTTGCAAATCATTGTTGCCAACTTCAAAACTAAATCAAATAAGGAAAAAAACATCAGAAATCAGCTGCTTCTTGGTCCTTCATTTATTGGTTTACATGGTTTAGACACATAACTAATTTTGCTGATAATTCTTGTGAAAGTTAAATATTATATATGTGTTTTCAAAAAACATGAACTTTTCAGAAAATTAATTTTAAATCTCAAGTTTTTTGTTGCTTTAATCCTACTTGTTATTCGAATTCAAAAGTTATTGAAAAATAATGGGATTCGTTCAATGGGACCCTGCAGCAATACGTTGCTAGGGCGCGTCAATGGCATGGAGTTAAGTTTTAGTCTAGCACTGGAATTGGCTAGCGTTTCTTTGGTAGTAGCTGCTGCTTCAGCGTCAATTTCATCCATGCATCATCCGGTACATGATCACCGTTCGAAGCCCTTTATTGTCGAACGAGATTAAATTGTGGCCAATGTCAGTGCTTCTGCTAAGAGCAAAGAGATATTCCTGCACAAAACGCAAAATACGGATATGAAAATAATACAGGCTCACTGGAAAATCCACACAAGGACTTTGGAAATGATTGATCTATTACAAATTATACCCTTTTTTATCTGCAAAAAGAGTAATTTTATGTTACCATTAAATCGTTAAATATTGAATTTGATTTGATTTTAATAAATTTTTTTCGCATGGAAAGGGGTGGTTTGTATGAGAGGTGGGCGTGGTTCTTAACCGATCATGCGCATTTTTTGAGAGCAATTTTGTGTTACTACTTAAGTGCTAAATATTATAAAATTTTAACTGGATATCTGCACTGGAATGGGGTAGTAGTTTTGGTCCTATCTTGCCCATCTTAGAACTTAGCCACCACTTGGAGAATAGCTAACGTATCAAATTTCAGCTCGATAGCTCTTCAACTACGGCTGATATTTAACTTACCACAGTAAACGAAAGCACCACCCACTTCGATCTTTTTTGAGCCATCTGTATATACGTTGAAGGTATTGCCTAGGTTTCATGCCTTTGCACCAACCTTCCTTTTCTTATATGGCTTTTATCCTTTTTCCAGCTATCATTATTCCGGCCTATAGAACTATGCCCAAAGGATCTGATGTTCATTTGTGATTCGTGGTCTAGCATCGCAATATAGAAACTTAGAGTCTAAAAAATTTCACCTCTACGCTGTTGAACTAAGTGTATCTGTTTTTAAAGAAACAATTTTAAAAATCTTGACATGCGATAAGTCTTCGAACCATGTTCTTACTCCTACGTATTACTTACGTTATATATATATTTTTTTTTTTTTTTCGCTGACGTACAAATTAAATTAAAATTTAGGACACTACTACCAGTAACGATAGCGATAGGTTTATATGGGCAGCTCAGTCACTATCCCTGTCCGCGTCACTGTCAAACATGCAACACTTACAATGTTCGTTCGTGTTCGTCTCGTTTTGCTTTTCCTTCTTCGTGCGTGATTTTTGTTAATTTCGCGAAAAAGTTTTCCAAAGTTTTACAGGATTTTTTCCACTTTTTGAATTCATAGAATTTCTATGAAAAACTAATTTGGTTCAATAAACAAACAAACGTGCAGTGAATGAATTTTTAAATGAAAATGTTGAAAAGTTCGAAGTTTTGGTGAAAGAGATACCCATTGAAAAAGTCGAAAGTCGCCGGTGAAGCGTCGCTTGATTTTTTTAATTGCAAAGAAGAAAAAGAGGCTAGAAAGAACGTAGTGTGCGATTTTTGTAACCAGTTGTTTTTACGGTCGGTTCGTGTGCGTATAGAAAGCTAAATTTTTATTCGCCTTTACGTACGATACGTACGAAAAAAAGGAAGGAGGAACAACGCATCAATAACAGCAACGCAGCACCCGTGGCAACGCTAAGCAAAAATGGCCGACGGCGGCGTGGTGCTCGATTTGTACGCCGAAGATTTAGACAAAGATTTTGCAGTCCAAAATCAGGTAAAAGTAAGAAAGCAGCTAAAAAAAATCGATCGAAGGACAATTTTATATGTTTTTGACTACAGGATGAATTCGCGGGCGATGGCGTTGATTTATACGACGATATTGGTGGTCCGGTAGACACTTCTTCAGCCGGTTCTGGTGGTGGTGGGGTAGGCGCTTCTGGTGATGGACCGGGCAGCGTCGCTGGTGAGGGTTCTGCAAGCGGCGGTTCCAATGGAGTTTACCACGGATCGAGTGGTAGCTTGGCTCCAAATCATATGGGACGACGATATCAGCTTTATGTTGGTAATTTGACCTGGGTAAGTTGTGAATGCAGCGGTATATTAGGTTGGTTTTATGGGTAATGTTTTACAATATATATATATATTATATATATATTTTAATTAGCTTTATAATAAATAAACGCATTTCAAATTGATGTAAAATTAATTTAATCTCTAGTAATCAATTTTATAATTGTATTGTGTCTTCCCTTACAGTGGACAACTGATCAGGACATTACTAATGCAATGCGCGACATTGGTGTCTCTGATTTTCAGGAGGTGAAATTTTTTGAAAATCGTGCGAATGGCCAGTCCAAGGGTTTTTGTGTTGTCTCGCTCGGTTCCGAGTCGAGTTTGCGCATTGTTCTCGAGCGCTTACCAAAGAAGGAGTTGCACAGTCAAGCACCCGTGGTTACCTATCCGACGAAACAGGCGCTTAATCAATTTGAGAGTCTGCAAAAGACGCGGCCTGTGCCGCCTTCGCAGCAAAATGGACCGCCTCGTGGTCCGGCACCGCCCAATATGGGCGTAGGTGGTTGTCCAATGCCACAACATCCAGGCGCTCAGGGTGTACCCCCAGGTCATCAGCCGCGTATGATGAATCCCAACATACCGCCGGGTCAGTATAGACCCCAACATATTCCGCAAGGGCCGCCAGTTGGCCCAAATCCTGGACCACCCCGCATGCAGGTATGTTTTCGCCTTGATTAAATAATTTTTTGTTGTTTTTAATTTGGTTGTGGTAGTAAATGTAATTTTTTTTATATTTTTTAATATAATTTATTTTTAGATGTATGTGTATTGTATATGTATGTATGGACATATATAGTATTCATATTTTAAACATGATTGCGAAAATATTTTCTCTGAATTGTTCTGAATGCAAAATTTTATTTTAATAATGATTTTAAGTTGTTTGTCAAAAAAAAAAATTTCAGAGCAATTCTTCTATTTTGATCGTAAAGAAAATTTATTTAAATTTTTAAGAAAGAATGCAAAATTATTAAACAATTATTTTGAAGAAATTCTGCATTTAAAAAATTGTAATTGGGTACTTTTACACCAAATTTTAATATCTGAGCATTCGGAACTTCCCTTAGCTCCTCGGTAATTTCTAAGTTACGGCAGTGCACGCACGTTTAATTTATACAGCCACACCCACTTTTGTGAAGTTGTCGACAGCGAGCACCAGATACCAAATTGTATATTTTTAGGAGAAATATTAGCAAAATATTTACCAATTGTTACTTTCCGGCGCATCCCTAGTGCATCAAGCTAATTCTACCTTTTTCAAAAAGTGGGTGCTAAATTGATCCTACCACTCCCATTTCTAATAAAGTTGTCGACAGTGGACATACAAACTCAATCGAATATTAATACAGGGTATATTAAGTTTGTTCTTCCATTTGTAACGTCCATAGGAATGTCCGTCTGTCTGTCTTTCAAAGAGATTAAGCCGTAGTTTAAGAGATATAGATCTGAATTTAATATATGAGGTCCTATTCTCCAAGCGATAGTTAAGTTTGAAGATGAGCTAGATCGAATCAAAACTACTCGCCCCCATACAAACTCTCCCTTTTTATGTGGAAACAATTTATTTCCAGTATAGATAATAAAATTTGGTATTAAACATTAAAGTATCACTGTTTACAAAAAATGTTCGTGATCGGATCAAAGCTACTCCTCCTCCTATACAAACTCCCCCTTTTATAAGAAATATAAATTAAAAAATAAGGAATATAAGTGCATATTACTAGTTCAAACTCGGTAACACCACTGTAGAGTAACATGAAATTACTGACAAAAATGAGAGTGATCAGATAAGAACCACGCCCACCCTCAATAGAGATATTTAGCTCATATGTGCTACAATAAATACATTATAAGTCTCGGAGGGTATTTGAGCTTCGGCATAGCCGCAGATAATTCTCTTTCTATATTATTATTAAATTTATTTTATAAAATATACGTTAAAATATTACTTTTTAATATTTTAATTTATTAAAATAGAAAACAATAGTTGTTATTATAAAATGTATAATTTAAATATTTGGTTTATTTTCATATACGAGAATGTAAGTTTGTAAAAATTTTTTTAAATTTAATTGTTCTTGAAAATGCATGCTAAAAAATTTAAACATTTTCTAATATAATATATAATATATAATATATATATATATATATATATATATATATATATATATATATATATATATATATATATATATATATATATCACATTGTGATATATTATATTATATTATGATATTATTATAAAAAAAAACTACACTGTAAAATTTATAACATTAATAATTAATAATCATGTCAAAAATCACAAAATTAACATGTTATGTTTGGGAATATTTATAAATTTCAAGATATTTTCCAAAAATACATTAGTAGATTAGTTCGCAGCGGTAGAGTAGATTTCTCAAAATAGTAAATCGTTATATACAAAGCAAATTTTAATTAAATTTGGAAAACGGTATAGTAAAATCTAAAATCTAGATAATAAATATGACTTTGGAATTTTTAACAATAATTATTTACAATTACAAATGTACCAATATATTTTTATTTGTAGTGAGGAAACCATTTTTTTTTTGTTATTCCTTTTAATTTTGTAAATTATAATTACTTAGCATGATATTAAATGTGTATACAATTTCACTTTAATTATATATAAATTTAAAAAAATTATATCATATCTTCAAAATGTTCTTCTTTTGTTGTTAATGAAATGTAAATTTAAATAAACAATTTTATATTCTCTTAAAATTTGAATGTATCCGTTTGTTTAAATTGTTAGTTTACGATTGTTGTTATTTAATTCCATGTTTTTATGATCTCTCGCTTGACACTATCAACTTTTGTAATGATCACACACAAAACGACAACTTTCACAACGCAAAACAACAGCCGCCAATGCATCAAGGCGGACCAATGGGACCACAGCAAGCCTTACAAGGTCCGCCGCGTTACCCACCAACTCAAGCCCAATGGGGTGCCGGTCAACCACGTCCAAACGGACCTCGACCGGGTCCACTAAATGGACCACCACAGCGTCCACAAATGGTAAACATATTTTTTAATTAAGTTTACTATATTAAGTTTAATATAAAAAACAACATTAAATATAAATAATATTTTTTGTATATGCTTGTAATATAAAATATACGAAAACACGCTTCCAACTGCATCTCAGTCTCAACAAAATTTGCATTCAGATCATTCAGATAAATGTGTTTTATGACCGATTACTGTCGATTTACCCCACTGCAGAATTTAAGTTGTGTAAATGTCTCACATATATTGCGCAATAATTTTTTACATCTTTCGGTATTCAATTGCTTCGAAATAGCACTCGAAAACAGTAACAATTTCGAATATATTTTTTTAAGAAACGCAAAATGACAGTGGATTTCAAATATAAATATTTGAAATACGTCATTCTTAATGATATATCGAATATATAGTACATATTTAATTACATTTTAAAATGGAGTATTTTATAAAAATTTATTATTGTAAATTATCGAAAAATGACGGGTCCCAAATCTTAGAAATAAAATTTTCAGTAGATTGTCTTTTAAAAATGTAAATCTTTATTGCCCTTTTCAGTTCCAAGGACCACCTGGTGGGATGCCAATGCGGGGCCCACGACCTGATTGGAGTCGCCCGCCAATGCATGGCGGTTTCCCGCCACAGGGTCCTCCTGGCGGCCCACCGCAAGGGCCGCCACATATGCAGGTTCCGCCGCGAGGTCCTCCCGGTGGCCCACCACAAATGGGCGGCCCGGGTGGACCACCGCCGGGACCTGGAGGTCCCCATGGCGGACCGGCGCCGCACGTTAACCCGGCTTTCTTCAGTCAACCTGGTGGCCCACCACAACATGGAGGACCACCCATGGGTGGACCGCCACATGGGCCGCCCGGACCGCCACAGCAGGGCATGAATATGCCGCCCCAACACGGTCCACCACCACATTTTGGACAGCAGGGTGCACCGCGCGGACCATGGCCTGGACAGCAGGCGAAACCGCCAGGTCCATTCCCCGAGCAGACAATCGGACCACAGCTTTCTGAGGTTGAGTTTGAAGAGATAATGGGTAGAAATCGTACCGTAAGCAGTTCAGCAATTGCCAGGCAAGTAATTTGGCAATTTTATTTAAAAACTAGCTTGTAATTCCGGCGTTGCACGAGTTAATTTTTTATTAATAAACTGTCAACTTTCGCCCTATGCGACAAATTGGATACTTTTAGAGTTAATTTTGTTATCTTAGCATGCATAAGTTTCCGGTTATCCCTATTGAGGATTTTCAGATTCGCTACTATATCGATTAACCATCCAAATAATCACAATATATATAACTAACATTGTCGTAGCACTTTTCCAATCACATTACTAACAAACGCAAAAATTGATGGAACCACGCTCATTTTTTAGTAAAGTTGTCGCCAGTGACTATACCAACTCGGTTACCAAATTTCTTGGCGCAGTTTTAGCAATATAGTCGAATATTTTCTCTTAATTTTACAAATTATAGGAGTAATAGGTGAGCATGGAAATTTGTATATAGCCCGGGCATAAAAGCTAAGTGTACCAAATTACCCGGAACAACTGGCAGACAGAAAGACGTTAGATTATATAATTATATAATAGTTTGAAGTATTATATGAATTTTCGAATAATTAAAATTAGTTTGTCTTTAAATTTAAAATATGTATTTTCAAAAACTAATCATACCTATCCACTTCACATTCTTTTAGAGCTGTTTCTGATGCCGCCGCTGGCGAATATTCGAGTGCAATTGAAACACTCGTCACGGCCATTTCTCTTATCAAACAGTCGAAGGTGGCGCATGATGAACGCTGCAAGATTTTGATCAGTTCGCTGCAGGACACTTTGCACGGCATCGAAACGAAAAGTTACAATCGGCGAGAACGATCACGGTCACGTGAACGCACACATCGTCAACGGCCGCGTCGAGAACGATCGACGTCGCGCTATCGTGAACGTTCGCGTGATCGCGACCGTGAACGTGAGCGAGAACGTGAGCGTGAGGCAGGGTAAGTGGCATTTAGCGCTCAAATCGCACGATCAATATATTTGATTTATGCTGAATTTTGTCGTGTTTGTTTCGACATGTTTTTTTTTTAGTTATCGCGAACGCTCCAGAAGTCGAGAGCGCGAACGTCCTGCGCCTGATCATTACAGAGACGACAGGTCGGTTTTTTAATTTGTCCTTTCAGTTTTAATTCATCAAACATGTTTTTATTATAACATTTTAAAAACAGTTGTTTATGTTTAAATATTTGTTGAATAAATTTTATAATTTTTATTCGTACAGCTCCAGCCGTTCAGCGCGTCCACGCAACAAATCACCCGAACAAGTCGTCGAGGCTGTAGCCGAAGCGCCCTCTTCAAAACGAAGCTACTATGACGAGAGGTACCGTTCCTCGGATCGTGGTGATCGTGATAGAGATCGTGACCGTGGTGATCGTGATCGTGGTGACCGTGATCGTGGTGAGCGTGACCGTGAGAGAGAACGCGATCGACGTGAGGAGCATCGTTCGCGACACTAAACAAGCGCAGAGTCGAGTAAGAGCATCTCTTCTTCGCTTCAAGCAACATTTTGCAAATAAAATACAACAAACAAAAAATAAAATTAGAAATAATTTCTTAATTAAACAATCAACACCCGCATCATCTAAAGAGAGCAAATTACAACTAATTTACTTTCGTCACAATTTTAATGTACCCCTTGTCTTATAGTAACATAAAAAGTTCTCTTCACGCTCTCAACTTAACGCAAAACTGTTTTTGAGGTTTAATCCTAGATGACATAACGCAGTAAAAAAAAATATATTGAATAAGTAAGAGCAAGCATATTAATGAGCACGTCTGGATGTCCGGCAACATTAAACAACTACAAAAATGAATCATCAAAAAATATAAGTATACATTTTTTTTCCGATAACGAAATTTCATCCAATATATACATGTAAAGTTTGCTAAAGACGAATATTTATGAAAGATTGCAATGCGAACTCAAACTGGAAATTGTGAATTGAGTATAAAATGAGAAGCAGAAAAAAAGATTCTTACATAAACTTATTAAACTAAATTTAATATAAACTATTAAAGCACGCAATTGTAGTTACAATGTGTGTGTAAGGAGCTACATAAAATCATCCGGTTCGTATTAAGCTGCTAGGAATAAGTAAAACACCGCAACTACAACAAGAACAACACAGGAACTATCAAGCGAAAGTCAACAAAATCTCAAACTTTAGTCCAGTTCTCAATTTATTTTAGCTTCAAGATTGACAACACATCAATTGCTGCTGCAATCGTTGCTGTTGTCTTCACAACAATTTGCAGCTGCTGATGAAGATTGTATATTGATATTTCGGTTTATTTAAATAAAAAATACAATTAAAAAAAGAATGTTTAAAAAAAACTCTGAAAGTATTTTGTATTGTCTCTTTTTTTGTATTTTACATTTGCAATTTTCTTATTATATTATTATTTAAGAGAGCGATTATAATTTGAAATTTAAAAACAATTCATATTTTAATACAGTCTTATGACTTATATGTCATTTTGTATGTGTTTGAATTAGCCCCCAGTTTTTAATAATATAACCAAAGCAATTTAAAGAGCAAAATATGTTACAAATTTTCATAATTTTGTTTATTAAAAAAAAATAATAATTTTAACTTTTGAATTTAAACCGCTCAAACAAAGAAGTACAAAAAAATTTAATATTGTATTAAAACACAATTTTATATTTTCTTTTGGACTTCTTAAAATATTTTAAACTACTCAATATATAATTTCTGTGTTATTTATATCCACACTTACATAATTATAAATTTTATTTGTTTCTATTTAATTTCTTTATTGTTTTCATCAGCCATATTTCTTTATACAAATATTTGTATATTTATATATTGATCTCAAAACAGTCAACAATCGATCAGCTAACTCTTAGTAAAATATTATTAACAGAACATTTTTTTTATACTAACAAGTATTTTTAGATTGTATTGTCTAACCGATAGTCATAAAAACTCAAAGTTTTCAATTTGTATTTTAGTTGATAAAAATGTTCCTGAAACACAAATTGCCAAACGTTTTAAATTATTTGAGTCTGTAAAAGTGTTGTTTAGAACAAAATCTTAACTGTTTTAAATTTTATATAAACATGAATTACAAAAAACTATTCTAGCAAATAATTCAAATAATTTTTCATTGAATTTATAATTTTTTACAGTAATTAAAAGATGTTGTTCGACTTCAGTGCAAATGAATACATTAAATGAATTAGGCGAGCAATCGCTCAATTTTCTAAATTGAAATAGATTTGTAACGACTTTGTAATTATGTTATGCAATATATATATGTATATATTTTTTAAATTTACTTTTTTGTTAATTTTTATTAAAATTTCTTTATATATGAAATTTTTGTGTGAATATTTAACTCTTCATTTCTATTTGTTTCATATTACTTTTTTAAACTGTATTTTAAAATTTTTGTTCTGATGATGTACACTTTATGTCTGTCTGTTTGGCATTAGTTGCAATTGCCTTGGCGGTCAAATAGTTGCGTGTTTCTTAAAAGAAAACTAAAAATTGTAAATTTTCTTAAATTCATTTTTTCAATAATTTATTTAGTCCCGGAAATGTAAATATTTAAGATATAAATGCCTATACTTTCACTCAGTGCTATTAGTTATTGGGCTTTGAATTTGCATTGATATAATTTCAAAGTTTGAACTATTTAAATTTGTAATAAAACACTTGAAAAACCCTTAAATATTTTACGGCTGTTTGGAAAATCATTCGTTTTTATTGTTAGCACATCTGCGAAATGATTTTCAAAAAGATGTTATATAGCACAATACAATAATAATAATAATAATTTCTAACACATGAGTGAATCAAAATGAAAATTTTGTCTGCTAAATTTATCCTTAAACTGTTTTAGTTTTGCTTTAATTATAAAATGTGTTTATATATAGCTATAATCGATAAAAAAAAGGCTTTGAAAAGCAAACGTTTAAATAATTTTAGAACTAAAATTTATAAATTATTTTAAAACAAAAATTTATAAATTATTTTAAAACTAAAATTTATAAATAATTTTAGAAACTAAAATTTATTGTTAAACAAATTTGAGTAATACAACAAAAGGGGTAACATTAAACTTTTGCTTTTGAATGCTTTAAATACAATAATTTTATAATATTTTGTATAAAACACAGATATGTAACAATTTTCTCATTTTACTTTACCCTATAATATTTCTTTATAATTTGTTTGTATGAATTTAAGACAATATTCTGTATTCATATCGTATTAATTTAGTTTAAAAAACGCCGATTAGGGCGATCTTCATTTAAATGTATTTGTTTTGGTTGTTTAGATTTCTTAACAGAAACGGTTTTTTGAAAGAAAAAAAAAAAAAAAAACGAAACATTTTTGTAATTGTGCAGAGACATTCAACTGTGATAATTTTCAACTGTGATAATGGATAATAATATTTCCTGTGATTATTTTAATAATTTGCTAATGTTAAAACAACAGGTAACGTGTTATATTTTAAAATATATATATAAACTTAGAAAGAGTATTAATGATTTTAATAATTAATAACTTAATTATACAAACAGAATTGTATGAAGTGCGTAGTTGATTTATCTCCTTATTTATTCTAAATTAAATCATTTTATTACAAATCGTTATGTAATCCACATAAGTATTTTGTGAGCTCTTAAGGTAGTAAGTCGGTCACATTTAAATAGTCTGTGATATTTTGTATAATACATATTTTGATTTACAACATTTGACTTGGTGTATTCGGGTTGTTGTAATTTATAACTCGTATTTAAAATGGCTAGATAAGATTCTCTAAATAAATTCAAAAATTTGATCTTAAAAAAACCAAAATACGACTTGTAAAATGTTTTTAAAGTTAACGATAGTCGTACATCAAAAATACCGTTTCGAAATTGTTTAATATTTTCAGAGGGATCTGTGAGTACCAAAAACTACTCATTTTCAAACTGAGTACCACTCTTACGAAACACACAGTACATAGTCGTATACATTTTACACGCAATTTAGTGAATAAATTCACATTTGACTTTCCGATTCATCTGAAATAATTTATTTTCATAATGATTAATTTTAATCTGTCTTATTTTTTAACTCCACAAAAAAAGTTCTTTCAAATTACAAATCTCTTTTAAAACCATTTAGTACCTGTGCTAACTTGACGAAAAAGCTTTGTTTTAAAACAAATACAATATACAATTTACAGAAAAAAATTGCATTGCTTAAAGTTTAAATCTAATTGTATGTACTACCAATGCATTTTTATACTTAATATGTACAATTGACGTCTCTTACGAAGAATATGACTTCAAAACTCTAACGAACGACTTAATATTTGCTTTTGTTCTGACGAAAGCCTTTATATATATTTCAATATTTGCCACGAACGTTTAAGTAATATGATACGGAAAATATATTCATAGCCCTCGTAGCAAAAACTGGAACATCAAATCTAACGTTCGTTAAAACAATTAGATCGACGATCGATATTACGTAAGAGTTTTGGAACTTCACATTTTTCGTTATATCCAATTTTTGAATTTAATTTTTACAACTTTGAATATCACATCTACTTATAAATCCATTTCAAAATTGAATTAAATTTAATTTTTTGTTACTAATATTTCGAACTATTAAAGTTACAAGTGTTGCCAGAAACGCTCGAAAAATGCTATATCAAAAAACATAAATACATTAACTCATAATTTTTTATGATTTTGTTTAATGAATAAAAAACAACAACCTCAATTATCATATTCACGTATTTTTATTTAAGAAAGGTTGAACATTTAGAAAAATGTCTTCTTTGATTTTCCAAATATTTCCAAAGGTTAAAATTTGTAGTCTACGTGGTTTTCATAATGTTAGAAAATAAATATGCTTATAAATTGCTATTGTATATGGAAAACGGGTAACAACAAATGCAATGCCAAGTGCTAAAACTAAAACCAAAGTTTCGAAGTAAAGAAAAAAAATATTTATTCACAGTTTAGAAGTTTTGGCATCTCTACTACTCAAAGAAGAAGAACTGAAATAGTAAAAACTGATGAATCAAGTGCAAAGTGCAAACATAAGAACGCAGAGAACTTGTGAAATTCTAGAAAATTAATAAAAATAAAATACATCATTGAGTTTTTAGTCAAAAGTAATTCCAAGAAAATAAAAATTTTTAGTTCAGTTTAAAAAACCAAAAAGAGGCGTTCCAAGCAGCAAATTTATTCCTCAAAAGGCGCCAGCAAACACAGAAACGACATGGCACAAGCAAGATTCCAGAGATTCATGGACAGTCTCGGTGAGCGATAGTAAGTACCAACATTGTCGATAGCCGATTAGGATAATCGTAATCGCCGTCGTGGGGCTTTTCTATTGGCACAAAATGAAAAATATGCAACAGCCCACATTTACACGTCTTTAATTTCACCAATTATTAGTACTGGTTGTCGATGAAACGGTGGGTGGTGGGTGGTACGTGTTTGATGTGCCTCAAGGCACAACAATTTCTATTCTGTTTTGTATTTAAAAATTTCCCATTATTTAGAAAGTGGGTTTTCTTTATATATATCGGATAATTCCGGAGAAGGTCAATTATTTTATATTTTTCACTAAAAAATTAAAAACTTTGAGATGATTTGTCGTTTTTTCAAAATACATTGCATGCATAAACGTATTGAATATTGGATATTAGCAGCACAAACTTAATTCCCAATAGGAAAATTCCACTTCCGTGCAATTTCTCCAACCCCAAATGTTGATAAGTTTAAAACATTTAAAAATTCACAAAATGTTTCGCAAAATATTTATAATTATAGGCTTTTGAGCCTATTAATATAAAAATAACTTCGATTCTTCTAATAAATTTATTGGTTAATTAAAACTGTAGAAACCATTTAATCAAATGAGCACCTTACAATCATAAAAATCAAAACTTTTAAATCGATGATAGCTCTTTAAAAACAATTTCTTACTTTTTAGAGCATATTTTAAAATTTGTTGACGCAAAAAGCAAGAAAATGTTTGTTAGTGTAAAATTTCAACTTCAAAAATTGTATTGTTCATTCATTTCCAAATATTTAAACATTTCAAGTTATTCGGAAATTTTTTTTTTATTAATTAGAATTCTTTACACCGTCTTAACAATTTTTAAATTGCAATCCTGTATTGACCACGTCAGAAGTAAAAATTAATGATGCAATTATCAGAATAAATTAAAAGCGATGTATGTAATTGTATCTACGTATGTATTGCATGTAAGATGTATTTGGCATAACAATGAAACTAAAAAAACATGAAATAAGTATTATATATAAAAAATACGACTTTAGTGATTTCTTTAAAAACTCTTTAGCGAAAATTCTAGACTTTTCAATATTTATCATTTTATTTGTATTTGATTTCGAGACATTTTATATAGAATTTTATTTGTATGTAGAAGTAAATACCTACTTTAAATAAAATCGGTTTAACCATGGCGCAGAAATAAACAGAAAAAGTGAAGAATGAAAGCAAGGAATAAAGAAAACAACGTTTCTGTTAATATTATTGCACCTTTGTGTACCCAAAACTATAACGTTTTATGGTTTATATAGTGTTTCATATACGAGTATAGGTTTTTCTATTTTATTCAATTTTAATAACTTTAATTCCTTCAGATTTATTTATTTATAATAAATCGAATTATCTTTTGTATCAAATTGAAATCTCATGATCTTGTTTAATGCATTATTTCGCACAATTACAGTGAACCGTATTTGCGACAACATTTGGCAAAGGTTTACATGGTTCTGGGCAGTACAACCGGAGCCACTGCAGTCGGTGCCGTTCTTCAGATGAATCACATCGCCGATCTGGGCATGATGGCCGCACTCGCATCGCTCATACTCGTTCTCGGTCTGCACTTCTACAGGGATGACGGCAAGAACTACTACGTCCGTTTGAGCATGTTGCTTGCTTTCGGTTTTTGTTCGGGTCAAACACTGGGACCGCTCTTGAAGTACATTGTCAGCATAAATCCAGCGATTATATTCACCGCTCTGGTAGGCACCGTCATCACGTTTGCCTCCCTTTCGATGGCGGCGCTGTTGGCTGAGCGCGGCAAATATTTGTATTTGGGCGGTCTGCTTGTAAGCGTTATCAATACAATGGCCATATTGAGCTTGTTCAATATGTTCTTCCAGTCGTACTTCGTGCAATTGGTAATTAAAATTCTGCAATTAAATGTTTGAAAACAATATAAAATTCTACTAAATTACTGAACGTTGTTAAATTAACCTGTTTTAATTTTATTTTTATTTGACAGGCTCAATTGTACGTCGGCGTTTTTGTTATGGCTGCGTTCGTTGTCTTCGATACACAGAACATTATTGAGAAATGTCGCGCTGGCAATCGAGATGTAGTGCAACATGCACTGGACTTGTTCTTTGACGTTTTGAGCATGTTCAGGCGTTTGCTGATTATTCTTACACAAAAGGTAATTATTAGATTTAAGTTGATTTGTTTTTCATTAAGTTCTGTTAAAAGGAATTTATAGAATTATAAATAAAAAATAAATTTTTATATGTAAACTTTGAATTAGGAAAAAGGCAAGAGAAACTAATTATAATTTTCGATTAATGTAATGTAAAAAAAAATATAATCAATTAACTTGTTTGACCATTGGTAGCGTTTCCAATTTTATATAAAA
This sequence comes from Suillia variegata, assembly GCA_949127995.1. Taxonomy (NCBI): domain Eukaryota; kingdom Metazoa; phylum Arthropoda; class Insecta; order Diptera; family Heleomyzidae; genus Suillia; species Suillia variegata. The sequence continues at coordinate 44,388,648 of OX421845.1, forward strand.
TTTTAGCAAAAACAATTTGGTATATAGATTTTATAAATAAGAAAAAATTTTGGTTTAGTATCTTTATTGCTATGAAATTTAAAATTCATTTTTAAGAGTTTGTTGCTTTTGTTTTGTGCTTCATTTTAAAAATGTAAACTATTTGTTTATACTGTTTTTCTTACTGATATGGGTAACCACAATAATTTTTCAGCTAAAAGATCACTTGCTTTCTTAGATATCTGCAATGTCTAGTAACCTGAGGCAAGAAATTTGAATTAAAAAAGATCCTTTGCACTACACAAGATCAAGAAAGTGTCCGAAATGTGCAACTTGAGTGCTTGAAAATGAATTTTAAAATCAACACTACACTCGATGGTATTTTAATGATTGCTTTAACTTTTTAATTAACTTTTTCGATACATTAATTATTTTTATTTGTAAGTTTTATTCAGTTTTGTATAGAAATAATTTAAGTTTACATAATTTAAATTTGAGTTCTTAAGTTATAAATTTTTGAATTTATCTCTTGCAGGAGGAACGAAAATGCGAGGAACGCCGCAAAAGGCGTTAAAAAACTTGGAAAACTGCAGCAACTAACAAACAATGAAAAAAAATTAACATAAAAGACAAGTCACTGATGAAAACTCAATTAAATGGATAACAGCAATTAAAATAATTTACAATTATCACAAGCAGCATTTGTCAAATGATATTGTTAACTGTTTGTGGTTTAATGCATCTCTCATACATAAACTCATTTAATATTTTAAAGGATTATTTCCTAAATATCTTTTAGAAACCTTAAAATTTGTATACATAAAATTGTTGGGAAGAAATCATCAGACCATTTTAACGATATGTAGAATTTATTTTGTTATTCCAGGTGTTTTTAAAAGCATTCAAAAATTCTGCATTGTATATGAACTTTTATATTATTTCATTAATCTCCTGAAAAATAATAAAGAAAAATTAATTTCATGTAAATGTTTTACAATGCACCCTACTTTTGGCGTGGACTTTATTCTTTTAAAATTCGTTTTAATTTTAGTTGAATGTTTAATAATTGCATATATTGTATATAAGGAACATTTCCACTTTTTAAGATTTTTGTTTTTTTAATTGAACTAGTTATTAGTATTATAGTCAAGTTGGAAAGTGAAAACACCCTTTATTACTTGGCCATTTAACATCCCTTGCTCCCCATTTCTACGCAACTTTATGACCCATATTCAACGAGTAAGCACATGAAGCGTGCCTGTCTGTCAAGCTTTTCACTCAGTTTTATTGATAACTTTCATAATTTTTGTTGGTTTCCATCATTTTCTATCGTCGCTTGCATATTAAATGCAATTTAATTATTTTGAGTGCTCTTGACTCGCATTTTTATGTATCGATTCAATCGATTCCGTTTTACTGTTGCTTTTGAGTTTGACCTGAACGTTAGATTTTGTTAAATTGACTGCAATGTCGCATCGTCACCATCACCAACAAGTGCAATCCTTACTTTTTCATTATGGTCAAATATTTATGCTGTGTAAATGGCTCGGCATTTATCCACATGACTTTCAAATCTTTCAACGCGATCGCAGCCTGCAAAAATCAAAAATTGGCGCTTGGATTGTGGCTTGCGCCATGTTGCTCATCATCATATTCTATAATATGTTAATTTTTTCCTTCGCCGAAGAAGATCGTTCACTAAAGGCGAATCAAAGTAAGTTTTGCAGAAAGTATCGCTTTTGTGTTTTTTTTTTTTATCAAAATTTAAAACATTTGAATAAAAGTTTTGAACTCAGTTAAGCGCCCAAAAACATTTTTGTTAAATATATTATATTAAAAATACAGTTTTCTTATCGACCTGAATTATTGACAAATAATTGTCAATAATAATAAAAATTTATATATATATGTATATATCTTAAAAAGCGAATAAGGTTTTTAGTTTTACATTAAAACTTCAAGAGTACAATAAAATATTAACGTAAGTTAAAGAATGGTTGTGATTTTATGACTTTTTCATCCTCCTCAAACCTCAAAAAGGTACGCTCACCTTTGTCATAGGACTATTTCTGACATACATCGGTTTGCTAATGATGGTCACCGATCAATTGACTGCCATTCAAAACCAGGCCAAAATTGGCGAACTTTTTGATCGCATTAGTGCCGTCGACACGCGTTTCTACAAGGAAAACATTCTAATCGATAATTCTGGAATTCGTCAGCGCATACGTGTAATGATTCTACTATCAGTAGTTTGCGAGTTGGTCATCATGATTTCGACATACGTTCTGCTGGTGGACCATACATCGTGGATGTCGGTGCTGTGGGTGTTTTCGTGTGTGCCTACACTTTATAATTCGCTCGATAAAATATGGTTTGCCGTTACGCTGTTTGCGTTAAAGCAACGTTTTACTGCAATCAATGTAGCGCTAGAGGACTTAGTCGAGGGACATGAAAAGTTCAAGGCTTGGATTTTAGGTGGTGCTGGTGGTGGAGTTGGTAGAAGTGTTGGTGATGTTGTGCACACAATGAATACAAAACAATACGAGGAAAATTTAGGATTTCTTTACAAGGAATTGCGTGGATTGGACGTAGAGTCGTTAAAGGGATCGGCAAAGAATAAAGTTTCCCCAAGTAAGTTTAGCAGTGTGCGATTTATTTATATATATATAGTTAAAAGTTAATACAAAACAGTTGCCCACTCGCTAAACTCCTTTGGCGAGGATATAAAGACGCCACAAAAGGGTCCAATTCCGAAACAGCTTATAAATATGGCCTACGAGAGTGAACTAAATAATGTTGCTAAAGTCGAAGAGAAATTGAATAATTTTTGCCAGCTGCATGATGAAATCTGCGAAATTGGGAAGGCGCTGAATGAGCTCTGGAGCTATCCGATTTTGGTGCTTATGGCTTTTGGATTCCTTATTTTCACCGCACAATTGTATTTTCTTTATTGCGCCACTCAGAACCAGGTGAACTTTATTTTTTTATTTGTTTTTTATTTTTGATTTTGTATACTTACGTAACTGTCTTCTTGAGTTTAGGCGATTCCATCCCTTTTTCGCTCGGCCAAAAATGCTTTCATTACGACCATCTACTTGTGTTACACCTCAGGCAAGTGCATCTATTTGATCTATTTAAGGTAAAACAATCATTAATTATTTATCCATATATAAAATACATAACTGAGTAAAATTTTTTAACCACTTAAGTTGGAAAACGGGTCTGGAGTCCAAGCGCATGGGTATTTGTATGCACAAATGCGGAGTTGTTGCCGATGATAACTTACTTTATGAAATCGTAAGCATTTGAAACAGAATATAACAGAATATAAATTAATCTTAAAATGTTTTATTATTTGGATCTTATCTGTTTTTTATCTGGAAAATTTTACTTTTAGTTTGAGTTTGCTAGTGCAAACTTACAAACAAATTTTTAACTCGTTTTTCAATTTTGAGAAATGTTCTGTCGTAAACGAGAGGTTTAATTCAATATTAAAAAACACTAAATATTAATCAATCCATTTTAATTCTCTCATATAATCTTTTCGAAACAGGTTAACCATTTATCACTAAAGTTGCTAAATCATTCAGTGGATTTTTCCGCTTGCGGCTTCTTCACCTTAGATATGGAAACACTTTATGGCGTTAGTACACTCATACATATCGAAACGATTTTAAATTAGCAATGAATTAAAAATTCAAAAATAACGTTTTAGGTAAGCGGCGGTATAACCAGTTACCTGATCATACTCATACAATTTAATTTAGCTGCTCAGCAGGCCAAGGACGCCATTAACACTTTTTCCAATTTCAATGAAACCGCCAGTTTGGTTGCGGGAGCTAGCGAGGGCAACAGTTCAACTTTGTTTGATTTCATAACAAGCACAATTCTACCTACTGGTATGGAATTTTAAAGTTAAATGGTGTTGGTTTAAAAATTAATTCGAATCAATACAAAAAAAGTAAAATTTAATTGTCAACTCTAAGAGAGAATTTATAATCAAAACTAATTTTAAAAACATTTTAGAATTGTCGTTATTATTCAAATAATATTCTTGCAAAAAAAAAGTACAATGTTATTTGATAAAACTTTCTTAATTTATTAATTTTGGCTATAATTATAATACTAAATAAAGTTTCTGCATGTCACACAACTACGCATTTATTTTTTCGATGGAAATGCTTTTAATGGTGTCGATTTGTTTTTCTAACAGCAAGGCTTCATAGTCGCGTCTAGCCTCCTGCAGAGCATCGAGTAGTTGTGTGTATATATCACGCGCTCCGTCATAGTCCAAAATAGTAACACAGCTAATGGGCACTTTCTTGTAGAGCGCATATGCCAGCTGGCGTCTTTTAAGTACGAAAGCGTAGGGTACTTGCTGACTTTGGCATTGAGTTTTAATAGCGAGAATGGTTGCATCCAAGCCATCTTAAAGAAATCGGGTTAATGCATTATTTCTTATTTATAAATAGGAAAAGCGATTCGTTGTTTAAGTACCTTCTCCGGCTATCTCTTCGCAATCAGGCGCAATAATGGCCAGTTTGACTTTATTAATGCGTAAGTAATTTTGCATTTCTCGAAAGCCCACCACAAAACGTCGATGCGCACACGCTTTTATTTCATTCTGCGCGTACGCTCGTCGCTGAAAACGATTAAGATCACGCAGCAGCTTTTCCGCTAGCTGCTCCAAGCGTGGATTGGTACAGTTGTTGCAATAACTTTAAAAATGAATATCACAAACAATTCAATAAATACTTCTGCCCTTATTAAAATGAAATATTAAACTTAACACAAATGTCTAAATTATAAATACAAATATTGATTGCCTTAAATAGTTTGATAACATCAAAAAGCCAAGCGAAATGTTACTTACGCACGGAATCGTCTTGAATGTATACCAAGGTTACATTTCGAAAATATCGGTTTTAAACTGAGTGACTCCAATAGACCCATTGTCGTGCTCATATGCTCCTGCAGACGTTTCTGTTTGCGATAGCGAAGTATGCTCTTTTTTAGATGCGATTTTTTCTCTTTTCGGGCGCCCTCGCGTGTCTTGCCCCGTCTTCTGGGCAGTGTCGCTACAGATGAGACCACACATTTTGTCCGCAATTTACGCCGTTCTCGTTGTGTCGCCTTCTGTGGCTTGCGGTGAGTGAGAAAGCTGAGCAAATTGAAATCGGAATTGACCCGCGTTTTTTTATATTTTGCACTGCGAATAGGTTTGTTATTGTTTGCACCTGCTGCACCTTTGCTGGAACTTTGCTGTATCTTCTCGTATGTCGAATGGTCGATAACATTCAACTTATCGGAAGGTTTTTGTCTAAACATTCTATACAGAAAACAACTACTCTCTGAGAAAATCAAATAACTATCTTCTTTCTTGTATATATCATTAAAATTTAAACAATTCAAGCGTAAGCAACAGACAGCTGAAGCTGATGTGTGGAATGACTTGTAGATAAATATTGAATTCACAAATACGTAGCAACCAGGAATGAGAAATATAAAGATTGCGCAAACTGGCGTTCAAAAATTGCCTCTCTCATTACGTCACAAACCGATGAAGTCGATGCAAAATCAATGTTGTGAACTTGATTGTTTTTTGTTTGTTTTTATTGTGGGTCATTTGCTGCTCGTATTTACAAACAATTTTATGTTTAATATTATTAGATTTTATAAAGCTATAATATTGAGAAATGTAATTTACTATTTTTTAAATAATGTTTTGTTAACAACTCTATGTGACAGAAATTGAGAAAAATAAGTTTTCAACGTCACAACAATATTGACAGCAAAGTAACGGACCTGCGCAATGTGCGATCTCTTTATCTCTCAATCCTGCGTAGCAACCACAGTACACAGTAGACGCATCCAGAAGGCTCGCTCCTCCGAACTGTCAAAAAAGAGGAATAGCCGGTAGGAAGAAGAAGAAAAATAGAATAGTATTGAAGTAAAGGTGGTTACAAAGTACCTAAGTAACCGGTGGTTATTTTGCATTGATATTTTAGAAAATAAAAACTTGTAGGCAATAAAATATTTTTTTCATTTTTTTTAAGTAATAAAAGTTTACAAAATATATTGCGTATATAAAAGACGACATAGAGTAATTATATGTTGCTATTAATTTATAAAAAAAAAAAAATTATGTAAAAAAATTTAAATTTTGTTTAAATTATCTCTACAATTTTTACACAACGCGCACTTGTTGTTTCCTATTTTTTTATTTTCAAATTTGAAACATGTGATGTTTAACGAAAATAAAAACCGAATGCGAATACTCAAATTATCCATGGCACTAATTTGAACAAGAGCTGATTTTGACAGCTACGAGGTAGGAGACTGATGAAAAAACGTCGGCGTTGCGTCTACTGTGTACTGTGGTAACAACTGCATCAACAAATTCAAGAATGATTGTGTAACGAAAGAAACACCACTGACGCATTTTGTTGGTCATAATGGAACCCGACTAAAAAATATATTTTATTTTTGATTCATCACATTCCAACAAAATGCATCATTCGCAATTTTCTATGGAAGTACTTGTAGATAACGTCAAACATCAAACATATAGATGAAATGAAAATGTAAAATGTAGAAGAAAGAAAAAAAGAAAACGAAAAGAACGCTGCAACGCAGCTGTTTATAAGCAGAAATATTTGATATAAATTTCAATAAAAAACGTAAATATTTAAACCAAAATTGTTGCAAAATAAAGTTGTAATGTTTTCGTAGTGAATTTGAATTAAGTGGATATTTCGCAACTTGTTTGAGTACCTGAAAAAAGTGGAAAGAAGCGTTTGCGTTGCGCGAAAAAGAAAAAGAAAGAGACTAAAGCGCAATTAAAATGAAAAACTTTTAACAATAAAAACAAAAAGACAATGCTAACAACAAAATAAAATGGAAATTGTACATAAAAAATGCAAATTATTTTGGAAAAATATAATTTGAATTGCAAAATTTGTGTGGAATGACAAAAGAAAACAACGCTCGAAAGCGAAGCTGCTCCTCCGCTATTTTCTCTTTCCACTGCAATTCTTACCGGAAAATCAAGGTTTTATTAATTTCTTTTTCACGTCAATTTGTTGGTATACATTATTTTCAGTTTCTTTTAAACTTTTGTCGTAAATGCTTTCAAGCCGGTATGTGCGACTTACTATAAGTAACAAATTGAACCAAAACAAAATTGCATAAAATATCGCATCGTATCTATAATTTTATCCTAAGGATAAAAAAGGTATTTGAATTAAATATTATATGTCGCTCTTCTTATCTAATCGGAATAGTTGTATGCTTTTTGCTAGATGGCGCTACATTGTTGTAAGACAATGTGGAAGCGCTCCTGTCTTTAGTTCATATTTCTGCAGTTTTTCTTTCTTTCATAGCAGTTTAGTTAAGCAGTCTCGAATTCCCGCCGTTGTCACTATTTTGGATATTTTAAATGTCAGCATCTGGCAGCGTCATGCATCGCCCTTGTCATTCTTACCACCACATTGTCCATAATTCGCCCACACGCACACGAATCGTTCATCATTCGTTCTATAATCTTTTTTTTTTACCAAGCATACTGTATTCATTCCTGTAGCGTTCCCATTTGCCTTTCTTGTTCCTGTTTTATTGCGACTTTATTTTTTGTTTTCTTGCAAAAGCATACAAACCAAACGCACGCACTTTTGCTATCGTTATTCTTGTGTTTTTGTGTGGGCGCTGTTTTTTTTGTTTTTGTCGTATGTATACATGCAAAATTTCGAAAGTGGGAAAGTTTACACATAAGCAGCAGGTGTAAACTTCACCCCCGTATCGGAAGGGGTGGTGAATCAACGGGTGAAGTAAATGCAATTATTTGCAGCTGACATTTACAAAGTTAATACATTTTTGAGAAATGTTTTCGCAAAGTGTAAAAGGGAAAACATTTTACCTTCTTATAATAATACATACTCCCATATGTACATAATGTATGAAATCATCCAAATTATGACTCTTTTTAGAGTCCTAATTCTGAGCGCTCAGAAAACCCTCAGATTTATGACTCTTTTTAGAGTTCTATGTATGTTGTTATTATCGAGAGCAACATAACAAAACTAACAACAACAACACTAACTTTTAATAAGCAATTCATTTCGTGGCATTTGCGCCAAATATTTTACCATCACTAATAAATTTAGTTGCCTAATTTCTCAAAATACAATATAATAAGGAATAAGAGATACTTTTACTCTTACCTCCACTTTATATGTCAAAAGAGTTAAAAGTTAAATTAACACGAACGACCAAAATTAACTCAGTGAAATTGAAGCAAAACAAACATCTACAAAACAGCAACAACTATTGGCAACAACCAACAATATTCGGGTTTTGTTTGTCTCGCTACTCACTGCCTACGTTCGCTAAAAACTCGGAACAAACAATAAAGCAAAAGAGCGCAGGACTCGCTATGATAAATTGCTGACACAACGAGAGAGAGAGAGAGAAGTTGTATATAAATAATTCTGCAAATACTTCTCAGCTGTTGTAGCGTATTGAAATAGTTAAAAAGAGTCAAGACTAGGACTAACCACAGACAAACTGCGCAAACAAAGACAATGAGACAGACAGAGGGATAAAGGGAGAGAGATAAACCAGAAATTCGGTTCCGGCATTAACTTCGGGTTGTTCTGCTCACTATTGTTGCTTGTGGAATTTGTGGGTTGTTGTGTATTGAAACATTAAAATAACTTTTGTTTTAATTGATATCCACAAAGGCTTGTAGTGGATTATAAGAAAACGGGATGTATTCAAATATTGGCAAAGGAAAAGCGACAATGATAGGAATTTCTTTTACCTTACACAATAATTAAAAATTAGACCTACCATTTTAGATAACGCCGTCCTCGTCATATTAGTCCAGCGGCGGGATCGGAGCGGAAACATTTTTATTAGCAGTGTTGTCTTTCATTCCCACGACAAGATACTCTTACTATATTCGCGCTGAAATTTGTATCGTATTTGGTACTTCCCAAACAAACGCAAACTTTATATTAAAAACAAACATTTTGTGTTTTTAAAAAGTTCCTTTAACATTAATATTATACATTGTATGTACTTTTGGTACAAATATGATTACAAAAATGCATTGTGCAACCCTGCTCGAAATTCCGCTTTAAGTTTTATGCCCGCTCTTTCTGCTTTAGTGCCTCTTGCTATTTCGTATGAGGGTTTTTTTTTTGTTGTTCCTCGTCTTTTTTGATTGCAGACATTTGTGGATTCTGATTGCTGATTGTGCTCCTGTCTGGATACCCTTCTTCTTTTTGTTTGGTTCTGATTGCGCTGCTTTTCTCTTGTTTGCTGTTTCTTCGTTTCGGTCGGTCGTCGTTTGGGAATGCTTTTTTACTTTCGAAAATCTGATCCTTTTTGCAGCGAGTGGAGGGCAGTTTTCTATTGATATTCGTTTAGTAACTTTGGCGCAAGGAAAACGTACGTGAGTGAGTGCGTTGGCGGAAAGTAGCGAACGTGACGACGGACGGAATAACATTTTTGTTTTCATTATATTTGTGTATTTCAAGAAAAAGAAAGTAAGCAGAATCTTGCTAATATTTGCTATAAGTTTTTTTCCGCATTTCTTTGTGTGCAAATCATGAATAACCATGAAAATTATAAAAAGGAAAAACGAAAATATAATGGTTTTTCTTAAACTGTCGCTGAAACAGATGCTGTTTGTTTGGTATCCTTTAACGCGCCCGTCCTATCGATATTCCACAGTCATTTTATACCACCAATTAAATAATTTGCATTGTTTTCTAAATTGTGCATTTTCTTTTTGTCTAAAAAAATTTATATTTCTTTAATATTGTTTTTTGTTCACTTTTCTTTTTTAGCATCAAACAATATGTTCGCGTTTCTTAATGTTTCATGAATAAATTAAAAAAAAAACATGTAAATCAAAAACAAAATACGAAATACCATCAAAAAGAGACATCTACGAAAATAAAAAAATTATACCAACAAAATGTAAAGCGACTAATAACGTACTTTCATATATATATAGATATAAATATATATATGTATATATAAACTTGTAATTGTGTTCGTCTCTCTGTGTGTGCATGTGTGTGGTTTTTGTGTGCTGTCTTGTGTAAAAAAAATCAAAAGCCCCACTTGGATTCGTATTGTGCTGGACTTTTTTATATCACAACATCAACAACTACAACAGGAAAACAATAACGAAACACGCAAGACCCACCAATAAAACCAAAGAAATCGCAGGCAAAACGAAAAAAGTCAAAGAAAGTCAAACGAACCACCAACAAACAGACTGTTTGTATGAAGAAGAAAAAAAAACAAATAAAAAAAGTGTATCCCGCAACAAGCGTATGTACAGTGGTCTCAATAGGTATTCGTCCTTGGCAAAAAATATCGGATATTTTTTTAAATATATGAAAATTACTTTTTTCTGTTAATTAATGATTAACTGTTACTGTTTACTTTACCTTAATTTTAAACATTAACATGGAAGTTTAAATAATATATATATTTTTGTTGTATTAAATTGTGCTACGTACAAAGCTGTATTATTATTTCATTTTATTAATCTACGCACACAGTTTATAACTTAAAAAAAATAGTATCTTTAAAAAAAACCTTTAAAATTAAATGCCAAGGAAAGAAAGAAATGAATATCCTTACCACACACTGTGCGTACAAACTAACAAATGGTTTCCTCTTTCTTTGAATTTTTCCTAACAGAAAGAATGCTTTGCCAAAAGAACTTAAATTAATTCTACACATTTTTTCAATATAATTTTAATTACTAAACTTTTTTAGAAGACATTTTTTAATTGTAATAGTTTACCAATTTACTCTTCGTCTGAACTATCCGACCAACAAGAGGGCATAAAACTACGACAGACGTTGAAATTATAAATAAAAGATCTCCGAATAAGCTGGGAAAAAAGTTATTTGATTAACGTTTTTATATAGTTTATGTGTATTAAATTGCATTCAGAGAGTTAAAACAAACAAAAAATAAACCTTCAACAAGAAATATTGCCAAATGCTGTTTTAAACAAGAAAATAATGAATTAAAAAAAGTAGTAGTTCATAGTTAAAAGAGTAGGAGATCTGGAAAATAGTAGTAAAATATTTTCAAGAGCATAGCGCTGCGGAGAAACGTAATTGTGAGCAGTAGAAAGAGTAAAAAAATTATTGAAATTGAAAGAGAGACGAAGAGAGCCGCGTTTAATAACCAAAACAACAACAACAACAACTAAATATCAGCGAATGCTTTATTTTGTTTTGTTTCGTTTTCTTTCTTTCTATATATCTACCTATCTAGCCTGTCTGTCTGCCCATATGTTTTTGATTCAGTTCATAAATACCTGCATAATCATACATATATATATATATATATATATATATATATATATATATATATATATATATATATATATATATATATATATATATATATATATATATATATATATATATATATATATATATATATATATATATATATATATATATATATATATATATATATATATATATATATATATATATATATATATATATATATATATATATATATATATATATGCACACACAGACACACATTTACGTTAACAAATGCTTTCAAACAACGTTTAGAACATTGAAACAGCGAAGACAACGACGACAACAATAACAACAACAGCAGCAACAAAAAAAATAACAACATTACGCAAATACTGCGTGAAAAATGTCAACGTTCTTAAATAATTTCTTCCCAGCAGGTAAGCGCAAGTTTGATTTGATTTTATTTGTTGTGATTTTAAGGCATATTTCTGTCTGTCTCTCTGCTTGACCTATGCGAACTTAGAATTTTTGGTTTTAAATAATTAAAATTTACACAGATTGTGTCGCGTATTTATAGTCAAAATAAAGTTCTCACTAATATTCAGTGCTTTCTTAATAGCTCTCAAATCAGAGTATAATTTGTAAAGGTAGATACTAAACTTAAGTAGAAACTTTATTTGCCTAAGACTTTGCGAGTTCTGTAATTATAAATGTTCTTTTATTAAAATTGTAAATAAATGATAATCCGATTGATTGCGCTCAAACGTTTTGCCTTAAGCAGCCATTACACGGAATGTGCTTGTCATATGATCTGACACTATTTCGAATCGTCTGTAATTCTGTACGTCGTTTTGTCGTTTTCAAAACAACTCAAGAAAATAATTTTTACGTTTCGTTTATTAATATTTTTTTTTGGTTTAGTTTCCGTATCTTGAGCTGAAAAACTGTAGTAATAGCAATTTTGAAAACTCAAATAAACAAATTAAAAAAGCAAACGTCAAAATTTCTTTAAGAAAGAAGAGAATAATTTATTTCTCTTACCGTTAAATGTGTTTACGTCCAAATTTTAAATTCTTTTAAGGTGTTATTATAAAGCATACCAAATTCCTTCCTAGTTCCTAGTTCAAGTAAATTTGAAAACAGAAATGTACTTGAGTTCTTCTTTGACTTTTTTTTATATGAAGTTTTCACATTACATGAGCGCTGTTAGTTTCCTATATGGAGATCGACTGTACAACATATTCATTTATGTATGTATATCGTTTTCGCTGAATCGTGAGGGCTTGATTTTCGTTTTGTAATTTTCGACAACAAACAAAACAATAAAAATTAAAAAAATAAATGAGCTGTTCAGGCAACACCACCTTCGAAATGCATTTTGATCTTGTCTCAATTAAGTTCGCCGCCGACTCGTTTTGGTTTCCTTCAAGAAGTTTTTCTCACAGACTCGACGAAGTATTGAAGAAATGCTAAAGCGCACAGAATTTTCCCAACTTGATTGCAACAAAACACATAACATAATATGGAAAATTGGAGCTAGCAGCAGAAAGAGTCAGAAAGGTGGAAATAATTGCATTCCTAATTATTTCGCTTGTTTGACTTTCTCGAATGGGATCAAGTCGAATGAATTTCCAAATTAGAAAATTAGATAAAAAAAAATAAGAACTAATCATTCATAGATTCGAAATGAAAAATTGAGTCAATGGTCATAAATAAATAAATAGTTAAAAAAAAGAGAAAATGAAAAATAAAAATCATAAAATTTAATATTAGTACTTGTCCATCAGTTTGACAACTTCATTAAAAGATGTCCCAAATTGCAAAAATGTGGAGGCGGACATTTTTTTGCTTGTAAAACGTATTTGACGACAGACTGACGAAAAAAAAATAAAAATATGACAAACAGAAATGCAACAAAATCGGAAAAAGTCGTAACGACCTGCCATAACGGAATTTTACGTGCATTCATTTTACTCTGTTGAAATAATAAGAAAACATTTTTTACATAGATATAAACAAATGTAACTTAAATAAAATTTATCAAATGCTTGCAAAAAATGTAGCTGAACCGATTTTCTTCAAACTTGGAACATACATATATCGGGATATATCTGTCATGCCAACATACGATACTCGCAATTAGTGAAATTATCTAAATAGATTCGATTAATTCCCTGAAATTTGGTATCACAGTCGACAACTTAATCCAAAAGTGGGCGTGGTTGTATCAATTTACCGCCTACCGCCATATCTCAGAAATGTAATCCTCTTATATTATCAAATTTTGTATGGAGGTATATGAAGATAAAATCTATCATCTTACAAAAAGTGGCCGTGGTTGGATCAACTTAAGGCCCACCACCACTGCATCTAAAAAACGAAGTGCTCTATGATGATAAAATTAAGTGTGGAAGTGTTCGATTCCAATTGTGATCTTAAGAGTTCCTAAAAACGAAACTGTGATTTCGAGTTAATTTCGATTGCAATGTCAAGAATTTTCTAAATATTCTTTCCTTGAATTTCTTTTCATTCTGCTATTCTGTCTGTACTTCATCGAAATTAAAACAATCGCAAGCAAAACAATTTATCCCACGATTTTCTGGTTTTTGAACTGGATACTTACAAAGACTGAGTTGTCTGGACTTAACATTTTGTAGTTATTATTGTACTAATATAAACGCTTTGTTATTTTGATGTGAAGCCTTGCTAGTTTTTACAACGATAAATAAAGAAATTAAAAAACAACACAAAATAGAACATGAGCCTGCCCGGTTGTGAGTTCGAAGGGAAAGGAGAACAAAAAAAAAATGAATCGAAATAAAGGCCGTCATTGTTTTACAGCGTGCATAATTTTTGAATTACAACAACTTTGGACGGTGACGAACGAGTTGAGTTCTTTAATACCTGGAAATTGAATACTTTGTTCACTCGATTGAGTTTTGTCGTTGTGAGATCTAGGGTTGAACACTGTTAAAAATAAAAAGGAGTTACTTTTCCTGTTTTGTTCTTGGATACATATATCAAATAAGAATAAATTATGTATCTTATTATTTGTATAAATTCGGTTGACAGAAAAGTAAACCCGCCTGGATCTAGAATTTAATTACAGCTATTTGTGGTTTAGTTTGATTCATATTTTTTATTTTTGCTTTTAAGCCAAACTCATTTTTGGCTAAATCAATCTCGCATAGTAAATGAGAGAACCTTTGTTGCTCTCGTGTATTTATTTTAATTTATGTTTGAAAAAGTATATTTTACTTAAAAATGCATTTGTAAGTAAACGAATGTTTTCTCTTAGAAAATAGCAAACACGTTTAGTATATTTTTTTTATTACTCTTCTTCTTCTTTCGTTGTGAACTTTCGATCCTTGATATTTTTGTGCTCCATGCCACAATTTCCGGTTTAAACTGAATTCGATACAAAACTAGTTTGGGAGCAACGCAACAACATTAATAGTAAAGGCAACAAACGAAGCATTTATCTTTTTCATTTTCTTCGATGGAAGGGGGTGTCGTCCATCATGCTGTTCCTCCGTTTTCGTAAACACAAAGTCCAACCAAAACAGCCGGAAACCAAAGCGAATCAAAATAAAATACCCTTAAATTACAACAACAACAAAAACTACACGATTTACCTGTTGATCAAATGTATATAGCACTGTCGTTCTTTTTGTTATTGTTGCTGCAAGATAAAACTGATCTGAAAGATTATAAAACAAAATATAAAAATAACGATGAAACTTCACCCGAACAAAAAACCTGATTTATTTGGCACTTTGCAGTTTTAGTTCTTAGTTCGTTGTTGCTATATTTTGCATTGCATCTCGCATAACAATTACCTGCCTCTCTCGTCGCTCTCTGGTCTTTTTGCTTGCGAAGACAGCATCTGTTGCAGCTGTTGTTTGTGCTTGGTTGCTGGTCCTTTGCATTTTTAAGTTAAACTTAACTTTTTATAGTACCTTTTGTACGATATATGCAAATCAATTCTAACCGTTATGCCTCTCATAAACGAACTAAACATGCTATATAGCTGAAACTGTAAACATATGTTCGTGACGAGTGTACCAACATAACAAAAAATCTATAATCGAATGTAGTACGTTGCCCGAAAATTTGAAAATTAACCTTGCATTTTGAACACACTTCGTAGAGTTGCCAACGGAAAATAAAATTAAAAATACAAAATTAAATTTCTGTTTTAAAGAATTGCTATTGCCAGCTTTATAAAATATACTAATATTAAACATAACATTGTTTGTAAATAAAAGCAATAAATAACCCACAAAATATACAAACCAAAAACAATCAAGTTCACAACCCTGATTTCGCATCGACTTCATCTTGTGACGTATGCGCAGAGAGAGGAAACTTTTCAACGCCAGTTTGCGTTATCTTTATATTTCTTATTCCTAGTTTGGAATAATAGGCACTTGCGTGTGTGTGTTAATCGCTGCAATTGTATGTACACGGAGAAAAAATGATTATTGTGCCAAATATGGTTTTGAACTTTGGCCAAGCCAAAGTTTACTTCATTTTGTATAAACATTAAATTTATTTAAAGAAATTTAAGAATATTTGTTGAAATATAGAATTAAGTTGTATCAAGTAAAATTATGATTGAATGAATGAATGAATGAATGAATGAATGAATAGGAGAGGGAGGGCGGAGAATATGCTAAATTTACATTTAAGACAAATACATTTTTTGTCTCCGGACACGTACGAGTGTGTGTAGCGTTAATGTCTGTGAGAGTGTGCTTATCATATTTCGAGCAGAACAACAAAGTACGACAACGAATGTCAGACCTGCATTTTAATTTGGCAACAAACAAAAATGAAAAATACAAAAACTAAAACCAAAAAACGAAAACCTTTTCGAAAAACTGCGAAATTTTACAAATGTGCAAGAGTGACACGCTTGACACATTTGCATACAAATTTGTTTATCAAATAGCAAATCGTCAGGAGGTCGAAATAAGTCTCTTTCGATGCAAAATGTTGAAATTCTGAATTATTTTGCTTTGGTTTTCTGCTTTTAAATAAATTTAAAAAAAATAATAAATTTATAAAAATGCATTCATTTGATTTTTTGTTTAAAAGTTTAAAAAGGAAGAAGAGTCAAATAATTTAAAAAAATCTACATACTGAGTCATTGTGCGCTTCTAAATATGCTTTTAATATTGTTAACTAGCGAATGCCCGGTATGCGTTACAATGCCACTTAAAAAAATGGTAGCAGAACTTCCCGGTACTTCCCGGTACTTCCGTTAGTAACGGAACTTCCCGGTACTCACCGTTGTAACGATTCTGAGTTACGGCTGTGAAATTATCGGCATACAAACTCGGAAACCCAAATTTTTAGGAGCAATATTAGCAATCGAATATTATCACGTGATTAATCAAATTGTGGGCGTAATAAGTGGGCGTGGACAATTTTGTATATCCTGTTATTCTTCCCGGTGCATCCCGTTACATGTTTTCTATTTAGCACATCAAGTTTCTGAGTAAATGGTGGTAGGCGTAAAAATGATCCATCCTTTTTTTTAAAGTGTACGTTAAATTGATCTAACCTCGCCCATTTTAGGGGAAGTTATCGACAGTGCCAATACAAACTCAGATACCAAATTTCAGATTTTTTAGAGCAATATTAGCGAAATAATCGAATATTTTAACTTAGTTTTACAAATTGTGGGCGTAATAGGTGGGCGTGGCAAAATTTTCGTCACCATAAGATTTATTTATTGATGTACATATGTATGTGTGTATGTATATGTGTGCAGACTGTTTTCATGCCGCTTCAGCGCATTTAAATACGAGTAACTTCAACCGCAATGTCGGCTTCACTCAGGATTGAGAGATAAAGAGATTGCACATTGCGCAGGTCCGTTACTTTGCTGTCAATATTGTTGTGACGTTTCTAAATTTCTGTCACATAGAGTTAACAAAAAATTATATAAAAAACAGTAAATTAAATTTCGAAAATATTGATATTACCAGCAAACCGAAAAGTATGCAACTTAATATTATTTCTTTATAAAATCTACTAATATTAAACATAAAATTCTTTGTTAATACGAGCAGCAAATGACCAACAAAATAAACAAACAAAAAACAATCAAGTTCACAACCCTGATTTTGCATCGACTTCATCGGTTTGTGACGTAATGCGCAGAGAGAGGAAATTTTTTAAACGTCGGTTTGCGCAATCTTTATATTTCTCATTCCTGGGCTTCACTGGTCTCCGCTGGTTATTCATACGTATGTGTGTGGGTATGAGTGAGTGTGTAAATGTCAGTTAACCCTTTGTAGACAGTGAGACAGTTTTGTTGTTTTTTGTCCGTTTTTTTTTTCTTTCAGAAATTCATGAACTCGTTTTTAATTCTCTTGATTGTACTTCAAATTATTTTAAAACTAGTAAGAGAATTATCTTCGGCCATGCCGAAGCTTATATACCCTCAGCCATTTCAGTGACATCAAGAAATGTGCTTCTTTTAGCACATAAGTGCTACATATCTCTATTATAAGTAGGCGTTGTTCTTATCGGATCACGCCTGTATGTTGTCGGTAGTTTTGTGTTACTACTAAAGTGCTAAGTATTGAATCTGAACTGGATAGCTGCTCTGGAACTATTTAAAACTAGCTTAAATTACCCGGCGGTGCCCGGGTTCTTTTTTAATAGAATCAAGTCTTAGTTTATTTGTTAATTAAGATTAATAAACCTTTCAGCCTAGCCCACCATTTTTGGAATTATATCTGTATTAATATTTGGTTAATTTGATAATTTTATACCAAATTTGTATGCCGAACTTCCCGTTACTCCACGTTGTGTGTTTGTAACTATTGTCACCATGTACCTATAAACTGAGTTTCGCAACTGTTAACCTCCCCGGTATTCGCATTTGTATGTAACTAAAATTTTAATAGAAATTTCCGGTCAGATTTAGTTCTTGAGAACCAAATTTCTTCATAGTAGTACATCACGTTCCTGAGCTATGGCGGTGGGTGTTAAATTGACCCAAGTTTTGCTGAGATGGTAGATATAGTCCCCAAACACTTTCACACTAAAGTTAATCATCGTACAGTATCACGTTTCTGAGCTGCAACAGTGAGCGTTCAATTGACCCGACCACGCCCACTTTTTGTAAGATGGTAGATTTAGTCACCATACACCCTTATACAAACGTTTATCTTCGTAGAGCATCGCGTTCCTGATATATAGCGGTGGGCGTTAAATTGATCCCACCACGCCCACTTTTTTTGAGATGGTAGATTTCATCATCATACACTTCTATATCAAATTTTATCATCAAAGATCACAACGTTCATGAGATATCGCGCTGGGCGTTAAATTAATCCCACCACGCCCACTTATTGTGAGGTGGTGGATTTTGTCACCATACACCTACATACCAAGTTTTATCATTGTAGACCATCTCGTTCCGGAGTTACGGCAGTGGGCGTCAAATTCATCTAACCACGCCCACTTTTCGTGGAGCTGTTGACAGTGACCATACCAACTCAAATTCCATATTTGAGATTTTTTGGAATTTTATTAGTGAAATAATCGTTTTTGTTGACTTAATTTGACTAATCGTGGGCGTAATATGTGGGCGTGGCAGATTTCATATAGCCTATCATTCCTTCCAGACCCATCTCGATATATGTTCTAAGTTTGAAGTAAATCGGTTCAGCCGTTTAAGCGTGAAAACGGTACAAACGAAAATAAATAAATAAATACACCTTCCTTTATAATATTAGTAAGGATATTTTTTTCGCATGAAAAGGGGTGGTTTGTATGGGAGGGGTAGTAGTTTTGAGAATGGCTAGGCTAAGTTCTAAGATGGGAATCGCTCGATAGCTCCTAAACTACGGCTGTTATCACTGGGACAGACGGACGGACGAACATCGTTAAATCGACTCAGAATCCGACGCTGATCATTTATATATAGACTTTGTCATACCTACCATGCCCCCTTCTGGGCGTTACAAACGGAAGAACAAACGCAATATACTATATTCTTCCAATGTTGAGTAAATAACTTCCCTAGAAGTAAATATATTAAACTAAATTCTTTTGAAAATCTTAGATCAATTTGATAGCTTTGATTTGATATGATTAGAAAAAACTTGTTATTTTTACAAAGTTTTATTTGCTAAAAATATAGAATTAGTGAATATCCAGAAACCGTAAGTTTTCAAAAAGTGTTTGTTTAACTTTTGCATTAGTAGACGAATGATAGTGGTACTCAAAGGGTTAAACTTCTCTGTGGAAATTTTTTTGTAAAGATCTTGATGCAGTATTTAGATAGAAATAAAATTAAATCTGAAAAAATGCAGTTATAATTATCTGAGCAATGGCGCATAGTGTGGACTCCTGAACTGAAGTAATTCTATTATAAGTTATCTCTAAATTTGCAAAATTTAAATACAGCAATTTCCAGTTAAGTAATATGACTAAATGGGACAATTATATGAAATGGTGCTGAAAAATCTATAATCAAAATAATAAATTTAAACAAATTCATTCGATAAGTTTGGTAACAATCAATTGCGTTCTTTTGTGAAAAGTTCGTATTGGAGCTATACAGATGTCAGTACGAAAAGCAGAGGAAAACAAACGGACAAACATAAATAAACATTAAAGGCATTTGGAGTTAACAAAAGACAAACAGCCACATGGAGCAAGTGAGTAAGAGTACAAGCGCAAAGTAGACGAGAAACCTCAAATGCAGTTAGAATATAAAGCAAGTCAACAACAACCACAACAGCAGAAACAAAGTTATCGACAGGACTCACTTAATAAGGTTATAGCGTTTCTACAAAAACAATAACTCTACAAAAAAAAAAACATGCATTTTGTTTTTCGTTTTTAGGTTGTCATTTTGACAATCTATTTTAGAGCAAGGATTATTTCTGGGGGTTAGTTTCTAGTGATACAAAGTTTAATTCATTTCTTTTCAGTAAATTTCCTCGGTCTCCTTCGAAATGACTCTCAACGAAGTTCCAGTCTGATATGAAATATTATAAAATTATTAAAATTATTTTATTTGACTATAAGTTTTGGAAATCTTCTGTTGGGGTTTGAACCCCTTCTTCGTTTAGAGAGAGAGAGAGAGAGAATTTCGTTTGTCACAAAAATGTAAACATTGTTGCTATTGGTTGATTTTGATTCAGTTCATATTAAATATTAAGCACTTAAGCAATAACACAAAACTGCTCACAAAAAATGGGCGTGATCCGATAAGAACAAAGCCCACTTATAGTAGTAGTTACAAGGAAGCATATTTTTGGTGTCACTGAATTGGCGAAGGATATATGTATGTATGAATAAAGACAAAAAATACATACATACAAACAACATCAACAATAACAATAACAAACACGACACGAGTTCAAATAACTGGATTTGCAAAACCAACAATTTTCGTTGTTGCGTCGACTTTGGTCTGGTTGCTACTTAAGAGTAGTTCCCTCTCCCACTAAGCTGTTTTTCACCTAGCATTCGGTAGCGGTCACTCGTTTCTCACTCAATTTTAAATTTATGTTGATACTTGTACCCGGTTCGGTTCTTCGTTTTAGAATATTTATTTATTTTCTTTGATAACTTTCGAGCTTATTTAAAATATTTTTTTAAAGTTTAAACTTATTAGATAAAATTATTTTTAATTTACTAAAACTTGTAATTTATTAATAATTTTATTTTTTATGATTTATTGGTGATCTAGTTTTAAATGCTTGATGTATGGAATAGACTAGGGCACAAGCGTGCTCTTGACTGAACTAAATCTTTTTAAAGTGTTATTAATATTTATTTGTTTTTTTCAGATTTTTTTTTATTCTTGTAGATTGTAATCATGTTGACTATAATTTTTAATAGTCTTACGAGCCTCCAGAATGTACATTTACTCGCTTGACTTGTTATCTTAATAGATTTTTTATATAAATTACTTTTTAGCTTATTTGTTACATTTTGTTACCTACCTAACTACTTTTTGTACTGGGTAGGTAGGTTTAAGAGCGCGGAAAAACAACTTCGCCAGTACGAAGCTCTTCTTTTTGTTTTTGTATCTATTCATTTCAGACTGTTAGAAATTGCTAATAGTGTCGTTCTTGTTTTTGTTGTAGTTGGTGTTGCCGTTGTTGTTGCAATCAGCTGTTTTTTAATAAAAATATTTTTGTTTTCTGTCTCTTTTGTTTTAGCATGGTAAACGAGTTTTAAGCTTTGTCTTCAACCAACAACAACATTGGTCTTTTTTTATCTGGTCGTGTTGTTATTGTTTCTGTACTTGTGAGTTGTTGTTGTTAGATATGGTCGTGTTTTGTTGTTTTTGTGTTGGTTTTTCGTGTTTCACCGTATTTGTCCGCGTTAGTCACTTTTTTGATTTCGTCGGTGACAGCTGTTGTTGTTGTTGTCTCTCATTGCTCTCGCTTCGTGTCGGGTTTTCTGCTCGTTTGTTTGTAATTTTTGTGACAAAACTTTTGAATTTATATTTATTGTCGCTTTCCCTCTTCCAAACCGTGTACGATCTACATTTTCGTTTTCGGACAAAAAATGCATCTGAAAACCTTTTTTTGTAGCTTTTGATTGTTTGTTTTAATAAAAAAAAGTGTTTTCCACTTCCAATAATGGTTATCGCTTTAAATGTGATTAATTTGTGATTCGCTCGACTTAATACATACATTTTAAAAAGCTAAAATTTGTATGTTAAAGATTTGAAGTTCCTAACCGTAAACTAAAAACTAAAAAATGTCGGTATAGCATGAGTTAAATGTTTCTAAAGTTGGTGAGAAGGTGCGTAAAATTATAAATAATAAAATGTTTTCTTATATTTTAATATCAACATTTTTTCTATTTATTTACTTAACAAAGCGCTCTTGCTATGTATTCATATATATATTCCACACAAAACAAATGAGTAATTAAAATACTAAAAAAAGACACGCAGTAATGCAAGTTTTCGAAGTCAAAAACCATTTCAGTGCCGTATCACTGGCAACATAAGGCAGTGACGAATTAATCCTTTATTGTGCCTATTTTTGAAATTATAAAAGATAACTGTTATAATTTATTAAAGATTAAAGACAATTGTCAGAGTTCTTGGCCAGCCGGATCATTCTACGCGTACTGCTCCAACTAAAAAATTACAAGTGCTAACAGGATCCCCATCAAAAATCTTCTTATCTCGTAAAGAAACTGGCGAGTGACATCTCCCGAATAAAAGCATGGCTGGAATACATAGATGCTGAGTAGTATGTATATCTGATTGCGCTACATATATATATTATATATATTTGTTTCTTTATTTCATTTATTTTTTCTATCTTGCTTTGTCCTCTATCCACCTATAAACAATTCATCTGATTGCGATGAATTTGTGGGTTAAAAGAATCTGCCACTCCCATCTTTTTGTAAAATTAAGGAAAAATATTTTATTATTTCACTAATGTTACTCCACAAAATATGAAATTTGATATCTAAGTTCGTAGGGTTACTGTCGATAACTTCACCAAAATATAAGCTAATTGGAAATAACTGCATACCAACACTCGTACTCATCACAACTTGCTCGACATAAGGACACTAAACAAATAAATATGTATCGAGTGAAAGTCATAGAACTAATCGCTATTACGACTCTGGCCTTCTGGCGCTCATTGTTGTGCCTTTTTGTCGGTCTGTCTGCTTTTCTTCTTCGCCACACTTTCAAAATTACAACAAATCATCAAACAAAACATTTGTATAAATTTATAAATAATTTTGCGCTTGAGTTGTTATTCAGCAAAGTGTTTTCGACTACAACGTTTGCCGCCATTTTTAACATACATACACAAGCGCTACTGCTACCCGTCAACATATGTATGTTCAAAAAAAACAACATTAAAAATCATCCACATATCATTTTGGCGTAGCAATTGCAGTTGCTTTACAAAACTTCAATTACATCTTTATTTTACATAAGTATGTATATTCTTGTTCGTATGTATGTATATATGTATGTATATATGTATGTATGTATGTATGTATGTATGTATGTATGTATGTATGTATGTATGTATATATGTATATATGTATATATGTATATATGTATATATGTATATATGTATGTATATATGTATATATGTATGTATATATGTATGTATGTATGTATGTATGTATGTATGTATGTATGTATGTATGTATGTATGTATGTATGTATGTATGTGTGTATGTATGTATGTATGTATGTATGTATGTATGTATGTATGTATGTATGAATATATGAATATATGAAATGTGACACAGTCACAGTAAAACCGCAATATTGTCACAATTTAGAAAGTTTTAAAAATTTTGATTTTTTTATGCATTGAAATTGTTTTCTCACCTGTAATATTAAATTTACGTACATACATATGCCAATGTTACAAGTAAAATAAAACAAATTTTAAATGTCGTCTTGATTGGTTTAGCTTGGCCAGTTTTGTTTGTTGTAGGCGTTGTTGCGCATGCTCAACCGAAATCAATGCCGCCGCTTTAAAACGCTGTATTTTCTTCTTTGCCAAATGCGCAGCAGTTGTCTCTTTCTTCCGCAGCTGTTGTTTCTGTTTTTCTTGCCTGAGTTGTTGCCTACCACATTTTTACTGTTTTCTGTACTGGTTGCTTGCAATCAGCTTCGTTCGACTCGAGCTCCTTGAAATTGGGTCAAACTGCTGTTCGGTTGATTGTCTTTCTGTATGTATGTCTGTCTGTTGCTTAAGTAAACTTGTGTAAAGTAACGTTTACATTTCGCTTTTATTTTTCGCGCTTCTTTTTAATTTATATTTTTTTAAACAAATAGAAATACTTTGTTTACTACTCTCGTAGAATTTCATATTTCTGTAGTAAATGTAATTACTTTTGCAAAAAAAGGTCTACAATTTAAAAACAAAATCTCATTATGAAGAAGCATGTCGCTCCTAAAGCTTGTTCCAAATGCCGCCCTTACTAAGTGCCGCCCGGGGCAATTGCCCCCTTCGTACCCTCCTTAGATACGGACCTGGTTACAAACATTCGAAACTTAAATTTTTGGAGCATTTAAACTTATAAATAAATACATAGGTCCAAAAGTTCAGAATAACATAACAATGTTTTTATGATGTTAATTTTTGTTCCTTTTTTTTGTCAAATGCTAGACTAGAAAATTGATTTGAAAATTTGAATTAACTTTAATAAACAAAATTAATAAGTGCTGCAAAAAATAAAATCAAATACAAAAATCAACCAAAAGATTCATTAATTTTTTAGGAGCACATTCTACAGCAGAAATAACCTTCGATTTCATATTCATAGTAAACACAATGCTAAATTGAACATATTTGTCAAATAAAATACGATGCGAAAGTCGCACCATAAACATTAAAAACAAAACAACAAAAAACGACTATAAAAAAACAGACAAACGAACTGTGAAGTTGAAGTGCGCAAAAGGCAACAAAATCGGCGCTGAGGAGCACAAAAAGTCACCAAGCACCGAGCTACTGACTGAATGTGTTTTTACGTTGTCACATAAATAAGTATGAACTGAATGTTCATAGCTAAATGAGTCTAAGTAGATTTGTACTGAAGAACCGAGCCGTCTCGAGATAAAAATATTAAATATGTTTATTACAAAAATTAATAACTAAAAGTTTTTTAAGCTAGAAACAGAATTTTGACTTAGGCTTAATTTAGTTAGTGCTGTGGCGATGATAAAAAAAATCTTTTTCGTATTTTAGTTTTTTTAAAATTCATTTTAGTATTTTTTGTTCTTTTATATATATTAATTTTAATAACAGAATTATGAAACATTTTTACATACATACATTAATGCAAACGTATACGTACGAGTATTCATTTATTATTTATTACATTCGTAATAAATGTTATTGAAATTAGGCTTGTTGAAATTTTAAGTTTTAATTGTAATAAAAGTTTTAAAAGATAAACTGTTATTGGATTTGAATTTTTTAAACAATATACATACATATGTATTTGCCACAAATTAAATTTTTCATTTACCGTTTTCATGCGGTAAAAAGGGATTTAGATTACAGCTTGACTTCATTTGCACTAGTGAAACTAGAAGAGGAGAGCGTTTGTATTGAAATCGTATAGGAAGAAAAGAAGCAACTGTAGCGAACGCTGTTTTGACTTAGACCCACTAAATCATGTGGGTCTGAAAAGACACCTAAAATAATACCCTTTCCGGGTTTTCACTCTCCTCAAAATACAATACATACTCAAAAGCGTCGAAAAAGAACTTTTTTCTTACTCCCGCCAGCATAGCTTAGTGAGGCCTGTTTAAAAAAAAAATAAAACTAAAATTGCCATGAAAAAGTGAAGTTTTTAACTTTAAGTTATAAAATTGTAGAAAAAGTAAAATAATTTTTTTTGTTTTTGTTTAAAAACTTGTTAAAAAATATGCTATAAATAAAAAAATATTTTACAGCTTAAATACTTGTTAGAATAATAAAAACAAGAGACAGGCAATATGAATTTTAAAATTACAATTGGCAATGTTATTTTGGTGTTATGATCAATAAATTGATATAATTAATTTGTTTCCACTTTTTCATTTTAATTTTTGTTTATATCAACTGAAGCGATGTTTACGATTGAAAAAATAAAAAAATAAAATGGCATATACGAGTAAAACAACGAAATTATGACTGAACTGTCATATTGCTGAATTTCATAATTGCTTTCCAGATCGTGAAAAAGTGCATTGCCGAATAGTAGCTCACAACTTTTCGAGTTTTAAATATTAAAATTTATTTAAAGAAGTACCTTCCTTAATAAGATTCATTTCAGAATCAGAAGTATGAGTGCTTATAATATCGTCAGAAAAAGGTGTCTTTTGAGAGGCACAATTTCGAGCAGTCGGAATTAGTTTTCTAGGGACTGACAGGGTTAATATAAACTGTTAAAGAATAAAATTATTAAAATAAAATATATTTCCTTGGTTTGCATATTTCAACTTGAATTGTGAATGTGGTTGAATTATTAACGTGTGCTCTTCAGATATTCTGCACTGCTTTTGTATATATGTAAATATATATTTATTTTTATTTTCGAATCTGTTGTACAGTTCAATTAGCAATGCGCGTAAATAAACTTTTGAACTTTTGACCCGTCGTAATCGTAATCGTATCGTAAATCATCCATTATGCACCTGCATATTTTTCACCTGTTTTCGAACAACGAGTTAAAACAAAAAACATGATCGAAGAACTACATTATTGAAATAAAAAAATGAGGAAAATAAAGAACACAGCTACAAAAAGAAATGAATGAATGAATAAATAAATAAATAAAGAAATATGTATAAGGAACTGTTGAGCTAATCACACTCACTCCACTTAAGGGTCATTGAAATTGTACAAAACACAGAAAACACTGCGAAGTGACGTTGAACATGTGAGTGAGTGTGTGCAATTATAATTGCATCGCGTGGTGTGCAATGCGCTCTTAAATACAAAAACAAAAACAGTGCAACTACATCAAGAGAATCTTATAAAAAAGTGCACGTTACCCATCAATAAATTTGATAGTAAAAGTTGACGGTCGTCGTTTATCAACAAAGAGTTGGTGTCTGTCTGATTAAGAGCGTCGACTTATTGTAATTCTGAGCAATTGTTTACGTTGGAGGTCAGTGATTTAAAAAAAAAAATACTGTTTTTGCAAAGAAATTACTGTTGGTCGATTTTATTAAAAAAGTAGCTTTTTCGAATTTTTTTTTACTAATAGTTACAGAAAAATATAAAAAATATATTCATAAAAGTAGATCAACAAGTTATAAAAAAAAAACGTTCACAATCTTAAAAAGATTTTGTTTTCCTCATTTCATTTCTTAGTTTATTCCGAAAAGTATTTGAAAAAAGGTCCTCACTTTGCAATTTGGACAATTACTGTATTTTTAAATAAAAATACTACCGAATTTTCAAAATGACTGTATTTTTAAGAAAAATACGGTAGAAATTTTTTTTTTTTTTTTTAAATTACTGTAGAATTTAGAAAATTACTTGTGACTGTATTTGCAAGCAAATTACTGTAGAGTATCGTAATTTCGGTGTAGTTAACATCACTGTTGGAGGTAAACATCTTTTAAAAGCATATAAACAGAGTAACGTTCAAATTATTATTTACGCTATGATTTTATGGTACCCTTTGCCCGGATTTTGTTTTTAATAGAAATATGTTTTTAGTTGATTATGTTAAAATTAAAAAGCAGTCCGGAATTATATTTATGTGTAATTTATTGAATATTCTCAAACCAAATTTGAATACACAGCAACTTCTCGTTACTAAGTGTTGTAGAAAATCATGTTTCTAAGTAACGTTGTTGGACGTTAAATTAATTCAACCACGCCCATTTATGGTGAAGTTATCGACATTTGGTCACTGACCATATAAATTTAGCAAAATAATTGAATGTATTTACTTAATTTTACAAATTGTGGGCGTGGTAAATTTTGTTTAACCTAAAACCATGAGAGAGCACACCAAACTCTCAAAATTAAATCGCAATAGGATCGGATCAATGGCTTAGAAGGTCATACTTATTTTAGAAAATGTTGAATAGGACTTTTTTAATTTTGAATGGTAAACTTTCATAAATTCATCGAAGAACATGCTCCTTAAATTAAGTAAACCGCTGCGACATTTTTACTAAACCAATAATTAAATAAAATTTAACTTGAATTAGAAAAAAAAAAATTTTTTTTATATAATATTTTATTTGTGGCTTACTAAAAGTGCTGCTTAGAGTAGATAATTGATTTCTCGATTTCAAGTGCTCTTTTTTTGTTTGTTTTTAATTTCTGCTCTCAATCACTTTGTTAGCCCGTTTATTATCTTGTCTGGAGTATTGATTAACACTCTTAGACAGTGATGTTAACTAAATTTTGTGAAATTACTGTATTTTGCAAAATTGTTTACTGATTTTAGAAATTACTGTAGATATTAAATTTTAACACATCATATCGTTTTTATTAAAAACAGAGCAGTTTAATTTTTTTTTTTATAACTTATTACAAATTTGAGATCTTATATATTGTTATATATAACTTATGGTATTTATCATATACATGGTCGTATATGTTTTTGTTACATTAAGTTGTGTTTTTTTTTAATTCCATTGTTGAAAAATAATTTTTTTTTATTAATCATCTAGAATAAACGGGGAAATTTTTAGATTTAATCGTGAGTGTAAGAATAAATAAACTACATCACATAAAATCTAGTTGACCTTGTTTTAAATATTCTTGGCGTGGTAGGTATGACAAAGTATATAAAGTGGTGGCAGAATTAAGCCTGTATATATAATTCGATGAGACGTATACTTTTCAGTTGTTACCCACTGTGCAATGTTGCTGCATAACAGTACTTTGTTTACGGTTAGTTTCTCGTGAATAATAATTTGCATATTTGCGAGGAACGAGCTTTGTTTCAGATTAGTGCGTTTTATTGCTGGCAAATAATAGGGACGCGTGCCGTAAATACTTTTAAAAAGCAAAATATCAATATAAAACAGGTTTGTGAGCTATTGCTTAATTATTTATTGGATTATAAATAAGAAAAATATATTATGATATTTTGAAACGAAGGCGACGAAAAGCGAAGATGGGTCGCGCAACACACTGCAATTCATCCCAAAGAGAAGTGATGCTAGAACTTAAGAATAAGGGAAAATCCATACGAGAAATTGCAAACATCATGAAGTGCTCCAAAAGTAAAGTGTTCAATGCCCTTCACTACCAGAAAAAGTCCGTGACCAGGGGAAGAAAGAGAAATACATCAAGCCGCTTCGATAACATGCTGGTGCGTTACTCCAAACAAAATCCGTTTAAGTCGTCCAACGAAATTATAACAGAGTTGAATGCACCAGTTGCAAGCCGTACAATTCAGGATCGTCTTCAAAAGCATGGATTAGTTGGAAGGAGCGCAAGGAAGGTACCGTCAAGTAACCGAAATATTCAGCAAAGGTTTAAATTTGCTAATACGCAACTACTACGCGAAAAATTGGAAAATGTTCTGGTCGGACGAAACGAAAATCAACTTCTTTGGATCAGATGGAAAACGATATGTTAGACGACCTGAAGGAAAAGCTTTTGACCCCAAATACACAATTAAGACCGTGAAGCACGGCGGTGGCTTCTCAGCATCTGGTGTCGGTCCAATTTATTGGATAAAAGACAAAATGTGTGCAATAGATTATTACGAGATCCTCCGGACTACGATTCTGTCATTTGCTGTAGAGGAAATGCCTTTAAAGTGGGAGTTCCAGCAAGATAACGACCTCAAGCTCACTTCGAAGTTGGTCAAGGAATGGTTTTGTCGCGAAAATATTAGCGTCATGGAATGGCCTGCACAGTCTCCGGACTTAAACCCCATAGAGCACCTTTGGGAAGTTCTGAAGCGGGCATAAGGAAAAGGTGCAAGAGGCTTTGTATGGCATTTCTCAGGAAACTAAATTTTTGTTAATTTTAAATAATAGTATCGAAAAGCTATTACGTTAAAATAACCGTATTTTTAAGAAAAATACGGTATAATTTTCCAAATGACTGTATTTTTAAGAAAAATTTTTTGAATTACTGTTGAATTTAGAAAAATTACTTGATACTGTATTTGCAACAAAATTACTGTAGAATACCGTAATTACGGTGTAGTTAATATCACTGCTCTGAGCAAAGACAAAGCAAAAGCTTTTGTACCAGCTAGAAAGAGAGAGAGAGAATAAGAAAAAGATTTTCTGAGTATCTAATGAACAAGCAGACCTGCTGCCGACGACTGTGATCAGTGAGCGTTGTGGTTGTGGTTAAAGAAACGTTTTCAAGTGCTCTGCTGCTGTTGCTGGTGCTGCTCCAATCCAAATACGGCCCGACCATGCGTCCGTCCTCAGTTATAAACAAGCACTGTGGACGGACAGACGCGTGCAATCGAATGTGACTGGTTCACTTACGATCGGTTTGTGTAAATTTCCGATATATATTTTAGCTGTTGTTGTTTGTGTTGACTATTCTCGTTGAAGTTAAAATATTTATTTAAACACCTTTTTCTTGTTTTTTTTTTGGTAACAACGCGACGTGTCACCTTTGCTCTAAAGTCTGTGGCTGTGTGTGGTGGCATTTTCTCATTTATGTATGTGCGATAGGCACAATAAAGTTATTTGGAAACAACACGCAGAGAACACGCTTAATTTCTCTTTATTGCTTGATGTTATTGTACGTCGTTGTAGTTGTCTTTTATCTTTCGTCTTCGTTATTTGTCATTCATTATGTGGCCCATTCGTAATGCCACATCACGATGTTGACGCGGCGCAGCACATCATTGGTAACTGACGTAACGTCACGTCAGACAATGTAAACGAAAACGTACAAAAAACAACAAAATATTCATGAACATGATCGTGATCTTTGAAAAAAAGAGAGAGAAATGCAAATAATAAAAATAAAAAACTAAATACCAAAGTAAAAAAAAGTTCCGTAGTTTAACGTCAACATCAACATTTACATTTCGCTTCTTCTTCTTCTTCGTTTTAATCGTTAATTGCGTTTCGTTTTTCCGCGATTCTTTTCGATTTAAATGTTTATCTTTTATTTAGCATTTTGCTCACAAAATGCGTCACTATTGTGATTAATATTTTTGCACTGGTGTGTTTTGTCGTGTTGTGTTTACTTGCCCAAACAATAAATAAAAAAAACAAAAATCACAGCTGATTTCTTGAAGTAAACAATTGGCAAATGTGGTTCAAGGAGTTTTTACAAACCAAAAACAAACAAAAATATAAAAGAAAATAAATTCATTTAAATTCGGCTTGAGGTTATTAAAAAAAATAATATTTAAGTTTACAATTTAAAATCCATCGTTATCAATTCTGATGTGAATATCACCTGACGCTGACAAATGACAAATGACAGTTGACAAGTTTATGTCAAGTGCGTCCAACGTCATTTCTCAATGTTGTGTGAATTATAAATCATATTTTATCTTTTTCAATTAAATAAATTCTCTTTTCTTTAAGCTTTTAATAGCACTTCTGAAAACTTGTGAAAATGAACAATTTTCTTAATAAAAACTAATAAATAAAATTGAAATTTTATCTTCACGAAATAATTCACAAGAAACAAACAAAAAAAAACTTAAACGTCACCAAAAATTAATGCGAAAACGAACCTTAGCATAGATAAAGAAGCAACCCGCCCGATCGAATAATGCCAATTGGAATGTTCTTCCTTCAAGAATAATGTAAGTTGAATTATTGTCGGGATATATAAAAACTATTAATGATTGGCTAAAATTTGTTTGACATTTTTACATATTTATACCCTTTTCAAAAGTGGCACAACTCAAGAAATGGCATTTTCAAGTTAACAAAACCACGATGTCAAAAATCCTGGTAGATCAGATCTAATTTTTTATAAGCAAAACTAAAATTTTGGTTGCTGTACGAATGTGGTAATGTTCATATTTTTGAGATAACTATTAATAAAACTTTTGCCATTGCTGGAAATAAATACTAAACTGGCACATTTTGAGTTTGCCACATTTAAAGAAGTAAACGGTTTTTAAATTTTGACTTTATTTCATCAAAAGTGTCACAACGCTAAATTATCTCTAAAAGGTACATAATAAAATGGCACATCTCGCAAAGTAAAATTTTGTAATGATACATATATGTATGTATGTTTTAAGAATTGTTTCTTCATGATTCGCATGAAAATTGTTTTGCTTTTCCTGAAAAGTATCATTTTTTGAGTTGTGTCACTTGCAAAGTAGAGTGCGAAATATTGTCACTAACATATATTGCTATAAGAAGATAAATAATTACACAAAATAAAAGAAACTTTTATGAAATGGATTTTATTCCTCGTGATAAAACAGGTGAGGGGAAAATAAAATCCAAGCTGTATATGATGGAATAATTATGCGCACACGATTCTCTTAAACGATAGCTTAAATATGGTCAACCGATTTATTACAGTATTCTGGAGGGGCTTGAAGGGTTAACAAATAGTTCATAAATGAATTTATTTCTTCCAACCAAGTAAACAACAAAAATAAACAAAGAATCCTTATCTTTGCGAAAATGAAATTAATTTCACCAATTTTTTTTTGCACTATAATAAAAATAAGAAGGCAAGATTTCTAAAAATTTTCAAGGCCAATATAAGAGCGCGAGAAGCCATTGCCTTGCTTTGCCTGTCTTGCCTCCTTTCTCTTTCTCTTTTTCTTTTTCTGTTTTGTTATTATTTTCTTTATTTTTATTTCTATATTTTTGATTCAGCATATATGTATAAATATTGTGTTTGTTTGTATTACTGCATGCAAAACATTTGATGTGTGTATGTGTAAAAGTGTTTATTTAGCTCTATTTTGATTTTTTTTTGGTCGCCCATGGACGACGCTTAATTTTTTTGTTCTTGTGCTTCTATTTATGTATTTATTATTATTGTTGTTTCTGTGGTCGGTCTTCGGTGATTGTTTTGTTTTTTGTAGGGTTTATTACTTTAAAATACTCGCGTAGTCACACTCCATGCATACATGCGTATGTACGAGTATATACGACTATATGCTCAACTTTAAACTCTGCGCACATTTCACGCCCACCTCTGCCAGCTTTCCTCTTCCTCTTGTACAAGGTAGATTGTAAACGTTACTTTGATTTTAATTTTCTTTTGGATCTATTTGGCTTTTGTTGTTGCCATTGTTATACTCGTAATTTTATATTTTAGCCATAGTATGGTATGTACATGGCTTGTGACGTGTTAAATGAAAAAAAAAGAACAGTGTTTGATCCCATAGAGTACATATAGAATTTATAGCAGATATATCTGGTCTTGTCGAACTTCTTTAAAGTACTTCCATGTCTGTCAGTCTGTATTTTTTATATATACGCTATATGCGCTGTTCAGTTGTAAAGCTGACAGAAGTTTTACTCTAATTAACTCAATCCCATGGATTTTTCAAAAACTCCTTCACATTTTTCTAAATTGCATAAATTTATTTTATTAGAGAAACGCAAGTTTTCATGTTTTCGAAAACAATTGTGAAATTAGACAATTTAACAGTTCTGTACGCAGTTTTCAACGTCAAGTTGTTTAAATTAGTGTTGCCTATTGCCATTTTCTAATTAGTAGTGCCCGTCTTTTGTTTTGATTTAAGCAAGTAAACATGTAAGCTATGAAATATTTATTACGAAATAATTTTTTATATATGGTTTACTTTTTCCTATTTTAAAACAGAAACAAATTTACTCTTTTCATTTGGGTCCTTATTTTTGGTAGAGGTCAAAAAGGATCTGATTTGCTCAACTTGACTATATGCCCAACGTCATTGTTTGTTGTCTTCCTTGAGTTTGTACAAGGCAAATTAATAATTAGATGACTTAATTATATGAGCACTGAATATATGGTGAAATGGAGAAATAAATGTTTTTCGTTTTCTTAAGAGTAAAACTAAAAAAAAAATATTAAATATTGAATATATAAACTGTTTATTTTAATTAAAAAAAATATTTGAGTTGTTTTTTAAATAAAACAAAATGTTGTTGATATATTTCTACTTGACCCTATGAGTGACTTAATTGTATGAGCACAAGTGTATATTGGGATGAGTCTGGAAGGAATGATAGGCTATATGAAATCTGCCACGCCCACATATTACGTCCAAAATTAATAAAATTAAGTAAAAAAAATCGATTATTTCGATAATACTATTCCAAAAAATCTAATATTTGGTATTTGAGTAGGTATGGTCACTGGCGACAACTCCACTAAAAGTGGGTGTGGTTGGATCAATTTTAGGCCCACTGCCGTAATTAGGGAACGGGAAGCTCTACAACAATAAAACTTGGTATTTAGGAGAATGGTGACGAAATCTACCAAACCACAAAAAGTGGGCGTGGTTGGATCAATTTAACGCCCTACGAAGATAAACGTTTGTATAAAGATGTATGGTGACTAAATCTACCATCTTACAAAAAGTGGGCGTGGTGGAAGAAATTTGGTTCATAGTAACTTAATCTGACCGGAACGTGCTTCTACAATTTTAGTTACATACAAATGCGAATACCGGTGAGGTTAACTGCAACAGTTGCGAAACTCAGTTTAAAGGTACATGGTGACAATATTTACAAACACACAACGGGGAGTAAGTAACGGGAAGTTCTGCATACAAATTTGGTATAACATTACCAAATTAACCAAATATTCATACAAATATGATTCCAAAAATTGTGGGCGAGGCTGGAAAGTTTATTAATCTTAATTAACAAATAAACTAAGGCTTGATTCTATTAAAAAAAACCCGGGCACTGCCGGGTAATTTAAGCTAGTATATAATATTTTACGCCTAAAGTCAATTCTATTGAAATACAAATACTGATACATATACAGATACCGATAAATAAATGATTTTCAAATGTAAACTAAAACAAACAAATTCATTATCATTTATTTATTACACATTTGCATTTTCACTTTCATAAAATAAATATCTAAATAAACAGAAAGTCGGTTTATTACCAAAAAAAAAAAAAAGTCACACAATTTGCTAAAGCGAACATACGAAAAATGAAAGAAAAGAAAAATAAAATAAATGATTTGCCATCGTTTACGCTTCGAGTATTTGTTCTGGTTTTGGTTGTTTGTTTGTCTGTCTTTTAGTAGCGGAGCTCTCTACTCAAGACACATTTACAAGGTGGTGAAGCCAAAACAGCTGATTTGTTTTGTAATTGGCATGCTTTCGAAAATGTCACACTACATACAAATCGCTGTCAAAATGCCCAAAGGCCCTAACTACCATTTCTGAAATTGTACAGGAGAAGCAAGAAACATAAAAAGCGAACAAAAGTATTAGAAATGTTTTTTTTTGTGTAAGCTTCATTATTTTTTTCTGTGAGGGTTGTATTTTTTATAGGCTTCTAGAGACTGTAAAAAAACGTGTTTCGACAAAATATTTGTTAGGACCTTTGTGACTTTTGATTCGATATGAATACAAACAAAATTAATACTTGGACAGTATTTCTGTGGCAATGTTTTTGTTGTATAGGTAGGTGATACAACCTTCTTGTTTTCTAGCGTGATGCTCTTGGTGCTATTTTTAAAAAAATTAAGCACTACTTTCATATTTATTTCAATTTCGGTGGTAACGATAACTCAGGAGAGCACATTTTGTAAGCTTAAGATTGCCAATTAGAATATTTTTTTAAATTGAACGCTTAAAGAAAACCTCCTTAAATGTATCAGTGTTACCGATTGTTATTGTTATTGTTCTTATTTTTATATGTTGTTTTTGTTTTTGACAAACGAAATAACTGTCATATTTTAATCGCGGTTTTTTTAATTCCAGATACGGCTGCTATGGATCCACTTTATTATTCCCCAACAAATGGTATTCCGTCAGAAAGTAAACTTGCAACATATATGGTAAGCAAGCACACCTCCCAAACTATAACCGAGAAAATAGAAAAGTACTCAAATTTTGTTTGTTTGCCTAATAGTTTTAAATATTTCTGTCTTTTATATGTTTCACATTAATATTCTCGCTTAAAAGTGCGTATTTATGTCGTGTTTTAGTATATAAGTAATTTGATTTTATTTCGTCATATAAAATAAAATTCTAAAAGAAGTTTACCGGCCCCCATCGAATTATTATTTTTTTAGAACACGTGCTTCAAACTAAACAAAAAAAAAACATTTTAACCTTGTTCGTTCTTGGTTCTTGAGTAACAGTGACAACAACCAGGGCCGTACCTAGGAATTCTGGCGCCCGGGGCAAGAGCGGATATTGTCGCCCTTTCAAAATATTTTTAGGGACTATTTTCTAAAATTGTACAGTTCATTTTCCTTATGTCGCCCTAAAGCTTCTTCCACATGCCGCCCTTACAAAGTGGCGCCCTGGGCAATTAAAGCATTTTATACGCCACTCTGTATAAATTTATACATATATATGCATATATGCATTTTTTCAATAGGTACTTATGCACACATGATTCGAATGACATTTTTTTTAACTTATGATACTTAACATAATGGACTGCAATGCTTAGTGCTAATAAATAACTCATAATTTTCCTATATTTTCGACGAATTCATTTAAAAGAGGCTTTACAGAGAAGTTAGCAATTTACTAAATATGTTCATAATAACAAATATTCTCAATAATGGATTTAAGTAGACAAGCATAATAGAATCCGTTTGCATCCTGCCTACCAACTTTCGAAATTGCGTAACCAACCGAAATGTTATTTTCATTTTTTTCAGTTTTCCTTAAATTTTTGTCTGATTTAAAGCAAAAGAAAATCACAATTTAAAGAAAAAAACAAAAAACAAAAGACTCAAATTTCTGTTTATATTTTAATTTTGATTAATTCTTTATATCAATAAACTTTCAATGCTGTTTGGTGTGTATTAATATGTGTAAATATTTTATATTAAATAAAATGTTAGAATCGACAAAATGTTGCCACACCAACGAACTACGGTCTTAACTCGGGGTTTTCACTACTTAACTTGGACTCACCTTTATCAATTAAACAGTCTCAGGTAAAATGTTCACTTCAAAAGACATCTTTATAAGGTTAGGAATTTTGATTTTTGTTGTTGCATTTTTCTATTATAATTTTTATTTTTATTTTTTGTTAGTAATTGAGTAAAGTCAAAAGTAATAAAAACGTGTTTCTTTTTAGTTGGGATGTTTTAATTTTCAAAAAGATCAAAGATCGTCACTCACCTTTTTGATATTATTTGTTTGAGCTGTGTGTTTAATACTTGTGGGCGTGCGTAGTTTGTTTGCAAAACGCCGAGCCATTGTGGGCAAAAAAAAAAACAATATATTATTTTTTGTTTTTGAAATATTTTGGAGTATATTTTATTTTTGTTTTTATTTATATAGAAATGTATAATTTGCTTTAGTTAGTTTTAAATTAAAACTGATATTTTCTGTTTTATAAAACTCGTTTTCAGGTAACTCCACAATCGCCCGAATTCATTCCAGCTCAGCGTATCAACTCTTCGCCCAATTTCTATTCGCCATATCATAATACAACTTCAATGCTTAATAATAGTCTCAATAGCTGTGCACACAACGGCATAACGTCCGGAGCTGCTGCCGCAGCCAAATCATTGAATGGCACGCCCTCCTCCTCGTCGTCGAACGCCTCCTCCTTATCCATATTAGGTCTGCAGAAAGCGGCCGCTGCTCAAGTAGCACAACAGAAACAACAACAGCAGCAACAACAACAACAACACCTGCAACAACAGCACTCACTCCTGAACGGCGCTGCCTCAATATCGCAATTAGTTTCCGCACCGCCGCCGCCCTCCGTCACACAAAACACATACGGCGTGGGTATGACAACCACGCCCCTGAAAGGACGCAACAATTTGCTGCGCGGCGACAACGAATCCCCATCGAGTATAGCAGCAAAAACGCCGCCACACATGACGCCGCACGCTTCGCCGATACCGTCGACGCTGCCCGCAAATGTGCATCAAGTATGTATGACCTTTTATTCTCTGACTGACTGACTGACTGACTGATGACCGACCGACCAACCAATCAATCAACCAACTCCCACCCCGGATCGTGGAAATATAAATCAATTTATTTTTAATCATATGTTTTTCAATTCGGACATTTAACTTTACGAATATAAAACATGTTTTCCGCAGCATAGTTTTAGGCCTGCTCCTCGAGAGGCTTACCAAAACGTCTGCAGGAATATATTATAACTACGTTATTTCGCGCTTCTGGTGGACTTAGTTTAACATCTTTGTTATTAATAGATTTTTTTGTGTTTTTAATTTAATATTTTTTGTAATATTGTTTTGTTTAATATTTTTTATAAGGCCTTTTATATGGAGATCTTTAGATTTTGGTGAACCAAATATTTAACTTACATTTTAATGAGTTGATCTTTGTTAAATTTTAATTAAAAAATTTAGTTTAGAACAATGTTTGATGAATGATAAGGCCATGCGAAATAAGGCTCCAGAAGGTAATACTCTGAAATGTGGCAATGACATTTTATTCCGAATTCCAGGATTGCCTCATTTCGTAGATACACTAAAACATGTTTTTCAAAATAGAAATTTTTAACATGGCTTTTGTCCATTTCGTAGGAAAATGTCGGAGGCACTATCTACTTTTATCCAACTGCCAATCATACAACCGTACAGAATACCAATTCCGTCGTGCAATCCGTCGTCGATCATCCTGCTGTTGTTCACCATGCCCACACCCACAATACGCACACCACGCCTTCTGTGGTGACGCCCATTACTCCGGTTCAGTCGACGATGCTTTATGCGGGGCATCACGTCTATCCCGGTCCCGCCTCCAATGTGATTTCGATGCAGCCCAAAACACAGCTGGAGTCGGCATTCTTTATGGCCGAAGAAATGCGTTCGGAAATTCTTGCCCGCAATGAGATCGCAAATCAGATGCTTGACTCAGCAGAGACGGCACAGCATGCGGTGCCGCTTGAAGTGGATAACTACCATTCACTGTATCCGCTCGAGCCGACGCAGCCACAACCACAGCTGCACGCGAAAATGGCATTGCCTTCGTCCACATACAAGGCCACACACAGCACCACCGGCATCAAGTATTGTTTGCGAAGATTGCATGGTAACTAATTGAGTAAATCAAATTTAAAATAAAAAAATTAAATTAAATGAAGTGAAATTGAAATTGAAACAAGCACATTTTTCATATGTATCTATTTCCTATAGCGAATTTTTACGGGACCAGAAAATCACTTCGTTATATCGAAAATTCGTTTTACAAAAGTAATGTTTTTTCTTTGTTTCTTTTTTAACTTTTCATATTTTTGGTTTAAATTAAACTAATTTCTCACCCTCAAAAACATTTTTTAAACACATTTACAAATTCTAATACAATTGTCAGTACGTAGCGTCTCATCCTTAGAAATATTCGAAGCTGCTAATTAGTTTTAAATTGAGACAAGAATTTACCCTACGGTCCATGTGTAGATTACAAAAATCAAACGCAAATGAGACCTAAATGAAAATGTCAACATATTAAATATTGGCAAATTAAAAATTTGAGTTGATTATTTAATTTCTTTAATTTTTCGCCAATAGGTTTTCGGCTTCAATCGACAAAATGCATGGCGGTCGTTGAGATGTGGAAAAAACTTCAACATTCGAATGTTGTACAATTGCGTGAAGTCTTCACAACAAAAGCATTTGGTGATAATTGTAAGGATACACTTCCAACTCAACCCATATTCAAGAAAACTAATCAAAAACTCTACATTCCCTTTTATGCGAATCGCGACTTTACATCAAAAACAATAACTACAATAACAACAACAGCATTAGTATTAGTCTACGACTATCATCCAGGCTCACAAACGTTGCTAGCGAAATACTTTACGCCAGCGCAAGAGACCAACGGCTACACAGATCCATTCCAAGGCGATGCGCGTCCATTCAGGTAACTAGTTATAAAGAATTTCTCATTAACCTTTAATAACAATAATACTAATTGCGCAAAACTAAATAGTGCATGAGTCTCATCTATTTGTATAAAATTTTTGTAAGGGTCATTCAAATTATAGTCGGTCCTACCGAGTATTACAAATGCAGCACATTGTTAAATATTACAATCAAATTAGAGTGGTCCATGATTTAAAAAATTGAATTCTACATTTGTATATTTTATATAATATTTTAACTAAAAAAAATATATATTAAAAATTTTTAAATCTTGTACCACCCTAATTTTATAAATCTTGAACCACCCTTATTATATTACTCTACTTATTTAAGATCGTTTGTATACCAAAATATCCTATAATAAAAAAATAACAAACATGGACCATCCTAATCGTTTCCAAAATTTAAGTTGTTCCCACGCATAACATAAAATTTCGTACAAAGTTTGAACTCAATATCTCCAAGGGTTCTCAAGATACCGCTTTGACAAAAAAATAAGTATTTTTTGTAATAGTGGGCGTGGTCATGGGCAGATTGGCTTTAAAATCTGTTCCTCTAGGGTATCAGAGCAATCAATGTATAGAAAATCAGCTCAATGCCTCTAACGGTTCTCTCGTTAACGTGCTAACAAGAAATGATGATAGACAGACAGACCGACGGACAGACGGACAAACAGAATTTTGCATTGTTGAAAATAACAAGTAGAAAAAATGCCTAAAATTAATTTAATGACCTAATCTAACATGGTGCATTGCTCATCTTTGTAAAATGGCCAATGGTTATGTTGTTGTATTCCTCCGGTTGCATAATTTCTTTTGCCCATATACACACCATAGTCACAAGAGCAATATGCAACGAGCTACGACCGGTCCAATGCTACCAGAGGCAATAATCTGGTCACTTATAATGCAATTAACCGCTGGATTACGCGCCATTCACCAGGCAGGACTCTCTTGCAAGTGAGTTCTTTTATTTTGAGAAGTCCAAGAATTTATTTTTTAAATTAAATTTGTTGCGAATGTGTTTAACGTGCAGGACGCTTGATGTTTCGAAGGTGATTGTGACGGGTAAACGCGTACGTTTCAGCTTTTGTGGCACAAGTGATATTTCACAGTTCGATCCGAATGCGGCAAATCCTTTGGCGGTGGTCAGCCTACATCAACAGGTGAGTACTATTAAAAATCAGTTCAATTGAAACTCTTTGTAGATTCTAAAAAAAATAAATATATAACATATTACATGACTATTTAATAGCAACAATTGAGAATTCTTTCTGACAAACTAAAAAATTGCAGGAGGATTTGAATTCGCTTGGACGTTTAGTATTAGCGTTGGCTACCCGAAATTTGCAAGCGGCAGAACGTAACAACTTTCAGCCTAATCTCAACATGATCCAGCAGAGCTATTCATCAGATCTGAGAAATTTTATCATGTATGTTTTCTTCTCCTTCAATAATTTAATAATTTTGAGTTAAGTTTTGTTTTGTGGTCATTTAGATAATTTGTTTATTCTTGTAGAGACGAAATTATTTCTCTAACATTAAAAAACAAATTTCCGATATTCCATAAAAACTCCATTTCTAAGTATCAATGAAAGTCTTAAAAATTTGGCTTAGACAAATTTAAATTGTTTACAATATTTAAAGTCGTTCGCTCTTATAACTTAATAATTAAAATTTTAAGAAAAACAAGTAAATGGGAGATTAATTAGCTAATCGTTTGTGTGTTGTCACGTTTCCTTTGCTTTCTCTTGGAATATCCCAGTTATCTTTTCTCTACGACTCAAAGAAGATCGGTGACAGATTTGATGCCAATGATTGGCGCCCGCTTTTATACACAACTAGACGCGCTGCAGAGTCAGTGTGATATGCAAGAGGAAGAACTGTCTAAAGAAATGGAAAATGGACGTCTCTACCGAATACTGGTGAAATTAAACTGCATTAACGAGAGGCCAGAGTGCGTGCTTATTTTTTTATATTAATATTTGAGATTTACTTAAATGTGACTCGGTTGCAGCTTCAATTTGGATTGTACTTGGTCTGAAACTGGTGATAGATACATGTTGAAATTATTCCGTGATTATTTATTCCATTCCGTCACTGAAGATGGTCGACCGTGGTTGGATCACGCACACATTGTACAATGTTTAAATAAATTGGATGCTGGCTCACTGGACAGAGTAAGTGTGAAAACATTGTAAATTTATGTGAGAGCCGACTAAGTCTGTTTTTCAATATTTTCCAAATCAGAAATCGTTTTTTTAACCTTTCTTACTTCCCATATCCTAAGTAAACGTATTCTTTTACCTTTGAGTTTGGTTATTGTTGCAGAGCTAAACTTAAGTTAGGAAAATATAATAATTACTTTATTTTGCGAAATACCGACTCTAGTTGATCTACTCGTATTAAAATTGTTATTGTTATATTTGATTTAGTCATTTAAATAAATTAATTAAGCTATTAGGTTTAAAGTGGATAATTGTCGTCCAATAAAATATAAAAATGATTTAGATACGCTGAGCACTAAAACTATTATTTGATTAAGAAATATAATTATTAATAATTATATTACATTATTCCATTATGGTTCCTGGCCACTGATTAATAAATTGAATTGATGAAAAGCATTTAATGTTTGTAAACATTTCTTAAAGCTTTTCTATTGAATTTGTTTTGAATTTCTTCTTAGAATTTACTTTTTTCTTTTACTCTGTGATTTATTCGAATAGGTGCAGCTGATGTCACGTGATGAGCAATCGGTTTTGATCGTTACCTATGCCGAACTTAAAAACTGTCTAGAAAATGCATTTTCCGAACTCTTGGCGAATGCGTCCTCATAATTATAACGGACATTTACAACTAGCAGCAGACAACAACAAATACTACAAAAGATGCTGCAAAAACAACAGCAACAACTGGATCCACCTAGACATAAATTATAATTTTTATGAGGGGCTACTGACAGACGGGAATAACGACAAAACTGTGTTTAGGCAACAACAATGAAAGCCAGCCTCATCATAAAAACAACAACTAAAATACTAATTGTTAAGCTAAAAAGATTTCGATGTTGAAACATAAAACAAAAACAAAAAGAAAATTTATTTGAAACATTTTAAAAACTGAAACGAAAAAAAATACCATAAAAAAAGGAAAAAACTTCAGAAAAACGCAATCTCCAAAAAATTGAAAACATGCAAAAAACGTAAAAAAAAAATGTTATTACGACAAAACAAAACTTAAAAGAAGCGAAAGAGAAAATTTATCTATTTTTACAGAACAAGAAAAAAAATATTTATGCAACCAAAAAAAGAAAAACTATTAAACAAAAAGCAGAGCAGCGAAATTAAATTCATAGAAAATTCGAGGAGAACGAGGAGTATGAAAAATAATAAGAGTAACAAATGAAACAAGGAACCACATCAAATGTTGTAAAAAAAAACACACACAAAAAGAAGGAGATACTAGCAAAAAAAAACCTGTAAAAAAACTTTTTTCATTTATTTTCCTGTCTTTTTTGGAGCGATCAAAGGTCGTGCACAGAGCATTTTTTTGTATGATATGAAGAAGCGAGTGGGAAGGAAACAAAAATATTTTTACACTCAATATTTGCTACAAACATTTTCGTCAAATTCAGCGACGCAGAGTAAGAGAACAACAAGAGACTTTTTGTGTTGTCGTACGTACTTACAATTGGTTACAAACTTAAAACGCAACAACAATTAAAAAATTCCAAAAATTTATGTTTTCTTGAAAACGTAAATTTTTTGAATTTGAGTCAAAAGAAATTTAACTTCTAAGCAAAGTTTATTTATTATAGAATCTTTGTAATAGATTATTATTAATAAAGATATTTAACATATTTTATTAATAATAATATTAAAAAAATATATATATAATAATATTAAATGGTATTTTTTTTTAGAAAGTGAATCTTATTAATCTATTGAAAATTGCACTAACACGCGCGCAGATATCGTTTAACACATTAAGGACACCGTCTCTTGTTCTCGTGCTCTTGCGGTCAAAAATTGGCAGCCTGACATTAAAAATTATGAATGCACCACCTTAAGAAACATAACGAAACAACACAACAAAAACAAAGCAAAGCATAACAAAACAAAAACAACAACTTTTTTTATTCATATTTGCGAAGAAGAACTGCTGTGGATAGTAAACAAAAAACAACCTACAAAATTTTAAATGCTCGGAAAAAGAAAGAAAAACTTTTTCCGTATATGAAAATTGTTAAGAAATTATTATTTTTTAAATGTTATTCGTAAAAACCGCCTCTGCGCGACAACCTTGTAATAATTTATTAAGTTACCAACCAATCCGTATCCCAAAACCGAATCCAATCCCCTCTCTATCAAGCAAATTAAGTAATCTTAAATTATTGTACTTGA
The DNA here is from genome assembly GCA_949127995.1 of Suillia variegata. NCBI lineage: Eukaryota > Metazoa > Arthropoda > Insecta > Diptera > Heleomyzidae > Suillia > Suillia variegata. Next base: position 44,432,808 of record OX421845.1, read on the forward strand.
AAGTAAGACTTATATTTAATTATAAAAAAAAACAAACAAAAAATAAATAAAAAACATACAAAACAAACAAAAAAACATACAAACAAACAAACAAAAATGTAAAAAAAAAAACAAATAAAAATTAAAAAATATTTCAAAACCATTTAAGTTTCTTTTCGTTTATCTTAGTAAATGTTTTAACTTTTTGGAGTCAATTTAAATTGATTCGATTTGGAACAAATTGGCCACAAATGCTTTGGGAAATGGTTAATTTTCATAATCACCTAATCTTATGTGTATACATTCGATAATGACAGATTGAAATTTAAAAAGAAGGGAAATTATAGTCGTTCCACCGACTTTTTTCGATATTGAATTAAAAGACGAGGACTGGATTCCAAAACAACCCTGAATACTTAGTTAAAAATTTAAATTTTTATTTGATTTATTAAAAAATGCAATAATAAAAAAATTCTTCAAACCATCTTAACGTGATAAAGCGTGAACTATTTTAATTAAATTGCGATTTCTTTTAGACATTTTGACGAACTCCACTAGCATGATAAGCTTGTAAGTAAACAACTTCATGCATTAGAAAACTTAAACTTTTGTTTATTGATTACATTTTTATTTTGAATCTTCTTAATATATCATATGTAAATGCTACAAATTTGTAATTCTTGATTAGTTGGTAATGTTGTAAAAGTGTAAAATTGATATGTCTACAACATGTTGTTGTACTTCAATGCAAAAGACGTCAACATTTGACAAGGATTTAGTTTTTCGTGAAATGATACAATTTGCTTAACTGACAAAGACAATGTTATGTGTTAATATAAGACACTCTTGGACGGAATTTTGTTTTGCTTAATTTTATCGAAATATGCTAAAAAAAAAGGCACAATAAAAACGTTCTCAAATTGGACGGATTGAATTGGAGTGGTGGTGAATGTTTTTCGATATTTAAAATAATTAGAAATATTTTTAAAAGAAGTGCAGAAAAGTGATGGCTGCTCTAATTTTAGGCGTAGCTGATTTCGTGCTCGTAGGCGTTTTCGCGCCACTCATGATTATCAGGTAAAGCATGATGGCGTAGACCACAGAGGCGTGGTCCGAAGCGCAGCATCACAATGATGACGCCGACAATGAAGAGCGCCAACGCAGCTACAGCTGGATAAAGTATAATGAAAGCCATGTTGTTGTGGTTTTTGCTTTTGTGTTGGAAAAATGATCGTTCGGGTTTTTTAAATTTATAATTTTCTTTAATTAAATATCGCTTTCGCGTTTCTGCAACTCAACGTATTCTTCACGTTGTCGCTGATGATGAATGCCACGACCTTCGGGACGCGGTGGACGTTGATGCTGATGCAGCGGCTGATGTATGGGCACCTCGTCTTGTTGGGCTTCGACGTCTTCGTTATGGAAAATTTGCGGTGTTGGCTGTAAAAAAAACAATGCAAAATAAATTATATAAATTTAAAGCATGACTTGAGGGTTCATTTTTATTTCAGTAAGTAAAAAAAAAACCTTTTCCTAATTTGAAAAATAATATTCTATGTATACATATAAGGTCCGGTTCGTAATTCTATTTGGATTTTTTAATAAAAGTTTTTAATTTTTGTAAAAAAAAAAAGTTTTTTTGTAGTAGAAAATACTATCGAAAGCGGGGCAATGCATAATTTAATGAATAAATCATTGACTCACATGAAAGCGCTCGAAATACGAAGCGTCTTTAAGTTCGGTAAAATCTAATGGAGGCTGCAAATGCGGCGTGGCTGACCAAATAGAGACCAACCAGCGATTGCCTGCAAAAAAAATCAAATAAAATAAAAAAAAACAAATTTTTACAAATTAAAATATAAAAACCTGTATGTCTGTCCTGCCAGTACTGGCGATGCTTTGAGCAGCAGCCTAGCACAACGTTCAAAATAATAATCGCGGTAAAAACGACCGTACAAATCGCGATGGTCACATAAAACGGCGAAAAGTTACCGTAAATGTGTCCAGTGAAGTAGGGATTCTTTTGGTAAGCTTCGCGGTCGGCAATTGTTGACATAGTCTCACAATATTAAGGGGCGCAGCACAAAAAAAGTCGGCGTTCAATTAATGAGAGAAAGCGAAGGAGGTTTCTCGTGTGTAAACTTCAAGCATTAAAAGTAAATTGGGACGCATCGATACAGTCAAATATGGGAACAGAAATGCTTAAGCAATGAAAGGAAAAGCAAGCATAGATGTTATAACAATTAAAAATAAAAACATAAGTCTCTCGAGAAATAATAAAAAAAAAAATATCGTAAAATAAATCTAAGCGCCCGTTTAAGAATACGAAAACGTTTTAAATCGTCGTTGTCAAACAAAAATGCACTAACTCGATTTGGAAAATTTTCGCGTTTTTCTAGTTAAAAAATTTTGGCATGTTCAACATTTCATCTTCTTTTTTCAAAATTGAAAATGCTCTTCTATAGAAAATTGTTTACAAGTCAGGAATTAAGGAATTTATTTACAAGTCATGAAAAGTTTAGTTGAAAATTCAAACACTTCTATTCGAGTTCGACTAGTTAAGTGCGACACTATAGTTATACGTCTTGGGCGTGGTATTAAAATTTCTAAGCTAGACTTGTTTTCCCTTGCGCATTTTTGCTTACCATTTGCCGTAAATTTTTATAGTTATTTCAAGACTTTCGTGCTCCGAATAATTTGTACGTTTTTAATTCGTTTGTTTTACATTAAATTGTCAGGATTTTCTTCAAGAAAAACAACGCCCAAAAATGGAATTAAAGTTGTGGTTCAAAACACGACGACAACGACAGCAAAGCGCAAAACACAATTGGAAAAATTAAGCGAATGAATGTATACGATATGCGACGAAAGAAAGAAAAAGAAGCAGACAGATTGGCCCAAAATGAGAGTTTAACAATGAATTGAGCTCAGCATTGTCGACTATGCGCTCAGTTTATACCCGTTTGCCTTTATTTTAGTTTTAGCCAAGTAACTTTGCTTAGAAATAAAACACAATGTTAAAAAAGGTCCGAAAAATTTAGATTTACCAAATTAAATTTAAGATATACAGCATTTTTCGTCCATTACATTTCCCTCCGGATTTTTTTTGAAAATAGCACCCTCTGTTTAAAAGTATAAAAAGTTAAGTTCTATTATATTTGATTGACTATTGTATGGCACCACCGACAAAAAACAGCTGATGTAAACAAAAATGGTGAACTAATTAAAAAAAACCGACAAAAACAAAATAAAAAAAGGATGTTCTGCCGGTTTGAATGGAAGCGCTACATAGTCGTGCTTGCCACTTTAACGCTACTCACTGTATCTGCAGCCGCCTCGTCTTTCATCGTTCTTGAAGAATGTCCCGGCAGCGAGGTTCCGCTCATACGTCATCGCGCACAAAATCTGGAACTGTCGCTAGTTTTCTATTACACTTCATGGAGCGAGCAGAGTATCCGCGCCCGTGATATATTCGCTGAAGTGGCTCACTACTACTACGACCAAGTGCATTTTGCTGCGGTCGACTGTTGGCATCTGGCATGCAACTGTAGTCGCACGCAGACGACTGCGTGGGCGGGTACGCCGCGCCATTGGCCTACGCTTATGGTCCACTATGGACGCCAGATTACGTTACAGTATCATGGCGCATGGGAATTTTCAGCGTTAACGCGTTTTTTGGAAGCACTCTTTCGCCCACTGGAGCGCATACACAACAAAGCAGAACTGCGTGCACTATCAATGCGCAGCGATGCCGTGGTCCTGGGCTTGTTTGCGCACCCCACCTGCCGAGAGTATGAAAAATTTGCTACCGCTGCTGTAAAATGGTTAGAAAACGATCCAGAGCAGAGTTTTCAGTTTTCGGTAGCTTTTGGCTCAAGTGCGCCAAGTATACTGCTCAATGGAAGGAAGTCTGATATGCCGCTGATTGTGGTTATCAGTAATCGTGGCGTGGAGGCTTACAACAACAGTGCCAGCGGTATAAGCAAGTGGAATACAAGCCAAATAGTTTGGTGGGTGCAGGCGGAGCTAAAACGCGTTTTTAGTCAGGTGCATGGATATACCACACCCACCTCTTTGGTGACACAAGCCAAACATGGGCCTGTGTTGGCTGTATTTGTCAATGATTGGATGAATCAAAATAATGATTTTTACTCGGCTCTGGGAAATGTTTTAGATCCTATCGGTAAGTAAATTTAAATGATGTTATAAATTAAAGCAGCCACAAGATATTACGATTTTAGAAAATCATAAACCTACCAAACTATAATATTCCTAACATTAATTTAAGTTATTTTTTAGGGTGAAAAAATTGTCTTATTATAATTACTTAAATTCCTCTCTTCGATTTGAATTGCAGTCGTTGATCCCATCCGAAATCAATTTGCGTTTTGCGAGCATTACTGGAAAACCGAAGAGGCGAAATATACAGAATTTCAAATGCAACAAAAATACCAACAGCAGCAACAGCTGCAACAGGAAGTATTATCGAAAACTCTGTGCTATCGCAAGGAATATTTAAGCGGACACAACATGCAACACTATTTTGCCATCAACACGTACTTACGTAATCTACTCATCAGCTATCGTTCGAGCGGATTTTTCGATGAGCTGGATGATCAAAATTCAGCCGACAAATTGTTGGAACTCTATCAGCACAATCGATGCCTGCGACATCCGAATTACAGACCACCGGAGTTGCGTTTAGCAATTGCAAAATATTTAAAGAAAGTCACAGATCGACTTTGGCTGCATTGCCTTGGAACGCAACGAAATCGTACGCTGGCTATTGCCGTTTTAAATACGGAAGAACATGAGGATTTTCTTGCGGCGCAAGGTATTTCGCAAACGCATTTGAGCGCTGCGGTCGCATTCATTGTAGACGCACGACAGGAGCAGGTTTTTATAATGCAAGAAAAGTTCTCGCATGACAGTTTGCTCGAATTTGCGCGGATGTATTACGAAGGTTTTCTACAAACAGCGGCACACAAAGTTTCGAGTCAATTTCGTCAACAACCAAAAATTCCCTCTGCCGTGAATGCTGTCTATTTGCAAGATCTCAATCGACAAATGCTGACGCATATCATACAGCAGCAGAATGCCACAACTGTGCTGTTGCTTTACTCGCCGCAGTGTGCCTTATCTGCGCTCATGTCGCAGACTCTGTTGCAATTGTCGGCGCTATTAAGCGCCGCTCGCGACGAAATAAAATTCGTGCGATTGAATACGCAAAAAAATGATTTGCCATGGGAGCTGACGGTGCCAAGTACTCCTACACTATTTGTATTTCCGCGCGATCGATTCGCTGAATCGCGAATTTTTCCTGCGCATTTAAAAGCAGATGTGCGAAATGTCTTTGGTTTTATTTTAGCGCAATTAGCGCCCGTCGAACAGGTCAAGTTGGCTTTGAGCAGTTGCCGGCGTTCGCTGTCTCCGCAACGTTTGCAAAAGTGTTTTCAATTCGCCAAGCAACTCGTTATGCAGCACATTGGACATCATTTAAAAATTTGGCAAATTTTTGAGCAGGAGCGCCGTTTTGTGTTAGATCGTTTGAAACAATTTAAAGACATACAGCGCAGCCTTCAACTATGATCTTTAAAAATAATCAAATGAGTTATCAATGTACGTTAAGCACGATTCGAATTCCATATTAAAAGAAAAATTTACTTAATCTATTAAAGAAATTGTTTGACTTACCGATTCTTAATTTTCATAACATATTTTAACCCTGTGTTGCCATTTCTGTAAACCAAATACGCTTGTTGTATATTTATCGAGTTGCCTTCAGGTATAGACAAATTATAGATTGGGTTCAGTTCAACACTGGAATGACTACTTTCATAAATAGTAAATATCTTAATAAATTAAAAAAGTAATTTTTTTACCTGTAAGTTTTTAATAAAATGTTTATTTGAGCTTTAGGTCATTTTAACAAATGGTATTGCAAGATCTTGTTTTTGGCCAAACCGTTGATTCAGATTCTAAAAACAGAATGTACTGCTTGTTCCAACTAGGCATTTTTGTTGCTATTTTCATACAGCGATTCTTTTTTGTCTGCCGTGCTCCGCGATATTTAGTTTACACTCTAAATGAAATTTTCACTTAAGAACGATTAAAAACTTGCATGAGGAGGGTAGCGCATTTTTGCATTGTTGTTGGTTAAAATTAACAAAAGAAATAATTTTTGTTAAATGACCTAAAGCTCAAATAAATATTTTATTATCTTAATAAATATTAAATCTAAAATGTTACTAAAGTAGTAACATTAATTAAATAATTTACTAATTAAATGACAACTAAAGTAGTTTATTTGTTAATTAAACTAATTTGAACATCTAGGTGCTATGTTGGCTTGCCTCGACCTTTGGCTGTTATCGTCATTATCATTTTTATCATTCTAATTATTTGCCTGTGGTAAGACTGACAAATTCCTTTTGAATTTCGTTGATTTTCTGTTCAATGTCTTCCAAATTTGAGTGCGTCCTTTGCGTTGCACCTATTCCAAAACCAATCGTTTCAGTATTACCTTCAATACCACCAACTGCGTCTAAATTAGCATGTAACAGTGAACGTTCGCGCCGCAATCGCTGCAAGTCATCGCGAAATTTTCGCGCCATTGGTTTCGATTGCCCAGTCATATCTTTGAAATATTTTTGCGTGAGCAACTCTACGTCGCGATTCCGAATTTCATCCTCAGCCAATACCAAATTGGTGTCATCGCGCAGGCGCTGTAGTTTTCAATATAAGAAATTAAATTAAACATAAAAAAGAAGTAATTTATCATACATCACGTTCGATACTGTGCATCAGAGTATCGAGCTCTGTTTCCTTTTCACAGGCTTCCTTGCGACGTTCGGACGCCTGCAAAGTGCTCAGCACTTGTCCTTTGCGATTGCGTATTTCCTTTTGGTAAAGCAGCAACATTTTTCGTTGGCATGCGAGACGCGCTTCCTCTCGTTTCAATGTTTCTTGATAGTGTTTCTCCATTTCTAGATTTCAGTAAGATTCCAAAAAGAGAAGAACTCGAAAATAGTTTACAAGCCAAGACAATAACTCGAGAGTATAAAATTTGTTAAATTTCGTTTAGTTAAGTAAATAAACATTAAAATTATTTTTTCTATAACTTAAAACTAATTAGTCATTATTTAAAAAAAATATTTTAATGTTTTAATTATCACGAATTTAATGTATTTTATTATTAATTTACTTCAAAGTTCACATAAATACTTACTTTTAATGCGCTTAGCATGTTCTTCTGCCCTAAGACCCTGTTCTAGTCGTTCCACCATCTTCAGCTCCTCTAATTCCAACTCACGTATACGCGCATCGATAGCGCGCTGCTCCTTCTGAAGAGTACTTTCAGCGACTTCATGCTGAGCCAGCCACTCTTGTGGATAGCGCAAGAACTTGGGATAAACTTGCTTTGGAATAGCCTGATATTCGCTCATATAGCGCTGCGGATTTAAAGTTGCTGGACATTTTTCCATTAAGCGATAAGAGCGCGAGATGAGCTTGCAGACATCGATTGCACTTTGTTCGCGAAAGAAATGCGACACTGTGGCGGCATCCGGCAGCCGCATAATCACCTCGCGCTGCAGCGTGTTATAAGCAACAACACAAAAGACTAGAAAATGCGGCGGCTGCGAGACTACATTATCCCAGAGACTGAGCCACTGTGGCTCGTCGAGCACCTCCGAAAAAGCTGTCGACAGTAGCGGCCATGCAAATTGAAGCGGATCGACTTTAAGCGTCGCATAAAACTTGCACAGAGCCGGATCGCAATGCAGTAGCAAATTCGCGCACATTCCAAGGTAATTTGCAGGCGGCAGTGGATGGAACTCGAACCAGAGCTGAAAGTGATTATTGAGCAACGTAGTACACACTTCAAAACAGACTAGCGCATTACGCGGAAAGAGTTTAACAAATGGAAAAATCAAATACGGCAAAAAGTCGCAGTGACCAAAGAGTTTGCACCAATGCGCCAGACACGACCACAGCTTGACAAGCGCAAGCTTTAACGACTCCTGACGCAGGCGCATATGTGCAGCGCGTTTCTTAACCGGCGTTGGCGTCTCCAGCCGCAAAAGCTGCTGGAATTCACGGCGATTTGTGGGCAGCCGCAACAACGAACACCAAATCAATTGCCGATATTTCGCTGGATAACAGCCGTATTCGCGTAAAATGCTGAGTAAACGATCGCGCTTCAGCAGTTTTGCGATACACGCCGAGCTCAAACAGTCATCTACAGGCAGAGGAGCTTCTGCCTTGCCAACTTTACCAATGCCACAACCTAAGGTTATTGGTTTTTGTTGCTTGCATGCGACTTTAAGCATTTCCATGCATTGTTCCTGCGATTTTAGCGTGTTGAAAAGCCGACAAGTCGCATAAATATCTGCTTCCCCGCTCTCCGCAAATACTGCGAGCAGTTTGCCATCAACAGAAAGGCTCATGCCTACGGCAACGCTGGTACTGGGAGTCACAATCATTTTGAACTCGGTGCGCTGGCAGTCGAGCAGCACCACCTGTCAAGTAATAAAATTTTTTTTTTTATTTTAAAATAACCAAAAATTGCCGTAAAAATATTTTATAATGTAATATTTCAATTTAACTTAAATTTTCGATAATATGATAATAAGTATTTTTAATTACCTGACCATTATTAGAGGTTAGACACAGCAGCAACGTCTCCTTTGGCTGTGGTATAAATGCACACACTTTAACAATAAAGTCCCGCAGCCGATAAATATGCTGCAGCTCAAATGTGTACGGGCTAAGTAGCAGCAGTGTGCTATCTAGCGTCGACAAACACAACGAACTGTTGTCAGGCGCACAGCAATAGGCCACAATGCGTCCATTAGAGTAATCCTGGTCCTGGCAGCTAAGCACAAAATCGCGACATTCAGCTTTTTCGTCGGCGTCATTGGCTGCTGACGGCAGCGTAAGTGAAAATTCTGGAACCCTTTCGGGATCCGATGCTGTCAGCTGTAATCGACGATCGCGGGCTTTAATCGGATGGGCCACTCGCAATGTATTCAGCGTCAACGCTGACCAAACGTGCACGGCGTCGTTGGTGAAACAGGTAAAAATATGCTCAGACAGTGGGAAAAAACATGCAAACTTTAAGGAAATGCGTACTGCATCGAAGTCCAGCCGGTGTGTTGCCGTGAAATTTTCCAAATTTATGAGAACCGCTTCGTGACCTGTACGCAGAAGAAGCATACGCGATGCGGTCGGAGTGGTGGCTTGGCCTGGAAACGAAATTTCAGAGACAGCGTCGCTGGAGACTGATGTGGCACGTAGAATTAATCCTTTTTCTGTAATATGCGATATGTGGGTTGCGTTTAAATTTTAAAATGGAATATTTGCTAGTGAAATTCAAGAATAGAACATATGCCAATGTCGCTGTTTTGCTCTAGCAGTATAGTATGTAGAATGTAATCTAATGAAATCTATGAGAAACTAATTTGAATTCTATATGCTTTATCCGTTACTATAATCTAGCCTAGATAAAATCAAAGAAATTTATTCAACTTAACTTTAAATTGTTTTTCTTCATTTAATTGAAAAAGGTTATTCAAATTAATTCAGCGGAATATTTAAATCAAGAAATGTGTGAAGACTCCACCCACATACATATATGGAAATAAAGAACACAGCCTAAAATCAAGGTTTTTTGACACCTAAAAGGATGCAATAATATTTTGGAATCTTTTTTTCATAATCCTTTTTGAAACTTTAATCATAAATTTATTTAAATTTGAAAATTTGGCCACTTACCAACATCTAACTGTAGTAAATGCCCTAATTTAGTGCCCACAAAATATTCGCCGGCGCGCTGGAGTGATCCTTTCATAGCGCTGGCCTTCAGCACGACCAGCTGCTTGAGACGCCAGTGCCGCTTAGCCGCTAAATCAAAAACAAAGACGCTGCCTCTAAAAGATTCAAATTATTCATGCAATTAATGTCTGTTAACTTGATAAATATAATTAACGTATTTTCGCTTATTCTTAGTACCAACCTTTTGTCGATGGCTACAAACTGGGTTCCACGTTCGCTGAAGCATCCAACACCTAAACGAATGCGAAGAAATTTGTCCTGCTCTCGCACCGTGTGGTGTACCGTGAGTATATTGCTTAGCATTTAATAGACATAGAGAAATTATGTTTGATTTGATTAGAGATTTTGGGCTTAGGCTTACCCATTGTCGTTTTGCTTTAATTTGAATGCGAATTTTCGCGGTTTCGCACTTGCTCCAATGGCAAATGCTTCCTCTTCGAATGCTTCTTCTTCGCCTTCAGCTTCATCATCAAGAAGTTCTTCCTCCAGCTGACTCTCTGCTGTAGTTTCTTTTGTTTTTTTTAATTCTTCGACCTTTGCGTAGTCGTTTGCTTGCTTTTCAATTCGATTTTGTTTTTGTTTCGTTGATTTGTTTTGCGCAAGTTTAATTTTTTCCAATTTCTCCGCCTCGGTTTCCATTTTGAATTGGAATCAGTTCTACCTCTACACATTCACAATAGAGGTTGTTGTTATTGTTTATTTTAGCTGTTGGCATAGTTACCAACATTCGATGTGGCGCTTTAGTCAAATAAGATATAAATTGTTAATATCTTAGAACATGCAATAACAGCACAATTTCCACAATACTGGGATTCCGGACTCAGAAATGCAGAACTGTCAGGATGGATTGTTCCCTTAAACTGTACTTATCAAATCGAAATCAAAACAGTGTTTGCTAAAGTTGTTACGTATTTTAATATACGATTTTAATATAACTGGTCTGTTTCTATTTCCTTTGTGCAAGTCAAGTCAAGTCAAGCGAAGCGAAGTGAAGTGATATAAACTTACCTTTATGCATTTATATATGGATAAATAAAACAAATAACGACTTTCGTAAATGAGACAATTTAAAAAATTAATTTTATTCATTGTTCTCCAGCGATGCTTTCTACAAATTTACCTAATTAATTATTTTAACTCAATACGTAAGTATGTATGTATCAATGTATCATAATTTACAATCTCATAAAAATATCAAAACAAAGACGCAATATATAAACACAAATTTGCGCCCAAGGGAAATTTTATTTATCCCACTAAGGAATTAGGATAAATTATTTTGAAAATAGTTGACACTTCGCTTGGTTGGTTTTTCGCTACTGGAATTAGGCACAAATAATGCGTTTATATGCGCCAAGTTTTCGTTCTCGTTTTGTTCCCCTAAACTTTAAACGCAATCCATATAATCACATAACGTTTAACTAAAACTAAAACTAAACATACTCGTACTATATACATACATAAGCACTCGCATATATTTAAACTTAAAAGTACAAACATTTTACACTCTCTTTTCTGGTTTGTTTTAGTTTTTAACTGACAACTCTTGAAATATTTGATTTTTTCATTTTTTTGTATTTTGTTTTTTGTTTTGAATCTAAATGCTTAGGGCAGGTGTATCTAAAATTTAAATAGTTATGCTTTTAAGATTATCTTTGTTCTCTAAACTACTGGAAAGAATTGAAAGAGCGCGCGAATTAAGCGTGTTTTCTTCAATTAGCTAAGTTTTTGCGTTTTCGAATTTTGTATCATTTTCATCTTTTGTTTGGCAAATTTGTTTTTTTTGTTAATTTTTTCTTCGATTCTGAAAAATTTCAGTTAGTTAAAAACCGCTCAATTCTCGCTTTTATAAAAAGTTAAATGCTCTTAAATACGGTTTTCGAAAAATATTGTGATCTATTTTTCTTGGCTAGGTTAAAAGTTGTTAATTTGTTCTTACGTTTGTTAAGAGATTTGAACGTGTTGTTACAGTTAATTTTAATTTTTTAGTGGTTAATTTTGAATTTGTTAAACAATTTTTTGCCTTTTATATATCTTTAAATGTTTTCACAAGTAATATATGTAAGTATGTTATGTTGTTGTTTTTTTTTTGTAGAAAGATAGTCAATCGAAGTCTAATTAATGAAATTTAAGCATTATACGTTGTTTTGTTAATATCGGCATTCAATTTAAAATTCGTTACTAATAAAGTTTAGAATAGTTAATCGGTTTATTTGTTTGTTTGTTTTTGAATATTTATAAAATGACTTGCGGCACATATATATATATATATATATATATATATATATATATATATATATATATATATATATATATATATATATATATATATATATATATATATATATATATATATATATATATATATATATATATATATAAATTTAGGTCCATGTCCACACTGCAAAATCTGTAAGTGAAACTTTTGTAGGGCACAAGAATTTATTTCTGCTGACAAAGAATTAAAAAAAAAGAACAAACGGGAGTAAATGTATCACAACGACTTCTGGAATAAATTTGAAATAGATTTATGTTTGTAAGCGTGGAAAACGCTTCTTAAAATGTTTACAACCAATTTATTACCAAACGCATTTGTAATATGTTTTCGCAATTGTTTGCTGGGAATGTTTGACCTTTATTCATAAACGATTTTGTATTCAAAATATAAGTACAGTTTCTCAGAAAATGTTCAGATATGCGAAAGGAGAATTGCCTTCTTTTTCTCTTTTTCTCTTTTACTCATTGCTACAGTTTCAACTAAAGTTTTTTTTTATAAATTCTGTTCATAATATTGTGCCTATGCGTAAAAAACAAAAACAAAACGAAACAAAACATAGTTCCGATATATTTTCTTGGCTATTCTATAATTCTTGTTTTGTTTTACTATAGCATATGTACTATTATAATATTTGTTTTCAATATCAATTACAACAGTAGAGCTTTTCATTTTTTGGCAATATTTTAGTAACCGCTTTTTTAATATTTTTGTTCACCACTTAATTAAATGTATTACCTTAACTTAAATTATCTACAAAATTAACTTAACTTTAAATTAATTTACTAGTCAACAATTACGGATGTCTTTTGTAATTAAACTAATATTAATTGTTATGTCTACGTCAGCGGAAAATAAGTTTTTCGTTTGAATATGGAAAAGAAAGCCTAACTATGTATGTATGTACTTAAATAAGTAAACACGATTTGTATTCAAATGTACTACAGCATTAAATTGCATTTAAAATATTTGTTGTTTAGCAAACTTTAAACTAATTTAAATATACAATATATTGTATAAAAAAATTCGATAGTAAAAATCGTGCTTAAAATTAAAAGAAAAGCGAAACAAACTTTTTCTAAACGAGTTCGTTCTTTAATCTTGAACTTTATCAATGGACATGAGAATGGACATTCATTAAAACAAGAGTCGGTCCAGTTTAGTAAAAAACGAAAATTTTTAAAAACTGATCAATTAGGAATCAAACGAAAGAAATTAAATTTATTTTAAGAAATCACATACTCATATAAAAAAGTAAACTTTTAACGTCAATTGATTGATTTCAAATAATCAACAACCAACAGTGATCAAGAAATGGAATCATGGACAAAATGCAGTTATTTTATGTTTTGTTTAACATTTTAGAGAATTGTTTGTATTTTTGTCAATTAGAGTATCATGATCATCATTATGATATTTCTGAATTGCACTCACAACCCATTAAATTGTTAAACAACTACCCGATAACATCCTGCTCGTGAACATATTAAAAATGAATATTCATGAATTCGATGATTTTTTCGTGTGGTAGATTCATGATCAAACTGTAATTTTTATTCCAGGCCCATTTACTGATCGACTAAGTTAGTTCTGCTTTAACTCCAATTTCCAATGAATCGTTTAACACTCTTTTAAAAAGCGTTAGGTAGAAATTTTTACAAAATGTTTGCATAATTTGTTTGCTCGGTATTTAATTGATTAGAACAAAAATAGTTCTTAAGCGTTTAAATGGAAACCGAGCAATATAAAATAAAATAAAAAAATAATAAAATCATTTCAAAAGAAGATAAACTCATTTTCCACTAGTTCAAGTAAGCTCATGTTATGTGTTTTTGTTTTTAATTTCTCAAATTTCGCAATAACCAACATCTTCAATTTCAAATTAGCTATTTCAATGAAGTTTTGCATGCGCAAAACAGCCGTTACTAACAAATGTTTGGGTTACATTTCAATGAAATATATAATATATGTATGTATGTATCATATATGTAAAAATATGCAACTCTTGAGGAATTTCCAATTTGTCATTATAATTTCGAATTTTTGTAGTATGTAATTTAAATTGAATTGCATTTGGAATTCCACTACTCGTTTACACAACCAATTTTACATAAATTTAAACGAGTGAGTAATACTACTCGTTTTTATATATGTTCATGTATGTATGTATGTATGTATGTATGTATGTATGTATGTATGTATGTATGTATGTATGTATGTATGTATGTATGTATGTATGTATGTATGTATGTATGTATGTATGTATGTATGTATGTATGTATGTATGTATGTATGTATGTATGTATGTATGTATGTATGTATGTATGTGTTTATGTATTTAAAAAGCCAATTGTAGTCGAATTCAACAAATTTGAAATAAAGGTGTTTTTCTTTGTTTTTGGTTTTTGGATTTGGAATTTGACTGTCGCTTTTCGAATATTGTACAACAAAAGACAGTTTGAGAGAATTTGTTCTTTTAACTGTTTGTTCAACCAACCAACAAATGAACTGTGAAAATCTAACGACTCTAGTCATCTGGGTCCAACCCGATTAGCTCTGCTTGCAAACGGCCCTTAGTCTTACAACATATTGTTAAGCAAAATACTCTGAGCGCGATACGGAATTGCGGTGACATACCAGTCATTATGATGATCTTCCAAAATGAGTTCAATACACCAATCCACACCACGGCGAAATTAATGAGAGTACTTTGAATAACATCCCCGGTAGCCAGCTCGTACAGACGCACAGTCATCCATGGCAACCATGACATCCAGAATGCAAACACTAATGCGAATGACATCATATGACTAGGATTCGATAAATTTTCAGCCAATGCGGTTGCATATTCTTTATCATGAATCGGTTCGCCCGATTTCAGTTTGCGCATCATTACGAAAATGTAACCGTAATTATGAACTATTGATATAACGCTAGGACCTAAAACTAAAATTGCTAATGTAGTACTATACGCCGCCATGTTGCCCCAGTCGAGCATGCACACGTGCGTCACATTGTTCTGGATCGGCTTCGTGTAGCCAAGAATCGGTGGACAACAGAGCAGCGCCGCCGAAATCCATGTGAAGGCCATCCAGCATTGACATCTAAGAGATTTGGATTTGGATGTACAGAGAGAATTAGCCCCACAAAATATGTATTTAATATTTAAAATAAAATTAAAGTAATATGAAATAAGAAAAATAATAACTGGGAGAGGGAAAATAAAAAAACACAAATGCTTTCATGTACTCACCTCGTTTTCGTCTGCACCGTCTCGTACCGCAGCGGTTTCCTTACGGCTAAATAACGATCGACCGAGATCCACATGAACGTGTATACTGACACCGCCCACAATGTCACCTCAAGATAACCAGTGAAACGGCACACTATATCGCCGTACATCCATTCTCCGGTTAGTGCTGGATAGACCGAAAAGGGAACTACCAATAGGCCGCATAGTAAATCCGCTACGGCCAGTGAAAGTAGATAATAGTTGATGACCTCTGTGGGACCTAAAGTACATACAAAATGGGAAAGTGGCTTTAATTAATACTAAGTGCTAACAGTAGAGTTATTAAAAAATAGCTCAAATTAATCTTATGATATGTGTTTGCTTTTGGTTTAAAGTCAATGTAAATGTAAATGATATGGGAATTGTACTGCAGTCCCAAGTGTAGAGTGATATTTTTGCTTGCTGGATTGATTTATTTATTTGGTCAATATACAATTTTAACCTTCTATATACTATACTGGACATGTCACCAGATGGATTTTGTTCTCATTGAATATCACACTATTGTATTGGAGATCTCCGCGGTTGTCCAAAAAGTTCCATGCCCAGTGACGTTTTTACCAACCCAACAAGCAAAAGCTTTTTGACAACAAAATGGCTAGGACAAAAGAAATAGCTTCAAATTATTAAATCAAATTTCGCAAAAATCGTAGGCAAATGTTGTTGTTTTTTTTTTGTTTAATACACATTTATTTATTCATTATTTGAATCGAAATATAAAACTATTCTACAACATAAAAGGCATGTGTGTCGGTGTATGTAGTATTCGTATAGATTTCAGTTGTACTTTAAGCATGCTCTATTTTCGCTTTTATTACCTCACTTTATTTTCCACTTCACACTTTGTATTCCACATTTATAAAAAAAAAATACGGTACACAGTGGATATGTAGCTCAGAAAAAGTGCAAGCTGAACGAACTGACATTTTGGAGCGTTAGGGAGTATCTTCAAGTTTTGTGGATTGTTTTTTGTTAAGATTAATATTCGGCAAACCGGTCTCTTCAGTCCCGTAATTGCCCAAAATATATCAGTTCAAGCACTAATCATAATAGGATACACATTTCTGACCAACACATCCAAATCGTGCCAAAATACCAATATGTATAAATAATTCAGAGGATATTGAAATGCGAATGACTTACCCTTGAAGTTGGCATATGTCGCTATTATCAGAAGATTTGAGAGCACTATGGCCACACCGAGTATGGAGATGAGAACAGCTTTAGTAAGTGCCTCCACTTTGGAATTATCCTGCAGGTAGCTCATTTCCTGCATTTTTGTAAGACCTGGAGTGTGATTAGTATTTAAGAGAAGGTTTTAATAATCAAGATCAAGAACGTTAGTTTATCGCAAAGAAGTTAGTAAGTGTTGCTGTACTACCTCGCCTGGTCCAATCGATAGACTTATATACTTATATTTAAAATTAGAAATGTCACAGCAATTATTAATATGTTTCACAATCAAGTCAATCAGTTTAAATTAGTCGATTTCAAATTTGACCTGTTACGCCTTAAAATTATATGTAAAAAATAAAATGACAAAACAATTTGGAAAATGTTATCGGTATCGCATCGTACAAAGTGGTGACTACATACGTAAGTTATGTAACGGGCGGTATCAAGCGAAGGAAGAACATTAATTTCAGCGCAACATTCCGCGCAAAATTGCAGTACATACATACATTCATATATCCGTACATACATATGCACTTATATGTTTGTATGCATGTGCTTCCGCTGGATCTACCTAACGAACACGGCTACCGCTCACCTTACTTCCGGTCATGACGCTTTTCCAATTTATGGTTTAAATGCAGCAGGGCCGCCTCGGCCTCCTTCTCCTCCGTTCTCAAAGTGTCCTTAAGGCGCAGTTTTTCTTGTTGTTGTTACAGTTTGTTGTTCATGTAACACGCGAAGGCCGATCCAACGTACTTTTTTGGAACTTAAAAAAATATTACAATTATTTTTATTTTTTTTTTGGATGCCAGCCAAGTTAGAATTTCGCGTAGGTCGCAGAAGCTGTTAGTTTTATTTCTAAAAAATTTGGTTGTTGCTGTAATTTCGTGTAACGTTTCGCGCTTAGGTTAAGGTTAAGGTTAAGGATACAATTGTTTGCCTTTGCCTTTACTTGTTATTGTTATTGTTGTTGTAATTGTTGTGTTTCGCTGTCAGCGTGTCGTGCGCAATGATTTTTTTCTGAAGCTCGTTTTGGATGATTTTAATTTGTTTAATCAATTTAGATAAAATTTACTTTTTGAATAATTCGTTTTGTAAAAATTTTACATCTAACTTTTTTTTTGTTTAAATGTAGTATTAAAATATTAATTGCTGATTACTTTTCTTTTCTTTTTGTTTTGTTTTGTTTTTTAATTTTTGGTATTCACAACACGTTTGAAGAAAAATGTTTAGCACTAATTAATTACTTTAATGAATTTATTATAATATTTTGAGATTTGAAAACTTTTAAACTTTCTAAAGAAAATGTCTACTTAAATGTGTATTTAACAAAAACTATAGTAATTTGCAGATTGATATTAGCAGTTTGCTGTAGTTTAGCACAGTTTTTCAATGTTCAGATTTTTGCGTTTAAATTACTTTTTGTTTAATGGAAGAAGAAGATTTGCAAAATTAATGTCTTTTTTTTCTGTTAAGTTTTACTATAATTACAGCACAGCGTTGTTGTTGGTTTGTAAATATTAATTATTGCATTTGCATATTATACGACTTGTGATTATTATTATTTTTTATTTCTTTATATACATATTTATTTATTTATTTATTTATTTATTTATTTATATTTTTTATATACATATATAATTCAATTCTTTACTCAATGTAAGCGAAAAACTGCTTAAGGCCGCAATTTTAACTTTGAGCTTGTGGTTTGCAGATATAAAGCGCCTTGAAATATGCAGCCTATAATTTTTATAATTTCTACTTTGGGTGTGTTGCCGTCGTTATTCGCAGCACCGTTTATGTTGTTGTAGTTGACGTTTTTCCGAGCTTGCTAAAAGCATCTGCAAAATAATAAAAAGCTAATTTTAAAAAATCAATACGAATTAGCAACCACAAAAAGGAAACCGAAATATTTTTCTTTTTTTTTATTGTAAATATTTAAAGTTCAAAGATATTCTCGAAATCATTCAATGATACAAATAAAAACCGAAAAATCAATTTAGATTCGTTTGGACAGTTTAATTGCAGAATAAAATTGATCATAAGTTAACAAATTTAGCCTTTCCCTGGCTCCTTGCAAGGCTCGTCATCAGCGCCTGTTACCATGTTAAAACGAAATTTTTAATTAAGGTCATGTGCTATTCATGCATATATACGAGTATGTATATATAAAGATAATGTGTAGGTGAATGTGTGTGTGTGTGTGTGTGTGTGAACATCAAATTTAATTATTTCATAGAATCTTAATGAACACGATTGGCGCGGCAAGTGGCCCGTTGTGCTGTGCGCTCAGTTCAGTTCAGTTCATCACAGCTCAGGTGGGCGCTTCAAAACTGATTTCATCGCAAAAGACACAAGCGCACAAACACATAAGCACATCTAATTACACTGCACAACTAGCTTTATCACAAAATTCTGTTTGAACATAGCCTAAAAAAAATTTCGTTAACTAATCAAAATATGTAAAAATTTGGTTTGGTTCGCAAACATATAATTATAAAAATAGACACAACTGTGTGATATCAAGCGAGTATGGATCTTCTTATTGAAAAGAGATTTGCATCCAAAAAGCGTTTTCATTTTTATTTTATAGTCACTTTGAAAATCTTTTAAATTCTTCCGAACTAACCATAAACTTAATTGCATCGTAACTTTCTACTTATACGTTTTTACGGTTGGTTAGAGGTTTTGTTGTTGTTGTTGTTGGTTTTTGTTTTATAACTAACAATGGCAATAATCTAAAAACTCGGCCGAATGCAGGCTGCCATTAACAATGAACATGAAAAAAATAAAAATAAATTTAGCGGATAATGCCTTGAAAGCGGCAAGCGTTAAGTACATCCGTTATGGCGTGTACCTGCCGTGGCTAATGGGCGGGCAGGGCGTATCGTTTAAATCCGGCCATCAAACAATTAAAGACCGCAGAAAAAAAATTAAAAAACGAAAAAAAAGCAGTAGCAAAATTACGAGTACATTTACCAACATTTTGCATATATAGCAATTTTTGTGTCTATAAATAGAACTGCAGGTGGGCGTTGTCGTTCTGGTCTGGTCTGGTCGTTACCAGATTAAACTACCCTATTTAGTTTGGTGTGCAAAAAATAACAATAAACATAAAAGAAAAGAAAAGTGAAAAAATAATGAATTTGAAATACACAACGTAATGGCGGGTAATCATTACAGGCGTGTAATTAAAATGCCATCAGCTCGTTAGAGCTGCAACAAATTCGAAGTTGTCGCTTGAAAAATCATTCTTTTGACATGTTGGTAAAAGGAAAACGAAAACAAAAAACCAACTAAAACTAAACTAATGATGTGTTTGTGCTCGTATGTATACAGTTGAATGTTGTTGCTTTTATTTTAATAAAGGTTAGTGAACTGGTACTTTTGCCCGATACCTCAACGTTGTCAGATTTGAAGCATTTCACTCCTTCTTTAAAGCACCTTTTTTTAACCAATATAATTTCATCCTGAGCCTGGTCCATAATTGTTTCCTTTAAATCGCTAGGAGATTTCAATTCATTTAAAAAGAGTTTTTAAAAACAAATAAAATATTTAATTTATATTTGACATTGTTAGTTGTACACTGAAGCTGCATAATCTTCTGTTAGCAACACACAAACGGTTTAAAGCGAACATTATTATTAGTTCATTATTTAATTTATGCAGTTATTCTATAATTTTTTCAATATTTTTTTATCAACCTTTCAACCTTTCAATCCTTCATTTTTTTATTCTTTCATTATTTTATTCTTACATTGTTTAATTCATTTATTTATTCATTCATTCAATTATTCATTACTCATTTATTTCTCCATTTATATATTTCCAAATCTGACTAAACCATAGTTGCCTCGGACAGTTGTTAACAATATTGAGCCAGGGCCAACGCTGCGTATGATTAACTTTTTATATACCAACAAATTATAAAAGAAAATAACTCCTTCGCAGTTAATTCGCGTTTACAAATTCAGAGGCTTGCATGCACCAGCAGCTGCATTATTTCGCATTGTCATTTTATTTATTTATTTGTAGAATTTACCTTCGCACAGAACTGCTGTAAATTCTCTTCTCTGAGAAAGGATTTTACATACACATATACTAACATACATACATACATACATACATACATACATACATACATACATACATACATACATACATACATACATACATACATACATACATACATACATACATACATAAATATAATTTTTACAAGGATATTTTCTGGTTTTGACTTTCTGCAACTTTGCCATGCAGCTTGTTGCACCGTCTTCATGCCAAAAGTAAACAAAAAATAAAGGATTGGTGGGAGTAACAAAATCTGACTTGTCGAGGTGTTATCATTAAAATGTTTTTTCTATTGTATATTATCATGTTTTGAGAAAGCACAAACAAATATCAATAGTTTTTTTTTAAACGGTAAATCCGACAGGTCTTTTTTTAAAGTGAACCAAGGCATAAATCTAACTTTTATATAAGTTTGAAACTTTTCAGTAACTCTTCGGAAGCCTAAAATTTAAATTCGAATAATAGAAAAAGTTTGCTGCTCTCATAATCTTGAGTGGCGACAACATGCGTCAGCGTTACAATATCGTTGTTCCTGGAAAATGCTGCAAAAGCCAAAAAGAAAATCTAATAACAATGAACAATGCAACACGCTTAACGGGAAATTGAATTCGCTAAAACTAAGACAAAAGAATGTTGTGACAGTGTTTGTGTATTCTTTTCATTTTCTATCAAACATCCCCACAAAGACGAAAAATAGATTAATACAAACAAACAAACAAAATAAATAAATAACAAAATCTTTAATAATTCATTTGAAAAAGTGCGGCTTCTATAAAGAGGAATGTTATATAATTCAAAACCAAACACTCGCTATGTACCTACAGTCCTCCTTCTATGAAATGGGAGTAATTTCTGATATGTGCTGTTTCGATTTTGGCATTGTTACAAGCTTATAAGAACTTTACATAGTTACATAAGCATATTTTCGCTCTACTGTCTGTTTCTCCTCACTTTAAAATTGTTTTTGCTTTTGTGATATTTCTATGACGTCAGAGTGACGTAAAACCGGTGATTTGGACGAACTAAAATTAAGTTTTCGCAAATTAATGTCACAGAAGCACAAGCTTTTGTTTAAAGTTGTTTTCCTTTAGTGTGCTTTCGAGTAACTATTTTTGTTTTTGTTTTTTGTAACGATTTTCCCAACTGAACTCCAGCGGTGCCCCTGAGTGACATAAAACATTTTGGGTTGGTTGGTTGGTTGTTCTTGTTTGTTATGTTGATACGCAACGCAGTCATTCGATAAATGTGGCGTTATAATCAGCCTTCGTCGTCATGCCAGACTCAGTCCTCGTTTGTTCTCGTCACCATTCTTGTGCGTCTTTTTCTCATGTGTTCGTTCGTTCGTTCGTTTTGCATTATTTATGGGCAATGCTCTGTTATCCTTTTATCCCCACATTTACTTGAATAAATAATGTGATTTTGTTTGTTTATTTACGGTATTAATTTTTTTTTTGATTTCTTCTTTTTGTTGTTGTTGTATTCATAATATCACTTTCGCAATTATAAAAAAAAAACCGGATGGGCGCGCGTCTATATTTAGTCCCATCCGTTTGGAAGGGACTTTGAACCTTTGAAACGACGACCACGTTCCTGCAGTCTTGCTAAGTGCTTTTGCGGAAATGCGAAGGGCCGGAAGCAAAAAGTGTCGTTGTCACTTGCTGATAAAACGTCGGAAGGCAGTGAAACGTACAATTTGAGGAAGTTATGACGTGTGTCAATGTGCTTGTATGTGTAGTTTTGAGGTGTTGATTGTGTGCAACATTTGCGGAAATTTAAGCGGAATTTGTTTGCGCTGTTTGGCTTTTTCGCTAAGTTAATTGGAAATATTAAAGTTTTATACTTTAAAAATATTTTTTGAGTACCTTCGAAATGCACTTTCGATAAAAATGAAAACAGAAGAACTCTCACGTTTTTATGTACGTATTTTTATCATATCTATTTTCATATTTTCCAGTACCCACATATACCCACATACATATTTGTGCATATGTTTATTGTTGATTTAAGACAGTGGCCGATGTAAAAATAAAGCACAAATAACGCATACATACACACATACTTTTATACTTTCATACATTCGCAACGCCTATTTGCACTGTTCGTCGCCTGAGCCTGCAAAGGACGAAATAAATCCACATTGCTCATATGAGCAGTACGTCGCGTCGGTTTGTCTGTTACTTTGTTATACAATATTACGTTTGGTGTCGCTGTAACCCTGTAAATTGTAGGTGGCACAATCCCACGAGAATTGTATAACAAAACGTGTCTTTTTTATTTTTGTTTGTGTTTGTGTTTGGTTTATTTCGATTTTGTGCATAGAAGTAAAAAAGACCTAAAATCAATAGTGGAAAAAATAGTAACACAATGACACTGGCAGATAGAAATGTACATGTATGAATGACTGCGCTGCCCTGGTCCGGCTAGGTTTTTCAATGGCAAAAACATAAAAACAAACAAAGCCTCTTGCAATTGTATAAATGTAACGAATGTTTAGATGGTCGAGTTGGTTGCAATTAGGTACATGTCACGTTTTGGTCATTTAACGCTTTGATTGGGAATTGTTTTCAATTTTCATTTTTGGAACAACATATTGTATTTAATATATTATTTTTATTTAGCAACTGACAATTTTACGTCATTTTCGCTTGCGCATTTACGCGATACCAAAATTACACTTTGGCATGACATTTTTTTAAGTTTTCAAACTTTTCAACTTTGCTTAATACAATATAAAATCCGACGACCTTTAGGAGAACAAAATGTGATGTTAATGCAGAATGACGGCAATTGCACGCGTATTGCCCAAATGTTTTGTACTGTGACTATCCCAGTAGTAAATCAAGTCGGCAGTAAATTTTAGTGTTTCAGTTTTCATCCAAAGTCAACATTTTGATAGTATTT
Source organism: Suillia variegata (assembly GCA_949127995.1). NCBI lineage: Eukaryota > Metazoa > Arthropoda > Insecta > Diptera > Heleomyzidae > Suillia > Suillia variegata. Next base: position 44,456,339 of record OX421845.1, read on the forward strand.
TAGAAAAGCTCTAACTTTCTTCAACTTGTGATATTCAAATGTGTATTCTTTTTTTTGGCATTGTATATCAACCTATAAATTATTTTAAATAAGCATTTTGATTCATTTACTTCATCATGCGTTTAAAATAATTTTTTAGTATCTTACTCTAAGAAAATGTTGTTGGAGGAGCTTGAAGAAAGTTAACTTGTGAATTAGTCCTTATATCATTGAAAAAATATTTCAACATTTAAGACATAATTTTCCTACTTGGAACATTGCAAACTGCGGCCACAAAACTTCATTAAGCGCAAAATATGAAAGCAGCTAATCACACTTACAATCAGAGTCATATCCAGCTCCAGTTTTGAGTTTCATTTTGGAAATACGCTTGTGCAATTACACTTACCAAAAAAGGACAGCGTAAAGGCCATTTATGTTTTCGCTGCTTTGGCCTTTTTGTCTTTTGCATTGACATTAGTTTGAGTTGAGCGCACAATGGCCAGATAATTGCCGCAATTAGACGAAAGTGCTTTTCATTCAAATGTTACTCCATCCGCTTCGCAACCGAACTGAATTTCTGATTTGTTTATAAATTATGCAGGGAAGGTTTTTAGCTGAAATACATCTGAAGCACATCAAACTTCGTTTTCTTTCTAAGAAGGATTTAAATTTATTCATTAATTTTGATTAGAACTGGAATTTTTTTACATTTTATTTTTTTAGATAAATATAATCAATTTAAAGACATAAGTCATTTGTTTAAAAACATGTTAAAAACATGCTTTAAACTGATTTTCCTTTAAGAATAACAATTTATAAACCGAAATGGGTTTTTTTCCAATAACAGAACGCACAAATAAAATACAATCCATCCGCACTTAATTCTAAATAGATAACAAAAAAACAAAAAACAACTCAAGAAGAATAGTGGAAGAAGCTAGTATGTGAACTGACACAGACTAACAGACAGCGTAACCAGGCACGGGCAGTAGCGAACATCAATAAAGCGTGTGAACTGGGTGAATGTCAATACATCCATTTTTCATGTCACTACTAAACTAAATTCAATGTCTAAACAAAAAAGGACACGAAGGAACTTTGCGGCAGATACAGACAGACACCACATGCACTTGTTACATATGCATATATGTATGCACATGTATGCATACTAACTTATATGTGGGTGTAAAAACGATATGGCGAGTAAACAAAGGACATTGTGCAAAGTCCTGCAAAACAACAAAGAGGGATTCATTTTTCGTAATCAATTATCAGTGGCATCGTACGACAAAGACGACGAAGGCAACTACAACTACATCCAATACCCACAAAATCTTCTAGATAAAAAGAATACAATTATTTGTCCCTGATTGACGGACTGACCAATTGATACGACAGTGTGATAAATTGATGTAAGCCGACGGTGGATGTCGATTGCACGAAATATTCGCATTTCGCATTTTTGTTATTCACGTCACCAAATTCACAGCAGACAAATGTTTGCCCTGGCGAATGCGGACAACTTCTGCAAGGTTAGCGACTTTAAGAAAGCAACATAACAAACTCCAATGTTGCTACTATATAAATAAAAAATTGTGCACTGCACCAAAGTGAACGATTTGAAAAGTGAATGAATGTCGCAGTCCATTTCGCATACAGCGTAGCACGTGCAGCAAATGCTGCGAGTACCACCATCAGTACTAGCGGGAGAAGTGAAAGTACAGGACTCAAAGTGATGGCATTGCGTCAAGAGTGCATAAACTGTTAAACGACTAGTGGGAGTGTGGTAAACAGCAAAATCGTGACATAACTAACACTAGCATATAGTATTTAGTAGCAGCCAATGGTAATGAGCGTCCTTAAAATTGCGAGACATTTGGCAGCATTGTAATTGCAAATGGGCGACAGTACTCGTACTTCTTGGGTGAATTGGCTGAATTGACCTCGATTTGTTATTGAATTTTAATACTTCGGAATTGCTAATTTATTTATTGCCTATAAATTGTGTTCTTTACTGGTAGCTGAACTAAATTCGATATTTTCCAAACTGAAAAGAATATATAAAAAGAAAGTAGTTTATGTTGTCCCTGGAATCTCGAATTTTTTCTGTCTGCTCGAGTTTTTTTTTGTTTAATTGATCGTCTTCACGAATCTTTGGATAAAAAAATAAGATTTTAGAATGGTAAAAATTTTCGCTCTATATTAAAGAAATTGAAAGTAATTATTTACAAAAAATTTTATTTATTAAAGCTGAATATGTCACCGAAATTATGTCGTTAAAGTTTACTGTACAAGAATTTTTTAATAATATTTCCTCTAACTTAATTGATTGATTCTGATAACGTTCATACTCTAATATTATATTATATTATATTATATTATATTATATTATATTATATTATATTATATTATATTATATTATATTATATTATATTATATTAAATTATATTATATTATATTATATTATATTATATTATATTATATTATATTATATTATATTATATTATATTATATTATATTATATTATATTATATTATATTATATTATATTATATTATATTATATTATATTATATTATATTATATTATATTATATTATATTATATTATATTATATTATATTATATTATATTATATTATATTATATTATATTATATTATATTATATTATATTATATTATATTATATTATATTATATTATATTATATTATATTATATTATATTATATTATATTATATTATATTATATTATATTATATTATATTATATTATATTATATTATATTATATTATATTATATTATATTATATTATATTATATTATATTATATTATATTATATTATATTATATTATATTATATTATATTATATTATATTATATTATATTATATTATATTATATTATATTATATTATATTATATTATATTATATTATATAACCTATAAATTGTTTAATAATATGACATAAGATAAAACAAATAATCTTAATAAATTATATTATATATATAAATGTTTAATAAAGTCTTTATATTCTTGTTGTCATTGAAATGTGAATGTCTGTAGTATGACTCAATAATTAACTTTTATACATAAATAATCATTACACACCCTAACCACACAAAAAAATCAGGTATGCCAAAACAAAATGTGGGCTCATTTCTGATTCTGCCACGACCTAAGACTATTTAATGGTACCCACACACGAGTATTAAAAAAATGGCGCAGGGTTGGGGTGTATGTTTCAAGGCAAACATAAAAATCTGCTGGCATTTTGCAAAAAGAAGCCACATTAGCGACGGACGGTTTCTGCGGTAATGGGTGGAATTTATCGATTACACAAACACAAACCGAACCCAAAAGATACATTCGCATAAGACAAGTATCAAGTATGAGTAAAATGCGGAGGGGGTTTCGTTTGACAGGTTCATGGTCAGCACCGATTGTGTTTGATAACATGGGCGTAACTTATAATATAGCTTCGACAATTAAGACATATAATATTTTTATTGAATTATAACCCTTTGATGCATGATATATACAAACATACTTGCAAAATTTCAGTAGAATTAAAAAAATAATTAATTGGTTTCCATGCAGATGCAAATTCAGAATTGCGCAAGATTTAAGTTTCTTAATTACACTTGGCGTGCATCCGGAAGTATTATAATTTCCATAATTTTCTCTTTTTTTCAATTTAGTGTTACGTAAGCTTCAAGGACGTTTAATCCGTTTCAGAATAATTCAGCAAAATGTTTTTAAATTTACTTTAGTGCATGTGTAGTTGTAGTTGTGTGGTTGATACACAAACTGTATGCACAAAATTAAAAAAATCCAAACATTTTAAATTGTTTCTCATACACACGTTCGATTCAAATTTTAACATTCAGATTGCATACTTGGAGGCGTGCAAGAGTAATTTGCATACAAAGCAGTCGCAGTCGCGGTCGTAGTCGATCGGTGCAAATATTCACCCACAAAAGGGTTTGGCTTTTAAAAAACTTGGCAAAGAAACACAAGCCACAGCAGCAACATACGCGAACAACATTGGACGGACGGACGAGTAAACAAAAGCGCTCGAACGTGGTGTCCGCAAATTCAAATTCAATTACGCTTTGCGTACAAGGGCAAACTTTCGATTTCTCATATTTTCTTTTTGCACTGTGTAACCAAAAAAAAAAAGAAAACATTTTAAAAATAGAACTTTTCATGTTTTTATCATTTTTATTTATTATAATACAAACTTGTGTTTCATATTTTATGCTTGTGGCTAAATTGAAAAATTTCACAAAATATTCAAATAAATAAATTTTCGAATTTTGCAAACGATTAACGCGCATCATTCGCTCCGCTCCGTTCTGCTCCGTGCTATTCGCATCGCAATTGAATGTCAACATTTAAGCGCTATGTTTTTGTTGTTTACGGCTCTTATAGGATTTTCGCAAATATTTATTGTTTTGTTTTTTATTTGCTCTGTTTTTCGTTTGTTTGCAAACTCAAAAAAGTATTTTTAATATTTTTAAATATGTCAACATGCGGGAACATGCCAGGCGCGTGAGCATGTCTACAGAATTCTTTTTCTATCCACTAGGGAAATTAAGTTTTAGGTTTTATTTTTTTAATATATTGTATTTCACTTGGAATCTATTACTTTTTTGTGTGTGTTAGTGCTAAAATAATAAATGGTTGACATGAGCGACACAGCTGTCAAGAGGTCGCGTTTATAGAAGAAAATTAAAGAAAACTATTCGCATTGACAATCCTCAAACTTTTCCAAAATTTACGAAATGAATTGATTAATTGATTATTTACAAGTTTAGAAAAATTAATGTGTATATTTTTAAAGTATGACGTATATTTGTATATATACGAGTAAGGTGACTTTTCAAATTTCGCGGGCAACGTACGAAATCGTACATTCGATTATTAATTTTTATTTTGTTAAGTTGGTACACTCGTCACGAACATATGTTTCCAATTTCAGATATATAGCATGTTTAGTTTGTTTGTGGGCTCTTCCATTGGGACGATTGGAGTTCGGTTTCGATAACATAACTATATACCCATGATTCGTCACCAGTTGTGATCATTTTTAGTAAATCAGGATCACCATTGACGTCTGTCAGCAGCTCATGCACGATGCTCATGCGATGGTTCTTTTGGTCAAAATTAAGCAGTTTCGCAACAAACTTCGCTGACACACGTTTTATACCCAAAACGTTTTATACCTAAAATGTCATGGGACGAGCCATCCGATATGCCAACATCCTCAGCAACTTCTTTGATAGTGATTCGACGGTTTTCCAAAACAATTTTCTTCACTGCTTGAACGTTTTAATTTGTTTTTGACGTGGTTGAGCCCGGCCATCTTAGAAGAGTTTGTACCACTTGTAAACATTTGTTTACTCAGAACAGTTTCACCGTATGCCACTGTCAACATTTCAAGTGTTTTGGAGCACTTAATTTAATTTTCTATACAAAATGTGATGCAAATTCTTTGATCCGTTTTAATCGATAGCAGAAAATTTCCGAGCAAGCAAAACACTTCTAACTGTTATGTCTCTCACAAACAAACTAAACATTCTATATAGCTGAAACTATGAACATAAGTTCGTGACGAGTGTACCAACATAGCAAAACAAAAACAAATGGATAATCGAATGAAGTACGTTGCCCGCGAATTTTGAAAAGGCACCTTACTTTTCGAACACACCTCGTATACGTATGAAGAAATGTTCATTGTCTAATTTCAAATCGATTTACCAATGCCCGTTCGTTTATCTATGCAAGCAAGTATGTGAGCTTTTCTTCTGTAAGTGGTGATTAAATTCTAAGATGAGCAAGATCGGACAAAAACTACTCCCACCTCATATACAAACTATACACTTTAATGGCTTATAATAGAAACATCTGAAAGATATTTTACGAGAAAGCTTCGGCATAGTCCAAGGTTTTATTTGTTTTTGTAAATATCGAATTATAAGTACATTGCCAAAAAATAATAGGATTTTTCAAGATCTGCATGATTTTATTCAATGAAGTTTTTCTGGAATTGCGAGTCATTGTAGCCACGCAGAGGACAAATGGTTTCACTGAAACCTTTTTTCTCAAAAAAAGTTTAAACTATTTTCTTTGTATTGATTTTTGTTTTTTTGTTTATACAAAATATGTACGGATAAAAAACCTGATGTCATATAACTAAGAAAATGGAAAATTGTACGAAGATAATAAAAGAGATAACCTTGAACTGTGGTGTTTACTTAATAACCGATACCGGCAAATTGAGAAAATCGTAGTGGAAAAAAGGGCATATGGAGGAAAATAATATAAAGGCCAAAATGAAAGGATGTTGGCTGAAACTAATAAACTTAGCAAATTTCGTTTTTAATGTTGTCAACGAATGAAGTTGAAACTTTAAAGTTATTAAGCAAAATAGGTGCACAAAAAAGTTCAACGTCAGGATGACAGAATAATTTATGACCAAATAAACAACTTACTCGTACGAGAAGCAAATGTATCGAATGCGTTGCAAGTTCGGACGTTATCTGACATATACACTCACTCACACATACATACATACATACATACATACATACATACATACATACATACATACATACATACATACATACATACATACATACATACAGATTCGGTCAAGTCAAACACACAGACACATGGGCATTTATTTTTTCAGCTGAATAAATTGCCAGAGACAAATTGCCAACACAAATGCAAAGAGGAAATGAGTTTAAAACGAGGGATGAGCGTCAGATGGCAGCAGATGAGCACACAACAAACAAACAAACAAACTCGTACGAATAACGAAATTCATTTGGAGCAATAAAATTGTTGACTACATTTTTTGACAAAATTAAATCGGGCTAAACCCAAATAACGAAATGAGCTTTTTCACTCCATTCCAGCCATTTGCAAAAAGTCTTTTGCGGGGATTTGTTGTTGCTGTATGGCTGTATGAATGCTTATGTGTGTGTGCTGCAAACATTCGTGAGCTTTCTTTTCTTTTGCTTTTTGGTAGGATAACTTCTTTTTCTTTGCAGAAAGATGTTTTCATTTTTTTTAAATTTTAATATTCAGAAAATTGTTTTGTTAAATTTTGTATTAAATTAAAAAAAAAAAAAATATTTATCAAATTAGGGTGGCTTGTTAAATAATTTTAGATATATTTTTTCAAATAAATCAATTTAAAAGAAATGTTTATTACAATTTTCTTAATCATGATCCACTCTTATTTAATTGTGATATTTAACAAAGTGGCGCATTTGTAATAGTATGTAGGACCGACTACAATTTCGATCTTGTTTATGTTTGGTTTTGGTTTTGGCTTTTCTTCTTCTTGCTTTTCGTGTTTTGCTATGTTTTTTGTTGAGGTAGGGTATCGGCATCTCTTCTGCCTGTGGGTTTTTCTGTCTGCTCGTGCTTCGAATAATGCGTAATACACCGCGTAACCACAACAGTTGGAGGAAGGCAGTTTTTGTCTGTTGCTTGGAAATCGGGAAAACACAAAAAAAGTAAAGCTTAAGAAAAGGTGTGCCTAGTCTTATGCGTATGTATACCAACACATAGTTCGATATATTTTTGTCCGTTTTCATATAGTTGTTGTTGCTATTTATGAATATATTTTAATGAACATGTTTGCTGTTATTTTATTCAAACGATTTGTGCATGTTATTTGGTTATTTCTCCTTTTTTTTGCAATAAGTCAATTTCTATGAGGACAAGTTTTGTTACTATTGTATATAAAAAATGTTTATAAGCACAAATTTTCATATACAATTTTTTCTTTTTATGTAAATAATAATAACCCTTAGTAAAGGAAAATCACCACTCACCATTTAAATAATATATTTATTTCCTGCAGCATTTGACAATGTAATCACAGTTGCTTTTTTTGAATTATTGAATTGGAAATTTTTCATAGAATCCGCATACGCTAGAATTTGTAAACAAAAAAACAAAAAAAAAAGAACGAAAATATTTTTCTTAAATACAACCACTCTAATTAGTGATACGTTTTGTTGTGTTTGACAAGCGTTGTCGATATCCATAATCACCGGGACAAAATTTTTACTAATTTACATGCACAAGTCCACATTTTTGTTGTCTTTCTTTTTTTTGCACTGCATCAACAATAAAACGTTCAACGATCGTTTTGTTTTTGTTTTTGTTGTTGTTGTAGTTAGCGTTAGTCAGTCAAAGTACACACAGAGCACATACACATGCATTCAACAAACACACATACGCATATGTAATCACAATCCCATTATTGCATGTGTGAGTTTGTGTTTTATGCGTTTCGCTACGCCTCACCACGCCACGCCATGCCACGCCTCGTTTGTATCAGAATGATAAATAAATATTTGCATAGAGATGTCCTTATTTGCATAAATTATGGACTTTTATTTCACTCTGCTTTTCGTTGCTTTTAAATTGATTAATTCATTTTGAATGTTTTTGTTTTTATTGAAATTTGTGGCGAAATTTTCAAAGCGCGCTTCCGGTGCATATGAGTAAAGTTTATTTAAAAAACGACCTTTTAAAGTATAAGAGTCATTCAGCACACAATTCGTAATAAAATCCAAAAACAACAAAGACGACCCCTTTTTGTTTAACTAAACTTTGAGAAGAAATTTATTAAAGCATTTATTTAAAATTAATCGCTATTTCAAAAAAAAAAAAAAAACGATACCAAAAAAATTTCTCCACGCATTTAAAGCAAATTCTTGGAACCAGAAAAGTAAAAAAAAAAAAAAAACTGCAAGGAGGAGGTATGGAATCACCTTCTCAAGTGTACCTACGAAATTGGTGATTTTGCTCAGAGCGAAGGCATAAAAATATACGAAAATCTTACAGAAAGTCAAAAGCGAGTGTCTATAAATGTGAGAGTGTGTATGTATGTGGGCTCACTTTTCAGGACGCGCTTCACGTGCACAATTCTTCAATATATTTTTTAGCCTTTTTCCTTTTTTTTTTTTGGTTTCTCACATTCGCTTGCACATTCGCGTACTTGTCTGTGTCCGGGCCATTTTTTGTCAGTTTTATTTTAGACAAAAAAAAAAAAAAAAAATATTTGTCTTTGCTTCGCTTTTTTGGTGATGCTTAATATTACAGTTGTGGGTGGCGTTTGACTCTGGTTCTGGTTCTTTTTCGGACTCTGACTCTCGGTATGGCTAAGTGATTTCAATGACATTCGCCGTTTAGTAAACGTTGTTGTTGTTGTTGTTGTGTGGCTAGAGAGGGGCATGGGATGCAGAGGAGGTAAACTTTCTGTTGCTGCTCCTACTTGCCTCTTCCGTCGACTGGTGCTGAAGTATGTGCGTTAGTGTATATATGTGTGTGTGTGTGTGTGTGTATGTATAACTGTAACATGTATTTTCATTTTGAAACGATTTTGGAAAACTCAGTTTCGTTTTTCAGATAATTTTAAATACAAATTCTCATTAGTTTTTGCACATTTTCTACTAGAACTTATAAATTTTCACTCTTTTCGGTTTCACTATTTTCCATTTTTTCATTGCTTCACTTTTGGACAGTGCAGAAATTTTCTCTACCAATCGCTACCGCTGCCGTTCCGCGCGTGGTCTTTTGCTATTTATTTGGCCCAACTTTACCGTTTTGTCTCTTAACATCAACTGAAATCGAACGAGTTCCTGGTGTGACCAGAAAGCATTTTGTGCTTGGTCTACCACAGAAAAAGCTACTTTTTCTTTAGTTTGAATTGAGTTCCGTTTGCGCATGCACGCTCTTGCAATTTTGCTCTGCTGCTCGTTTGTGCTTTATTGTTCTTCCGCTCGTACTCTCACTCTCACTGTCGCAAAGTTTTGTGTTATTCCTGCGAAAAGGTAAACAGACGCTTGCGCTGTGGACTGTCAACAAAACAAAAGAAGAGCTTTTCCTGTTCTTGTTCTTCTCTCACGGATTGTGCTGGGCAATATCTTGTTGTTGTTGTGTTTCGTTAATGGTTCGGTGCACATGGCTTTGTTTATGTTTGCACTCATTTGTTTTTAATGTTTTTTTGTAAGCTATCTTTAAACTCTTGTGTCAATTGTTCATGCTCAAATTTTTACCAGCCGATACTGAAAACATTGAGCATAAACTTTGCTTGTTGTTTTTGGTTTTTTGTTCTTTGCTTTTGTCGTATTTTCGCCATGTCGTATAAGTAACATAATTTATGCTATGTTTCTCGCACGTCTTTTCGTAGCATACTTTTAGGCAGCATAAAATTAACGATTGAGAAATGTGATTTGTTAATCTTTATACACAATATAAATATGAATGTTTCTTTCTTTCTAACTATCTTAATCACTTACTTGTCCATTTATTCCGATTCAAATTTGTAGAGTTACTACGCTCACGCCGAGGATGGTTTGGTCGAAAACAAAATTTTCACGTTTTGCTAATATTGCTTATAAAATTATAAAATTTAGTATCTGAGTTTGTATAGAGCACTGTCGACAACTTCCCCAAAAATGGAGGGGTTGGATCAATTAAACCGCCATCGCTCCACCACTCCACCGCCGTAACTCAGAAACGTTACTACGGGGAGTAACGTGAAGTTCCGCTAACTTATTATCTCACACATATTTCTATTCAATATTTAATAAACCCTGGAAATGTATTTTTAGTATTCAATACAATTTTGGATGCTGGTGAAGATATTTCCTGCGAATAAAATATTACATACAATTAATTATTAATTGCGAACATTTTTTGGAAATGTACGATTTGTATCATTTAAAAACGTTGAACATACCCTATTATAAAGTTGAGGAATTCCACATCCAAGTAAATCTACCAATTATTTTGTTTATGGTTCTGCTCATTAAATAAAAAATACTTTACACTAGGCCAATGTGCTGCTGATAGCACGTTGGCTAATGTGTGCTCCGTAAGTTAAGAACCGATAATAGATTAAAAAATAATTTTGACAAAATTGTTAAAGTGTATATCCGAATTGAATCCTTTTCAGGACCTGCCACACAAACTATCGAAACAATAAAATAAGAGAACAACCCACCGACAAAGTGAATAAGTCAGTTAGCAATCACGATAGAGGACAACGTCCTTGCAGGCACCCAACAGCAGCAGTTGCAGTTACAGATGCCTGCAGCAGACAACGTCTTTCGGTGTGGGGGTTTGGGTTGGGCCTGCTTTGAGTTAGTTTAGTTTGGCAGTGTGACGAAATAGATCAACATGAAATGCTTTCAAATTTTTAAATAGAAAATTCGGTTCAACAGGATAGGAAAGCGACTGTTGTTGCTGCTGACTAAAGTGTCATGCCAAAAGTTGTTGGCAACTTTTTCAAGTTGATGAAGTACCAACAAAAACAATACAATACAAAACAAAACGAAACGAAACGAGACAGTACAGAACAGAACAAAACGAAGCGAAGCATAGCGTAAAAGGGTGAAGGACTCGAGTGGCTGTTCAAAGTGCATTTGTTCCATTTCTGTTCTTGCCAGGCAGGCGTATGACGTCAGTTGTTGCAACAACATCAAAAGCAAATACTAAATCGTGTGCGTTGCTTTTTTTTGTTTGTTATTTAAGCAGCATAGCAGAGTCCAGTGCGAAAAGGTGTTAAGTACTCTTAATGGAAATTCTTAAAATTTCAATATACTAAGAAATTCGCATAAGTACGAAGAAAAAGGTTTCAGCAAATTAACCTACCCCAAAATTTCATGATAACTCGTTGACGTCTTGGTTCATACGAAAAGTCGTTAATGACTTTGCTTTTACACTTTTTTGCAATGTCAATCGTATCTCAGCAGTACTTGATAATTTTTGTATCTAGTTATTTTTAATATAACACACGAACTGTCAATTGGCAATCGATCGCGTTAAGTAAAATAAAATCAAATAGAAGAAACTACAAAACAAAACGATCGTTTTATTTTTATTTTTATTTGAAATTGCAATTGATTATTTGATGCTGTACAAAAATTCACTTCATATGGGTGGATAAATATAAAAATAAATAAAAAATAAAAAATGATTCGCTGCAATGTAATTTCGGTTTTCTCCACTTGAAATTGCAATGAACATTTTGGAGTTTGGAAATCTTGGAAGAACTTGAACTGGACGCACAGTCTACGTACGATCTTTGAACTTTATATTAACCCTTAGCGTTGCCTTTGCTTTGCTTTTCGCTGCGTTTTATGATGTTTGAGCGTTTAAGTGGTTATATTATCGCGATCGGGAAATCGTCCGTAGATGGCGCCACTTCGCGTCCGCCGCAGTACATAGGGCTTGACGCTGGGCTTACTTTCGACATTATTGCTAGTCGTGGTTTTCTCGGGTCCAATGTACTGTCGCACGGTTTTCATGACATTTCGGAAGATTTCGTGATCGCGGTAGACGGCGCCCGGTCGTCGTCGTTGTGGAATTCTACAATCAAACAGAAACGCACAAATTTAAATGTTAATAATCAGTTTGCATCAAATTAGCATTTAATCAATTTCGAATCAACCAAATTTTAATGAACTTTTTTTATTTTGGATATTGAAACAACCGAAAATAGTTTATCTGGCCTACAATGTAAATTCCGTGTGATTCCGAAGCGCTTTTTGCACCGTTTCATTTCCTCGTTATTTGTCAGAATTCAAAAAGACGATGACAGTGAAAAGATTTATCATAGCCTTCTAAGTAGCCAATCGATAAAAGTTAAAATCGATTAGGGACTTTGATAAATTTTTAAGAATCGATTTAAAAAAATCCATTTATAGACTTGACCATGCAAATTTGCATATACAAAAACAAAATACTGTTAGTCGTGTAGCCCGGATATTGAGCAAAATATCTTATAAAGTGGAATTGTTCCATCAGATAAAACTAACAAAGAAGCTGGTTAAGAATCGTTCCGGAGGTCAATGCGGATAAAAATTAATGTTTCGCCTAAAGCTCACCTAAAGACCCACCTTTCACTGGCACGCTGCACCTCTGCTCGTCTCCGCCTCAGCTCCATGCGACGCTTGCAATCATAAAAATAGTAATAAATGCAGCAGAGGATAAGCAATCCCGCAAACGCGTAAACAAACCAGCTAACATTCGTGAGGAAACTGTTCGGAGGAGGAAATATGATTGAGAAGTAGCAGAGGCTGCTGGTGATGATGGCACGACAACACTTACAGTTTGAAATTTTCATTTGTGTTCAGCAGAAACTTGGACACCTTGTCCGCGCGTTTAAGCGATTCATTTTCGGCACTGTTCCACAGGATGAAGAAGCGAGTCATGCTATATTTGTTGTTGTTTTTTTTTTGGTTTTTTTCGTTTTATTTGGCGGAGTATTTGGCTGGTGCAGCACGTGGATGTTGTGGGTTTTGTTGGTAAATTGAGAATTTTCAGCGGGCTAAACAGAAAATCATCCAAAATTTTATCAAAAAACCAAGAAAATCCAAAATTTTAATTTTTTACAAAAAAGGAAATCAACACACAAAAAAAAAATAAAGGCGGAAAACGTAAATTTTTGAATTATTGGATTATGAAATGATTTTGAAAATTGAAATTGAATATGATTGATTTTGCAGGTGTAGGTAAAATATTTTTGTGTATTTTGTGATTCTATTTTTTTTTGCTGTTAAAGTTGAAATTTCGAATTTTTTGGGTAATACAAGAGAGAAATTGTTAGTGACTGTTTTTGGCACCAAATAACTGGGTCAATGTCAGTTGACCGTATATGAACGGTGAGTTAAGTGGGTGTGGATGGTGGTGGTGGTAGTGGTGGTGGTGATTTTGCAGTGCATTGACTGCTAATAAAAATGGCCGCCATTGTGCGCTGTCAGCTTTCGTACGAAATAAAATAGCAGCATCACAATGACGTCATTACTAGAGCGTCCTACTTATTGTAAACACCCCTTAGCCTAACCTTCCCATCCTCCTCCCAGTCATAGTATATTGTTGGAGGATATATTCCGTTACTATTAAATGTGGTAGCCTTGACTAAGGCGAAGCATAACAGCCCCTGCTATGAAAAGAGCTTTCGCTCAGCATGTTTTATGCTTTGAGCAGTCACTGAATGTTACGTTAACGTCGTCCGCCTTTACACGTTACGTTGACGTTACGCCAACGTTACAGCGTCGCAGCAAAGGCGTTAAATACGCAAAGTGTGTCACACGTATGTGTGTGTACTGTGCATTCTTGCTAGCCTAGACAAAGGCACAGCCTGGCGCAATCGGAACAAGAGATTAACCCAACAGTCAGTGTGCTTAATACGCCTGAATGTATGCAATAAATAAGTACAGGAATTTACATTTTATTCAAAGGCAAAATCGTATGCGCTGAAAGGATGATACAAACAAATTTAATAGGTTTCAAAGTTTGTGTTGAATATAAATATTTATTGTGACACGTCACGAGAACGTTATGACGTTTGATATTTTAGGTATATTTATTTAAGGATTGCCCATCAAATTTGCGTTTTTGACACTAAGCGAAAAGCAGTCGAAAATTGATGTGTAGGTTGAGTTTTAAATTTTGTTTGTGTTTAAAATATAAGCTAAATTAAAAAAAAATTTTAGGAAGTTAAATTTAAAAAGGATTTAAACGATCACATTAATACATAACTTCGAAATAACAGAGACACATACAACCTAAAATATGATATATACGATAAAAAAAATGGAATCTTGCAAAACAGCAAAACAGCGAAATTATTAAATAAAGAATAGCAAAAAGTTAGAAAGCAAAATTTGGTAATACATTTGGAGAGTAAAATATTATTGGAGAAACAGAATTGTGAAACCCCAAATAAACTATTCTAAAAGAGCGCAACACAATTCTCCTAAATACTTTGAATGAACCTATTCAAATTCTGGGTGAGTTTTGTACTGCACAAAGACTTAAAGTGCAAAGTTGAAACATCGAATCGAAGAGGATCGTGCTTGCATTTTGAATAAGCGGTTTGAACGCAGTTTTAGCAAACGAAATTATTAAATTTTCGCACAGCACGCAATCAAAATGATTTTTACATTTGTCATACGCAAAAGCAACAACAATAACAAATACCCGTAAAGGCGCTGTGGGGCGTTGTCGCGCGGCGCCGAAACTTAAACCGTAAAGGCAATAAATGTCAGAGAATGCCACGCAGCAAATGAATTCATGCCGCAGCCGCATAAAAATCGACATCAGCGAGAAGTAGGAAAGGTCGCGCGCGCGTGGCAGCCGAAAAAATGTATTAAACAAATTTTAAGGCTAATCAGCGCGCACAGTCGCAGGCGCACATTTGTCCAAAATGAAAATCTTGACAACAAAAAAAAAAATAAAAAAATCAAACAAACAGTTTTGCACGCCTGGGCTTGGTCGTAAGTAGGTGCCTTATATTTCGGGTTTGATTTAGCTACAAACATGTGTAACCGATTTATCGGATACAACAGTACAAACACAGGGAGGGCGATTGAGCAACTGGAGCAATATGCAATGTCATTCAAATCGAGCGCAACATGCGAAACCAGCATAAGTCAAAGTTTTATATATGTAAGTAAAAATAAGTACAACAAATATACGAAATTCAAAATATAAAATACAAAGTATAAATTTCAAGGGTCTGGTCTGGTCTGGTCTGGTCTGGTCTGGTGCACTGCAGCGAGCAATGCGCGATATTTTGCGCATGCGCAAAGGCAGCCCAACAATAAAGCAGCCATTGAATTTGACAAACGCCGCAAATATGCGCAACACTCTGACAAATGTGCTGTCAATAATGCTGTTATGCTTAACCCAAATGTAAAAATATTTTTTTGTTTTGATTTTATTTCTGCGGCAGTTATTTTTGGCTGCTGTCAAGTCAAAGTTTAATGTAAAAGTGGCTGCCGTCGCTTGTCTTTGATATTTGGTCAACGAACGAACGAACGAACCAACCAACCAAACATCCAATCACCGAGCGGGACAGCCGAAACCAAATTAAATTTAGGTCAATCAACAATTTCAGGACATGTTGGCTCCGTTTTGTCATTGCCAAAAGTTGTTGCAAACTGCAGAAATTTGTTACCAAAGGCAAAAGGTAGAGTTAAATTTGTTTGTTGAAATCTTAGCAAATTTATTCAAGTTCTATTTAATGTTGTTTCTGTCATTTTAATTTTATACGCTTGTGCTAAGATTTGTAAGTTTTTAAAACTTTATTAAATTTAATCGACAGTGCTGCATGAAACCACGTTGTCAAATAATTAACATAAAAATGTGTGACATGCTCGTGTATTGAGAGAATATAAATTATTAAATTTGAGCTGACCATAGTTAAATTCATACTTCCGGCACATTGACAACCGACAAATGAGGTTATTTACCATACAAGAAATATTTATGATATTTAGTAAGCATCTCTTGAATTAGCCATGTTGCAAATACTAACTTAGCTGCGCGCTCCGCCAATCCAGACATAAAGAGTCGTGACAACATGCTCGCAATTACTCACAGCAGATGCGCAACGTTGCAGAAGCAAGATCAATTGTTGGTGTTGCTGTTAATGTTGTTGCGCATAACATGCAATTTCGAAATGGCACTTGTGTTTTATTGATAAGTAAATTTCCGCCCAGAAAACACGTTTTCCATTCACACATTGACAATGTCGACAGCAGCGACCGGAAGTCGAATTTCTCATTCTAATTACGATCAACACGAATTTAGCACTTCGACACGTCAATTTTGTCGATTGTATTGAAGTTGCATACCGCGTGAAATTATTTAACCTTAACGCCAAGTACAGCTCATTCGAATGACGTTAATCATGTCGAATTTAGCAAATGTTTTCCATTTGTTGGGATTTGTTAACTTTTGTGTTAGTATGGGAATTAGTTGCACGTCGTTTCGATAATGAACGAAAGTTTATATCCAAATAATTGTTGCTGGAAGTAGTTTTTGCTTTTTGTAATTTTCTAAAAGGTTATATTTCTATGTTAGTTCATGTCAAAAAGATAGAAACACAATATTTAATATTACAACTCGATATGTTGTTGTTTAATTATTAATAAATGCACTTATTTTGTACTAAAGATTGTTGAATAAAAAACTTTATTAAAATTATTACCTTGAGATGTGCAACTTTTTTTTACAATTTCTAAATTACCAAAATTTCAGTAGTTGAAACCATTTGTTAACGCCACCGCAACAATTAAGAAGCGAACATCGCAAACAAAATGAAACACACCACAATAGAAATCAGCTCAAATCAGTCTAATCCAAGCGCAGACGAACGCTAACCAACATAAACCCACGTAACCAACGCTAATGAATCGTTAT
This sequence comes from Suillia variegata, assembly GCA_949127995.1. Classification (NCBI taxonomy): domain Eukaryota; kingdom Metazoa; phylum Arthropoda; class Insecta; order Diptera; family Heleomyzidae; genus Suillia; species Suillia variegata. The sequence goes on from OX421845.1 coordinate 44,473,557, forward strand.
CAGCACAAAATTAAAGACACCCATTGAAAAGCAACGGCAACATAAACAACAAAAAAACAGCAAAGAAATAGCAAAACAAAATATAACCATGCAGTAAATGCTGCACAGAGTTCAGTGAATTTGATTCGATCTTTGCTGCTCTTTTTTTAATGATGATTTAGTTTTGAAAACGTCATCGTCGACTGTCGTCCGTCGTTATCAGGTCTTATTGGAGTCTTTATGGCTTTAATAGGTTTCATTCACATTGAGCAACATTTGCCGTTGTAACTACTGCTGCTGCTGCTGTTGCTGCTGCATTTGTTATGCTTCGTTGCTGTCGTCGCCAATGATGTGGGAGTTTTTTGTTATTATTTTCTTTTTGTACTTCATTAAGCGACTGTTCCGTCTGAGCGTTTGCAGTTCAGCTCAAGTGCCAATTAATTGTCTCATTATTTATGAAGAGTGAAGAAGAAGTAATCGAACGTTTTGTGGGTTAGTGTGGCGCTTTGACCCAAACTCTTACAACTCATTACGGAGGCGTAACATGTGAAAACTACTAATTTCTTTGTCGAACAAATCAAGCGTTAATTACCTAACAAATTAAAACTAACAATAATATAAAATCCAGTTGAACAACTGTTTTACAATTTATCACAAAGAATTGTTGTCTGGAGAAAAATACGACAATTTTCTAATACAATCCGGTGTTCGGTATTTGCAATCAGCGATGCAACAACATTCGCTTTTAAAGTTGCAGACACAAATGTGCGTTTCTTGTTTTTCTTTCGCTTAGCAAGCCAAGAATTTACCAAGTGTTGCTTAACCTTGCCAACCAGTTTGGCCATGGCAGCAACCATTCTGGATACTTTCTGACCTTTGTAAAATTATGCCACACTGAGACGTAACCAAGTTGTAATCGGTCGAAGTAACATGTTGATTTTACGGTAAAATTACATAATATCCAACAGTGGATAACATAAACAGCGGAATTCTAGAAACGTACTCTTCTGAATGGATGCATTTCAATTAAATTTGCTCCTTCGGTTGCAATTCTTCAAAGTAGGTGTGGCAGGTTTCGAAAATTATATATTTGTACTTGTTAAAGGACAACAGATGCAAAATACCGCATGTATCTCAGAAATTTGTAAACTCAGTTCTTTGATCCGAACGACCAAAAATAACTATACAACGTTTATGCCATACTCCTATATAAGGTGATATTATCCTCTATAACCTACTAATGGCAATATTTATTTAAAAGCTAAATGTTGATATTCTTTTATTTTTTGGAGTAAAAAATTAATTTAAATACACAATTAAATCAAATAACAATTTAAACAACAATCTTTGGGTCCGAATGTCCGCGCCCCTTCTGTTTGCTATTATAAAATATCGGAATCCGAGGTTTACCGATTTTCACATTTACTTGAGACGCAGACAATGATTCAAGTTGCCGACTTTGGCAGTAGAATGCTTCCTTCAGCTTTATTTGAAAAACTTCACAGCACGACCATAAAAAGGAGCAACAAATAAGAACAGCTAAAACTATTTAGCAGAGAATGCGACAAGCTATGACAACGCATATGTTGTCTGTCTGTCTGTCTGTCTGTTTGTCAGTCCGTTTTCCTGCCTTTGATTTCATTCTACTAAATATAAAAAAAAAACATAATAAAAGTAGAGAAACAAAATGCAGCAAAATGTTTTCTCACCGTCTTACAACAATCAACAGCAACAGCGACTGTCGCTTTTGGTTAAATTAGATTCACTGCGGAACAGAAATAACAACAAACAACTCTTACAACATCAACAACAAATGCTGCTTGGCCAGCCAAATGTAAAAAGCCAATTTGCAGCCACACACCGATGACGACTGTTGAGCGTGTCTCTTCATAGGAAGATACTTGTTCATACTTTGATTGGGAGTCATCCACATACTACAGCTTCCAAGTTGTTGCAAAAATATGATAATTTATTCTGGGAGGTACCTTAAGAGCAGCCACATCGGTAACTGCCGTGACGACGATTTGCTCTTGGTATAGAAACGCAGTCTGACAGATTCGTCAGAAGCGAATGCGCACGCATAATGAGTTTCATTCGCTTGTAACTTCGGGACCTCGCTTCCGAGTGAGTGCGTTTGAGTCCATGAAGTTGTAATGCGGCGCAAATTGACATCTGCGCCCGTGGGAGGCTTTTGACGATTCTATGGTGGATGAGCAGTAACTCGAAAAAGGACAGATACCTTGGAACGCCATTGCGTTTGCCCATAACAACGTGTCACTTTGGTTTTACAGTTGTAGTCAGTTGAACCATAAATGAGCAAAACTATTTACAGAAGACTGTCCCGGCATTAATTCGAAAGCCGATTTTTAAACGGAAATTTATTTTTATTTATGTTTTTTTCCTTTCACAAATATTTTAAAACAATATTTTTTTCTTTTAATTAAAAAAAAAAAATATTCTTGTTGCTGCAAGGAAATCCATATTCATTCGGCGTGGTTAAGACTTCTACCAAAATCCGTTGGATAATATTTCTAATTGAACCAGATGGCGAATGAGTACAAATCAAGAACAAAGTTTAAATAAATTTGATAAAAAAATTGTTTGGTTTGTCGTTGGCGCTGAATGGAGACTTCAAATCCATATTTTGCCTGTACATGAACGCATTAAATTAAAGCTGAATTTTATTATCGGATGGTGGATAGTGGCACTCTTCCGAAACTAATTAACCATTTGCACTACGAGTATTAATGCCATCGATAATGTTTATTATTTCCACAAAAGGCGTTTAACTGATTTCACTTTGACTTGTGTCGGTGGCCTCTCGCGTTTGGCCCACTGTCCGCGGTGTCGGCTCGGCCACTTGTGAGTATGCCTCAAGGGGCACTTCCTATCATCACCTTGACTAATTGCTGCTTGAGATTATGCATCGCATTGCTTTTGCTCTTGTTGCTGCTGTTGTTGTTGTTGTTTTTGCTGCTGTTTACTTAAAAATGGAATGCACCGTAGCTGCGTCAAACGAGCCTCATCATCAGCAACAGCAGCTTTGTTACATGTTACCGGCTGGAAGCTCAAATGTAGCAGCAATTGCGGCTCTCACTTCCCGTCGTGCCAGATAAGCAAACGATAACCTGGCATGTCAGGTTGTCAGAGGCAAGGGGAAGGGACTTTAGTCGCATATGAAATTGTATGAAATTAAGCGATATTGGAAATAATGTTGCACGCAGCATGCTGCAGGCGGAAATTTCTGTTGCTGTTGCTTTGCAATACGCCCATTTGCTGCGTTGATATTTTTACTACTGCCGCTGTTGTTATTGCTGTTATTGTTGTTGTATGAGCATAAATTCTAATACTTATTATAATAACTTATTTATACTCGTAAGACCTATCATATGTTTTTTTTTTTTTGCAGAGTGTGGTGACTACTTAAAGTATAAAGTATAAATAAAATGGGTTGGAAATGCGCTGGAGGTGACAACTTGCCCACATTGTGATTTAAACCGTTATTTTTGCGGTTTTGATGTGCATCTTTTGCTACTAGTTTTCTCGTCAATTCTCGCCAATTATACCACATACTCGAACGTGATTAAATGTAAGTAGAGAAAGGAATACATGAGGTGAGAAATTTAAAGTTCTTTTTTAAATTTGTTTGATTAAATTTAAATGTATAATAAATATTTTTTTAAAGACATTTAAATGTTCAATTTTGACAAATGATAATTTTAATAGTCGACGATTTTACAAATAAATTGATTACAAATTAATTGATCAGATACCAAGCACAACTTATAGATAGTTTTTTTTTTAAAGTCAATGATTTGTATATAAAATAGCAAAATAAATAACTAAATTGATTAATTTCTTAACAAAAACCGTTATAGTTGTGGTATTTAAAACTGAAAATTTATTTATGAATTAAATTTGTTTTAAATATTTAAATGTATATTGTATTATTATAAGCTTATTTCTCATATTGAGACCCCAAACCCAGACCCTACATGCATGCTGGCTGATCTACATACACAAGCATGGAGCATCATGGAACACAAAGAAGCATGGAGCAGCACGTCATGTTGACTTTTTGCAGCGTTTGTTGTCGGACCAAAAACAACAACAGACAAATATTTAACTTTACAACTCAGCAGCAGCAGCAAGCAGTAACATCACAAGCAGCACAAGTCGCATGGCAAGCCCCAAAGAAACTGTGAGGAAAACAAAATAAATAAACCACAACAAAAACGAAAAAAAAAATAGTTTAAACAACACAAAAAATTTGTTTCTCCAAAGAGAGCTAACTCGATGCGTCATTGCAACATGCAACATTGTCAGGGGCGGCAGAGCAGCTTCGAACAAGATCACTTCGAAACAAAATTCATTACGAACGTTGCCGAACAAAGAAAGCGAGCCCGTCCAAACACGCTCCAACCACGAACCGCTGCACGGGGGTCACAACAAGAAATACAGATTCGATCCTCTTTTAGTTAGTCCGAAAACTGAATTCGCTGCACTCTTTTGTGACGTGTGGTTTTTAGTAATCCTTCTATTTATACTCGTACATTCCGATTCAAATCAGTTTTTGTGTTTTAGGTTCTTAGAAGCCGAAACCCGAAACGGATCAAGAAAAAAAGTTTTTCACCACAAGTTGCAGAATTGTACAATTGTGGAATCTAGTGTATGTCGTAATTTTTGTAGGTCTTGAAATTAATCTATAACTGATTAAATGATTTGGGCCAAATGTGTTCAAATTGAAGTTGGAAAAAGCCTAAAAGGATCTTTGAATATTTGTAATAATAGTTTAGACGAATTCTTGATGGGTTCAAAATTGATAATTTTTAATTTTGTTTAGTGATAAAAAAAAATTTGTAAATTGACTGAAACAATCTTTATAGAAAGCTGGAGTCAAAATTGTAAACCATTATAGCTTTTTGCGCAGGGTATCAAAAAGCGGAAGCAAATTCACATCGAACACAAACACACACGATAAGAACCTGTGCGCCTGTTCGGTTTGAACGGTTCGAACTGATCGCACCGAATTCGACGACAGCGACGACGAGCCTCAAATCGAAACCGGCTGCTGCTGTTGCCGCTGGACTTTCGGTTTCTTTGGTGGAGCAGCATTTCAGTTTTCAGTTGTCTCGGGACAAAACATCCAAGCGGACGTGTTTAAATTGAAAAGAAGCGTCGCATCTTTTTTTAGTGTGCTGCCTTGTCGCTCGTTCGGAGTTGTTCTCGATTGCAACTTTAGCTGCATGTGAAAGAAAATTCGATCGTGCTGACGAACGATCAATTTCTGCAACGCGGCTTTTTCGCCTTACGAATTTTGAATTGTTTTTGTTTGTTTTGTTTCGGTTTTTTTTTGGTAGATTATCGATTTACGTGTGATTTGGTGGTAATTTCGTTAGCTGTTTTGAGTGTTTTTTTATGCTGCTGTTGTTGTTTTTTGTTGGTTAAAGTCAATTTGAAAAATTGAAATCGTTACATTTAAGTGCAGTGCAAATACTTTGGGCGCATCGTAAACGCGTACTCAAATCTTTTGGTTTGTGTGTTTTTCGCGTTGTGCTGTGTTGTTTTATCTCAAGTGCAGATCCTGCAGAACAAGTAAATTATTTTGTTCTTCTTCTACTGTTTAAGCAGAATCGCGGAAGATATCGCCAAAATTTACGTGCACCCGCTTTTTTGTATCTTTGTCTTTATCTTAATCTGCATCTGCATCTGAAATTGTTTGTTCGATTTTGACATAATTGGATTGATTTATCGGTCGCAAATATTTATGCACTCCACACTCGTTCATCCATACATACTCGCATACTCGCATACTTATGCAGAATAATTGCACTTCTAGACGCGCAATCCTCAAGTGAAAATTGTAAGTATGAGTTGGCGTTAAACATGTTTGAATCGGCATTTTAAAAGCGTTTGCTTATTGCTTTCCAAATGTATTTTCTTTGTTGTTTATTGTTTAAATCCTCCGAACCGAATTTTAAGGGAGTACCTTCAATTATTTGTTTCGTTTTTATTTTGAAGTACAGAATACATATACAATATTTTGTAGTCAGACAAATATATTTTTTAAAGTATAAAATGTTTACTCTTAGCGGGTTTATTATTTGTTTAAGTATTCTGAACCTATTTAATTTGGATTCTATCAAGTTGATTTTATTGTGTTCTCGGTTGTTTAATTCTGCACCTAGATTTTATTTAATTATTTAGCTTTGATTTGGAACGTTAGAATTTTTAAAATAAATATAAATTATTATTCATTGAAAGTTTTTCATTTAATCATTGATTTAAGACTTCAATATAAACTTTTTATTTTGTTCAGTATCAGAAAAAAAGTATTAGAAAATATATATATTTTTTTTAATAATACAATTAGCGAAAAATAAAGCGAGTAACTTTTTATTTATTTATTATTGGATTGTTTCTTTGAATTTTTAAACAACCGAAAGGATATTTTGTATACAATAAATATTTAAGTTATTCTGAAAGGCATACTCGAGCATCACCCACTTCGAAAACTTTCGATTTTCAATTTCCCAAAGGCGTTCAATAAAATACAAATACAAATAAAAATCAACTGAATTTATGATGGCATAACGCGGGGGGAACGAGACCAGTGCCATTTTCTGTAAATGTGTCAATATTGGCCAGCAGAGGCACACATTTGCGAATGTTGTTGTCTTTCGAAATCACGAGCACAAAGATGCAAAGCCAGAACGATGCAAAACTAGCGTGACAAGTTCTTGCGACTAAGACTGGGCGCGCTAGGCAGCTAGTCTATCGATGCGTGGGCGCTTAAACAAATGGTAATGGTGCGCAAGATGACCAAGTCTAGAAAATAAATTTCAATTAAGAATTAAAATTAAAATGCGAATTATTATTATTGTATCAAAAGATATTTGTACACAATCTATTCCCATTTTTAATTCGTATGCAAATGCAATTAAACGAACTGAAGAAAAGAATACTCGTATCATAGGAAAACGGCTTGAGTAAATGTTGAACTCCTCGCGGGCATGTTTAGTGCAAACAACCTGTTTACATGTGTTTCATTTCTTCTACTTATTGCATTTTTATGTCAATAAAAAATCTGTAAAATGCTAAATTATCTGCATCTTCGCGCTGCAGTAAATATGCCGCTTAATTTATCATACATACTTTGTACTGTTGCATAGAATTTCTTAATCAGCAATAATCAAACGGCAGGAGTATCTCATCAGTGCAATGGTCGTCATTTTGTTAGAAATTGTTAAAACAATTTGAAAAGAGTTTTTTTTTATGATTGTTGCTTTATTTTACCGGCTGTAATAATAAACATTGTCAGTGCATCATCAACAACAACAACAACATTTATAAAATTAACCAAACATCATGATGTGTTTTGTTGAATACAAAATTTTCCTTTTTTCTTTTGTAGTTTTCTGCTGCTTTAGTTTACTTAAAGCAACTTTAATTGCTGATTATGTTGCTCGCTCGCTGATATAATCGCTTGTCTGCCGTCGTGCTGTATTTTTAAATGAGCTGCAATAATGTTATGATCTCACGAAATTACAATCTAAAAAATGTGTTCAATTACAAAATTTCCTGTTCAGAAATATTCAAGAAGCATCTCGTTGGTTTTTTTTTAAATAAATATCGATTTTTTTCAGTTTTACTTTTTAAGTTCCTAAAATAAATTTCAAGTAGTTATTGCAGATTTTTCGGTAGAAACTAAATATTGAATGCAATATCTTTTTATTTAAATTACGAATTTATGTTTTTGTTGTAAAACAAGAATACGTTAAATTTGAAAACAAAAAATGTTTTTTTAATATTTCTTCATTCAATATTTTTGCTCCTACGCCTTTAGTAAGTCATCTAGTATCTTCTATCTTACTGACAGCAAAACTCAAATCTGTATGTGAATATTAAACAACTCCAGTTGTTGATAAAACGGCAGCAACATCTTTGCACACTCAGAGCTTTGTATCTGTGCATTGTATCTGAATGTGCCTCTTGATGGGTTTGCGTGCTTCGTCAATGTGCGAAATGTATTCAACAAATTTACGACTTTGTCCAGGGTATTTGCCATTGTACTTACGAGTTTAGCTCGCATCGAGGTACTTGCAAATAATCCATTATGAAGATTTTCCTTCAACGTTTTGCGTTTTTTTCTGTGGTTAGTTGTATCAACTGTTGATGATGATATGGTTGGTGTCGCCGATTGTTGTTACTGATTGCTGGATTTAATACATTTTTAAGTCACTGTAATTTATGTCACTGCCATGTAAACAATTAAATAACTTTTTTTATTTAATTTTTCTTTTATGCTTTGTAACATTGAAGGGGAAATATTTTCTTAAAGAAACAATTTTGTATATAATATGTAGTGCAAATATTTGAATATTCAAAATAAAAGGTCAGTAACCTTCGCAACACTTTAGAATACATCACTATCTTATCTCACCGAACATACAAACAAAAACACAGACACACACACATGGTTGTTTTGATTGATCTTCAAGATTATTTCTTTATTTATATATTTATATCATTTTGCAAAAAACATGAACAAAAATCGTTGCCCACAGAAAAAAAAAACATTTGTGCACACATGTGCTCCGTCAAATTAGAGAATTGTAAACAAAACTAAACTATTCGCAATACAAATCAAACAACCAGACGTATGAATGTGTGTGTATCAATAAGTTGCCGCATAGAAAAAACCTTATAATCGCCGGCAACATATCGCATAAATCTTTCCGATCCAATTAACAAATGTGCGTAATTTCCAAGAGCTTTCAAATAAAAACATGGGAAAAATCCAATCTTTCAAGAAATTTGACAGGTGGCATACAGAGCAAAGCAACACTTTACACAACTAAAAGAATTTTCTTAATAAAACCCGAATTAATAAAATTGTGATTGAGGTATGTATCTATTTTACATACACATATACTCGTATGTATGTAATCAAATTTGAGCTTAAGGTAGATCAGTATAAATGCTAGTTATACATATTATTACATTGCTAATTTAATGAAACTATCGCTGATACCGCTAATAAAAATGTCGGTAGTAGTTTTCCCATATAAAAAATCACTTCAATAAAAGTGTATGTATGATACGAGTATATGGAATTTTAATCATGTCTGTTTGTCTGTGTTAATTGGACTGCATCGTTTGTTTAAATTAATTAATTTATTTATTTATATAAATGTCTCTTTTTTCACTGAGATAATTAACTTTAATTATGATGTTAACCTCTCAACTGACAACTATGCGAGATAAATAAAATCACCTTTGCCATTTGAGATCTTACAGGTTTTAAATTTTAATTCAAACCAAAAACAAAGAGATTCCTCTTTCCAATTAAAAAATACTAGAGCCGTATGGTCTGCCCAAAAGCAAACAACAGTCCCGCACTTAATTAAATCAACAACACGGATCAAGCCGTGATTCATTGATACACTCGTACATATGTATGTGTGTATATGTTCCATAAGTCAGTCAGTCAGTCAGTATAAAGTATGCGTTTTTATAGAACTCATTGCTAATACGCCGGCAGACAGTCAGATAGTCCGTCATCTAGTCGCTCATTCCTGCAATGCGACTGACATGTCTACCGCATAATTTAATTTTGTCCAATGGTCTGTCTGAGACTGGCTTTCATCGATTCATGGTCGAATAATTTGTGAACTTTCGGTGATGAAAACGGAATTGAGTTGTTCGTTGTTCGCGAAGTGCCGGATGACATGTCATAACAATAAATAAATATGAATTGAAAAGGATAATTTCAGCAGTTACATACAATATATTGAAATTGTCGTTTTTCGTTTGTTCGCATTGTTATGAACTTTTGTTTAATTAAACGCTTCGCTAAATCGCAAAATTTATTTCATTGCACCATAAACAGTTAAAAGGCGTTAAAAGAAAGATTTGTTTGCGGAAATTGGAAAGATGCAGATCTCTTCTTTCAAATTGCCATAAACAATCGGTCACGCTTTGTTTTCTTTGTTCGAGAATGCAATTGTTTTGTGGACATATGGACAATAATTTTACATTTCGGCACATATGTCATTTGCATTTTAAATGTTTTCATTTTAACAACCAAATTATGGATTACACTTGTGTATGTATGTATGTATGTATGTATGTATGTATGTATGTATGTATGTATGTATGTATGTATGTATGTATGTATGTATGTATGTATGTATGTAATTGGAAACAATAACAACAAAAAACAAACTGCTGCATTTTTATGTCCAAATGACATGCCACTTTTAATGTAATTCTCGCACATTTCACTTTTTTGACACATTGCCACAACAAAAATGTTAATTTCAATGATTAAATGCGCCGGGAAAGAAATAGTTCATCCAGCGCTTCCGGGAATTTCAATGTTTAGAAAACATGTATTTTCTCTTACTCATTAGAGTTGCCTTGCTTTGGGGACGCACTGTTGGTTTTATTTGACAGCAGTGGAGACAAGTCGCTTAGAGTTATTTCGCTGTATAAGAATTTCTTGTTTTTATTTAAATACGGACTTCTTAAAGAAAAAGTCAACCTCGCTTAATATTAAAAATTTATATTTTTTAAAGATTTTTGTAGTTTTCCATAATTTTAATTATTCTGTATTTAAATTAAAATATTAAATTAGTATTATTTATTTACTGCTTTATTCTTGAAAAATGTTTTTATATATTATAAAAAATTATATAAACATGAAACACTTCAAGTCGATTTACGCTGTTACTGCAAACAGCCAACGCTATATTAAAAGTCATGTGTTAGAAGGGGGAGTTCGGCACGGGACCGATTCTCCACATATGTTTCCGTAATTTCGAGCCACATTTAAGCACTTTCTTTGTTTATTATCCAAAGTGACATCATGAAAATTCAAATGAATTTTATAATTGTGCGTTTCAGAAGTGTGCTAAATTGAAAGTAAAAATACTATAAAAATACAACAACAAGGAATAAGTTCGTTAATAGCAAATCACTTTGAATTCGACGCATGAACTTTTCAATGTCTTTGCACATTTTATTTTATAATCCATCAATTTGCTTCGATATTCATTGAAGACAAAAAGACAAAAAGAGAAAAAACCAAAACTAATAAATATCAGCAATATCTCATGGTTATCGTTTTATAATTACAATTACAATAAGATTGTTATCGATAGTGACATATTATTTATTTGTTGTTGTTTATGTTTATTTGTTTGTTTGTTTGACCAAAAGATTTTGTTTATAAATTGTCAAATTGAAATTTGACATTTGATATCGACCGATATGAAGTGTGGTCCAGCAGTTCGATCCACCGCTGAGCTGAGGCACGCTAAGGTAACCGTGTAATATTAAGCCGCTTATTGTTATAAACAAAGACAGTTTATTAATAAAAAACTTTACAAAATTATTAACATTTAAGACGATTATGTACACAAATCAATAATATTTAAAAATGTCAATGAATTCGATAATGTCGTGGAAAGGAATGCCAGAGGTTTTCTTTCTTCATTTTAATAAAAATTTAAATTTTGTAAGTAAATGAATTTGACCCACTAATAAATTGATGAATTGTTTGTGGAATCATTTGTTTGTTGTAATTTATAATATTTCGTATTTTTTATATAGTCAAATACATTTTAGGTTTTTAGATATTTTTGCGCAGTTAATTGCTTTTAAGTTAAGGAGACAACCCTTTTTCATTAGCTCAGGCAGCACGAGCCAAACCCACAACTATTCCACTTAAAATTCCGCAACGATAAAACCACAAAGAGGCAAAGGATTGGCATTTCGATTTCGGCTAGAAGCTTTTCCAAGAAACAACAAACTGACAAAGAACCAAGAAATAACTCAAAAAAAACTATAGGTATGGCTAATACGAGCTTTAAGACAGGATAACTCGACAAACCGCAAAAGTTGTCAACCTGAAAATGATAATTTAAAAATATAAAAAAGTTAAAAGTGGTCAAATGACCTTCACAGCAGACAATGGAGCGGAAAGATTAAACATTTATTAGAACACAAAAAAAAATGCATAAAAAGCAACAACGACAAAAAAAAACAAAATCAAAATTCTAGCTTGAATCAATAAACAAGGCAAGGGAGTAGCTTAGCTGGAATTATGCTAATTGTGAGATTCTTAAGCTGCACTTTAATTTAACAAGAAATTAAAATTGAAAAAAATGAATTATTGTCACACTGTGTGCGGCATCCGCCAGCTGTGGCAGTTAAGCGATAAATTTGTTTAATATGGTCATGATGCGCATAAATCACCTTTTGACCATAATCAAGCTTAAGTATTAAACACACGATGATCGAGACGTACAAAGTGGAAACTGATTTCATGTGGAAAGATTTAAATGCGCTCAAGGATTTCGTTTAAATAAACTGCACGATCGCCACAAAATGTTAGTAATATTGTTAAAATAAATTGATAAATTTTTTAATTTAAATTTGGTTTTTGTTTTTGTTGAACACTTTATACTGTACAAAACAAATAATTTATTACCACATTTAATTGTTATCGATATCAAAATCTCAAATAAAATGAGTTGTTTAAAAATAAAACTGGTTCAATGAACGCAATTCGCATTCAGATGGCTGACATTTTGCGCTGAGTGTTTGTTTTTGGTTTGTTTTGGTAGCGGCACACTTCAAAGTTTGGGTTTTCAATGACCACCACGCAACGTTAATGAACCATTTTAAAGGCCAATGATAGAGATTTTATTAAATACAATAAATTAATAAAAGTTACAAGTTGGGAGAGGTGGGAGAGGTGGGAGAGGTGGGAACCAAATAATACAATAAAAACTTTTGATTTTAGTTCTATCGAAAACTGGACAAATTGGGATTATTTTACTTCATTGAAGAAGGTTTTAAATTTGAACTTTGGTTTAATGAAAAGGTAAGAAAAGTAAAAATTCGAGTGCAAACTGAGCGAACTCATCTGATTTATGACTTATTTTCCTGCTTTGTTTAGAAGTTTATTTTTTGATATTTGACGTGTTTTTTTATATATTTAAATTTTCCAAGTGAGAAACAATATCGAAGAAAAGAGGAACATTTCTCTACTTTCCTTACCTTATATTTATTACACCATAATAACATAATAACAACAACAAAAAGAAACAAATCTTTCTGAGGTTTTGTTGAAATCTTTAACTATTTATTGTACTTTTAGAAATTATCTTACTTACGAGTATTTACTTGTTTCTGCTTAAACATTTTTAATTTTTAGTTTATTCTTAGGAATTTTTTCTTGTTATTGAAAATACCATTTAATTTTTTTCAGATTCGATAGTTATCAACTTTGAAGCTAATCTCCGCAACGATCTCACAAAAGAGTCACACAAGTCTACCTATAAAAAAGAAATAAATAAATCAAATTAAATTAAATTAACTCAAGGAAAAAAGAATGATGGGCCTATTGCAAATAGTTGGAATCACTCTTTTAGTATTCAGCGCCATATTCGCATCCACCGTGGCGGATCAGTCGATCGCCACACAAAGACATCATCGTCAACAACAGCAACAATCAGAGCATCAAGGACAGCATTCTCATCTACAAAACCACCAACAGAAGCACCATCAACATCATCCGCACTCGCGACAACATCGGCGTATGGACTTGAGTTCGCGGCAATCTCAGAACCAGGCGGCGGCGGTGGCGGCAAAGGCGTCTCATGTAGAGCAGTCGCAATTCTTGAGCCTGCCGCAACAGCGAAACACAACGACACGATTGCGCCGTTTAAGCGCGCGCGACTATTACAACAAAGTGGTGCAACGACGACAGAACGCGCACAGAAGTTTCGGACCTGAGTGGGCCTACAACACATACAACGTACAGAGCAACACTTTTGGCGCACCACCTTTAGCGTTGCCCTCCTCCTCCGACGGTAAGGGCGATGATAACACACACGATGTGGAATTCATTAGTACAAGCGGTACGAGTACGCTACCCGAATGGGCAGCAGTGCCGCCGCCAAGACGCGGTTATCTGCCACCCGCGCCACCAATGTTACCTAGCGGCGGCGGTACAAATGCAGTACCACCTACGCGTAGAGTAGCAGTAACAGCAGCACCGCCACCGCCGCCATCATCATCCGACGCCGTTCCAGCACTAGTGCCGGCGCGTCGAGGTTATGCAACATCAGCGCCGCTGCCTCACACCACCGAAGACCCCACCGAAACGAATTTGATTGGACACAATTATCCGAGTGATCCCAAGGAAATGGAACGGTAAGCTTTACCTTACATTAAAATACAGTAAAGTACACTTTGCTCCTCTGCGCATTCAGTGTTGTAATTATTTCGGGCGGGCTGGGATAGAAGACGAATAATATGTGCAAGCGGCGTATTCGCAGAGGTGTTGCATTAAATTCACAATAATTATTTATTTTGCGAAAACACCCACTTCCTTCCCTACATCCTTCATTCCTTCCTTCCTTTGTACAGCACAAGGAATAAGCAAGTTCTTTTGTTTCTCTGAACGTGCTTCTCAAGGTTGTTGCATCAGCTGCAGTTGCTGTGCAACGATTTAATCGAAAGTTGATTGTAGAATGTTGCTCCTACTGCTGCAATGGTGCTGTGGCCGCTATGATCCAATGCCTCAAGATAAATATGATTTTGAGTATGGCGATGTGGAAAAAGCAAAATAAAAAAATCTACCCAGTAGGTAATCCTAAAGTAATAAATTCAATTCAACTACACTACACTGCATTTAGCTAAATACTAATACCAATAAAAATATGTGTTTGAAGAACTGATCATAAAGTACACATGGCAAAAGTTTTGTAGTCAAAATCGTGATTATTAATCGGCGCAGGATAAATCGAAATTGCTCTCAAGTCAAGTGCAATTTTGAAAGAAAGAAATGATGTTTGCAACAAAGCGCAGCGGTGTACTGAGGCTAGTTCAATTCATGTTTATGACTAAACATATTTTTATAGTGGCTGGGTGTGTACCCGGTACTTAAATATCAATTAATTTTTTATTACGTTTTTAAAACGTTTTACTGAGCACTAAAAAAGCATTTTACTATTGGTTTGTTGGTAGTTGAGTTGCACTCTAAATTGCATGTGAATAATTACTTTTGGTGAAACTTTTTAAAATTTATGTTTTAATAAAATAATCCATTATTTGGCGTAGTAGATGAATCTTTAAATGTCGGATGTTATTTAGCAATTGCAATTGCCACCCATTACCGGTCAAATGTCATATTTCGATTGGCGTGAACTAGGCCAACAACTTCCTCATTTTCCACAGGTTGTGCGAAAGTTGTTTAATTGCATCACTTGCAACATTTTTTCTAATGCCACATTAGCGTCTTGTTGCTGCCTGCCACTGCCGCTACTGTTGCTGCGTGTTGCTACATGCAAATCATCTAAAAGCGACGGAGTAGCAATCAACTTCACGCAGCAAATTAATTGATTTATCGGCGTTTATCCGGCACTGCCACAACATACATCAATCACAGCAACAGCAGCAGCAGAGCCACACAAAACCTGCTTTTGCTGCAACTACACGAAACGAAATCAAATCAAATTAAATAACATGCATCACACTCTGCGCTTGCAACATTTACCGCACTGCTCGGCACAAGTGCCTGTGATTAACACTTGTCTATTGCAAGTTGCAACTAACAGCTACAAACAACAAACCATTTGTTTTTTTTTTGTTATTTTATTTTACGTGTTCCTCGGTTGCAGCAATTGCTGCAGCATTGATGGCGTGTGAATTTTGGATTTGAGACTTTTTCTTCTTTTATCTGCTCGCCCCTGCGTAATTTGAAGTATGATCGCTCATCGATTGTGGTTTAGCTCCTGCGGCGACACAAAAGCTTTTAATATTTGCAGAGCAATTGCTAGCAATAGCAGCAGCAGCTTATGTGCTATACGAAGCAGGCATCTTGGCACATTTACCACACCGCAAAAGTGCTACTTGAGAAATGAATACGTTAGGTTGCGATGGTGGTTCGGTGCTTCGATGCTATGCACAGTAATTCTCGAGTGTTCGTAGGTAGAACTCAACCCGCACATTTGCATAAATTATTCATGGTTTCTTGTTGAAGCACCAGCTTCAGGTTGCAATTTAAATGACTTGGATATGGAAACTAGAGATGCTGCGACTAAGTAGCGATTACTACGCGAGTTCGAAAAAAATTATATTATAAAGTTAGGATGACAAAAAAACTTTTTAAATTGTTTATTTAAAAAAAAACAATTAAAAATAAAACGTATTTTGCAAACCAAAAAAGACTGTCAAATGAAAACTGTGTACATCACTAGACACGAGTGCATTGAATCTAATTGAAAACCGCGAGGTAATTGTTGCATGCATGTTAGACGCTGCTACGCTGCTTCTACTCGGTACGAATTAGGTACCACCCCGCCCCCCCATACAGAACAAGCTACCTGCGCGCAGCTTAAAAAATTTGCAAATAATCGACACTGATCGCACAAATGATGGATGGGTGAGTAAGTGTGTGTGCAGCATATGCGCCTGCTGCATGTGGCATGTGACATGCATAAATAATAAATGTGTCATAATTTGTGTTTCAAGTTTTCGCAGTGTCTGCGAAAGAAATAAATGAATACAAAAGAAATAAATGAATACAAAAACAAAAACAACAAAACAACAAAACCAATTTGTGTATCATTTGAGTACATTTGAAATTGATTTGTAAGCGACTGTGCGCCGTCTGTGTTCGTCGATCCGTCCGTCCGTCCGTCCAAGTGGCAATTGCGACATGTCAAAAATTGAATAAATGTGCGAAATGACAATTTTTTCTTCTTAACTTTTTATTATGAAAAATGGCAGAAAATATTTACAACAATTTTGTTTGTAAAAAAAAATCGCATACAAATTGACTGCCTCCGAATGGTTGTCGCTCGATGTGGTGTGGCGTGGTTTTGACCATAAGTGGGCAGTGGTGGCGTGCGCGCGCTAATGTGTGGTTTTTGTTGTAATCGATATAATGTCACATTGTTTGCACTCGAGCAATGTAGAAAATGTTAAAAGCACTTGCTCGTTCGCTTCGCATCTTGTGAGTACTCTCGTACTCACATTTAAGGAGCAGCATTTGACGTTAATCATTTTATTTTATTTTTATATTTATATTTTTCTGTAATGATGTGCTTGTAATTTGTCTTGATTGTTTGTTGTCTTGCTTTAATTGGCTCTTAACCTTGAGATGTGCTTTTTCTTTTTTATTCGAATTATATTAACATTTTTCCATGGTATATTTGCAGTGTTTTAATATGAGGAAGTTTGTTAGCTAAGCATTTTTTGTTCAATCGAGGTGATATGAGTTTTTCGTCTTTTTAAATTTTTTTTGAGTAAATTCACGATTTTATTTATTTATTAAAATAGCTTGAGTGAAACTTTTATTAAAGCATTTGCAAATTTAATTTACACGTTTGCGTGCGAACTCATCAAGCACTCAAGCAATTAGATAATTGGATACTAACTGCAAAAGACCACCTGAGGTGCAACTGCGATGTCCGCTTTGTAATTAGGACATCAAGTCATTGTGTGCAAAAACGATAAAAAAATGACGCAAAGAACTTTGCTTGCACAAAGAGTACAAAACAGAACAGAACAGAAAAATGTACACATGACAGCGCCGGTTCGGTCTTTTGACATTCCAGAAGGATGAATTAATTTAAAAGATGTTTTAAAGGACGACGTCACATCTTTTTCAAACTATGCATATAACAATGAGAGAAATTTGTAAAGTCCAAATAAAAACAAGAATTCCACCGAAAAGAAAGCAAGTAACCAGCAAAGTTAAACAGAACAAAAACATCAATCAACAGAAATGTTGTGCGTCAACTTGATGCAGCAAACCGATTCATCAGTTTCGGAAGGTTTTCTTTTTGGCTTTTTAAGTTTTCAAAATTTTGTATTTCAGATAAGGGCAATTTAGAGGTGTACAAGTTCCGTTGCATATACACACATACTCGTATATATGTAAATCCAATGATAAACGACTTGAACTGGCGAGTTTGTATGCTAACCAGATTATGTTAAAATTGGTAGAGTTCTCTTTTCTTTTTTATTTCGGATTTTTTGGAATGTCCAATCAGTTGGAAATATTAATTCGAGGACAAAGTCGCAAATCATTGATGAAACATAATCGATTAAAAGTTTTAAATAACGATGAATTATGAAAAATTATTTTTTCTGAGCGAATTCATTAATTTGAAAAATGTGTTCAATGTATTCTTGATATAAAATTTTCAAAATATTGTTAATAGCTTACAAAAGGGCACAAATTTAACAGCTTAACTTTGTACATATTTGGAGTATGTATGTAGTTTGATTTTAAACCAGGGTCAACAATTTTTTCTTATCGTAACAGTTTTTAAATTTAAATTCCATTTTTTTAAGTTAAAATTATAAAACTTTGAAATGTGTTAAAGATTAAAAACGTCCTACTAAACAAAAAGTTTTAAGGTTAAGTTTTTTTTTATGATTGTTGAAGGTAGTTTTCAATGAATTTAAATTGAAGTGGCTAGCATACATTTTTCTGGACAGCTTTAAACTGCCACATAAGAACGTATTAAACAAGCTCACGCTTGAAAGTCATTTGCTACACTTTCACAAAATCCGCGGAGCAGAAAAGAAATAATGAAAATTATTTTCCCTTTGCCATTAACGTACTCGTAGATACATTTTTTCACGGATGATTTTGTTGCTGCTGTAAAAACAAATTTATTGCATAATAATGTGAGCACGCTTCGAGCCATAAATACTCGTAAGCAAAAGTCAGCAAACAAAATTTCATAGCAAAACGACAAGAACAGGAACAACAAATAGTAACCAAATAAAAATGTTGTCTGGTTCGAAAATAGCACATAAATGGGCTTGAGATACATTTCAACTAAATATGCAAAACAAAAACAAAAAGCAAAAAAAGACAAAAAAAGACAAACCGGGAGACGACCGGACGGACAGACGGCTGCTGGTGTTGCATGTTGCAGTTCAGATACATTATTAGATTTTAAGCGAAAAGAATAATTTTGCGCATCAATAAAGCAAGTCGTCGTAGTCGCTGGCTGGCTAAAAATGAAGCAGAAATAACAAGCAGCAGAAAAATGTAGGAAATCGCAGCGATGCGATCTCGGAGCGCCCAAATTGGCAAACAACTCCAAATTCGAATGGAATGGTAGAAATGGCGCAACCGCCACACAGGGTCGTTTTCAGACAAATATATTTACGAATTTATATAAATCTCTTTGCAACAGAAATAAATCACCGAGATAAACATTTTGTCACTTCTGGATAATTGATAATTCTGATATCATAAATAATTTAACAATTTCCATGAAAAGTCACATTAAATCAAATCATATCAATATAAAATTTTGTTCCATAACTTCTTTTAAATTTCACCAATCTTACCGAATTATATCTCTCATACAAACTTAAGTACTATTGAAAAGATTGCAGTTATGTATTTTAATCAATATTGAAAGATTTCATCAGGAAGGATATTTTATAAAAAAAATAACATATGAAATTATCAATTCCCAGCGATCGCGGATTTATTTATTAATAGTTCTTTTGCATTAAAAAGTCGCTTTTACAATTTGTTTCTTCTCATTCCTCAAATACATCCCTGACTCGACAAACAGAATTCCCGCGGGCGCACTTTTGCTGACTTTTTCGCTCCGCTTTGAATTTTGTGATTTGCGTCAGCGAAATTGTAGAAATGCATTAGAATAAACGCGCAAAACGATCCTCCTCTACTCGCAGCTCGCATGTGTATAGATACCACGCCACGTTAAAGCGACTTCACGACTTAAAGAATAAAAGAGGAGCAGCATCCGCACATCGTCAGCAGCAACATGGCCTATAGCCGGCAATGCTGCAGAGCAGAACAGAACAGCTAGAGCCATGCTGGCGTTTAATAAATTCAGATAAGTGGTAAGAGCGATGAGCGAGCGCAAATACGTTTCAGATTGGAATCTGTATTTGAAAGTTTTGTACTTTGCATAGGGTAGAAGTGGGGTCTATTTCAAAAAGTTAACAGTTTAGTAAATGCAATTAATGATTCTAAAACATTTCGTGGCATATTACAAAAAGTATTGAAAATGCAAATTATCTCTTTGAATTTTTTAGTGCGCAATAATTGCCGCCAAGTCAGCGAATTTGGTATGGTATATTTTATGCCCCAAGTTCATTTCAGTCGCCAGCTTTTTTTGCTGAAAGCTAAGGTTGTAGCTTCTACGCTAATTTGACAATTGCTCAGCTTAAACAATGTAACTCATTAGATTGGAATTAAGTTGGTAACTATTTGGAGTGCATTTAAATAAATTTTTAATTTGTTTGTTCAATGAATGGCAACAAAGCTCTGGACGAAGTTGGAAGAAGTTAATTTTGCTTTTGAACTGAGGGAATAAACGAACTGCTCGTAAATCAAACCGCTTTTAAATGAACGTTTTAAATTAAAGAAATATTAATAACGCGGTAACATTTACTTTACGACACCATTTTATGCGGCCACCAAACAATAAACTCCTCATTCAAAACCCGTCGGTATACAATGCAGATCAACTGCAGCCGAAGTTTATGGCCTCCTTTATGGATGCATTAATTTGTTGATAAATACGAAACTGAAATTTGAAAGCGAACAACCGAAAAATAAAAGAGAGACAAACACGACAATAAAATACAATAAAAAACGCTTGTAATCGCTGAAAAATGCATTTTAATGTAGCTTTAGCTTTCGATCGTACAAATATTTCAGTTTTCGAACAGAGCGTTTGAGGCACGATTGAGTAATGTAATTTTGTTATACTTATGTATGTAGGTAGAAACATAGAACAAAGCTTATGAACTCAGTTGAAAGCGTTTAAAGTCGTTCATTGAGACCAATGCCCGATTATTGTAATAAAACAACCGATATACAAATACAACAACAATCGATTGAACAACACTTTTAATCTTTAAAAACTCCCAAAACCGGAAAAGATGAAAATGTTAAAATTGACGCGATTTATTTTAAAAACTTTTCAACAATATAATCAACAAACTCACCGATACAATCTTTAAGTTTATCATACTAGCAACCGAACTACAACCAAAACAACAACAACAACAACATGTTCACACAACCACACCAAACGAATCCGATTAGGGAAGTTCAAGCCGCGTGAAATGCAAACAGGCACCTTCGAAAAAAAAAAAAAGACTAACAAAAATTTAAATTAAAAAAAGAAATTTCAAATGAAGTGCAACGCAGTTAAAAACATCATCAAATTAACATATATAAGCGATGTGATGCGATACAATCAAGATCGGGCTAAATAGATTGATATGCAGATAGATATAGTTCGAACGATCGAACGGAGCAATTGTTATGTTGATTAAGTTGCCACAGTTCAAATTGGTGGAGTTTTGATAACGTCGATGATCACGGCGACAACAGTTGCTGGTCGGTACATATGTACATCTATATACATACATACTCACATACACACAAAATTTTAATGTGGGAAATTTGTTGTGTTTTATTTGTGACACGTGATTAAGTTAAGAGGAATGTTAGTTATATTATTATATTGAATGACCAGATGCCAAAATTGGATATCTTGTTTATTTAAAAGAAATTTCTTCTTCATTTAAACATTATGAGAAACTTTGTCTAACAATTGTTGCTGAAATAAACACTGATTAAGAAAAAACTTTGTCTTACAACTCAAATAAAAAAAAAATATTTTTAAAAATTTAAACACTCCAAAAACTTTATAAAATAAAATTGGATTTGTTTATGTTGTATGAAAATTCCTGCATACCGCCAATAGATACTCGTGCTTGTCTTGAGTATTGCTCTAAATAAACAAAAATTAAAGTCCAACCGTATCGAAACAGCTTGTCACGTACTGGGCGCGATGTTTGCCCAACATGATCTGCCAATGTCGAAGATCGATCGCCGTGATCGTTCGTTGTTGGTAGTCGCAGTCTTTGTTGGTAAAAGTGGTAGCTGCTTGGGCCGTCGTGCCATATTGAGACAGATCATATTGCAGCAGCATAATTGTTATTGCTTGTCTGAAATGTTTGTGTTCTGTTGTTGTTGTTGTTGTTGTGCTGGCTTAACGCGTGCGTGTGGTAAATGCGTCAAGCGCATAAGATGGCCATTAAAAACGTTAACGAACGAACAAGCGTGCGTCCGTCCTTCCAATGCAAGAAGATCGTGCATTAACCTAATTTCAGCAGCGTGAGTTGCAAATTATGCTGAGCTTGTGTTTGTCGTTTATCTTAAATATTAATGAACATTTAAAAATGGAATTTTTGCAGGCTTAATTTTTGTTACTTACAAAAGGAATGAAAGCAAGAAATTCTTAGAATCAACTTTTTTTTGTAAATTTGATTACAATATATATACAATTTTGTTTAATAACTTGTACATAAATGCCACAAACGATATCGAAAATTGTGTTGCAATTATCTGCAGCAACTTTACCACGCATACGTCTTGTACAAAATAATTGTGCTTGCAGCTGCATCGAAGTCATGAAACTCCTACGCACACACACACGATTTGCAGTAAATGTTGCGCAACAAAATGTGTCTAAACGAAAATAAAAAACAAATTCTGCAAAACAATTGCTCATCAATTACCAACAAGTTTGAAAATTGCGTTCAACTGGATTTTAGGTCAAATCTGACATTGCACTTGCGCTCAGCAAAAAACCGCTAAAAGACGCTATCCAAATGCTGTAAACTCTTAAATACACTTGAAATAAAAAATGAGAAGAAAAAAATTAACAATGGAAAAAATAAACCTTAATATTGTAGATATCATTTTGGGTATTGCAATTGCCATAGCCTTGGCTTCAATTGCGCACAAAAACCACAACTACAACAATTGGCCGAATCGCTTTAGCTCAAAAGCAGCTAAGCTATAGCTTTAAAAACGACAGAGACAAAATTCGACCCGTACGAACCCTCAGCAGATTCAGAGATACTCTCGACTACAGACAATCTTTGCATCTAAACATGTTGCTTGCTGCTGCTTCTGAGTGTTGAATGCTGTTGTTGCCTGCCCAACCTCAAACACACAAATTGCTTGTCATCGATGTGCGGCGCGGCGATAATTGCTCAACATGAGTGACGATCGGACGCCTTGATTAGCACCGGCTTAGCGCACTAACGGTGCTCTGAAAGGGATTTATTTCCATACACCTAAAGTGAGGTTCTAACCTCGCGAACGCTGCACAAATGCGCTTGAAAATAACAACAGAAATCACTGGCGTAGAGAGATTTATATTTTTGGGATTGTGAATAATGATGCTTTCCACATATACTTGTACATATTTTTCAACCGATTTTTTATATAATTTCGGCTCGAGACACAAAACAATTTATATACAACAAAAAGTTTAAAACTTTAAAAATGTTCCTCTTAAATACGCCCCGCCCCGTAACGGAAACACATTTTAATGTTGTACGTTGACATGTGCCAAATGTGCTGCATACGCCCCGTCATACCCTCTTCAGCCTTTTACATTCCCTTCTTACCACTTTGCGAATTTTATCAACGTCATGCAATCGGTCAGAATAAATTGTTGTTGCTGTTGTTGTTGTTGTTGTTGTTCCTCAGGCTTAAGACTTAAGTTGTGAATGCGCCTGCTAAAAGCTGTTAAAAGGTTTTTCTTGCGCTCTTGCGCACTCGATTGCAATTATTGATGATGTTCTCCTCAAGTTGGTAGTTTGTTGTAGCTGTTGTTGTTCGAGCCAAAATTCTCTTCTTGTTGTTGTTTTTTTTTTTTTGTGGATGTCTGCAATTGCTTATGAAGCAGACTCTTGAGTCTCTTTGCTTGCTTGTTTTATTCCTTCACGACATTACGAAATCTTGTTTCTTGATAAAGATGCTCGCTCAGTGCTGATGTTTGTTGCTTTTCATAGTGTACATTGGCCTAATGTGGGAAACTGTTTGCTGTGTCGCAGCCAGCGAAAAAAGCGGAAGAATCGCATTAGTCGGCGATGAGGCATACACTTGCTTAAATTTTTGTGATGAAACATCCACTATTATAATTTTGTGTTTGTTTACGGTTTTGACAATGTTTACTTATGTATATATATATATATATATATATATATATATATATATATATATATATATATATATATATATATATATATATATATAAGTAAACATTGTATATATATATATATATATATATATATATATATAAGTAAACATTGTATATATATATATATATATGTGTTCAAATGTTTTTGTTTATAAAAGTTAAATAATTAGTGGAAGGAAGGATCCGGTCGAGTTGTTTTCAAGGTGCCGATTGACAGATTTGCACTTAGAGTAGATAGGTAGTAGTAGAGTGCCGCCGACGATCATCATTCGAATTGCATTTAATATAAGGATTTCGAATTCAGAAATGAGTTTCTTGCCTTGGCAAACTCGACCAATAAACACACAAATGAAGGCCAGTTTTTCAACAATTTATGGGCCAACTTTTTCAGCCGAGAAGCTAATACCTATACGAGTAAATTTAAACACTCGGACTGACTAACTGGATCCATTTTGGGCCACTACCGTTAATGGCAGTATTTACCAATAATTTATGCATTGCACCAAATTAGCATATGCTGTTGTAGTTGTTGTTGTTGACGTTGGTTGATTGCTCTGAACTAAACTGACAAAAGCGCATAAAATCTGAACCTTAAAAAAGCAAACATAGACTTCCGCGTTTTGCTGTTGCAAAACCACGTCATATAAAAAGAAAAAGAAGAAAAATAAGAAGTTCAATAAAACAACAGCAACAAAAACGAAAACAACAACAACAAAATGCAGATTAAAAATAAATAAAAAGAAGTGAAAAAAGTGTTCACATTGCAACCTGTTTTCGCAGGGTTTTTGTCTTGGCCAAATTAATGTTGCCGCCAACATAAGTCAACAGCAGCAGCAGACGCAACGACGGCGCGCGCAACATAAACGAAAATTGCACCAATATGACTGGACGCGCAACACAACAATTACAACAACATTCAATACGACACATTCGACCGACGACGAGCAGAAGCAGCGCTACCAATTTTTATTGCAGCAAGAGCAGCAGCAGTGGTGATGGTGATGGTGCCTGCGATCATCATATAGCAATCTCCTTGAGGAATGGAAGTGCCCGTTTTGGGAAACTAAAGCACCGCAATGCAAAACGCCAAAGGGCGGCGGCAGCAGCACAGCTTGTTTTTTCGAATCATACACGAGCGATTTTTATGACAGCCTGTTATTTGCAAATGATTTGCTCAAGTGCGTTACGCCTTTCTATCTACACACGATCGTGTGTATGTACGAGAGTGCACTTAAGTATGTATTTATGTATGTATGCACCCTATTTATAGTTTGGAGTATATTGGCAACAAAGTAACGGCTTTGTGCCTAGTTAAAAATATTTAGGATCATATCATAAAATTGAATTTTTGTTATGTTCTAAAGTCGCCGTTTCGACATTAAAATTCAAATTTGGATTTTTCAAAAACCGCTTCAAGCAGTCAGTGAATTGGGTGCGTTTTCAAAAAGTATCTGAAGAGTGGTTCAACCACAACGCAAACCGCCGTAAAGTTATTTTTTGTTTTTAATAAAACCAGGACCCACATTAAAAAATCTGTTCCCACTTTGTTTTTGTGATTTTTTCCACTTGAAAGTAATTCCACAATTTAGACAAAATCTAAATTTGATACGACGTATGAGATTTAATTAAAATCCACTCCTTTTCATTCATTTTCACTTTCAACCGTTTAAAGCCGCCAAATGCAACGCACACCCACTTAAAAAGACAAAAACAAAAAAAATTGAGTCGTCTTGTTGACTAAAAGTGAAATTAACTGTTGTGTAGGACTCCACGTAGGATTCATGCAATTACTGTCATAATAAATTCAAAACTTTACACATGATTTTTTTACGGTATTTTTTTCTTTTTGAAAAGTGATTTCTAGCAATGTACATATGTATGTATGTATGTATGTATGTATGTATGTATGTATGTATGTATGTATGTACATATGTAAAAAAATCGGCACGTTTGTGGCAACCTTCAAAGCTGCAGATACAAACTGGACACTGCTTTGCTGTGACAGACTTTGTGTCGACGACGACGGCCGAAATGTGTTTGTTGTTGTGCGTCTGTATGTTGTTGTGCAACAGTATACATATGTATGTATGTACATTTGTTATCAACAACATTTTCAACTATATATGTATGTATTTTTTGTTGTTGTTGCAACAGTTTTGGTATCATTGTAAAGTGATTGTAAAATGTAGCGACAGGCCGACTGAACTCACTTTGATGCTGCTGCTTCGCCTGCTGCTGCTACGACACATTTTTATGTTGCACGTATGTATGTATGTATGTATGTATGTATGTATGTATGTATGTATGTATGTATGTATGTATGTATGTATGTATGTATGTACATATAAATGTATAAATGTATGTAGCTCTGAATGTCATACTGCGCCGACTTGAATGCATGTCCCAGCGAGTGTTGCGATCACGTAGTTCGTAGTCATGTTATGTTTGCAGTGACGACGGACGGCAAACTGAAAAAAAAATCACGACATTACATATTTTATATCAATTTTGACTTACATATATACATTTAAAGCAACAACAACAAAAATAAAGAAAAGAGTTGAAACTGTCGAAAATCCTTAATGAAGCGCATTTTTCACTTTTGTTTACTGCAGGAACTACGATTTGACATTTGGTCTAAATGTGTTTAGCATTCAGTACGTGCAAAGTTAGTAATTAGGGAGTTACTCAAACGTTTATTTACTCGTAAAACAAAGTTCATCCGGATGTGAAAGTGTTACCCTCCACACAAAGAGTTGTTGAGTCCCAAGTTAAGTAAAAAAAAATACTATGAACTATGGAATTGATCCTCCAATCCCAAATCCAGTCGACTTTGTTATGTATAGCAAACAAAATAATAAAATGGAAAACATAACTTTTACATACATACAGACATACATACATATATATTTTTTGTTAACAATTTTTTGGACATTGTCGTAAATATTTTCACAAATATTTCGCTGACATTTTGCATCCAATTAAAATGGTGATTTCTTGTACATATGTGATTATAGTTTTTTTCCCCCCATTGCAGATGGCACATTTGTGTTCAGCAGCGTACGGTGACAATGCCTGTCAAGACGACGGAAGTGTACACGCGTCCTATTTGGAAGCACATCAATACGCCATGTCCGCCGCCGCAAATGCAACCGAATCAGATGTGCACTCGCGTTCAGTTGGTCCACGAACAGGCTTTCCGAGATGTGGTACGGCACAAATCGGCACAGCAAATCACATACGACTGCTGTGCAGGATGGACGCGTGAATCGCCAAATGCTGATGCGTGCATGAAACGTAAGTTTATATTCGCTCACGAGTGTATGATATCAAAACGGCAATGATATGCAGATCACAAGTTGTGGCAATCATTTACATAAAAGTTAAACATTTGCATGAGTTGTCGACATAATTGAAATTCTCTACTTTTTAGCGGTTTGCTCGATACGCTGTCAAAATGGCGGCAGCTGTTCCGGTCCGGACTCTTGTATGTGCCCGGCGGGATTTACAGGACGATATTGCGAACACGACATTAACGAGTGCAAAGAGGAGAAACCTTGCGATCAGACATGCCTCAATACGATCGGATCGTATTATTGCAAGTGCCGCGAGGGATTTGTGCTGCAACCGGATCAGCAGAGTTGTAAGAAAATAGGTGAGATCGCCCGCAAGATCGATATAACTGAAAGAACATTATAAAAAAACGCTTTTATCACTTTCAGATTTACATGTGGATGACGCTTTCGAAGCGCGTGATTTGGAAAATGAAATTGAGAGCAGCGAAGATGTTGCGGCACGCTTGCAAAAGATTGAACGTTCACTGGCAAATGAACGCATCCAATCGAACGAATTGCAGAAATCGTTGCAGGCCACCTATAGTATGGTGGATACGCTCAAAAGTCGTCTGAACACGTTGGTAAGATTGGATTTAACTCTGCCAAAATTGAAGTTTTTGAATAAGGCAAGAAAAATGTTTTTGTTTGCAGGAGAAACAACAGCAGGATATGAATCGTTTGCAAACGAATCTTTTCGCCACCGAATCGCGAACCAATAAACTGGAGGGCATGGTCAATCTGCTGATGAAGTGTCGAAACGGACCGAATGCCTATTGTCCTTAGGCAAGGATATAATTTATTCGAATCTAACGAAAGGATTAGAATAACAGAACTGCATTTTAATAGCCTACATAATAAATTTAGTTGGATACTTTTTATACTCGTACACACATTTTAGTAGGTTAAGTGAATATTCGAAGTTTGTAAAGTAGTTAAGAAGCCATTTTGTAGCACTCGATATTTGTTTAATATCATTTAGTTTTCATCTCGAAATCCACATTCGTACAGAGGATCCGCGACACACTTCTGTGGCAATTCAAAAATGAATCAAGTTTTTGACTGAGCCTTGCGCGTTTACCTTAAAATTAATTTTGTATTTCAGTTCTAACTAATTAAAATTTTTCATTTCATTTAGGCAACAAATGAAATTGAATTTCTTTACTTAAAAAAAAGCGTATCAGAACGACTTGTTGCGATTTGTGCTGATTTTGAATTGCCTCGGAACTGATCTGAAACGCGCTTAAACAGTGCAAATCTGCAAATGGAAACATTAAAACGAACATGTGAAATCAAATTGGAAATAGTTTTAGTCACAATTCCATAGTTTTCATTTCAAATGCTCCTCTTATTAAATTAATTGTAAATATTAAATAGAAATATGAAAAACTGGCCAATGTGTTTTTATATGCTATCCAAAGACTAAGAAAAATTGAATAAGTTAGTTTTTGACTTAAGTTTGGATGCATATTAGGGACATTTTAAGCTTTAGGATTAGTTGAAGGTTTTTTTAATTATATATACACTGCCCGTCTGCTTGTCTGTCTGTCTGTATGTCTGTCTGTATGTCTGTATGTCCGTCTGTCATCATTTTTTGTAAACATGATAGCGAGAGAACAGTTTTAGATATTGAGGTGAAATTTGTACACTGGTTGCTCATATTCCCTGGACAACTTGATTTTGGATCCAATGCGCCATGACCACGCCCACTATTTCAAAAAATAATGATCTCTTGTTAACTTGGTATCTTTTTAACCATTGGAGATGTTGGGTTAGAGCTCTGAACTAAATATTCAGTTGACAGTGGAGCGATTGAGTAGACACAATTGTAAAAACCAACACAGCATCAAGTGCGACGTGAGTTATTGTAATATTTTACAACAAATATTATAACAAATATTTTTATATGCACACAAATACAATATTATTATTTTATTTATTAAATAAAAGTTTTTTTTTAATTAAAATCTGCTATGTGTTTTTTATTAAGTAAACCCTTCGCCATATTAGTGCCTAAAAAAACTAAAAAGGTATGGTTTGTATGGGAGCTCATATACCAAATTTTATATGGTCACCTTAAGAAATCATTTTTTGAAAGTTTGGTTTGTGTCTTTGCTACGAATGTCATGCCATAAAGAAATGGCAAAAAAGCAAAGAAAGAAAAGAAAGAAAGAAAAGGAAGAACTTAATTCGTTTTCTTTTTCGCTAAAAAAAATATGTTTTCATTTTCTTGGCCTAAGGCATAGAGCAAGGTTCGGACCCATACATAGCATTGCTATGGCGTAGTGAACGATGAACAAAATCGTAGTAAATCTTAAATTTCCGTAGTATTAAAAGTGCAATAGTGTTTTAGAACTGAATAAATATTTTTTTTGGACAAAATTGACAACATATTTTTTTCTCCGTCTACTTTTTTACTTTTTTCCCTATAAAATAACGCATAGCATTAACAAATAAAGAAACTAATGTATATTATTTAAGAACTTAATTCGAAAAGCGTAGCAAATATACTCCGATCGGAGCAAAGGTCCGAACACTGGCATAGAGACATAGCGTCGTAGCCAACACCAGGGAACAATCGACAATTAATCAAGTTAGTTCTTCGATTCGATTTAAACGCGCAATAAAATTTCAAGGATTGTTGACTACACCCAGCAGGACTCACTTTTACGAACAACAACAAAGACGTAATTTTTTATTTTGGTTGAAATTTGTCTGTCTGTAACGACATCCGACGGCCAAAATGTACTCGGAACAAACAAGTGAAAACAATAAAATCGCATTCAAACAGGCGGAGGTGTCGCTTCGACGCTTCAATGACCTTGCAATTCCGCATCACCTCGGGCTGCTACAGAATCACCGCTGCAATATCGAAAAGAGTCTCGCGTTGGGCGACTGGCAAAAGATCAAAAAAGAGGAGGTCAATGCAGGGCGTGTCATTAAACAGGTCAAGAATCTGTTGCTCGAAATGAACGCACTAAGGGATAAAGTGAGAGAGGAGGATTTGCCGCGTTTCGATGCTATGCTGGATGAGGGCAAACAGAAGGCATTCGAAAGTATGCGAGAGGTCATGGGTAGGTAGCAAACGTAGACTTTTCAAACTACATAATTATTCACTATATTTGGAAGCAATGTTATTACTTTTTAATTTCGTCCACATTATAGAACTGCAACTCAAATCACCCACTTCTACGCTACGTACTCGAGCCAGCGATGACGATGAAGGGAACTCACCCTCCCCAACGCAACCCATCGCAATCGGCAGCACACTAGCGTATCAGCGCACGCTCCCCCAAATCGAAACAAATTTCCAGCAACAGGAACATCAGCTTGCTCAACGAGAAGCATGCCTTGAAGAGTTGCAGCATCTGCAGCATGAGATACGCGATCTCAACGGCATGTTTCACAACATGTCCGGACTGGTGCAGCAACAAGCTGAATCGGTGCAGGTCATTGCGGACAACGCTGAGGAGGCACTCGAACATGTACAAGCGGGCGAGAGTAATCTGAGACGTGCGCTAACCTACAAAAAGGCCATGTATCCTGTTGTTGGTGCGTTGCTGGGCACCTGCGTCGGTGGACCAATCGGATTGGTTGCCGGCCTCAAGGCAGGCGGTTTGGCTGCAGTTGGTTGTGGCATACTCGGATTTACGGGCGGTTCGGTGCTGAAGGCAAACAATCCCACTGTCCTGCATGGCAATATCGAAGAGGAACAGCTGCAACAGTCGCCCGAGGAGCTGGAACTGGAAAAGAAAGACGAATGACATTCGAATGATGTTGTAATGCGACCATCGTGGCGAAGCGGTGGCTCACATTTGGATCCGGTGGCTCAAGCTACGACGGGCGTAATCTGCAGCGTGCGCAGCTATTGTTCCGTACAGTAAGCAGATTTTTTGTTTCTAATGAATATATATAGATCACAAATTCATTTGACACTCTTTTTTAAATAAACCTAAATTTAAGGTATTAAAATCAAAACTTCACATTGACTAATTTTGAGAAAAGAGTTCAGTAGAACGAATTATTTGCTATTTATTATAAATCAAATAACAGCGATTTAATTTTTACATATTTGCTGTTTTTAATTTTTCATTATTAATTCATTTTTATTTGAATACATTCTTTTTATTTTCAAATCATTTTTAATTCGTTTAGTTTAACGTTTACTAGCTAGTTTAAAAATAGACAAGAGTGTGATTATAGCTAAATGCCCGAAATTATTTGAACCAACCATGAGCTTTTGCAAACAATAATTTAAAGATAATAAATGTATGTATGAAGTTTTGTTTGTAATACTCAAAGCAAATTTTGAGCGCTTCTAAGATTTGTTAAACCTTAGCAAAAATCACCTTTTTTATTGTAGTTTTTTTATGATAAATATTTAAGAAATTGAAACTTAGTTCAGCTAGAATTTAGAATATAAATGTTTATCGTTTTTCTCTATCACAAAAAAATAAAATAATAATAATAACAAAAGTATTGAATAAAAAAAATCGCTGCTGTTAAAGATGAAATATTTCGATTCTAGAGAAATTCGTTAGTGCAATCTATTCCATGTAATTATTTGTTAAGAGTATACCTAAGTTTTATATTTAAATCACAAGATAACACATCGCAATACTAAAGGACGCAACCATTGAAACCATTTCGACTAAAAGATCTGCTTTAAATTAAAAATATTATGTAAAATGAGAAAAAAAAGTTTTTGTTTTAACTTTCTATTTTTTGTTGTTAAATTATTAGTACGGACTTTTGTTATTTAAGTAAAATATATTTTAAGAATATGCCAATGCCTAAAATCTTAGCTAGTTTACATTTACTCTGTACTTGAAATTGTCTTATTGAACTGCAAGTTTAAAATGCATAATAAAACGTTTTACTTTTACTCCCAATTTGTGTCATAAGATTTTTAAATTTATTTGGATCATATGTGTATATACTGTATATGTGTGTATATGTACTCATGTTACTCTGTTGATAAAATGTATTTAAACATGTGCATTGTTTTTCTTAAATATTGGTCGACACTGAAAATATTAAACATGCATATTCAATTTCGATAAAGTTGCAGTACGACAAAGAAAACATTTGCCTTAGTGCCATGGTGGAATTTCAAACGTTTTTCGCTGTTGATAAGGTTGAATTAAGTTTCAAGTTTGTGTGCACTCGCGTCGTCAGTTCTATTTAATTTGGAATCAGCTCTATTTAATTTGAAAATTGACTAGATTTTATTAGAAGCGCATTTTCTTAAAACGTTCATTTAATGGTTGTTTGAAATATAAAATTTAATTATTTTGGTTATCTATTATTCACTATGTTTAAATAAAAAAAACTATATTGATGCCACTTAACAATTTACGTTTTTTTTTGTTTTAAATTGTTTTATTTCGTTTTTCAAATTTCACACAAATTTAGTTTATTCAAACATTAAAAAATATTTTTTGTTTAACATTTCAACTGCCCCTATTGAAACTAAAATGAGTCGCTCCAGCAGAAGCTGCAACAGAAAGTCCGCCCGCAATCAAAAAAATCAACTTACAAACTAAGCATTAAACCTTAACAGCTTTGTTAAGTCTACAGTGGCACATTGACCGTGCACCAGGCCTGCTTGAAATTCTTCTTGCGCGAATGATTCAGCTTGCGCATACGCTTGGCGGTCTTTTTCGGCTTGAACCATGGCGGATATGAGCCATGCTGATCCTTCATGGTTTTGCTGTTGTAGACGTGCACTTTGCCCGACTTCTCGTTTGTAACTGTGACCTTTTCGCCCTGTTCGCGTTCCTCCTCGGCCTCAAATTCAAGTTCCTGTTCTTCTTTGGTTTTTTGTTCCTTAAATAAGATAAAATATTTAAAGATGTTTCATTTCGATTTTTATTTTTCTAATAAAATTTGATTTGCTCACCTGTTTGAGTTCCTTGGCCGTTTTAGTGATCGTTAAGTCGGCGACTTCCTTCATGATTTCATTGCCATCCGCATCTAAGAGGCCGAGAGTCTTCTTCAGTCGCACTAATTCGCGTGCGTCGTAACGCACTTTCTTGATTTTGTTCATTTCATCGCGGCGTTTCCGTGAACGATTCTGGCGTCCCATTCTGTGCTAATTTTTGTTTTCTAATTGAATTCCTGATTTATTAAATAAATTAAAACGCAATTTCTGCGTTAAATTACACACGTGCAAAATAAAAACAGCAAAGCAAAGGAATGGATCTAGTAGCAGTGCTGCCAAACACATATTTTTCTGGCGAAAATAGTGGGAGGAGGAGATGCCACTGATGTTTAAAAATTTCCTCAATCATGAAATTGTTTTCCAAACTCTTTCAAATATAAAAAGGAAGCAAGAAGAGCTCACAATTTTTTTCGTATTCGCAGTATTCGGTCGTCGTGTCCTTCGCACATCACACACATAAGCAATCCGCGACTCAACAAACAAAAAAATTGGAAGGAAACAGAACACGGATACAAAATATATAAAAATATTTTAATCGTGGTTTTTGAGCAATTTGAATAAAAAAGCAAAACAAGAGCATCGAATATTCTGCAGAGCAGAAAGTCGAAACAAATCAAAAAATACACTCACAAAAATTGTATTTATATTTCTTAACAATTGCAAATTTAGCAATAGACAAAAACGGATATAAAAAAAAACTAACGAACACGCACGCCGCGACAAAAATTGCTATTTGAGTGTGGTAAGTTGGCTTAAATTAAAATAACTTGTGTATGTATGTATGTATGTATGTATGTATGTATGTATGTATGTATGTATGTATGTATATTTCTATGGATGAGAAAATGAAAACAAAACATTTCTTTCTTTGAGTGTACATAATATTAAAAATTAATGTTATGTCCAACATTCCGTTGGGTAGTCACACTTTTGTGTATTTTAACAAAAATAATAATAAAATCTAATAAAACCCCAAAACTATGCAAAGTTAACGGCCACTACAACAGAAAAAATCGAGTTCCTTTGTTTGGGGTGACCATACATATATATAATTTAAATTTCTTTGGACAAAAAGCAACAAATTGTAATTCCTACTTTGCACCGATTTGAAGCCGTCTTCAATACCTTTCCAAATTAGCTAACCTAATCCCTTCGCATAAAAGCGAAAACTTTTTCGGAATCAAAATTTTAGTATGGAAAGGTTTATACAGTTTTAAATAATGTTAAGCTTAAAACGAAGATGAAATTACAAAGTTTTAAAGTGGTAAAAGGGTTAAAAATCGAATGTGGTTTCATTTAAATATCTTCGAAAAAACTTTTTCTTTTTTTTCCTCGATTTTTCGAAAGTCGATTGATATGCAATGTTTTTTATATTTTTCAAAGATATTTCCCCGCCCACTGCAAATGAAAACGTCAAAACCATTAAAATTCAAATTCATGACATTTTCATGTATGTATTTAATAAAAACATTTTATTTTTTATGGCTTTGGTAAAACTATTCTCAAATTTTATTTTTATTGCATACGACATTTGACATTTGCAGACTGAATTTTCTGGCAGCATGAAGCACAGGTGCCGCACAACTAAACCAGCCACAAACTCGAAACCGTGTTAGCTTCAGTATTGTAAATGTCATAAGCATAAGCTTTTTTAGCACTTTCGAAAACCATGAAATAAGCGATTGATCCAACATGGATTTGTCAAAAGCTTTTAGGCAGGCACATGACTATGGTCAAATGAGGCAAAATGAAAATCTTGAAAGCGTTTTTATTTTTGCAATGAATTATAATTTTTCAATATTCAGTAAGAGTTTTGTTGTTTTATCTTACTACAAAAATCTCGCTATGCAAATTCCTTTTTATTTGAGTACCACACGCGCCCAGGGCATGAATTAAACTTTTAGTACTGCACAGTTTGTTTTGTTCCACATTTGGATTTTATTATCATTTGGTGACTATTTATTTGGTGCCTACTGTGCACCATTCATTTAAATTTAAATAATCAAGTTGCTCTCTTTTGCTGGTTTCGCCCATTATTTCCGAAACTGATGAAAATAAATTTACAAATGAAAAAAGTTCTTACACTTGAGCGTTTTCCTACGTTGAAAGATAAAAACTGAAATAAAGTCGACATGATACCACAACGTTTCATGATTTCCATTCAGTCATCGCTGTCGTCATCATCGTTTTTGGTGCTTCTGAAGTTGAGCCAAGTTACACCAACTTGAGCAAACCAGTGAAACAGTCACAGCCAAAAATATATTCCCATGAGTATTGTTGTGGGGAAGATGGTTTATTTTTTTAAATGATGATGCGAGTAAACGGATTACACCAAATTCTTAATTAGCTCTTTTAGTAGCGACATAGTTGAAGGACGTTTTAGTTTTTAAAGTCCACAATAATTTTGAGCATGCTGTCACAAACTTGGATCTTGAACATCATCTGCACTTTATTATCAATACATCATGGAAGTTTTTCTTTGAAAAGTAACCGTCTAACTCGTTTTTGTTTTGTATTTTGCGGTATATGACCAAATTTTGGACAATCTAACTTGAAGAAAATTTAATTTGCACAAGCCACTAAAAATTTATCATAAAATAAATTTTTTACAATTTAAATAACTTTCACCATATTTTCACACCATAAACGTGAAAGTGAAATGCTTCAAACGTCTTCTATACTCCACCACCCAAGCCATACAAGCAATTATTTTTATTATGGCTCATCATAATTTCTGATTTACTTTTTTGTTTTGTTTATTTGTCAAAATTTCCATTGAAATTTACTTTTGAATGCTGCAGAGAAAACCCCGAAGAACCGCCAAAAAATGGAAGTGCAATAATTCTGTTTAAATTGTGTGTCGGCTTTTCAAAACATCTTTTAAATGTGTTTTGGAATTTTCAGTTGTGCAAATGTAAGTGAGGATGAAAATGAACGTTAACGGTTCATATAAGTAAACTGCTCAAGCGAAACTTGAATTTTTTTATATATTTTGCATACAATCGAATTTTGGCTTTTTATCAATTTCAAAATCAAAACCGCAAAATTGTGCGAAATGGGGCATTTCGTGCATTTCCCGCATCCGGGCCTTGTTCGCATCTTGCTCGCTCGCTTTATTGATTCAAAATGACCTTAACTAATGTCATGTCTCCAATGGATGCGCGGGGGAGGTTAGCTAAACGGAACAGAAGCTGTCCTACCATTTCGTAACTAAAACGGACAAAATCGCTACAACAAAAACTTATGCTGCAAAGAGAAATAAAGAATTTATTTTTTAGATTTTGACACATCCCAAGGACAAACAAACAATTATAAATAAAACATTCTATTTCCTTAATTTAAGTTTTGCGACTTGATGTGAAAATTGCGATTATTCTGAAATTTGGTGAAAGTCTTTTGGTGCTTTTTGATTTATTCATCGTCTTTTTCATTTCGCATCTTATGGTCAACAAACAGCAGAAATATGCTTTTTGTGCAGGTTAACATTTTTTGTTTGGCAACATTTTTCAGCTGCAAGTGCTCACATAATACATTGGCGTTGTTTTTGTTTGTGTTTGTGTTGTTTTTTGTTTGTTTTCGAGCTTTCTGAAATTTGGTATGTGAATTTCTTGGCCAACGACCAAAATAAATTATTAACGAATTTCTAGTAAACTGTTTAGTTACGGTAATGCTTGTTCAAGCAAAAAAATATTGTTTTATTAGGCGCTTGTTACTCTCTCTCCAATATCATTTAACATACTAAATGATATGCTAGGAAAAGGATCAAATTGGTAGCTGCGCCTTGAACCCAACAAAAATAATCCTCGTGAAGCTAAATTCTTAATTTTGTTTTTTTTATCCGTTTATATATTTGAATTTGTTGTGATTTTATAACGTCAGTTAATTTACACTATGCACATACAATATAAAGTTTCATTAAACAAAACATTTTAAAGGATTTTTTTCGAATTCTTTGCTTTCCGATGCCAATAAGCGATGACATGGCTAGCATTCTAAAAAAAAGAGCAACAAATAAAACCAAAACTATTCAAGGAAATTCAACAAAAAGAACGGGTAGAATTGATTACCACAATTACCAGAGACGAGGTAAATGTCAACACTTGCACAAGACAAAGCCGAGGAAATTCTAGCAGAGACAACGACAGCCAACTTTAAATAAAGACAAGTTGAAACAAGCTACTCTGTCATATGATCCAAACGAAATGGCGTCAGCCAAAGATCTCGACTTGGTCAAGATGGCAAAAAATAAAAACAGAACACACCAAGCAGCAAACAGCAAACATAACAAGAACAGCTGATGATCGCGTAATATTGAAGTTAATATATACACATGCACATAAGTGTACATAAGACCAACATATGGACAAAAAAAAATATGGTAAAAAAACCGACAAAATAGAAGAACAAGTCTTTGTCTCGAAATTATGATATTGGCAGTGAGCAGTGAGGCTGGCCAGCTGGTTGTTTGGTACTGGCAGTGGCTGATGCAATATTGTGAAATATTTGCCATATACAATTGGGCTCGAGTCATGTCGAGACGGCAAAACGGCAGAGAGCGCAACGAGCTGATTTTTTTTAGATTACGACTGACGAATTTTTACTGAAGTTGGAAACACGATTTTTCGCTATTAACGAGTTTGTCAGCCATGCACAAACACAAATACATACAGGAGGGAAAACTTTATTTTCTTTTTATCTTTAGCTATTTGTAAAGAAACGTGCGAACGAACGAAGGAACGCACTTAGTCATTGTTGTGCTATGCTTTGCTAGTGCTAGATGAAACATTGTTAGTAGCCGAGGTAACTCCCAGTAGGGCTAAAATCTAGAAGAGCCATTGACAAATTCTGACTGCAACTTCAGCGAATATTGTGCTACAACAAATGCGTGCAACTAGTTTTTTGTTTAAAAACTATTATTATTAATAATTAAACAGTAACTGTAAATTGTTTGTTTGGGTTTTCAGAATGTTTATTGATATCAGATGACTTTGTAGTATGACGTATAGTTTTTAAAACTTCTCAAGTTGAATGGCATTGCCGACTTTGGCGGCACTTCATTTCAAAGTTTATTTCGAATTTTGACATTTGTATTTCATTGACGAGTTGTTTTCACATTTCAAATGAAGTTTAAAATTTTGTTCATCGAAGAAAATTTATTTCTGCTCATGCTGTATAAACATTTCATATTTAAGCTTGGTGCTTTCCATTCGCGAATTATTTCCATCCGACCGACCGAACGACCGACGGCCTGAATGCATTTTTGACAAATATTTGCTTGACACGCAGCGATAGGTACCGACTACCAACTACCGTCTTTGTTAAACAAAGCCAGGCATAACAAAACAATCATGAAATGAAATCAATGCCTGAAACAAAGTCGCCCTTTTCTATTCTGTTCGTTTCGGTTCTGTTTTGTTCTGTTCTGTTAACTTGTCGCGTCGCTTAGTCATTACACTTGAAAAATTCAACATGAAGTAACGAGTAAACGAGTTTTCTATTGGATACTAAATTCGTTACGCATTTGACATTTTTATAAAATTCTTTGCGAAGGTAAGCTCGATTTTGATGCGTTGGATATTCCGCCATAGTTACAAAAAATTATTTTTTTTTTGTGATAGTCACAAATTTATAGCTCAAGCAACCTTTACCCTAAAACAAACCCTTACAGCAACCCTTACAAACAAAATATAAGGATGTATAGGTATTTAACATGTGTTAAAACTGAATTTGTAACTTATTTTATTAAAATGATTTTAACTGTTGACAGTCATAGCATGTAGTTTCTGATGAATTGTTAACTCTGCTGTTGGTTTCTTATAAAATTGCTTGGATAAATATTGCTACATGCCACATGACACTCCTAAAATAACAATACAGTATATATCATATACTTTGATTATTCATGGAAAAAGAACGCATGACGCACTTTCCTTGTAGATTTCCGCAATGACCATTGATTTTTCATATAAAAAAAAAAACAGAAAAGAAACTCCTTTGAAAGAAATCACAAATTTAAATTCGTCATTCACTCCTGGCGCACTTCGCAATACCTCGTGATTGTACTCGTTCATGGACTTTTGCGTCGACTTGTGTCAAAGTGCGAAATGCACATTCTAGGGTGAACTTACTTGTGCTGCGCAGTGGGTTGTTGACACGAGTACCTACTCTGCCTCGCAGTGGTGTTGGTGTTGCGCACTTTTTACATCTGCTCTGTTCGATGATGTCGACAGGATAATACTCGTTGGCGTTGGTGAGGTTTTACAAATGAATTTTGGTTTCTTTTAAGAAAATTCATTAAAAAAAAGTCGAAATAAACGAAAAAATTATCTTAAAAGAACTTAAAAGTGTCTTAAAACTGTTTCTTTAATTGCAAAAACAATTAATTTTAGGTTAGGTTAAAGTAAATTAGAAATATTATTTAATGTTTAATGGTATCTGCAATTGTTAAAATTCAAAAATTAGACTATGCGTCGGAAAAGTTAAGAACAACAATTTCTATAATCGAGTTAAAGCAATGCTTTGAGCGCTGTTCGGGGTGAAGTTTACTGTTTCCTGATAAGGAAAAAAATTGTGGGCAGGAATATTATACACACAAAAGACATTCGGAAAAAACATGAATAAGGCAGTACTCCTCCTTTACAGAATTAAGGAATAAATAAAATGAGGAGGTGAACTGATGTGGGTGGGTATTGGGGCTGTCAGTGGGACCGACCCGTTAACAAATTAACCCGGAAGTAAAATTGTTATCGTTCTCCAAAAGAAAAACAAATTGCACAAATTAGAGAAGGAGAATTCAGTTTCAAGAACCGCGCAGGATTTGTTAGTAAACAAATATAAGCATATATGTATGCGTTTGTGTGTACATAAGTTAAACGAACCTGAAAAGAAGAAAATGTGGAAATGAGAAAGCTATGAAAAGGAAAACAGGGGTAAAGTGGAAGAGAGGAAGAAGAGAAAGTAGAACAAAATGAATTGAGATAAAGATAGCAGCATAAATGTTGACATCAAACGACTGCAAATGAACTCAGGAGAGATTGAGACTGATACTGATACTTTTTTAATTTTGTAGAGAAAGAGAGATAATAAGAGAGCGCACGTACTCTGGCAAGGATAAATGGTTAATAAGTTGTGGGAAAATACTCCGCTCAATTTATAAACAATGTAAAATTCGCGAAAGTATGAGCGTGTGTGGTCACTTGAGACATTTGGAGAGTTCAGTGTTGCCAATGTTTTCTGTTCACGTAATACAGTTTCTATCCACGTTTTCAGCTCTCTTGATAAAAATAGATTATGCAAGTATAAAAAATGCATCCATCACATGTTCTCTACGTCTGCTTTTCCATCTCTCCGTACATTCATGTTTTTCCACCGGAAAATATTTTTACCCCGACAATTCTATCCGCAAGGGATTTTCAGTTGGAATAACCTTTTGTCGTTCACTTGTAGTGGTGTTCGACGAGGGTGGCAGGCGCTCGTTGCATGTGTAAAGGACACTCACTGCAAGCAAGCTATTATAATTTCCAGGGACGACGTCGATGTCGACGACGACGACGACAGACGTCACCATAAACGCATATTATTGATTTTTTTTCGTTTGGGTGAGGATGTTTTCATTTAGCTTAAGTTAGCTCAGTTGTTATTACTTTGAACGAAACATGTTTGCTTGTTCGCTTTGCTTGTCAGTTCGCACGCCAGGGGGCTGCTTTTATCTTCAGGTTTTTGATGATTTTGTAAATAGTAAATGATTTTAATAATTCTTTTATGTTGAGTTTGGCTAAATTTGTTTTTATTTTGTCTCCTTAAAAAAGTTGCTTTAAGGAGGCAAACAATTTAATAAACAATCGTTTCAAATAATATAAAAACTATCACCTTTTTATGCAGTTCTTTGCAGTTACGGCCAGTCAACTTTATTCCTTTTTTCTTTTTGCCTTATACATTTACTCAATGTATTATAGAGTAAATGTATATTCTCATATAGCTCAAGGGTTTTTCAACTGTGATATTCGCAAAGGCAAAGGCAAAGGCAGCTTCTATGCAAATGGAAACTGCCTGCTTTACCAAATGTGTTCAAGGATTATTTTTACTGAAATGGCTTAAATAATGGAATCGTTGAAAACAAAAACAAAAACATAAGAGAGTAATGTCTTTAATTAGAAATTGTAATTTTCGAAAGACAATCACAAATTAAAATGTAGAGGGAACTCATAACAAAAATACGATCTTAAGAACGGCACGAGCTAAAAAATAAGTAAATTGATTAAGTAACGAAGAAAAACGATTAAATCATAAACAATTGATTGCTATCTGTGATAAAATTCTTTTTTTACATACTATTAGGTGTCACTTGGCAACACTGGTGTTCGACAACCATTCTACTAAACGTTATCGAGAGCACAAAATGTTCAGATACTCTTGGTGTGAGAAATGAAATCAGGCTTGTTTTGTGTAACTATTTTGTATATTTTTTTCCTTATCGGAATTTCCAGGCAAAAGCCAATTGAAGCGGCTTTAGGGACATTTCCAACAGGCTTGAGGCGAAATCGTGTAAACATTCTAGATTAGTTTTATTGATTTTGAATCATCAGATTGTTTTATTTTGTTTTGTATTTTGTTTGTTAATAAAGGTTTGTTTCGCCATATTTGAGCTAATGCAAACAGTTTTCGATAAGCAATCTTCCTGGGGTTTGGGTGCAATTAAAATGTTTATGATAAAGAAAAATGTCTATATTTATTACAATATTACAAAGTATCTATATTAATTTCAAGGTACATATTTACGTATTTCCATACATATGTATGTATATTCCAAATGTCTTTATTCACAGGTGTATAACTACTTTGTTTAAGTAGGTAATTCAATAAACTCGAAATTTTTTAAAGAAAAACAAAAAATATAAATAAAAAAGTATGCGACAAATTCCTTTGCAAATTGCGTCGAATTTAAATTTAAACTGATTTTATTCAAGTTTTGTGTGCAATTAAATGACAAGTTGATTGTGCTTAATTACGAACAACAACAACAATACTAATAATATTATATAAAAAAATGAAGCACTTATCGAAAAAAAAAGAAAATTGATTAAATATAAATCAGGCATTTTGATTTATTTCGTTAATTTCGATTGCAGAGATTCAGTGAAGTGACAATGACCTCCCAACTACGAAAAGTTTCTAGTTTGGTATAATTTGAGAGCATTTGTATCACTGGAGAGATAGAGAGAGAGAGAGAGAGAGAACCACACGCTTATTATTATCAAAAGCTAAGCAAAAGTGATTTCGAAGTGATATCTTCTTTGTTTCGGATTGCATAAACTTTCAATGTCTTTTTTATAGCATATTTACTTATTTTGTTGTTTTCTTTTTCAATTTCGTGTTTTTATGAGAGATTATTGTGTGCTTCTGCAAACGAACTTTCGAAACTTCGGCTTAAAGTGCGCAGTTTTAAAAAATAAATAGGGTAACTTTTGCTTTGTCCCATTTACAAATTCTCCGGACAATGTTTCAGCTTTATGTGGGACGGACGTCGCACAGTGTTACGTAAATCACTTTCATTAATTATTATCGTAGCAATTTTGAATAGACTTTTTGGTTGTGACAAACGATAATTTGTCCTGCTATGCTTTACAATTATATTTGCCTAAGTCAAAAAAAATAAAAAATGAAACAAATAAATTAAGATTTCAGTTGCAATGTTTAAAAGAAGAAATCGATTTTTTTATTCAAATGTGTCCTGAAACTTTTGCGTCTGAAACTTGCCGATTTATTTAATCTCGTTGCATATTTACATGGGAGGTGGGCGTGGCAATGGGCTGATTAAATAAATTTGAATTTCGTTAAATCAACAATATTAGTTCGTTTCCTATGTGCACTCGGTGCACTGTGCGTCGTCCGTCCATCGCTTCGTGCTGAACTTCATTTCATCGAAGCGCGCCAAGTGCGCTTCATCTTCATCGTCGTACTTGACGATGAAGCGGAATGCGCACAGCTATTGCGCATTGCAATTAAACTTAAAAAAGAAACAACAACAATAAAAACAAAAACAAACAAAAAGTTGATTTGACAATATTTGACAAAATGAAATGAAGTAGCAAAAAATTGGATCGCAGATTTAAAATTTGTTAATTAAAATATTTAACAAATTTTCGGAGAATATTGTTAAAAATTATCTCACATCCGTTTGGAATGGAACAATTAAGAGGAAATTAATTTATAATATATGAAGAACCTAAATGTTTAGACTTGAGCTTCTCTCAAACCAAACCAAACCACACCAAAACAAAACAAGTAAGAAATTATAGTCGGTCCTACCGACTTTTACAATGCAACAATTATAATCAAATTAGGATGATTTAAAAAACTTGATTATGCATTTTATTTAAATAACAATTTCAGCTCAATATCTCTAACGGTTCTCTCGCTATC
Source organism: Suillia variegata (assembly GCA_949127995.1). Taxonomy (NCBI): domain Eukaryota; kingdom Metazoa; phylum Arthropoda; class Insecta; order Diptera; family Heleomyzidae; genus Suillia; species Suillia variegata. Next base: position 44,517,323 of record OX421845.1, read on the forward strand.
GTGATGACAGACGGATGGACAAACAGACAGACAGACCAAGATCGAGTTTTTAATTCTGATCAAGAATATGTATGTATGTACATATGTCTATGTCAATCTTGGGTATTTCTCTACGTAAAAAACATTTGACCGAACTCTATATACGATACACCACTGTGTGGTGCAATAACAACAACAACAACAAAAACAAAACGAAGTTTGCTGTTGTTTTCTTAAATATTTATTTTTTTATCAATTGGAAACCTCAATTCAGATTAGATTATTTTTAAATTTAAATTTCGTTGGATTTTCTGTTTACAAAAAATCAAAAAAGAAAACAAATTTTGAAAAACAAACAAACACGAATTTCTGAATTTCCAAGAAAACACTTTTTAGCTTTCATTCGATTCGAAGTGTTTATTTTGGAGCAATGACGCCAATGTTTTTTTTTAATTTATTGTTATTGTTTTTTTTTTTATCACAGACATGTTTTTTTCACAACATTTTGTTTTGGTTGCGTCTAATGTTTTTTGTTGTTGTTTGTTTGCGTCGCGGTTTGTTTGTAAACAAACCGCTCGGCGCTCGCTGCGCATAAGTTTTTGTCATATGATTTGTTGTATTTTCTTCTTATTTTTAAATGCGAATTTTTCAACTTTGTGCGTCGCGAATTTATGCGAAATTTGTTCATCGGATTTTGCAAAAACATTAAAAGTCTTAAAAAAAATATTTATAAATTAAATAATAAAAAATATTTTTTAACAAATTAAAGTAAAATGGTTTTTGTTTTAAAGCGTAGCCGAAAAATTATAGATTTAGCGGTTTTTTGCTTGTCACCGCCGATTTCTGATTGTCTTCACGCGTGTCGCTCTCTTTCTTTGGTAAACAAGAGCAAACAAATAAGTTCGGTAGAGTAGTATGGTTTTTGCTTTTGTTATTGTTGTTACTACTTTTTTTTTAAAAGCAATATGTTTCGTTATTATAATATCACTATTTTAATTGATACAATTTTTTCCTTGAGAATAAGTTTAAAATCAAAATGTTGAATTAACTTTAATTCAAATAATTTATTTGTTCAGTTTTTACAATTTCTTTTATTGCTACATTTTTAAATAAATTCTATTTCTTATTACGACACATTTTATTATTTATTACATCAAAGCCGATTTAATAAAAAAATTCATTTGAGGATGAAAAAAATAAATTTTTTTAATTTTCGAAATAATCAGCATTCAATTTCGTCTGCTTTAAAAATAGACTTATCAGACAAGAGAAAAAGTACAATAATTATTTTAATTAACAAAACAATTTTTACTTATTAACCTACGAGCACTTAAGCGGGTTTAAATAACTGCCTTGTAGTACCCACAAACCCGTGCATTTGATTAGATGCATTTAAGCGGGGAATACTGTATCAATTTAAACTTAAAAGCTGACTCAAAAATACGACATCACTTCTGAAGACTGTTAAATTCAACAAGTGGATTTATAGTGGTGAAACGCAGCTTTTTCATTAAAATCGGATTGTACTCATTTGTACCTAAAAAAGTAATTTTAGTTTTTCGGAATTAATGCAAATCGAAATCCAGAAACCGATTCTGGAGCTCCGTTTGCGTTTTTTGTTTGCGAAATTTGAATTTGAATTTAAATTTGTATTTAATTTTTATTTTGTTTAATATTTTTGCACAATCATTGTTTATCAACAGTCGGACATTTGAAGTGTTTCGGTATCTTATGGATACACGCCATTTACAGGTGTTAAGACAACTAACAAGCTTAATTGAAATTATTTGTAAAAAAAAAGAGACAACTTTTTATCGGTTTGTTATTCAAAAGTGATTTGTCATTTAGTTTTGATGACATTTGGTAGCAGAAAATAATTAAAATAAGTATATAAGAACCTGATAATCTCGAGGTACAAATGCGCCTGCGTTTGGCTTTTGTTCAGTGCATTTTTTTTTATTTTTATTTGCCTCGTAAAGATTCTAAATTCTGCTGTTTATACTAATCGGTTTTTTGTATTACCTTGAACTTGTTCTTGTCAAGCTTTTATACAAAATGTATCTATACTTGAGTATGAACATTTATACAATACATTTTCAGATACTCGAACGTACATATGTGTGTTTATATTCTTTTACTTATTTTTAAACTTGTAGAAGCTCACGTTAATTGCAATGCTAAAACAATTTCTAAAATTTGCGCTCTGCACCCAAAGTCAACAAACAATCTGCTATTCGAGTATGTAAATATATACATATATACTTTAGTATTTAAAGTAAAAAGAAACGAAAAAAAACGTATCTCTCAATTGGCAAATGCCGTTGTGCGTAGGTAGGTGGGTAAGCAAAAGTGGTTCATTCAAATGCATCTAAAAATTTAATTGTGTGCACTAATTTTGCACTTGAGTTCTATACAAAATGAGTTTTATTAAATCGGCCAGAATAAATTGTTTATGTTTCGTTGGCAAACAAAAATCTTGTCTTTTATCTACGTTTGAGAGATTCTAAAACATCTCGCAAAAATGGAAAGCCCCTTAAAATAGTCTCGCACTCTCCCTGTGTGCTGTCTTAATACTTTTGCTGTTTATGTTATGAGAATTCTACACCACCAAAGTATAAACTATTTAAAGCAGAAAACAAACAAAAATCAATAATCACACAAGTTTTTTGTGGTTAATAGACATTTTTGTTAAATAAAAGTTAGTCTATCCTTAAGTTTTATTTAAAATTTATGAATTGGAAATCCTAAATTAAATATTGAACGTAATTTGGAAACATAAATAAATAAAATTCAATAAACAGAAAAGAAAAAGAAATTGAACTTTACACCTCAACAAAGGCGCAGCAGACAAAGAGTCAGACGTACACATCAAACTACTCGGTCAGCCAATCTAGCAGGTCCACTTTGTGAGAGTGCGCTGCTACTTCTATATGATACTTTGGCTCGTGAGTTGCTCTCGAGTAGTTTTGGTCATGTATAAAATAAAACGAAACGAAACAAAACAAAAAGAAAAGAAAAGATAATAAAAAATACGAAATTAGTCATACTCATACGAGTACTATACGAGGTAGTTGTTGGTGTGGAAACCGTTCGTTGCGCTCAGCTGTTGTGAGCCTAGTTTGTTGGCCGGAGAAGAGTTTTCTTCATTTCGGCTGTTAGTTTTGTAAATTATTTTTCTTTTAGTGCTTTTGTTTTTATTTAATGAAAGCGTCAGACGCAGACAAAAATTGTTTTTGTTTTTCGTATATTTTCATATATTGTATGTGAATTGTTGTTTTAGTTCAGTTTGATATATGTACATAAAAGTGTGTCACGAGCATTAAAAGAGAGCGAGCAGAGCATGCGCACTCGCTTCTTTTACATCGACTGTTCTCTCTTACAATTTCGTTGCCTTCTATCGCTGATCTAGCATTCAGATGCGCGCTGGTTTTAATGTAGAGAGTTCTTTGTTTGCAAATATTATCATGGGTGTTTGCTGTCAAATTTTCAGGTTGCAAACTAATTTTTAAATTTAAAAATAACTTTTAAAATTGTTCTCGTTGACTCTTAATTTGTTGAAAGTTCATAAAAAAACAATTTAATAATGACATTTTGTGAATGGAAAAACAACATCTGCGAGGAATTTACTGTTAGTGATTTTGTTTTGGTGCCTTAGGATTTTTTTCTAACCTACGCTCTCGCATTCTATCACGATCGAGCGGACTGATCGTGTTGTTGTTTTTTTCGTCAATCTCTCTCGGGCATTGTGCGTTGTCTATTCGTACCTACGTTTTGTTTACTTTTGTAATTTGTTGTTTTTACTTTTTTCCAAACTCTGCCTGTGTCGCCGAGGTGCGGAGGAGATACTTTTGTAGCTTAGAGATACATTATGCCTTGACATTCAACGTTTGATTTTCAAGAAGAACACAACACGCAATTCGAAGGATAAATTTACTTCTACCTTGAAACAGAAAAACTAAAACTAAAAAACTAATATTCACAAGATAGGCGGCAACTCTAAGCGAAACAAAAAAATAATAATTAAAGAATTTCTACGAAAATAAATAAATCAAAATTCCAAATAAAAAATAAATATATTTTTCAAAGCACAAAAAGAGAAGAGAAGAAGAAGGAGGAGAGCCAGCAAACAAGAAAACAGAAAAGGTAAACAATAAAACAACAAAAACTACACAAGTCAAGCGCAACAGTGTTTAAATTTTTTTCGTATCCCAAAGATACAAAATATTAATAAAAATGCAACTGTGAGAAACACAACAAAAATCAAACAAAGCAAAGCAAAGCCAATTCGACGCAAGCCAATAGCCAAAGCGAAGAAAGAACAACAAGAGCAAACAACGAACGAACCTAGCTACCTTCCAAACGCTCCGCGCGCAAAATTCAACCCAGCAGATTTTTTTTAGAGCGATTTTAGGTTTTGAAATTCAGATGCGCTTCCGTTCGAATTAGTTGGCAGCGTTGTGTCGACTTTGCAACAACAAACTTTCACAAACCACAATCACGGCATATGTGAGTGCGCGTTTCAATCTAACTCGACTTTCTGTTTTTTTTTGTAAATCTACAAAATCGCAGAAGTTTCGCAATAACGCGCAAATTTATTTCAAAGGTGAGATCGAAAAGAATTTATTGTGAAATTAAATTTACTTTGCAGTTGAGAAATTTTATGTGGCAAAACTTGAAACAAAAAAAAAACATTTGTTCGAATAAGTAAATTATTAATTAACGAACAAAATATCCGGGAAGAAAGAAATAAACTGAAACTAAATATAAAAAACAAATATTCGAAAAGTAACAAAAGTTTAAATTGACTCAAATCGATTTGTTGTCGCTGAAAATTTTAATTTTGAAAGACGTTTTTTAATAAAATTTCGTTTGTAAAAAAAAAAAATAATAAAAACAAAATTAATTGAAAAGTTGTGCTTTTATTTAGAAGAGGATTTTTTTTCAACTCAAAAAACATATTAATTGCATTGAGACATTTTTAATTATTTTTAAAATAATAAAAACAAATCAAATTAATAAAGCCACAAAAGCGACAAAAAAAATTATTAAATTAATTTTTTTTTTAAACTAATTAATTTTTAATTAAATTTATTGTTTTCGTAATTTATTCTCAATTAATAAGTTATTTCTTTCTTTATTTGTTTTTGTTGCTTTGCATTATTATTTTTTACTATTCTTTTAAGTACCTTTAAAACAAAATTACAAAATTGTGTATGTTTCAAGGTCAGTGCTGACGTCACATTTTTCGATGGGTTTGCATAATCTTTACCAGAAATTAATTTCAATTTCTTTACTTGGCAAAAATTCTCTAAAATTTATAAAATATATTTATTTTTTTTATAACATTCGTGTATATAAATGAAAGTAAAGTATATATATATATATATATATATATATATATATATATATATATATATATATATATATAAACATTCATACATATGTACATACATGCATACATTCTTTAGATTGAAATAGTCGCAACTGCTTACGATTTATTCTTTTTGTTTCAAGTGTTCATAATAAACAATAAAAGAGAAAATTTGAATGGGTTAATTTTTCTAAAAATCGAAAGACTTCTTTACTAATAGTAAAATGTTTTTTCTTTCTATGTATATGTATAAACAATATATATGTATGTATTAACTTATATGTAAAATTGTCCATTACGTAGAATTGCTCGGGGAGCTTCGCCTATCACATTTTCAATAACTCTGCCTCCAATAAAATGGAGCAATTTTGCTGCTGCTGCTGCTGGTGGTTTCTTTTTTCCTTCTTATCAGCAGACATGGACACAAACAAAGAATTCAATTAAATTAATCTTGCACCTAAAAAAGCAACAAAAACGAATAAAACACTTTAGACGCACACACACAATTAAACTTCCACCCAGGCGCAGAAACTCGTAAAGCACACGAAGCAAGAACGACCGAACTTTTCCCTTTTTGAAGTGAAAATGTAAATGCTCCGTTACTGCTTTTTATTCGCATCCCTGGGCTGGGCACACGCCTCGCTCGATTTGCAACAGCTCAAACGTGCCTGGAAAAAGAAGATGGAACAAAGAAAAATTATTATTTCATTTTATTGTGAACAAACTATTTGGAAGTTTATTTACGTTGCATTGCAATACCAAATATTGCAACAATAACAACAATATCACAAATTGTTATCAGTTTAGCGTTTCTTCCTTTAGTTTCGCAATTTTTTGTTTTTGTGTTTGTTGTGTTTTTATTCACCAAATTGATAAAGCGGCTAGACTCGCTGACTAGACAAGGCCTCGCTCACTAAAGTGACTGTGTGATTTTAGTCTGGTTCCATTAGAAACTAGAAATTAGCACATTTGTTTATTTATAAAATATTCACTTAAAGATTATAATTGGGTGGCTATAGTTGAACCATAGTTGGACTCTGGTCGAAAGTCTGAATAAAGAAAAGGAAGCAAACGATTGAAACACTTGTCTATCAATGATTGCAAAATAGAAACTTTTTTGCAAGAAATTTAAAAAAATTAACAAATATAAAAATATTTTTTGAATTGTTCAATTCAGTTAATATAAATTGTTAACTTAAAATTAATTCAAAGCTGTCAGCAAACAAAAACTTTCGCAGTTAATTGTAGTTTCTGCTGTAATTTTGTGGTTGCAGTTATTTAACTGTCTCTTGCACATTATCGAATGTGCGATTGTATCGAATATATGTACGATACATTCTGATCGTGAGTTTCGATTCGAAATTGTGCAGTTTAAATGATTGAAACGATTAATCTGATTGGGATGCGAACCTGAGTTCTAACGAAATGCCAACATAGCAAATCAAAACTAGTTCAATATGCCATTCAGAATAATGCAAAACAATGACTGGGCCATTAATTACACAAAAACACGCACACACGCACACACACACACAGACACACAGCACACACTCACTATAAAGACAATAATAAAAAAATCTTCAATGCGAAATGCAATTTGCGCTATAATCTAAAAAACTCAAATAATCGTAAATCGCAAAAATAACCAAAACAATAAATACGAGTGAATGTGTGTGTGTGTGTGTTTGTGGCAATGAAATCGTTTCAAGAGATGCCGCCAGTGCACAGTGGTCTGAGATATTGTTTTGTATGTTTCGGTTTTATACTTTCATATTTTTTTCGTAATTCAACCAAACATAAATAAAAAATATTAATTTTTTAAATGGCAAAAACAAAAATTCACTGAAAAAAAATCTATTAGTGAGAATAGTTTCGCTTGAATGTTCAGTGTGGATCACGTGCAACAATTGTTATTATTTTTTGCAGTAAAACAGAAAAAAACAATCAACAAAAAATAAATCGAAATAATGGGAAAATTTTAAAAACAATTATGAAAATCGAACAAACAAAATCAAGCTTATTCGTGTACACAACACAACCACAATTACACAAAAACTGCACACAGACGTTTTCAATATTGCAATAAAAATATTACAAAGGAGCGAGCGTTTTGCGAAGTTAGTTGCTCAAAAAGAAAGCCAACGAGCAACATTAGAGCGACAGTTGGTCGGTCAGGTTAAATGGACAGTTTATCTGTCGGTGTGACAGTCATTTGACAAAAAGCAAGAAAAGATTTGAAATGCATTCAAATTGTTATTCTGCAATTATTCGATTTAAGCACTGGCGAATTTAAAAACCTTAAATACATATGTACAAATTGTAGACAAGAACTTTTATTGTTTTTGTATTAAATTTCTTGGATATTTTGACTTTTTTCGTAATTCTTTCCTCTTTTAAAACTGTTTTACAGGTTAAGTTAAAATAACAACAAACTATAAATGACAAAAATTAATAACTGCAATCACTCAGCGAATAAGCCAGTCACTTAGTCAGTCAGTCACTCACCGAGTTAGTCTGCAAATCAGTAAAATAGCTGCAGGTCATTATTTTTCCTCATCAATTGATGTCATTTTCTATTTAAATGTCAGCAAAGCGAGCGAACGCGAATTTGTCAGTTTTCAAGGTTAAACTTTCGAATTTCTGCCATTTGTGAAATCAAAATCAAAATATAATTAAAATTGGTATACATTTTACAAAAGAACAAAATAAAAGCTCGAAATAGTCTCATTACAACTAAAAAAATTATTAATAAAATTAAAAAAATAGTTTCCTAAAGACCAGAGAAATCGTATCAGAAGCATTCTGAAGCGTTTATGAAACGGAGTTTACAAATTTACGACGATACAAATATACAATGATTAAGAGTTTATATGAGTACGAATATTGTTTGATTTCGTTTGGAATTCTATTAAAATTTTGATTAGACACTAAACTTTAATATTACTCAAAGTGATTTTTAAAAATATTTCTAAAAAAAGAACACATTTTTGTTGCAACAGCTTAAATCGATGCCAAGGCGGCATTAATTATACCGCGAAGTTTGAATGCGCAGCATAGTTTGAAAACCAAATAAATCCATAACGCGAAACAATTTATTTAGACATGCAAACGTGCACACAACTGCAGTGTTGCATAAACAAAATATTTTAGTTAACAACAGCAACAACAACAACATCCACAACAATAAAACAGACAGAACAGCAACACTGAATTCTAATTAAATATCTCAGCGGAGATTTCATATTCCACACATTTTTAGACACTTCCAAGCGTGTTTGATTTTTGTGTACGCCATTGAGTTTTGCACGAGCTGACTGACAACTTTGAATAGCTGCTACTGTTCTTCTCAGAGCTGTGCTGTGCTGCTTGGCCCACGCCAAGAACGGCGTTGAATTTTGAATGCGACTTATTAACATAAGCACTTCTTTGTTGCCTTTTTTATTTTTATTTTATTTATTTTAATGGGTTTCTATTTCTGTTTTAGTTTTGAGTCTTGTGTAAATAATATCGAACACAAATTTAAGAATATAAAATTGAATTAACAGCATTTGCAATTGATCATCAAGTGAAACATAGCATGGACAAATTTTGACGAAACGGTGCGTATGAGTGACATTCAATTGAATAAGAATTTTCAATTCGAAAATTGTCAAATTTCTTATTTTAACCAACCAACCAACCAATAATTTAATGAGTCCAAATGCACTGAATGTAGAAAAGTCCAATTACCACAGAAAAATATTTAAATTTAATTCGAAATTGTTCTGTGATATATTAAAAACAAACTTTAACAGCAAATATAGAAAAACGAGAGTTTAAAAACCCACAAAAACAAGGAAAATGTCAACCCAAAGTAACAATTTCATTTTCCAGTTCATTAATTTCCATTGAAAAAATACTCACAGAGGCGGTTGTGAAACAGTTTAACGGAAAAGAAATGATACAAGTGCCGATAAACGTGTTACAAAACCAACAACGAACAGTATCGCACAAAAATATGCGTACACTTATTTGTGTCCGAATTTCGAACTAATCTAAAAAACATTTCTGTATGAGTGATTTAAATTATTAATAACATTTTTAAATGATAAAATAATATCGATAATCCGTTTATTTATAATCTAAGGTTTTGAAATATTTTGAAAATAAAGGAATTTTTTGATTGACTCACTTTATTATTCATTTCAAGAACAGCTGTTGTGTTTGAATATTTCGTTGAGGCACTGTTCTGGCTATTCAAATGAGAATGTTTTCCATTGAAACGTGTTTAATGCGCGCATGGCTGAAAGCCGACATTTTAACGTAATGCAAGGGCAATTACAATTACACTGTGTGCTCTTATTGATTTCGTATTGAGAAAAGCGTACGGCTATTAACGAATTTAATGAGCTTTGTACAGAAATGTTCGCAACACATGCAAAACTGCCAAACAAAGTCAAAATCAAATAAAATTAAACAAAACAAAACATATAAGAAAAGAAAAGAAGAAAATATTCAAACACAATGCATAAAACATCAATTTCCATTTTCAATGGAAATGGTTAACAAATCAAAACAGAACAGAAATTGCACTTGATCGCTTTGTCATTTAAGTCGTCCGTCGGCCGTATACCTCTACTCTTGGGATGAAAGCGGAAAATGTGTTTTTCACATGCGATGCGAGAAGGGCGCTAAAAGCGAACCGTTTCAATACTCGCTCGAAACAGGAAAAGCGGTCAAAGCCGTTGAACTACATTTGAGCTGTTTACATACATATGTCGACCTTTGTACTAAACGAAACTATAAGTTTTTAGCTTTAAAATGAATTTTTCGCTTTTTAAAAACATGCAACAAATTTGTTGTTTATTCTAGATCGAAATTTTCATGACAGCAACGCTTGTTTACCTGTATCTAGATACTTAATCTGAGCCAAGACGTTATTGCGCTGTCAATTGACGGACACACAAAGTCGCGGTCACGGCTGAAAGTTTGGGCCCTCCTCTGCGGCCAGGCGTTGCATTGGCATTTGACGGCACGTTTCGGATTTAGTTATTGTGCTTTTACTCGTGCACTGCAAAAGTTTTCCCCGCAATTATTGTGGGTCATGTTATTTAGTTGCTGTAGTTGTTTGATTACGTTTTGCTGTTGCTACACAATTTGTCCAACGAAATAAATTTTCTTCGTTTTCGGTTTGAGTCTTTTTTACAATTACAAAATAAAAAAGTAAAAATGAAATTGCATTGAAATAAAACTGCAGATGGGTACAGTAAAAATATGCGTAAGTGTACAGTACTGCGCTGTTTCGGTCTCATAAATATTAACATCGTCTTGCCTTAAGTTAAAGTACAGGAAAAAACTGTTGCATGTCAAATTGTTTAAATATGAAATTGTTTTTTTTTTCCTTTATCAAAGTTTGGCTGGCTACTTCGCGTTTGCCAGTTTTTGCAGTTTTGTGCACTTTAGTTTCTTTCCTTTTTAAGCGTTTAAACGACTGGAAACGACAACAATTATGGCTCACGTCTTTGGCTCTAATATGTTGTTTTGTTGTTGTTGTTGTTGTGGGTGTTGCATTTGTGGTCGATTGAAAATTGCCTTTGTACGCTCCGTTCGGCAAGCATTGACCTTGATTTTCATCGTGCTGAAACATTTAGCGGGCAACTTTTCAGCTTTGCTCGTATTGTTGCTAGTCTCAGCTGTTCTGTTGCAAGACGCGCTGCTGAAAGCGTTCTTCTCTGGAAGCTCAATGTAGTATTAATTCAATTTATTGGCTTTGATTGATAAGTTTCACATTTTTCTCTAAGCATTTGGTAATTACGTTTAGTTGCTAAAGTTCAATATGTTATAAATTAAAAATTATTGTCCGCTATTAAATAATTAAATATTTTAATTAATAATTAAATCAAATTAACAACATTTAAGAAGTGAGATTTTTTTTTAATTTGTATTGTAATTTTAAGACAAAATCGATCTTATAATTTACCAAACTTTTATTTTTGTTTTACCGAAATCACAACAAAGATTTTCCATATAAAATGAATAATTCTTCGGGCGAAAAAATCAATGGGGAAATTGGAGCTTGCCAATTTTGCCACAAATAGCGTGCAGTACACAATAACAATAGCAACAATGATATCAATAAGAAAAAAACAACAGCAATGACAATGACAACAACTTCAACATCACAATCCAAAGCTAAACTTTAATTTCAGTTTCAATTGCAAAAATTGCTCGTTTCGAAATTACACTTAGTGATTTTTCCGCAGAAAAATACAATTTCAAGCGTAATTAGAGCCGCCACTGGCCTCTATGGCAAAATTTCACTTTTACATTTTTTCCTTTTTTTTTCTGCCGCGGTGCAACAAGAAGGCTTGAAGCAATTTCAAAAGAAAATTATATTTTTCCTATACAAATTTTATTAGTACAAATATAACTCAACTTTCTTTGCTACGTGCGAAAGATTTCGCAATTAGAAACGCGAGCGCGCCGCCATATTTACTTGCATTCCAATGCAGCGGCGTTTTCCAAATTGTCGACGTTAACAAATTCCAGGCTCCGTAGCTTTGTGTGGCCTTGAATTGCAGTCAAGAATTGCCCCACGCGCGTCGGATTCAATTACGTAACATGCACCCAGCACAACCAACACAGTGGAGCACACGTCTCTCACGCCGCTTACGCAAGTGCATTTTCTGGGGGAGGTGCAGGGGGGAAAAAGCGATGGCAACACTGTTGACGTGCACCATTTTTTTATTTCTCCCATTTTGGTCGTTTTTGTTTTGTTTTATTTTTATAATTTTTTGTATTTTTCGTTTCGAATTTTTTGCTGCCAGACGACTTGTCGAGTTTAATGTCGTTGTTGTTATTGTTTTTGGCATGAAAAGTCATTTAATGGAAATTTTATTTTTAACGGTATTGTCCTAACACAGCAACAACAAAAACGACAGAAACATGTCAATCGGAAGTCATGAAAGAGTCATTGGTAAAGTCATCGATGTCCTGATGTTTGACAAAACATTATCAACTCTGGTCTGCGGATAATTAAAAAAAATGTATTTCGAATAACAAATGACGAGGTCATGGAAAGTCCTTTGATCGCTATTAAGACCACAACACTTTTCGTTTTATTTAAAAACTTTGAAATAAGTCTTATCTAAAACCTCTTTCAAGCAATACTTGAAAATTCCATTCAACACTCTATGACTCACTATAAGTCATTTGACTATCAAGCTAACTAATTTTCTTCACTTGAAAACTGTTCAATTGTATAGAGAGCATCTTTATTGGACCTTTAAGTAGTAAATTTAATTTTTGATCTGATTTTGCAGACCTCCCAAGAAAAAGTTACTACTGTGGACATATCGTGCTAGGCTCGATGTCCTTAACTACTAGACATTTTCCGACTAGGGTAAAACGGTGACTTTGTTAATAGTTTAGCATGTCAGTTGATATGATGCTATACTGATGTCATAGGACAGTTGTGACACCCTTTTTTCAGCACGATAAATCGGGGTACGGAGCAATGTGGTGTGGGTGCATCTAAGGTAAAATGTTTGGTGGGAATGTGAGGCGAACGGATTTTATTTGAACTTATTTTGTTATTACATTGAAACATTTTCTTTGTGCACTTTATTATAGAAGGCTCTTGTAGCTTCTTTGACCTTGAATTATTTCCAGTCAATGAATGTCATCCTTAGTTGTTGCCCTGTTAAAAAGCGTTTTATGTGATGCAAATGTTAAAAGTTTGTATTTGTTTGTTTAATCTTGTAGTTTTTGTACTTAGGATAAAGCTAAAAGCCTACTAAGATCTACTAAAATATCAGTGAATTTTATTTAATAAAAAAATCATGTTAACCTGATTTGTAGTAAAAAATAATTAACTAATACAATTTTATTAACATGTTAATTTTGTTTAATTTCAGATCTTATACGTTAAAAGAATTGACAAATAAACGATTACGCACATACTAAACAAAAGTATTAAACACCAAGTGCGCTAATAAGACTGAAAAAAGCGAACAAACACAAAAAGCAATCCTGAACAAGGGCAACTGATCTCAGAAACAAGCAATAATAACAACAATTCGTTGCGCATTACCAAAGAATCAGCTTAAAAAATCCGAAAAGCGCCCTCTGCATCTCTCTGCATCGCTCGTATAATGTTTAGTAGCATTGCATCATTTATTTTTGGATCGAATACGTCTGTAACTGCGAATAGAGAAGATAATCCAAATTCGAGGACACCAAGGCCAACGAGAACCGCTCCGGATCAAAGACGGGGAGTGCGCATCGACGCGGATAATACAATCGTGTTAAATTCATCGACGCCATCCGTAACTGGAAACAACAACGTTTCGCGTCAGACGAAACGTGGCAAGAATAAACGCAACCGGAACAATCAGCGGAACAATCAAGGCGAACCAAGGACGCCGACTATTACAAAATTACTAACACCAAACGAAAGTTTCGAGGAGGATTTCGACGAGAGCGATTGGTTTATTGTCAGCAAGGAGGGTGAGTCGTTTTGCCTTGTTAAAGCAAACAAAAACTGATCAAAGTTTCTGAAGCTTCTTTTCGAAATATAATTGTTAATATACGTGTTAAATAAACGTAATATGTCGAAGAGGTTTTTTTTCTTTAAATAAAGTTGGATATTTTTATATTTTAGACGAGGAAGAATCACTTCCGCGCACCGACTCCGAAGAGGAGTCTTTAGTCGAGGCAGCTCCGAAGCCTGATCCCACTGCACCCATACGGTCAGTGCCACAACAAACCCATCAGCAACGTCATCGTCAACATAACAATTCGCATTCCTTGTACAGTGGACCACGCCACCATCAGCAGCGTAACTTTTTGCAACGCTCGCATAACAATAGCGGACGTAGTGGTGCCAGCAATTGCGGCACCTCCTTAAACGGTTCAACATTAAGCCCGCGCAGGAGCATTTCCGGTGCCGTCGGCGGAGAAGCTGCCGACGTAGCCACCAATGCAGCCGTAGCTGCGGCGCTAGCTGATGCCAGCATAACGCAGGCGATATATGTGCCGGTGCCCTCGTATCGCGATGTCGCGGTAGCGGGTGCAGCGGTGGCGGCGGCACAAAATGGCATCGACAACGGGAAGAACAATAATGGTACTTATAATTGCATGGAGGAGTCGTGGTTATTTGCGCCTCCACAATGTTTTGTATCCCAAGGACCAATCAATATGCAGATATCGCCATTTGAGAATTTACTAATTGAACATCCAAGGTAAGAGTTAAAGTTTCCTTCCTTTTTAAAGTTTTTTACTCTTTAAAGCAGGATTATCCATCCCATGTCCAATCGTGAAAATTTGGTCTTTCGGGTTTCCACATGTACACAACGAAAGTCTTCGTGACTAACCACTGATTAAAAATTTTAATTAAATAAGGATTTTTGTATAATATATGTATATATTATACATTTTTAGTTGATAATACCCTTCGCCAAGTACACGTGCACTTACCATTTGTAACGCCCAGAAGAAGAAGAAGTAGCTACGACACAGTATATAAAGAAATGATCAGCGTTGGATTCTAAGTCGATTTAACGATGTCTGTCCGTCCGTCCGTCTGTCTGTCTGTTCCAGAAATTACAGCAGTCGTTTAAGAGCTATGTGAGCTCCTATTCTCAAGCGGAGCCTAAGTTCTTAAATGGGCCAGATTGGAAGAAAAAAATTAACCTCTCCCATACAAATCACCGCTTTCAAAGCGAACAAAAAAATTAATTAAAAGAGTTCCAGTGTAGATATTCAGTTCAAATTTAATATTTAGCACTTCAGTAGTAACACAAAACTGCTCACAAAAAATGGGAGTGATCCGATAAGAACAACGCCCACTTATAATAGAAACATGTAGCACTTTTGTGCTAAAAGAAGAACATTTTTTAGGTTCACTGAAATGGCGGAGGGGGTATATGAAGATAATTCTCTTACTATTTTTTTAGTATTTTAAAATTGAATTACCCGTTTTTCGGTACGTCAAAAATTCTTTTCCAAAAATAGATTTTATAATTATTAAATTGTTTTATTTTAGTTTTACTATTTTTATAATTTAAATTTTTCCTTTTAGCATGTCAGTTTATCATAGTATTAGGTCTGCCCAGGAGGCCAACGTCAGTTCTAATAATCTTGATCTCAGGGTGCAGGAATCTCAGATGCAACATGACAACGTGGCAGCCGCACTTGCTGAGGCTGCTGCAGATATAGACGACGGCCGGGTAAACATACATTAAGACTTGCATTGCTTTTGACTTTCCATACTAACGAGTTTCTCTCTCCCACTTGCGTATTTTGCAGACCACTACTCAAGCTGTTCAACAGCGTTCTGCAGGCGGTGCTCGGCTTGATCGCTATAGCGCCGCCCAAGTGAAGCAGGAGTTGTTGGCGCGCAGCAGTCAGAAAGTAAGCAAAAATTACAATGCTTCTGAACAAGTTTTACGCGAAAACGAAAACCCTTTTCCAGAGAGTATGATTAGTACTACTTATGAAAGTTTCGTGGGCTATCTAAAGAACAATTCTGGTTATTAATAGTAAAAAAGATAATTCAAAGCTTTCGTCGAGATAGATATCCGACGATATAAATTCTTAACACACAGTAAATCAAAAACTTAAGATTTTTAATAATATTTAATTTTACATACATAAGTATGTGTATGTATGTATTGCAAAAAGGGACATAATCTTTAATTAAAAATTGAGATCGTTAAAGTTATTTTCCAATTTCTAAAATAAAACCACTGAAGTAAATATCAGTCGGTGAGATTTATTTTACAAATTGAAATTTATCAGTGATTTTTATTTCAAAATAACCGTTATGCTCTCTTGGGCTGTTTAACGTAATTAAACTTTTATATATAATATAATTTAAATCAGTACATATAAGTACCAACATAATAATTGTACGAAAACTTTTTAACTTTTTCGTTCATAAAACACTTACCATATAGTATAAATACATTCGTACTCGTACATACATACAGTTGCGTGCAACAAATTAGCAACGCAGATATCTCGTGTATAAAATTGATTAGTTTTCGTTCTCCGATCGAACCGCATGAAGTGTTCACAGTTAAGTGCCTTCTGATGTGATAGCCGTACGCGAACAAAAGATCTTAAATCCAAGTACAGTGCCCGACATTAAAAAGTGGTGGAAACATTATGTTCTGGGAAGCTGTGTCGTACTGATGGCTCCATTCTATCGACAGAATATTTTGATACTTAAAATGACGTGCTGATGACAACAGGTCTGTCGTATGGATTTTGTGGGACTGGTTTTCATGTAGTTCTGATTTTAACCCAAAAGAGCATTTTATCAGAGTAGCTGAACAGAAAGATCAGACTTTATTAGTGAGAATCGCTTCTGAATTAATGAAGTTGCAATTAAAAGACAACTAAGACAACTAAAACGAGGACCAACAATTAAAAAAAACTAGAAATGTTTTAAAAAAAAAAAAATATTTATACGTGATTCCTGAATCGCTAATTAGTTGCTCGCCACTGTATGTGTGATGTATGGTGTTATAAGACTACATCAAATAATAAGACTGAAAGACACAAGCAATAAAACAGTTAAAAATTACTCAGCTTTATGAGTTTTTTTTCTGTTACTCGACTGAACAGAAGAACGAATTTAACTATAAGACTGAAATGAAAAATGACTAAAACTAATTCTTAATTAAAAAAACTAACTAATTTACAAATTTACATAAAAGGTCAAATAATATTGAAATCATATTTTTTGGTAAAAAATATTTAAAACTTTTTAGTTAAAAGCTTTGCATTAAATTAAAGCAGAATTTTGTGAATGTACTTAAAATTTTTTTTTATTTTGTAAAATTAAACAAATTGAGTAAATCTGATGAGGTAAAAATAATGCTAGTTATTTTTAAAATATTGAAAATAATGGCTTTTATTTTTAAAATATTATATAAAACCACAAATGAATTAATCTTTAAGCTCCGAAACGAAAGCTCACTATCAAATCTCTCTTGAATCAATCTGCAAAAAGGTAATGAACTGATGCACTTTAAAGCTCAAGTGTGCTTGGGAGCTTTATAAGCTGTTGAAAATCAATTTATTAATTTGTTTAATTTTCTCTGTCTCGACAGTTCCATGACAAAAAGGAACGTCAGAACTTGTGCCGCGGCGCCCTCAAGCGCGCTAACAAAGTTCGCGATTTCCAGGCTAAGGGAAATCGTCGGCGTCGTTCGGACATGCAACACTGCAAGATTGTCAGCGGTGCCAACAACAACCGCAAATGCTGCTTTTAAATCGATATTGAAATTGCAATTTTGCAACTTTGGGCGTGGTTTGAGTAAAAATCAACAAGTCTGCCACCTGAACAACAACAAAAATGAGTTCACAATTTCACCCCCACCACTTACAACAACAACAATCATACTTATCTAAAGATGTAAGAAATAATAATAAAAACATTTTAACAAATCCAAACAAATTTATAAAGAAAACATGTAAAAAAACATTTTAAAACTCGAAAATTTACATACAAAAAAATGAATAATTTATAATGTAAAAAAATTTAAAAAAAAAAACTTAAAAATCTGTGTTAAAAACTGAAAAAAAAACATTAAAATGCTTAAAAAAATCAACAGAAGTTGAAAAAAAAATTAAATTTAGTAGTTTTTAATGTTCAGAAGTTAAAATTAAAGTTTTAAATAATATTTTAAAATGCGAAGAAAAATCGACCCAAAAAAAGTATAAAACAACAAAATGCAATAAACAATTAAAAATGTTATAAAAAAGAAACAAACAAAAAAATGTATATTTAAATGAGAAACTTTTTTATTGTTTAAAACGACATTTTAATTGCATAGAATTTAATTTAATATTTGTTTGTAATAATTCGTATACGCAATGGATTGATGATTAACAGCACCTTTACGAGGTATGAACTATGAACTATGAATTATTTGTCACAAGCTGTTGACTTCAAAATACTTTCGTTTTTGTTTGTATGTTTAGTTTATTTCGTTCAGAGTTTTTCATTTTACTTTAGGATAATTCAAATGTCTCTTAGTGGAAATGTATTTGAAACGCTAACGAAGAGAATTTTTCTTAATGTATGAGTAGCTTATTATTAAACACAAACACAACAACAAATTGAATGTTTTTCACAAAGTTTGTATTATGCGCATGTATGGAAATTGAATAATAATAAAAAAAGAGCGACAACAAATAATTGATTTTATTAGTTTTGTTAATTATTTATATTTTTAATTTGAAATATTGATTTCAGTTCTTTAATTTAGTATCCAAAGTTGCATTAAGACTTTGTTCTTCTTTGTTTTCTAAACTTTAATTAAGCAAATTGTTACATCATTCGAACATGTAAGTTTAAAATGTATTTTTATTAAAAAGTGTTTAATCTTGTTTTCTACATCTTTAAAAAAAAGGTTTTCTTGAAAAAATGCCTTTATTTATCAAACAAAGAACTTGTGATTTGTATAGAATTTTCAGTTAAAATAAACTAATCTGTCTCGATGTTGTTTGGCGGTTGTTTGCCACAAAAACGACCGAAAGTCTTTAACAACGACTTTGCTGTGCGTGGTTTTTGTCGTCAACGGCTTGCCCAATCGTGCTGATTAACTCCAATTCGAGAACTAGCCACAATAATCGTAAATTGTATATCTCGAAATAAAGTATATAAATACATACACACACACGTTTAAAACCTAACAATCTACTTGAATAAATCTTGTTAAAAACCTGAAAAGTACGCCTAGCAAAGAATTACAGGAACCACAAAAATATTCGACAAAAATCAAGACCATATGCAAAGTATTAGTACAAGCAGCCAAACAAAAGTCCATAGTCTAAAAATCTAAAATTAAAACTATAATCATACTCGTACATACTCGTATGTATAAGTATGTACATTACAAAACAAAAATGTATCATATTAAATTAGCATTTAGAATTTGTTCGTGTGGCAGCAACGACTTTCTTATAGAAATCGTACTTTTGATTTAATTGGTTAATTTATTTGATTTAAGCCAACATCTTAAAATTGCACATATTGAAGCAACAAACAAACAAATTTCAATTTTAAATTTTAAATTACTATAAATAGTTAATATTAAAATGAGTATGTGTACTTACTACAAATTAGTGTTTCGTTTCGTTTTGTGTGCGTTGGTGCGTGCGAGTATTCAAAACGAGGCGTACACCAAATGTGGTGCCATTCTTTGGTTTTAAACAAAATGTGTGTCCTGCATTGCATAATGATGAATTTGCTGTAATGTGTTGTAGAATGTTTTAACTTTATCTAATAAATACATGAACTTTAAATAAGTAACAAAATAATAAAATCAAGTGATTAAATTTGAAAAAGAAGTACTGTAGTTTCATTTATATAGTTTTGGATGTCCAGAAATGATGCTTTGGTGCGAAAGATCATTGCTTGGAGCAGTGCTAGCAAGCTCCAAAGAACGCATGTTTTTTTTTTCTTTTACTTGTTAAAGAATAGTCAAAGTTTTTCACTTGTTGTGCTTCTTAAAAAAATTATAACTTTTATATTTATGACCCAGAAAGTACAACATTGGATATATTTGAAATAATATGAGGAAAGAGATATCCTTCAGATAACTACCAGAGCTGCACAAATACGTTATAACGAAAAAAAGGTATTGATAACGTAATTCTTCAAAAAATTGTCTAATATTTTTGATAAGAAGTTATATACATAAGTAAATCCTTTTGAATATCAAAGATCAAAATCTTGGCTAGAATTTAGTAGCGTTAAACAAAAGTACATCTGGTTAATATCAATTTTAACTATATACATCTACATATATCACAAGGGCTGAATTTGCCTGGAACGCATGAATGTTTGAGACAGTTGCAGATCTGCTACTTTTGTAAAAATGATACGTTTCTGGGCAAGCGTTTTGTACTTATCGGTTAGAATTTTCAAGAGCTGCATTTCAAGTGGATTTTTTTGGTTCGCAAAAGCTAAGATTAACGCTTTACTTCTATGAATGCAGTTGTAGGTTCATTTAATAAAAAATGTGTTTACCGTAACTTTTTGCTTGAGTTTACGGAGTCTGAAATGTTCTACGAAAAATTTTAGGATGCAATCGTAAATTGTGATATTTGGAATTTGTATTTCTCAGAAAATAAGTTTGTATGCATATCATCTAATATTAGTCCGACTATTTGATTTTTATAGTTTGGTAACATTTTTGAACTATACCCAACTTGACTATCATTGTTTTTTGTGGGTCAATCGACTACATCACACATAGCGGGTGGCATTGGACGAACGCTACAAACCTTACATTTGAACCTTCGGAATACCGAAAAATAATTCTTATACTAGTTTTTTATTTTGAAAATAACTATTAAGAAAATCAAAATTGGATTTGCTCCTTTTATCTATGATTGTGTGCGTCAATTCAAATTATAAGAAACCTAAAATAACACAAAATTGTCAAACGAAGTTGTGAGTGACACTATTCAAAAATAATATTGTTGCACTGTCACTGATATGTGTTCAAAAAGTGTTCCGAGGCTGAAACATCCAGAAAGTCTGGTTGGGCGGCACACGCTTCCCAGCAAAGGGTCTCGTGTTTATTGTACTTCGGTAGTTAGTTTTTCAAGTACAATCAATTTACTCGCAGTGTTAACTGTGAATTTATTTTACAGTTTCAGAAGATCGCATGCGAATGCGCATGGGCAACGGCGAATCGAAGTAACAAACTCGGTACGCTAATGGCAGGAAAAGACCACGAATTCCAAAAGAGTACATACTAAATAGAAAACAAAGCATTCTTGTTTACAGTTAAATGCGGACAACCTTGAAAATGTTTCGTTTTTATTACTAACTTAGTTATTTATTAATTCAATTAGTTGTTGTTTTAGGTACTCGAGTTGAGCGTTTTAAGTTGGATTATGGTGAAATGTGTTGTCAGGGTTAAAACAGCACCAAAAACACAAAAAAAAAAAACAAAATAAATTGAAAATGCGTTTCTTTAAATAGATAATATTGTAAAACTATTTGTCACAGAAAAATCTTCACTTTTCGGCTCATTAGTTCTTGTTCTGTTCTTTCGTACCTTTTCAGTTTAACTACTTAATTTGCAATATCTTTTCGTCTTGTTCGATTAATTTTGTGGTTTTCGTGATACTGCTGTTTAAGCGGAAGCTTATTATTTATCAAGCTGACATTGTGTGCTCACAATGTTCTATTTCCGGTGTCGGAACCGACACGATTATGGCTGCTGCTTAAGAGAAATACCAAACATAAGTATAAAAGGTTCATTTTAAAAGGTGTTCTTCGTCAGCGCTGCTGGATTAGATTGAGTAATTAAGATGGTTTTTAGAAAATATTGATGCGAATAGCGCTTCCGTGTGTAGCTCAAAATATGGCGTTGCCACTCGTTTAAGTTTAAGTATGAGCAATATAAACAATTCGTGGCAAACAAACAGAAACATGAAATTTCTATAAAATAGATGTGAAAATAAGTTGTTGGTAGAACGCTCTCCTTAAATGTAATTTCCACTTATAGAACTAAGTCTAAATTTATTCTAAAGGTTCTTTAAACCTTATTCTGGCACCATCGTTGGTTGCCTCTAGGAAAATGATGGCTATCGAAGAGCAAAAAGAATACATCAAGCAAGTTTCAAGTGAGTATGTGGAAAATGGAAATGGAAATTACTCATAAGAAGAAGAACGTCATTTGTGTAGATGTTTAAAAATAGACATACATATGTGATGTATTTCAGTGTGAGTCAAACTTTTAACAAATTGAAAAATTTGTAATTTTTAAAATCTCAATAATAAAATTATTTGAAATATATAAAAGTATTTATAGCAAATGTAATTCTAAAACAATGACTATTAAAAAAAACCTGTTATAAATTATTAAGAGAAATTGTTTCCAAAAATATTCTTCGGTGTTTTGAGCATCAATAATTATTTAAGTATGTAAATTAAATTTTGTAAAAAATAGATTTCTTGTAATTAATTGGCGAATTTAGTAAATGATATTTTTATTGTTTCCGTAGCTTTGGAGCCACTGGGTCAGTTCACGTAAATCACCTGCTGACAAGAGAGCTCCTTGCATTCGGCGATGTACTAAAAATTAGTACCAACTGCAGACGACTCGTTCACATGCCGCGCTCTTTAGAGCATTGCCAGCGCCTCTTTAACTTCATTAAGCCGGCAGCGCGCTGCTTTACTTCTAAGACCGAAGACCTTTATAAAAATCGGCTCACTCTGCGCTTCGTTTCACACCTGTGCGGCACGTGAAAAGCTTCAAAACGTTTTTCGGAAAAGCGCAACAATTTTCAACCAAAACAAAAATAACATTCAAACTAACTGTAACACACGGGGAAAACACTAAAACTACAACTAAGACTGAATGATGCAATCTTAAGCAACTGCGCAGCCGCTACAACCGCCGAAGCCGATGAATGATTCTGCTATTTTGAAAGTTGCACTTGAGTGATTTTTCGGGTTTTCAAAATACGACAAACACAAAACAACAAAAATCCACAAAAATAAAATCGCTATAAAAATGATGAGCAACGTTACATAAAAAAAACGATACACAAATACGTTAACAATATAAACGCTTTTGGTGTTATATAAAGACTTCTGCGCGAAAATCATTGAAAGTGAAAACTCCTGCGCATGTGTCTGGCTTTTTTTTTTGCATGTGTGGTCAAGCGCCGCCAAAGTTGCGATAGACCAACGCTTGTGTTATGTTGTGCGTGTGTGTGTGTTTAAGTGGCGCTGAGGTGTTAAACCAACAATAATAACAGTATTTTTTGTTGTAACAACAAAATAATTGTTTCGTTTTTTCGGTGTCAGTTGGTCGTTTTGTGTGCCTCATTTCGCGGTTTGTGCGCGCCAAAATTTAAAATTTTTCATTTAGAGGTCAAACTTCACGAAGCAGGAACCGCACAAACGCTCGCCCGCCGATTGATTGTGCTGAACTAAATAACTTTGGGTGTTTTATTTCAAAAACCGCCAAATCATTTGCATTACACATTTTGAACTTATTTTGTTGCTGTTGCGACTTAAAAATATTTTGGGATTTGACCATCGACACAGATTTTCATTTTTATATAACATCAGAACGGAAAAGACGCTCTTAAACTCTCAATAAACGCCAGGTAAAACCTTGAATATTTGTTTATGCAATTAAATACGTCTTCAGTTAATGAATTGTACTTATTTTGTATTATATATAGGAATTTAACAACAACACAGTCGGCAGTTTAGGAAGTCCGCGATGAAATGACTCTTCCGATAGAGTTCCATCAGAAAAGTCTGCTCTATAAACCCATATAAAAGCCTCGAATATCTAGGAAATTCCGTCAGTGTTGAAAGTTCTCAAATTCTTGGTTTTGCATGAATATCAACAAAACCTCCTTTCCATTTCTTTTTTAATTGACGTTATTTAAGTATGTCATGGAAATTTTTGTACGTGTAGTAAATCCTTGAAAGTTAAAATTTTGTAAGAGAACTTGTAAGTGGCTTTAAAGGTTTTGGAGATATTGAAAAATGTCATGAGGCCTTATATTCCTACTGAGCACATTTCATATGACAATAGTGTAAAAACACACTTGAACTCAACAAGTTCAAACTTCAAACTTAGAAAAAAAGATATTAGAAGCGGAACAAATTTTTTTGCCAATCAGGTTTTTAGCATTACACATTATTTTTTTTTTAAACCATCCTTCGGCATTCTATTTGAGGATATCTTGTAAGAACTAATTGAATCCCATTAATCTTTGTTCAAAGAACATTTTACTGCGATTAAGACCACATTTTAAATAATATATAATCTCTATATACAATTTATACAATTTGCCTAATACTTTCAAATTAACTGTTTTGTATAAGTATTAGTGTTTGTATTTCTTAGCAAGGCTACTTTTAATTTGATATTGACCCTGTTTCTTGTCGCGATTTCAAAATTTTTAATTAAATGGTTAATAATTTGTGAAGATTTCTTTAGTTGCTAATATTGAATGTTACTTAGTTAGCCATTTGAACTGTTTTACGACGCATCTGCACAGTCATTCAATGGGCTATTAAAATTATATAAGTGCCCTGCGCGAACAACTCAAAACCAAAACAACCGTTGGAAAAAAGGAAAAACAAAAAACTCAAGGTCATGAAACTTCAATTACACTTTGGTAATGGTAATTACAACAAGAAGCTAAAGAACTTGCTCGTACGCTCGCTGGCGCTGTTTAAAAATTTATAACGAAAAATAGAGGGTAGCGTAAAAAACTATTGCATAACTGTGACAACAAACACATATAGTAAACAACAACAAGACTGTCTACAACAAATGGCAAATAATTATAACAACAATTAAGAAAACGACTAAAAGCACACGCTGAGTTGGCAGCTGCAGCGGCAGCGACGACGACATCGACTCCAACTGAAAGAAATCAGCGAAGCATTCGAACAGCTAAACAAGAAAAAAAAAAGTAACGCACTGTGCGCAGGTGTAACGTGACTTCTTTGAGATACATTTATAAGATACGCACAAGAAACTCTTGAGATTCTATTTATTAGGATATGCTCGAGATGCGGACAGACAACCAACGAACAGAAAAAGTCATTAGCTTGTCTCTGTTGCTTATTTTAATATTCGCTTATTATAATTATTAAATCCATAAACAAACGGTGGTTTGTTTATGGCTTTGACCTTGCCTGATTCTTTTTGAAAAGATTAGGAAATTCCGAACGACAGCAAAACTTAACATCCGCTCTTGTTTTCGAGCAAATTTTATTATTTCATTTCAAATCACACGAAGAAATCTATTTCACTTGTAAACTTTTGCAATTTATAAATTTATCCAAATATGGAATATTCAAATATCGCTTTTCAAAATAAACAAAATAGAATAAGAAAAAAAATTTACCAATTTGGCAGACATTAGGTGCAGGTGATGTTGATATTTCAAAATTGAATTGTTTGCGGCAGAGATGCCAAAGTTGGGTCTTAATGGGATTCACTTCTATGGTTGCTATATTTATGACCACTTCCGTTTAGTTGGCATTTTATTAGCTGTTCTTCGTTGAAGACCTCCAATGCCCGATTTCCTTCCTTCCTTCTTTCATTCCTACCGTACTTCCGTTGTGTGGTATCGTTCTATCGCTAAGCTAGTGTGAATTCACTCGGCTGTGTGATAATGATTCTGTGCGATATGTTCTTGAATTGCCACTCAAGTGTCGTGTGCGTAACACGTTCGAGCTGCGTGGGATATGGCAGCAACCGCTCATTGTTGTTGGCATCTTCAATGACTTTGAACATCGCAACACTCTCGCTTGTTTTTGTTAGCTTACATGCACTGACGCTTGCATTAAAATCGTTATCGAAATAATTTTTTTTTTCAAACATTAGTGTCATTTTGTGGCCATTTACTCGTAGAAGGTTAAATCAGTTTTATAATTTATTAGTTGTTGTTATTGTTATGCGATGGTGATTTATTGGAAACGGCTTAAGTTCAATGCAGGGCTCAAGTAATCATTTGCGAAAGCAGATTTGTCTCTTTTAAGAATTAAAAAGAATAAAACATAAATTCGGAAAGTACGCTCAACTCGTTTAATTTAATTTAAAAAAAATGTATTTTAATTTTTGTAGGTTCTTCTGTAATTTAAGATGCATCGGAAACATTCGCATAGCACGACACGAAGTCGCCGAAGATTTAAGTCAACTGAAAGAGGATTATTTACTGCAATGTTTCTGCTGATTTTTACACATGTAAGTATTCAAATTGAAATTCTTAATTTCTAGGAATACGTCATTGCCTTTAAGGTGCAGTTAATAATAAAGGTGAAACCGTTAATTTGCGTAACCTTCTTGCTTCCTCTCTGTATTCCTCAATAAAGCGTAACTGTTCGTTGCTTAAGACTTTTGTTTTTTTGCTGCTGCTGCTGCTGCTGCTGCTGCTGCTGCTGCTGCTGCTGCTACCTCAAAAGAATTAAATTCTAATCTAGTTAACAGTTAAATTGAAATTACATCGAAGGTTCTTCTTCTGCTGTCTTCCAAGAAAATCATCAAGCGACGAAAACGTAAAAGCGAAATTATTCCTTTTGCTTTGCTGCTTAGGCGCAAATGCAAATGCAGACGCAGACACTGGCGAGTGGTGGTCAGGTTAGGGCACATGAACCGTAACCAATATTGGCAAATCTCGCGCATAACGGATGCAATATTGCGTATATTCGAGTGAATGAGCGAGCGATCGATTGTGCTGTTGGCTGCACTGCACTGCACTGCGGCTAGGCTAGGCTAGGCTGCTTCGGTATTTGGAAGCTGAAACTAAAGCTGAAGTGGCCGCGCACTGCTCATAAATGCATAAAAAAGTAACTGCTGTGCAACGCATGCATGTAAATTGCAAATTCCAGAGCGAGCGCACAATTTTAATCGGTTTTTGCATTGCTGCTGATTTGCTGATAGATATACTTGAGGTGGCTGCCGCTGCCGCTACCTCTGCGGCTTCTTTTTGCCTTTTGCCTGCTCCCTAGAGAAGCATTTGATTCATTCATTCAATTCGCACTCACCGGAAAAGACATGTTGGCGCTTTGTTTTCTGGTATACAGTTTTTGTTTTTGGTCATATTGCAAATGTTGTTGTTGTTTGTTGTTGTTTTATATTGCTTGCTGATGATGCTACAAATTTGGTAGCACACTGCTGCATAATTGAAACTGCCCGTTTTTTTTTTGTTTTTGCTAAATTTCGCAAGCGTCTGTTTTTGTGTTTTGCCATGAAATAATTTATTTTAGTAAATATTTAATAATAATTTAATGATAATAATCTTAAATGTATTGAAGTGTTTAAAGAGAGTTTTCCGTTTTAGTACAATTATTGAAAAAAGAAGAAAATTGTTCTTAATAGTTTTGCACATGGAAATGAGAGCATTTCATTAAATCCCTGAAAATCTAATCACTTTAAAAAACCAAAAGAAAAAATTTCTTTCAATATTTCAAAATTAAAAAATATGCAAACATATATTTAAAATGTTTGTCCCTAAAATAAAAATTTTACTAAACAATTTGCCATAAACAAGAGAAAATGGATTTTTTATTGATTCCAATATTCCACTTAGTATGCGTAATTGTCCCAACCAACAACGTTTTTAATTTTTAATGTTTTTTTTTTTTTTTTTCAATTTTACATTTGCAAAGTTGCAATTCGCACGAAGCAAGCAGTAAAAATAACTGCGTACGCACTTCATATTGTTGCTAACGATGCATTGTGTTTCTGCCACATGCAACAATATTGGAAGCAATCTCAAATCGCGGCAGCAAGACATGGCAACATAGCCATCAACAAAACAGCATCTGCAACACTTTTGCTGCTCATGCGGAAAAGACGCACTGCACGAAAAAATGAATACGCGTGAAAAATGCCACGTTCGCGCTTCAATTACGCTGCGTTGCGTACCTGTGGCTGCATTTTTCAAAACCTTTTCTAATATTGTGGCTTTAGAGGATTTTTGTTAATTGATTCTTTCGCGTTCTCATAGCTTCTGCAAATGGCTGCGACCGCCAGTTCGACAATCGACCTTACCACCGAATATTCCACTGTACTAAGTAAAACTTCAACGATAACGAGCAGAAGCGCCAAGCTTACAAAAATCTTATCCTCTGCGCTGGCAGCTGCAGAAGCGGATAATGTTCCGCAGCACGAACTGATCGCATTGTCATCGAAATCTTATATTACGGCGCCAACGACAACATCGCCGAAACTGGCTAAACGCGCGGGACCACTGACGGAGTTTAAGCAGAAGGTAAGCTTTTTTGCTCTGGTAATTAAATACACTTTAGGATGCCGCACGTTTTTCAGCTTTCATTTTAACTGAAACTTGATGATTTAATCAATATTATTGATGCTGTCATTTTAGAAGGACAACAAAAATCGTACTCGAGAAGCTGGTGAACGGAAGCAGATGCTAACCGAGGCCGTAAGTTGTTAAATTTCTTCTGCGTATACATTAAAAATACAATTGTGAAATAGATTAGATTTACGAAAAAACTCAAACAATTATCTTTGCAGTCCGATCACATTCCCGATTCCTCAGGCTATGTACCATACCGAATAGGACGTCCGCATGCACCACCAGCTGCAGATAATTACAGAAGCACTTCTTCCGGCTCAGGTTCTCTTTCTAGTGATGCAGGCGGTGGAGGCGGCTATCAAGCAGTGCTATATGAGCAGGAGAAATTGCACAATGAGTATTGGGAGCGCGATTATAAGAAGGAATTCGGTCCGAATAATACTCGCGTAAAACGTTAGTCCCACATCAATTATACAACTAGAAACAACAACTTCATGCAACAAAATAATGCAAATTGAAATTTTTCTGCAGATATTGAAGCCGAGTGCCAAGATGATTATATGAAAATACGGATCGGTTTCAATGGCTCTTTTAGCGGTCTTTTGTATTCAGCCGGTTACGCTTACGATCCCGATTGCATGTATATTAATGGTTCGGGACGTGACTACCATGAGTTTTATATACAACTCAATAGGTGCGGAACTCTGGGAAAAAATGCGCTGCACGATGAGACCAAAAAGAATCCTACGGTATGTTGAAAGCATTTCGGGAATAATATTCGGACAGACGGACGGAGGAGTAATAATGAAAAACGTTCTTAGAATTTCATGTGGAACACGGTTACGGTGCAATATAATCCTCTAATCGAGGAGGAGTACGACGAACACTTTAAGGTTACCTGCGAGTATGGCTATGATTTCTGGAAAACGGTGACGTTTCCATTTCTCGACGTAGAGTATGTAAAATTATATGAAACTTTAGTTTTTCGGTTAAAGAATTAATGTTAGAAGGTTATTTATTCGTATTGAACTTTCTTAAATTTTGACAGAGTTGCCACAGGCAATCCTGTGGTTTTTACACTTAGTCCGCCCGAATGTTATATGGAAATACAAAATGGCTACGGCATTGGTGGACCACGTGTGACGGGACCAGTACGTGTGGGCGATCCATTAACTCTGATCATTTATATGCGAAGCAAATACGGTAGGAGTGCATTAAAATATTTAATGTTCATCTTGTTATTTATCAAACAATATTATTTAAAAGATGGCTTCGATATTGTCGTGAATGATTGTTACGCCCACAATGGCGCCAATAAGCGCATTCAATTAATCGATGACTTGGGCTGTCCTGTCGATGACAAATTGATTTCACGGTTCCGTGGCTCCTGGTCCGATTCCGGTGTATTCGAGACGCAAGTTTATGCGTATATGAAGACGTTTCGTTTTACAGGATCACCCGCGCTATACATCGAGTGTGATGTGCGCATGTGTCACGGCAGATGTCCGGTAAGTATTTTGAAATGTCTTGTCTCTGATTCGAATGCAATTAACTCCATGTTTTAATGATGACAGAAATAAGAAAGAATAATACAAATTTTTCAATACTGAATTTTGAAACATAATTTGAAATTTTGAAATAATTTAACAAACGAATATGAAGGTTTACAAGTTTAAGTGGTATATCATAAATATTTCTAATTTCTCATTGCAGAGTCAACCATGCCATTGGCGCAATTTAAAAGCGGTGACCAAGCGTGATCTCTCCAATGTCACTGCGACCAGTCTAGTGCCACCACCGTTAGCTAAAAGCGAGTCCTTACTCGATGTCACGGAAAAGCCAGAGGCTCCACTCTCCGAAAATGTGAATCTGTTTCAATCGCTGCGTGTATTACAGGAAGGCGAATCAGATGGAGACGATGTCTACGCGAATGCGCGTCATCTGGAGCCGACACCACATCAGACCTGCTTAAAGACGACCACTTTTTCGGCAATGACAGCTACTTTTTCGGTAATGCTGTGCATTTTATCAGCGGCGTTAATGATTGCTTGTTCTCGCTTGAAACATCGCAGCAAGGAGGCTTCACTTTACGATACCTACATCACACACAAGGGACAGATTGATTGATTGGCTGATTGATTAAACTTATTTAAGTTTCGATCAAGTTAGCGCGTAGTTTTGTAAATATTTTTTGAAGACCAACGATTTATGGTTTTAAGTTGAGCGAATTCTTAATTATAGTGGAGAGTTATAGAGTATATAAGTTAGTTTTAAGTATACAAGTAGAATTTAAATAATAGTTTTAATTATTTTGTATGCCGCTTTAACTTTAAAGTTATTTGTATCCTTTTAAATTACCATTTTCTTTTGTACTTACAATAAACGTACTTCTAAAAAATATGAAATGGGTTATTTTTCTTGTTACTATAACTTTACGTCAGCGATTGGGAATTTATGGTCTCTTATCACGTAACTCGTAAAATTATCTAAACTGTTGTAAACATTTTTCTTAATTCATACTTATGCAAAGTAACATTTATGAAGAGTAACGACTCATTCACATGCTAACTTTATTCAACAACAAAAATTGATGAATAATAAATAAGCTAAACAAATTGTGGTCTTATAAATGTGACATTCCTCGTCATTTCAAAATCACAATCCCAGCAGATGAATTTAATGGATGGATGGATGGATGGATGGCATACAAATTTGTCTGCAGTTTTAAAAATAATATTTCCATTTTCTTGTTTGTCAGATTCACGCTCCCGTCTTTTCAGTCTGTAGCATCCAGTCGATGATGGATGACTTTCTTCTGTTGATGTTGAGTCTTCGGAGTCGCATTTCTCAGCAAATTCGACGGTTTAAATTTAAAATTGAAATTTCAAACTACCACAATTTTCAGTTTTCAACTACTTTTAACTGTAGCTAAGTAGAAGAAAGCATGTTTAACGATAAAAATTATTCTATCTTTATACAAATATCCACTCATTCAAAATAATTAAATTCATTAAAATTATGCGCATATTTTATTAAATTTGAATTAATACGATACGAAAATATAGTTTTGAAAGATTATTCTAAAAAAAATATTTAAAATAACTTTTCCTAACCATAGTCTATAGTGCACAAAAATAACGACAGTAAATTGTATTGTTTCCAACTTTATATTCAATTTAAATCTTTTTTTTAAGGTACCTGAATAAAATTATAGTTGTGAGTACTTACAAGTATAAATTTAATAAACTATTAAAATATACATAAGCGATATACTGTGAAACGTATTTCTAGACTGCTTTGTTGAAGTTGCATCAACTATTGCCCTGTCACGAACACAACGGCTTAATAAATTTCGTTTGCAGCCATACTCTGTACATCTTAAGCATACGTCCACGATTAACCTGCAGCCGTCGATCAACCACCGACTGCTCCTCGATAAAACCCGCATGACAGAATAGCTCACGCACCTCCAACTGCGTAAAGAAATATACCATTGTACCATCGCCACGCACATATAAATTATCCTGTAAACACTTTCCGCTTTTAAAGCGCAACTGTGCCAAATCAAAGCGTCCATAGTCGCGAAAGAGAACACGTCCACCGGGACGAAGATAGAGAAAACATTTCTGTGCGATGCTCGCCATCTTTTTAGGCTCAATAGCTGAGAGCACAAATATCAAAACGATAATGTCCAGCGATTCGGGCGCAAAAGGCACTGTCCACTCTTCAGCGGTGGCGTCCATTACAAAAACTTCACATCGGCGCGCATCGAATTCAGGATGCGTGCGAAAAATGTCAATGGCTTTGGCAGAAAAGTCACAACCGTAAGCGCGCAAATTCGGTTCTTGGCTGTATTTTAATATGGGCAGCAACGTGTTGCCAACTCCGCAGCCCAGCTCAAAGATGCTGCGCGGTTGTTCTTTTTCGGCTGTGCTAGTTGGCGCCAACTCTGGGAATTCTGTGAACAGCCAATGCCGATCCTTAAAAAAACGGTTTTGGTGTACACTGTAAAAAGAATCC
This sequence comes from Suillia variegata, assembly GCA_949127995.1. Lineage (NCBI taxonomy): Eukaryota > Metazoa > Arthropoda > Insecta > Diptera > Heleomyzidae > Suillia > Suillia variegata. The sequence continues at coordinate 44,549,508 of OX421845.1, forward strand.
CAAAATTTATCTGCTTCACCCTGGAATTTGTCTCGTTCACTGGCAGTCATTTTTTCTGTTGAGTTTTTGGACACGGCTTCCAAAGCTTGACGTTCTTGTTCCTCATCCCACTCCACATTGTCCCTGCAGAAAGAACACACAAAATAGAAAATTTTTTATATTTGCGAAACAAAAAGTCGCTAAAGTACCAAGCATTAAATTGATAAACATTTCGCGAATCTGTCAGTTTCCTCCCACCGCCTTGTGGTTTCCGCCGATACCGTGTGTATTCCCAACCACCTGCACCCTTCTCTTTTAATTTCAATAACCATCGCAAATGTTTTTGTCCCAATATGAAGCACTTGCGCAAAAAATATTTACCATGCATTGTGAGAGAATACATCTTGCTCAGTGGTCAGAAAGCGATTTCCAAATTTAGAGCGTTTGCAACTGTCATGCATAACATTGGTGGCCACTTCTGTAGCAATTGAAGTCTCCTTGGGCACATTTCCTCCATCCATTATTTTCTTTTTCTTCCTTCCTATTCGCAATTCACAATAGAGTTTTTAATACAAAAAATAACTTCGAGACTCGTTGCAAGGGACACAAAAATAAATACAAAAAAAAACTAAATTAAATCAGAATTGAAAGTAAAAGCACGTTCACAAAATACAACTCTGCGTTGCGCACAACTTTCGAGAGATACCACAAAATACCATCGCGAACGTCCTTCTTTCAAATACAAACACATAACGGTAGAGCACAAAAGCTCGCATTTGGAAAAATTTCATTGTAAGTGAAGAATTCGTGCTGCTAAGAAAATTGCAAAATACATATTTAAATAAAGTAATTAAATAATAACAATTATCAAACAAAACAAAAAATTGAACTCAAAATTTTAAGACAAGAAAGAAAGAGTAAAGAATTGCAAAAGGAATTCGTTTGCAGTGAAAGAGAAAAACAATTGCGTATTCTTATATGCATGACGAAGAGTGAAATTCATTGATTTTTCTCAAATGAAAATTGTTAAATTTTTCGTTTTGGCAAAAGTAGTTACGAAAATTAAGACTTGAGTGCTTTTTTTTAATAAAAATTATTGTTTTGAAAATAGGCGATCGGTTTTGAATGCATAAATTTAAATTTCTTAATAAAAAATTTTATCTTTAATTTTTTTTTTGTTCAAATTTAATAAATAAAATTATAAATTGTTTTCATAATTAAAAAAATATTAAGAAATTTCATTTCTAATTGCAAAAATTAAAGAAACTTAAAATCAACGTGTAGAATTTCACATCTAAAACAGGAAAAAACATTTCTAGTATAAGAGGATAAATTAAAATTTGCGAGTCACTTGACAAAACAGCAGAGTAGCATCAAACTCTCCACCACCGCTTTTAAGTGTGTAGAGTGTAGAGTTATAATTCGATTCATTGACGAAGAAAAGCTTCCACAGCCACCACCGCCACACCGACCGACCGCTAATATTCAATCCAATATTATCAAAAAGACCCACTTCGACCGAATAGAAACAGCCACCACACCGCTCGCCTGCCAGCCTGTCTGTCTATCAGTCGCCACTGTGTGCCTGTCTGCCTCTACGGCGTTAATCGCAAAACAACAAAAAAAACAAAAGAAACTGAGAAATGTAAGTACCGATGCTAGAAGATATTGATTTATTTGTTTTTTGATATTTCAGTTTTTTTAAGAATAGCGGACATGAAAAACACAACAAATATTTTTTTGGGTGTTGGTCTACAATGACTCTACAAATGTTTTTGGGTTTGTCAAAAGTAAAGGTTTAATAGCAAAAATTTGTTAAACTGTACAAATTAAAACTTCTGTTTAATAGCTATACATATGCAAGTGGAACTACTAAATTGATATTAAAATTTTGAACTAAATATGAGATGTTCTATATAAAAGATACATATGATGATCTGAGGGTTTATTATAAAATCTTTTATTAATAAATTTATTTAAAAAAAAAAATTCTTTATCTAAAGTTTTCCATTTAGGTATAAGGTTCTATTTTAGGTTTTAAAAAACTGGCAACCTTTAAAATTTCAAATTCAATTTAAAATAAATATTGTACACGCCTTGAACTAGACAAATAAATATTTCAACTGCATGCAGTTTTCGTTTGGAAAGAACCTTACATGGCTAACAGTATTTTTAACAGCATATCGATTTCGAGCTGGAAGTGTGACCAATATGCTTAAGACTGCTTTTGGATATGATTCATGAATGGGCGTTTTTTACACAATTGTGCCCAGGGGTAATTAGGTAGGTCGGTGGAAGACACTTGTTTTGTTTGTACTTCTGTTTGGATAACATTGTCATATGCTGATTCGTGACATTTAATGCAAAATGTAGCATTGATATTAGCAAAATAGGACAAAACATAAAGTAATTCTACATAGCGCCCATACAACTCCGAATAAAATAAAACAATTAATTTAGTTTAAAAATAACTTTCAGAGTTCATTTATGACTACTTAAGAAGTGTTATTTAAATGCTTCACAAATAAATTACATACAAATATCTAATAATTTGCTTTGTATAACTTAGTCAACAACGTTTACACTAAATAAAACATAAAACCATGGGCAAAAAAGACAAAAAGAAAGAAGAGTAAGTTGCAAAACGCATAGTCACGATAACGTAGAAAAGCTAAATTAAAGAAAATGTTATTAGCATTAAAAACATTAAAACCTATTTATTGTATGTGCCTCAAGTAAATTGGAACTCATGTAAAGCGAATATAATCATATTAAAATATAATCATTTATTCAAATCGTACCTAGAAATAACCCATATGGAAATCAAAGTCTTATTTAGCAACAAACTTAGTTTTGCATACTTGAACTTTGATACAACCATACATAACTTGCACTTTTACAACAAGTGCAAAATTATAAAAGAACAATTTTATACCTTTGTGCAAAATTGTAAATAACAATTTTACACTCTTGCAAGACTGTTTTAGTTCAGCGATATTTTTTTAGTTTTGTATTTAATTATAATAAACGTTGCTTTAATGTATGTGTGTTTCAATTATAATCCAAATATTAAATATAAATTTTGTTTTGAATAAATGTAGGGCGGATGCAGCACCACCAGCAGATGCTCCACCAGCTGAGGGTGCACCAGCCGGTGAAGGTGGCGATGGCGAAATTGTAGGTGGACCACGTAATCCGCAGCAGATTGCGGCACAAAAACGTTTACAGCAGACGCAAGCTCAAGTCGATGAGGTGGGGATATGTGTGACGCAATTTACTATATATATATATATATATATATATATATATATATATATATATATATATATATATATATATATATATATATATATATATATATATATATATATATATATATGTATTTAATTTCAACAACACAATATTTTTTTTACTTATTAAACAAAAATAAAAACTATTAATTTAAATAATTTCAATCATTATTTGACATTATTTCCCACATATAAAAGAACATAGTCAATCATATGATTTTTCACTCCTCAAAAGGTTGTTGATATAATGAGAACAAATGTGGAGAAAGTGCTTGAGAGGGATCAAAAGCTGTCAGAATTGGATGATCGAGCTGATGCATTACAACAAGGTGCTTCGCAATTTGAGCAACAAGCTGGTAAATTAAAGCGGAAATTTTGGTTGCAGAATTTAAAGGTTTGTTTATTAATTTGGAAATTAGTTTTGTAATTTTAACTACTTGCCCATTTTAGATGATGATTATCATGGGCGTTATTGGGCTCGTTGTAGTTGGCATTATTGCAAGTAAGTTTTTCATTAGAATGAATAAGTTATGTTATTTCAGCCTATATGTAAACAGGTATACAACATACTATTTTGTTTAAGCAGATTGGCGTGCAGTTTGCCATATTTCTTTTATTTTATCTTGAAATTATTAGTTTTAACTCATATGCATATGAATTCGATTACTAGTAAATACACAGACATTTCATTGACATTCAGTATTAAAAACATTGAAACCAAATCGAGCTTAATTAGTCAACTCACAATTGTACTCATTAGTTTATGCATTTATTTATTTATTTATTTATTAAAATTCCATTTCTTTTCTAATTTTTCTATCCGAATTTTTATAGGTAACTTTATTTAGAGTGCTAGTCAAAAGTTTTAATATATAGTTATGTATATAAAATGATAATTTAATACCAATAGTCCTCAAAACATAAAATAACGAAAATATAAATCAGATAAAGTTTATGGGAAAAAAAGAAACCACCCACTTTTACAAAAAAGCGCATTTATCTTTCAAGTAAATATAAGTCCGATAAAAAAAATCGAATATCCTAATGCAAAACGTAGCAAAAACTTGAATTATCATATAGATAAACTGTTCTTTGATGCAAATTTCAAGACACCATGTGCACACCTCCCAGAAATATCATCAAAATCAAACGTCATGAGCAGCAGGTTCGTTCGATATGAAACATTTTTGGATTATCCATTTGCAAAAAGTGTCGTTCTTTATTAATTGTGTGATTCTGTATCTAAAAATGTTTGTAAAAAACAATAACAAAGCCATACAAATGTCATAAGTGTTTAGACCATGTTGCTGAAATTACATTGGTAAAGATTTAAGTCCAACGTGTGTGCCGTACTTTGATGTCTCTTTTACTTTATTATTTTTTATATATTATTTGTTTAATGTTGTTTATTTTGCGTCCAATTAAATAATAAAATTTGGCAAGTGTGTTCTGTCCTTCCCTGATCCTTTGTGAATTTACAATGACATTTTCATTTTAATTTTATAATTTTTTTATAAGTTTACTCTGTTTTTAGTTATTGAGAAACGGCATTTTAACATTCCTACCGATGTGAACATTTACTAACCAAAGACAACAACAAAAACCTCTGCAAGTTTTCCATATTTTGAGAGTACTACTTCCAGTTTTCACTTTTTACTTCTTACAAAGTGCTTTAAAAAACAGTTTTCGCTTCAATTAAAAAGGAGCATACCAAAAATGATTTACGTCATTTGAAATTCAATTCAATTCTTCGCAACACACACACAACATGAATCAACATATCGTTCGACACCTTTTCCAAAAATCAACCATTTCAAAAACAAACTATGGATCACACGAATAACAATTACTTAATACAGAAGTTTCGTATTTATCATTTAGACATTAAAATAGTTCAAATATGAGTCAGTATATTTATTTTATTTATTCGTTTGATTTTATTTAATCGTTTTATTATATTTTATAAAAAATTACAGAAAAAGACGAAAAAGATTAAACTGTTTAATGAAAAACAAAATAAAATTTGCAAAAATATTTGTATATCATTAAAAAAGGTAAACAAATTAAGATTTATTAAAAAAGTATTGCTAAATACTACAAAATTAATATATAGTTAAAAATCATCCATCTAACGTCATTGAACTTTTGTTAGATTTTGGAAAAAAAATAAAAAAACATTTAAAATAAATAGAAAAATAAAATTGTTTGCTCGCTCGGCAGAATTTTCAATCTAGCTACAGTTAAATTTTATACCATAAGATAGTAACCATTGACCATTGACCGTATTTTGTTTCGAATAGAAATATTTGTAACATAATTAGTTAGGGAAACTTCTCGCTACTCCTCGTTGTTGTGTTTCTAAATTACGACGATACGCGTTAAATTAATCCACTCACGCCCATTAAACTCAATCACCAAATTTAAAATTTTTAGAAGCAATACCAGCAAAATAATCCAATATTTTTACTTAATTTAAAAATTGTGGGAGTAATATAACCTATTTTTTACGTTGAATCAAGTCCCTAAGCTATGGTGGCGGGCTGAAACTTGATCTGACCTATTTCTAAAAGTGGCCATATAAAGTGTTTTCGTTAAATCAATATTTATTTTATTTGAATATTTATCATGAATGGAGTCAAATAGCAAGATAAAATATTGTTTTTTAAGAAGAAAAATAAAACACACATTGAGCAACAGAAGAACATTGGAGAGTATAGTAGGTGCACTGAATTCTATCATGTCTTAGTACAAAATTATTTTGGTTGAATGTTTTTAATTTTGAAATACCATCATTAATGTTTTTTATTTTAAATTCACACTTATACTTAGGATTAAGCTGCAATACACCATAATTTTATTTACATGTCTTTTTGGTTAATTTTAAATCAAAGATTTTTTTATCGTAGAAGCTTGGGTTATGCCAATTGTTGCTACAGATGACCATCATTCGCCACAACCATTGGTCATTACACACGACACAAACCCAATTGAAACAAAACACATTGCTTCCATACCGGAGCAAACCATTGAAAGCACTCCAACAGATACCGAACCAGAACCAAAAAATCCAACGAACGATGGTTAAAATCACACACACTCAAAAAAATAACAAACTTCCGCACGCAAATCAAAATTATGAAAAAAATCAAAACATTACAGAACAAAATTAAAGCACATAAAATTCTAAACTTTGTAAGCTCGCACGCACACAAGGCAAAATACACACATTATTTATTATACTTATCTGTGCTTCAAAGTAACGCTTCATTATTTATTAAGTCTTAGAGAAACTGGACAAAGGAGAAAGGAAACTTTTTGTAAACTTAATACAATATGTCGTTATTCGTAAATAAGTAAGAAACGTCTTTGAAAAGCTCGTGCTTTACTTTCTACACACATACATACATACATAGTTAATACAAAATTTAGAAAATTTCAAGCAATATTTGTATTAGTAAGAAAGTTAGTTTTTTTTCAACTTTCTCCAGTTTTTGTATTTTGTATGTAGACTATAAAAATTCGCAATATATTAAATTTAGGAGCAAAACATAAAATTCGCTTCCAAATAACGCATTAAGCACAAATTGGCCACATCGCTGTAAATTTTTCCAGCATGCAGTGTTTGTTTTGTTTTTAGGTTATTGTTTCTGAAATAATTAAATATTTCGTTGATCTTTGAGCACGGTGTGCTAGAACGGGTGCTAAATAAAAGTTCGAAGCATATTAGAAATTTCAATCGCAGTTTAACTATGCAATATAAGCAGCCTTATGGAGAAATTTCTAAAAAGAAATACAAAAATATAATATTTCCGTTTTTTATTTGGTCTTTATCAAAAATACCAGAAAATGGAATAATTATCTAAACAAATTTTTCAGGAAAAAAAATGGTTAGTTAAGTACTGGTCACAAATTTTGAGTGATACATTTAATATTGTATAATGTTTAAAAGCATTGTGCATACTAAAAGTGCACTTCCCGAAGAACGTTGTTGCATGTTCGTTCTTTACTATTAATATACTTAAGTACTCTCATTTACTATAACCGTTTTATTTAGCACTCGCTTTAGCACGTCGAGTTTGCTTTGTTAGCGTCTGTTTTCGATAGAAATATTTTGAATTCCTCCTATTTCATTGTTTTTAATAAATATTTTATGCACTAAAGCCTTTTTATCAAACAATAAACATTTTAGCGAAGATTCTCTGATTGTCACTAAAACGAATTTTACATACATTTTTAATAAACAAATTCAAAATTCAACAGCTTTGTAATTAGAAGAAAGGTTTTCATAGACATGAAATGCTTATTTAATATAACGCCAAAGTTAAAAAATAATCAGAGATATAAATATAAATAACAATCAATGTTAATATGTGTACTCGTAGTGCCACAAGTATGCTTTCTATTTTAAGTCTGTGAAACAAGAGCGGATCCAGAGAAGGGAAACATGAACTCAAAAAATACTTAATTATCTCATATTCATGCATATGTATCAGCCGTATTTGTATTGTAGTATTTACATTAGTTTGATTTAATATTTGCATAATGGCTATACTATAAAAAATATAAAAATTATTACAAAAATAAATTTCGAAATTTACTTACATTATTTATTTATTTAATTATACCAAGAAAATAAAATAGATTTTTGTTGGCCACTATTTATGAACTTAAAAACATTCAAATCCTAATAGCCTTGATACAAGAGTTGTCTGTCCACTTTATAATGAAAATAAAAAAATCGTAATAATTTTTTCGATTTCCTATATATAGTAAATTTTGCTTATTTATTTCATTCACGGTAAAAATCGTAGGGTAGCAAAATAGAAAGGAGGAAAACACATATAAACCGTTTTCTAGATCCGCTCTTGTGCATTGAGTCGTAATTACTAAGTGTCATTTACACTGTACAACGCCTTAACGCAATTTTCAAATATGGTTTTTTACTAATGCAAATTGGTTTTCTTTCCCGTTTTTTTAAATATCCCAATTCGCATCATAGGTAAACTAGGGTTAATAGGTGGAGAACCACAACCACAATATCCACAGTATCCACAGTACATGCCGCCACCACCACCACCACAACCACAGGCACAGCCGGCAGCCGGTGGCGCATCGTCATTGACCGGAGATCATGTCAACGATATGCCACACAATTAAACAAAATTACAAATAACAACTACAAAATTTAAATATAAACATTTAACAACAGCAAAAATATGGAAAAATACCAAAAAAAATTTGGTTAATGGTTACATTATTTAATTAAAACGAAAAATAAATAACAAAAGTGTTTAACTAAATTTATTACTTACTATGTATAAAAAAAACAACATTTAGCGAATGTCACAATACGCAAGCTAAGATTACACTAAAAATATAGTTAATGCAACACTTTTATGGTATGCATTAGTTGTCAAATCGGAAACACATTGCACAGAAACATTTCAAACAACTAATAAACACTCGCAATTGCAAATGCGAAAGTAATTTTTTGAGGTTTGACTTTTGACGCAAGTAAATGGAACCCTTCAAAGAGCTAAATAAACTTTTAAAAGATTGACTTACTCATGTTGGAGTTTAAACAACTTTGTACAGTGCTTTAAAAAGAACTGCAACTGTTGCTGAGTTAAACTTAAGAATGTTTACAGTGTAGGTGAAGAACTTTACTGTTAAAGTATTGACATAACCATTTTTTGTGTGTACGCTTGCAGTACAAAGTGGCGAAATAATTATTAAAATTTGAATTGAATTTAAAACAATTAAGAAGAAATAAAAAAAGGCTTTTTGCTTTCAAACTTTCTGTTACGCAAAGGCAAATACAAATACCAAAATAATAAAAACTATGATTATTTAAAAAAGTGGAAAAAATCTTTTAGAAAAACTTAAAACAAAAACTCTTTTGTTCCTATGAACTTGATCGCAGGCCAAAAACCAATTCAAGTCCCATAATCAAAAAAATAAAAAATTAAATTATATAAAATAAAATAAAAAAATAAGTAAAACTAAATAAATGGGAAATATAAATGTAGCGAAATTTTTAAAGATATTGGTACAATAAACTAGAGACATTTTCCTTCTGTTTTTCCATTGTTAAATAATTATTATTTGGCTTTTTCGCTGAAGTCGGAGGCAGGTTTTACTTTAACTGAAATTTATTAAAATATCTTCTCAATTTCGTTTGAATAAAGGAAATATTACATACAAAAACAAAAATATATTAATCCAAAAAACAGTTTCAACATTTCAACGATTATTTTTAGAGAAGCAAAAATGTATACAAAATATGAAAAACCATAATTTTTAATGTTATTTATGTGTATTATTAAATAAAAATATTGTAGCTTTTAAAAATCCATGGGTAAAATGTAACAATAAAAACAAAAACAACAATTCTCAATCATAACTAAGATTTAACGACGATATTGTAAATTTTATTAATTTTCTGCTGATTCTACCTTTGGATTTTTTGAGCGTCGCATTCGAAACTGATGAAAACTAAAAAAACACGTAATCAATAAAACCAAAAAAAATATCTCAAACTTGTAAAATGTACGCTAGTACAGAAAAAAAAATGTAAGTACTAATTGTACTTATGTAAAAGATATATTCAATATATTCAATATGATTAATTGCACCCAATACATAAATATTTAAATAAATGAAAAACAACTTAACGAATTGTGTGTCTTTTTTACCTTCAGGTGGCAGGTAGGGAGGTAAGGACTTGTGAATTAAAATGAATACAAAACTAAATTTACATTAATTTGAAAAGTTATTAACTTCATCTTAGATCGCTGTTGATGGAATTGAAGCGTATTCGGGGTCGGTAACTGCGCTGTCCCGTCTGCTTAACTGGTGGAATTTTTGTTGTTCAATACATTCGGAGGCAGTTTAAGCTCAATCAATTTTAATCATTTAGTCATAAAATCTCAAACAACACTACCCAATAGTAATTAACATTGTTGGTTTGGAAGATTCGAAACTGTAAGGGACACTTAATAATCAGTCAGGCAGGATACTAAAATTACTAATATTTAACTGAACATCAGTTTCTAATTCCAATTCTTTTTCTAAGAAATTAATAGGTGCGAACCTGTCAAATTGAATTAGTCCCAGACATTGTGAAAGATGGTAAATTTGCATATTTCTAAAAAAAAATGAGCCAACATTGTTGGCGACAAATTTGAAAAGATGCGCATAAAACGAGACGAGTTAACTTATGAGTATCACAATAGAATCGCTTTAATGAACGACTGACAATATTATCAACACTACCTCCAACAAGCTGTTACGCAAAAGATCAAACTTTCAACCTTAACACCCTCTCAGCTCATTCAGTCAATTTGAACAAACTAAATTTAGCACGAAATTTGTCTTTAAAACAAAGTTAATGAATGGAACGAGTGGCTTGCAGGCGTACCACAATGAAAAGGAAACTTGAATGGACTCACTTCCTACGCAACAATTTCACTTGTTTATCATGTATACATGAGCAAATCCAGAGACTAATTTCATCGAAATAAAAACATAAAAAACAGCTTTTATTAGTTTATTTATTTGCATATTTTAAATTCGATTGAAGGTAAAGTTGCTTTAATGTACAAGCGGAAATTAAGTTCTTAGCTGAACAAAATCAATCGTGAGGATAACCTCCCCATTTTTAGTCATAAATTACAGAAATACCTGGAGTTCAAATAGCCCGTTCAATCATGGCAATCATAAATTATTTCTTGCGATTTCAAAGCGCAACATATTTGTGCTGTAAAAAATGTGTCTCGTTTCGCCTCTATAGTAGAAACGCCAAGAATATTTGTTTACTCATATTAAAAAATTATACATATTTGAAAAAAAAATCCTCTGGAATCACCCAGAATTTCCGAATTATTTTATTAGGCAACACATGCACTCATTTAATCATGGCTAACAATATAAGCGACAGCATAAGCATACAAACCGAAATTTATATTGAAATTCGCAATGCAAACAAAGTCCTAACGGCACCGCCGACACCTCAACTGGGTTCACCTGATTGCTATTTATTGGGAGTAAATTGAATAAGAGGTGAAAGCCACATAACATTCGTCCTTAAGGAACTCAATTACAAACGCAATAAAGTTAAGAGCAAATCAGCTGTGCGGTCTTATAAAGATGTCCTGTCCTGTCCTGTCCTATCCTGTTAGTCGGCTGATTTCATGTTTTTATTGGATTTAATCTCTATTTTGGTACAGCGTTGAACGAAGGATGAGTTTATTTTTCAAAGAGTATGCGCAATTCTGATTTAATAGAAAAAAGGAGAATTCAAACTCAACGAAGCAAGGACATCTATCTACATCGCCTTCAGAGCACTCATTCCATTCTCCGGCCATTGTCATCGTATAAATACAGCGCATCTGCGAAGTTCAGCTTCATTCTGTTTGTTTGGCAACACGGTGTATTGTAAAATCCTGAGGTGGAGTCAGTAAAATGATACCCAACTACTAAATATTAAAAATTCTGCTTCGAAAAGTGTGCTAAAATGTTTTTTTACATTTGATTCTGTGATTTGTGAGCTTTTAAAACAATAAAATTGGATCTGTGTGCAGGTAAGCTGTATAACCAGTGTCAAATAAGCAACTATAAATAATGGCCTATACTATTAATACAATTAGTAAAAGCCAATACCAACATCGCAACACGTTGTAAAAAGCTCTCACAATTGTTTGCGAAATTCTTCAAAACACGAGTAGAAGACAAATTTAACAAACATTGCGTATCTGTGCCACAAATACTCGTACATATGAAATAACTGAAAGTCTTTGTGGTAAGATGTGTAATAAATGTTGTTGTAAGGATAAATTTGTGCACACAACCACAACAATTTAAAAGCTAAATATTGACGTTTTACTAATTTGATTTTAATCTCTGTTATGGTTCCTTGTTGACACGTTCTTTTTTTTTTTTTTTTTGATGTGATAACTTTAATCACGCACTTACAATGATCTACCAGATGCGACATTTCCAAAAAGTGTTTCATGATTGAAAAAAACTAATATAAATTTTTTTAATTGAATTCTGAGTCGATTTAACGTTGTCCGTCTGACGAGTTTTGAGAGATATCGAGAAATTTTGATATGTTAGCTCCTATCCTCCAGGTGAAGATTATCACAGACAATCACTACTCCCCAGTCCCATACAAACGCCTCCATTTTTTTCAGTCCCAGTTTGTTTTGAAAATGAAACATAGCTCAATCGGCACTTTAAGCGATATTCTTTGTGTAATAATAATAAGAATTTGGCAGTTTTAAGTTTTTCATCATAATCATAAGGCATCAAGTACGTCAAACTTATCCGTATTTAAGTGGGTAGTTTTAGTAATGTGTGGCATAAGAAAAGCTTCGATTAGATTAAACAATCCAGTGTGAATTCGATTAATGGTAACAGAAGTCACTAGCAAGCCCATGTTTGAACAATGAAGACAAAGAGTACCAGAGTTAATAAAATAAACTGCGCGAAATGGTTACCAACACAACAACAACCACAACTGTGAAGTAAAGTTAACATGTGTAGGAAGTTGATGGACAAAGGGATTCAGAACGTACAACATAACAAAAATAGGGGTTGCTGTTTAGTCAGACGACATGAAAATACCGCACCACCGGCAACTATTGAGAGCGCACATCAACGCAGCAGAAGTTTACAGTTGAACAGCGGCACTCGGAACGAACGGACGTCTTTTTGGGGAGAGCTTTTGGCAGTAGCGTGGCATTTTAGCAAACTTCAGAAAATTCCCTCTTTCACTGCACCTCCGGTTCGAACGACCGACCGTTTGTTTGTTCGTTCATTCCATACTATTACTGGTGGATATATCTTCTTCTTGCTCTCTGTGTTATACTTACAAAAGTGGCAACGTCAAGCTTAGCAACTGAAATAGCAGCACCAGAAACGACGACGACAGAGCATTTAAAAATGGCCGAAAGCTGTCCAAAGTGCAAAAAATCAATTAACTCCAAGGATGCAATCATCATATGCAATTCGGATGACTGTCTGAAGAAGTATCATCGCAGCTGTCTGAACATCGATGACGCCGTCTACGATGCCATTCAAAAGAATCCGCTGATTTCGTTTAACTGCGACGAGTGTAAAAATCAATCGCCAAAGGCGCTGGCTGTCAAAATTCATGCCATGGAGGAAAAGCTGAATAAAGTCTGCAATGGTGTCAATCAGATCCAGGGACGCATGTACCAGCAATACTTTCAGTATGGTAATGCGAACAACTTGGACAGCAAGAACAAACAACAATCGAATAATTTAATTGTTGTCGGAAATAATTGTAATTCGGATCGTCTGCAAGTTGTTTGCGACTATGGGCGTTGGGTGCAGGTGGGTAAATTCGCTACTGCGACCAGCGAGGACGATGTTATCGAACATCTGGCCGAGGAGCTTAAGATCAACAAGAATCTGGTCAAGTGCACCAAACTTGTAAAGAACGACGCGAATCTGTCGCAGTTGTCATATTGTAAATTTAAGATATCCATACCGGATTATCGTTTCAATGAACTGTTTAATGAAGCGATTTGGCCCAGCGGGGTGATGGTAAGCCCTTTTACACCGCGCTCCCAGCTGAATCAGAATCGCATATAAGGGAAGAAGAAATCGAACGAAGAGCAGCAACGAAGGCGAATACGAACGAACGAAACGATGCGATACGATACGATACGACAATGACAATGAAGAAAAGTGAGGAATTCACGCATGAAGCAGGGCATATCGAAAGAGACAACTAGCGTCAGTCGCTTAGCTTGAGATGTTAGTAAGTGGGGAGACATTGTCAACCAGTTATTCGACCGGTCGGTCAGTTGCGTAAAAATCAATTTTCAAACATTCTTTAAAGTTTTTTCGACTATCCTGAAAGATTCAATTTCTTTCATTCGATTGGAAAACGAGAAAACAAAATAAAATTCCAGTTTAAAAATATTTCAAAACAAAAAAGCTTATAAACCATTTGAAAAATGCATTTCAAATACTTTAGAATTGAACTTAAAAACATAAACAAGATATTAGCAATTTACTCGTAATTGTCGTATTTACACTACAAACAAATTTAAACATTTTTAAAATATACTTAACCTAACTCAACAGAATTTTGAATGAATTTAAAAATATATAAAAAACATTACCACAATTCCAAAGATGCATGCTTTAACTAAGTATATAACAGTTATTTTATACTTACTTGGTTTTACTTTGAGACCTTCAAATTACATTTAAATTCCACTATGAAGTTAATACTAAAATGCAAAAGCGGCCGCAAATTTAAATAAATCAAAACGAAATTCTTTAAACTTACAAATATTTTAATTTGATTTGAAATACACACAAATAAGAGTTTTGTAATACAAATCTTATAAAAGGGAATTGAAACATTTTTTTTTTTTTTCAAATATTTATATATTTGGAATAATAAATTTATCATTGGGTCTTTAGTTTCAATTGATAAACAATTTTTGATTTTTTTCTTAATTTATTTGGATATTTTCAACTTAATGTCGCATGTGCGAATTTGTATTTTTGTGTTTAAAAAGATCCTTTCTTAAGATCTTATGGAGGCGACACTCTGGTGGGCGAGTTTTTTAACACTCAAATATTCTAATTAATCAAATGATGATCTAAGCAATGACATGAAAAATACATTTTTTATTGTATACAGAAGCAGTTTTTAGTTATATGTATATAAGTATGTACAATTTAAATGAAAGAGTTATCTTGGAAAGTTTAAAAAGGCGCTATAAATTATCGCCCAACGAAATTTAATACTCGTATTCCCAATAAATATTTGTGCTGCCCAAATATAAAAAAATAAGACATTGGAGAAGAAAACTCAAAAAGGCTAATATTAGCTTTTGGGCGTTATTTTACAGCGCCTTAAATTTAATATATCTAAAGAATACTTTATTTAAATTCACTTCTACTGACATATGTATGTATGTATGTATGTATGTATGTATGTATGTATATCAGATTATTTCATTTTCATACATCAGAATTTTAATAATATTGTATTATCATACAATTACAGCTCATTAGAAAATACAAAAATGAACAACAACATTAATAAAAAACATTTAGCCAACTACAATTTATTCTCGAAAAACAAAACTTTTACTAAATTATATTATTCACAAAAAATAAATAAAATTAGTTGAAAGCATTTTCAAAGCTTGTCAGAGATTTCAGAGATTTTTAAATCATGAGGAAAAACCAAAAAATTATTTACGCTACATTTTATGCTAAATGCATTTCACAACGTAAAACCAACAGAGACAACTATAAAATATTCGATTTTTAGTGAGAACAAAAAGTAGTTATTTACTCAAATGTATTTAGTATACAACAATACGCATGCATGTATTTATGTCGAAATTTTAAATAAATTAAAAATATACAATATTTACATAGACTGGTTTAATTGTGCGATATTTAAAGTGAGTAATTTGTCGTCCTTAATAAAATACTTTCGAGTATAGTTTGTCTATTAATTCTCCATTCTCCATTCGTCATGTTACGAGTGTTTTGTCAACTTTCAGATGATGAGGAATCGTATGCAAGATATGAAAAAAATCTCGGCTATGGATTAACTCAAATACTACCAATAAAATAAGTCCCAACAATATAAAATAATTTCCTTATTATGCACCACTCAGTGGTGTAAATTGGTTTCGGTCCAATGAGATATACTCAAGATAGATATAGCAAATATATATATTTTTATTCAGAATTAAAAACTGAGTAGAGGTGTTCACTATACCCAGACTCGACTGTACTCTGAAAATATAAGTCAATTTCGTTTAATTTTTGAGAGTTATTTCATAGATTTTGCTTGTCAGTAGTTTAGTATTACTATTGAAATGCTAAATGTTGAATTTGAACTGCCACTATTTTTGATTTTTCACCGATAAATTTCAGTTGTTATTGAGCTGAGAGTAGTTTTTGCCCGGTCTTCCTCAACCTATAACTAAATGTCCGCTTGAAAATTATAAGCTACTGTTATTCAGGGGCGAAAGGGTCAATTGCCCCGGGCGGTACTACCCAGGGGGAGACATGTACAACTTGGTCGTGGCGACATTTTGAATGGCGAATTTGTTGAAAAGGAAAAGTGTGGACCTTTTTTTCAAAGTAATACGTACGGCCCTGCTGTAATTTTTCGGACTAATGGACGGACATTTGAAAATCGACTCAATATTCGACGCTTAATGAGTAATCTATTTACCTCGTCTCCTTATGGGCGTGACAAATTGAAGATCAGACTTTGTGTACCCTATTGTCCGTACTTGGTGTTAGTGTAAAGTATCCTCCAGTTATCAGCAATATATTATTTCAAAGGTTATATGGTAAATTTCCAATTTCTGTAAAACACATAATAATAAAACCTTAAATCTAAATCCGTTTTTGTAGATCACAGAATACGAGTATAATAAAAATGTCCAAAACAAAAAACAAATTTCCTACAGAGCATCAAAAAGGCAATAAAAGCAGCACTGGCTACGAATCGCAAAACTTTATCAACTGGAGAAGCCTCACATGTTGGGTGCATCGTCCCGTAGATGCCTCTGCTTTAGGCGTTTTTCGAATATTATATGGTAAGTGTACCAATTTTGGGTGAACCGTTTTAAGTAACAATAAATGAGACTTAACTGACGTCATTTTTAACAGGAGCGGCCATGTTAATTGACATAGCTGAGGAGCGTGGAGGTGGACAGCTCGATTCTCGTTTTGGTGAATTGCAACACTGCCATTTTCCGCTGTTTAATGGCATCCATGCAGCCAGTTTACCGTGGATGGGCTGCATTTATCTTTGCATGTGGTTCGGCGCCTTTGGCATTATGTTGGGCTACCGTTTTCGATTTAGTTGCCTGGCCTATATTGTACCGTATTGGTATATATTTTTACTAGACAAGCCAACATGGAATAATCATAGTTATTTATTTGGTTTGGTCGGTAGCATGTTGTTGTTTACACAGGCCAATAATTATTGGTTAGTTCGTAAAGTCTAAAAAGTGATGGAATTTATTTTACAAGTTCTAATTTCTTTCTCAGTTCCTTGGATAAATATTCCGATCCAGCGCTTCCGACTACAGTGCCCTATTGGAATTACTTTTTAATTAAGTTTCAATTTTTTTTGCTATACATGTATGCGGGCCTAAAGAAGTTCACAGCTGAGTGGTTGTCCGGCTATTCGATGACTAGTTTGAGTCGTCACTGGGTGTTTGCACCGTTTCGATCGGTGCTCTCGGTGGAGATGACGGATCTGTTGATTGTTCACTGGTTCACAGCCGTTTTTGATTTTGCAATTGCTTTCCTAATGACCTGCGAAAGGACTAGAATTTTGGCCACGCCGTTTATGTTGAGTTTTCATTTGATGAACTCGCGTTTGTTTGTTATAGGTAAGTATTGCCTTTGCGGCAATCTTTGTCAAAGTTTTTAAATTTTTTAATATATATTTTTTTTAAATAAATTAATATTTTGCAAAATTTACAATAACATTTTTTAAATCATGAAAACAACCCCCCCCCCCCCCCCCTAATTTCATTATGATATTTGACAATGTGGTGCATTTGAAATAGTCGGTATGACTGACTTTAATTTCTTATTTGTTTTTATTAATTTGTGTATTTTTTATTTAATATACCATCATTAATTGTATTGTTTTTTGTATTCGTAGGCATGTTTCCTTGGGTATGCCTGGCTGAAGTACCATTATTCTTTGATTTTAGTTGGCCAAGAAAAACCACACAACAATTACACAAGAACTCGATAATGTATTTTAAATCAGAAAGTACAAAAACTGAATTAATAGAATCATACAAAGAAGATACAAACGTATCTCAAGAAGATTTAGAAACTACAATCAGCAGTCTTAACAAACAAAATATAGCACAACATTTACGTACGGCTTTTATAATGGTCTATTGTGGAGTCCAGCTTTTTTTGCCGTACTCGCACTTTATAACGCAGGGCTATAACAATTGGACGAATGGACTTTATGGTTATTCATGGGACATGATGGTACATTCTTATGATACCATACTAACTTCGATCAAGATCGTGGACAACAACAATGACAAAGAACACTTTCTAGAGCCCTTTGCCTTCACTGAATACGATCGTTGGACTAAATATGCTGACATGGCGTTGCAATATGCTAAGTGCATTGAATCGAACATACACGAAGATTACGCCAAGAATTCTGCGATAAGCCCACTCTCTTCGACGAACTTTTCCATATACTTTGATATTTGGTGTTCAATGAATGGACGCTTCCAGCAGCGCGTTTTCGACCCCCGCGTAGATTTGTTGGACGCTAAGTGGTCACCGTTTAAACGTACATCATGGTCGTTGCCGCTGCTCAACGAACTGAATCACATGCGTCCAAAGTTGAAAACAATTGCAAACGAGGTGCTGAACTGGTCCAACTATTCGGATGTGATTTTTGTTGCAGACTTTCCGGGCTTAACATTGGATAACTTTATTTCGCCTGATCTGACAAATGTATCGTTAACCATACTCGAAGGTAATGTGGGCTATAAAACCGATGATAATAAGGAAACATTTTTTTTAACCGCCGGTCAAAGTATTGAACTGCGAAGCGGTACGACACATCATGTGAAGACTATTGGCCTTAAGCCCTCCTGCTATTTTTATACGTATGTGAACAAAACGATGCAGAAGACAGAAACCACAATTGGTGATGATGCGAAGCAAGCACGAAAGCCGATGTTGCCGCTGTGGCAAGAGTTTCAAGAACGCTGGGCGAATTATAAGCGATTTTTAGCGCATGTGGGCAATTGCGTAATGTTTTTGGTGTACAATGTTCCTATTCCGATGGAGGTGCGACAGCGTGATCAGAGCTCAATTTGAATTTTGGAAACTTATGGTTTCTTAGGAAAAAAAGCAGACATGAGACTTTTGAGTCTTTAGAGTTGAAAAGTTGACCTTTGATGAATTGATTGGTGATAAATGGATAATAAATATTAATTATAATAATATTAAATTTAAATAAATTGAAACACAAATATTAAGTATTAATATTCATTTGTATTTTTTTCCAATGAATATATGAAATGTCTTTAATTGTTAAATTCCGAGCAGGAGAGTAAGATATGCATTACCTGCATTTAATGGCAGTTGAAAACTCTTAGTAAAAACCCATCGCAGTATCGATGAAGCTCAGTATCGAGAATACTCGTCTATTACACAGTAAGGTTAAAAATACGCGTACTTCAACGCTTATAAATGTTATCATTTAAAATATTGCTTGTTGCTTGAACATTTATATTTGAATTTAACGCATGTGTTCTGTTATGGAATCCAAATTTTTATGTAATAAAAGTCAAAAATAAAGGTTATTTGTTTATTTGAAAAAAAAATTTGTTTACAAAAATAAAAGTTATTTGTTTAATGATTACATTTTCCGACAAGATTAATGGTTATTTTAAATTATATAAGAATAATTAAACCATGGTTGCATAACACGGTTAGGAATGTAGAAATGAGAATGCAAATTGAGCGAACTCACCTCAATTTCTGCCTTATTGTGAAGTTTGATTTTTTTTTTTGACAAAAATAACTTCGTTGTTGTTTTTTTTTACTTAATGCTTTTGAAGAAACCATGGCAACTTTACAAAAATCCAATTTTCAAAGAGAGAAACAATATCGAGAAGGAGAGGGACAATTTTTTACTTTCCTTTTATTTATTACACCATAAATTAAACAATTGTATTTAACTATACATATATAATTTTATTATTAAATTTTATGAAGCGTTTTTTAAGCTAACAAACGCAAATTTATTTAGATACAAGAATACACGGTACGATCATGGCAGTGCTGCCATATTTTCAGCTAAAAATCCGGTGAAATGTAACAACTTACTGATTCAAAAAAAAATTTAATTTTAGAATATTAAAAGCTTGGAATCTTGTTTGTTCCAGTTAAAATTTTATACATAAATATATCCAATATAAGAACATATAATTAGATTATTTTCTCTTACGTTAAAAATAGCATACACATGACTTTCCTCAATACCTCAAAATATCAAAATCCCACAATGGGTTTTTATTATGTTACCGGCTATTATAAATTCACCACATTACTATATATACTATATGAGTTGCGGGCTTAAATTGGCTAATCAGCGTAGTAAAAGTGAGCTACTTAGCAGAAAACTACATAGTTTCGAATAATGCGGCAACACTTTTAATTTGTGTCACTGAAAATTTATGCAAGTTGGCAGCTCTTTAAGTTTCATTGTCTTTAAAATCGGCTAAAAATAATTTTCAGCCGCTGCCGGCATTAATAATAAAAATATTTGGCTTCAGCCGACTAGCCGCAGTCGCCGGCGGTTTTGGCCAGTTAGCCCCCGTTGATGAGTTTTACTCGGCTGCCTTCTCTGCTCTGGCTGCGTCTTGAATTTGCGTCGTCACACACTTATTTCTTGTGGTATTTTTTGTTTTTTCGTTAAAATTTTTAGTCGGGTTGCGGTGCGGGAAGCTAATATAAGATAAAATCAAGCGATCGAACGAAGGAACAAAGAGAGAAACTAACAAACGAAAAAAGCAAAAAATTGCAATTTAATTGACATCACACGCGCAGCAAGCAGCGACAGGGCGACATCACGTGAGCGTTACGTGAGCAAGTCTCCACGTAACGCTATAATTCCTTTATAAATATCTGTTATTCGTCTTGCGACGTTGGTTATTTTTTGTTTGAATTAATCGGTTCTCCAATTCACCACTTTCGCTACTTCACTAAGAATGATGAACAATCTGGCTGATACGCCTGTGCCCGATCCCGGGTCCGGCGGTGATAAGCAGACGGAAACCATTAGCGGCGTTCCGACCAAACAATCAAGCGCTCTGAAAAAGACATCGCGGTATCGCAGCCGCTCGCTATCCGCATCCTCGACGGACTCGTTCAGTTCTGCCTCGTATACAGGTAGCAGCTCGGATGACGGTGACGATGTGCCACCACGCGAGAAAGTCCAAAAAAACTCGAAGGGTAATTCAGACTTTTGCGTGCGCAATATTTCGGGTCAACATGCCTTTGGCCGCCGTGAAATCGAAATTGCGGAACAGGAAATGCCCGGAATAATGGCGTTGCGTAAACGCGCAGCGGACGATAAACCGCTGAAGGATGCGAAAATTGTAGGCTGTACACATATAAATGCGCAGACGGCGGTGTTGATCGAGACGTTGGTAGAGCTGGGCGCATCGGTGCGCTGGTCGGCATGCAATATTTATTCGACTCAGGTGAGTCATATGGAGTAGCTATTTCTAGAGTATTTTTGTGGCATATTGGAATCGAGAAAGTAGTCAAAGAAAAAACATATTAAGAGTTAGTCATTTTGTTGTTAATCTTAAAATTTTTACAGTAAAATACGTAAATAATAAAGTTAGTTTTTTTTTAACCTTAAATATGACTCCAACGCGAAAGTAGACACAACAGACGAACAAAATCGGAGTTTATGTTTTTGCATTGACTAGTTATAATTTAAAAGTTTTAAAATTTTTAATTCGAAATATTTAATAAAATTGAAATTTAGTTTGAAATCTTTATTTTACATTTTGAAATCGAAAATTAAATTTGATTTAATTTGCCCGATGTCACAAACGCTTAAGTTGATTTAAGTTTTTTTGTGATATTGCCAGTGATTTAACAGTAACCAATCCTAAGTAATTTTCTTGGATATTAGTTGTCTCCTTTGCGTAGTCACGTCAGCAGACAACCATTTATATTTCAGCACTTTTTTTGCCCTTCTCCGCCATTTTCTTAAACGCGCTTTTCTATTCCCATGTCAACAATTTGTCATGCTTTGTTTATTGTTGCATTAGGCGGTTTGGGGCGCCATTGGCGGAATTAAAAATCCATTCTTCATTTATATTCTGGATTTAACTGCTTTAACACATGTGTGCCATCCGATTTGATGAGCTGAGCTGGTTTATTGCAGTTGAAGCTCGTATTTAGCAGTTTTAATTTCTTTATATTATTTAATTTGTGTTCTTCTTTTGGTGCCAGCCCAGTTATTAAAAAGAACAACTTTGTGATTGAATCAATTCTAAAAAAATATTTGTATTATAATTTCGAATTGTAAGTTCTAATTAAAATATAGTTAGTGAACCATAAAATATGAACATGTTTCAGTTTAAAAAATTTTAATTTGAACACAAAACTGAATTGTTGTGGTCTTGCTTGCCTAATTCATTACGAATAATTAAAAAGGGTCAATATATCAATCATCAATAGGCTTGACAAGAACTCATTTAAGCTTAATCAATTGTAAGTGTGATGTCGCTCACAAGTTGCTTAAATTTTAAATACTCCGTTTTTTTTATAAATTATTTATCATACTCCATGAATTAGGTAATTATGTAATTTATTATAGAAATTACTTCAAAAAAAAATTATCAAAATATTTTCCTGCAATAAAATTGAATTCGATAAGTAATTTCACTAGATATCTTAAACGTATGTTGTAGTATATGACAGTCAGACGTACGTTGTGATCAATGGTACAAGATTAGTTTTATGATGTGTCCTCAGCAACTTTATTATCTTTTATTAGATAAGGTACTTACAACTTAAACAGTTTTTATTAAAATTAAAAATTAAATAGTTGATTTGTGACGTCTTTACCAAATTGTTTAATAGATTAGAACCTTCCCATTTTAGGCCATAATTTAGCAAATAATAACAATATTTCTCCCTGCTTATCTTATCAATACAACCGATAATAACTTTCTTAATGTGCTATTCAGAGAAACTCTAACACACTTTAACATTTTATAAAACTTGTTGAATTTTGTATGAATGTATTGGAACACCAAACTTTCGATAAATCCTTGAGGAATTTCTCTGTTATTGGTTTGTTCCTTTGGTACCGTATGGAAAGTGTAAGGCTTAGCTAAACTAACTTTTGCTCAGATTTTATTCCAAAAAATTGTTCAATGTTAACACATGATATTGTAACCGAATGTTTCTTGAGCAGATTTTAGGTATTTTTAAATGTAAGGAGAAGGTATTTTTCATTTGTCATTTTTATAAAGATTTTTGATTGTATTAAATTCTGTGATTTGTTTATTTTTTGTCTTATGTTAAAAATTATTTACCATCCTTAGTATAATACTTTCTTAACACTTCGAATTTTTATCTTCCTTAAGTTAATAATGCTATTATTTTGATTTGAATATTTTTTAAATATATTTTTGAATATATTTAAATCTGTAAAAACAAATTTTATATACTAAATTACTATCGCCAAAATTAGCAAAAAATTTTAAAGAATTACAAATATTAAAAGATTTTTTATACACTTAAAAACTGATAGAATGAAGTCGCTGCTGCTCTGGCCGAAGCGGATGTACCTATTTTCGCTTGGCGAGGTGAGACCGAAGAGGACTTTTGGTGGTGTATCGATCGCTGTGTCAATGCTGAAAATTGGCAGCCCAACATGATTCTGGATGATGGTGGCGATGCTACACATTTAATGTTAAAAAAATACCCGACCATGTTCAAGCTGGTTAAAGGAATTGTCGAGGAGAGTGTCACTGGCGTACATCGACTCTATCAACTCTCGAAGGCGGGCAAACTGACGGTGCCCGCCATGAATGTCAACGATTCGGTGACAAAGACCAAGTTCGATAATCTCTACAGCTGCAAAGAATCAATTTTGGACAGTCTAAAACGTTCGACGGACGTCATGTTCGGGGGCAAGCAGGTCGTCGTGTGCGGCTATGGCGATGTTGGCAAGGGCTGTGCTCAGGCGCTCAAGGGCCAAGGTTGTATTGTATACATTACAGAAATCGATCCGATTTGTGCACTGCAGGCCAGTATGGATGGTTTTCGTGTGGTCAAGCTGAACGAGGTTATTCGCAATGTGGATATCGTGGTCACCGCTACCGGCAACAAAAATGTAGTGGTGCGCGAACATATGGACAAGATGAAATCGGGCTGCATCGTCTGCAACATGGGCCATTCCAATACAGAAATCGATGTGAATGGTTTGCGTACACCCGATCTAACCTGGGAGAAGGTTCGCTCGCAGGTGAGTGGATTTATTAGAGAATATCAAAAATCGCATTTTTAAATTGAATTCATAAATTTTTGTCTCACAGGTCGATCACATCATTTGGCCAGAAAGCAAATATATCATTTTGCTCGCCGAGGGACGTCTGGTCAATTTGTCCTGTTCCAGCATACCATCGTTTGCGGTTTCAATTACTTCGGCCACGCAAGCTTTGGCGCTTATAGAGCTTTTTAATGCACCGCCCGGACGCTACAAGTCCGATGTCTATTTGCTGCCCAAAAAAATGGACGAGTACGTAGCGAGTCTACACTTGCCCACGTTCGACGCACATCTGACCGAGCTGAGCGATGAACAGGCCAAGTATATGGGTCTCAATAAGGCCGGTCCTTTCAAGCCCAACTACTATCGATATTAAATTGTCGCAAGTGGAGGCGAACAAGGTGTCGGTCAACTGCCAACGAAAGTATTTTTTGAATTGAAAAGAAAAATAAAGGGAAAGCAACGACAAGTAAAAGAAAGGAAGAGGAGCAGAATAGGAGATGGAAAATGCGTTAATGAATAAACGAAGAAAAGTTGACGATAATAAATAGTTGATATAACAATTAAAAAAATACAAAACAACAAATTTAAGAAAAGAGCAACAATTTGAATTTAGTAGTGTTTTGGATAATTACCGCGTTTGCGTCAGTTTGATGCTGTAGAATAATAAACGACAAAGTTTTTAGATTATTACAAACAAAATTTATTATGCGAAGTGGACAAACTGACAGACATTCAACATCAATTATAACCCTAAATGCTTATTAGAAACAAGAGACAATTATTGTTTAGTGTATTATACAAAAAAAAAAAAATTAAACAAAACAAAAGAAAAAATCCGTATTTTGCCGACGCTTGAATTTATTTTATGCTTTTATTATATACAACATTTATTATATTTAATTTACCACAGGGTATTGCACTACTAAGCGTTTTTTGTTAATTTTTTTATTTAGTTTTTCGTAAATGTTTAAAATTGTGCTTTTATGTTTATTTTATTTCGATCGTTGATTTATAAGTTCACACTGCATTTAGCCGTTTAGTTTGATGTTACTAATGCTATAAAAGAAAAATTCCATTTTCACTTTATGTACTTATGTATTTATTGCATAAACAAACAATATCTATCTATCTATCTAAAAAAAACATATATACTTTATGTATTAAAAAAATGTTTGTAAAAATAAAAAAAGATAACTTTACTATAACTTGGACTTTTATTTTAAAATTTTGACAGTTTTAAGTTAAAAAAAAAATTGCAATTGCCTAATTAACCGATTTAACCGATGCAATGCACAGCCGAACCATGATAATGTTATTAATAACATGAAGTTCATTTTTTTTTATTTAAGAAAAACCAAACACTAAATGGTTAAAAATATCAGTAGTTAATAACAATAAATCCAAAACTTACGACCTTATTCATGTTATAGTTAGAGGCATGTCCTGACCACAGAGGCTGAATCCACAGCATTTAAAACATGTTTGTTCTTTTTTATATATAAAACTAATGTCTAATAAAAACGGAATTCATAGAACTGAGAATATTATGTTTATTGCTCGTCTCGATCATGTAAACAGTTTAAATGTTAAAAATTTACTTACCAATCCTTTAGTCTTATCGATTCAAGATCTAGATTTTTGTAAACAATATTTTGAATTCAAAAATGACAATTTTAAAAATGCATAAATGGGTTCAACATTTGAAGTTTTTGAAGCCAAATTGAATAGTTTCAGAGTTTCAGTTTAACTTAAAAGTTTCAATGTACAATTAACAAACAACCAATTGTAGTTGGAACTAAGACCTAGCTTTTTATTTTAAATGATTTTGGATTTATATTAAAATCAATGTCAATAGATCCGATTTTGAATATGCGCAAATGTAGTAAAAAAAATAACATTAAAATACACTATTGAATTATAGTTAAATTGAGACGTCCACATCGGTACGGAAATGGAAGGTAGGCTCCAAAACAAGCCTTCCAAAACGTCATACCACCATGGCTGTTATGTTTCAAATCAAATTTCATTTTCGCTTTATTTGTAGAATATTTTATTGCATTTTACAATGAATCAAAACTAATTGCAATTCTGCACAAGCTGTTCCGAGCATACATAGTTTTAGTATTAATAATTAAAAAAAAAAACTAAAATATTACATAGAAAGTTTCTAAATTTTGGTTTTTTAATTTTACATTCGTATTTTTTATAGGTACGCCTGCGCCGGCATGACACGGTCAAGAAAAATTGAAATATTTGCAGACATAAACTTAAGTGTTATAATTATAAAATGCTTTTTTATATATAGAAATTTATCCAACCATTTTTTGTAAATATTAAAAAAAAGCAGGACAATTTAATTATTAAAAAGAAAAATTATTTAAAATTAAAATTTATTAAAAAAAAAGAAAACTTCATTCGCCAAAATTCGTTTCGTGGCGGACTTGTTATCGTTCGATCCTGTGCGCATTTTAATCGATGAAATGAACCTTGAGATGTTTCAGCATGCCAAAGGTGCGGAAGCGCTTGACCTTCATCACCTTAAGCAGATCGTCGTCGCAAATGGCAAATTGCTTATTTTTCGGATCGTACAGATTGCGTTCCTTAATAATGGCCCACACCTTCTTGACAACCTCGTGGCGCGGTAGTGACTCGGCACCCATTAACTCTGACAACTCCGGCGACAAATTATAGGCGCGCGTAAAGCCCGTCGATTTACGTTTACCACCGGCGGCAGTGGTACCACTGGCGCTGCTCTTCTTCTTGACCGGCGATTTTTTCGGCATTTCAAAGTCGGAATCGGAACCGTCAGATTCTGTGCCCGAATCAGAGGCAGTTAGGGATTTGCGCTTTTTCTTGCCAGATACTGCTTTGCGTTGCGTCGGTTGAGGACGCTTTTTGGCTGCGGCTACTGGAACAGCGCCCTTCTTCTTCTTCTTGGACTTGTCCTCCTCACTGCTGACGGCGTCTTCCTCGGAGGCGCTAGCTTCTTTATCGTCTTCATCCTCGTCATCTTCGTCGGCGTCCTCTTCTTCCTCTTCTTGCTGACTATTGATGAAATCCATGACGATTGTGTCAAACTCTTTCTTACGGCTGAGCAATTTGCAGTTCAGTTTCTTTTCAACCTGCTCGCGCACTTTTTTTGCCGAGACGACGGACAAATCGGCAACTTTTAATATGGCGTTGATTTCATTTTTAAGCTCCTCTGTAGAAATATCGCTCATTTTGTATGTTTTTTGTTTTTATGTGTTGAGTTTTTTCGCAGCCTGTGCAAATTTTAAGATAAAAATTAAATTTTTTGTTTTTATTCTTTTCAAATTGGATTCGGCGTTTTCTATTTTTTTTGCGGCAGGCGAAACGAAGAAATGTGAAAATTTCAAGGAGAAAAATTGGCGTCACACCAGCAGCGGCAATTGACAGTAGCGGTGGGTAGCAGTAATTCTCAGCAGCTAACTTCAGTGCATTGTGATTTTAAAAGAATGCAAAGCGAAAATCTTTGACTGCGGCTGCTAATCGGCTGAAGCCGAAGATTTTTATATAGCGTCGGCAAATATTTAAAGCCGATTTTAAAAACTATGGCACCTAAGTGCTGCCACTTTGTTAAAATCTATCAGATCATATTTGTAATACTTCTATATTGCTACTGTTCTTAAGGTACATTGTCGCAACATTACAGTACAGGTATATTGTTTATGAGTGAGAAAACCTATAGACGAATGTACCCTAATTGACAATTCAATATTCAGAAATTTCAGTGGCGGCAATGAAAACATTCTGAAAAAATTTTATATTGTGAAAAAAAAACGCAAAATTTCTCGATGACCACAAACAAATTTGATATCAATTAAAAAAAGGAACTATTAAATAATCACAGGGTTCAACTTTGCCAATCATTTATTGAATGAGACATTGATTTCATAGTTTCTTATGTGTGTAAAAAAATATACCAAAATTGTGAATATCCAAAAAGTTTAGTTGAACAGTCGCACTGCAAAAATTTGATATTTAGCAAACAAAAATTATGACAAGAAGTTAAAGTACGTAAACTTATAAGGTTTATTTTTTGTACAGAAAAGTACACTTAATATTAAAATGTTTATTATTACTACTAATACTATAAATACCAATAAAAAATAAAAATAAACTAAAAAATAAAGGTACAATAGGCCAATTTAGAGACAAAAAGTAAAAAATTAAGTCAATGATGTAGCGCAGCAGTCCATTGTCTCAAAAATCGACACCTTTTCAGGTGCACCAGCTCTTCACCTGTACTGTCTGTAAATAGTCGTTATTCGTATAGTGTGGATGGAGTTTGGAAATTTTATTTGACCATCCGGCTGCGCACAGAAATCCACGCCAATAATAGTGTGCGCCAACACGCCGCCACCAATCATGATGGGCGGATTTTGCGTCAGAAAATGAGCTGTAAGATCGGAGGCTAGTGTCGTCATTTCAGATCCTGATGTCACGTGCTGAATCGACGTAAAGAAAGCTCTGCAGGCACATGACCACCTCAGTAGATCCAATCCACTGCAATGAACCCACGAAAGTAAACGGCTTGTCACCAATTCGCACCAGGTACTCTTGAATCTCGCGATGCATAGGCACAGGGAGTTCTGTGTAGCCTTGCAACGCTATAGGTCCAGCCTTTGTCCTACACCGCTTGCTAGAAATAGTGATAGTAGTAGTAGTTGCCCTGCACCAAGTACACTTTGCCATCGGTGACGCCACTCGGACACAGGCCGTAATGCGTGTTCAGCTGCGGCGGTTCAAGTGGCAATTCATTACGAAACAAACACCAATTTGCGCGTCGAAAGTAGGGTAGCAAAACAGGCAGCCCAAAGTGACGGTGCAAGCGTCTACGTTTATTTTCCATTGCGACGTCGTCATCGGCAATAATATTCAGATAAGAACATGACATGAAGTGGCCAAATTCCTAAAATTATAAGCAAACAATTATTTTCATAAATAATAACAATAATACTACTACTAAAAAATGTATTATTAAAATACATTAAAAAAAAAATTATAAAAATAAATCCAATCGAATTTAAAACATAAAAGTATTATTAAATTTAAATAAATTATAAAATCGAATAATCAATCACCTGAGGAAAGAAATGATAGTAGTTGCGCGGCACTAATATCGACATTTAGTCCGTGGCCACCGTATCTTCCAGACGTTCGCCCATCACTTGCTCGTAGAGACGCAACGCGCGACAAATGCTCTCAATCAAAATGTCAACTCCCACCCAAGAGCTTCTTACACAACGCATGCATTTCCCGCGGTACCGCTTATGGTGTCACCTCAGTATACATACTTAACTGGCACTGCGGGCGGCTAAACCAAAAGTCGCTATGTAGATGATATGCCTCCATAACTTCGTACGGAATTTCGCTGATGTGCTTCCGCAAACTTGACCAGGCCGCGGTGATCGACCTCTGCAGGACATTTGCGCTGGATTTGTTCATAGTTGAGTTGTCCAATGGTCGACTCAACGTTGAAAGACATTAGTAATAGTGTACCATCGCCATAAAAGACGCCAAATAAACAGCCGCTGCACTGCTGCTTGACAGTTTCGATGCACTGAAAGAATTCAAAAAGTTAGTGTTGCAGCCAGGTAGTGTGAGAAGGACTCACTTTTGGCAGCATTATCTCAAATTAAAATAATTGCGATGTTTCTTCCGTCTACGTATAAATTAAACGTACGTGCAACGAAATGTAATTTACTATTCTACTTTTTTTTCAGTTCATAGATCACAGCTGTTTTTTCAGGGTTGCTGTACTTCTGGCAGCAAAGAAAATGAGAAGTAAAGTGCAATAAATTGTACTCAACTTTTATTTGTATACTTGAAAATTTTCTTTTTGATGTCAACCTAACCCAAAGCCAAAAAAATAAAAAAAATCTAAGAATATTATCGAAATGAATTATAAATGGAGGCGTTTTTCTTTATTTATTAATTTCTGTATTTTGATGAAGTAACGACTTCTTCAAACTTGAATCATATTGAGCGTAGATCTTGAAGGATCAGATTCAGGTTCCAAATAAATTCAAATTATATGCATTAAAAATAAAAAAAAATGTACAAATATTGGTGATTGCTTTGGGCTGGTAACTTTGTCAAAAAAACAGAAAACAGACAAACAAAAAAATCAAAAAAACGATAACAAGAACCAGAACCAGAACCAGACCGAACGAATGATGAAAAAGAAAAAGAGAAAATTATTTGTTGAGGAGAGAAAGAAAGGCCGACACGATTAAATTTTGAAGAAGTAATATAAGTTGTTATCTGCGGAGCGTGTTTGTTGAATTCTTATTAATTTAAATAAATTAAAAATCGCCAAGTTCCAAGTCGATAAATTTTAAAGCCAACCAAAATGTTGAATGTACCAAGCGAAGGTCCTAAGGTGAGCGCGAAGTGTTATGTCGAGTGATTGTGCGAGCAAGGAGGAGCAAAAATGTATTCTGCAATTAATTCTATTAGAGGAAGAAATGCCATTTCTATGTCGACTCCTCCATCTTGGGCGACGCTTCATAAGTGCGTGGCCAAGAAGCAACGACCTTTTAATAAACAATGCTTAAAAGATGTTGCTTTCCGTCCCTGTTTAAAGATTTAGTTTTGCTTTGCTTTGCTTGTGCGAAAATAACCTTCAATTGACCTTAAATGGCGCCGGGTGTCGCAATTTCGAATTAGATGCAATTTCTTTTAACTTATTATTACTGTTATAAATTATTTATAAGAAAGTAAAAAAACTAAACTCAAATCAAAATTCACTTAAAGTAAATACACAAGTATGAAAGTATGTATCTCTAAATTTTGAAACGCCATCATTAAAGAGCTACATATGCATCTAGCTAGTCTAGTCTTACTATTCAATTAATAATTGTCAGAACGATGCCTTACCACAGGTACATATGTATGTATATTTAAAATTTTCCAATTTACACCAGCCCTTTATCTTAATTCGTGTTTTGTTTTTTTTTTTACAAGATGCGGGAGAATGAAACATTAAATTTGTTCTTTTGCGTAATTGTAAATTCCACAATAAAATCCCTTCAATTCCTTCTTCAGCAAATTTCGCGTTAATTGGTTTTCTAATTATAGTTTTTTTCTTATTGCATTCATTCAATTATTCTCGAGTGGTTTCTATTTGCGAAACGTTGTGCAATTTCAAGAAAAAACGTTTGTTTAAATTCTTTGATTCTTTTTTCTTGTCTCTCTTGAATTTAGCTTTGTCATGTTTTTTTATATGTACTTCTCGATTTTGCTATTTTTGTTGTTGATTTATTGTATAAATTAAACAATGTCAATAAACTTGCTTCAGTGTTTCTTTGACTCATTACAAAATATAAGTATCAAAAACTTTGCATAATTATTTAAAGACGTTAAGTAATAAAAAAAATTAATTTTAAGCTTTAGTTTATGGCTTAATTCGCCACGTCATTGTTTTGGATGTTTCGATATTATTTGAAAACTTTGAAATACGATAAACAAAAAAACGCAGTAGTCCTTTTTATAGTTAAAAAATACAATTCATAAAAAAGATGATATTTGTTAATTTATTCTCTGTTCTGTTTTGCACGATATCTCCGAGGCAACTGAAATGAACATGGTATAACATTATTATTAAAATATTTTCATTGTCAAACTGCATTGACGCGTTTAACGATTGCGGGATTGCGCTACAACGCTACAAGTGATAAGCTGTGGATGTCCTTATCAAATGCTTATCTTGCTTTTATAATTCAAAAAAAAATTCCAATGGCCTCAAGTTCTAAGATACTTATTTATAAGTATTAAAGTGAAAATTTGCAGTGTTAAATAAGAATAATTGAAAATATCGAGTTTGGAAATACAAGTCCAGACAAAATAATTTTGCAATCATGAAAAATCGTTTGACTATTTCATAAAAATAATAAATGATAAAACAAATTTCCTAATCGATAAATATAATTAATTTTAACTCAACTACTTATTTAAATTCAAGTGAGTAAAAAATGCAATTTGTTGTTGTTCTTGTTGAATATTGTTTAAAAATATGCTCATATAAACTTTAAAAACAGTCAAAACACTTAATACTCCCTTTATAAAAGTTTATTTTTGTTATTTATCACATTTACCATATGATGTTATTACAGAAATCATGATGACGATATACAAAATATTCCGAGATCATTTCAATATCAATAAATATTTTCAGAGTGTTTATTTTTTATCTTAACTAAACTAAATTTTTTTATTTAAAATAAAAATATATTTCTTGTAATTATGTATGTAAAAACTTTTTTAGGTACCGATTAATTATCAGCCAATATTTTCCGCGTGTAAAATAGTTATTTTCCTGGTTTTTAACACGCTTCATCAAAGACGAAGTGTTGCTTCACAAAAATAGGCAACAACCAATTCTTTAGTAGCAAAGCAATTCAGAAGCACTTGACTTCTTTGGCTTTGGCAGTAGGTCTCGGGCGCTGCGCCTGATAAGAGCCGCACTTAACGACGAGCGTGTACGCGTTATTGTTGTATTTGTATCTACTTTTTGTTGTATTTACTTTTTATTTTTTGCTTACTCGCTCAGCAATTCCAGGCGCTATCTTCCGTAGTAAGTGTGACTCAGTCGGGGTGTTTGTGTTTGTGTTTCCTCTCCAAGCGAGAATGAATTCAAATTGAAATATTTTTGTTTAGAAAAAACATATTCAACAGACAGTCTAGTCGCGGTCGTTCATCATAGTTAAAGCGAGTACAAAATAATTGCTCAATTTCAAATTTGAATTAGAAAAATCAAAATTAAAATTGCTTTGAATACGAACAAGACGTAATTCGGACCCGGGAAAAGACGTACACGCATTTAAGTTCGCACGGCAAGCTGGAAGCCGGCATTTTGTTAAATTTTACAATCTGTGATATTCTTTTTGAAGTTAAACTTAAACTTTAGTTAAAAAGTTAACGATTTTTAATATAACGAATTAAAAGATCTGATTTAGCTAAATTGTTAACGGTAAATTGTTTGTCACATTTCGCATCCAGCATGAGTCGCCCGATTGATGTCCTCTTGGAGCGAGTAAGTTTTAGTAAATGACATTTTAAAATAGTACGTGATTATAAAAATTTTCCATTTCCATTTGTTAAAATTGCTTTTCGAAATGTTTTATATGTAAATATGTATACATATATCAAAATCACGTGCTATCGCACCCATACAAAAGTATGATCAAGCAAAAAATTTAACAAATAAAACAAGATTTTAGTTTAAGTATTTTCCACAGTTTAAACGAAGGTATTACATGTTTTTTTTTTTAACCAACAAAAAATAAATTATTATCATAGCCTAAGGGCAAGTTGCTTAAGATAAACTCAAATCAGTAAATTTAAAATCTCAGATACGAAAATTAGAAAAACTTGTTTGAGAAATGCATCTTAAAAACGTGATGTCAGCAAAACTGCTTAAAGCAAATAAAGTTAAAATGCTATGTTAGCGTCAAAGTCAGCCACAGAAGACGTTAATAAGCTCTTAAGAAAATTGTTGAATATTTAACAATTCTTTTTAAGTCTGTCATACATAAACAACCGCAAAAATTTTGTGGAAGTCGATTGAGAAAAACGTAAATTCATATTTTGATAAGAACAACAAGAAACACAAAAACAAATACGGACAAATTTTATCGAAGAAACCGAAAGAAATTTAACTTTGCAAGAGGAAAAAAGATCTTATCGTTCGTAAACAGGACAATAAAGAGAGACTCGTATGCATGTATGTATGTATGTACTCATATATATAATTAATTTATTTGAATATGTTGTACAATACATTAAATACAAGGTCGATTTTAAGTCAATTAAAAATCCATCAAATTTCAGAAATAAATTATTTTTGATTGTTGATTTTTTTTTAAATAAACAACAAAAAAATTACCTTAAAAATAGAGTTGGTAATTAGAAACATTCGTGTGGGTGTTGCATTTTAAATTATTTTAATGGGACAGCGCAAAAGTATGTAACTAAATAAAAAATATTTAATATGTTGAAAAAAATGATTTCCGTTGTATTTTAATAAGAAATATAATACTGAATAACAATATTCAACAACACTTAAATACTGGTTAGAATTGCGCAACTGGAGCGTTTTATAAGTTAGTAATTTTATTTAAAACTCTTAATAATTGCTGTTCAAGTTGAAGTCTATTAAATATTAATTTATGTAAACTTTCCGAAATATAAGTTCGAGAATTATTCAAAAAAAAAAAAAAACCACACAAATCAATTTAATTAGTGCAACGAAATTGAATTGCTCATAAATTTTGATACTTTGCCATTATGGATATGTATTTCACAATTTATTCTTAAAATAACAATTTTCGGTTGCTATTGATTTTCTATTGTACAAATAATTAAGAAACTTACTCATAAAAATCTTGATAAAACAAACGTGCTACTGTTCGCTTTTCTTCTTTTTCTTATTTAGCATTTGATTTGTTTGTCTCAGTTCTTATCAGGCGAAAACAATATTTATGGATTTATAACAGGCGGCGGCATGTACACTGACATTGACCAAGGTTATGATGATCTTCTTGATTCTTAATTATACATACATATACGCATAAACGCGAGACGTAGGCGGACAAAAGGCAATATACAAGTTTTTCTTTAAATAATTTGTTTCTTATTAGCCAAGGTCGCATCTTTGTCCTGCTATGGAACTTTAAAAAATTGTTGTCACTTTATGTGTAAATCATTCAATTTGTTATCGGAAGAAACATATCGTGGAGGTCAAACTTTGTAGCCTTATTGGAATATTCGTTTTTTGGGCATTTTTAAATTGTACATTCGCCAATATGCGTAAAAGCATTTGGATACTTGCATAAAATGTAAAAATATTATGTAAAAATGTACATAATTAGTTTTATAACACGCAAGAATTGCACGAGCCAATTTCGAAACAGAAACTTCAAATTGATTAAATGTGCTGTAAAGAGCTCACGTACTTTTACTGGAGCGACATTTGGTGGAATGCATTTAACCTCAACAATGGAAATAGTCAAATGATTGACGTTTTACATTAGTTATGCACTAGCTTATAGTACACGGCGTTGCCCGGGTTTTGTTTTGGATAGAAATACGTGTTGCATAATTAGTTAGCGGAACATCCCGTTACTCCCCGTTGTAGAGTTTCAGAGTTTGGCAGTGGGTGTTAAATTAATCCCACCACGCTTCCATTTTGAATGAAATAATCGACAGCGACCTTACAAATTAAAATTTTTACAAATTCGTTTTTATACATGTGTGTGTGTAATGTAGTATGCAAGTAGATGTGTCTTTTCCGTTAAGTTATACCAAAAATTCAATGAAATAAACCATCAACAAAAAAATAAATAAAAATAATAAAAATCAATTTTATATCAATTATACTTTGTTTTACTTAAATGAATCGAATTTAAATTAATTGTTTTTCTAATTTTCAAAATTTTGATATGCACAATAATAAAATTTGTTTAGTTGCGCTAGATTTGACCTTCATTAACTTTTTAATTTAAGTCGATAAAGCGACAAATTTATAATCTAATCAGTAAATGATGCAGCACATCTATCCAAAAAATGGCAAAATCATTTGCTTAAGTAGTTGTTAAGCAAGCGTTTGGTCGATCCTAATCGCCCTAAAATTTTTGAGATAGCTTCATTATTATACGAGTAATTGCTAGAGGTCATTTAGTAGAACAAAGTCACATCATGTTCTGTCTAAACGAACAACGCTGCAATTTGCAATCATTGCTATCAAAGTTAAACTATGAAGTGATTGCACTTAGGAACTGAGGTGCTTTGTTTAAGATTACTAACAGTTTTAGAGCTAATATACATATATGACGATTGTGTTTGTTTTTATGTGTTAAATAAGAATCTCTTATTTGGTTTGTTTTATTGTTTTTTATTTTAAATTTTTGGTTTGCTTGGCTTAACTATGTCAACATTGACCAAGTCTCTTAAATATGAATATAATGCATTAAAATTTGATTTATTTGCAGAGCACAAAGCCATCTTATTATTACCATTTGACGTTAGATGAACTAAGATAATTATTTCACTTAAACCAATTACATACATACATACTCGTGTATAAAAATGTTGGTAAAATATTCATAATAAGTTTTTAACTTTCTACGATTCCCGATTGTACAAACTGGACGTATTACAAGTGTTGGCATAACGCTCTTCACATTGTTCACCATGCTCCCGATATTCCATTATACTGGGCAAATGCTTAAAAAATACCTTTGTGCTGAGAACATCATCCTTATTCAAATCCTCCTTATATTTTAGCAAGGAAGCATTTCTGTCGAAATGTTTGTTCATCGATTTTTGCATGCCCCAAATAAAGGGCGAACTCTTGCACATTAGCATTTTCAAACACGCTCCTTTACTATTGTCGTCAACCTCAAGCTTCTCAATCATACTGATAACTTTGTCAGACAAATTCGTGTCTGACATGTACGCCAAGAGGCGTTTCATCTCTTTGGTAGGATTTTGTAGGAACCAATCAATTGGAGTGCCATCGCGTAATTCGCGTGGTTTATGTGCATTTTGTGGATCATGTGCGTCAGGTTCGATTGATTCCTCTGCACTGCTGCCGCCAAATAAATGATGTCCGCTTTTTTGTGAATTTAAGACTCGTTTGGACTTGGTGGTGGCCATCAGGGTGTTACCTATCTGTTAAAAAAAAATCATAACGAATTTGTTCTTTTAATAATGTATGTTTAAATTTTTTTAAATAGATGCTATATTACATATTTAACCACAAACTGTAAGTGCATATTTTGCATAGTTTTCATTCTAAGCTCTATTCTTGTTTATAAAAAGTAAGTACTTATACATATTTTTCAAGCCTTCGTTAAAATATGTAAAAATTGAGCTTTAAAAGTTTAAATTTCAAAACGTTGTATGAAATTACAACATTTTGGGGTTGGTTGTTTTTTTACCCAACATATTTTGAAATTTTTACTTGTATCTCTTACAAGAAAAGGTGTCTTTAAATTGTCGATGCTTTTCTTAATCAAAATAAAATTGATTTACCACATTTTTGTTTGCTCTATTAGTAATTGTAGACATTTTTTTTAACTTACCGCTTGGGCGACCATAATTAAAGCGTTTATAGCGAGTGCACCAAATTTACTCGCATCGAATCCGATCAGACGCAATACGCTTGAGATGAGTTTAGCTGTAGTGAAATCAACGCCTTTGATATCATCCTCATTTTCTAATTGTCGAGGTGGTGCAGACAATTGGCCGTGAGCGCGTTGGCTTTGTTGCGTTTCTTCGTGTTGCCCCAGTTCCTCAGAAAAGGTTGTCTGTTGTTGTTGCGAATCGGACCCCTCCGCAGATATCTCCTGTTTTTGTCTTTGTTGAAAAATCGACATGAAGTCTGGCTTATTTTTTGATGTGTTGCTCGAGAAAGCTTTGGCCACCAGATTGGCCACATCTGCTGCGGTATTGATGCCTAACAAATCGATAAAAAAATATTATCCATACTTCCGAACAAATTTAATTTATATTGGTATATTTTGTATAATGCAGTCTCAAACCTAGTGTTAATTTTTATTGACATTCAGTAGAACCAGTAATGTATATATTTATTTTAAATAAATTGGAAAAGTTTTGTTCCGGTAGCACTCAGCACGAACCGAAAATGTCTTTCGAAAATAAAATATTGGACTATTTGACTAAATTTTATTATTTATAATATAAAATTCGTTCTAAACATTTTGATAAGAAGTACAAAACGCAAATAGTTTTTTTGACAATAGTGGTAAGCATAATTTGGATGGTATTTTTCCTGCTTCTCGGTCATTTAACTTACCAAACATTTGTCCTGCGAACTTGAGTCCATCATTAAAATTATCCATTACACCGCGTTTCTGCACTTTCTTTGTACTAGCCTGGCAGTATCCTTTGCAAGTCAATAGCACGCTTAATATAAGCAGTGACAATATTTTACTGTAATGCATTTTTTTCGGGTTTATGTTGCCTGTTGCGTATGCGCACTGTTCGCCAACTGAAGTGTTTTAGCTTGGCAACTTTTTCTGCTTTAGTGAAATCGAAATATTCATTGTGGCTCTATGGAAGGCATTGTTTTTTGTCACTTGAGTGAATTTCTTCGATGCGCTTTGGTAGGCAGTTTAATCGCATTTCGCGTTTTGGAGGATGATGTCGTCAACGCTTCTGCTACCAAGTTTTTGTCATTTTATGTATTCTTTAATTTGTGACGAAGTCAGTGGGAATAAATGTGTTTAATATTGTTATGTTTTAAACGAAAGCGTAGATTCACCAATCACCGCCAGTGCACCGAAAATCACCCGTTTAAAGATACACATACATACATACATACATACATACATACATACATACATACATACATACATACATACATACATACATACATATAAGGAAAATAATAGCTTTAGTTTAAAAAATTATACTTAAGAATTCTCTCAGTTACCAGAATTTAAATATTTTCGTTGAGATTTGAATAGAACGATTAAAACATTAACATTAAGTGAACTAGTAAGAAATATCTTCGGCTATGTTTAAGCTCAAGTATCCTCCGTCATTTTAGAGACTTAAAAATGTGCTTCTTGTAGCACATACATATGTGCTATATGTTCCTAGTGTTGTTCTAATGCGATCACTTTCACTTGTTTTTTGGGTGATTTCATGTTTCTACTAAAGTATTAAATACCGAATTTGAAGTGGTTATCTAGAACTATTTATATTAATTTTGTTTCCGCTTGTAAAGGGGGAGTTTGTATTGTTTTAGTCAGATCTTGTTCATCCTAGAATTAAACCACCGCTTAGAGAAATGGATCTCACATACAAAATTTAAGATTGATATCTCTTAGAAAACGGTTGTAATCACTGGGACGAAAAAACAGACGGACGGATATTTTTAAATTGACTCAGAATTTTTGATCATTTTTAATGGAAGACCAAAATAACAATAAACACTTTTAAATGTGATGTTATATTTGCAATTATTCCGTATAAACAAAAACTAATAAGGAAACATTTTCGTTATAAAATCGAAAATAACAAGTTTACTGCCGTTATTATAAAGAAAGTTTGTTTTTGATCGGCCGTACAAGGGTTTATAACTTTTGCTGAGTTTTATAAGGGACCAATCCATTTGAGAATTTTGCTTAAGTTTAAACAAATTTTTTCTGTTAATTTTTAGATAAATTGTAAAATCTCATTTTTTTCATTTGAAGGTGCGTGGTCACCAAAGAGCACCCTCCGATTCTAAAGAATTTCACGAAGTTACCAAACGCGATGCTCTGCGCTTGCTGGAAAACGAACTGGACCGTCTGCTGCAGACAGCCACACCGGCCAAGCATCCATCGCTGCAAAAGGAAATCGGACGCTTTGCGGATTTATTTGGACGTTTTCTACAAGAAGGTACATAAAGACAAAATAAATGTTGGTACAGATGGTTTAACCTTTCAAATTTCCAATACATTTTCAGAGGGCCCTGCATTGGAATGGAGTCAAATACAAAAACTGCCACAAAATGCGGTTATGGAATACAGTACACTTAAAACTCCCAAAAACGAACAGGTGCGTTTAATGCATTCTTTTTACGCATACAAATGAACATATATAAGTATGTATATATATTTTATAGACAACCAATTCCTCTAATTTGTCCTTTATTTCAACTATAATTATTATTTTTTTTTATTATGTACGTTGGACTTAATAAACTCTGGTGTTGAAGTATAGAATGAGGTAACAGTTAAATGGATTACAACAAAACACGCAACGCTTTTATATCAGCCAACTAAAAATCTATTTCTCTCACCTTTTTCTATAAAATAATATTGCTTTAGTAAAGAAGACACAATTAATTTTGCTAAGCTGTTAACGCCCAAAGATGTATTTATGCAAATACTTATAAAATACAATTTTAAATTAAAAAAAAGGGATGAGGTCGAAATTATGAAATTAATAATCCTTTAAGATAAAATTCAAAAGTTTAATTAAGTTAATGATAAATAAAAAAAAAATTGAAAATGTTTGTAATCGGTTTTTTGAGTCAGTAAAAAGCAGACATCTAGAGTTTCTACCTCATCCTTAAAAGAAACAGCTAAACTATTTTTCCAATGCCATTGATAACAATTTGTATACGTGTTGCAGCTGTTGTTATGTCGCTCCTTTACATTGCATTCTAAAAATTCAGTGTAAAAAAAACTTGTATTCACAGATTCGCTCCATGTTGGATAAACTGGTCGTCATTAAGCTTAATGGTGGTCTGGGCACATCGATGGGCTGTCATGGACCAAAAAGTGTGATACCAGTGCGCTCCGATTTGACTTTCCTGGATTTGACCGTGCAGCAAATTGAGGTGTGTTGGATTTTATAAAAATTTATATTCATGTCAATTTAATGATTCCGAACGGGCAGAGGGCTTTTCGTCTCCGCAACTTCCGAATAAAGCACTCGAAATCTAGAGGGCATGTGGGTAGTACCAAATACAAATTCGGAAGGTTGCAATTCTAAATCGCTTTATTATTCTCTTCCAAAATGACGTATTTTTCTTTGCGGTATTCGTATCAGATTAACAAAAAACCGAATTCTAATTCGGTTTTACGACAGTGTTAACATTTTTTCAAGTCGCAAATTACTGCGATCTCTATATTTTAAAATAACAATTAAAAAACTTAAAACAAATAAAAAATTACACATTCAGTTACTCTTTTTTATTTCTAACTTTATGTATTTTTTTAATTGGGTTTTAATAAAATGTGTCTTTTGCTTTTTTAAATAAGTTTGGATTTAATTTAATCTTAAATAAAATATTTTCTATATCGCAATTAATTTTTTTTTTAATTTTACCCAGCATCTGAACAAAACATATGACGCTAATGTGCCGCTGGTTCTGATGAACTCTTTCAACACCGATGAGGATACTGAGAAGATTATACGCAAATATACTGGCTTCCGCGTCCAAATTCATACTTTCAATCAGAGCTGTTTTCCACGCATTAGTCGCGAGTCGTTTTTACCTATTGCCAAGGACTTTGACGTGAACAAGGATATCGATGCGTGCGTTTCTATTAAAAAAAATTTGAATTTCATATATTAAAACCTAAAAAACAAAAACTTGATCAAAAATTCAGAAAATTTAATATCATCTAAAACTTTTTGAAAATGTATTTAATTTATATAAATGTCCTTTGTAGTTGGTATCCGCCA
Source organism: Suillia variegata (assembly GCA_949127995.1). Classification (NCBI taxonomy): domain Eukaryota; kingdom Metazoa; phylum Arthropoda; class Insecta; order Diptera; family Heleomyzidae; genus Suillia; species Suillia variegata. Next base: position 44,591,112 of record OX421845.1, read on the forward strand.
GGTCACGGTGATTTCTATGATACCTTCCAGAATTCTGGTCTTCTAAAGAAATTTATCGACGAGGGCCGTGAATATTGTTTCCTTTCAAATATTGACAATTTGGGCGCCACTGTCGATTTAAATATTTTGAATAAGTTGGTGGGCGTGGAGCGACCAAATACACCCGTGGAGTTTGTAATGGAGGTCACTGATAAGACGCGTGCTGATGTTAAGGTTCGATTTACTTATTAATTTTGTTATGTTTTAAGTTTATTGTATTCATTTGTAGATTTAATTATTTTTCACGCTTTCAGGGTGGTACTCTCATTCAATTTGAGGACAAGCTTCGTCTGCTGGAAATTGCGCAGGTGCCCAAAGAGCATGTGGACGATTTTAAGTCGGTGAAAACCTTTAAGTTCTTTAATACAAACAACATTTGGGCTAAGTTGGATGGTAAGTATTTAATTGGAGATTGAGTTTTTTTGTTTTATTTATGTACATACATGCTTGATTAAATTAAGGTTAGAAAAGTAGGAAATCACCTCGAGTTCTGAATTTTTTTTTAGAGTTTATTTTGTTATTTTTGATTAAAAAAACTACCTTGTTGTTTTTTTTACTGCTCAAAAATTAAATTTTCAAAGGGAGAAACAATATCGAGGTGGAGAGCGACAATTTTCTACTTTCCTCACCTTATATTTATTGCACCATGCTTATATAAGAAACCACTTTAACTTAAAATAATTTCTAAACGTTTTTCTATTCAACAAAAATGTATTCTTTTTGAGTTTGCCTCGTTAAGGAGCTTTGTTCAAAATTGTTACGATAGCAAATGTGCCGCCTAAAAGTCGGCAATGTATGCTACAGTTAACAATCTCGACTTATTTTCTTTTTACTTTCGTGTGCAGCTATTGATCGCGTGCTGCGCGAACGAACACTCAACATGGAAATCATCGTAAACAACAAAACGCTTGACAACGGGCTGCGAGTCATTCAACTCGAGACCGCTGTCGGATCAGCGATGAAATGCTTTGACGGTTCGCTCGGCATCAATGTGCCGCGTTCACGTTTCTTGCCGGTAAAAAAAACTTCAGATTTGTTGTTAGTCATGTCGAATTTGTACAATCTGAAATACGGCAGTTTGGTTATGTCGCCGCAACGCATGTTCCCAACGACGCCACTCGTTAAATTGGGCGAAAATCACTTCTCGAAGGTGAAGGAATTCCTCGGCCGTTTTGCCAATATACCCGATATAATTGAACTCGATCATTTGACCGTGTCAGGCGATGTGACCTTTGGACGTGGTGTATCGCTGCGCGTAAGTGATCAAATAAAAATTTATCTGACAATGGCTTTTAAATTGTTGTTACTTAACAATTGTTTTTGATTAATTGATCAATTATTTAGTTAACTTTACAAATAAAAATATTTGTTTGCAGGGCACCGTCATCATCATAGCCAATCATGGTGATCGTATTGACATCCCGGCCGGTGCTATTCTGGAGAATAAAATCGTTTCTGGCAATATGCGTATTTTGGATCACTAAACCCTGTTCAAGGGGGCGGATAGATGGATGCTTTAGCAGCAAAAAAGTGCTGTAGGCGCTCTAATCACAAACCGTTAAAACCTCCAAAATCGGCTAAACAAATCAACAAACAAAACTATTTGAATACGTTTATGCTTAAGTAGAGAACAGTGTTCATTATTAGAAAAAAGTTTACAAAAACATTTAAACAATTATGTAGTTTAGTAGATTACAACAAAAATATATACGCGCAAAACATGGCATTCTAAATTTGTATTTGTATATGTAATAATGTAATAATAATTTCGATTTTAGAAGTTTGGCTTAGTTAGCTTTTTCAATGTAGTTTATTTTGCCGCTTAAATTTTAGTTTGACTTGGACCAAAACTTATTGAATAATAACCAATATAAAAATTTCTAAGTCTTGTGCTTTGCATTATTTTAATAAATTTCTTTTTTTGGAAGTTAATTTTTAATTTTTATTATTATTATTTTTTTTTTTTGCATATAAAAATAAGCATATTTTGCTGCTTATGCGCATATTTTTTGTTAAAAAGCAATAAGTAGTTTGTGCAAATTATTGGCAATTGTCTGAATTAGTGTTTTAAGCGTTTAAAAAGTAAAAAAAAATAATATGTGCAATGTGGCATAATATCTTATATACATAAACATAAACATATATATATAGATATCTTTATACATGTATAATTTTATTCAATTGTTGAACAATTTAAAAAAGTGTAATAAAAGACGTTTTTATTTATGTAATAATAAAAGTTTTTTTTTTGTATAGAATAGTATAAGTGGAAAAACTGGTGGAGCTCCACCAGCACAAGTAGCATAATTAATGCCGTTTTGCAACCACAATCTCCTGAAGGGGGAGGGATCAATGCTGGAGCCATCCTGAATTGTTTAGGAATTTTAAAATGTTCATTAGTGGGTAGTCAGATAATACTTCTAATGAGGTTGGAAAGGCGGAGTGGAGGGTACGAAGCCTGACTCTTGCTAAAGCCGGACAGTCGCAGATGAAGTGAATCAGTGTCACTGGTTCACTGGTGTTGTTACAGCTTCGACAGTGGACTTTATAGGGAATTCCCAATCTGCGGGCATGTTCACCAATAGGCCAGTGTCCAGTGCAGATGTAAGTAATTTTTACTAAGCGCTGGTCACCAAACGTGAGCTCCGTATGTGAGAATCGGTCGAAATACAGCCCTGTACATCCAGAGTACCATCTTTGGCTGGAGACCCCAACGTTTGCCAAACATTTTATTGCACTTATAAAAAGCAATGCAGGCTTTTTTAACTCGTAGTATAATATTATTTTTCCAATTTAGCTTTGTATCAAGAAGAACACCGAGATACTTGGCTTCGGTAGAAAGAGTAAGTGCTTGTCCGTTTAGCACTGGTAATTTGAATTGAGGTATCTTGGTTTTCGTTGTGAATAATAGTAATTCTGTTTTCACTGGGTTCACTGATAAGCCGCACCTAGCGGCCCATGAGCTAAGTGTTCTCAGCGCCCTACCCATGATTTCACTAAGGACGGACGGAAACAGACCTGATACTAGAATCACAACGTCGTCGGCATACGCAACTGCCTTAATACCGGATTTTTCGAGAGATTTTAGCATATCGTCCATAACAATCAACCACAGGAGTGGTGAGAGAACCCCTCTCTGGGGGCTACCTCTATTGACTGATTTAGTGATATTACAACTGCCCAAATTCGCCTGAAACACCCGAGACTGCAACATGGACATAGTCCAGTATATAATTCCAGCATCTACATGATGCTCAATCAGAGAATTTTTAATGGCGTCAGAGATAACATTGTTAAAAGCGCCTTCAATGTCCAGAAAGGCTCCTAAAGTATACTGCTTGGAGTTAATAGACCTTTCGATTACCCGGATTACCTCATGTAGCGCCGTATCAGTGGATTTACCTTTGAGGTAAGCATGCTGGGGATTCGAAAACCCTCCATCTGAGAGTGAAAGTCTAATATGATAGTCAATGATTCTTTTTAATGTTTTAAGTACGAAGGAGGACAGGCTAATGGGTCTTAAGTCCTTCGTGTACTCGTGTCCACTCCTACCAACCTTAGGAATAAATATCACTCTAACATTCCTCCAACTTGAGGGGAAAGTAAGGACTTTTTTTTTGTTCTTCAAATACTTTTCGGAATCGGAATAAACTTAGAACTGAAATGATGAAAATAAAATATTTTAAGATTGTGGACGTTTTTTTTTATTGCTTGTTGTCCTACTTTTATGAATATATTTTATATTTTTCTCCAATTATTAGTAAAAAAAATCGAAAAAACTACTTTTTTTTAATAAAAACGATGATGAATAATTTTTTAATATCTACAGTAATTTTTCTCCAAAAACAATAAAAATACAGAAATTTAAAAAAATTTACTTAACATCACTGAGCTGCGCTGCGAGCATGACTAACCACAACAACAACTACAAACCAGTGGTAAATTTTACAGTATCGAACAGGGTTCGAACCATTTCGATTGCGTAGTGAATGATGAAAAAAATCGTAGTATATCTTAAATTTGTGTAGTAAAACAAGTGCTTCACAACTAATTTTGTTAAAACTAATCTTGTTTTTTGCTTGCTTCTCCATTTACTTTTATCAATTAAGTAAAATAATAATTAAAACAAAAACAATTTTATGTAATTTAAGAACTTAAAATCGTAGTCGATTTCAGTTCAAGTGACAGACTACATTTTTCTAAGAGCGTACTAAGTTTACTACGATCGTAGCATGGTCCGAACAATGGTATCGACAACTCGGCATGTGGGATGAAAAATTACACAAACAGAAAAATAATCTATAATATATTATTAATTCCACTTTGATTCTTCAAACGCACAATATTCTATCTCAAAATTGGTTGAGCTTTTGAGTTCTGTTAGTTGGACTACATACACACCACGCATACACACATAATTAACGTGGGATACCCTGACATTCTGATAGTTTTGCTCTGTCAACCTAATCAAAGTAAAAAAATAGATTAAGTTGCCTTTGTGTGTGTAATTGCCATGGCACTGCATTAATATAAAATAACAAATAAATATCGTGCTTAATGAACGTATATATGTATGTATGTAAGTACATACTCGTCCATACATACATTGATATTTAAATATTTATTTTATAATTCTTGGGGTGCGAATATACTCGTATATATTCAATTCCCCACCGTCATGTTAAGTTGTCATACTTAACCTTCAGAAGGAAGGATGAGGTAGAAAATGTCCAAAATAAACACAAAACACAAACACAAAAAAAAAAAATATATAATATACAATCAATGTATTAAAAAAAATATTTATGTAATTTTAAACTTCAAACTTTTTTTACAAATGTATATAAACAATAGAAAAATGTTACTCCTCAAAAGTAGGATGGACATTTTTAAAATGACTAAACTTCTTGGATTAATTTTTCAAAAATGTTTGTCAACGAAATAATTTTAACACCTAAGAAATCAAGAAAATTATTAACGAAAATAGGATAAATTTGTAAAGTTTCATGCGTCTCTTGTGAGAAGACCTCGCGTCGCTATTAAAGTCATCGGATAAGAGTTAAAAAGAACCGCTTACTTGCCCAAAGAACAGTTAAGTTCACACAAACAAAATGTATTATTGTTTAAATTTTTATTGATTTTCATTTATTTATTTATTAACTATTTATAACGCTATAATACAACTTCATTGAAAATCGTTTGGAAAATTCTTTTCAATATCTACAAAAAATAGTTATACAAAAATATGAATTTTTACAGCTGTGGGAAGGGAAGAGTTAAAAGTTTAAGAAGTTTAATTGATTATAGAAAATATGTTTTTTTTTTGAAAGTAAATAAATTCAAGAGAAATTTAGTTTTTGTTTAATGATTATCACAGATCTATATATAAAAGAATGCTTCTATATATTCTTTCACTTTAGGAGAATAATTTTGGAATAGTAAAAGTGGAAAGCAGAGGGCAGTGTTATGCAATATTAAGAAACAATTTCTAGATATTGTAGTTATATGTATATATTTATATATATATATGTATTTTTTTGTATATTCAAAGTTGGCAGAAACGTAATTTCGTTATTTTAACGCAGAGGACTTCAACTTATAACATAAAAAACTACTTAAAGCAAAGAACGTCTTAAAAGTATCGAAAGAAAAAATATGCGCTTAAAGTTTAAAATTTTTAAATTTTAGCAACAAATTGTGTTTTTGTTTTGTTTTGAAAAAATTGTTAGTTGGCAGTTTAGGTATTTCAAAAAATAATAATTAACAAACTTTGTGGTGAAAAAAACACTACGACAAAACTAATTTTAAGCAGGAGCTTCTGTTGGTGCATGACAACCCTCAACATTTTCGGGCCAGTCGCAGACATTTTCTTGCGGGTTAAAGACCAGGTTGGCTGGACATGGCATGTGATGTTTGCGTTCACCTTCGCACATGTAGTAGTGTGTGCAGTCTTGCCAATCTTTGTGGTAGCTGATGTGGCCGTCTTCCTCTTCGCATGTTACCTCATGTGCTGTTGCGCAAACAAAAAATGGTATAATATAAAGTTAAATGTCTAAAATTTTAGATTCTCAAACAATGTATCACTTACGATCCTTGGTGGTGTAGGCACCGCGTGGCCCGTGCGATTCATAAGGACCATCGAACTCGAGTTGTACTTTGTAGTCCTTTAATTCATCGTTAAGTGCATTCAGCAGCGGATATTTACCACTGCCGCAGCGACCAGAAAAATCATCCATATCTATGGACCACACCATTATACCACCGAAACCTTGCTCCTTTAGCCATTCCATCTGCAAACAAAATTTTATATTAGTTGATCACTTTGCACGTGGTTGGTCATACTTACTTTTGTCTTCAGCGAACGTTCATCATCGAAGCCTACCCACTGACTGTCGCGGTAAGCGAACGGCACTTGCTGTTCGGAGTCCCAAACTAGTGTAGTATTTTCAGCCGCAAGGAACGAGCACACCTCGTAGTAGCTGAGGAAACCAGCTTCATTTGTAAATTTGCCTGGCTTACCACCTCCGGATGCAGGAGCACCTACATCGAATTGTGTTTCGTTGACCAGCTCAAACGAGCGTCCATATGTGGGCATGCCAATGAGCAACTTTTCTTTGGGTGCTCCTTGCTTGACCCATTCGCGTGCGCTGAAATCCACCGTCAATTTCTTTTGATAGCCTGTTGTTGTTTCGAGCGGGAAAAGTGGCGAGTTATGGCCGACTGTACGTTCCCACTGACCATGAAAATCGTATGTCATGACATTGATAAAGTCAAGATATTTTGATATTTCCGGCACATCATAACCGGCGGCTATGGCTTCAAACGATGCCGGCACGGCTGCAGTCAGCAACAGCCGTGGAAGTCCCGAAGATTTTGCCTCGCCTTCAAAAGCGACACGCAATTCACGTAATAGGCTCACATACGCTGCACGATCATCTGCACCACGTGGATACTCCCAGTCGACATCAAGTCCATTGAATTTATAATCGCGGAGGAATTCGATAGCTTCGTAGACAAACTGATTCATACGGAACACGTTAGAGGTAAGTTCTTTGAACGGTGTCGAACCGAAAGCCCAGCCGCCAATAGCAAGAAGAATCTGTAAATCGGGATTTTCATCGCGCAGCGCAATAACGCGTTCGTAGTTTTCTGGATCATCGTCAGTAGATTCGCTCAGTTTATGATCTTTGAGAGTCGCAAATGCGTAGACTACATGTGTGCAAAGTTTGGGATCTACATTGGCGGGTTCGAATTTACCAGCACCAGGACGCTTAGCTGACCAGCTGGTTAAATAGCAGAATACCTGTGCATTTCGTGCTGCAAATTTCAAAACAAAGTTCGATGAATATAACTTGAAAATAATAAATGCTCTGTAGACATACTATTTTGTTCCTGAGCCAACAAGCCAGATTTGATGCGATGCTTCTTTACCGGCTTCTTAACCTTGTTTAATACTTCATCGACTGATATTTTGATGGGTTCCGGCTTTTCAATCTGAAATTAAAATGTTTTCTTATTAAGTACACGTAGTTACTGTCACTCAAATGGTTTCAAACCTCTTCCAAGTCTTCGAAAGTAGCTGCCACTTCAGTCCAGTTCACATCCTTGGCCTCTTTGCCACGCGATATGCCTAAAAGTTCTTCACGCATGGCGCCAATTAGCGGATATTTGACATTACCCCCGCAAACATCACCTTTAAAGTCATCCATATCGACTGTCCAGACCATGGCACCACCGAAACCATTCGTCTTAATCCAATTCATTTTGTTGCGTATCGCGCGTTCATCATCGAATCCAACCCACTGTAAACAGAGTTGAATTTAAAGTATATGTGTAAAAAGTTCTGACTTCATTTAATGGTAAGATTTAACATAAGCAGAATTTTGCTTTTTCTTTTGATGAGGATGGAGTGGTGACCTTTGTTCTTGTAATTAAAAATATTATACTGGTTTAAATTTGTAACATAAATTTACCTGATCTCCATCGACCAAATAGGGTACCTTCATCTCGTCATCCCAGACATAAACAGCGCCATTAAGCAACATCTCGCAGATCTCGTAGTAGGCCAGGAAACCACTCTCTTTTGTATAGATACCTTCACGACCGCCACCAGTAGCGGGCGCATTTGGACCGTGTTTAGCAGTATTGGCCAAAGTGAAAGAACGTCCATACGTAGGCATACCTAAAAACAGGCGGAATTAGAATTTACTGGCGATCCATATATTTCACTTGTACTGTTACGTCTCTTACCGATCACAAGTTTCTCCTTTGGCGCACCCATTTTAACCCACAAATTAGCCGCATTGTCCACCGACAACTGTTTACGCCATTCCGAATCAGATGAGGGCGAATACAGCGGCGCATTGTGTCCAGTCTCACGTTCCCATTTGCCATGGAAATCATATGCCATCAAATTTATGAAATCCAAATAACTGGCAACTGCGGGCACATCATAACCACCGCGCACATTATCTGGACCAACGGGCACAGCAGCGGTCAAAAGTAGCCGCTGTTTCTTTAGTTCTTGTGCCTCGGCTTCGAAAGCCTCGCGCAGTTCCTTAAGTAAGAGAACAAAGTTCTTTTTGTCATCAGAACCCTTAGGATACTCCCAATCCATGTCAAGACCGTCAAAACCGCGTTTACGTAGGAATGGTATAGCCGAATAAATAAAGGTCTGGCGTGTGTAACGTGTGCCGGACATATCCTTAAACTTTTGCGTGCCAAACGACCAACCACCCAATGCAAGAAGAACCTGAGAGTTAAGGTGTTAAAAGAGCTGATTACTTTTAAACAGCGTAAAATTAAGTACTTACCTTCAATTTGGGATTGACTTTTTTCAGAGCCATTATGCGATCATATAGGCCGGCAACATTATCTTTTGTTTCGTCGTTTGACTCATACGAAGTAAGCTTGTTCTTTTTTAGGGAAGCGAACGCAAAAATGATGTGCGTACACAGATCGGCGGGAATATCTTCGGGCAAGAATTTACCAATTTTTGTGCGATACTGCGACCAATTAGTATAGTAGCAGACAATCTTTTTTCCACCGTCATCCGCCTTGGTCTTTTTTCCCTTTAACGAAGAACCGCTGGCAATAAGGGCAGTGGTGGCTGCTGCCCCGACTGCGGCTCCGCCACGTAATTTCGACTTTGAACGTACTCGCGACCGTGTGACTGTGGTTGATGTTGAGGCGGCTGCCTGTTGGTCGATGCGTTTTTCGGCGACATCTTTCGGTGTATCTGTAGTAGATCTCTTGGCGGCAGCACCACCACCACGTCCAGCAACAGCTGTCTCAACCGGCGATGAGGTGGGACGACGCAAACGTCGGCGAGTTTTTGCTGTGCGGGTTAAAATTTAAAATTTTTAAATAAATAAGTGAAGAATTATTTTATGAAATTAGGACTCATTTCCTTATATTGTTTTTTATTCAGAAATAAAAACAATAACTAGGTAATTTTAGTTAGATCTTAATTTTGAATCACAATTTACGATTTTATAGTAACAAATAACCAAGTGTGATGAGAGTTTTACATGGTTTCGTGTTAATTAACATGTTTTAGATTTGATTAACCACAAATCTGGTTCTATTAAAGGGTTTAAATGAATCAAACTTCGAAACTTTGTGAGCCGATGACGCGCTTAAATTTGTTATCAAAATGAAAGCGAATGAACTCCTTCTGCAGATATTTTAAAAGCGGAATACCATCTCACGGTCTTGGGTTTACTAATCGATTTATTTAAATCATGAATAGTATTTATTAAATTGAACTACGAGTTTCGATGGATACTGGATAGTCTCTCCATGCTTTAAATTTAAACAAATTGCATTGCGCGGTTGCGGCTGGTGGTGCAATCTAATTGCGATCAGATACAGCGCGATACGCGGAATTCAATAAATTTATGAAAGCGTCACGTTTCGGCAGCAGAGCATTTGCATAATAATTCTTATGCCGCCAACACTCTCAACAACAATTGCAATTTGAATAGCCAACAATTGGCGAGAATTGCAATCTTGGCCAACTTAAATCTGTTAAATGCCTTTTATCTTACTTAATTGCCGGCACGATTTTTTGGCTTAGTTCTGCTGCGGCTACAGCTACGACTAAGACAACGGATACGTTTGCGGCAACTGCAACTGCAGCTACAGCTACACCGATCGGCTTAATTGCTTTCTGGAAAATGAAGTTTATGACTGTTGCAAAGCGTTTGGTTTGAAATGCACAAGCAACTCTGTTGAAGTTGTTGAATTGTTTAAACAATTGTTTGAAAGAAATAAAGACTGTTTGAAATCCGAAAACGTGATATAAGATGGCGGCGTAAAAGTGGCAAAAGTAATTGGGTTATTATAATGAAGACGTTTTCGCAAATGAATAAACATTTTTGCAGTGATATAAATCGCCTTCCACAGAAGGCTTAAGCAATTTTCGGTTTTAAGACCTTGAGATTTTTTTTTATCTATTTTTAAATGATTCATTCTAAAAGAATTTGCATAAATAACGAAAAAGCTTTAAATCGATACATTTTTAATATTGGCCCCTCTGCGTGATTATGTACTATAAACAATAAAATGCTAACAATAACTGTTTTGATAATATTTGTTGTATGTAACTTACTTTGTGCGCTGTCTGTCGCCTGCGAAAGTAACACTACAACGAGGCATATAAGAAATGCTATTTTAAGCCACCGCGGCGGTAACTGAAAAGAAGAAAAAAAATTAATTAATTGTGTTAGACAATGTAAGTAACAAATACATGCAGCATACATACATACATACATACATACATACATACATACATACATACATAAATACATACATACATACATACATACATACATACATTTTAATATTAAACTTATTTGCGTCACAAATTATTATTAAATTAGCACATTCCAAGATATGACTTTGATTAAATGAAGACTTTTGTGAATTTTTACAATTTTGAATAATTTTTAATCGAAACATCAACTAATTCTAGAACTAAGTAGAAGACTGAAATTAAAAGAAAATTTAAAAACACAGAAAAGTAAAAAAACAAAAAAAATTCCAACTACTTTTAGAATGCGCTTTGTTTGCTTTTCAATGAAACTTAGCTTACAAAGGTCAACAAAGATTTTAATCAAAAATGAAAATACAAAACAAACAAACAAACAAACAAACAAACGAAAGAAGTTAAATACCCTTTGAGTGTGTAATGGAGACCGACTAGAGACCCTTTTCTGGTCACCTTCGTTTCACACAAATTAAATAGTTAACAAAAAAGCACAATTTGACAGCAACAAAACGATTGCATCCAATTAAACACACAAACCAACTTGACATTGACCCAGTTCCAGCTCCAGTTCGTAACTCTGGCTAGGCAGACGGACAGTATGACTGACTGACTGACTGACTATTAAACAGTCAACCAAAGCGGCCACACAAGCGCCATCCGCCCGCCAACGAACAGCGCACAACTAATTAAAATTAAATATATATTTATATTGTGCACATAAATCGCTGAGCTGAACTGCGAATGGTTGGATTTATTGAATGTAGCTCCCAATGTACGAGCCACCTTATTGTATGTATATCACGCATTTGTTTGTAATTTATAATAGATCATAAAATATGCGATGTTTTTCTGTCAACAATTTTATTTGTCTGTTTTAAACTGTGGCGCAGTGAAGAGTTGTGAAGTGAAGTGAATACAACCGTCAAGTGACATTTTGAATGACACTTATTTAGTAACTGGTCAGTGTCGTAAGCGTTGAAGATGAGAATCGCTGTTTTTGTATATATAAGTACGAGTATACTCGTATAATATAAAAAGTTATCAAGCCCTGACCTCGAGGCTCAAAATAAACGAAATATTATAAGGCTAACAAATGTTTGAGTATCTTTGATTTACTTTTAGACTTTTTTGTTCGACCATATTTGCACAAGCTAGTGTGATCGATTTTTCTCGAGTTGTTTTTAATTAAAGCAGAAGATTTAAAGAAAGAAATAAACATCAGTTAAGTCAAGAATGAACTGTTTTCTTTTCTATTTAAAAAACGATTTTAAAATAGAACATAAGTTTAAAAATGGCATACGCAAGACCGATAAGTAAAAAATATTTTTTTGTACTATGCAAATTAATTGAGACCTGATTCATACACTGCCAGTGAATAAGATCTACACACAACTTTGTAATGCTGATTTTAATGATATAATTCAGTGGAAACTCTGCTCGTATTACCAAACAACTCTAGTCGCTTGGCCTAGTTCAATCAATATGCACGACCACACGAGAAAAACAAAATTTATCTAAAAGTAGAACAATTTAGAACACCTTTCAAATGCAAATTGTCAAGCTGGCCGAGACGTCGAACTGAAACTCAATAAAACCCAAACCCGTTATTTGCAAGAAGTCAAGCACAATTCAAGACAATTCACAAAACGCAAACGAAAAAAATTGTGATCAAGACAAATGAAAATAAAACACCAAAGGCGGAAGCGTTTCATTTTGTCTGATCAATATATTAAAGACGACCAAGCGGTCACAAATGCCGAAAAGATTTCATTATTACTATTATTATTATTATTGAGAAATTCTTTATACATATGTATGTACTTTCCATTGGCTGCATAAGTAAAACAAAAAAAATGTGAAGCCAAATGTGAATGTTGCTTAGCTTTAAATGATACATTTGTGAATAATACCACAACAGTATTTGCAACTCAAGGTCATTGCGCAGCTTTCGTTTCAATGATTATATAAAAAAAATCGTTGTTTTATTTATGACCCAAGAAATACGTTAAATTTGTAAATTTATGTATTTTGCCTAGAATTCGAAGCGCGAAAAAAGTGAAACTTGTTTAATTTTACACAGAATAAAGGAACAACACTAACAACGACCAGCTATGAAAGCAAGCCCAAATACAAAACGCAAAAGGTTTCCTTAAGCAGAAACTGGCTAAACGTGTTCGTACATTCGCTCGCAGGCGTTTTTGATAATTTTTGTTTTATTTCGCAAAGAAAGCAAAATTTCGTAATAAGAATAAATTTGTGTGTTCCTTTGTTTCTAGAATGAAACGGAAATTTCACATCTTCACAAATATTTTATTGAAATAATCTTTCGATTGTTCAACTTTAAAATTTGCGCTTATGTCAGTAAGTTTGTTGTTTGAGTTTTTCGTTTGCTGCAATAATAAACGCGGCGCGTTTCAGAAAGTAATAAAACGCTTAATATACAAATTATAGAAAAAATACACTTTTTTGGTACATGAGCCAAGTAGAATTTATTTATTCAATATTGTTAATGTCGAATAGAGCTTTTCTCGCCTTTCGCCTTATGAATGTATAATCCAAAAGGGCGCTCCTTATCTGCAATAGTGCTTCTAATTTTTGCAAAGTGCCTTTAATATTTTCGTTCGACATTTTGACTGATATTTGAACTTTAAAGTTGGTAACATCGTCAGTTTTTGGCTTTTTTAATTTGCTGATATTAATTTTTTCTTCTTTTTTGTTCGTCCGCTCACTGAATGTGCGAATGACACAATTTTGCCTGACATTTGTGTTTATGTCGAAAAGTTTTGAGCGGTAGCATTTAAAAACAAATTCATTTGCACCTGCCAACGAACTTATTAAAGAAGCAGTTAACACTTTCGCATAGTTCGTACATTTTTGTGGTATTTCAATAAACAATTAAAATCAAGTTTGTCGTTTGTCTCTCTACACGGCGCTTTAAAATAATATTTCACGCTACAGCAATCATATGAAAGACACGCTTTAATAACTTTTGGCTTTAATGTGACAATGAAAAATTGCCAAATCAGAATAAGAAAACAATTTAACACAGCGACAGCGAAATTGTTAAGCGTTGCGATTTATCATCGACGTGTAAAGCCTCGGGATTTGAATGCCACCGGACAACCGCTCACTGCCGTCGTTAGCAAAAAGTCTTAAAGTAGTTGATACTCCTCTCTTTAGTCACCCGGGCACAAGAAGCTTTCAGAGTCATACTAAAATGTATAGACAAGCAAGTGGAACGGAAGCAGTGCTCGTTGAATTGGTGATTTGTGGTCATTTTGCGTACTTGTATTCGCAGGAAACACTAACAAATTTGGCGAAATGATGCAAGAATTGTTCAAGAGTTTAAGACTTGCAGTTTAAAGTGAGTCAGCGAGACAAGAGTTTTTTGGGACTTCCTTTTGAATAAGAATATTTAAAAGAACATCGAGACAAAAAGTTCAAATTTTTAAGCGTATTGTTGACACATCATTTAAAGTTAAGCGTTTGTGTTGCCGCAGTAACAAAGCCATACATTGAAATGTGTTCAGGTTTTTGGATTTGAAGGCGTTATTTTCTATAAGCCCACCAAGATTTTTGTAAAAATATTATGTGAGCGTAGATGAGCATGGTCAAACATTTTTTTAACTACAAAGTTTGTTTTACTGACAACTTTATCCTTAAAATTCCTCTAATGATAATAACGTAATCCGTGTGCTCTTTTCCATCCTTTATTTTTTTTATTTAATTGGAGATATGTAAATGTAGTATGATTAAATATTATGCCGAGCGAGCTCAGTCCACCAGATACCATTCATTATGTGTGCAGTGCAGCGCAGTGTCTTACGTTCTGTGGCGGCTCATTTACCAGTTGAACACGCTTTCGTCATTAAATTTCAACATTTTATGAGAGCCTAAACTAAACGACGAGTTTTATGATTGCATTATGAGACACCTTTTTTCTGCGGTTGAAATGTTGTTAAAAGTAAAAATGGGTGTGTTTGAAATTGCACAAGTATTGTGCTTCTAGACGTGCATCGTTTTAGTTAGTTAGTCATAGTTCACTGCATGATGCGAAATGTTTATTTTTAATTTTATATTTAATAAAAATTGAAATCTTTTGTTTCTCACTTAAATAAATTGAAACGATTTTATCAGGCCATAATAATATATTTGTATATGCATCTAGTAGTATTTTTTGTTATTTAATGTTCAAAATAAAAAGCTTTAATTTCCTAAAACAACAGCTCATTTGTGTAGTTGCTCAAAT
This sequence comes from Suillia variegata, assembly GCA_949127995.1. Taxonomy (NCBI): domain Eukaryota; kingdom Metazoa; phylum Arthropoda; class Insecta; order Diptera; family Heleomyzidae; genus Suillia; species Suillia variegata. The sequence continues at coordinate 44,606,171 of OX421845.1, forward strand.
ACCATTGACCACAAACAAATTCAGGGTCAATATTAAAACAGATTTGTTATTCTAATGTAGACAAAACCGCATTCATTAGCGACGTCAAGAAGCAAATTTATCAACATTTGAATATCTTTCAACTCTTGCCATAAAACGTAAAGATTCAGATGCTGTGGCAAACCACTTCGTTAGTGACTAAGCTAAGCTTATAACGTTTCTATATGCTATGGAATTGAAATGTTTGAATGTATTCTAAAACTACATATCTAACTACAATATTAACTGTATATACTGAAAGGTATTTTTTATTTGATCTGACAAAATGTTTATCTTAAATTATTTAAATTATTTACACTTGATGTTTAGTACCTGCGCTTGATAAATTATAAAAAAGAGAAATCGGCTATGCCGAAGCTCATATACCCTCCGCTATTTCAGTGACACAAAAAATGTACCTCATTAAGCACATAAGTGCTACACGTCTTCATTATAAGTGGATGTTGTACTTATCGGATAACGTCCCTTTTTGTTTACGTGTTTTTTGTTACTACCAAAGTGTTAAATACTGAATTTGAAATGGTTATTTACACTGTATCTATTTTTAAAATTTTTGTATCCATATAGATAGTTTTGGTCCGATCTTGTCCAAATTTGAACTTAGCCTTGACCTGGAGAATAGGAGCTCATACACCAAATTCAGCTCGATAGCTCTTAAACTGCGACTGTAATCGCTGGGACAGAATATATAGACATACGGACGGACATCGCTAAATCGACTTAGAATCTGAGGCTGATCATTTATATATATATACTTTATTACACCTATCACACCCCCTTCTGGGCGTTACAAAACGAAGAACAAACTCAATATAGGGTATAACAAAAGTTGTACATGTATAAACTTTAGTTCATTGCTGTGTTTAAACCACAAGTGACTAGTTGACCTTGTTAACAACATTTTTGTTTAACGAACAAGCAGAGACCAAAATCGAAACAATAACACAACAGCAACAGCAACTTATAAAATTAAACTTAGGTGAAAAAAAAAACAAAAAATATGATGAGTTCTGTTGGTCAGATTTTTGGGCCGATGACTCTGCAGTACTGTGTGATTATTTGATATTGTGTTATTCGAGTTTGCATATGAACGCATGTGTTTGAGTGGGTTAATAACGTCAACAGAAAATTGCTCTGAAAAGACTTCATTTGGAAAGAGTAAAAAATAATATTTTATGAAATCATAGACGAGGTCTGATATCCCCAAATGCCTTAAAAACACCAAAATCAATACGTCGTCATACATTTTTTTCGTCTATCCAAAAATTCACCAAAAAATCTGTCAAAAGCCAAAATTAGAAAAGTGGCACTAGAAGTCAAATCGAATTGAAAATAAAAAACAACATAAATTAATATGCAAATAAAACGATTTCAACACTTTAAGTTTGTTGCCTCAGTCTTTTGTTTATATGCATATTGCATATTCTTGCATTATTTAAATAACGTTATAATCAATTTAGTTTTGGGTTGATAGCGAATTGTAGTGTTATTTTCTGCTGTCATTTTTGGCGTATTTGTTGTTGCCGTGTGACTCTGGCTGCTGTTGGTAAATTAAATTCAATTTTGTGCGCTTTTGCTGACCGAAATTAAGCTCAAGGTAGCGCGTCGCTCGACGAAAAACGCGAGCGCCGCACACAAAGCGAGCAAAAACTGAAACAGAAAAACCAAATCTGCTACGAACGGATCAAATAATGGCGTTTTTCTTATTTTATTGTATGTACACTCGGAAGGGCACTTAATCGTTAAAAACAAGTTAGAAAGGTTAACGGCAAGAAAAGCTTAAGATTATGTTTTTGATTTGTGGCATCGAAATAGAAGATTTGAACACAAAAGGAATGTTGTGACTCTGCAAAAAGGTGACCACAAATTTCGAGGAAGACTGATTTCTTCAAGTAAATACATTTAATATTGTATTTTTTGTAATGCAATACAACAATGCAAGAACAGTTAAAGCACCCCAGGCTGGCGCGGACCGAACCCAGCCAGTTGACAGGAATGTCGCTTACAAAGTTTATGTGCAAACCACAGCGATTGATGCCAAAAACGTTGTCGCCATGACCAAAGCCAGCCTAACATTAACGGCTACTGTGGAAAGACAACAAAACATACAAATACGAAATACGTAATACGAATAGATCGAATACGCGCACGGTTGGGTACAATTTTTACGTAAGCTCTGACATGTTTAGTAGTGAAAAATGAAAATTTTCTTTTCAGCGAAAATCTATTTCAATGTATCGATGGACACACGGCACGTTTTTTTTTTACTTTTTTGTTGCGGTAATCACCTTATAACGCAAAAACACAAACAAAAAAGACGCAGAAAATATGAAAACGAAAAAATATTTCGAAATAAAATTAGAAGAAAATATACAATATATAAAAAAAGAAAAAAGAAAAAACTTATGCAAACAACGAGTAAGTGCAGCGAGGCGGCGAGTGGAAAGTGTGTGTTCAAATGGCGCTGACCGTAAGCTGTCCGTCTGTCTGTCTATCAAGCAGCATGAGAAGTTATTTGAGCGCATTTACTCATTATGCATTCTGCTCCAAGTAAGTAGAATTAAAGTGTGGTAATAAAATCAGGGAAAAAATGAACTTAAATTTTATAAAATAAAAATAATTTTTTATAAATGAACTGCAATAAAAAGAAAATTTGAGCAAAAGAAAATTTTCAAAAATCATTTTTATTTAACACTTTTATTGACCTTCAGACATAGTCCTAAATTTAAAAATGCCTTAGAAGGTTACATGCGCTTCAATTTTAATTAGCCCCAAATTGATTATGAGACGCTTTTGTTTTATTAACCACGCTCATGTGACACGCGTGTTTAATCGATTTTGGATTAGAGCTGTGTCTCAATAACAAAGCTATAAATCAAAATCATGTTTAACATGCCTAAGAGCATAAATGCAAATGTAGCAAGCAGCCACGCCAAACAAAAGATTTGAGCAACAAACTTCAGCTCAATGTGGATGTGGACGAACGCGGTCAGTGCGAAAATTACTTTAAAATAATTTTGCATTTGTCATCCTAAACATTGGAATTGCATCTACAAGACGAGACAAACGATTTGAGCTTCAAACTCCGATTTATAATCGGTTTTAAGTATTTAATTGTAATTGGAAAATCAACGAAATTAATTTTTTTTGATAATTTTAAAAATCTTTTCAGCAACCATCGATTTCAAATATAGCAATACAATAAAAAAATTAAATATTGTTTGTGGGTTTTTTTGTTTTTGTAAAAGCTTTTGTAAAACTAAAGCATAGCATCTTAAGCTCCAAAGACAGACAGACCAAAGGCAACAACAACAGCACGCTCACATATGTGATTTTGCTAATAATGTTGGTGCTGCTGCTGCTGCTGTTGACGCTGTATGTGAATGGACGGACGCAGAGACGGACACACTCGTATCTAATTATAGTTTCGCAATAGCAGCAGCGCATAACAATTACGACTAATTAACAACAACAGCCGCCGCCAAAAAAACAACAAAAACAAAAACAACAACAACACGTTTTTTTGTATTGCTGATGATAAGGCAGCGAGATAAAGCTTAAATTTGGAATATGTATTATTCGTGAAGCTGTGATTTTGTGTGTTAATTTTTGGGGTTGTGCAATCATCGAGTTCGTCAGTTGACGGTTTTATTGAAATTAACTTTCTAACATTTTCGATTTCATAAATTAAATAATTTGTGATTTAACCATCAAAATATTATCTAATCAAACGTATTATGAAAAAAAGTTGATAAAAGTATTCTCAGCAACTGAACCGGATGATTTATATTTTTTTGTGAATATATTTGAAAATTTTTGATATTTAAAAATAGAAAATAAAATTAACTTTTTCAAAATATAAACAAATTTTAAATACTCGTGCATATGATGCATGCTGCATAAAACTGGCGGAAGCAGTCTGAGCTCACACAGGTTGTGGCTACCGATACCGCCGAAGGAGATCGTCAACTGACAGCAGTAAAAAATAAATGCACGCTTCTCGGACGTACGATGCATTTTTGTTTGTGTCTCTTGGCTTCGTTTTGAAAAGTTGACTGATTTACGTGCGGTTTTTAAGCTTGTTTAACATGCAACAAGGTACACACAAAGTAGAAGTAATAAGGAACTGTAGTAATGTATTCTATTTCATGTAAACGCAAGTGCTTTAGAAAATATTGGCCACAGCAATGAATAACTTTGCAAAGTGTAATAATTTCAAATGTTTGCTGTTACCTTCACTTTCGCTGCATGTTTTGTAATTTCAATTCCGTTAACAGATACCAAAGTAAACCATACTTCAGTAAGTAAACTGATGCCAAACTTGCTTGAGTTTGCTATCTTTTGTTTTACAATGCACAAAAGTATTCATTTAATATTCAAGTAGTCAATTCACAATAATCCAACTACAAATTTGTGCAAAGTTTTGCTTTTGATGTCTTTTGACCTTTTGCCGAACCGGTTAGTTTGACTGGTTAAATAACTGCTAATAGCCAGTCTGTGTTTTATTTCGTTTTTGCACTGCGACAGCGTTGGCTGCGGCTAATGAAGATGTCGTACTCGTAAGCAGCGAGTTAATATTTTGCTTCATTGATTTGTTGCTGATTGCGTTCATAAAACCGCAAAGAATGTTGCTTTCGCTGCTAAATGTAACGCCGCATTTTAAATTAAACTCGAAGTTATAAATTGTATAACAAATGACATGTTTTGAAATGAAATGTTTTGCAAATCCTTCCCTTTTGTAAAACTCAATGAGTACATTCTAAACTTAATGTTGTGGTTTTATGTTATGTTAATTTGTTTCGCACTTTGTGTCAAACACTTTATGACACTTCAAAGATGTCTACAAGTTGTTAAGTATATCACAGTTAATGAGCTTATCGATTGAAGCAATTTAATATTCAGCTCTCTGTGGGCATATTGTGTTTTGGTAGAAGAGAATATTGTAACACATAGAAACAGTTAAGTTATATTTAGACATACATTTATACATTAATGTATGCAAATACATTTGAACAATGTTTTCATTCAATAGTTGAGACTTACTGATAATAAGTATTCCTCTAAGTTTCTTTCGTCCATTATTAAATATAAAGGAAGTTTTTTGCACAAGTCTTTAGTTTAAATAATACATACATACATACATATGAGTAAACTATGAAAATTTCATGTTATTTCTTGAACAGAATATTTCGACTGAAAAATCTTCGCATACTACAAAAACCAGTTTTTAAAATACGAAAAACAATCGTCAGTGCGATTTAAAAGCGATCAAGTCGCTCAGCAATCGCCAACGCGATTCAAATGGGAGTCAAATAAAAGAAACGGTAAATTTTGCTTTTATTTCGTTTAAAAGAAGGGTCGCCAAACAATCGCGCTCTTCCAACAAACTTCCAAATGCTGGCTGGGTGGGTTTTTAATTTTTAACAAAATCCACGGATATGTATAGGTGTACAAATTATGAATGTGTGTGCGTTCGTAATTACCATACTCAAGTATTTTTATTGTTTTTAATGCTGCATCTGGTGTTGTTAAAAGCGAATTAAGTCGGAAGCACATGTTTTAGAGTATGGTCGCGAAATTGTATTCACAAAATCAAAAGCGATTAAAAAGCTCTACCTTGTTGCAATAAATTGTATTATTAGTTTGACCATAGCAGATGTTTAATCAGTGTCAAGCTTTCTGTTGAATAATCCAAAAAAATAATATCTTTTTATTAGAAATAACAATTTGATACAATAAGAAAAAATGTACATGTAAGCTCTACCGTTTACCAGGTTTGAGTGAAACGTCAAATGACAAAACAGCTGGAGAAGGAGGTGGACAAGGAGCAGGGGAATGCGTTAAAAGTCTTTCACTTTCTTTTGACTCGGGCATGACTAAAATGTTAGCTACGACGAAAAAAAAAAAAGCTTACATATGGCAATGAAGTGCCGCAACAGCAACAATTGCTGCGACTTTCTCCCTTAAAGAGTAATGAAAATGTTTACATTTGTGTAATTGTTTGTTCGAAAATGCAAAGCCTTTCATTTACGGTATTTTCTTTTATTCTCGTTTTATTTATTTGGATTACCTAATTTTGAATAATGCAAAAAAATTTGTATAAAAGAAACCATTAAAAAAAGCGTATAAACATTTTATAACAAAGTGACTTTTGTCAAGTCTTGTGTTTTTACTGGTATGAGTGCAATTGTTAAGTGTACGAAAAATGTGCATAGGACAAACTTTTATTTATTTTTAACACTGTAAACAAACCAAATGAATGCCTCCAATATTAAGTTATACTTTTTTCTTTTAAATATAATATCAAAGTGTTAACTGTTTTGGTGGAATGCGGATTTTCAATAAAATACAGAAGACATAATTAAAAGCCAATTTACTCCGAAACCTCCAAAAAAACAATACAACCCATCTTTAATAAATAAATCCAAAATCAGATTTGCAACTTCAGTCGTATGAATGCGACAACATTATTAAGAAAATTTAATATTTACTTTTAGTTTCACTTGTTAATAATCTTTGCATTTAGTTCGGTTCGTGGTTCAAATTTGTTGTTGCGAAGCAACCGAATCAATTCCAAAAAGACCAACAATAGCAATAAGGCAAACAACAAACTGATTCGTAAGCATTGGTAAGTTCATGAGTTCAATAACCAATTCCATTTGATGCGAATTTTGTTACTCATTGTAAGGAATGCCACTTCAAAAGAAAATAAAATTCAAAACAAAAAATATGTGCAACTACAATATTTGAGCATAGCGACTTCGGGCTGTCACAGCCCCCATATGCCATGCTGCAGCGTTAAAGGCAAAATTGTTGTATAAACAACGACAACAAAACAACAAACAAAAAAACAAAATTAAAATCACACGGAAAAAGCAATTCAAAAGCACAAATTGAATGCGGGCGCAAAAACACGTACAAACATATACGCACACGTTGACACACCTACATAGACATGATTAACTGCAGCAATCAAATTGATTCAAACTATAAAGATCTGCGACTAAATATGATACAAGAAATAAAACAATTAAATATAATACAATAATCTTATATATCAATGAATAAATGAATGTTTCTTTGTCTTTTCGATGTAACATTAAAACATATAAATATTATATCAGAAAAAGTTGGCGAGACTTGACAGTTTGTTAACTAAAACTTGTTTATAAAAATAAGAAAACTATCAACGCCGGGTACTTTAAGCAAGTATTAAATCAAAGCAAACTGCAAAATCAAAGCAAACTGCGCAATTGCCTCTTGACGACAAACTGCAAAAATCAAATAGAAAAGCAACTGCAGTAATTTAATAAAATGGTTTAAGTCGAAGGAGTATTTTTACAATGTTAACAACTTCGAAAAGTGTATTTAATAATTCTAAAAGTTAATAACAAACAGCTAATTTAGATAAATGGAAATAATCTTTTAAGCTAAAATTCAAATTTAAACTTTGAATATATTCGTTAGAGAAGAATATCAGAAGCAGACAATTGAATCAACTTAAGCTCCTTTGTTAAATAAATTGCGACAATTGAAGACTGTGAGCCTCCGCCGTCTCATGTGTTTGTGGTTTCCATTTCACATTGTTCAAATCGATTTTTTTGCAAATGATTTTTTTTAGTCTGACTCGCTTGCATTTGTGTCGGTTGAGTGAAAGGATTCGGTATGAATGTATTATATCTGTACTTCATTGATAGCTATCGCAGTTTGAAGCTTAGCTGCGTATGCGAACGCGAGGCATGCATACACGTAAAGTAGCAGCGTGGCACAGTCGCAGTCGCAGACAATCCAACTTTCCATTTTAGCTAGTTTGAAAAGCATTTTAACTTTGGAAAGGAACATTTTATTCATATACTCGTATCTATTATATTAAGCAGCAAATCAAGCGTCGAAATAGCAAACACTTAAATTTATTATAATAATGCTAATTTAAAAATGAATATATCTTTATATTAATTGCTTATTTGATATTAACTTTTAAAAATTTATATGGTATTTTGACGCTTACTTAATGGAGTTTCGCTGATCTCCAAAAATTTCATTAATTTAAGTTTTAATAAAATTGTGAAAAATAAAACCAGTTTGATGGTACTCGTATTGAGTATCGGTGAGAAATACTTCAAATTAGTGCAAACATTTTGTAAAATCAATACAAATTTTGTATATCGATAATTATTAATTATCAATAGCCTTATAATTTTATAATATTTGTAGTTTCCCCTTTAAATAAAAAAAACATGACTAAGATTTACTTTGTCTTCAAACCTAAATCTAAACACAAAAAATCGAATTGTTGCGCTTCAAAACAAATTTCAAACAAAAAACAAAAGACTCTGCATACGAACTTTTTGGCGAGAGTTGTACTTAAGCTAATTTAACTTAATATGGCGTATCGTAGCTCATGCACACACATCCAACTGACTTAACTGACAGACTTATGTCATAATTTTAAGCTACTTGCTCTCAAATATGAAAGAGAAGAAACACCAAAACAAAGAAGGAAGCAAGCATCAAAATTAAATCACAACTCACAAAAACAAAACAGAAGTTTTTTTTGCTTTTGGTAAGCTAGATATTTTTTTCTTTTAAGACAAAAGAAATAAAAACAACAACAATAAAGCAGTAAAAACATGTCCAAATTCGATTAAAAACTACAATCACGTTTTAACAAAATATCATTCGCCAGCCGAGTCCGCCAGCTTATGTTCAGTTGGTTAGGCATTTTTCTTGCAACAAAACGCAGTTGGTTGCCTAACTATTTGTTGTTGTTGTTTCTGTTACTGTTATTGTTGCTTTTCATTTTCGCATTTAATACATTTTTTTGTATTAAAAGTTTAAATTTAAAAGCATTTTTCCATCATTAATTCGTGGTATTTGCGCTGCCGTTTTTAGTTCCTCAACTGTTGGAACGGAACTGTTTAAATTTTAAGTTTGAATTGGTTTGATTGAATTAAAAATAGGAAAAATAAAAAAAACCGCCATGCCACGAACTAGTTAAAATGGCCTCCTGTCTCCTGCAGCCCCCGTAACGTTCGGCGATAATTATTTGCAATTATGCAGAAAACTTGTACAAAACAAGTTAAAGTTAAAAACAAAAACAAAGCAAAAATTAGAAAATGAACAAAAAATTAAAAAATGAACAAGTTTTTTCTGGTGTGGGCTTAAGTTTTTTTTTTTTTTTCGATTTTGTCTGCGGATTGCCAAAATTGCCAAAGCTTTAGGGCAGTTTAACAAATTGTGTTTTCACAAGTAGTAGAGGCAGATTATGGCATACAAAAATAACCTGCTATAATTCGAGTATGATAAAACAAAAACAAAATATTCGAAAATGGTTAAAATGTGTAACTGCTGCCACAGGTCAGACTGGTCAGACTTGTTCACGAAGGCTCTTTTTGGTCTCGTAGCTTTGTGTCTGTTTCTTTTACTATTTTCACTATTTCCGAGACTAGTTTTTCGATTTTTAACGATTTGCTACTTTTGGTTTGGTTTAATTTGAAAGACTTAAAAGTGCTGAAATGTGAGCTGCAACCATAAATAATGAACGCGGACAAAAGTTGTAACAGGCAGTCTCTGCTAATGTTGTTGCTGGGCTGTTGTGTGAGCATTTAAGTTTTATGTTCCGCTATAAAAGGAGCGGCTGCAATTCTTATGGTCAGCAAAAACGTTTGATATCTATCTTGAGACTTTTTGTTTGGATCTTTTCGTTTTCACCTCAAAAATACAACAAATAAGATTATTGCTTTATTTCGAAACTACACAAAAGTTATAGTAAATGTTCCTCAACGAAAGTGAGATTATTCGGCGATTGTGCACGTCTACTCTTACACAGTGGCACAACGTTGTATTTTTGTTGTTTTGCTTTTTGCTTTCTTAACGTATTTTGTAAGTCACAAACAGCGTCTGCAACCACTGTTGGCGCCTTTCAACATTCTCCACTCAATTCTTTAACGATTTCTTTTATACTCGTATATACCCATACATGTGTTTGTTGTATATATTTATTTAGATATGATAATTTTTTTACTATATTTTATGTGTTGAAGTGTCGAAAACGTTCTTGTGCGGCATTGCGCGGTTTTCGATGTTTTGTGTGGTTTATGTCGCGTGACACACTTTTGCAAAACGGTTAGTTTGTTGTTGTTGCTGTTGTTGCTGGTAAATGCATAAGTGAAGTGCTTATGTAAAACGTGTAGTGAGTGGCCTTTGTTCTAAGCGGCTAAAATGAACGGAGTCTCACAAGTTAAAATGTAAACATTCAAACAAAAAATAAATTGACTGTCGAGTTTTTTGTCCAAAGCTACTGCTGACTTTTTAATACAACATCAAACATAAAATAAACTAAGAACTGTGTGTTGTCTTTGATTTATAGCGTTTGGAATATACTTTGAGAATATAATTGAAAAACATTTCAAACCTCAGAAGAGAACGAATAAAATGTGTAATTAATTTGGTTTCTCGTTGTTTCCTTTGTACCTAATTTACAATTTACAATTTGGTATTTGATGCTTAGTTTATATTCATTCAAAAACATGTTTTTTTAGAGTTATTTTCTTAGAGTTTAGCGGCGAAGAAATCATTAATAGAAGTATAATTTTTATGAAATATGTTTTTATTGTCTATTCTTGAAATAGAGTGAATTTTGTTTCGAAATCAGTCGAAAACTAAATTGAGAATAAAACCACATTTTTTAGAGTGGTGCACGGTACTTCAAATTTGAAAGTTTTAAAATATGTGTAAAGTTATTTAGAAAAAACTGTTCAGCTAATAATAATAATAATATATTGATAATAAAAATTAACCATAGGAATGAGTTTGTTCAAAGAGATGCAAGTATAAAAACCAAACAATTTAATTTAATTATTTTTTCTGAAATATCAAAATTATTCGGGCATTTAAAATAGACAAATCTTATATGCAGACATTCTTTAAAATAAATAAAATTGAATTAAAATGAGATACGTCTCCACATATGAAGTTTAAGTTTGTGTGTGCTTAAAAGCTTTCTAATTTATTAATAACACAATATTTCATTCGAAATCGATTATTTGAATTAAAAATGAAGTTTTTATTAAAAACTCACCATTTTGAAAGAACGAAGTACAGACAAATATTTGTAAAACGCGTATCCACTAGGTTTTCATATACGTCGAATGAATAAAAAAGTTATTACACGAATCGAAGTTTCGAACTCAGTCAACACGACCAAACGACTGCTGCAAAAACTGTTGAAGCTGCACTGCAAAATATTTTATGTTGAATAATGAAATAAAATGTTATATATTATATATATATATATTTTTAAAGAACTAAATAAAACGAAATGGTACAGTTTTAGTTTTAGTTGTGGTTTTTTATTTTATTGTATTTTGAAACGCGCACTTATTTCCAGCGAAGCGCAATTAGACTTGTTCGTTATTTCCAGTCACTTCGAATCAGTAATAAAGCCGTTTAATAACTATGAAATTGAATCGAACAGAGCGAAAGAAAAGTGAAATCTGCAAATTTAGACACTGATAAAATAAAAAAAATAATGAAAAAATAAACGTTTTCCGAAGTGCAATCAAAAGCAACAACCCATTGCGCCAAATTATGGTTTTAAAACACTGTATTGTAGTTTTGTTGTGTGTCAAGTGTCCTTGCACATTTATTTTTAAATGTCCCACTACAAACATACGAGTTGGTATGTATTGGTTTTTTGTCTTTTTAGATCACGCTCACTAACCGTTCCGTTGAGGCGATCTTACTCGTTGGACTTGGTAACTGATACTGATTGGTTTGTGTGGCGCGTTGGACAAAAACTAAAACGGTAACAGCGATGTGCTGCGCATTGGCGACGGACTGACAGACAGAATAGGTTATGAGTGGTTTCTGAGCATGTGTTGGTATATTACCAAAGCAACGACAACGACGACTGCAGCAGTTGCTCTTCCATCGGCAACAACTACAATATATATAAATGCGCCGCTCGTGTTCGAGTATGCTGCACTGCGTTTGCGTTTTGTGCTTTAAGCAAAGCTTAAAACGAAAGACTTAGACAACGAACTGAATTCGCAGCATGTCGTTTACGACGCAACATGTTCGCTGCTGTTGGCCATGTTAAAAAGTTAATGTTGAAATGTTTAAAATGTTATGTTAGGTAGCTACAGCGAGCGCAACAAAGTACAAAATTGCTCAAAAACAATTCAATATATATTAATTTATTATTTTTAAAGAAGTTAGATGCGTTTTTATGTATTTCCCTAAGAAAGTTCACAATCTAAACAACAATTTGAAATATACCTGCATATTTCTTTAGATTCCTTTGTTCAAATGTACGAGTATATTTATGGTTGCCCTACTAAAAAGTATTTAGTAATAATCCAAGTATTTTTGCTTAACATAACAGTACGTTAGTGATTAAAAATTTTAAAAAATTAAAATTGAAAATAACGAAAATAGTTATTAAATTAAAAGAGATTAACTCAGTTATATAATTAATTAATTTAAAAGAAAGCCAATTTGCATTTTCATAAAGAAAAAAATTAAACAAATAACCCTTTCATAATCGTCATTTTAATCGACTTTTAATATTATGCGCCACAGACCACCACCAGCGATGATGACGTCTTTGTGGCTCCACCCAGAGCTTTTGTTGTAATTCGAACTAAATTTAACACTTGGCTAAATGTTGTTGAAGTCATTAAATAGAATTCAATAAAAAATAAGTTTATCAAATTATGAGCAAATGTACACCGAAAAATTGATGCAGCAAATATCGAAAAGAAATGAGTCGGAAAGATCTAATATTTCCAATTAAATCTAATTAATGAACTTTTGATTGCTACTTTTTTCATAGTTCATGAATTTATTTATGACCTGCAAAGAAGTTGGGTCTTATAAAATCATTCTTTTGTACCGACTACTACCGCTTAATTTGGTACGTTTGCCTGATTGTTGCGTTGATGCATTTTTTTGGGTTTGTCAGTTGCTATGTTGTCGGTATCGTCGGTCTTGTTGGTGTTGTTATTAAAGTTGCTGTTGTGTGTTTGAACGAAAGCGAAAGTTAATTTCTGTTAAAAAAGAAAAAAAAAACGCTGTTTCGTTGGCAATTATAATTGACAAGTTTGCTCACTGACAAGCACACATACAGATGCACTTACACATACCCGCGCCCATTTGTGTACGTGTGTTGGCTATAAATGTATGCTTTTAAACCGGAGGCAGCTATGCATGTCAATCACTTTTAATATACAATTTTGTTGATTGATTTTTTTAAGATTGAACAACCAAAATAAAAATAAATGAACTGTGCACCAATGCAGCAAATCAAAAGATTTAAGACACATACTTGTTGCTGTTTCAAATTTCAAGTTTAATTTGTTTGACAGTTGAATACTGTTAACAATCAAAAAGAAAATGTTACTGCCTTGTCTAAACCTTCACATGCTCCCACTTAAAACTCAATTCATTTTTCCTCTTCTGTTGGCAATTCCGTTCATAAATAATATCTGATTAAATCGATTTCATAATAAAAATGTTATGATTTCTAGAAACGAACAATCATATTTTCATTTTCGAAGCAACAATACAAAAAGAACAACTTATAATTCCTTAAGACTTGGAGCACATCTTTTGCGTGCCATTAATTGCGCCCACTTTTCCCATAAATCGTTTCTGAGTTGAATCTCGTTGCCGATTTTTAATTTTTATGTTCGGCTTGCATTTGAATTGGGGCTCGCGTGTTTTCAAATAAAAATAACATCGACTTTGCTTAAATGCTTTGTTATTTTTGGTATTCCTTGTTTTTGCTTTCGAAATTGAATCGCATTCAAGCAGCAGATGAAATGTTAAACAAACAAAAAAGAGAAACGAAACGAAATGAGATATGAAATGAAATGCTCTGTTTCTTTGGTAATTTTAAATGGTGGTTAGCACGAAAGGAGCATATTAATGATCTGCTAAAGAAACTTCTTCAACGGTCAGAGGTAAGTGAAAATTCATTGCACGCCTGCGCACGCAAACTTACTCGTACATAGATAATAGTGCGAGTGTGTATAATCCGCAAACCATACCAAGAAGATTTAAGGCTGCAAAATGAATTCAAGCTTAAAGGGCTGGACGAAAAAAGAGTCCTAATTCGGCAAATAACAATTTCGTAAAAGCATAAAAGCTCGCTGATCTAATACAAATGTTTTTTTATATAATTGAATAAAAATGATATAACGTGTACTTAAACTATTATAAAATAAATTCTATATAATAAGAAAAATATTGATTCGATTAAGTACTAAGGGATTAAAGGAAAAAATATTTTTTTTAAAATCAGTTTTGGATACATAATCAGCAATTTTGTAACATTTTCTATTGTAGCAGATTTTAAACTATCATGTAATGGGATTCCTTAATATGTACTTAAATAACTGGTTTACACCAAAATGTACAATAAAAGTACATACTCGTATGGAATTAGGTAGTAAAAAAATCGCATTGCCGGACGTTGACTTCAACTAACTTTTAACACATGCGCTAACCTTCACTTCAAACGCTTCGATTTGGCTTTGATTTGGCATTTACTTTAGTTCACTTATTTAAAAAAGTGCATATACATATATACAATGTACATAACACATACACAATCATAGGAGTACAACAAAATTGAAAGTGAAATTTCCAATCCACAAAGAAAGACATTTCGACTAGCTTCAATTTTTTTTATATTAGGTACGTGATTTTATTTTTGGTTATTTTGCGCTCGAATCATTAAACGCTTTTCGTGCTTTTTATCATCAATACGCTGCCGCGATATAGAGTTAGCTTTTAAAATAGAAATATATTTGAATCATTCCGCCTTGTATTATATTATTTTGTCAACTTTTTCTTTGATAACTCAGAATAGTTTATATGAAAAAAATTAAATCTAATTTATATTTCATTAACTTAATTTAATTTGGGCCGCCTTAATACTAATAAATAATAATGTATTTCATACATATGTATAAATAAATGACATTTTCCAAAACTTGACACGGAAGTGAGATTTTTTTCTTTGATGGAAATAAAAGTGCTTGATTGCCAGTATAAGCGTTGCTGTGCCAGCAAACCTATTCCCGTTCACCTTGAGCTACGATGTTGTTGTTGTTGCTGCTGTCTCTGTTATATTACAAACAATTCACACAAATCGCATTGAAGTGGCCAGAGTAGCTATCCGATACTCTCGTCCATAGTCGTCGCAGTCGGTCGTATTCTGAACCGGAAGAACGAACTCATTAAATGAGTAGTAAAACAATAAAAATATAAAAGGGAAAAAATCTGCTGATGTTGCCATTGTCTGTCTGTTGGTGTCGTTAGTGCCTTTACGTACCTCAAGTACAAAAGAGTAATTGCTTCTTTTTTCAAAGGCGACCAACAGTCGTTGCTGCTGTGGAACTGTACAAAAATGGCAATCGCCAGATGAATGTTCCACTAGATGGCCGTTGGCTTTTTCTACTATATTATACGTTTCTAAATTGCTTGACTAGCGAAATGAGCAGCTATGTGGATGTACTGCCATGAGCAAAACTTATTAAATATAATATGTTGTATTTGTCTTGTAGTGTATTGTAATTTACACGCAACATATTACTCGTTTTTAAACTTGTTTTGTTTTTTTTTAATCTGAAATTTAAAACAAAAAATACAGGACTTTAACGTTTTCAAATTCAAAAAAGGTACGGGTATGTATAGACATATATATGTAATATTTAATATTTTGTATAAATTAATAATGTTTGAAATCAAAATGATCATTATGACGGCTTAAGAAAGGAATTGATAAACGCTTAGGTTGCATCTCCTTTAAGTAGTACAAGTATTTTATCTTTGTAGCAAATTTATTAATTGAAGCCACACCTTTAGCTATTTTTAACGATACGAAAAAAAGAAAACTAAATGAAAAACGCAAACAAAGCCAGTAAAAGTGGGTTAGTATAGCAAAAAGAAAAATAAGAAAACTTGCAATTAAAAAAAGCGTGCTTAAAAATTCATGGAACGTAACAATTAGTGGGAAATATAACAAAAGAGTCAAGCAACAAACTTGCGCTTTACACAAGGAAGTGCAGCAAACACGTTGCAGCAGCAGCAAAGAAACTGCGGCCACTCGCAGTCACTTCCATTTCTATTGAGTTTCGTTTCATTTGAAACAATGCGAAATGTGTGTCAAGCTAATTTCTCCCTGCTAAAAAGTCGCAGCTTTTTGTGATACGAACTTCAAAAAATATAAATTATTCGCCTTTGAAGGACCGCAGGTGAAGTTAACAACGGTTTCGAAATTCGATTTTGATCGAACAACTAGCAAATTAGTTGAGAAAAAAAGAAACAACAATTGGTTCTCTGAAATTTATTTAAAATAAAGAATTATACAATATATTTTAACTTTCCTGTTTTTGTACTACAAAATACACTTATTCATAAAAAAATCAAAGTTGTACCTCGCAAAGCATTTTAGTAACAGAACCGCTTGTTGGAAATTTTGTATTATATTTTTGCAAAAGTCAAGTAAAAACCTGCAATAAAATTATCTTTGGCTATGCCGAAGCTCATATCTCATCCGTCATTTCAAACCTCAGCTTGGAGAATAGGGCACATACCAAATTTCAGAGTGATATCTCTTAAACTACGTACGAACGCTGTAATCGCTGGGATAGACGGACATAGAAGAACAAACTCAATATGCCCTCCCGAACGAGCTTGTGCGTGGCGGAGGGTATAAATATTCGCCTTAATATACTTTAACCGACTTAAAAATCTTTATGACATTAAATGGATTGAATAATTGTTCACAACTTAACAACATAAAATATTAATAAAAGTCAGTGTCCATAACTCAAATTACGAAATTATAAAATTACAAAATTACAAAAATCGTAATTGCTATTTGCAATGATCCGCTAAGTCCTTATTAAAACACGCGTGCCCACAACCTCCGCTAGTAGCCCTAGTCCCGCTAGCGAGCATTATACAATATTTTACCTTTTAAGATTTCAGTTTAACACGATATGCCACAAACAACTCGATTGGTCAACTTTGAATTCTTTCTTTTACTTTTGGTGGAAATATTTGTATACTTTAAGATTTTAGCTTACTTTGCTTTTTAATAAAACAAAAAAAAAACAATTGTTTATTTAGTTGAAGTTTTTTTTGTGTGCTGCCGAATTAGAATTTACGAATTTGTTTGTTTCGATTATTGCAGTGATTAGACTTAAGAAAACACGTTCAATAACATTTCGATAGCTCCAAACGAACTCGTTAAGCTTTAATATGCTCAAACATTTTGTTCTGTCTTAGCAAATTGTTTATCGCTGTTCGAAATCCGAGCGCTGGCCTTAAGTAAACAAGTTGGTCGCTGAAATTATTTGCTTTTGTCATTTTTGTCAAATGCCGCACGCGTTTTTTCTTGTCTCTGTTGTGTTTGTCGATTGTTCGTTTGTTCGTGGAGCGATTCTGAACCTTTTCAGCGCTTTTATCCAAGATACGAATATACATACATACTTACGCCAAAATAAATCGCTTTAATGGGTTTGGCTTAATTTTGCATTGTTAATTAGTGCGGGCCACACCGGACAGCACCATTTTCTAATATGTTTTTATTTAATTTTTTTTTTTTTATTGATTAATTTTTTTTTTTTTTATTGTATTGTCAAACCAGTTTTGCTGTTTTTATTTTTGTTGTTCTTTTAATAGTTTTCGAACGTAATTTGTTTGTCTCATTATCACGCAAGGCTATTATTTTCGTTGTTGCTGTGTTCAGTTGTTGTTGTGGAATTAACTAAATGCTTGATAAGATTTTATTAAATATTTAAAGATTTATCTTGGATTTCAGTTAAAGTTGATTTAAATAAATTTCAAATATCTCAATGATTATGATTTTAAAAATATTAAAGAGTCTCAATACATTTTGATAATTAAATTATTAATTATTTCAATAGCAAAGCTTAAGGTTAAAACAATGTGACAGGTCAGACAGCCAACTATAAGCTAGTTCGGAAGCGTTTATTTTTGTTATAATTAATAGGCTCGAATACGAGATGAACCTCTGATCATATCCCATGCTAACTTTTCACTAATTAAATAAAGAAATTTAAATCAATGAAAAAGAAACAAAACAGAAAAGTATATATACGATATTTAACTGGAAATAAAACACAGGTTATTGTCATTTTCAATGTTTAATGATTTTATTTGAAATTTTAATGATTTCGATTTCACATTTTAATCGGTCGTTCGGCATTATCGACAAACTAACTGCGCTTTTAATATCAGATCTACTTATGAATAAAATTGCAAATTAATTTATCCTCGTTTGTTGGTTTGTTTGTTGGTTTTTCAATTTGTTCTTCGATACCTACAATTACAACTTTTCCTGTTACAGTTGATGCTCGTCATCTCATTTGAATTTCATTTTATTTTTAGTTTAGGTTTTAATGGCTAAATATTTCTAAATATGACTTTAATGGGTTTTATTTTTGCGTGATTTGCTTTAATTTTCTTTTCTCTTACTTCATTTCATTTTTCAATGGCTTTTTATGTATTGAGATAACTTGAAGTTGATCTTACATATATCGTACACATATAAAGAACTAGCAAAACTTATGAAATAACATTTCTGCTCTTAGGTATAGGGGGGGGGGGGGGGGGGGTAACCCAAGAAAAACTAAATACAATAGTTTTACGTTTCAAATCGCTTTTACTTAATTTTAAAATGTATTACTTAAAAATTTGTTTAAACTTCTTTTCCACTCGTCCTGCAAACACATTTTTCGATTTAGATCTGTTTTGACTGCAACTTTATTTTTGATTAATAGTGGAAATTTACTTAAAAACACTACTTAAAAAATTGTACATTTTTTGCAACTATGATTACAAAGAATTGTAACAGGCAATTGCAATCACATTTGCTTGCTGCATTACCAATTCCATTAAACAATACCAAAGTAATTACATAGAATAATAAAAAAACTTAAAATAATTTTCAAGACTTTATTTCACGAAATTACTCGGTTGTAATTTATTAACGTTATAAGTAATATAATCCAACATTAAATTAAATTGTTTATCGAAATTAGGGCTGCAAAAAATACGTAATTAGATGTACTTGCAAATTTATTGATTAAATTATTTTGGACTTATAAATGTTAATTTCTAGTAATGGCAAAACAAGTCCATAAAATAATTAAATATTTAATTTGCTCGTTAGAAATGAGCATGAATTCAAATAGACCTATTAAGCTAACACATA
The DNA here is from genome assembly GCA_949127995.1 of Suillia variegata. Classification (NCBI taxonomy): domain Eukaryota; kingdom Metazoa; phylum Arthropoda; class Insecta; order Diptera; family Heleomyzidae; genus Suillia; species Suillia variegata. The sequence continues at coordinate 44,625,462 of OX421845.1, forward strand.
AGCAAATCTAATTATCGAATCCGTACATACACATTGTACATACATGTGGATATTGAGATTTAAATGATATTTAATTACTCTGGTATTGGCATTATTTCAAAATATTTTCAAAAATGTTTTATTTGATTCCCGCGCAGATTGAAAGATTAAAAGTTTGAAAGTTTTTGTGGTCAGTGAAATGTCAGAATGTTATTGTTTTGTTTTTGTGAATCGCTATGATTTCTACGTTTAAATGGCAGTTTTAACGGTTCTTTTCTCAGCTTTACTTTCGAAAATCCGCGCTTGTTGAAAAATGCAAAATTGGTTTTTGTTTTCTTTTATACATTTTTAAATTCAACACTCAGTGGTAATTAATAGTAAAACAACAGGATTTTTTTATCTCTTTTGGTTGTTTTTTTGATACAAAAAATACAAAAACAAAAAGTAACTAAATAGTTAAATTTCTTTAGAATACTGTTATTATTTAAAAACTTTAAATTATTTCGAATACATTTACTTATCATTCAAATCAAGTAAGATATAAATATTTTATATTGAATGTTGTAATAAAAATTAAAAACAAAAAAAAAACACTTCATATTAATATTTTGTTTTTGTTTGTTTTGTGATGTAGCTTTAGTGACACTAAGTATGCGCGGGATTTATCATTAAACACATAATTGGTTTAGGGAGGAATGGGAATTGAAATTGGCTAAAAACCAATAGCGTATTCAATGACAAAGTCCCAAGTAGCGCTCACGAGCGGTGTTGAATCCAAAGTAGGCATACGTCATTCGGCTTACTTCGGCGCAAACACCCTGTAAATGTGTAAAGTTAAAACTTTTATAAAAGTGTATTATCAACCACCAATGTACCACTGTTCTGGGTTAAGGGCTAAATTTACTGAAACTGTTTCGGTATTTGTTTGGTTTTGCATATAATTGATATTGTTTTAAAACTATTTATTCTATAATATTGTTTACTCTTGAATTTATGAGATTTTTGTATATATTCTTTTTGCATTTTTGATTGGTAGTTTAGATTTTTTAACATACATTCTTAGCATATTATTATTATTATTATTAAATATCAATTTCGTTTCTTTATTAAAATCTGCAGCGTAGCGTATATTGGTTTGTTTGGTATATAAAGTGTTAAGTTCGAGGAGTAGTTTTGTAAGTGTTTAGACAAGACTTGCAATAATGTTTTAAATATTTAGTTTAACTTTAAAATTTAAATGCAAAATTGAGTTAACGTGCCTTGTATTGGTATTGGTATTTTTTATTTTTATTTCCATTTTTTATTTTATATTTTTATGTAAATTTTTGGCAACATTTCATTAACTGCAAACCGTTTGCTTAATTGTTGTCGTTTCTTTAACATATCTAGCGACCGCCGCATCTTTGTCTTATAAATTTATATTTTTGTGTTAATATACTTTTCGTAGCTTTCGCCTCAAACATCACATAATACCAATTTTCACTAGATTTACGCGCTAAATTCTGCATCGGATTAACGCAGTTTTACTTTAAATGTTATTAAAAAAACTTCGTTTGCATGTATGCGTACTTATATACCACGAGTTTTGTAGTTTAATTTTTCTTAGAGCTGAGCTGGCAAGTTTTCGCTACTGTTCCAAAAATTCCAATAAACTTGTAGAAAACGATTTTTTTTAACTTCAGATTAAAAAGTAGTTTCATGTTCAATTTTTACTTAACTTTGAATTACAATAATATTTAAAAAAAAAAAAAGAAAAAAAAAACGTAGTAGTAAAATTTACTTATTAATGAATTATAAAATTAGAATGAATTCAAATACAAAATTTTTAAACGTTTCTTCACAATTTCAAATTAACAACCAAATAAATTTCAGAGTAAGAATACAAATGAAATGTTCATTTAATTATGTATGAATTAAAGACACTTCTATTGAATATATTTCTTGGAATTGCAATTGTTATGCATGTAACTGAAAACGCTCGTTACCAGCTCTTAATATTCTATAAACGTTTTATTTAAGATGCATACAATTTATTCCACAACAACATAAAGCGAACATATGCAAATTTAATTCTATAAAATTGAAACACAAAATGCAATGGGCAAATCCAGTAGAACTGACTTTGATTCAACGTATGTATTGTATATAAACCAAAAAATAATATTATTTAAATTTTAATTGAAATAATTTTATAAAACCTACGGAACAGTCTCTCTCTTAAACATTTTAGACATACGTATCATGCAAATGTAGTTTTAGAACAAAAGAAATAAATAAAAATCAATTAAAACGTGAAATTTCCGTCAAAAGACAACAACAAAAAAACAATTAAATAATTGTCAATTGTTGGCAGCTCGTTTGTAAATAATTTAAATAAAAAAAACAACTGAAATCACTTTTGTTTTAAATGCTTCGTTACATGTTTATAACGAACGTCGTCATTTTCTAGTGAAAAAATTAACGATCGATCGCTCATCCTAAAAGTCTACTACAAAATTATTTAATTCTTGCATCTTTAACTGGATTTGTTTTTCTTCTGTGGCTGTTTTTTTTTTGTTGCTGGTTGGTGCGCATTCGCGGCTACTTCCGGCGGCGCTCTTTTTAACTGTCGTTTTCTTCTTTAAATTTGTTTTGTCTCGCTTCTCTGTGTTTTTTCATCGTTTTTGCATGTTGTATATTCTTTTTTTGTAAAATCTTAAAACTGAATTTCAATATAAATCACTTAGTCCTGTTCCGTAGCACCAGGATAATAATATGGCGGTGGGCGTTCATATTCGGAGGCTGGCGGCGCCATGGGTGGGTTTTGATATCTCGGTGGTCCGCCGTCCCAGTGCCTGTAGTAACAGCGAATAGAGAAAAAAAGATAGTGAATTTAAACAATTAGTTACCTATTACAGTTCTTGTTTTTGGATACAAATCAAAAGTGCACAACACTAGGCCTGGCGCATCACATAGGAACAATAATTGTTCAGTTTCAACCGATTCTTTTCATGGCTTCCCTTAAACGTTTCAGCGTTGATTAAAGAAGGAGCGTTGAAAAAAGAAACACCCAAATGTTTTATGTACTGCATCATTTGTATTTGATGTCGTTTTACAACTTTTTGTCCTCAGGTGTCTCTGACCTCCGATGTTACATAAATTAAGAGATATTCAAAATATGACACGACTATGAAACTTAACGATGCAGTAAAAAGAACATTTCGGCTGTTTTAAAGCCGCTGAAAAACTCTCGAGATAAGCTCTCAAAATAATCGGAGTAAACTGAACATTTTGTTTGTGACTCACCCCTTCCTAGTACACCCTTTACGAAAAGATATATTTGCCGAAAAAAAATTAGCTTGGATCAAAATGTATGTATGCAATAACAATTGTTTGGTACTACCAAAAAAGAAAATTTTTAATTGTTTCCATAAAATATGTTTGCTAGGTCAATCAACATTTTTTCACACATATTCAAATATATTTGCTAGTTTTTTAATCCAAATACTAACATTTTTAGCAATTATACGTTTTGTTCAATTGAAAAAACAGTTTTAGAGATGGAAAGAAAGAAAGAAATAAAGAAAGAAAAAAATAAAGAAAGAAAGCAACACAAAAAGAAAGAAATAGACTAAAAGAAATGTGAACGCATGTATGGTATGTGTTCCAAATAATTGTACTCATGGGTTATATGTATATATATATAATGAATTTGGATATGTAAAAATGTTTTATGTATTGTATTTGTGTGATGCATACTAGTAGTTAGTAATGCATTTATTTTAACAACATTTATTTACGTTAGAAACAATAACATAAAATAAAATAAAAGCAAGACAGACTGATAGTTAGATCATAGAATGGCTAATTAGTGGTGTGCGTATGAGTTAAAAACAATTACACTGAACATTCCTGTGGTAATAGGAAAAACCGACACAATTCAAGTTATGTCACAAAATGGTAAACAAACAAAAAACCTTTCGTTAACAAAAGTACAGGTGGTGACTTTTGTGGCTTTTAATTGCAAACCCATTCATAAAAGGTGCGGACAACCGAGTAATTCGTTTTTTATTGTAAAGTAAAAAATCGATTTATCAATTAAACATTTTCATTGAAATTGCGCAAAGTATTGTATTATAAGCTATGGGCTTATTTGACTGCAAAAGTAAAGAAAGCCATTGTTGAAACTATTTAACTCTTTAACAACTCTTTAAGAATTAAAAATGGTTAAATATTTAATTGCTGATTCTCAGTATGCAGTGCTTGGTCTTCTGCTCACACTCCTTAGTATTATTTCGCCTAACGTTTTATTTTTTTTTAACTTAAAAAGGGTCTGTGTATAGGGGCAAAGTCACGACAGACTATGAGCCAGCATTTGTTCTATGTATTAATCGCTGTATATTCGATGGGATTAATAAGTTTAATTAAATTTTTGTATTTGCGGGAGGATCAAGTGAATTTAGTTGTATTTCATTTATTTTTAACATGTATTTAATGTAAGTCACATATATGCACATATTATAAACTTTTGTAATAAAATATTGGCCTATAGGCTTATTATTACAATAAAATAAATAAATAAAAATATCCAATTTACAAAAATTTTCGAAACGTCGGTGCCAAGCGTTATTTTCATAACACAAAAATTTACTATTTTGATTTTGCTTCGAATCTAACTTAAAGATACTTTTTTTTGACTTAAATTAACTTTAAGCATGGGCATAAAATCTATCATTTAAACAACAGTCGAAATAAACAAAAATATTCCAGTGGCATAAAACGTTCTCCGTTTAAAAAATGAAATGGCATATGATATGAAAAATAGGATGATTTTAAATCGCCTGTTTCCAACTCGTCTATTAGTTGAGTAGTTGGTATTCATTTTAAACGATGCTCTTTCCTGCTGCACAATATTTTATAACTCATTTAGTTGTGTTATGGTTTTCTGGGTGTGTGTGTGTGTCTATGTATGTGAATCAATTAAATAAAAATGACGAAGTCACTCTCTGTAGAACCCTTTTTTATTTTTTGAAAAACTAAGTGCAGAAAATGTTTTCATATTATATAATTCCACAGTTGACATTAATTGTGCAAACAATATCAAACAAAATGACAGATTGTGTGCAAGAAACTGTAAATATTACACATCACAACAAAGGACCCCAGCACCGAGTGCACTGGAATATATTTCCGTTCTTTATATTTTCGAATTGATCGATTGTCATGCACACATTTGTTTTCGTTGAGCTTTTTTAAGTTACAAGTATATACATAAGTAATTAAAAAAAAACTCTGGAAAAAATTAATAAGACGTTTTCTATAATTCAGTAAAATTTTTGTTCAACTTGAGGTAGTTTCGAGTGTGCTGTTTGTTGTTGCACTGTGTTAATTGTATTCTTACAAAAAGATCAGTTTTGTAGTCAAATTTGAATTGGTAGAAGCGGAAATGTGCTAATCGAAGGAGGTTAATTTGTGCTTGGTCGTCTTGTCAATTTGGTATGAAGATGGACGCACTGGCAACCCTTTGCGGGGCACTTCAGTGAAATGATTGGCATTAATGGATTCTATTATAATGTATTTTATGAAATTGAAATAGAAAGAAGTATACAGATGTTTGGGTTAACAATGCAAAAACACGCTCACACACACAACCTCATCGTCCATCAACACAACCACCCAACACCAACATATGTATACCTAAAAGAAACCATCTGCCGTCAGTGCTTTTGGCCTTGTATCATTAGCCCCAATTTTAGTTCTAGAGAAAATCCAAGAAATATAAATAAATAAAAACATTTTTTTATATATTAAATTTTTTTTGCTAACTTCAGCTTCAAAATAGTTATCATAAATAAATGTTGTTAGTGGGAATTAGTTGTTGTACATATTTAATTATTTTCTTTTTCTTCTTCTTCTTCATTTTTTACGCAATTGATTTGTGGTCAAAAGCGCTAAAACACACATTTCAAATAAACAGTTAGCTTGGTTAAATATGTATAAATAAAGAACAACTCGATACAAAATAAAACATTCTACTGCAAAATGCTAATTTAATATTAGGAATATTAAAATAAAAAATTGGTATTGGTAGTAGCGAATGCAAATCACCGAGCAAAGTCAATAATAAATATAAAAATAAAAATGCAACATTGCTGCGCCTTTTTGTTGTGCTGTGTACTTACTTGGGCGCCATGTCGTTGTAGCGTGTATCACGAACGCCGCCAGCGGCAATAGCCGCTTGTGGCACTCCACCGTGCGATGAGGAGCCCACCACTGCTTCCTCATAGTATTCGCGTCGGCGACGATCTTTATTCTTTCGTCTCTTGTTCTTGGGTCCACTACAAAAAGAGGTAAGAAAGGAATAAACGAAACAAACAAAAAACGAGTTGCGCATGTGTGAGTTTTTGCGTTTGTGTTACTTGTTTCAGTATGTGTGAGTAGCGGTGAAACAAACAAAGAAACAACACAAAAAATAAACCAGGAAATTAAAAAAACAAAACAGAAGTAATTACAAACAAATCCATATACAAAAGTAAATTTAGAAAACCGAAATTTTGTCTTTGAACTTGTTTTATACATATGTATATATACATATACGATCGGATGAATGGTTTAGATGATGAAAATTTGGAGAGTTGCTGTGCTCACGCCAACTTAGGTTTTGGGCAAAGAAAAATTTGCCACGCCCTATTACGCCCACAATTTGTAAAATTTTGTCAAAATAGTCGATTATTTCGCTAATATTGCGCCTAAAAATCAGAAATTTGCTATCTAAGTTTGTATAAGCACGCTCTATAACTTCTCTAAAAATGGGCGTAGCTGGATCAATTTAACGCCCACTTTAAAAAAAGGGTGGATCAATTTTACCTACCACCATTGCTCAGAAGCTTGATGCGCTATATAGAAAACATGGGACGCACCGGGAAGAATAACAGGATATACAAAATCTACCACGCCCACTTATTACGAACACAATTTGTTTAATTAAGTGAACATTTACGATGACATTGCTAATATTGTTCCTACAAATTTTAGATTTTGTTTCTGAGTTTGCATGCCGATAATTTCACCGTCGTAACTCAGAATCGCTACAACGGTGAGTACCGGGAAGTTCCGCTACCTAACGGGAGTACCGGGAAGTTGTGCTAACATTTTTTTAAATGGCATTGCAACGCATGCCGGGCATTCGCTAGTATATATATAAATGTATGTTTTTTTCTATATTTCCATCTTTCTGCGTTCTCTATACGTGTCTGAACCATTTATTCAAGGTGCTAAGGATGGTTTTGGGCAACAACAAAACAAATTTCCACAGCCACAATTTGTGATTCAAAAATTTAAGTCAATTCGCTAATCTTGCTCCTGGTTTCTAAATTTGTAGGGTCATTGTTGATATCTTCCCTTGCGTGGTTATTTAACCATCAACAACGGGTAGTAACTGTAAATTCCGCTAACTAATTATCTAACACATATTTCTATTCAAAACAAAACCCGGATAAACATATATACAAATAAATAAACTTAGCTAGTTTATAAGAATTTAATTTGAGAAGATTCAAAACAAAAATATTTTTGAAAAATTTCTAATATATTGTATATTGTACATATGTATACAAATGTCCGATGTTTTATTAAAAGGAAATTGCAATTGTTGGTGTATATACGAGTGTGTAACAAAACATAATTAAGAAAAAAAACTAAATTTTTTGTTAATCGATTATGCAATTAAAAAATTATGAATCAATTAACACAGTTATCAATAACTCAAACTTTGAAATAAAATTATATTTTTCAAGTTATATGCAGACAAAGGTTTCAGATGGGTTTGCAAATTTTGTTCAGTCAATATATTATTAAACCAATAATAATAAACTAAGATAAATAATAATGTCAAAATTAGTTAATAAAACATATTCATAAACACAAAAACACTTACTTTGCCATTGGAATATGATCTCGCTCACTGTAAGCATCATACAAATACTCCCTGAAAATTCAAACAATGTTAAAACAAAATTGGCAAAAACAAATACATTTATAGTGAAAAAACATAAAAAACAAGAATAAAGATAAAAAAACAATTCAAAAAGCATTAAACCAGCCAAATAAACTTTAACACAGCAAAAACGTAAAAATGTTGTACGAAATTTCAAAAATTTAACCAAACTAACAACGCTTGAAAATAGTTCGTTTATACTTACATACGTATATGTAAATAAGATAACGAGTGAACAATAAAGTAAAACAACATTACAAAAATCGTAGAGAAATGAAAATTTACAGTTCGATCGAGAAAATCACTTAAACAGTGAAAATGATACAAAATATGTCCATTTATTTGACAAAATAAATTTTTTTCAGAAATCTGCGTCAAATCACAAATCATAATTTTGATTAAAAAAATCAAATTTTCGGAAAATAAAATTATTTGTCAATGAATTTTCTTTCTTCTTTGGTGTTTAATACATTAACTTAAGCGTTTTTTTGCAACGTTTATTTAAGAAGTTTGTTGACGTGTTGATAGACTTCTTGTCATGCAGCACTTTAAATACAAAATTTTGGAACGAACCCAGAAGTTGTAGAGGGAAATTTTAAATAATTTTAAGCACAAACTCGACTGCTTGTCAATAAAAAAACATATGCAATTACAAAAGAAAAATATTGAGAGACCAACTTTTCTAACTACCTAATTAAAAAAATTAAAAAAATAATAATGATAAATCTAAATTTTAGACTTGCGCTATTTGACTTACGATTCCACTAGTGGGCCGGGATATGGATCTGATTTTTGATATAAGTTCGCCAGCTTAATGGCTACAAGCAGTGTTGGCAAAAAGAGCAAGACGCACCACATAACGGCAGCCCAGTAGCCATTCTATAAAGATTAAAAAAATAACAGTTTGTTAAAAATCTCATATGTATTTTAAAAAATTTAATTTATCCCGTTTTTTTACCATTGGATCAACGATGGTATCGCATGTGGTGTTGACACTCTCGTCGAAGACGCTGGCCAGCGGATAACATAAGCCGACTTTCTTTTCGACCGAATCAATGACTAGCAGAACGTAGCGTAAAATCTCGCGCGTAAAATACTCTGTAAGATTCCTTGCGGTATCCTTGACAAATTTGTCGCCATTTTCATTGATAAATTTTTCGGCGCTGTCGACCTCTTTAACCAGCGTATCCAGGGTTTTCGCGAAATTATTGTCCTTGTATTTCAGCATTTTATTGACGTATGTCGAATTTTGTGTTAGATATGTGGAAAGTTGTTCCATTGGTTCGACCACCTCCTTTTGATAGGTGTTTAAATGCAGCGCCTGATTGCGCATTGTACGCGCCACCGTTTTGGCCTGATTTTTTGGGCACTTCCATTCTTGCGTCTCGCATTCATTCGCAAATTCGCGAGTCAAATCGGCAAGTCGTGTTAGATTGAACTTTGTAATATTGCCCACCAGTTCATCGGCGAATTTATCCTTGTCAAAGTCTTTCAGTGTCGATTCACTGAATGTTTTTATTTTCGCCTTAACTGGATCGGACAGTATGTGAACGTTAAGAGCGCCAATTGTAACCTTTTCGAGTTTTTCATTAAATTTCAAATTCGTAACGTAGTCCTCGATTTTGTGTATGTCGTTGTGGTTCTGTATAAATAGCACCTCGTAGATGGTTTTGTTTTCCTGGCAGGCGGCAATCACCTGCGAGATGCGTAGTGGTGGAAGTGTGCCGGATACGGCCGGAAGTTGTACACCTCCACGTTTTACTGCACTGGGGTAGAGCAGTTCATTGAGATCAAAGGCGTTGTTGAGCTGCGCAAAAACTTCATCGCTCTGTGGATTTCTGTATGATTTGAAGTTGTGAATTGATTAGATTTGAGCATAGAAGCAAAACGACTAGAAAAGGAGTGATATACGTACTTGAGTGGGACACAGATGGCGCGATATGCAAACATGCCCAACAAAAAATGTGCTAAAGCCACCAGCGCAATTGCCGAGATGAATACGAAAATTAATGTTGCAGCCCTAAAGAGAATATATATTGATAAAAAAAAAAACAATTACATAGTCTGGCCATATCAATGGTATTTAATTATGAAATATTTTTAATTATTATTAAAAATATCTTTGTTGTTATTTATTAAAAAATACAACTTACATCATTAAAAAGCGTGCACCAGCTCCCTTGTTGCAGCACGTATCACCATAGCCATCGGGACGCTTGCCACAAATGCCGCACAGCAGCGCTATGACCAAGCTAAGTAAAATCTTAAAATGTAGATACAAAATTTTATTTGATTTTAAATTTTATTATGATATTTTTTCTAACCAGCAACAGCAAAGTACAAACAGCTACACCTGTCCAAAATCTATATGGACTGTACTGCACAAGAAAATCATCGGTGACTGCGACACATTGGTCCGATTTGCCGTTAATCAAGGTGGATATTTTGCTAATTTCCTGCTGAATACCCTCCGAAACATTCTTCAAAGCGAGACCAACTGCAGCGATGGCTCGGCGCAGTTCGGGTGTGTATTGCTTCACAGACTCTTCAACTTTTTCGCGTACGCGTTGCAATTCTATGACGCCAGCTTTACCCAAATTGGCGAGATCATCGTCCAGAAATTGTTTCAATTCGGTGACAGTTGATTCGATATTGGGAAGCTGAAAAATAAATTATTACTTTCATTAATATTTTTTTTTTTAATTTCTGTTACACATAATTATTATTATGTATGTATTATTTACTATGTATACTCAATTTACAAATTTGTACAAGTTTAAATATATTCTTTTTGCTCCAATTTGGCGCATAGCTTTCTACTAAATAGTTTATTAATTTTGTTAAGTCTGTCTAAAATCATGCAACCATATTTCTTTTTATTTCCACATACCTTGGGATAATACCGGTCTACCGACTGAATGCGTTTAAAATGAAATTAAAATTGCATTTAATAAAAACCTTCACACATTTTGTTATTTTTAAATTAAATTTTTGATGAAATGCAAAACGGAAAATTTAATCCACTTACCGGGTCGTAGTGTATGCCATTGTCATTTAGAGTACCAATTTTGTGTATGTCCACAAAATCTTTGCAGGCTTTTGTCTTACAATACCCAATCATTTTATCAAGTAATTCGCGCTTAACACCACGTAGACCTGGAAATAATACAAATTTTTTAAGTGAATATTATTGTTATTGTACAGTGTTTAAACAATTTTAAACTGCTAAAGTTCGAAATGTTGTTAATAGAAATGAGTAAATCGAATATGTAGCAATAACAAAATAGTAGAAAATTATGATAAATATGTACAAACCATCGTCCAGCTGTGATGCATTGACTCGCAGATATTTAACATCATCGACGATAAAACGTAGAATCTCTTCAATATTAGCGAAATTATTAAGATATTCGTCGAGTACGATTTGTGACTTGGCCAAGGATTTAGTCTCTAACTCATTTATTATGAATTTCGACATATCTATGAAAGAAATTCAATTGAAAGTTAAATGTTACCGCACAATCTATTGTACTTTATATGTATTAACCTACTTGTTATAATTCGATTAAACTTATCCGATAGCTCATTAAAATTGATGACTAAAATGTGATTCATGTGCTGCGAAGTGGTTGATAGGAAACTCTGTACCTCAGTATTTCCTTTACTAATGACGCCAGTGCCCTCATTCAGTCCCGTCTCAAAGTAGCTGTTGGTCACAAAAGCCGCAATGACACCAAGTCTTTAAAGATGAGCGCGTGAGAATTTTATTATTTTTTTAGTTTGATTGTAGTTTAATGCATAGTATATGTCTGTTTGTATATACTTACATAATTCCAGTGGCCAAGACGATAAGAAGGAAACCATAGACGACACGTCGAGCGGTGTCATGTTTCTTGTCGAATGGCTCGGAACGTCCACCGCAAGCACCAAAACAGCGACAGATGCAGAAGCACAAACTGAAAAATATATATATATATATATTAGTTTGGATAGTAATTTTAGTACGTGTATGGTCTTATTAGCTAAACATATGTTTAAAACTCTGGTCCCCTACTATAATTTTCGATTGAAATTATATAAAAGTCAATTATCGACTTCAATTACTTGTAGAAGTTTATTTATCAGATTTTTTTAAATTTGTAAATTTGTGGCTTATATCATTCTCTCCAAAAACGATTACTTGATTTATGAATTAAATGTTATTGTCAGTTTTCTTAAAGAATTCAACTTAAATGTTTCGCCTCAATTGGATTTTGCATTGTTATCCCAAAATAACTTTTTTTTTTGTACAAATTGGAAGTTCAACGAAATATATTTTTAAACTTTAAAACTACGGGATATGTTCGAGGATATTTTGTTAAGCTTTGTGAGTGTGCAGAAAACAATACTATTGACTCACCCTATAATCGGCATTGTGCAGACAACAATACAAACGAGTACGACAAGTAACAGTATAATCCAGTGTTGTTTGATCAGGGCGCCCCATTCGTTACGTTCCACTTTTGGACCGAGATGTATGGAATTGTTTTTGCTCACGAGATAACCTGCAAAATGTTAAGGAGCCATTTTTAATCAATAAAATCCCATACAAATGGAAAAATTCAAATTAATATGAAGTCCCACCTTCGGGCAACGGATTATCACCAGCAATAGCCAAAATTATTTTGTGTGCGATATCGTAGAGCGGCTTCATAGAGCGGTGTGCATTAAAATTCAATCCAGCGCCATCTGACGACGTATTGCTCGTGTTTGGCGGCTTTGTACCAACCAAAACAAATTCTGAATACTTAACCGGACTTAGTTCGTCCCCAGCGCTATTGATGCTAGAACTGGAATCGGCCATGCTGATGCTTGGCATTTGAGCCAACACACACAAACACATAAAGGCAGCAGTGGCAGTGACCAACAGCAGCGGCGGCGACGAGGGCGTAGATGGATGTAGCTGCCATCGACGTCGTTGATAGTGTTGTTGGTGGTGGGAGGCCCTGGTGGTGGTTCTGCGTGTTGCGGCTAATGCCATATTTTTACTTTTATACAATATTTTCTCTCGGGATGTCGAATATTTTGGATGATACCGAATTTAGATTTTGTGGTTTTCGTGTTTTTTTTACTTAAACGTGTTAATTGGTTTGAGTTGAAAATGCATTGATTCGCTTTTTTCTGTAGTATTTTTATGTTATTTTGGTTGGTCTTCCTGCATTGATCTTGCTCTTACTGTTGTGTTTTATACTTTTGCGTGAATACATTTGAAATCCGCTGATACAATTCTTGTGTTGTTGCGCTTGAATACTGTAAAAAGTTACAAAAAAAGAAGATATTTATTAGAAAATTGTTTTAAAATGCATATCGAAGAACATTTTCAATTAAATGCAAATAATAGATACCTGGAAAGCTTAAAATCAAAAACCGATATATGTACTTGTATTTAAATATAATATTATTTATAATAGCTCAATTTAAATTTAGTCCTTAAATAATTGAAATGATATTGTGAAGAAATCCTTATCGTTAATTAAATATTCTCGTGCTCGGTTTTCTAAAGTATGAAACTAAGAAGTTAACTGCTTTCATTTTATTTACAAATGCATAATTTTATTTTGTGTATTGAATGTTGCTTAACAAAATCGTTTAATTGTTAACCTAACTAATAAATCGAAAATTTACTTTTTCTTAAAGTAAAGTTATCGTTTTTATATTAAGACTTTTTAAGTAAAAAGGCACTCGGCACTGATAAAATCAACTTATAGTTTGTTTTGACTCTTATCAGCTCTTTAATTACATTTTCGTGAAAAAGAACACATGAAAACAGAGATAAAATGGATACTTAAAAACACCGTTAAATGACGCAGGAGCACCTAAAATAACAAACAAAATAAACAACATCAGAGCGCTGTAGTTAGAAAGATAGTGTGACGGATAGACAACTTAATACAAACAAAGCCTTCAACAACTAAACAACCAAACATATAAATAAATAAACAATTGTGTCGATATCCTTTGCCAAATGTCTGCATCTGCCTCTGTTACCTGCTTGTCAGCGTGTTTTTACACCTTTTTTATGGCCTTTCACTGCCGTTGTCTACCGTAATGGTGGGATAAAAACAGCCAAAGGCCACACATACATATATATTTCCGCGTATGTATAATCAGGATACTTGTAGTCGCGCGTTTTTAATGCGAATTTTATTGGCCTTAAGTAGCTTTACTTAAGATAGACGAAGCAACAATTTCTGATAGTCTGGAAAAACCAACAATTAACGCTGAAAATGTAAACGTGATTTTGAGACTTCATATCATTTCACTATAAAAAAATGAACTAAAATTATCTTAATGGTTTATCTTTATAACACCTTAAAAAATGTTTAGTGACACATATGTATGTATTTCTGATTAAATAAACTCTTTCGTTACAGTCAAATAAAAAAATCACATATTCTACCGCTGTTTAACAGTAATTGTAATTGATTCCCTACTTCATAGCGGAGAAAATGTTTTTCTATTGCACATACAACCAAAAGCATTTTAACACAAGAATATTAAAAGTCGACAAATAAAATTGTAAAATGCCAACACCGACGAACAGAAAACAACCGAGTTTATTGCACTCGAAAATTGCAGTCAATAAATTGACAACAATGGCGTCATCAATTAAGGCCAATTAGTGAAAAGAAGGCACAACAATGGTCAACTGCTTAAACTGTTTACGGATTACAAATACTACAAAAAAAAACACTTGTTTTTCTGTAATTTATTTTGTTAATAATAAAGTTAACCATTTAAACAAAATTAATAATCGAACAAATAACATCGTTTTTTACGCAACTACAGGAAATACAAAACCGCTCTAATCACTGCATACATGTGTGTAAAGAGCTCATATTTTCTTTAAAAATTGCATGACAATCGAGAACGGAACGCGACGCAATGATGAAGAAGCAACTTCAGAGACTAAATAAACAATGCTTGATACAGAAAGAATACAACAAAAAACAGACAGACAGACAGACAGACAGAAAAAATAGAATTACTCAGAGAAAAAAGAATAATTAAAGAAATGGGAAATTTTACACGAAAACGCAGATGACTAAAGAAACTCGAGAAATGGAATTGTACTGCAAAGCAAACAATCGAACGTACGAACGAAAAAATAATAAGAATACCTCCGTCATTTAAATCCGTAAACTACACGTATTAGCAAAAGCGAGATAATACAGTAAAGTGAGCGAAGTTAAGCAAAAGATATTGTTTTCCATTTCGAAATATAAATATTCTTCACAATTAAAGCAACAACTTTTGATTAAGGTGAGAGAACTTTTATTAGGAGGATAAAATGTAAGAAGTATCTGCGCAAATACCTGCCCACATTGGATGCAGTGGCGCGGTCGGTCTGCTTTTAACCTAAATAATGATTATATTTTATGTTGCAAGTAAAGTGAATTGGATTCTTTTTAAGAAACAATTGGTATGTGGGTTGGGCTTATTAATCGACATAATTGTATCTTTTTATATATGTATTTCAAATGCACGAAATGTATTTGCAACAATAAGGAGTGGACTACACAAAACGTTTATACTCAATATTTATATTTTTGTATTTTTGTAATGAGGAAGCCCTGCCCAGCAGCGCAAAATTGTGGCGTACCTTGATTAATGTCTCCAAATTCTAATGAATTGACTATTCGCATGATTTTGTAAATTTAATTTAATTAAATAAAATCCTTTTGTGTAAGAAGAATACAAAATGAATCGATCGAAAGCAATTCTAAATGCAAATTGTACACCGTTAAATGTAGTTTAGTTAATTTAAGTACTTATATTAACAACAAAATTGATTGCATACTGCAAATGTTCGACAATCAAAGGTAAAACCACGCGCTGAGCGCAGATTTTTACATTTTTCTCCTAACTATCTGATGAAAAGGAATTGTACGAGTAATCATTTAATAGGCAAATGATTCTACTCTCAAGCGTCTACTTATATACGGGTATAACACTTTTTTTTGCCATATTACGCGTTATAAATTTTAAATTTTACGGTTTTAAATTTATTTTTTACAAAATAAAAAAAAATTTAATTGTACATTAATCCAAAGAAAAATTCCAAAAAAAAAAATAAGATTAAACTTGAAACTCAGAGTTTGAGCTGCGTTTGTTTCTCTTTTAGAAACTCTTATCGTAGTACATTTGCTTCTCAAAATTCGTAAGCTTGAGTTTCGATATTTTCGCTTAAGAACTTAATTTTTGTGTTTTCCAACATATTTATGACATATACAACAGATATTTCTATTTTGTTGTAAAAAACCGAGCTGAAGATATCGGGTCAACACAATTTTCACCTTGGTACAATTATTTAGAATATAATACAATGGTCAATGAACTACATACATACATAATTTCTTTGAGATAATACCAGATAAGAAAATGAAATGTAAATGTAGAATAAACAAACTGCCATAATACATACTTGCCCTTTCAAATAGAATGCGAATCCGTGTCATTTATAATACATATATATTTTTATTTCTTTGGTTGAGTGGAAATGAAAGCGATTAAATGTAAAATGAATTATTGAAGAAAAGAAAAAAGGAAAGTTATGTAAAAAACCTGAAGAACTTTTGTAAAAAATCGTTCAAAAAGGTAGAAGTACTAACTACTATATTACCGCATTAAAGTTAGGCTCGCGTGAGAAAAGTTATCCAAAAAATATGGAGCATTCAACTTAAATGCAGGTAGGTGCATACGGCATAACTAGTTCAAAAGGATTGTTATTTTGCATGCCTCGACGGCAACAACAAACTCACAACTGCATAAACAACTCGTAGCAGAAGAAAGGGGTCACAAGAAATACGAGCGACTGTCGACTGTGATTGTAATACAAGGATACGGGTTCATTGTGTTTCAAGTTGAGCCTTTCTCTTTATTCTTTTTCGCCTAACAAAAGGTTTAACCAAAACAAAATTTTAAATTTACACATCTTCTGTTGCAAACATATAACATCAGCCTACTTTATAGCACCAAATTGGGTTTGTGACTAAAACTGTAACTTTAACGATTCTGTGTCTTGTTGCTAAGGATATTAATATTTTTAAATAAATCAATTAGTTTAAAAGGAATTGTTAAACTTTAAACGACTTTTACGAATCCCATCATTTTAAAAAGCAAGATGGGTTTAATTTCTTAATTTTTGAAGTATTGGTATTCCATTTGCAAAAGTCGCACTTCAGAAAAAAAATTTTGTCCAATATTTAACCACTGAGCGATACATTTTGATGTTACAGTTTTGAAATTGAGTCTACAATAGAACATTTGCATGGCATCAAACAAAGGATTTTGAGCTGCCTCGACACAACGAATTTGGGAGCGCACTTTGACTTTTATTAAATTTTGATAGTTTGTCAAAAATCCGAAGGTGTGTTCTCGTCGCCGTTTTTACGACGAAGGCGTTAGGTTGGGTTCGAGCACTTTTCTGTTGTGTTCATTCTATTCTTTTAAGCTCATTGGGTCGTTATCCTTCTGTTTTCTTGTTCTCTTCATTAGCTGAAATGCTAATTTCGCAAAATGTTGCATTAGTTAATTTATTTTTTCTAAGAGCAACCGTAGAATGTGGGTGCGTCTTATGGAATTATTATTGAAAACGTTAATATTATAATTCGTTAAGGCAGATTATCTCTTGTTAATATAAGTGATTGGATGTCTGAACAGTTGTACAATGGAATTTATACGATTAATTCTAAAAAATGTAAATCCTTAACTTATTTATAAGTATCTACAAACAATTGCAATTTCAACAGAGCTGGAATAGCATCCAATTTTCGCATTATTTGCTAACTATGATATCCACAAATACCACATTGAACTAAACTACGTCCAATCAACATGGCGACAACAAATTAAAATTGTTTATTCATATTCTTTAACAAAAGAACACGCTACTTAAATTATTCGTTCGTTCAAATTTGCACTAGACACAGTCAGGTCAAGCAACAATTGCAACCGAAAGGGAATCAGAAGTATCTGAGAAATAAGAATGCAAGCAAGCAGTTGCATTTGCTGTATCGGTGGCGTTGTATCGTGTGGTGGTTAAATTATGCGGCTACTGCTGCGGTTTGAGGGTTACAATTATAAATTTCACGTATGAATCATATGATCCAGCAGGAAGCCTCGAGTTAAACAAAAACAACATATGTATAATATGTATTTACAAAATTCCGAAATGACTCATGTGAGCACACTTCAGACATATATTTTATAATTCGTTAAAAGTACTGCAGTACAGAGAATATCCACCAGTTGATGTGGCAACGATATTTTTTGATTTCGTTTTGGAATTGTACTAAGGCGGAAAATAACATTCTAAATAGTTTGGAATTCTCTAAATAATTTTTTTTATAATTTCTGATATTTAAAATAGTTTAAATTATTTTTAAAATAGTTTTTCAAGAGCTAATCAGAGTATAAAACTATTTAAGAGTGTGCATTTTGTACTTTCGAGATTGAACCCAAGAACCGACGTAATGGCATCGCTTATTTTAATATTTTTATAATGGTAAATTGTGTGGTCAAGTCGAAATTTGTTTTTTAAATACAAATGTACAAAAATCCTGGGTCCTCCAACTGTTTGTTGTTGTTTATATTATTGTGTCATTCTTAACTGCCAGAGTTGCATGCGAGTTGACTCTGCTGCAACACAGCAAAGTTTGTGTGCAGACAGCGCAGAATGAACGCTTCGTGATTCGAATGCATAATTAATTGCTGCACGCTGGCAACACTGTCAGTGACAATGCGTGCCAGTTGGGTGCTTTGTGATTTCTCTCTTGTATTGTATTTCAAATGCGTGCGTGCAAAATTTCTATTTCTGACATTCACATTTGGTATGCCAAGGCGTATTTCTTGTGTTCTCCTGATTGGCTTTGCTTGGCTTATTCACTTGTTTACGCCACTGTTAATATGACAACCTAAAGTAATGTCTAATTTGAGTGTGATAACACTTTAACAAGTCTCTCCAAACTTGGATGCTCAAAGTGGCCTACTGATTTGTATGCCCTCCAGCACGCGTCTTTTATTTGTTACGTTTACTTCTAATAGAAACATGACAGTTGAGAAAACAAAATATTTTCTCTCTAAAATGGTGTCTGGTATTTCAGCTTCAGTACAGTCAAAGATAATTCTCTCGAGTTTGTAGTTTCAAGTTTATCCAGAAACAAAAACTTGTAATTTTTAAAAATCTAATTTGATTGAATTGTCAACCGAGCAAAGAAAAAGTATAACAAATTTAAATAATTGTGGACATTTTGTTGTGTTCTATTGCAACCATTTGTGATTTTACTAATAGCGAAATGGATTATTTTTCGGTTGTGTCACCCGATTACTATAAAGATATAAATTTTGAAGTAAGAAACGATTATGTTGAAGTATATATGAAAATAAAAGAATAAGAACAGAACAGAACAGAACAAAACAAATAACAACTTTTAAACTGCGAACAAAGCGTTTTTGACGACCTCAAGCAATAAGGTTGCCCATGGGCAAATCTTATTACGACCAATTATTTCAATTATTCTGATGATAAATAAATTTGGAGATCTATCATCCACAATTTGCCACAATAATCTAATCTTTATACATAAAAAAGAATGTTTATTTCCATCTCTCTTTATCTGCACCCTATACGCGTCTAAACATTCATCCGATGGTTTTGGGCTTAAATTAGCCACGCCCACCTACTACACCTTCAATTTGAGAAACTAAGTAAAAATATTCAATTGTTTCGCTTCTAAAAATATGAAATTTTGTATTTGAGTTTATTTAGTCACCGTGTATAACTTCACCAAAAAATGGGCGTGGTTGGATCAATTTAACGCCGCCGCCGTAACTCAGAAACGCTACAACGCCAGGTACTGGAAAGTTTCGCTAACTAATTATCTTACATATATTTATTTTCAAAACAAAACCCAGGCATCGCCGGATACTATAAGCTAGTACTTATGTATATAAGTATAACATTAAATGCTTTGCACTACGATGTGCGCGATAATATCACTTCGAGTACTGGTGGCTGCGATTCAAACATAAATGTACATATGTGCATGTACATATTTACTAATGAATATACATATGTATGTGTATACATACGTACGTACAGAAACGCAACGAATAACTTCCGCCGCTGGAAAAAAAGATAAGCGCAGTGCGAGCAAAACAATTTTGATTGCTTAAATTTCTAAATTGTGCAAATGCAAACGAATCAGTGTAAATAAAATTTATTTAAAACATTAACAATTCTGACGATTCTTTACACAGCAACGTGCCAGATAAAAAAGTCTTAACAAATAGTTTTTAAATCCACAATGAGCAACAAAACATTTTTTGGTAATTTTAGAACAAAAAATGCAAATATTGAGAATTTGAGAAGAATAAAATACAATATATTGTATGTATTATTAAAGTTAAGATTGAATCTTCTTTGTCTACTTAAGGAACAAGAACCATTCCATTAGTGCACAGCGGCCACTGGACACTGAAAGCAAATAAATGCCTGCCGTCTATAGAAGTCTTAAATGCAATTTAAAAAGCATGATTATTGTTTATTTTAATAACATTTAAAATTCCTATTTGAAATCGTTATTTATAAATAAATAAAAAAATTGCATATATATTTAAATATTTTTTTTACATACATACATACATACATACATACATACATATGTTTCGTTGGCTACACTCCTTTCATAAGCATTTACGATGTACTTTTAAGTGTTTAACTACAATATTTAAAATTTTTTCATTCAGCTTAAATAGCGGGAATCGAAAGGTAAAATATGTGATTTCGCTCCATGACAGAAGATTCATAGTACGAGTATGTTGTTGTTATTTTATACCTTCTACACACGCGATCGGATCGTTTCTGCTTTATCTTTATCTTCGGCTGCTTAGAACATATGTTCTGCGAGTGTTGTTCTTGCCGTTAATAAAAATATAAATCGCGCAAGTATAACTTTAAACATCGTCGCTCTCATAGCCTCGATGGCGCAGTAGGCAGCGCGTCAGTCTCATAATCTGAAGGTCGTGAGTTCGAGCCTCACTCGGGGCATGATTTTTTTGCATTTTTTTCTTTAAAAATAGTTTTTTTGTCGAGTTTGCATTATCTTTTAATCAAAGTAAGCAAATAAAAAATGCTCAACAAGCAGGCAGGCGCATTGTGCATTGTCAGTGAATATTGAAACCGAATCGCGATGTTGATTTACAACGATCCACTTGAAAATGTAATCTAACGCGCTACTGCCACTTTTAACTCTAGCTGCAATGCAGGTTGTTCGTCCAAGTGTTTGATAAACTTGTACATTAATTGCATTATCAATTAATTTGGTTGAGCTTCAAGAATTCAGATTTTGTTATTGTTCAATTTCAAAATTTATATTTTTATTTTTATTCATTAATGAATTTTGTATAACCCAAAACTTCCCGGGCGTAAGCATAGAACTCCCCAAAATCGCATTCCAATGGGATGAACAGTTTAGATGCGCATAGTCTGCAAAGAAATCTATATAGCTACAACAGAAACAAAAATTAATTTTTATATTGTATTAGCGAATGCCCAGCATGCGTTGCAATGCCAATTAAAAAAAATGGTAGCAGAACTTCCCGGTACTTCCGTTAGTAACGGAACTTCCCGGTACTCCCGTTAGTTAGCGGAAATTCTCGGTATTCACCGTTATAGCGATTCTGAGTTATGACTGTGAAATTATCGGCATACAAACTCAGAAACAAAATCCCTAATTTTCATGAGCAATATTAGCCACGTTATCGCATGTTTTTAATTAATTAAATTGAGGGCGTAATAAGTGGGCGTGGACAATTTTGTATATCCTGTTATTCTTCCCGGTGCATCCCGTTAGATGTTTTCTATTTAGCACATCAAGTTTCGGAGCAAATGGTGGTAGGCGTAAAAATGATCCACCCTTTTTTTTTGAAAGTGTGCGTTAAATTGATCCAACCTCTCCCATTTTTGGGGAAGTTATCGACAGTGCCAATACAAATTCAAATACCAAATTACAGATTTTTTGGAGCAATATTAGCGAAATAATCGAATATTTTAACATAGTTTTACAAATTGTGTACGTAATGGTGGAAGTGGCAAAATTTTCTTTGCCCTAAACCTAAGTTGGCGTGAGCACAGCAACTCCCTAAAATTTCATCAAAATCGGATGAATGGTTTAGATGCCCATTTGGTACAAAGATAGAAAGAAAGATAGAAAGATACATTCATTATTATATATATATATAGATTTAGAGATATGTATGTATATGTATAGTATACATCTACCTTTAGGTTGTTGACAACGTAATTGACTGAAAAGAAGAAGTACAACAACAAGCGAAAAACTCATCCATTCAGTTCTAGTTACGGAGCTACGAGCCACTGAAACCATAAGAACGAGCTTTGACTGCAAAACTAACTGTTTGACAAAATAAAAACCGAGTCATAAGAAAAATTAATTGTATACCAAAGGTGACCTTAATTTACTGACCAAAAAACGGTACACAAATTTAATATCGAATTTATTTATCGGTTGTTGTTGCTTTTAGATAAAATAAATCGAATCTATTCCTCAATTCCATAAATTCAACGGTCCTACATATCTCAAGTTCTTTAATGAAAAATGCTTTACATTGTGAATTTCATTTATTTCTTTCCATTCGTCAACACAAATTTCGTACAGCAATTAAAAAAAAAGTTGTACCTTTCTTACTTGGTACATCGCAGCGAAAAAACCGGTACTATACCGAGTAAAACGGTACATATAGTCACCTAATGTATGCTCAACTGAGGATTACATCACGAATACCAGTTATCTTGTAAAGAACTATTATTTGGCATTTTACCGGTTTCTGCAATTCTATATACTTTTTTGTTATCGGATTGAACCATTAGAATAAAATTTGTATTTGAAAAACTTTAATATCCGGCTTACCAAATCATCTGAATGTTTTTCATAAATATAATTTTTTTTGCTATAAATATAATTTTAATCTTAAGTGTCCTTTTTTTTCTTCAGTTTGATTGCTATTTGATTAAAGCCAATTAGGCCGTTCGATGTTTTATTTTGCTTAACACTTTGGTCTTCATTTTGTTAGGTAGGTTTAAGAATTCTTAACCTGGTTATTTAAAACGATTGAATAATTGGAACACTAAGCCAAAACGAACGACCAAAAGAAGGAATGAACCTACCAAACCTAATTGCAGCATTCGTTGGTAAACTCTCTTTTGAGGTCGTTAAACTTTGATTTAATGTCTGTCGCAAACGACGGGAAACGGTTTACTTTACTCCCGTCTTTGCTGATTCTGTATGTTGGCGTGTGTGTGTCTGTGTCACTGTGAGTTTGTACTAATGTGTTTTTTACGATGACATACACTCCATAACATTATTTTATTTCTTGTGGTCGCAGTTTTGATGCCATTAAATCTCTGAGGTTATTTTATATTATAATCACAGACGTAGCTATATGAGTGGGCGGTCGAGAGGCGTGTGTGTTTTCGACTGAAAAATCTTCGCAAACTACAAAAACCAGTTCTTAAAATACGAAAAACAATCGCCAGTGCGATTCAAAAGCGATCAAGTCGCTCAGCAATCGTCAACGCGATTTAAATGGGAGTAAAATAAAAGAAACGGTAAATTTTGCTTTTATTTCGGAGAGAAAAAAACAAAAGATCGTACTTTAATCGCCCAGACGTTTAAAAGAACAGTCGCCAAACGTTCCGTAACAACACCAACATCAACATAACATGCAGCATTCAAAATCGTGGTACGAACATACGTCCTTGACACCGACAACAACAACAGTCACAAAACAAGTAAGTAAACACACCCACACGTACCTACTGATTAGTGTCTACCATCGAGTGCAGATACCATAGACACGATGGAGCAAAAGCAGCAGCAGACCAAAGACAATTCGACAACATTAAAATTTTGTGCTTACCTTCGTGGGACGCAGTTAAATCTTATCTCGACTAAAAAGGCAAGAAATGAGGGTGTTTTTCTTTCTCTTAATTTATAACGTAATATTATAAAAATTTAGCTATTTACTGAAATAAAAGAAAAAAGTTCAACTGTTAATTTATTAAGACTTATTTAAGTTTTTATTGTTGGAAAAATAAACAAATATAAACAAATAAAATATAGTTCAGCGAAATCTTAATATTGATTTGGATTTTAAGTACACACCCATTGGCCTGCGGCGCCATTATTTTGGAACTAAAAATTCATCAAAAAATTGGGTTCGGTCGTTCTCTCACACGTATTCAACATAGTACAGAAATGAAAAACAACAACAATTTCCTAAAACATGCGCAATCTCTTCTTAGCTTCAGAGAACCACACACGGATATGTAACTAAAAACGAGAGCATTAATCGTCCGTAATTCTGCTCAAGAGAAACAATTTCAACACAGCTGAAAAATATGAATTTCCAACAATGCTGACCTATGCTGAACACTGCTGCTGCAGTCTCGGGCCGAAACAAAACAAAACAGCAAATTTATCGAATTTGTGCATCTTTAAAGAAATTTTCTTAGGACGCGAAAAAACCGAAAGATTAGTAAATAACAAAAACGTTTTTGTCTAATTTTTCTACTATTTAAAAAATAATAAATGTATTTTATTGTATATGCATTATTTATGTAGCTTTTAAAAAATACAATTTCAATCTTTGTTTTTGTTTATGGTTTAAAATTATACGTTCTCAGTCTCACTGATATATGTGTATAATACTTAAATACATAGATACCAAACAACAGATATGTATTATATGTGTGGAAGTATGAAAGAGGTCAATTGGGGTTAAACAATAAACTCCGTGCTCAAGGACGGATGGGCTGTTGCTTTTGGTGTTCTCTTCTTGAAATATATGTAGTTCTTTAACTTTTTTTGCAAAAAACTTTTCTGCGTTTCTGTTATATACGTATGTACATATATTAGTATCTTTATGTATTTAAAATTTAAATAAGTTAGACATTTTTTATGAGAGTCGAAATGTCTTTATAAATTATAAATATTTGTACTCAACATGACAAGTTTGCAGTTAAAAAACTGAAACTGTTATATAAAGTCAATATTGGCCGGCTGCTACATCTAAAATTCGCGTATATGGATCATCATAACAGCCAAACTAATGCAAACCAAAACACAAACGAAACACAGCAACAACACAAAAGTTTAATGCAAAACGAAAAGCAAAAAATTATTACTCATCGGAGTCAGAGTCAAAAGTTGGAGGACGCTGAAAAGCACTTTGCAGATTATATTAATATCCATCGTGTTTGAAAAAAACACAAAGATCACAATTTCATATCTACAACAAAACGAATGAAAGATAGCTAGAGAAACGAATAGAACTGCTGCGGCAAACCGGTTTCTTTGTAAAAGATAGTTTTGCAAGCCTGTGAGATAGTGTGTGCTTATGCGGCTGACAGATACAAGATACAGTCATACATTGACGGATGAAGTTTTAACGCTTGTTTGCTGTAGAATCTAAACGAGTGACCCATTAAAAATCTCACTCTTAAGGGAGCATGAGTGTTTTGGTAAGATGTATTAAGTGTTTTGTGACGAGATTTTTAAATTTTTATTTTTTTAGTACATTAACATAATAAAATACATTTTTTGTCATTTTCATTGCGAAATGACATTAAAAATATGAAACACTAAATACAAACTGCAGATTTAAGTTATTGAATAGCAGGAAACAATAAAGAAGAAAACCACAGGACAAGCCACACACAACAAAAAGTCTCAAGACAGCAATCGAGTAGTTTTAAAATTGTAGCAAAATAATAAAGGCACATGTAATAATTGACAGCTTGGATGGATAAATTGTCAAAAAAGACTGAGAGAGTGAAAGAAACTTTCTCTCAACTATTCAAACTTATCAAAATGTAACCTCAAAAATTACATTTTTCATTTGCTTTTACATTTAAGATTCCTTTTTTGTTTTTATGCTTTGTTGTTTTGGTTTCCTTGACAACGAATTTTGACAGGTTAACCCTGCTTAGCAAAAAAGGCGCTCTTATTACTGCATATACATACATATACCTGAATTAGTTGTTCCATGACTCTAAGTAAAACTCCCAAAGAATTGAAAA
The DNA here is from genome assembly GCA_949127995.1 of Suillia variegata. Taxonomy (NCBI): domain Eukaryota; kingdom Metazoa; phylum Arthropoda; class Insecta; order Diptera; family Heleomyzidae; genus Suillia; species Suillia variegata. Next base: position 44,651,558 of record OX421845.1, read on the forward strand.
ATCCAAAATTAGTGAAAACTTATTATTAAATATTTAATTAATTTATGATTTTTTTAATGTTTGCTTTGAGCCGAAACGTGAGTCATGGCAGCCACAAAAATACACACACACAGCACATACAGTAAGAAACTATCACCTCAGGCGGTGATACAAGTTTCCTCTCAACAGGTTTTAAAGAAACAAACCAATAATAAAAAAAGGCACACACATAATGGCGGTTTCGATACTTTTGGCTGAGAAAGAGAAAAAATATCACGATGCAATTAAGCGAAAAATTCAGTTTAACAATTAGAAAGTGTCAGCAGAGTCCACTATTTAAAAATAGTTCAATTTGACAAATATGTACAACAGACTTTTAATTCGCCCATAGGGCATATACTAGGTTAAAGAATAATTAAGTTGATTAATTATTTTACGAACCATTTCTCTCCTCCAATTTCTCAATTAATTGATTTAGAATTCAGTTATTCTTTAATAGGTTTCCTTTTTTGGTTTCTGTAGACTAACAAATAAAAAAAATTTTAAATACATTCAGTTGTAAGTGCGAATATGTTGGCTTAAAGAAATTCAACCGCATCAGCAACGCCCACAAACTATTTACTACAAAAATGTTGAAACTTAGTTTAGTACTTACTTTTAAAAATACAAAACAGTTAAAAACTAAAACTCAAAACAACAACAACATAGCAAAACATTTTGAGTAAAAGTAGGTTTGTTTATTGATCCACATCTAACGGATCGGAACGAAACGCAGTGCAAGTTCCCCAATACACACCAACGCAATCACCCAAATCGTCTGTCCGTAACGTCAACACACGCAATTGAATGCTGAGGTGTTAATTTGATGTGTAGCCACATACCAAAACAAACAACAAAAATGTCGGAAATTTACAAAATATAAATTAAATTTCGGAGCAGTGCTCCACATAAGCTATAAATTCTTAGCAGATTACAAAATTAGATAAGCAAAATCAAAAAAAGAAACATTCACTTTTTCAATTCAATGCATTTTCGAAAGATGTAAATCTTTGAGACGATGACACTGAGACTGAGCGCGGGCCCAATCGGACTAGGCCAGTAAGGATTAAGATTACATACATCGAACAGACTTAGGCATTGTAAAAGAAACTGGTGGCATAATTTTGAAATCACCTTTCATGACTATATTTTATTGAAATATTTCTTATAAAAGTTTCGTAATTAGACTCCAATTCAGAAATATTTTTTTATAGTTATGTACAGGGTGGCGCAAAATTAATCACCCTATTGGAAGATACTCTCATTTTTGCAAATGGCCGCCAATGTCAAATCTGTTTTGACATTTGTGGACTAGACAGATACAGAATACAAGTGAATAAGCCATGGAGCGATACACTCCCCATGAACGCGGAATAATTGTGTCTATTTTTTTGCGTAACAATTCGTCTGTGGTGTTGGCAAAAATCATAATGAGCGATGAGGCTCATTTTCACCTCAGCGGGTACGTGAACAAGCAAAATTATCGCTTCTGGGGAACCGAAAATCCGCGAGTGATGCACGAGAAACCATTACACCCGCTCAAAGTGACTGCGTGGTGCGCTGTTCACGCTGGAGGAGTCATCGGGCCGAACGCCGCGGGTCAAACGACAACAGTGGACGGTGCGCGCTATAGGGCAATGTTGACCGAGTTTTTTCTGCCCGAACTGGACGAATTAGGACTGGTGGACATGTGGTTCCAACAGGACGGAGCAACAGCACACACTGCACGAGCCACAACCGACATTCTGAAGGCCGCGTTTCCGGGTCGCTTAATTTCGCGTTTTGGCGATTTGCACTGGCCCGCCAGATCGCCCGATTTAACGGTCCCGGACTTCTTTTTATGGGGTTTTTTGAAGTCTCGTGTTTACATCAACAAGCCTGAGACCTTGGAAGCCCTCAAGGAAAATATCCGACACGAATGCGAGAATTTATCGCCCGAAACTCTCGCCGAAGTGATGGAAAATGCCATAAAACGAGCCCATCTGGCAATCAATTGTGACGGCGCCCATTTATCCGATATCATCTTCTCGACTTAACACAATTAATTCTAAAGGTCTAAATAAACATAATCGAAGTTTTTTATTTAGAAAAAAAATAAGAGTCAAACAACATCGGATGACTTCTTTTGCGCCACCTTGTATGTGCAAAAAAAAAAAAACATTTTTTAAAGTTAAATATTCGACACTCAAGAAATGATCTTCTTTTTTTTCCTTAAAAGGATCTACGGTGCGCCGTAGTTTTATATAAAGAAAAAGCTACTTAAATATTTCTAAGCCCAACATCAAGCACACGCAACGACCGACCGAAGAATGTGTTGAGTTTGGTTTATTAATTTATTACTGGAGAGTCTCAGCAAAGCTGAGGTCGGCAAATAAATTAGGCTTGATTAAAAAAAGTGGTGGGCCTCAGCAAGAGATTGGTTAAAGTCTCCGAGACATGAACAATTTATGCAGAAAAGCCAAAAAAAAAAAAATTGATACAAAACCGCACGAATTTGTATACCAAATGTTGACCTGTGACGTTAGTTAATATTGTAAGATACCGATTGTGACTTTTTTCAGGTTATGGAAGATTTTTTCCGGGATTTTAATAAAAATGTTCCGATCCTGCTGCACATTGATAAGAGTTAGGTATGACATGTGGTGTAACAAATGAAAGGTAATTTAATGGGTGCTCTAATGTACATACATACAAACATACATACGAGTATATAAACGATCATGATATCATCCATAACATACCAACCAACCAAAATAGGTTTTATGACTTAAGTTGTCGAAAAATTGTGATAACGTTCGGGGAAGACTTCACAGATATATATATAAATATTTTTTTTTGAATTGGTTGAATTAGTGTTTTTCACGATGAAATAAAATTAACTATTCTCCACCGTGAACTCAATTCCGGCGTAGGTATGCAAGCGTATGTGTGTCTGTGTTTGTATCGTAAAAACTAACAAACAAGAGAGCACAAAATCTGTCTGTCACACAAAAAGATAACAATGCGCCAGTTGAACCAATGTAAACAACGAAACAATACGAAAACAAAACAACAACAAAAAACTAAATGTAGAACACAATTTAAAGAAATTCGCTTGGGAGGAAGACCAGATATAAAAAAAATGTGTCGCGTTTAGCTAAAATCACAATCACATCTTCTTTTGCTTGGTTATAAAATTATATCGGGCAAAAACAATATTCACACAACTTTCACAACACTCACTTTGATTGTATACTCGAAAGTGCACATGTCGAAATGAAGTTTCTTCAAACAAGAATTTGTTAAATGAATTAGTTAATTTAAAAATTGATATCGATATCAATTGATTTTCTTCGGAAAAAAGTGTTTTTTGATACAAATTATAAATTGATATCAAATTGCTACACAGAAATTAGATTCTTTAATGCAGTCATTTAATATAAAAAAGAAAAAAAAACATAGAGAAACTATTAAACAGTACGAAAGTATACGTACATATGTATGTAAGAACGTTTGTATGCTTGCATGAATATTTGCATAAATTGAAAAATTGTAAGTCAAGTGCGAAATTACAACAATTACATGAGAATACAAATAACAACTGGAACGACAGATTTAGGGCTTAATTTCAGTTAATTGAAATTGAAAATGTATAAAAGTGAATATAAAATAAATAAATAAATAGTTTACCTCAAAACGAGATGATATCAAGCGACGTCGAATGTGGGCGGGGCACCTGCACCTGCTCAGCAGCGACAAAGCTTCCAATAATCCATTAAATTTGTTTTTTTTTTCACACAACAAATTGAAGCACTTTTCTTTCTTGTTTTTCTTTTTGCATTTCAGCGCAGAAAATTAGTTTTTAAAAATGATTTGTTCAATTATTTTCACTTTTCATAAAACTGAAATACAAAAAATTAAAGAACCAAAAAAAAAAACAAAAAGCAATAAATTAATTATAGCTTTCCTATTGGACTATGCCGATTTTCTTTATACAAAATTCTGATTTCGAGATGCTATGAAATATCACCAGACGAAAATCCCGTTTTGTTTTTTTTTGTATACGTATCCAATTTTTTTGAAATCGAGGATTTCCTTCTTCTTTCTAAAATTTTAATAATCTATTTATCACACATTACGCAAACTTTTAGAAGCATCAGCTTTAAAATATTTGGTCGACAATATTTTTTATTAAAATTGGAATTTTGGGATTTATTCACAACAACAACAACAGCAATTAGAACAACGAACAGCAGTAGCAGCAACAACAAAATATGCCCGACAAATGAGTGTATCCTTTGCAGCTTCCAGTAGGTTCCCAGCAGCAGCTCCCAGACTTTTTCCTTTCTTTCTCAGTTGGGAATTTACGCGTTGTCGTTTTGGAGCAGTCCTATCTTCATCTATGTCTGGACACACCACGCACAGCAGGAGGTCGCAGGTCGTTCGCTGTAGCCAGTGCTGCTATGAGATGAAAACAGAAAGAGTTGTCCTCGCCGAGAGCAATCATGGAAAGCGGACTAAGCGAGAGAAAACGACGGCTGCTGTGAGAGAAACTGGAAAAATCAATCGTTTGAATGTTTTGGACAAAAAAAACCGACGCTGTTGTTCATGTTTTTGTTGTTGTGGCCTGGCACCCATTTAATTTCCATAAGCACTTTTCTTTTCCTCATCTCGTTCATGAATTTTTCTTCGAACAACAAATTTCACAACCGGTTCGTTCGTTTTTGTTTCACTAATTTCACTACAAATTTATATTTGTTTATATTCCTTACAATTTTCTTTGTTTATTTTTTGTAAAAGAAAAATTCGCTGCCGAAAAGAACTCTCCCGACGACGTCGCTGCTTTTTCTTCAACTGCGGGTGTCCGACAGTGATGTAAACTAACGAGTATAAATTTACGAAGATGGTGTGAGGAGCAGACGCCATTGAACGAATGTGGTGGAATGAAAAAAACGCTGACCGAAACGTTGCACAGTTCACTGGCAGTGAATTTCGTAAAGAAAACGTAGGGCTGTCAACTGTTACGAATTAAAAAAATAATAATGCTTTGAATTTTCAAAATTAGCAGCGTTTTTTTAATAATTTACTATTTATCCATATATTTAATAGTGTGGTGCACCTGCAATAGTCGATAGAGCCGACTATATGTTCTTACAAATGAAACAATTCTCCATCTTATATATTGTTCTTTTCACATTTAATTTTAAATGTATTCTTTTACATTTTAATTTTAATCGATCACTAACCATTCTCAATCTCCACGAGTGCAGCCCCACCCTTATCACTGTTTCAGATGCAGCTGGACCAACCAAAATTATTTAGATTTTCGTTAAAGTAAAAACTTATAGAAAATTTATTACAGTTTTGGTTTTATTTTTATTTACGCTAAATACTTTAAACAAATGTTATTTGTACCTTTATCAAAATGTTAAAAATATACTTATATAAATAAATATATATATATATATATATATATATATATATATATATATATATATATATATATATATATATATATATATATATATATATATATATATATATATATATATATATATATTTACCGTTAACTATGCTTTTTGCGTTGCTTTATGCTGCGTTATTTTTGCATTGCTTTTAATTTGGTTTTGAAATTTTGTTCAGTGCGAATCTTTAAAGTAATTTTATATATATATATATATATATATATATATATATATATATATATATATATATATATATATATATATATGCATATATATTTTCAATTTTATTTCTTATATATATATATATATATATATATATATATATATATATATATATATATATATATATATATATATATATATATATATATAAGAAATAAAATTGAAAATATATATGCATATATGTCTTTTATTTTAGTTTTGGCGGAGACGAAGAACAACATTTAAAGTTTTAATTTAATTTTAAGTTAAAAGTTTAAAGTTTGGAATTTACAAAAAATCGATATATTTAATTTTCGTAGTTTTTTTATTTTCGTTTTGTTGTTGCATAAACTTTTTAAAACCAGGACAAATATTTAAATAGTTAAATTTTTGCTTTAAAGCGGCTTTAATATTCTCGCGGCGTACCTCCGTGTGTTAATTGTGTGGATCATCAATTTTTTTCATATACATTTTCTAACTTTGTATTTGTTAACAATTTCAACATGGCTAAGAGAGAAAATCATATCATTCATAACTCCAAACAAATAAACAACAAATTGTTTTGTTCGAATTTACTACATAAGTAAAAACAAAAATAGTAAAAGGCATTCTTAATTCCTACATAGAGTATATCATAGTCGACTGTTGGGTTATTTTGAACCACTTGCCTATTTGTTTTTTCCTAAATCATAATAAAAAAAAAAATTTTTTTAAATCCTAACTGAAAACGAAAGATTATACAAAAGCAAAAACACTTGCAAATTCAAACGTCATTTGCCGGCAAAACTAGCGAGCAGTGACTCGTCTACTTTCGGCAGGTGATGGTTATAGTCGGCAAGTGATTGCGCTTGTTGTTGTTGCTGGTGTTCACTTCCGATCATACTGCCTAACAAGGCGGCTGGTGGCAGCGGTGGCGTCTTTAAAGTGTGTATGGAATTCGACGAGGACGAGGACGACGATGATGCAGATGTGTTGGATGTAGATGATGAGCGCGTCGGTTGTTGTTGCAATAAACTAGCAGCGGCAATTGCAGCATGATACGGTGGGGGAGGTGAACGTGACGAATTGATTGCGGCGACGTTCGCTGAAGATAACGTTGACAATTTTTTCTCTTTAAGTTTGTGCATCGGCGGCTGCTGCTGATGCGATTGATTTAAAGCAGCGACGCCAGCAGTGCTATTTTTAAACGAATTAATTGCAGTTGTCGTTGTTGTGGTAGCGGCGGATGCTGGCGTCGTTCCGGTATTACCGCTTATAGTTGTGGCAGAGGAGGTACGTTGCGACAATTTCGGTATTTGAAATTTGGCATTTAAACCTTTCATAAAACCCTCCATGCTAGCGGCCATAGTTGGCGAGGCATATTGCAAAATTTTCATCATATCGGCGTGATGATCAAAGCGTGTGGGCGGCGCTGAGGAGCCACTGCCGCTGCCACCAATAGTTGTCGACGACGAAGATTTTTTATTGGAGACGCCTGCTACGTTGCCGCCGGCAAATGAGCTCGCACTATTGCTTCGACTTAGGCCGTGACTATGCCCGCCACCTGTTGTTGACAACTTGGCGCTCAAGTTGCCGGATGAGTTAGACTTTTGAAAAATGTTTTTGGCGCTCTGTGAACTAAAGGATGATGATGAGGAGAAAGCAGATGCGTTTGATGTTGCAAATGTTTTTGCAAATGACGAAGATGAAAAGGAAGCAGTAAATGTACTGTTTGTTGAGTTAGAAGGCGAAGTTGGTGTAGCTGGTGATTTTTTTGAAGCAGGTCCACTATTGACGCCCGGCTTGAGGCCAGTGTGTTGCTTTTTGCTGCTGCTGCTGTTGCTGTTGGTTGATGCGCAATTTTTAGTTTTTGATATTGTGGCTGCTGCTGCCTTGTTGCTCGTCTTATTTATAGTTAGTTTGAGACCTTCCTGACTGGACTTGACCATGTACTCGGAGGAGGATGAAGAGGACGTGGTTATTAGTTGCGCGGAGGTGTTGCTGCCGCCGTCAATTGATAGCGTTTTATTGTTGCCAACTGGCAGCGGGTGCTGCAGCGCTTGGTGTGTTGAGGTTGCTACTATTGATGTTGTTGTTGCTATTGCTGCTGTAGCTTCTGTCGACGTCATCAAACTAACCTGACGAAAGAATTGCGAATGATAGAATGTGATGGTTGGACAATAGTTTTTTTATGATTCTGGGAAAAGGTGTTACGTTCGATTTTTCATTAGGTAGGATGTAGATGGAGTGAAGTTATATGAAAGAGGGATGAAGTTAGTGTTGGTATTGTATGCAAAAGTAGTCGATCAAAATTTTAAGCAAGTAACCATTTTCTTTTAATAATTTTATTTATTTTGTTTTGCTAAATTAAGCTGGTTTAAGAACTGTTTTGAGAACTTTCAAATTAAAACCAAAACAAAGCACGGTACTTTTTCCTTCATAAACTTATAAAATTTAATTTTATGTGTTTACATTTGCAACTTTCTTGTGGTTAGTGTAATTTGAAATTGTTTGTTTGATTTAATATAGTAAGACCTCTGTTAATGAAACTAAGTTGTACTGTAGTCATTTTTTGTTAGTTTACGTCTGTATTAATTTAATATCGCATATAAGCTTGAGTATGTCAACATCGAAAATATCTTAAAAATTGCTAAACGTTTAAGACTGATATTAAATTAGAAATGATCAATTTAGCTTAAAGTGGTTACTAACACATTTCTCTACGTTGAAGACAACGGACAGAAATTCAAAACCGGTTCTTAAAAATTGTACGGTTTTAATTAAAATGCAAATAAATCGTTTTACTTGCTATCAGGCTTCATGTTTAAATTCGATTCGTGTGAAAATGGTTAGTAAGAATTATGTAAAACAATTTTGGATTTAATTTTAAAATCAAATTTATTAATTAAGAAACTACAAAAAAGGATTGAAACCAAAGAAACATATAATATTAAATGTTATTATTTAGACAAAAGGATAAATAAGCAACTTAAGGGCTAAGTAGTACAAAAAGTAAAAATAAAAACGCAAGCTAACTTACCGCACCAGCCGCCGCCACTCCTTTTCGCATTGCTGCCGCCGTCAAACCAAGTTCCATGGCCGCACCTGTGGCAGCAGCGGCGCTGCCAAAGGCACTCAAACTACCGACGCCGCCTGAACCAGCCGCCAAATGATTAAGACTGGCAACAGATTTTAACTGTTGTAAGCCAGCAGCAGCAGCGGCAGCCGCTACGCCCAACGAAGACGATGCTGCTAACTTAACAGCAGTAAGTGGTGTTGCAACAGCAGATGGCTTTTCCTTATTGCTGCCGCTATCGACAATACCACTACGATTTGCTTTTGCAGGCGAAGCAGAAGTCGATGAACCGGCACCAGTGACGCCGACTGCGTTGACACTCAGCGTACGCACTAAAGCCGCTGTCGTTGCGGCAACCGAATTGCCACCGGCGCCACTGGCCGTCAAATTAATAGCGGCACTGTTTTTATCTCCTGCTGCAGCGCTTTTTAGCGTCGACATGCTCGGCTTGCCCGAAGAGCCGTGCTTGGGTGAATGTGTGCCAAACGGAGATTTTGGACTGTTTGATGCGGTGCCACCGCCTCCACTTTGGTGTTTGGGACTGCTGTAGACAGGCGAATGTTTCGGACTGGGACGTGTCGAACCAGCAGCAGCTGTTGCGGCAACCGTACCGCCGCCACTACTGCTTTTGGGGGATGATGCTGGTGAAGAGAATTTGCGTGCGGCAGCGACAACTGCAGCCGCATCGGCCAGTGCTGCCGGCGAATTTTGACGTGAATAAACTTTTTCGGGTGGTCCCATAGGAGAATCATCGCGCTTCTTTTTACGTTTTTTCTCTTTCGGTTGCCCTATACTGTCTGCGGACGCTTCGCGTTTACCTGTTGTGGACGTAGATACTGTTGCAATGGAGTTGCCTGGTTTTTTTTCTCTTCCGACGATACTGGCTGCTGATTGCGGTGCAATGTTTGCGTTGATTGGTGTTATTGTGATTGTGGAAGCTGCAGTGACGCTAGCGGTAGTCACAGTCGGCGCAATTGAAGCGTTAACAGTATGTGCGGCGTTGAGCGGTATGATTTCAATGCTGCCGGTTCGCTTCACATCTAGGCCACCAGTGGCTTTCGTAACATGTGTTGGTAGTGGGTCGCTTGAAATGGGCGTAATGCTGACACAATTCTTGAGCGATGTTGTTTTATCTTTCCAAATATTTTTGTATTTGTCGGCTATTTCAATATCGGATGCTTTAGCGCTTGTTTGCTGTGGTTGTTGTTTCTTTTGTTGTTCCTGCGGCTGTTGCTGTTTATAGCCCAAAGAGCTTGCCACCGCCGCTGGCGTCTCAGCAAGCTGCGTCGTCATCGCGTTCGTCGCTTGCGTTTGACTCTTTGGGCTCTCATGAAAATCCTCCTGCTTGACTTCATTTTGATATTTGTAAAAAGATGTTGACACCGCACCAGCATTTGTTGGTGCCACAGCTGCCGTTGTTGGAATTGCCGGTTGCGGAACAGCAGCGGTAATGCCAACATGCCGTGCACTCGACTCGCTTTTAATTGTACCGACACCGCCACCGATAGTACCGGAATTGATTGTTCCATTGTCACCACAGCCACCGCCACCCGAATCATTAGATCCCATGGCCATGTTAAAATTGCCGAATCTACCACCACCACCACTTCCCTGCGCTGCCGAAGGCGGACCTCCACCAATGCTGAGCTGAAATATTTTCATGCGCTCCTGATCCCAATACTTGAGCAGAGATCGAATTGTCATTGGAATCGAGAGACTCTTCTGCACGATGCTAGTTAATTTTAGCGAGAGCAACTCGTAGTTGCGACTATAACTAAAAATTGTACAATTGACGCGCCCACTGTGTAAATCAAATTCCAATGTGGCCATCGATTCCTCGTAGGGATGCTGCAGCGATACTGAAATCTGTTGAAACGAAATCGCATTCACTTCCAAAATCGTCGTCATGTCCATATCTGGGTAAGAAATTTAAAAAATATAGAAAAAAACAAGTAAAATACTATAAAATTTTACTTTTACTTTTACAATAGTGGAAGTCATTCTTTAAACAATGTTTCTTCATATAAATCTTAAGCTTTATTAATGAAAGCTTTATTTTAAAAAAATTAACAAGTACGAACCACCCGCACGGTTTCAACCCAAAATTTTAACAGTTTGTCTCAAGCTTAACAATACAGTAGTGTCTGGCTGACGGCAAAATTTTTACATGGAGAACTCTAAATAGTTAATTATCGCAAACCTCTCAATAGTGAACAAATTTTTGAAAGCAAGTTCAAGGAAAAACGCTACAAAAAACACAAGAAGGAATTAAAAATGGAAGAGGTTATTACCCTAATCTGTATTTTTGCTGTTGATTGTTACAAAATCAGCTGTTTCTCGACCTTAATGGTTATGTTTTTGTCGAGTTTTTGAGCAAACATTTTAACCGTGATATAGTGAACAACCTCAAAACTGTGAACAGGCCTTGTAATAATTAGTTCACTATTTCCAGGCACGACTGTATCCCAAAAAGTCTCAAGATATAGTGTTACCCAGAAATGAGTATTTTTATTGGCTCAGTTCGTCGAAGGCATAAGTGCAGCCAATTGGTAAACATTTCTAACGTTTTTAACAACTGAACTGATTTAGTTTTTGATCTTGATCATAGGTACTTCTTAGAAACAAATTAAATTAATCTTAATTTAAAAAATAATTTTAAATAGACCGAAATATTCGATAAAATTTCATTTGAAAAAAAAAAAAACACGAATCCGTTCTAGAAATATTGTGTATTAAATTGTTTTGGGTTATACAAACCGTTGCCCATTTTTGATTGCAAACGTACGCAACTGGATAGCAGCGTATAGAACAGAGCTTGCTTCTTGAGGAAATTTAAAATTGTTGGTACCTGCGACGGCTCTGTAAACGGCACCGAAGAAACCAAAGATGCCTGAAAAAGGCAAGGAAGCAAACGGAAGTAATAAGAAATTGAAATTAAAAAAAAAGTTCAGACACAAAAATAATAACGACGTACCTTTAGTTTTTTGTTATCAGTAAAAAAATAGCAGTGCGTCTGATCTGGTAGACACACAAAGAGGCCCTTTTTAGAATTGAGCAGCTGCTGTTCGGATGCGGTTTGTACAATTAAATTCATAATTGTAACCGCAGGCGCTGCAGCTGCTGCTTTGCTTTGCGGTAATGTGGATGACAAAGTTGTAGAATCCGCAGCAGCAGAAGCATCGCCGCTCACTGTTGCTGTAAGACCCAGCGCACGCAGTGTGGTATTACAAACTGGCAGCGGTTTGTTAAGGCGTAGCACAAATGTCGCAGGCAACAACATGGAATTTTGTTGTGTCAGCGGCGCATAAATCGGCGTCGGCAAGACACTTGCATCGGTACTTACGCCATCGTTGGAAAATGTCACCGTCGGCAATATTTGCAATTTATTGGCAGATGATGCTTCTAGATTCACCGTTACGCTGAGACCCAATTGCTGCGATGTGATTAATTCCAAACTGAGTGGTTGTAGTGTGCGCGTTTCCAGCGAGATCAAATCGTACGGACTAACAAAATAGGTCAGTCGCATCGGATGACCGCCACGTCGCCGCAGGACGAGACCCACCGATGAGTCTACAAACATTTGCTGTGTATCCTTGGAGAAGTTCTGCGACTGATAGAGTTGATAGAGATCCGTTTCCATTGCTTGCAGCGCAACAAAGGCCTTTGTCTTGACCTGGAAATCAAAAATTATAAAAAATATATTTATAAAATTATCAAAACAGATGTTTTCGATTTACCTTGGGTTCCGCGTTTAGCTGATAAATAGAGGAAAGTCCCTCGAGCTGCACAGTAAAATCAGCAAAATCACCTCGATTTAAACAATTGACAAGTTCCGAACATGACTGCTGCTCGATCTTGCATTCGTGATGTACCTTGACGTCTGTGAGTGCGCCCGACGCATCCAAAATTATCTCGAGAAAGAACATATCTGTTGAGATGAAGAGGCCCGAAGTGTCCTCCATAAATTTAAGACCTAGCTGACGCGAAAGGCTTTCGAGCCGCTCAACCAGACCCTGACGTGATGTTACCTTAATGCAGTGCTGCATGCTATCAAGACATTTCTGAAGATTTGCCTTCTCAACGGCGTCCAACGCATAGCGTTTCTCCAGCATCGACATGCGCATAGCTTTGGACAGCTCCGCAAAGGTTTTATGCTGAGTGGAGTGCGAGCGAATTCGCTCCATTAGCAGCTCACGTTGCCATTGTTTATTTTTCTCTGCGGCGCTGGGAATATTGGTGACAGTAGCCACAACACCAGGAATTAATGGTACTGTTGAACTGCCTTAAAAATTTTGTAGACATTGCATTTTTTTATATGTGTGGTTGATTGGTTCGTATATGCAAGTGCTTGGGTCAGTGTAATTTTGTAAGGGCGGAGAAAATCAAAGTAATGCTTACCAGCGGACGTTGTTGATTGTTTAGCGCCTACATCCGCGCCAGGCGGAGCTGCGCTTTTTAGCATGCTGCTTCTGCGTATGTGAAAATTTTTATTATTTTCAATTTTAATTTATTTTACAAAAACTGAAACACGATTCCCAAGTGCATTTTCTTCACATCATCTACTTTTGTTCGCTAAAAAAGAATTATTAGAATTACAGTTCAGTGGATTTATTCAACTTAACAGTGTTGCATTTTATAGTATTGTAGTAAAGTTTTATACTTCTTTCAGACAAAAAAGGTTAATGGTAACACTAAAAAATCATATTTAATTTTAAGAAATTTAAAACTTTGCGTAGTCTTTTTTGCAATTCTTTTCGTTATAGCTCACTGAGCATGCACTGCAATAATAATATAATTAAAAAAATACATATTTTAACGCTATAAGGTGCGAACTATCGTCAAGTTCAATTTGCGCCAAGATCAAAGGACTTTCATTAGGAACGAAGCGAAGTGCGAACAGCATATTTCAATAGATATGAACCAGGGCTCACTTAATAGCACATATAGCATAGTATCCAATATACGAGTCCCAAAGGCTCGCTCCCCCGAACTGTCAAAAATTGTGTTGAAGCAAACGTGGTTACAAAGTACCTAAGCAACCAGTGGTTATTTTGCATTGTTATTCTAGAAAATAAAAACTTGTTGGTAATTAAATATTTTTTTAATGTTTTATGTATTATTTAATTTTAATTCAATATAAGATTTGATCTTAATAAATAATAACTAATAATTATAACTTATTCATAAATTAAATTAGTAAGTAGCATTTAAGTAATAAAAGTTTACACAATATATCTATATATATAAAAATAATTTCTTCTTTCTTTCTATCTTTCTTTCTTTCTATCTTTGTACCAAATGGGCGTCTAAACCATTCATCCGATTTTGATGAAATTTTAGGGAGTTGCTGTGCTCACGCCAACCTAGGTTTAGGGCAAAGAAAATTTTGCCACGCCCACCTATTACGCCCACAATTTGTAAAGCTAAGTTAAAATATTCGATTATTTCGCTAATACTGCTCCAAAAATCTGAAATTTGGTATCTGAGTTTGTATGCTGATAATTTCACCGCCGTAACTCAGAATCGCTACAACGGTGAGTACCGGGAAGTTCCGTTACTAACGGGAGTACCGGGAAGTTCTGCTAACATTTTTTTTTATATTTTGTTTAAATTGTTTTTAAATTTATTTTTTGTTGAAATTATCTCTACGATTTTTACACTTTTGAAAATGTGAATTTTAAACATGTGCCGTTTAATGACAATAAAAACCAAATGCGAATACTCAAAATCTTAATGGCTCTGATTTGAACAACTGATTTTGACAGCTACGAGGAGAAGAAAAACCGTCGGCGTTGCGTCTACTGTGTACTGTGGGTTATAGCACTACTACAAAAACATCCACTATACAACAAACACATGCACTTTGTTTTTGTTTTTCGTTTTTAGATTGTCACTTTGACAATCTATTTTAGAGTAAGGTTTGTTTCTAGTGATAGGAAGCTTAATTCGTCGGTCTCCTTCGAAATAACACTAAACGAAGTTCCAGTCTGCTCAAAATTGCAAACTAGGCACACACCCTCGGTAGCTGAGTTCTTTTAGATTATCGGTAATCAAATGCAATTTGCAGACAAGATTCAGGATATCCCAGACTTAATTTATTTTAAATTATTATATCCTTCGCCATTGAGTATATTGAGTTTGTTCTTTTGTTTGCATCGCCCAGAAGGGGGCGTAATAAATATGACAAAGTATATATTGTATATAAAAGATCAACGTCGGATTCTGAGTCGATTTAACGATTTCCGTCCGTCCGTCTGTCCCAGCGATTACAGCCGTAGAAATTTGGTACGTTTCACCAAGCGGAGGCTAAGTTCTAAAATGGGCAGAATCGGACCAAAACCCCCTCCCATACAAACTACCCCTTTCCATACGAAAAAAAATTATTAAAATAGTTCCAGTGCAGACATCCAGTTCAAATTGGTAGTAATTCAAAACTGCTTAAAAAAATGGTCGTGATCGGATAAGAAGCACGCCCACCTCCCATAAAAACCACCCCTTTCCATGCGAAAAAAATTATTAAAAATAGCTACAGCGTGAATAACCATTTTAAATTCGGTATTTAACACTTTGGTAGGAACACAAAACTACTAAACAAAAAGGGGCGTGATCCGATAAGAACAACGCCCACTTATATTAGAGATATGTAGCACTTATGTGCTAAGAGAAGCACATTTTTTGGTTTCACTGAAATGGCGGAGGGTATACAATATTAACTTCGACATAGCCGAAGATAATTCTAATTTTAAAAGGATTTTGGCCACTTGTGGATTCTGTATAAAGTCGTATGTAAGATCCATGTAAGATATATATGCGCATATAGATATGTTACTGATTAAAATAGGTAATTCAAAAAAATTTTTTTCAATATTTGAACGAAATATGTTATATCACGGTTGGAGTTTGCTAATTTCGAATTTTATGTAATTTTTTTAAATAATTTCTAAATGGCGGTACAATTTTCAAATGTACATATATTAACTAAAATACGAATTAAAATAAAAATAGAATTAACCCGAACTATCCTTACATCCCATGGCCATAACCGATAATATTTCAACGATGTTGGTCAATATTTTTAAAGACTTCCCATACGACCCATGTGTGTCAGTTGCCAATGTTGGAAATATCACATATAAAAAATATTTATGAACCACCGTCGGGTTTTGGTTTACTGGGAGGTTTATCTGATTCATCATTTTTTTTCACAGCTGCTGGAGCTGTCGTTGCTGATGTGACTGGCTTGACATTGGCTTTAGCTTTTATGGTCTCGGCTGACGCCGTGGCAGCTTGTGCTACTGCAACTGAATTAGTCGCTGCATTTTTTAAAGCGGCCTTTTGTACCTCAGTCAGTTCGCCGAAAATTTTTACAATGAAAGCATTGAATTCTTTTTCATGTTGCTTCTTGTTTCCGGTGGATGGAGCCGATGAACAAGAACGTCCGGAAAAATCTAAAATACATCTGAAATAAAAAGAGGTGATACTTGTGAGTTCAACTATCGTATTCGATTATAGAAAATGAAAACCTGAATATACATATGTATTTATAAGTAAACATATTATGTGCATTGGGATCTAAAATGTACATATAATTTATTTTGTAGCTTTTTTTATTTTATACATTCAGAATTTAATGTGCTATGGCGCCAGGCTACTTCTGAAATTTAGTAAAACAAAGAATTGATTTTCGAACATGTTTGAAAATAACTACAATAAATTAATCTTCTAGTATGTTTGAATACTGTACAATAAAGGCAGTGTTGTCCACATTTAATTATTTAACTAGGAACAGAACAATTCCAATGATTCTCACTGCTAAAATGTTGTGTTTATAATTGTTTGTTGAAAAACTGCCAAAAACATAAAACTTTTGCTTATACAAGGTGGCGCAAAAGAAATCACCCTATTGGAAGATGCTCTCATTTTTGCAAATGGCCGCCAATGTCAAATCTGTTTTGACATTTGTGGACTAGACAGATACAGAATACAAGTGAATAAGCCATGGAGCGATACACTCCCCAAGAACGCGGAATAATTGTGTCTATTTTTTTGCGTAACAATTCGTCTGTGGTGTTGGCAAAAATCATAATGAGCGATGAGGCTCATTTTCACCTCAGCGGGTACGTGAACAAGCAAAATTATCGCTTCTGGGGAACCGAAAATCCGCGAGTGATGCACGAGAAACCATTACACCCGCTCAAAGTGACTGCGTGGTGCGCTGTTCACGCTGGAGGAGTCATCGGGCCGAACGCCGCGGGTCAAACGACAACAGTGGACGGTGCGCGCTATAGGGCAATGTTGACCGAGTTTTTTCTGCCCGAACTGGACGAATTAGGAATGGTGGACATGTGGTTCCAACAGGACGGAGCAACAGCACACACTGCACGAGCCACAACCGACATTCTGAAGGCCGCGTTTCCGGGTCGCTTAATTTCGCGTTTTGGCGATTTGCACTGGCCCGCCAGATCGCCCGATTTAACGGTCCCGGACTTCTTTTTATGGGGTTTTTTGAAGTCTCGTGTTTACATCAACAAGCCTGAGACCTTGGAAGCCATCAAGGAAAATATCCGACACGAATGCGAGAATTTATCGCCCGAAACTCTCGCCGAAGTGATGGAAAATGCCATAAAACGAGCCCGTATGGCAATCAATTGTGACGGCGCCCTTTTATCCGATATCATCTTCTCGACTTAACACAATTAATTCTAAAGGTCTAAATAAACATAATCAAAAAACAGAATCGAAGTTTTTTATTTAGAAAAAAAATAAGAGCCAAACAACATCGGATGACTTCTTTTGCGCCACCTTGTACATACTTATACATAAATATTCGTCTGGGTTAGATAAAAAAGTTTTAAGCGAAAATATTGCTTTACTTGCACATATGACAATCATAAACATTATTGCAAATTATATTAAAAAATAGTTTGTTGCTCTGCAGAATGCAGAAGGATTGAAGAACTTTTGCTCCGTATAAAATAATAATAATTATGAATTCAAAATAATTCACGGTTTATAATATCAAAAAAAAAAAAAAATTAAACGAGCTTTTTAGAATCAAGGGAAGGATTAAAATCGAAAACGTAGTGAAATTGATAAATCAAGCAATTCTACAGAAAAGAGTTCTACTTACTCTTTTTTTTCCTCTGCTATTGAACTTTTCTGAGCAAAGAAATTTTCAAAACAAATCCAAAAAGAATTTTTTTCAGAAACTATTCTGCAATTAAAAAGAGAAAATGAATAAAATCTTAGCGATTCGATCACAAACTAGATCTACATTCTACATTCTTAATTAGTGTTTCAGAAAAACTGGAAAATGAGTTTTGATTTCTTTGTAGACTTTTCTTAAGGATTTACTGCCATAATCATTGATGAGATGATGTAAAATTTTATTATTTTACGTGTAATATTATGCAAATATACGTGAAGAATTTGGGCACACTATCGAATTTGAACGAAATTTGGCAGCAGCTGGTGAAATTTGGCAACGGTGTCTTTTGGTATGAAACCACTTTTAAATAAAATAATATTGTTTGCCAAAAAAACAACCTGCACAGATTTTAAATCAAATAAATTACAAATACAAAGTCGAAATGTATTGTGTGGCGACGGCGTCTTGGCGTTGTCGTTGCCGTTGCCGCGAAGAGCCGCCAACGTGCCAAATGTGCCCCTAAAAAAAGAAAACATTTGCATACGAGTATAGTACAAACAAATCCATTGTTTTAATCGTTTAGGTAATTCAGTTGTAGAATAAGCAATACTATATACGTTAGTTTCACACTTTTACAATTGCTTTGCAATTAAATTACTCTTATTCACATATTGGTATTGCATTAGGATATATAGAAAATTTCACGCGATTGCAGCAAATACTCAAATTGAGATCTTGCTTTTCATCAGTTTGAATTTTAAAGGCATAAAGGCGACGCCACTGCGAAACATTTAAATTTACACGAGAAAATAAAATACAATATATAAAAATAGTATTTAAAAAAATTTTTGCGAAATTTCAACAAAAGAATATATAGTACATACATACATATGTACATATTACTAAAGAATTTGAGCGGTGATATAAGTTGTGTGTGGGACAGTTAAAAACTGCTGAAAGCTTAAAATTTTTAATAAATACAAATTTATATACACGCTTGTGCAGGACGTTGGACTCACTGCGTGAGTGTTACGTCGTCACGAGAATATATTTCTCAATATAGGTCAATCACAGGGAAAGTGTGAACAGTCCCACCCTTCGGTTACAAAAACATCAACCCCTTGTCGCAAAACTCAGAAGATAAACCGAAAACCGGATGGGGACCTGGTTATGTTGACTAATTTCGATGATGATGATGATGCGCCGCAAAGCACCAGCATCAGTATTTCTAATAATACTACTAATAATGCTCGTGATGACATAAATAGTGATGTGGTTGCTGATGATGATTCAGCTACCATGTCGTTAGACTCAATAACAATAACAACAGCGACAACAACCACAACCACAACAACAGGGCAGGAGCCATTCAAGAATGTAAACAAAAATATTTGTATTGAGTTTGCAAAGCATGGAGTATGCAATTTTCCGATTGCTGCTGAACATCAAACAAAATTTTCACGTACTGCTACAAAGAAAATTGAAGTTGTTGAGCCGGTTTCAATTTCAACATTAAAAGCGCGTCTGCAAACTAGCTCGATGCAACAGAGTTCAATGGAACAATTCAGAGCTTGGGGTTATTCGCAATATTCCACCACAAATAGTCGACCAAAAACATTTCCTTGGACTTTTTGGAAACATAGCACGTTGTTTTTGTTTCCAGTGAAAGAAATTGATAAAAGTCAGACTAATGAAACGTTACGACTATACGGGAACCCAATTTCTGGAGTTTCTTACGTACATGGAAATACTAAACGAGAAGGTACAAAGTTTCCATATGTTAATTTGAAGAGCACTAACACATTTCCAGTCGTAGATGCACCACTAAAATATTCAGCAATAATTTATCCTGGTATGCGAAAACCTAACCTTTTTCGATCGCTTTCGAAATTTCGTTTGTGCAACAAAACAACGCAACTTTCGAGCGATTCAAGCGACAATGAAACACGCAATTTTCCCATATGCAATCAGCAACAATCTAAAAACATTGCTCATTTCCCGTGTCCGGAAATCGAAAATATTTTGAATTCCCGCACGGACTTAAATCAAAACAAAACGGCGGCAGCCAACAGTCAAAAACAAACAACCGTACAAGAGAATGCGGAGTACACTGAATATTCCGCCATTGACGACAATGAGAACAACTCATTACGACCAGAGATAATAATGACGCAGTCGAGAAATTCGCCAAAATATGTTAATGGACAGATAATTCAAGTTCATCATACGAAGCAACACCCAACGGATGGCCAAAGTAATAATGGGATCGAATCGGAATCGACCGAAAGTCATAAAGATCAACAAAAACAAGAAGAGAACAAATTTACTAATGACGCTGCCGTATTGCTAACACTAAATGCTAAAAATACTGGTCCCGAACAACAATGTCATACAACTGAGTACCATAATTTCAATATTAATAAAAATACGAGAAATGAATCTTTGCTCTCTGCTCCTCGGAAAATTAAAAACGAACAGTTAGTGTCTACACTGAAATCAACAAGAACACCCACAATAGGCGAAAACTTAGAAAATTTCGAATATGAAGAGCAACAGCCGCAGCAACATTCTTCCAACAACAATGATCAGATCGACAACCACCATGATCATCAGACAGACCGACAGTGCTCAGATGAACGCGATACGTCTTCGCAAGAGGTTCTAGCTAAAGAAATACCGACAGAGACGTCGGAAACGTGTCCATTAAAATCGTTTTTTGCACTAAATACACATCAATGTCAGCAGCAGAAGACGTCCTGCTCTTCTCCGCCGACTGCGCCAATCTTAAATATACTGCAAACATTTGAATCAGTGCCACTGACGCCGCGAGTTAAAAGTAATGGCTGTAATTGTACGGAAGTTGATATATTGACGTGTGATATAATTGACAAAAGACAAGTGCAAGTGGTTAACGAAAGACCTTATAAACAACCGGAAGTCAAAATCAGTGAAATCGAAAATTGTTTACCAGAGTATGAGCACGTTGAAATGACTGTGCCCAAAAACAAAGGGGAAAATAGCGAAGAATCAGCAGCAATTTTAAGTGATAATCGAAAGATCGTCATTGAAGATATAATCGATGAAATGAAGTTTGAAATGAAGGGTGTCAAAGGTGCTTTACAGACCTCGGTGCCGGTTCATAACCGTTTGCAAAATGGACAGAATACTCCCAGTGTCATAGTTGGGCGGCGCAACAATCCATCATTGGTTGCCTCAGCTGCCCCGTATGTCAGTAGCGCGTATAAGTCTTTGGATATGCCGCGGTTGGTTAAAGCCAGTAGTGCCGAAGTTTCGTCGGCGCTGCGTGCGCATGAATCCGCTGTCGGTACGCGCACAGCATCGGTCGATACGGTGGATTCCTTGCTGCCAACACGCACACGTCTACGACGTCAAAGACGTATGCTTTCGCAGGATTCCAGTGTTGATGATCCGATTGAAGATCCTATCGAGCGTTTAAATCGTTTGCGTGCACGAATATCGGGTGCATTGACTGAGGTCAAGGGTGTATTAAATAAATACAGCACCGAAACTGAGCCGACTGATGAGTCGAATTCATCTGCAAAAGTTACGTCGCTAAGCAGTACGAAAAGAACTGAACTGCCACCGGTAAAAGATGACGAACCTGTAAAATTTCGATTTGTACGTAAAGTGCGCAGAAGAAGTCTATTTGATGAGGCGGATGAAGATAAGGAAAAACAATCACATGAAGCCAAAGTAAACTGTGAAACGGAAAAGGCTGTCAAAGTGGAAACGGAAAAAGAGACCGACAAATTGCAAGTCGAGACAGTGAAACTAGACTTTAAAACGGAAAAAACAAAAGACGAGGTATTAAATGTCAAAACGAAAACCGAAATAGATGTAGTTAATAATTCATGTTTAAACTCCATTGAAGCAGTAACAAATGTGGAATTGGATCAGGTACGCGAGTCAAAAGAAAAGTCGGATGCCGAAAGTAAGAAATCAGACAAATCTGATGAGGAATCAACCTTAATAGAGACTGAATCATTTTCAGAAATTGCTAATGATGTAACTACATCTAAAACTAATCAGGATTCATTAAATCCGAAAGATGAAGAACTAGAGTACCTATCGACAATAAACCACAAAAAGTTAGGAGTTCAACAAAGTGTAGAAAACGGCAGTGATAAAACAGAAAGTTTATTTAACATGTCAATCACTACCGATACTGAACCGTCTTTCGAAGAAATGTTAAAAAAAACAGATGAAGACATAACAGGAGCAGTCAAAAAACTAAAACGCAACGGCAAAGACAAAGACAAAAGTATACGGCGTGCTTCAATTGCGGCCGTAGAAAGGTCTAAAATAGAACCACCCGTACAATCAGCATTACCGCTGACCATAAAAGCACAGAGACGTCCGTCAGATTCCGAAGCGATCGTTAGGAAAAAAGTATCAATTGTCGATTTAGACGGAGGGTCGGAAAAATTAAAAACTAAAACTATACATCGAGTTAAGCGATCGTCTGTCAAGAGTGATGGCAAAAGTGTAGCTGCAGTTAACGCGACTATAAAACGGCAATCCTTAACAAAAGTCAACGACAAATTTGCAACGGTAACTACAGCAGCAACATCATTAATCGTTAAACGCAACGACAACGACGTTGGCGACACTATCACTGAAGCTAATAATAGCAACAAGGCAACAACAGCAACAACAACAAAATCAGCACCACCTCAATCCGCAATATTGCCAACGCAAATAGTGATCGATGATGCATCATTAGCTATTCCTAAAACAACAGCAACTGAGAAAGTAGCGCCACCGAAAGACGACAAATTAAAAAGCTATCAAACGGCAACGAAATTGAACGAACAAAACGCTGCGCCAATGGTTGCAACGCTGGTAAGTTCATTGCGAGCCAACGGGCAGAACGGTGGTGAAGTGACGAACGCAAAACAGGTCGCAGAGTTAATAGGTGAGACTGTTGTTGTTGTCACGCCGGTTTTACCTTTGGATAATCAAAATAAGTCCGACAATTTAGCCAAAGCCAACTGCAAGAGTGATAGTGATGAAGTAATTACGGATACAAGATTAATGATATTGGAAAAAATTAAAACCCCAGAAAAAACAAGAAAAATAAAACCAGAACAAATTTTGCTTACAAAAAGTCAAGCAGAATCAACGGAAATTCCATCAAGCGCACAAGAAGACTCAGTCGATGGTATCAAAAAACGCACTAATCAAAGAATAATTACGACTGATGTACTTGAAGTTCAGTCGACAAATCAACAAGTAGTCGCCACTGTTGTCGACACGGTCCTCGGTGCTGTCGTTGTGTTGCCACCAATACAAATTGAAAAATCCGAAGCGACAGCAACTGACGAATCGTCGCCGTCGTCGTGTTATATAGATATACCAACAAAAGCCAGCGACACTCCAACCACTTCCAACAGTACAGAGCAGACCGCAGCAACGACAACAACAAGGAAGCAGCAGCCACAACAGGAGGAGGAGATAGCCCTAGCAGAAACCACTATGCCTGAGTTGCAATTACTACAAATGCCTGTAAAGGCGGTACAGATCTTTGGCGATCATCAGACAAAAAATCCAGCACCTTTTAATGTTCTTCATAAAGATGAATTCGCCAAAAAGAAGATTGTACACAAGAAGTTAGTGCGCAAAAATTCCACAGAGAAACCGCAGGTCATCAGTAAAACTAATGATAAGTCAAATACAGTCCCAACAACAAAAGACAAAAGTAAAACACATATTCCACATGATATCCAGCCGGTACTTAATGATGACGCGAAAACCGAAGACATTGTTGAAAATGATGCTGCAACAACGACTGACATCATCAGCAATAAAGAAACCGAAGCCGAAGAAGCAGAAACAGAAGCAGTCGTCGTCATTGAGGTGCCATCAAAGAAACCGCGCACGGTAAAAAAGAAAGTCATCATTAAACGCCAGCAACGAAAACTTTCCATAGGTGATACATTCTTCAACACACCCGAGGTGACCGATCAGAAGGAATTACCACCAGAAGTAGAGACATTCGAGCGGGCCATTGCATATGTTACCGATGACGAGGAATACGACTCCGACGGGCTTTTAGAACCACCGAAACCTTTAAAAACCTGTATAAAACTTCGCGAATATCAGGTAGGTGATTGGGTCATGTATGCGGAACGTTTCAAAAAAACCCAAGTCAGGTGGAAGAAGGGCCGTGTCTTAGAGCGTATTA
The DNA here is from genome assembly GCA_949127995.1 of Suillia variegata. Lineage (NCBI taxonomy): Eukaryota > Metazoa > Arthropoda > Insecta > Diptera > Heleomyzidae > Suillia > Suillia variegata. The sequence continues at coordinate 44,675,629 of OX421845.1, forward strand.
CTAGCATATCGTATAAGCTCGATATCGATGGAAAAGAAGTTCCCGCACACATCAGTTATATCAAAAAGTACACGGATCGCAGAGTCAACTTTGGCGGTAAGGAATATTTGGAAATCGATTATGAACAAATCGCCATTGAGGAGCAGAAGGCGCGCAACTACAGCATTTGGAATATGGTGTAGTTGAGTGTTATGTACATACGAGTATGTAGGTAACTACAATTTTAAAACTTTGTAGTTGTTTGTTAGCTAAGTACCACTCGTTTTCCAAATGTTAGTTGTATTTTAATTTTTAGTTTTGTTTGAGTTTATTGTTTTTGAGTTATATTAAAAAATTTTGGTAATTTTTTAATGATTTCATATACTTTCACTATTATTTATCATATACATATACTTAATATGCCAAATGCTTCCTTTTGTAATGAATTGCAGAAGAAGAGTAATTAGTTTTTAAACATGTATATTTTCATAGTCTGTAAATAGTCCATTGTATTGTATAAATACTGAATGAAGTCTTAAACGCAAAAGATAATACTCGCGGCGGGATAAGTGGCAATTGTTTAATTCCAACTAAATTTGATTTATCTTTATTTAAAATTTTATTTTTCAAAAATTAAAACTGAAAAACTTTTGACGTGACCAGATTTAAGAAAATATTGAATGATAATTATTATTCTTTTTTTTTTAATAATTTTTGATTTTGGTCAAAATGTGTTTTTATCCAAATTATCTTCTTACTTGGGCCAGGACTTGTACCCCGAATTTTGCTCTTAGGGTCGCCATTAAAAAATTAAGTGAAAACTCTGAAAATGTGTAATTTTCCAAAGTTTGATGTAAATATGTACCTAGTCGCCTTTGTAGAACCTGGCAATAGTCGAGAAGGAAACCATACATGCTTGTAAATTTGTGGCTTAGTTCATTATACGCAAAAGAATTTTTGAAATTCTACAAATACTCAAAAAATTTTACCTGTAAATACCATAAAACTGTTTGTCTGTAGTTAAAAAAATAAAAAAAATAATAAAAAACAACAACAAAAACTGTTAAAACAAGTGTAAATTCATTAAGTCTGAATTAGTGTCAAAATAAAGAAAATATTTAATAAAAGAACTTGCATATAAAATTAAACAAATACTATTTTTGTGGCAACAACAAATTTATTTAGGAACAATTTTCGTCGTTTTTTTGTTGTACAGCGTAATGCAACATTTTGTTTGTGACATCATCAATTTGAATTGCGAAAGTGTAAGTTAAGTTACTCATTGATAATGTATACTATGTATAAGTATTCATAATTTATTTTAAAAATTGAGTGATGAGCAAAAACAAAAGAAATACTCACAGAAAAGAAAACTGAATGAAAATTCTAATCAGCCGCTGTAAAATGAAAACTTAAATTTTGAATGTCCGTCCATGCCCCGAAAACGCCACATTCAAAATGGCTAAAATTCGTTTCGGCTAAAATCTTTTTTTATTTTCTAAGATTTATTTTACATATAAAATTTGTTCTTTCTTTTTTTATGTATGTATGTATGTATGTATGTATGTATGTATGTATGTATGTATGTATGTATGTATGTATGTATGTATGTATGTATGTATGTATGTATGTATGTATGTATGTATGTATGTATGTATGTATGTTGTTAGTTTTGTGCGTGTTTGATATTGGAGTAGAGCCACTTTTGTCTTAGAATCAAATTAAAGATTTAATTAAATGTTTTTGTTTCTGTTTCTGTTTAATTTTTATTCGTATTTCTATTTTTTTCTCTCTTGAACCTGTTCAGTGTGCGCCCATGAACACGATTTCAAGGAGGAGAGAAATTGTTTTAATTTTAACACGCGCAAAAATTAAAATATTTCAATGAAAAATATTAAACGTTCTTGTAAGAAGTTCAGTGGCAAGGCTAGACAAAAATTATTGGTGGGGTGGCAAGCAACTAGCAAACTAATTTTTATGCACCATTCAGTGGTGTACTTATAAATTGTGTTTGGGCAAATGTTTGTAACGTAGCGAAATACTCAAGATAAATAAGAACATATATACAATATAATCTTGATCAGAATCAAAAACTGAGTCGATGTAGCCATGTCCGTCTGTCTGTCATCATTTCTTGTTAACACGATAGCAAGAGAGCCGTTAGAGGAATTACATATGAGCCATCATAACTTCAATTGGTTATTTTGGTACTCAAACGATCTAAAATATGAAATGCAATTTTATTAGAGTGGTTCATGATTTATTAAATTAGGGTGGTTCGTGATTAAAAAAAATAAATTAAAATATTTAACTATGTGGTGCATACAAATGTAGTTGTCGGTAGGACCGACTCTAATTTCGTACTTGTGTTAATGTTCAATGGAATGCGAATGCGCAATTTATACTCGCAAGATTTCGAAAATCACACAAGATTTTCACTTTGAAATGGGTCAATGTATAGTGACAAGGACAGTCAGTTTTCGAAAATACTCGTAAGAAAAGAGTTCTTTTTTATTTTATATAAAAAAAAACAAGATAAATTTAAGACTTTTTGTCGCTTGTGTTCTTCGTTTATAACTAATTTGTATTTGCGCAGAAAATCCCATTACTAATGCCCCATTGTCAGCAGTTTAGTTTTTTGTTTTCATCTAGCAGAAATTTAGACATTTAAATATACAAAATAAAAAAATTTAATAAAATTTAAGTATGTACCAAATTTTGAAATTTTCGAATACGAGTATTTGCAAATTGTCCATGGGAATGGAGGCACAAACAAAAAACAATCGAACATTCCTTTGAAATATTCGTCTTCGCTTTACACAAAATGCGTGCAAATATTTTTTCTAAATATTTCACTTAGCCATTGCCTGATTTTGTTTGTTTGTTTTTTAGTATATAGACAAGAAACTGTGCCAAGTTCTTTTAGTTTGTTGTATACATACACAAATGTTCACATATGTCAATGTATTTGTATGTTTATTGTACACATACAAACGCGAAACATTTCATCTCAGCACGCTTTTGAATTAGTCGTCAAATTTTTTTAAAATTTTATTTTATAACAAGAAGTGTGAAACGCATAACACAGACACTGATCATTTAAGAATTTTGCAAAACATATACATAATACATTCATACATACATATATATATATATATAGATACATTAATGTATGCATCTACGCATCCCAGCAGGAAAGTTCGCACTGCATTTCTTCTGGTAAGCGAAAGGTTAATCTATTCCAAAATTTTTACATACAATTTTTTTGCTACTCAAGTTTGTTTTTGTTTTGGAATTGGAAAATTTAAGAAACATTTTATTTATTGATTAAAGATAATGAACTGACTGACATAATAATAGAAAATCCTCTTCTTAACTAAAATGGAAGGAATTGCCAAATTGGCCTTGTCTTCTTCTTCATTTTCTCTTGTGCAAGGAAAGTGCTTATGAAAACCTTGCAGAGCTTTAATCCCTGCTCTGTAATATAATGAAAATTAATGGAAATTATTGTTGTACCAAGTTAACATTACGAAAATTAGTTAAAGAATTTGTGCACTGCGAGATCAGGAAATAAAACAATTTTACAGTTTGTTTACATACAAAAAAAAATACAAATACAATAAATTGCAAAACGCAAATAAATACCGCTGCTACATTCTACGTCTCAGAAGGCAAGAAACAAACAAACAAAAAACCAGAGCAACAGAAAAACGTCTGCGAAATTCAGGAAGGCGTGCAGGGATCGCAATTGCAATCGAATCGAATCGAATGATGGCATAGCATGGCGTCATTGTGCGGCAGTGCGCCATTTTGTATTTGGCGCGCGCATTAAGTATGTATTTCAATCCGCGAGAATGGGCTTTTGAACACTGACTGATCTAAAATCTAAAGCCAAAAATAATGCCAAAGTATAGTGTTGACGAAACTCATCAACGAACGGAGTGAAACGTATCAATCAATGGTTTCTACATGTGTTTGAATGATTTTTGAAAAACGCAATCATCATTGGCGTTGACTTGACGTGACGTGACGTGAGTAATTTAGCGCTAAATTGCATTCAATACGAACAAGAGAGAGAAAAGAGATTGAGAAGCAAAATCTGAGAAAAGTATATTTTTGGACGCAGACCGATCGAGATTGCACGGCGGTTGCCAGCAAGGTTAATGTCACTGTTCTGTCGCTGTTTGTTTTCAGTTTTTGTGGTGTCCAATGTTGGCTGCAATGAACTTTCTTTGTGGTCAGTCGGTCGGTCGGTCTTATTTAATTTGTTCTGCTCAATTTATTTCTCTTTTATTTATTTTTGTACTTTTTTTTAACTTGTTCTAAAAGAATTTGTTACAATTTCGTTCGTGTTTTGACCAAGGATGCCGTCAATTATGTTGCTTGTGTTCTTTTTTTATCTTGCCATTTCTAGAAGGTTGCCGAAACTTATTGCAGACAATTTCGTTGTTTTTAAGTTTTTTGTTTGTAGGCTAAATTGTAGGAGTAGGTCATTCAGGTCGTATGAGTAACTGTTCAATAAATCGATGTCAAGTTGAAATTAAATGAATCGTCTGGTATCGTATTAATAACATTTGTTTTGTATGGTATAAAAAACATTTGATTGCGCCAGCTCAATGTCAGCTTCAAGTTGATCCCAGCGGTTTTATTGAACACGAAACATATCAAGACTGGAGTCAATGGGAAGGTCTCTACATTTTTAGTTGCATGCCATTAAATACGAGTACGTTTTCTATTCTTTTTTGTGTTTTTTTCAGGAATTCAGTATTTTGTAGAGATTTCTTTAATAACAAATGTGCTTTGAATTCGTTGGCTAATATGGAACTTCTAAAATTTTTCTCTAAGAAATAAAAAGTAATAATCAAATATTTTTAAATTTGTTCAAATCCTTCAGCTTCTGTCCTAATTTTTTCATAACGAACAATATTATCAGGCAGGATCTACATTTCACTCCCGAAAAAACGAAATTGGTTAGCATCGAAATTGGTTTTTTGGTGTTCGTTCCGCTTTCGCTACTCATTACTTTTTCACCGTTTTCAAAACCAATTTCGCAAAAATGTGCAGGTTCCAGAAATCGATTCCGCATGAATTCACATCTGCAGCAGTGGTCGAAAATATAAATACTTCAGAAAAATTTATTTAAATTGAAGAAAATTTAAATACAATTAAAAGAAATGAGTAATATTAATAAGAAAAAATTATTTATTTCAAACTTTGCGCAGGATGCAATACTCCCAAACTTTATGGAAGAGTAACAGGAACATTCGTATATTTTAATGAATATTTTACCAACATATATTAAATAAATTAAATTTATCCACAGCACGCAAATTTGTTTTTGCAGGATTTCTAAAATGCTGTTTATTATTTCTGCCACAGCGTTTCGCCTCAATTCAATATCGCTGTCTTTTTCCTACAGCTATTTGGAATCCACTTTCGGCCAAAAAACTTAAAATAGCAGCCAGTTGGACACGCGTTGGAATAGAAGATGGTTTCAGGTGCGGTATTACAACATTGAACAGAATTTGAGAGGCATTTTTGTTGATTATGAGTGCGCTATGAAACTAAAGAAATTGTGTAATTAAAATCTTGTTTAATTTCATGGATTTCAGTAACTTACACAGATTTTGGGATTTCCAGAAAATTGTTCTCTTGATTTTTGCCTGTGAATATTTACTTTTATTGGCATTATTGTCCACGACAAATTCAATTAATGCACTCATTTTAAAAATTTTACAAATCAGCTGATCAAAAAAATTACGAGTAGAAAGGTTATGAGTTGTATAGGAAAAATTGCAAAATTTGAAAACGTACGTATTCTAGAACACCAAAAATTATTCCCCTCGTTTTCAAATCGATTACTTTTTATTCCCGCAACGGTTTCTGAAACCTGCCTGTATAAGACGTATTTTGAGTTTCAGCGTTTCAAACTAAAAGTGGGCGTTATCGGACAATAACAATGGCCACTTATAAAGAATCATAAATACAAACAATTGACTCCAAATTCTCTTAAACGTTTTTTTATTTTCTTAATACTTGAGAGGCATCGGCTTCGGCGTAGCAAAAGATAATCAATCAATTTAATATTTTTTCTTATATGCAATGAGATAGAAATGCAAAAATTCACATAACTTGAGTGTTACATTATATAAATATGTATATAAGGATGCATTTTTGTTTTCGAATTCGAATTTCTTCCATAATCTTAAATCCCCACCAATTAAAACCAAAACATGTAGAATAAGAATTTATTGTGGGTGCAAATATATTCTATTTCATAAATATCGTCACAAAAATTTCATATCCACGCCTAATTACAATAGCAAAATTGGTTGGTGCAAATATTACGAGTTAATTTTTTTAAACATATTTTTCACAAACATTCAAAAGACGCTTGTACATATGTACATACATATTTAATACTTTTTTATACACTTTTGCAAATTTCCTCTGTTGATACATTGCAACGAGAGGCAAAATCCTTGCTTAAGTTTGCTGGTTTTACGTTGCTTCCAGAGAGCTGACGAAAAGGTTTTCCAGTTTCTTTTGAGAAGTAAGTAAAAGCATACAAATACGAGCATGGAGTTAAAAAAAATATGCTTAAACATACTCTTAGGCGAAAACTGAAATCATTCTGTTGTCAGTGGTTCTTAAAGAACTGTTATAATTTTTACTCTCGGTTGGTTGGATGTGACATTTTACAGTTAGATGTTATTAATAAAACTGTAAAATGTTATTTGTTTTTTAGTAAAATTTTCACTCTTTTAATAAGGTAAACAATCTTGAATCGTATTAAGGTTATGATTGAGATATTCTGTTATAATATTTTATTGTATTCTGTTATAATTAAACAATTCATAGGAATTAAATAGAAATGACTGTAAAAGACGTTAACGTAAATGTTAGCGTTGGTGTCAAGGCTTTTTATTTAAAAAAGAAGTAATTCAATATCATTTATCACCATTTCAATTACGTTAAATATGCATTCATTCAAATTGTTAAAATTAAATCGTCATTCAGAGTTTGAAGCAACTCGTTTAAATTTTTGTTCGCTTTTCGCTAATCTACACACTTCGAAAAAGGATGTTTTAGATAGCATTTATTTTGTATTTGTAGGTAACGTTTAGTCAAAAAATGTGTTTTTCATTAAATCTAATGCTAGGTAAATATGCAAGTTGTGTTAGAATTTTTTGTTGATAGTAATATACATATATTTTTGTTGTTTGGTGTAATTTTACATGTGGTTCTTTAACGTTTTGGTTTACAATGTTTATTTTCTTTTTATAGTTTTACTTAAAAATTAAATCATAAACTCGAAAAGTGAAAATATTATTTGAATGCATCTGGAGAGGCACAATAATTTAAATAATACTCGAATAAAATTAAATTCAATATTAATGTAAAACGTGTTTAAACAAGACCAACAGTCGCTTAGAAAGCGTTTTTAAGAAATATACTATTTGCATTAATGTCGAGTTAAGCACGATTTAAATTAAGTTACTATAAAACTGATATTAATTTGTATGATAGATAATGTCAAAATTTTGTTGACTCATCTGATTTCATTTGATAATTTTAAAATCATGCAAATTAGAGCACATCTGATAAAGTGGTCTAAATATATTTTTGAGGTTAGTTTAGTTTAGATTATTTGCTTCATTGTATTCATATTTTTGTTATTTTTGTAATATACAAGCACAAAAGCTAACTAAAGATATTAATTAATACATACATTTCATAAATCCCTGATCGTGTTCTTGCCACTCTTTTTCGCTTACGCTAGCTCGCGCTACAAAATATTTTTATGAATAAAATATTTTCACTTTCTTGCAATTTGTTGTTTTCTAAGAAAGCATAAAGAAATTTTTATATCATAGTACTCGTATTTTTATTTTGGTCACTTCCGACTTATTAATAATTGAAAAGCTTTGCTTTTGTCAACCTTTTTTTTAATTATTGTTGTTGCTGTTTTTTTAGTTTCATTTACTTTTATTGAGATAGCATAATTAATAATTTAATAAATAATAATCATAAAAATAAAATTAAAACTTTTTATTCATAACATTTGCATTTGTAAGTTAAGTTAAGTTTTTTTATCGATTAAACTTTCAAGTTTTTCACTTTATCTTTCTGTATTTTTTTTTTGCTAAATATTTAAGATTGTTTGTTGTAATTTTTGCTAAAACTATTATTAAGAATCATATCATGTTCTTCTACTTTTTTTTAAAGTGTTTCCGTTATGTTTTTTTTATCGTCCACTTTGCGCGTGGATCTCAACATCAAAAATAACAAAAATATCGTTCATTTAAGTCCTTTCGATCTAAAGTTGTTGTTGTAGTTGTTGTTAAATTTGTCGAAAATTTAAACTGACATAGCATCGTCCAACAGCGCCTTCAATTCGCGAATGTGCTGCGCCTTGGAACCAGTGGCGGTAGAGGCGCCACATGCGCGTCCCACATAGCTGTTAAGATGATGTGTTCAAATAGAGATGGGTGGTTTGTGGGTAGGAAGATATATAAATTTCGGGTCATTTTTATGCGTTGTTTTTTTTTTGCATAAATGAGGTGGGAGAGAAATAATATTTATATAAAAAAAGAAGAAAAAAAAAAATTATCGATTAATAGAATGGTCGAAGTTTTTTAAAAGTTAAAAAAAATAAAAAATTTAAATACAGAACTAAATCTAAAATTAATGCGACATTCAATAGGAAAACATAAAAAGCTAAAATTTGCATGCTAAATATTAATGACATGAAAAATCATTCACAAACACACTCATACAAGTAGTTATTTCAATAAAAAGTAAAGTTAAAATGGTTGTAAATATTTACAACAAAAAGTTATGTATTTGTTAGAATCAGATCTAATCAGTACCAACAATTCAGTATAATTTGTTAAAAAGCTTATTTGCTCAGATCTCAGATCCACTCAATTGATAGTTGTAAACATATCGATCGAAATAGATCTTTTTAAATCAGGAATCAGATATTATCAAATTATATATGTATGTATATTATTGGATTTTTTCATATCAACTATTTTTACATGGTTATACAATATAACTCAGTTTATATCAAAGAAAGTTATTTTAAATTATTGTTAAGCATGAAATATTTTAATGAGATGAGGCCTAATGAAGCATTTTGTTAAACATGTTAGTAAAAGATAGTAAATAAAGTTGGGTAAATCTTATAAAACAAAAGTGAAATTTCGTATGACTTTTCTTCCTTAATACTTCATAAAATATATAATATATGAAATCGTATTGGATTAACAAAACAAAAGTTAAAGATTTAGCTTAGCATAATTGGGTAATTGAAGCATTTCAAATAATTGATGAATCGCAAAATTTCGGTTGTTGTTATGTTGTAACTAAAAGCACATCTTCCTGACAAACCCAACATAATGTGTTATTCACTTAAAATATAAAGGAAATAGCAAAAAATATTTCTCTTTTAAAATAAAGGAAGCTTAAAGTTTTACTCAAAGTAGTGAGTTTTTTTCAAATTTGTATTTGAATATAATCCGATAAGGACTTTAAAGCAATGCTTTGCAATATTCAAGCGACAAACTGAAATATCAAAATTAAACGCAAATATCAAAGTTAACCTCGACTGAGTTGTTTCCTTTACAAATTTGATTATCAGATATTTGGTTTTAGTATCCATTAACACTTGGGATTAATGGAGTGTTGTATAATATCTGAGAACTACAAAAACAAATTATTTTTAATGCATATCTATAGATATAACTATTTGCTCTTTTTAACAGCTCGCTTGTATTAAAACTTAAAATAGAATACATGTAATATTTAAAGTATGTTGGAGAAATTTTGTATCTAAAAAACCAACAGTATTTTTTTATTCGGGATACAGTCAATAAGACTCGTCCCAAATTGTTTAACTAAGTTCCAAAAAAAAAAAACTATTAAGCGCAGAAATCATTAAGAAAATAATAAACACAAATTTGATACTAGTAATAATATGATAAAATAAAATAATGAAATGCACAGGCAATGAAATCATAAAATAATAAAAATACGTTAATAAGAGTATTTTATAAATGGCTTGATTCGTCATCAAATTAATTCATTCCCATTTTATGTCTAATTAATTTTCAAGCGATGCATACTAAATGGAAATAAAATAATTGAATAACACCGAATGACGTGAAATCAGCTATTATTATTATTTTTGTATAAAGTTTTTTTTAATTTGATTTTTACGATGACAAACACGGATTTAAAAGATAAAGTAAAAAAATGCAAACAAAGGCGTTAAGGGTGCATGGAATGGGGGTTGTGGCGGGCGAAGGGAGCACAAATACGCAACAAACACACACACGTGCACAAAGGCAGGCATGCAGGAAAAAGGGACACAAGACAGAGGACAAAATGGGAGTCGCTCTATTCTTTATAACCCAAAAACATAAACAATTTCATGGAATTAAAAAATAAAGAAAATTCAATTTAAATAGGTGCAGTAATAAACTTTAAAATTTTGATACAATTAGCGTAAACAAAATACATTTAAAAAATATTTTTTAAAACATATTTCGAATCATTGCTGCAAATTGAAAAATCAATTTCAAATCAAGTTATTCAAAAAGTTGAATCACTGGTCGTCAAAATATAAATTATTTAAATAAATTCAAAATTAAATACGTCCAACAATTTAAATAATCCAGTTTAAACAATTTTAAAGATAAAAAAAAAATTAAAAATATATATGAAAAGACGCATTTTGCAACGCAAGAGCGGTCGATGCCGACGTAGGCCCTCACCTAATTTTGCGTCCAGTTTTGGATTTGCGCGCACCCGTTGCGGGCTTCAGGACATCGGGCCTGTTAAAATCGTGACGCACATTTTTTAGATCGAAATGTTTGGCGGCATTAAAACCGGCGCCATGCTGCTCGCCACCATCAGGTGTCGATTTGTTTGAGGCGAACATACGACTCAACCAGGGTTTGGACTCAGAATCAGAATCATTAGTGTTGGTGGTAGTAGTGGTAGTGGAGGAGGAGATAGTTTCATCACTTGGGCTGCAACAATAACACACGAGAGGAGTTTTGTTTTGGTTGTTTTTTTGTGTGAAAGGAATTCAAATTTTATTTTTTGTTAAATGTAATTTTAATTTTATATATAAATATAATTTTGTTTCATATATTTAAAATGTTATTTGTTTAATTAAACACAATTTGGTTGTTACAAACAAAACTCGTTAGAAGGAGAGAAGGATTTAGGTAAATAAAATATATATATAAAAAAATAATAATAATATTTATAAACGTAAATATAAAAAGCCGTGCCAAATGAAGTTAACACTAACAAAAAAAAAAGATATTGAGTATGAAAAAAGATGCGAAGTGTCATTAGTGTAGTAGAGAAGCGCAATTAGGCCAAGTTTCGTTTTTAGAAGAAAGAAATAATTCATGCCGAAATTTCACTTTTTGTTTATTGATTTTATATTTGTTTAGTCAAACGAGCCGAGTCTTTGCAGAGAAATTGGGTAACTCAAAGCATATATTGTATTTAGGAAACTAAGGATGTGCGAATGAACCTTTCGAAATATTTGGTCTCCCAACTAGTTTTCGAAATAAACGTTAGCACATATTTGCATTTTGGACTACCAATTATGAATTACCAGTCATTTACATTAATAGTAAATGTTTACTTATTATAGAAAGTTTCCACTGGTATTGAAAATTCTATGTGGATAAATTTATCAGAGAAATTATATGAAGAAGTACTGATTTATAACTACCAGTACCAGTAACTATTTTCAGTAATCAGTAATTGCTTTCAGTAATCAATCAAATTTCATTATCAGTAATTAGGTACATCACAAAACCAAAAAATAAATAAAAACCGTGTCTCATGTAAATAATAATATTCTTTGTTGGTAGGGGATGAAAATGGTTTAAGTAAAAAATATGTATTCATATTAATTTTAATTATAATTCAATGTTGTAAAATAGCATGATTGAAGACAAGTCATTTTATTATGATGAATCAAAAATACGATATCTTGAAAATCATTAAATACAAAACTTAATTGTATTTCAACATTTAGCCGCTTTTAATGCATTAAAGCGAATAATTATAAGAAAATCTTTCCCTTCATACTTTATCAATGTATTTTCGGTAGAATATTTTGGCATTTTAGAAAAAAAAACTTACGAATAATAAAATAGAACTCATTGTGCATTCAATTAAATAAGTATACTTAAGAAATGTGACAAAAAAGAAATACGGGAGCGCAACTACACATATACAATTCTGTTGATGAAATGATTTGTTAAAGCAAAATATTCTTGTCAATTTCAAATTGAAAATGTTTTGGATTAAAATAATAAAAAAATGTATGTAGAAAAAAATTACAAACAGATAAAAGAAAACTTAAATATAATTTATAAAAAAGGTTTATAGCTTTTCTCTTAAAGTGACACGAACATTCAATTATTTAAGAAAAAATTTGTTTCGAAATCAAAAAATTAAAAACGAAATTAAGAAATTATCAACGCAAAATGCGATTTGTGACAAAGATGAATATTCAGCATAAAACCGCTTACCTAATGTCCTTGCAATGATTGAGTGCGGTCAAGAAACGTGGTTGCACATACGACCAGGCGCCCTGGTTTTTGTGTTCTTCCTGAGCCCAAACGAGCTCGGCATTCTTGTAGCAGTTGGCCTGCTCTTTGATCAAATCGAAGGGGAAGGGAGAAATCTAAAGCAAAAAACAATATTTTAAATAAATCATTCTAAATAAATATACATACATATATGTTTATATATCTTTCTATATATTTATATATTTATATATAGGAAAAATTTACACACCTGTTCCACCCGCACAATAGCAATATCCTTGTCTAGATTCCTTTCTGTACGCGCCTTAGTCAAATCGTAGTAGACCCTGCCCGAGCAGAAGATCACCTTCTTGACATCAGTAGGATTTTCGCTAGCCGCACCACGATCGGGAATAATGCGCTGAAATTCGCTGCCTTCGCTCATGTCCGAGAATGGACTCTTAGCCTCGGGGTGACGCAACAGCGATTTCGGTGTCATCAGAATCAGAGGCTTGCGGAAGGGCATAGCGATTTGTCGGCGCATAATGTGGAACAAATTAGCGGGCGTGGTGCAATTCGCAACAATCCAATTAATGTCGTGCAGTTGACGAATAGCGAAATCATCGGACTCGGGTGGGAAATAGTCGGGATCGTCCGATGACATTTGCAAGAAGCGTTCCAAGCGTGCCGACGAATGTTCCGGACCCATGCCTTCCATACCGTGCGGCAACATCATCACTAAACCGGATTGACGCACCCACTTAGCCTGACCGCTTGAAATGAACTGATCAATGACGCACTGAGCGGTATTTGAGAAATCACCGAACTGCGCCTCCCAACAGACGAGCGCATTAGGATTTGTCATCGAGTAACCATGTTCAAAACCGAGCACAGCGTACTCTGACAGCGAACTGTTCGAAACCGAGTAAGGTGCCTGATCGGGATACATGTGCTGCAACGAATTGTACGTGGCTTTGTCGACCAGCTGATGGTGTAGCACGTGATGACGATGCGAAAAGGTGCCGCGCTCCACGTCCTGCCCGGAGAGGCGCACGTGAACGCCCTCCTTAAGTAAGGTGCCGAAGGCCATAGCTTCACCTAGCGCCCAATCTGCCATGCGCTCTTCGACCATAGCGCGACGTGCTGCCAGAACACGTGTCAGACCCCTGGAAAAAGCCATAAATTTTAAATCTGTTATTCAAATTAAAAATAATTTACTTGTGAATAACAAATTCAGCGGCATTTGGTGGTGGTTCTGAGAAACGATTTCCAATATGGACGAGAGTTTCCTCCTTGACACCAGTGCAAGATACCTTAAGGGGGTCCTTGCCCTCAAAGAAACCAGACCACGGTGAATCAATCCAATCCTTGTACTGTAAAATGGTTCATAGGATCAATTTAACTAAAATAAAAAACATAATAACTAACATGTACACTTACCTTGATGTGCGTCTCTTTCTTGGCCAATTCAAAGGCTTCCTCGCAAATTTTCTCATATTTATCCGAAACGGACTTAACCTCCTCCGATGTAACAGTTCCCTCGGCAATTAGCTGATCACCATATAATTCCAAACAATTCTTGTGCTTCCTAATCTTTTGGTACATAAGCGGTTGCGTAAACATGGGCTCATCGATTTCATTGTGGCCATTGCGACGATAGCCGACCATATCGATGACGACATCCTTGTGAAAGGTGGCGCGCCACTCTGCGGCAACTTTGCAGACATGCATCACAGCCTCAGGATCGTCAGCATTCACATGGAAAATGGGAGCGTTGACAACACGCGCCACATCCGTACAGTACGGGGATGAGCGCGAAAAACGCGGATCGGTGGTAAAGCCAATTTGATTATTGGCCACAACGTGAATGGTCCCATGCGTCGTATAGTCGGGCAAATCGGACAAATGCATCGTCTCGTAGACGACGCCCTGACCGCAGAAAGCGGCGTCACCGTGAATCAAAATCGACATGACCTTCTTGCCCTCCTGATCACCACGATAGAACTGTTCGGCACGTGTCTTGCCCTGCACAACAGGGTCGACTGCCTCCAAATGGGATGGGTTAGCGACAACGGCCATGCGAATATTTTTGTTTGTGACGCGATTCAAACGTTCGATGTAGGTACCCAAATGGTATTTAACATCACCGGAACCCTGTGAAGAAAAATTGTTTTTTTACAATGAGAAAAACTTAATGTAAATTCTCCATACGAACATCATCAGCTGCCTCCAGACCCGCAAATTGTGTGAAAATGTGATGCAACGGTTTGCGGCACACATTCGCAAGCGTGTTCAAACGACCACGATGTGGCATGCCCATGATCACTGACTCGACTCCCAGCTCAGTGGAGACATCGATGATTTCCTTCAATGCAGGAATCATCATTTCGCAACCTTCTAAACCGAAACGTTTTTCAGAAGAAAATTTCTTGGCCAAAAAAGCTTCAAAGCTGTAAAAAGTGTAATGAAAGTTTTTAATAAAATTGACATAAACAGTTTCGCCGTTGGTGATGTTTTTTTTTAATAATAATAATAATAAAAATAATAATACAAATTAGTGTTTTGTTCCATAAAAAAAGATGGATCATTACTGGTAACAAAGAATTTTTTTAACCTACCCAGTCGAACGGGTCAAACGCGCTAAAATTAAACGTTTCTGTTCTGGTGTAAAGGACAAAACACCGGGAGTCTCAAAACGCTTCCTAATCCAATTGCACTGCTCTAGCGAATTGATGAACATAAACTCAACGCCAATCTTGTTGCAATAGACATTCTCTAAGCGATTGAGAATTTCCCTGCGATATACAAAAATATTATTTACTATTTGTAAGAAATGTTTAATATAAATTTTGTTAAAACTTTTAAAGATATTGTATGAAGTTAAAAATTTTCAAATTTCATACTTTTTATGTTTGACTTACTTCAATGACAACGAAGCTTCATCGCCACCGATGAATGTTGTGCTCGGGAGCTTGAATTGGCGTTCCATATCATTTTCACCTGTTTCATTTTTGGTTTGTTTTCAATTTTTTTTTATATGTTTATAAGAAAAAGATTTAAATTATTAAGTAGAACTATAAAATTTTCAAACACATTCGTAATATCAATTGAGATTATTTATGCATGTATATGTATGTATGTATGTATGTATTCGGATAATGTTTTAAATATTTTTCTATTTTGAAATTCGGAGAACAAATTTGTAAGAACATGCTTCAAAAGAACGGCACTCAATTCATTTTTTTATTTTTTAGTTTCCTTTAGGGCAAGAAATGATTTACGTAAAATAAATTTTGAAATCATATCAAACAACAAAAAATAAACATTATGTTTATTTGTTTGTATTGAAATGATCAAATCCAATTTAGATGAGAAGTTTGTGTTTGCGCTTTACAAAGTGAATTTGAATTAAAATATGTACAAGCTAGTATGGACATAAGTTATTGTAAGCATTTGGGAGCAGGTCATTGTCCAAAATGTCAAAATGTGTTTTTGTTAATACGGCAGGTATTGACATGGTTTGATCCTCAGTGCAAATTAATTTCGAAATTTGATTTGTGCAAGCAACTTTTAAGGTTGAGTAATTTGACGGTAATAATAAACTGTTTTATTTAATATCGTTAAAAATATTTTTTTAATTTGATTTCAACACTTTTGCCATGAACTATTCCACTACTGTTTTTAGGAGGAGTTTAAAGGTGCCAAATTAGGAAAGCCAAAACTAAAGAAAAGTCTTGGCGATGCAAAGCATTTACAAACAAGAAAATGTCTAAATATAATGGATGTATATATACATATAAATATATATATATATATATATATATGTACGAGTATATATATATATAAATATATATATATATATATATATATATATATATATATATATATTAAAAAATTAAAAAATTAACAACTGTAAAAAACAAAATTAAAAGAAAATACATAAAAATGTTAATTTAGTTTCCATTTTTTTATTTTATTTTTTTTTTGAGTTTTTCGTGTAGTAGTATAAATATTTACATTTACTTGCAGGAGGACGGACGACACTACACTACTATTACTACACTAACAAAAACAACTGTAGAAATATTGGGAATAATATATTTTGCGCTAACCGCTAACAAAAAAAAAAACAAATAAAAAGAACATAAAAACTGTTGGTGATTTGGGGGTAGAATCTAACTTACTTACCAAAACTGAAATTAGCGTAAATAGCTTTCGTGGAGCTGTTGCCGGGCAATTCGGACGTATTAATTTCAAGAGGATCAAAGTGAGCAATGTTATGTCCTCGAATCTATGTCAGTATGATGATGTCAGACAACAACATATATATATAATTTTATAGAGAAAACAATTTTGAATTTTTGTTTCGTTTTTTGTTGTTTTTGCAACAAGAGATGGTACATTGTAGGTGGGAAAGGTATTGTTATATATATTTGTATATAGGAAAAAAATAAAAGAAAAGAAAAAAATAGAATTAAAATAAAAAAAAATCCAAATTCAACTGATCGTACAATAGTAAAATTATAATTATAAACACAAAATAAGCAGCAAATAATGTACGAATGAGAAGGTAATCAGAAACAAATATTTTTGCACTGATTTGATGAACAAAAATAATAAAAAATAAGAAAAACATAAAACGAATGTAAATTTTACAAGTTAACCCAATTTATGCAAGTAAATATTTTGATTTGGTTTACATTAGATACACGGAAAAAACATGGAAACTGGCTTTTAGATACAATATTACTAATTAAATATAAAACTGTGTGCGAAATATGTTAATCACTACCTGAGTTTGGCATACATTCACCTAACACCGTGCGGTTTAGCTTCGCTTTTGTGACACATACAAAAAAAATTCTATTGAAAAAGGCAGTTAGATTAAAAAAAATCAGCAGAAGAAGAAGATATACAAAATCGGTCGAATTAAAATTGAAAAGCTGATAGAAAAATTAAGTGAATGGATCTCCCTGAAAGGCTGTATTTCGTTCTGTCATACATTTTAAGTTAACTTTTAATAAATTCTCTTTAAGACTAAGTTCTAAGAATTTTGTTTTTGTATTGATTTAAGTATAAAGGAGATTAGACCTTTTTGTCTGTCTCTTTGATATACAGTTGGTTCATTAATACGAAAAAAAAGTATTGTGGAAAAATTAAACAATAACAAGAGTGAACAAATTTGGCAAATTTTCTGAGCGCAATAAATCGATAATAAAAAAAAACATCAGCTTACACCTTCATCATGGGTAGTTTAATATTTTACGAGTATTAACAAACAGAATGAAATGTAATTAACCAATATAGGAAATACAGCCTTTTGGATTTTTTTTTGTAAATAAAATTTACAACAATTTGCTAGACTCCGAATTTCAGTTGTAGTTAAGTTAAAAAAAACGGTTTTCAATGTTAATTAAAATTGAAAGAGAAAAATTACCAAACAAAAACCCAGAATGCTGTCTGAGCACATCTTCGTTCGCGCGTCGTGCAAGACCATCCTTGCCAACGGTTTTTTCGCCCGCTAAAATTCCTAGTGGATCCAGATCAGCTGCCAAGTGACCACGTGACTTTGTTTCGTATTCGTTTCGATTCGAGTATGATTTTATTCGACAGTGCGGATTTTTTTATTTTTTTTTGCAATTGTTCAAAATGAATTTTTTAAATGTAAAAATGTAGTGTAAAAAATACAAAATGAGATAAAATTGAATTCGAATAAAGGATATTTGTGCATGTTCAAACAAACAAACAAACAAAGATACTTAGACTAGGTATATAGTTTTATGACTACATAACGAATATGGTAAATTTAATGGCGCTTAATGCGATTTTGCTTTATCAATAAAGTTGGTTTAAAAATGCTTTATTCGTTGAAAAAAATCTAATTCCAAATATTAGTAACAATTAACGTAACATAGTTGTATATTTTGTTAATCAATTGTAAATTTTTACCAAAAAGTGCAAATTACAAAAGGGCACTACAATAAGTATGCAGTTTATAATAAATCCCACTAATAGTTTAATTAAAAGTGTGTTAATCTTTATTGATTTGTTTAATGGAATTACAAATTCAATCTTTAGAAGCTTTTGAAAGATATTCATTTAAAGATTTTCAAAAAAATATCTTTGTAAGTCGTTAAAAGGTTTTTCCTCAATTAACAAGTTTCTAACAGTCGATAAACGTTATTTACCGAAACATACGAAAAACATTTTCGAGTTTTAATAATTTGTACGCGTTAGCAATGATTTGCAAAATCAGAAAGTGATAAAATATAAATTAATTTAAAAAACCAAAATTCATTTGGAATAATGTTATCGCAAACAATTAAAACAAAGCTAAATCGAATCCATTTTTTAGAAGATATAACTGAATTATAAATTTATAAGAAAATATTAATTAATTATGAATTATAATTGGGATCGAGTCCTTTTGAAGTCAAAAAAAAAATGTAGATTAAAAGTGATTAATTGATAATGCAAACAAAAAAAAAATAACAACATTTTTTAAATCATAGTTTTTACTTAAACGATGATTTTTTTAATAAAATGGGAACTTTTCAACAAAGGATTAATTGAATTTAAAAAAATTAAGTAAACAAATTTGAATAGAAAAAAATTACTATAAAAGAATTAAATAGAGGCAGTACAAATGCAGTGGAAGTAAACTCATACCTGATAACTCCTGATAATAGCCTGCACAGCCAAATGATCATCAATAGTTTTAGCATCGGGAGCAGCACCTACAATGCTTCCGCCACCCATTGCAGCCATGGGCAAAGTGTTGCGTTGATTTGGCGCTAAATCTGGCGGGCCCATATACGAGTTATTGCGGAAATATGCATCCCAGGACTGTAAGGTCAAGTTTATAGAATTAATTTTATCAAAAGCACTATACAATTTAAATCTTACTGTATGCACGGATGTTGGATCGCGGAGCCAAGCGTTATACATCTCCTCGACATAGGTAGCAGTAGTGCCATTTGCAAACGGTTCCGCAGCAGCAGAGTTGTACGTACGCATCGCGGCGGCGGCCACAGCATTCTGAACAATCTACAAAAATTAAATTATTAAGGAACAACTTAAGAATGAAACTAACCTTTTTATTGCTGCCCTTCAGCAGCCAAGTGGCAAAATGTTGATGTGCCATTGGCGATATCGCCAAATTGAAGGCTGTGTTTGCACGATGCATTTTGAGTTTAGTATTTTAACTGAAAGAAATTAAAAAAGAAAACATCAAAACATTAAAAAAATAAACAATTAGTAATTAATTAAAAATTTTTAATCATTTCAACAATTATTATAAAACAGACTTAGCAACTGTTTTTAAAATAGTGAAATTAAAATCGCATTGCACGTCGTTTTATTTTAACATCGCAAAATTATATTTGTTTCTTTTATTTTCATAAGCACTTGAATACATACATATTTTAAGATAAGACAATTTGGAATATTTTGCACAACACTTGACACACCTTTCTTGATAAAAGTTTGCAAACCGTTATTGTTTTATTATGCTTTTTCAACTGATTACTAAACTGTTTACCAAAATTTAAGCACAAAGATTTCTTAGTATCATTGTTCAATAATAATCGGTTAACGTTTTATAATAACTGCTTAAAATTAAATGTGTTTTAGGAAATTACTCTTAATATTAATAAAGAAATTAAAAGCCAGAAGTTAATTTAAAAAAAACATTTTTTCTCAACTCGTCGGAAGAAAAATTATACAGACAAATTGTCGCTTACAAGAGACAACTTTTGTATTTTTGTAATCGTGGATGACAAAGATCTGCTCGATATCGGAACGATATAAACTTGAGTATACCATTGTAAGATAAGATACCCAAAATCGGTTTCAACAAGCATTCAGACAAACATTTCATAGTAAATGTTGAAAAAAGAAAAATAATTTATGATCGAAATTGATGATCATATTTTGAGTTTATAACGGTAAAAACTCAAAATGGTTGTATTAAAACATTTCACCGAAATCAATAAACATTGTTAAATTGCTATTTTTAAACAGAATAAAATTCAATGTAACAACGAGAAGCAACAACAATCTGTTGCTACCTTTCCAAAAAGAAACACTAAAAATAGCAGCGTAAATACCAAGAAGCAGCAGAGAAAAATTCAAGAAATCAATAAGCACATAGAAATAGAAACTACACGACGGCAAAACCAAGCAAGACAAGTCAGAGTCCATGACACACTCAGAAAGCAACTTTTCTGACTTTCGCTAACACAACTGCTGCTGCCACCGCAAGCGTAAAAATACGTTAAAAAAAACAAGAAAAAAAGTGATACTGAACCTACAGCGCGCACGTGATGACGAACATCACGTTATCACAAATTCTAATGAAATGAGTGGAACAAATAAATAAAAAAGGGTCTATGCTATCCTAAACGTGAAAATATTCAAAATTTTGCGCCAATTATGCGCATTTTTTTGCGGCGACATTGACGTAGTCTGGCATTTCTTATTTCGTCAGGTTTATCTCAACTAACTTTTTGTGTGAAATTCATTCAGTTTTACGTGCACAGACATTCAAGAAACCAGTTTGAAACAAGTTTGAACCGCAAAATTGCTTGGCTAGTTAATTTGTTTCTCCTTCGTTTAATCTATTTTTTATAGTAAATTTAAATGTTGCCATGTCAGTTATCGCCGAAAATGTTTAATAAATGTACAAAAGTTTAATAAAACTTCAATATTTTGCAATTTAACTGTTTATTGGTGAAAAATAATTTGATGAGTAATCACCAAATCTATGCAATCGAATTTTTGTCTTAATTATTTTTTTATATGAATTTTATGTAGTAAATATAAAAGAAATATTTATCACAATATTGTTGAAAATAAGCAAGTTTAATTTGGCAAACTGGATTCAATAATATTTACTCATTCAAAGTGAATATTTATTTAATGCTTTTATTGACATTAAAATCAGTCTGCTGAAAATGAATAAAAATTTGTATTTATTTAGAAAGCGGGAGTGGAAATTTAATTAAATGTTAACAAACGTTTAATTACAGACTAAAAACCTGAACTTCAAGAAAGTTTTAGAAATTGTCTTTTCTAAGCGAACAATCTCAGCAGGACACGCAAAACTAAAATTATCACAAAATCGGTATGCGAAAAACTCGATTTGAAATGCGAGAGTGTGACTCAACGTCAGACAAAATAATTAAATGTTAAAACTTATACAAATACAATTTATCAAACAAACAAAACTACATACATGCACAAAAAACGAAAAATGACGTATTTTGCTGTATCTATCATATTGTATATAATATTGTATAAATGCGAAAAGTGCGCGCTGCTTCTACGCTTTTTCTATCACAAGATACACAACAGACGTTGACTCAGACTGTTATAAGAAAGAATTGCTGATAAGAAGATTGAAGCCTTTTGTATTATTATTTTTTATAATCTTTGTTTATATTTGCAATTTAAATTATCACATTCATTCATTCATTTGCTTTGATTCGAGTCCGTGAATTTTAGGATGAAGAAGTCGGTTTAATTTATATCGATTAGTTGATAATTTGGACATCACATGCTCTTATCGCTAAGCGCGTTTTTTTTTAGCAGTTTGTATGTATGTAAATACATACATACATACATACATACATACATACATACATACATACATACATACATACATACAAACATTCACGATTTCACAATATATGAACATTTTAAAGTAAACGTAACAACTTAAGACAGTTAGATTGACGATAGTATAAAAACTTAACATGACATTAAATTTTTAAACATTAAACGAAATAAACAATTTCATATAAGATAAAAAGTTGGATACATTTTTTAATTTATAATTTATAAATTTCTTGGAATCAAAAACAATAAAAACTAGTTTAAAAGCCCTAAATAACATTTTTCTTTTTTTCTTTCGAAATTATTTTACTATCATAAACTCAGTTTATTTAGAAGTTTTCTACTTAATTTAAAGTTTTTTTTTTTATATTTTGTAACAATTATTTGCAATTTTAAATTTAAAGAAATACTAAATTTTTTTTTAGATACGTTAACAATTTTTTATCGACATTTAGAAAATAAGATAATTAAAACGAAAATTTAACAAAAAATATGAATGAATTTTTGTTTATTTTATTGCAAGAATCTTGCAAATACAAACCGAAACAAATGCACTTTAAAACAATTATAGTAAATCCAAATGAGATGACCTTGGCCTCAGAAACTTGTTTATATATAGTAAAGTATTACCAAAGCAAAACAGCTGAATATACTTTAGTTTATAGCTACCTACAATATACACGCTCATAAAAAAAGCCTTTAGGTTTCTTTTTTTGCACGTAAAAACCAAATCTGCAAAAGTCTAAAAAGAAATTAAACCGAAAACCCTAGAAAGAAATGACTTTAAACTCGAAAGTTTCCTGTCATTGTTTTGAGGTTAAATGCAGGAAAACTCAAAGCAAAACAAAAGCGGTTATGTAAAACTGAATCGTCTTTCGGTACATGGCACCAGAAGTTGGAACATGTGAACGAAATTCACAAACGTCAAGCAAAAGAAAATTGTAGAACAAATTTATACCACTGACTAAAATAACACGAACACTTTAGAAGACAAACAGCGCTTTTATTTATAATTTTTTTGTTTTTCCTTTTTTTAATTGAGTATTTTTCTCGTTTTTCTTTATAGAATCTGCACAATATTTTCCATTAAAGCAAAAGTTACGAAAATCATTGCATAATGGCAAAATGCAAATTTTTTAATTATCCATTTTAATAAAACTTAAGTTTTCAACTGAGTATTAAACAAATTTTATTAGAGATCTGTATAAATACTTTCTCAACATTCGTAATTAAATAATGAAATTTCTTTTTAAATAATTAAAAAAATATATGGCTAAAAACACGAATATCGAGAAGATTTTACATAAAATTTACCAAGCGCAAACACAAATTTCCAAAATCAGCTCCGATTAGCTATGTATATAACGCGCGCGCTATAGTTAAGAAGTAAAACAAAAACAAAAATCGGTCCAAACGTTTGCACTGCTGCGCGTCGACTGAATTCGAATTCAAAATCTAGAAAGAACAGCGGCGTACGTACAGACTAAGCTAAAAAGACGAATAAGAAAAGCAGCAACAAAACAAAAAAAGCAAATAAAAATTAAATAAAATACAAAACTCGACCACATGACAGCGCCAAACGCTCTCCTCCTGCCCCACTCTGCACCGGGTTGTATAAGAGGCGGCGAAGCGAAGCAGTGAAATAACGCCGACGTGTATTCGACTTTATCGTTTTTTGACGCATTTTTCTCACTTGGCGAAATTTCTAAATTGCGTTAGATAAAATTTCCGACCGACGTTTCAGAAAAGTGCATGAAATCAAATTGTTATTTTTTGAGGAGCAAAAAACACGATTTTATATTACAAATCAAAAGTTGTCGCCGTTATTAAGAAAAAAATTTAATTTTTTTAATTTGAATTGTTTTTTTTTTAATTTTAAAAATGCAAACATAAATTGTGATATCAACGAAAATATTTAATTATACCAAAACAGCTTCACATTTAAATAAATTGCAAATAAAATACAATTTTAAATTTGTCTACCAATATTAAAGCACTGTAAACAAAAAATTAAATTAATAACAATTTTTACAATTATTATGTGAAAATAATGAAATTGTATCTTTTAAAGGTACATTGGAATTTAAATGTTTAATTTTGATAAGATTTGTTTTCGAAAAATTGTTTATTAATGAAAATGATTTTACTTTTAAAATGTGTGACGTCGTTTAGTTCAAGTGGCCAAGGCTACTTATCAATTGCTGGTTTTCACTAAGGCAGTTCAAGACTACCCTACAAATGGTATGTAAAAACACACAAAACCACAAAAGCGATAAGCTAAAGACATAAATACCGATTTCTAGTAGTTTTATTTGTTTGTGTAAATGGAAACTTTTAACTTCTCTTGAGCTAATGTAAATCCAAGTAAAACTATTCCACTGTGCTCAGAGTTCAAAAAGACGAGCCCCCAACAGCAACTTAAAAATAAAAAAGCCAAAAACGCATGCACGAAAAATCAAAAAGAAGACTTGACAACAGCCAACCAAACCAAACACATGGAAAACATAAAACATTTAACAAGTTCAACAGCGTATATCGGAGTACATAGATGTACATTCGATGCTTAGTGCCACGACTAAACCGGCTGAAGGTAAGTTTCGAAAAGTATTCATATGAAAAAAATAAAGATCAATCAATATGTTGTGTCGGCCGTTGGAAGACTACACTAGGCGTGCAGCCAGACAAGCCTCCATTGGGGCAGACCGGTTTCAGTTAGTTAGTTTTGTGCAGGGCCGTACCTAGGAATTAAGGCGCCCGGGGAAAGAGTGATTATGCCGCCCTTACAAAAATTTTGTTTATATTATATTTTATAACTGTTTTTTTATGAAATAGTAGTGGTGAAAAATTTAACAGTACATTTCTTTTTCATGAAAAGCAAATAAAGAAGCAAAAAAAAAGGTACTCCCTTTTGTATAAGTCGCCCTAAAGCTTCTTCCACATGCCGCCCTTACAAAGTGGCGCCCGGTGCAATTGCCACCTTCGACTTCCCCAAGATACGGGCCTGGTTTTATGTAAAGGGATTTTATTTTCAAAAATTATTTAAAATGCAATATTACGGAACGTTTAATTTAGTATTAAATTTTAGTAAGGAAAACAATTTACTTTAAATTAATTCGTATTATATAAATATAAAAATATTTAATTTGTTTTTATTGATTTTACATCATTCAAATAATTTTGAAGGGATTCGATATTGTTGGTTCCGGCATTATCATTAAGGGTGTCGTTCAGGAAAAAATAACTACCGATTTATTTACGTACTTCTCGTAAGTTCCCAGGCAATATCAATAATGCCAAACATATTACCGCTAGTAAGACTACGGTTTGGAACGAATAATACGATCCAATAAGGAGAACAATTCCACAAATAACTTAAAATTTTATTTATGAGAACAATCTATGTTAAGAATTTGTGAAAACTTCGAATTCTAAAATTCTCATACTAGGGGAGAATTAGCTCGTTTAAAAAAAATATCCTACAATAATGGGCGTTTCGGTGTAAATACTCCATTAACGGGCAGAAAGAAAGAATGAATAGAGTGAGTCGTATCATGCGTAAGCAACAGCCAACAAGTTGCGTCATCAAAAATCTACATGAACAAAAAATAGGAATTAAATTTTAAAAAAAAAATTTTAATCGAACGATAAAAACAGCAACATTTTGCATAAAAAAAATGTTCCTGGTTTCACCTGGGTAATGCCGATTTGAGTAATTCATTTTTATAAATTTGGATGGATATTTTTCGGTGCGCACCAACGTCTGCTTTACGACGTCAACGGGAAACACCCCTTGCCGTTGCTTCTTCTACTCCACACACTAACTACTACGTTTTGGAACGCTAGCGCGCCACTCCAACAAAAATTTGTGGCACAAAAATAAGAAATTATATAAGCACACATGATGAAATTTTCGCCAGCAAAGAAACACACCTTCACAAGCCACTTTTTTCAATCTGAATTTTAATGGAACTTCGTCACAACGCCTTAATTCAACAGCATTCAATAACAAATTGCCACTGAATAAACAATTTAGAACTTTGATTTCCTGATTGGTTTTTACTGCGGTTCCTCTGTTTTAATCAAATTAATTTCATAAAATTTACCTTTTCTGCGAAAGAAACTGCCGCGACTAGTGATGGGGAATCTCGATAACAGAAATCGAAAAATTTATCGCCACCCAATAATTCCACAGTTCTCCACCGAACACTGTCCCTGGTTGCAATAAATATCCCAGCACACACAAACTGAGAAAACATAAATTGTCTGGCGTTTAAATTTAAAAACAAATAACCCTAAAGTAGAGCTTAAAATCTAAATCTCGCGAATTGAAAATAAATCTTGACTTGTTTAAGATATCACAACGAATGATTATTATTATTATTTCAATAAGAATTTTAACGGGTGAATCTGTGCTATAATTTTTGAACAACAATAATAACAAAAAAATTGAGCAATTTAGCAGACCAGACAGCGCTGTTTCGGAATACGCTACTACTTTTTGCTTGGTGAAGCTTTGTGTTTTCATATTCGTCTATAAGCTTTTTTGGATTAGAAACAAGCGAGAATTCAAAGAAACTCCCAGGTTTCATAAGAATCGCTAAAGACGGGCGAATAAAAAAAGCAACACCAACTGAACAATTTCCTTGTTGTTGTTGTTATTTTCTGTTATTTTTCATGTAGGCCGAAGTTTTTGTTCGGTGTCTAACACGAGTAACTGTAGTTTGTTTAAAAAAATAATTTTACGTTTAAAAACGAAAAAAATGTCTTAGTTCGGCAGGTGCTCCGAAAATATAATTAAAAGAATTAAATTTGATGTGCTTGTTCGTTTAAATAAGAATTAAAATGGGGTGAATCTGTCTTATAATTTTTGAACAACCTTTCATTGTACCTTTCATATGACACCTCACTTATACTGATCCCATTAAAGCTCAGTGAGTATTTTAATATATAAAATATCGTATTTTTCAACTTTAAAGCTTCACCGCCATACCACCTTCATGTACCACCCACATGTCCCGTAAGAATAAAATTAAAATCGGAACCAACGGAGTACGCTTTAATTGTTCCAAATAATAATTGAATAATAATAAAGTTAATTACAAATTAAATGTCAACATCAATTGCCAATTTATCAATGAAGATTAAAACACAATATCAGATATAATAAATTTTGACAAAATAGTCTGTCATTTTATTTTCGGATTTACGGATTTAATATCTAAATTTAATTTTTGATCAATTACGGTTTATTGTATTCTTCAGACCATTCGCACCACCTCAGTGACTGTACTGGTCCAGACAATAGCCCGTTATTTGATCCGAAATGCAATCAAAGACGTCGAATGCCAAATCGCAACTCTCACCCCGCTCCGGTTGCTTTCGGCGATCTACGTGATACTTATTGGTCACGGCGCGCAGACACAAATTTACGGAGCGCAGCGTCGCCATAAAAAACCCGTGCTCATTTACGCCCTCCGAGTAGAAATCGACCAGGCCATCCAGCGTGGGCCACCCGATTTTATCAATGGCTTTATTTTTGGCGTAGACGCAGTGCAGCAGGCACTGAAACAGCCAGAAAATAAAGAAGGTAGAAAGTAGATTTAGGGATTTTATAGCATGAACATTTTATGATACCAAAGTCTCTCAGCGTTTCAAGTTATAAAGTAACACAAATCATTTCCATAATAACTTAAACTGTCATTTACTTAAATAAACAACATGGTCAATAAGTGACCGGGGGTGGTGTCAATTGCAATTAGCTCAAGCATAAAAGCCAAGCAAACTGTAACTCTCGATTGAAGAAAAAACGAAAAAATTAATATGCATTAAAAAAATGAATGCGAATCTGAACAAATGTGAGAAAATGCGCTTTTCTTTTAATTGTCATTGTTGTTGTTGCTACTGCCGCTGAAAGCGTTGTAAAACCCTGACTTTAGTTGCTGTTGCTGTTGTTGTTGCAGTGGTTTCGTTGCATGCATCTTAATTGCCCGAAATCAATGGCAACGCTTGCCTGCAGTCGTCGACGTCGTCGTCATCACCCTCAGCTTTTCTGCCTCTGCCATTGAGCTTAATTGCGCGCCTCGACGTTTTGCATTTAATTAAAACAACAGCCAACAGCGGCAGTTAGCAGCAATGCGCGTTAAAAGTTCTTTTTATTAAATATTTATTTGTCGAACAAAAAAAAAAAACAATCGAAAGAAGCATTATTTGGAATATTCAGAAAATTTTTCAGTTGAGAATATTTTAAATTCATTTATAGACAAATACACTAGAAGCTTTTTTTTAGTATTGAGGAAATGCACTTACACAAACTTAAATTAACGATTTTTTTACTTACCCCTGCAATACGTTTGTCCTCGAAAGGAACTAAGGTGGGATGATAAATTCCACTGGACATGTCTCCTACGCGGCGAATGCGACGCATTAAATGCGACATACGCTCGGAGGGTGACGTGGCGGCTATGGTGTCATAATCGTCATACGAGAAGTGCTGTTCCGACGATGGTGACGAGTGCTTTACAGAGGCATGCTGCGGCGCATAATGTGGCAAATATGAATCGAACTGCGGCTGAGGCGATTCGGTTAGTTCGATAAAGTCAATGCCATCATGGTCGTGCGCAACAAGAGAAGGTTGTTCTTTGGCGACTTCGTCTTTCAGTATTTGAAGAGCTTCTACGCCAAGATTAAAAAAAAATTTAAATTAATATTCATAAATTTTAATCTGCTCCACTAAATGCGACGGACCATTGATGAGCTTAATTTTAACATCCTCCTGGCACTCCTTGATAAAGGTTTCTACGCGGCGCGCCGTTCGTGGCGGATTTAGGCAAATGGTTTTCTAAAAATAACGAAATTAACATTTTGAAGAAGAAAATTATGAAACGAAGACAATAAAACAATGATAAATATCAAAAGAATATTTCAACCTAGTGACTAAATATAGATTTATTCTTTTGTTGGAATAAGAAGCAAAACAACATAAAAATTGAATAAAAGACTCAAGGAGAAAACTTGGAATTTTAACCTTTGTCGCAGGCATTCCAGCGCCGAATCCTTCAGAAAACACAATAAAATCGCAGAGTAAAGCACAAGCAATGCAAAAATATCGGAATTGTGTAATTCTCATACTGACTGATGTCCACGTTTGTGCACTTTTGTGTAATCGGAGCAGTTTTTGTTGTTGGTGTTGTTGCACGTTTTGTATATATATAAAAGACGCCAATTAAAAGCAACCTCACAGCACGAGCAGTCTAACACAAATGAAACTGAAATTCAAAACAATTTTCATTGTCGCTCATACGCCTTCGTCGCCTGCCACCACCAACAAAAGAAAATTCAAATTCGCTTTCTACGCGCAGATTACAGCAGCCAGAGAAGCAGCAGCGTCGGCGGACTTCGTCGAGGACAAATACAAATGCTGCAACGTTTTGTTTTTGTTTCGACCAGGTCCACATATGCGAAAAAAACCTGTTGGCGGCGGCATGCGATACAAGTGAAATTACCACAGCTGGCATAATGAATTGTCGCTATTTCTCACAGAGTGCACAAATATGGTTCAATGGCAAATGGAAAATGTTGGCCAAAACCTGTAATTTTTTTGAACGCGGCTATTAACACAAAACAGACCAGTTTTTTTCTTCGAATTTTGTTTGTGAGGGGTTTGGGACCTTCTCTACACACTGGTAATAAAATGTTGCACTACTGCACTGAAGCATGTCTCGGGGAAAAGAAGCCGATGCACAGTGAAGACGCTGTATGAAATAATAGTCATAAATATTAAATATGTTGTGTCTTGAAAAATTAAATCATTCCTTTATAAGAGAGAAAGTTTTATGTCTGACTTGGTCTGGTTACTGTCGATGCATTGTCGAATGTGGTAAGAGTTAGACAATGTAAACGAAATAGCTCAGCACCTAAATCTATCAAGCATATAATTGAAAATGATGATGATATTTGGCTACAAAAAGTAAGTGGAAATTTTATTTAAGTAGTTATAAATATATTCTCGACTACGGTATTAGAACTTGATGTGGTGGTACAATAATATAATTGGAAAAGCAATACCGAGGAATGGAATCCTGCATTGTGTTTTTTTTTAAATCCGGTGTGGAAGTACATAGCGGACATATCTATAAACCCACAACACATTTCCAGAATAAGGCAAATTTAAATAAAATAAAATAATTTTACTTTACTTAAATTTGTGATAAATAAAAATAACCGTGCTGTGAACTACTCTTAAGTAATACTGTAGTGCAAATAAGGCGGCTCCAAAAAACAACAACAAAAATACATTGAACTTTAAACTTAAAGTAAAATCCACACGACTTGTACAAAAATGAATATTATGCTTACTTTTAAATGAGAAGAAACGGATTTTCCTCAATTTTCGAAGAACAAATGTTTTCCTTAATAGCTTTTAAAGTATTAACTATATTAATAAAAGAGCTTTGGATTTGATTAAAACTGAACATGAACATAAGAAATCATTCGTGCATGCTTCCCGCCACTTAGAAACACATCTATATATTATTTAGACATATTAGATAGTTGCAATTTAAAGTCATTCAACAAATTTGAAACGAATGCTGAAATAAAAAGAATGCTACGCAAAATTTTTATTGTTTAATTCTATTTAAAATTGAGTGTGCCGAACCGAAGCTTTAAATAAGATGTTTAATTTATTTGTTATAGTTTGAAATGCTTAATAGTGCTAACTAACTTAATTAGTCGTTTTGTTCAAAAACGATGTTAGCCAATTGAATTTTTACAAGTACCCACCAACCCAGCTTTAGGTCGTTGTGGTAAAAAAGCAAAACAATTATGCCCATTAGGAGCCACAATCAATTTGCAAACAAAAACTGCCACGCAGACTTCGTTCAAAACTTTACAGACAAATAAGAAATATTTTAAACTGCGGAAATACGGGCATGTTTAAAAGCGCTGCAGCAGCAAGCATCGGTAGCTCATCGGTAGTTAAAAACCGACAACACCAGATGGCGTTGGTGGCAATAATAATTGCATTTAATTGCGCCTAAACTTCTGAATTCCGTTTATTCTGAAAACGCCGAAGAAGCGTAAATTGCAGATTAGCGAAAAATAAAACATACAAAACAAAAAAGAAAAATGCAAAAAGCAAAATGCAAAATAAAATGATTTGTACTGCTAAGACACTGACCTAGTAGACTCGACGGCCTGAGCTGTCCGGCCACCGAGTCTAGTGCGAATTTGCAACAAAGCGCGAAAAATTATAATAATAATGTTCCATCGGCTACGTTTACTGCAGACGCTGCAGTTTTATTACTACTATTTCTACTATTTTTTCCAATTATTTGCCTTTTGGATTTGCGGTTTTTAATGCAAAATTATGCACTAAGAGCCACACAGTGTTCTCGATTTGAAATTGATTTTTCAACAGAAATGCGCTTATGTGCAGTTTTATCGCTGTCAGAAAGAAAGCGTGTAACATTCATCCGATTTATTGGAAACGGCATTATTTATGTTGATTTTCTGGAGAAAGTCGCCAGGAGATCGAAAAATAAAACCAAACATTTAAGTTTTTTGTTTTCATTAGAAATGAGTATTAGAAACTGTAAAATATAACTTAACAAATAGACAAACAAAAGACTCTAGCCACAAACTCTTAAAGTAATGCGAACAAATCTGTTAAGTTGGATTGAAGTTCTTGTGTGCATTAAAAATATTTTTAAACATTTAAATAAAAATCTAAATTTTATAATAATAACATTGTGAACGGCAACGGAACAGGAAACTCCCAACACTTCCATGAAAAACCATAAAGAACAGTATACATCGACAATCACAGCAACAAAAACACTCACCACTTATTGACAGTCATGTTATTCCAGCAACATTCGGTCAAGAGCCAATCAAAAACAACAAAACCAACGTTGTCTACATTTTCCTCTTATTTTTTAAACAATTCGTTTTTTCCTTTTTAACTACTACAGAAATTCCTGCTATTTTCTTTAATGTGCAACTTTGTTAGGTGCAGCAGCAATAAATGAACCCAACAACAAGATGCAGTTGCGTGTTCATCATTAGAACAAATTTTCTCACCAACAGCGGGCAACAATTTTCGGCTTCATCTCACCGCAAAACCTGCAGTAGCAAGTGCTGCTGATGTTGCTGCTTTGGTGGGTGGCCAGGTGAAACAACAGCCACAGCGCAGCACGCGCCGTTGCGTTGAGAATCGCACTTAAATACGAAGGCCTCCACTTGGCAAGCAGTCAGTCGTCGTGTTGTTCTTTCAGATATCGGTTCGGTTCTTCTTCCTCAGCTTTCTCGTTCGTCTGTTAGATTTGCTTCAACTACTTTCGCGGCATTGTCTCACTCCACTCAAGCTGGATTTTAAAAAATAAATTAGTTCGTTCTCAAGGATTGGCGCTTGCTCTAAGCGATGTTGGTTATATTTGGCTTACGTTGGCAACTGCTGCTGCTATTGCAGTTCGGGTTATGTGGGGTGAAGAAAGTGCTTTGTGATATCGAATACAATACAATCAATGAAGATGGATCATATTCATTTCGGTATTAAACATTTCATTTTTTATTTTTACTTCTGATCCTTCAAAGTAAAATGTTGATAAAAACTGTATAAATTCTGAATTATACAATAATAAAAAAATAAAGGACTGTTTGAAATGAGGCGTATAAAGCTTGAAAGCTCTGTACTCGTATATCAAAATTTATAAAACCTTAAGTTATCAAATAAAAAATGTGTGTTTATTAAATTTGAAATAAAAACAATTGATTTCAGTTTACAAACAAATTTTAAATACTCACAACTAAAGACAAAAATTGAAACTAATAACTTTTTAAGTTAAGATGCGATATTGAAAATGCGAATATTGAAAACATTTCATTGAAAACGGGCTTAAATTCAATACTTCAATCCTTTTACTCTAAACCTTTTAAATTGTTATTTAAATAGTAAATTAAAATGTCAGAAGCCAATTCAAACCAAATCGAAGAATGCTTTAAGGATTTACTTTACGAGCAATTGGTATGAAGTTGAACCACGGATTCTCGGGATAGCAGTCTTAGGAGAACAGTTTTTTTTAGTTCCATGACTTTATCCGCTTTTATTTTAATGCATTTTTATTGAAATATTTAGAATCTCATAATATTTAATATACGAGTTGAATTTCTCGAGTTTGATTCATTGGACAATTTTTGAAAAATTGTTTCTTTTAGTTCTCTTAATTACAATAAAAAAATAAATTAAATGAGAACTGAAGTTCATTTATACCTAATTTAAATTGTGGAGATATTAAATTGAGTTATTAATCCGACCATTAAGAATGTCTTGAACATCCGGTATTGCACTTAAACCACTTCCTAGTAAATCATTTTCATATTTTATGTTTTCGTTTTGTTTTGCTAACAAGTTCTTGTTTGTCTTTATTTTGTTTTCGGCTCAACACAATCTTTTACCACAATTCTTTTGAAATGTACGCATCCGATAAATATACATTCACACATACGCACAACACCGCATTCAAATGCGCCATAACGCACGCGCGGTATGTTCGGATTTGGCTTCTTCTTTGCCAGACATTCGAATGATGACATTGGTGGCTACTATCACAGTGCCGCTGGCAGTCCAGACAACGTCGTGCGAGGTCGTTACGGTTCGCGTAATCCCGCCAGTGGACAAGTAGAAGAAGTGGTCTATAGTGCGGGCCCACGTGGGTAAGTAAAACCGAAGCCAACAAAAAAATAACTTCGGCATTTCAGTCATAATTAAAATGTTGCAAATATAAAAAAAAAAAATCTACCGAATTTAAAACGAGCGCATGTATCAGCGCGAAAGGGGAGCCACTCAAGCGTAAATCTAGCAATTCTAACACGTATGTCTGTCCAACTGTCTACCACTGTTGCTTAAACGTTTTTATTTTTCCATTAAAGTTCAATTTCAAGCAAAAAACACAACCACAATGCAAAGCGGTTTAAATGCGGCATTGTGTTAGGATTTTTGTTGTTGTAATTTTGCACAGGCTTTCTGCAATCTCCGACATCTCGAAAGAATGAAAAACGAACGAACAAATTGCGATTAAACAATAAAATTCATTACGATACGGTGATGGATTGAAATCGTGGCGGTTAGGAATGAATTGGTTGAGGCGCCAATTTGAATCGAGTCGTATTTTGATTATTATAAATTAAGTAATAAATTTTGAAATCCAAAGGAAATGCGTCAAGTCCCAAAACAAATTTAAACATGTTCACTTGCAGGATTTACAGTAAATACATACAAATTTTGAATCTCTAACATCGGTTGAGACAAAGTCTAACATACTTACATATGTACGCTGTGGCTTTGCTGGAAGTTTTTCTAGGAGTTGCTAGCAATTCACTTCGCACTTGATGTATGCGTTCGATCTTGTATGCCAATTGCAAATAACAAAATGTTATCCATTAACATTGAGACAAAAAATTTGTGTACCAACACGTAAATGCAATTTTAACGCAATTCCATGATACCATCGGAATTACCTGCTAGCGCCACGTTTTTAGATGCTAGTTTGTAGCAACAAAGTAAGCTCTAAATCAATGTGCTGTGCTTCCGTTTTTGCAATCGTTGATGTTGTTCGGTATATAAGCGGCTTAGCTGGCAGTAGATCGTATCGACAGTTTGAAACATTTTTCAATTGTTAAAATTCGTAAATTAATTTTGCAAATTAAGTTGATAATATTAACTACATGTAGCATGATACCTACAAATGCTACAAAATTAGACGTCAGTCATATTTTTCCATGTTCGTAATTAAGCTTATCAGATCCGGACAGAAAAATAATGAATAGAAGAAATTAATAAGGGAAAATGGCGTTAATAGGAACAAGAAAAGTATTAAAGTATTTAATATATTAAATCAAATTTCAGTTTTCGCGTAAATGGTCC
This sequence comes from Suillia variegata, assembly GCA_949127995.1. Taxonomy (NCBI): domain Eukaryota; kingdom Metazoa; phylum Arthropoda; class Insecta; order Diptera; family Heleomyzidae; genus Suillia; species Suillia variegata. The sequence goes on from OX421845.1 coordinate 44,710,711, forward strand.
TAAAATACATCGTAAAGTGGACCTAGCACAGTTCCCCATACGTCCCATTGGGAGTCCAGATGATCCATTAGCAGATCCTTATGACGATCCCACATACAGCTTTAGCTATCGTACACCTGATCAGTCACGTTCCGAGGACAACGACGCAACTGGCAGAGTTCGAGGTACTTCAAAATCCACTACGCACTTAACTCAAGCATTTCGTTGAAGTTATTAATACTTTTGGTAGTAACCCTTACACATTTTCTTTCCAGGTTTGTACTCCTACATTGATGATGTGGGTGAACGTCATAGTGTACGTTATGCGGCCGGTGCCGGTACTGGATTCGAAGTCTCCAATTCGGTTCCTGACAATCCTGCAATAGTGGGCTATGCAGCACCATTATACAAAGCATCACCGAGAACACGTGGTAAAATGTCTGTACAACGTGGACCAAATGGTAGTTACAAACTAATAGCAGCCGGACCAGATCATCGACGTGCCGAAAGTCGCGGCTCTGATGGTTTAGTAAAGGGAACATATTCATATTTGGATGATAAGGGTATACAGCGGACAGTGGAATACATTGCTGGGGCCGGTATCGGATATCGTGTAGTACAAAATAGAGTTGGGCCGGGAACTCATATAAATCCGTCTGTGTCGGAATTTCGTTTAGGCGATACAGATTTCAAGTTGGCAAATGATTTTGGAAGAGGGGCAGGAGGAGGAATTCGACCAGGTGGTGGAGCGGGTAGAATTGGAGCAGCGGCAGGGGGTGGTACTGACTATCTTAAGACTGAGGGCTCAAGTAAAGTACGCCCCAAAGGTGGTGATAGTCCTGGTAGTGGCTTGGATGATGTCGAGGATGACGAAGATGTCGGTACAGAAGATGACATTTCAAAGCGAAGAGGTAGCGGTGGAGATTCGAGTAGTTTTAAAGGTGATCGCGCATCGGATGAACGTGGCGATATGCATTTTGAAATAAGCGGATCAAACCACGAAGATGACGAAGAATTGGGTGGAAATCGTGGCAGAGCTAAATTGGGTGAACGTCGTAACAACCGACCTTCAAGCAACCGCAATTCGATAAGCTCAGAGGAACGTATGCGCACACGCAATCGAAATCGCGACCGTGGTTCCAGTGCAGCAGGTGGTTCGAAAAACAGAGGCGGTATGCGAGTAGGTGGTACTTCAACTACTTCGCTATCAATGACCGCGTCTGGTAGCGGATACAGCTATGATGCGCCTGCAGCATCTTCATCTTCTAATAATTATAACTTTAATGATGACGATGTGGGTTCGCTGCCGCCTCTAATAACCGCTAACCGTAAAATACTTGAAATCGATCGTGAACTCGATTGGGTGCAACGTAATCGCGATTCTACCGTAATCAAAAATATTGGTAAATGGTATATCGGACTACCGCCAGGTCAGAGTGTACGTGCACATGTGCAGAATATTGATGTGTTGCCGCTGGGCGGACGTAATGTTATATCGCCATCGGAGGCATTGCGTCAGGATGAAATTGCCGATATGGTGGCTTCGATGGAAAGTCGCAGTGGAGCAACGGCAATTAGGAGCAGTTAGTGTGCAGGACACTGTATTAGATTTTAGAAATTGCTAAAACGAATTATTATCCAAATTCAAAGTATTACATAAGTTTAAGTTGATATGCATTATTACAGACAAGAAGAGCGATTGCAAAAAATAGTTCCACCAAAATTCAGTATTCCTAACAACAATAAATGAAATAAACTAAAAAAAAATTTAAACGAAGTGTTACTGCACAAATTTAACAGTCCATGTCCATATCATACTACGATATGAACTGTTAAATTACAAGGTGAATTTATTATAGGAGCAACTTTTACAATTTTATTATGGCCTAAGAAATGTTATCATCGGAAAATCTCGAATCTGATAAGACCTTCTTTGAGCTTAGATAACTAAAATTTCAAATTAATTGAATAATAAATTTTTGTTTAGGAAATATTTGATTGTTTAAATATCAATATATTTAAAAATTGTTATAAGATAGTTCTTTTGTGGGAAATAAATTCGGTTCTGATGAAGCTTAAATTTTTTCAATAGTATTTTTGACTATATTTTTATTTCTAACTACTCTAGCAAAAATATCATAGAAATAATTTTTTTTCAAGTTTTTTTGTGGAAAAAACGGTTGGTTAAGTATGAGGGGAAGTGTTGGTCCGTTTTGGTTCACCATTATACTTAACTTACGCTTGGAGGATAAAAGCCTCTAATATCAAATTTCAATTCGACAACTATCAAACTAATGCTTAAATTGAAAACTAAAATTAATGTAGGGTAAAAATAAATATTTTTTGAGATCAGAAAATTAAGTTGACGACCTTATTTTGTTATAAGCACAATAAATTCAATTTTCCTGATTAAACTTTGTTTGCAGTAGAAAATCTGGATTAGCGAATGTGTTAATATTGGGTTCATCTTGAGTATTTCTTAATCAAATAAATTAACCTACTGAATTTAAAAAAATGATACACGTTGTTATTTTATTTTGGGTTGAATATGTACAAAACTGTTTATTAGGCGCACCTTACAACTATCTACATTGCAGTTTTGCAACGGTAACATATTATAAGTCGTGGTACATCTCAAGTTACCACCCATATTGCACTTGTTTGTTAACCTCTAATGAACATTGCAAGTGGCATAAAGCCAACAGAGGGAATCAAATAACAAAACAAATATCATCGCCGAACACCCTAAACCTCACACGCAGATTGTGTTCTCTCGCTGGTGTGGAGCGTTGTGGTTTTTTTGTAAACGCCTCAGCAAAGTTTGTGGTTGATAGTTTTGGCTATAAATCAGAAAGTGTCCATGGTAGACGACAACAGTTTATTGTCAACGTTAGCAGAGGTAGCTTTTAAATAAACTTATTCAACAAGAATTTAAACATGACGGTAGTCTGGCGAGAGACCCTTTGGTGGATATTGCTGCTGATGGTAACTAGAGGAGCAAGGACTCAAAGCCGGGTCACTGGCAACGGGCGACACAAACCTGAAGCAACAATTTTCTTTATGGATGGCAAGGGCAATTACAAGTATGCATTTGATAATGACGATGGTTATAAGGGAGAACAAAGTGCCAATCAGGCCAACGAGGTGACTGGAATTTATACCTACTACGACCAGAAAGGTTCGCCCTATATGGTGAAATACAAAGCCGGCATATTAGGTTATCAGCCAGAAGTAATACAACCAACTTCTAAAGGCAACGATAATTTAGAAACGTCGACAACAATCGGGATTCCCAAATCTCTGAACGTGAAAAAAATTGTTGGAATTGCTCCAACAATAGGAGACACCATCTTACAATCCTCGCAGCCTTCATCATCGTCGACTTTGAAATTTGTACAGCATGCTATGCAGTCAATGCAAACACAACCGTTGCAAGTCTCCTTTTCTGCGCATCAATCTCAGTTACCATCGGTTCAGGCCCAACTACAGACTGCACTTAGTAACTCCGGTGTACGTCAAATGCAACGGCCGCATCCATACGCCTATTCATATCTTGCAGATCAATCGGCGCATAGTGAAAGTGCCGATCGTCAGGGCAATGTCGTGGGCAAGTACTCCTATTACGATGAGGCTGGCTATCATGATCTCACCTACAGTGCCGGCGACGACACCGGCTTCGTTATATTGGGCGGCAATTTAGTAAAGTCAAAAGTTGATGGCTCTGCGCAGCCAATGTCGCCAAATCAGCTTGTGGTTAATTTTTCACAGCAACCGCAGGGTAGCAGCTACAACTACAAAGTGGCGGCAGAAGAAGCATCAACTCAACAGCAGAATGTCGTAAGTCTCAATAATCTGGAGGAGAGCTCTTCTGGCCGTGAAAGTGTTGGCAACAACGGCCGATCGCTGCGTAAATTCAGACGCTATGCAAAATGGTAGACAAATGTATCGAATATGCTTTGTTATAGTACTTCGAAACAGTTTCAAAATATAAAGGTGTTGGGCTAAACAAAGTTTGATATGTTTTATATATATTTTCTATTCATGCTAAATAAAAGCACCAAAACAAAAGCGTTGAAAACATCCTTTAATCTAAGAACATGACTTTTCCACTACATTATTCGTTAGATATTCAAAGTTGACAAACCTGTAGTCTAAGCTTTTGATTTGTCGCTATACAATCAAGATTATTCACACATACTTAATAAAAAAATAATTTTTGTCCAATTTTATTTTGATAAAAATAAGTTTTACAAAAAAGATTTTTGTGTCTTGATAGAAAAATTAGAAACATTTAATAAAGGAGCTTATGAAACAATTGATAAGCCCAACGACTGACTATAACGTATTTTTGATACGAATTCTATTTTCATTGATACTGAAAGGCCTAAAAGTATGCAATAAAGTGAAACTATTTTTAAACTGAATTTCAACTGTCATCAAACGCTTCAAAAACTTCTCTCTGCTACTCCCCCTCCTAAATAGAACAAAACCGCTTTTATCGGTAAACCGCTGCAGTGCCATAAAATAAATCCCAATCAATAAAAAAAGAATAAAAGAAGCGTTTCTTGCTTTGATTGAACCTGCATACTTTAAACGAAATATTTTGTATGCCTACTTTAGGAAAAGTCTTTTATTGGTGAAGACGTAAATTAGAGGAAAAACAGAACTTGGAAATTTATGCAAATTTTTGTATGTTGTGCATCTATCACAGTTTAACCTTTTGTTTGTTACTATCGGCGTTTGAAATTTGATTACCACTTTTCAACTGGAATTCCAAAAGCATTTCTTTTCATCAAACTTTTAGGCCGGTAAGCGCTCAAATAAATGAATAAAACAGCGGTTTAGTAGCATCAATTTGCAGCGGGATCAATGACCTTAAATGGTAAATCAATCTGATTCGTGTCACCTTCAATTTTATCAGTATTTAGTAGAAATTCATAAAATAATGTTTTTGTTATTATTATTATTATTATTATTATTATTATTATTATTATTATTATTATTATTATTATTATTATTATTAATTCAAAAATCGAGCAAAAATGGTACGCAAGTGTTCCTATGTTAAATTTAATCACTTTTGAATTCAGAAAACATTCATAGTAGTAGGTTTTATTTATTTGTCTGAAGATGAATTTCAAGTAAAATGTTTTATGACCAAAGTATGCCAAAGTGACACAAATTTGTGAACCAATAAATCTATTTTGATTTTATTTTTATCACGTGGTATATTTCTTCAAATAAAATTTGATAAACAATTTTAAAGAATTGCACACAGACTCAATCAAAAGCGACTTCAGTAAGGGCATTTCGAAACAGAGCGCGCCCTCATATGCATTGATATTCTGCGCATGCGCGCAGCAACTTTAGCAGCAGCAAGTCGATGATAATTTTGATATTAAAACCGCGTATACATACTTACGAGTAGATACGTACATATATGTATGTTAATGCAAGTTGGTAACTGTTTTGAAGTGCGTTGCGCCTGATTTCGGGGTTTTCGTTGGGCTTTGTGCATGCGAAATTTTAATTTCCGATAGAAGCCTTGAAATGCAGCCGTCGATAGCCTAGATAAGATATGTTTCCATGCTCAGAGTACTCGTATTTCAACTGGAAGTGATTTTTTATTTGTTTGCAATTTACATTCAATTGTCAAATAGCATTAAGTATGTATGTATGTACGTATATCTTTTTAATATATACTATTCATATGCTTAAATTTATGTAGGCATACCTTATTTAATTAAATCGCAATTTTTCTTTTTCGGTTATTCTTCTTCTCTTTTGTCTTAATATTTAATACTTAAAATTATGTTTAGTTACAATAATATACACAAGTTCATATACAAGTTCACATACATACAAATGTACATAAAATAAAATTTGCCAAAAACTTTCTTCAGCTAATTGAAGAAACTAATTTTAAGTCGAAAGTTCAGCACTTGCAGACAAAGTTAATTTAGGTAGGTATTCTTTAGTTTAACAAGCTGATCACGTAGATTTGTTGCTCACGAAAAGGTTAACAATTGAAGGTCAAAACAGATGACCAAGTCCGCTTACAAAAAATACTATTGAAATAGCTCAAAATAATAATAAAATTAGTAAGAGGTTATCTTCGGCTATTCCTAAGCTCAAAATAAATAACAAATAAATATAAAAAGTCTTTCAAACATAAAATGCAATCTTTTATTTACTTCTTAAGCTTAAATTTTTGCAAATAAAATTAAAACAAAATCAGTTTAAATAAATAAATTGAAATATACAGGCACATCCATTTCGAAAAATAGAAGATTTGAACAAAAAAATTAAAATCTTCGTGTTGGAAGAACTTTGCGAAATACTTTAATTCTTATTGTATTATACAAAAAAAACCACTGTGCATAACTGCATTTATTTGTGCTTTAATTAGCTGGATACAGAAGAATGCACCCATAAAGCAGAGCAGCACTTAATGCGCACAAAAGTCCTTGAAATAGTAGTTGCAAACAAATTGGAAGTGGAGCTATTAAAAAAAAAATCAATAAGCAAATATAAACTCCAAGCACGCCCGTTCATTGGACTGTATGTCCGTCTATCCGTCTGTATAGAGCAGAGGCCACAATTACGGCTGACCTTCACGTCCGAAAAAAGAAGCACAACACGCATTCAGATGATTGGTTGGATGGAAGATGGATACATGCCGACTGGAGCAGGATGTATCTAGATGTATCTGCAAAAACACATAAACCAGAAAGCGCACTCAACAGCGAAACCGTTGCTCCACTCCAATCCACGCAGACAGTCTACTTGTACATTAAAAGTTGCCAACAAAAATTAAACAAACAACAAAATCATAAAAACAAACAGAATCAAACTAGTGCAACGAGATGCAGCAACTTCAAAAAGATTGACCGGAAAAAGTATCTCGCATAATAAAGGGTTCTATGGGATACTATCTGCTGGAGACATGAGTTGCTTCCAAACTGCCAAGTAGCTTGCTCGTTGTTGTTTATGCAGCATGCAAGCTAATTACACTTATTTATATACTCACTCATTCACTCACTCACTCACTCACTCACTCACTCACTCACTAACTCAGTCACTGACATACGCTAACCACGCGTACAAGTGCAAATTTTCGGGATGGAAACTGCATTATTAATTTTGTTGTTTCTTGTTTAATTTATTTGCAACAATTTGCACGCAAATCTTGCATCGGAAATTTCACAAAATTTCTGTAATTTTGTGTTGCTAGCAACTTTTTCCAAATCATATAAAATTAAATTTAATTTAAGAATATATTTTATACATATATTTCGACCTGTATTTTTTTATTGTGTTACTTGCTTTCAGCTTCCTTTTGAAGTATTTATTTGCTGGTTGCATTTTTTCTTATATACATAAATTAATTTTTAGATATTTTTGGTATTATGTGTTATTAAAATATTCTTAAAAACGTTTTTAACTAAATGAATATTTTCTTTATCCAATTTGAAACAAAATGGAAATAAATACAAATTTAAATAATATAGTTAATATTTTTTGTAAGACTGGGATTTCGAAATATTTGTTTAAGTTTATACAAATTAAACGGTTTTGTCTTTTTTACAAACCGACCAAAAATTACTTTATAAAAATCGATTCAATTTATTTAAAGTTTTAATCGTGATTAAAAAGATTGCTTGGCAGATGTTAAAAGGCGACACTCACTACAATCATTTTTCCTTGTGAATACTTTACGATTAGTTATAGTTTAGAAGTTGATATTAAAATTTAATCACATTTATAACCCACATGTCCACATGTCAATTTTGTAATTTTTTGTTAAAAAATGAAGATTTTAAGCTCTCATTTAATTTCAACCACTGTAAATTGCACATAAATTACGCATTCAACAACCACTTTTAAAAAAACCAACTTAATCCAACTTATTGAAAAAAACAATTTCACTTGCAAGTTAACGTATCAATTTGCCAAGCCATGCAGGAGAACGCCAGATAAAATATCCTTCAATCTGCCAAATTGTAAATAATTATAATAATACAAAAACAATGCCCCAGATGCAGTTGGAGTAGCATTGCCGACTTCAGTACAGTGAATTAACAACCAATGTTAAACCTGCATAGCGTGGCGCAGTGCCGCTCAAAGCGCTGGCTGATATTGAACTTGAATGCAGGATTGGGGAACCCGAAGCAGTTTTGAAATAAATTGCAAGTGGATTTTGCACTGACAGAAGTTCATTAATAATATCATACTCGTGTAGCCTTGCTTAACTGTAAATACATACTTATACTTAATTATTTTAACATCGAAGTATGTATGAATATTGAAAACAAAAGACTTAGAAAACGAACGCAAGTTAAAAATATTCAAGTTAAAAGTTTTTGTTTCTTCTTGAATAGTTTCGAAATAAGACTAAAAAAAAGAGAAATTTGTATTAAAGAAAATACAATTTAATTTAAATTTGTTTGGTAATATTGTGAACCACCAAAACTCTAGACCGATTAAAATATCTTTGATATGTATTTAATTCTTAATAATAATATTTTGATGTGCTTGGACAATTTAAAAGAAATCGTATTCTGTAGTTTGTACGCGGGTTGGTAGAAATTTAAGTTTAATGTTTAATATAAAAAACAGTGCAATTCTCACACATTCGTAATTTACTTTTTGTTTTTGCTCCACTTATCCATTTATCATTGTCTATCGAGAGAGAAAAAAGTCAAATGCTAACAAATAAAGCGCGTTAACGCTTTTCAACTTGACTTAATTCTGTCCATTAATCATTCAATCCATCACATTACTAGGCAAGAAGCGTCTTACAATTTCAAAAGAACGAGCGACCAGCGAGGTAACAGGCGTATATGAATCTGCAAATTTCTGCGCGATTCTCGTCGCTTTTCGGATTTGCCTAAAATCATGTAACCGGGAGCAAGATATTTTTTTTTATTATAATTATGTTGTAACTTTGATATGGTCATGTTTCAGGGGAAGAAAAACCGGGATTCGAGAGCTGATTTTTGTTTTGATTAAATTTGTATATCTATTTGTATGTAGTGATTTTAAAATAGTGTTTGCAAAAAAGTTTTTATTTTATTTAGTACATGTTTAAATTATTTAACTTTGTATTTGTTCTCTTTTCGCTTTTCTCTTTTCGTCCAAAATACATGTAAGCTCTTGAATATTTATGCATGCGCCAGCCATCACACATTTTGGACTCACTCACGCTGTGAATGGCTTCTGAAATTGTGGCGGCACATTTACGCCAACAACAGCGCACGCCGTCGCGCTGGTAGTAATGAAAATGTTATAAACTCTTGCTGGCGCCGCCGCACAACGCAGTCCGTCTTGAGACGTTGTCAAGTTTGGTTCTTCTTCTGCTGTTGCCCTCGCTACAAAAGTTGTGTAAAAAAGTGGAATTTGATTTGAAGGAGTTGAAAGAATTTTTGAATTATTAACAAATAGTACAAGAACCAATTCAACTGAACTATTGTGTCGGAAAACAAACAGCATATACCCAAGTGATTTGAGAAATTTCGAAATGAATTTACTCTTTGTAAGTTGAATTAAATTTTTAAAATACAATCGATAAAGTGAAACTAAGTGCATTCCTCATAGTCGTAGATCGTGGGGATCATCAACCCTTGGTATTTATAAGTGTTTTTCTCCGCCAACCTAATCAGCTTTTAATTTACTCCCGAAGTTATACCATTAATTACGAAAAGACGCTTTTTATACTGGAAACAATTCTGATCACGTATTTTATTGAAATCTTTTGAATTGTTTGCCAGCACACTAATTTAGTTTTAGCATGTTCAGCAGTTTCTGCTTATGCTTATGTTGGACTAAACGCTAATCATGCATCTCACAAGTTTGTTGCTCGAGTCTTTCGTTTTGTTCTTGTGTGGCGGCACTACACGCAGGTCACTTCGGGTCAGGTCGTTTTGCGATACAAATTGACTTTCACTTGTCAAAGAAGCTAATTTCGAAAGTTTTTTTTATGTTATATTTTAGAATAAAAACCTCATCATACATTATGTAAATTAACAAGCTAATTAACAAGTTAATTAATATTGTTTGTGTCCATTAGTAAGAAATGTTGTTTGAATTATGTTCAATGGAATTTAAATCAAAAACAAATAATCCGAAGACAAGAATTCCAGCTAATGAAGAAATGAAGTTATTGATTTTTTATTCAAAAATTAAGTTGTTGCTTGATTTTTTTCATTGAAAAGATTGTTGTATTCTTTGATTGAATCAATAGCTTCGATCTGGTTGTTAAGTCCGTTGTAACATTATCAATTTACTTTTAAAGTAAAACCTATTTATAAAAATTTTACGAAATTAAAATTTTTTTTTAATTTAAACATATCTCCAAAAATTCTCCACATATTTTTAACAATAGCTTTAAAATATTGTATGTTTATTTGAAGGCTGACAATTGAGGCGTTTTATTATTGTTGTTGCCTTAAAAACCACGAGTGTCTATAACTGAAGTAACGAATATGAATATCCTGACTTTTAAATAACTATGAAGTCATTAACGATTCAGTTAACGTAAGTGCGAACCGAATGCCATGCACAAACATTATTGTCTACAAAATATTTCCTATTTGAATACTTAATGAATTGAGGATAATTAAATTAGTGCTGACGCATTTAAAAAACATTTTTGGAAATCATAAATTATGATTATTTAATTATGATAATAAAATTACGAAAGTAAAATGAAAAATCTGTAAATGCTATTTGAGTACTACTTACGCGTGTTTTAAATTTTGCCTAAATTTAATGTAGATGCACTCAACTTCTATCTAAGAATAATTGATATTGGTCAGGAAAGTCAAAACTCTTGAACAAGTTTATTGCGTTTATTAATGTCACTTTCGACTTTTCTTGATATCTCTACGAAACATGTTAAGTATAAATTGTATGTATGTATGTATGTATGTATGTATGTATGTATGTATGTATGTATGTATGTATGTATGTATGTATGTATGTATGTATGTATGTATGTATGTATGTAAATATGTATTTAATACATTTGCCTTCGAGCAAATACTCACAGTCACAAGAATTTCATCGGATTAACCCAATTTATAACAAAATAAATATAAAACAAAACAAAACATCTACAGAAAGTTTTGCCGATCCCACAACTTCTCGCTGTATTGAAATTAAAAAAGAAATTCTTGTGACGATGACGCCAAAAACTAGCTTAGCTTATTCCACACTTCATGCGGAGCAGCCTGCGGCGACAACGACGACAAAGACGGCGACAAGTTCTGGTGTTGCATTTTGAATTTAAATTTTCCTCTTTTTGAGAGTTTGAGATTGTGCTTTTGATCAATAAACTGTTAATTTCTCGTATACTCGTAATTCTTTTATTTGAAATAACATTCGAAAATTTTGAGACAAGTAAAAACCTCAATAAATGTCGTTTAATCTGAGTTTAAGGTTTAGTCACCTTACACACGCACACCCAAAGCCGGCACGTATAACACGGGCACACGAATTGGATACCTATCTTAAAGATTCATGGGATTTTGTTATGATTTAATATCTTTGGGCCACCGTCGCCTTCGGTCATTGACCTCTTTAGTTAAGCGCACCCGCCCGCCAAAGCAGCTTTTGTTAGCTCAGCGCAAACTGTGAAATAAACACACAAATCGAGTTCAAATGTTTGTGACTTCAGCACTTTTCTTACCCTACAGCAAGTTTATATTTCTGTAGATCTAAAGCTTAGTTTTGTACGATAAACTCAAAAGCGGCTATTTAATAAAAACTATTTTTAAATTTAACCTGAAAAGTTAATGTTTAAAATGTCCATTGTTAGGATAGTTAGCAACATTTCATTAAGAAACGATTGACACGAAATATCAAATTTTAGTTTTTATTCTATTTTTAATTCGTCTATATTAACATGTTTTATGGATTTAATCAAAATATGTAATGAAAAATAATCTTAAGCTTGATTAATTGTAGGTTTCTTTGTTCTTAGATTGGGTTTGACTTAACTGAACTTTTCCGCACGTTTGTTTAGTTTTTCAAACTTTTTTTTATTTATTTGATTAACACCGTTTTTGTTTATTTATTCTTTTAGTTTACTTTAATGTCTTCTGCGCTGTTTGCTTTGTCGTTTTCTTTGAAATTTGTTCCACCCTTTTCATTTCCAAAAACATTTTTGTTATCATGATAAATATTTGTGTTTACTATTAAATTCTTAGAAGACTAGAGAACCAAATTGCTTTAGGAATTTTGTTTACTTGCCCTAAAGAAATACGCTCCTTAAATTTAAAAGCACTTGACCGCATTTCAAACTGCTTCAGCTAAATACAGAAGAGCTTCCATCACACTGCTTCAAATGCCGCTTAGCACATTAGTTATGCAGATTTGCACCAAATAAATTCTTCATTTAAGAATTTGCGAATAACTTTCATTTCAGCTCGAAGTCATTAAAGAGTCTAAATTTCGGCAAAAGAAAACAAAAGTCAATGCCGCAAGCGTCCACTTGTGTAATTTATTAGGGATTCTAATGTTTCAAATGTGATTCAAAGTATTCCTGAGAAAAAGTAAACTGCTGTTAGTTTCCGGTACTAAATGAAGTATATTAGTGGGAAAAATGTTGAAGTGTTTTTGGGATCGTGGTTGAATTATGATAAAATATTTAAACAACGAACTGTCTAATTTTTTTTTTCAATATTTGGCCAAGTTAGTTAATCATAATTAATTATTTATTTGGTGAGAGAATAGATTTTACCATGTTATTATCCTTATTTTTTGAAAGGGTTATATTAATTACGATATTTTGATTTAAACCCCATATGTATTCCAGCAGTGTTTATTTGATAAACTTTGATATTTTGATTAAAAATTTAAATTTTAATTTTAATTAATCATATTTTAGTTAACATTCCTGGCAGTATCAGTATTGCTCGCCACAAGCCAAGGCAAACCAACTGATTCAAATGAAGCTGCCGTTGAGTAAGTACTTTGAACTAAACACTTATGTATAATCGACTTAACTGTATCTCTGCTTTCGTAAAGTTTTTAAAATTTGAATTCAACTAACCTATTCTTTTTTGTACCTACTATCCACTTTCTATCTTTGATCATGTCTAAAAGTATATTAAAAATGCATGTTAGTATCACAAGAGTAAAAGCATGCTTATTTTAAGGCATGAACAACTTAAAAAAACCAATTGAGTCCGAAATAATGATAGTTTAACAAACGGATTGAGAGTCTTAGTATGTTGGGAAAGAGACTACAACATATAAAATCTAAATTGAATTGTCTTATGGTAGGTATTTAACTAAAATACAAACAATACACCGATACAAACCACCACCATTTCCCAACCTACTAGTACACCCTTACGATTCCAATCCAACTGTCAAACTTATGTGTACAAACCTTGCTTAACATTTTGTTTGCAGAATTGAAAAACAAAGACTGGTTAAATTTCCCGATGATGTGAATGACCAAACACGCGACGAAACCCAAACAACGGACAAAAACGACGAAGCTAAACGCATTTTACATGAAATCGCAAAAATCAATGAGGCCCTGGGATATGTTAAAAAACAGCTGGAACAGCGCAAAATACCGCCCATTCTCGATTCAAGTCAGTATTTATTTCCCAAGCCCGCCTATCATCCTTTTCATCAACAAAATCACCAAATTTCCGGTACTAAGGGAGAGACCATACTAGTGCCTTCCATTAGGGCGGTCAAATTTGATGCGCCACATACAGGTGAGGCTAAGTCTATTGACTATAATGTACCACCACTTAGAAAGCTTACTAAGGATGGACAAAGCCAAAAGATTGAAACTAGTGGCGGAACACAAGATCCGCAACAGCTCATGTCATTGTCTGAATATCAGACTTATTTGTCAAAACAACAATCGCCGAAATCTCGTCCACAGTTTTTTTATAGTCCCAACCAGGTGATCGTACCAGCACCACAAAATGCAAACGAAGCGAAAAAATTGCCATCGCACTTTGTCATACCGGTTCGTTTGTATAAGCTCAACAAGGAGGAATATGTGCAGCGCCATGCTCCACAGGAATATCGAGTTAAGGGCTACAAAATTGTTGGTGACATTGACAACTTTTATGGCAAGGCAAAGTCAAAAACTAAACCAAACAAAAATTCAGTTGACAAGACAAAACCCACTCCAAAGTATCATTTGTTCTTCTTGCCACGCGAGTTGACAGAAACAGAGTCATTAGACTCCACAAACAATAAGTTAGAAATACCCACAAAAGTGACGAACGGAAGCATCGACAAGCTTTCGCAGGATAGCAATTCGCGCGAAGAGAAGATGCCCAATCGGCCATTTAAAATATTCTCGACTGCCAGTACGAGCAGTGGCAATGGACTCCTAAATTCTTCGACGACAACAATTGTTAAAAAAAGAATTGTACCTAAGCCACTGAGTGGCAAGCTGCCAAATCAATTGAACACGATTGCTACACAACAACAGCCCGATGGCGCCAGTGGTTCCGCAGCTAGTTCGATTCGCATAACACCTAAGCCGATTGCATTTAGTTCAAACTCTTCCGTTACTAATTCCATTCCTGGAGATGTTAAAAACAGCACTGCAGTTAATGCCATCAAGACCGCCTTCCAGAATATATTCAAGTTTCCATTCCGGCGGGATCCACAAACACAGCAGATACAGCAGACACAGCAAATAAAGCCGGATATAGCAACGGAAACAAATCATCTGGAAGTGCCATTGCAGCAACCGCCGAAGACTTTTTATACACTTCAAACACAACCACAATTGTTTCCGCAGCAACAGTTGTTCACCCATCAACAGTCCTTACCACAACAACCTATATTTATACAGCAACAGACCGCTCCGCAACAGCAATTGTTTCCGCAGCAACAGTTGTTGCCACAACCTTTTTACAGTACAGGAAATGCTCAAAACGTTCCAGACTACGATAATGATAGTAGCAATAGCGCAGCCGAAGAAGATGTTGAGGGCAACGATGACACATCGCCCGAACAAGAGGAGAAAATATTCGGCCATCACAATCACCAGCAACAATTGCAGAAGGAGGCTATCAAACAGGGTGGCATTATTATACAAAAACTGAAAGTGCGCAAGGGTGGCATTGCTATCGCCGGTCCGGGTGGTGTAGCAACGGCCGGCAGTGGTGGCACGGCCATTGTTGGCCCTGGTGGGTATGCGCTAACTCATCCACGTAGTTTGACTATAGCTGGTCCTGGTGCTAAGATTATCGCCATACCGTCGAATGTCGACTTGAAGGATGCGTTGTCGCGCACGAATCTGAACGATCAGAGTTTTCCGCGTGAGGGTAAAATCGTTGCTTACGGTCCGACGGTGTATTATTCGCCCGGTACAGGGACCGATGTCTCGATGGAATTTTAAGTAATTTTAAATACTAGTTTAAGTAATAGCTTCAATTATTTAGCCTAATTTCCATTGGAGTATTAAAGATTTCATACGATATACATTTATGTACGTAGAAATATGTGCTTGGACTGCTCGAAATAGTTTTAAGCTTTAATTAATGTTTTGATAAAAATAAAAGATTGTATTTATTTAAAGAGAAATGCGTTATTTGTTAAAAATTCTCAAGAGGGTTGCCAAGACATACTGCACTATAAAGTTTGCCTTGAAAGTTACATTCACGATTGGGTATATTTGAATGAATTGGCATCAACCTTATTTTAGTATTTAATTTAATGGATTAATAATAGTGAAAGTGAAAAATAATTCATCCGGATATGATGAGGGGTATGCTCATTATTATGTTTTTGGCTTTGAACTGTAACAATCTATGTACAAATTTATTTGTTTGATTCGAATTTAATATTTTACATAAAAACAAAATTACGTAACAACTAATATATTATAAAAAAATTATTTATATTGCATGAGATAGCTTTCTAAAATAAATTTTATATATTCTTACTAACAACTGCTGTACATATTAAACAACAAAGCACTTCAAATCTTATGAACACTCGAACTCTAGCTGTAAATATGATATGTAAATTGAATTCACGCATAACTTTCATTCCTTTCTCACCTGAACAAATAAAAAAACAATGCTGTAAATTTAACTCGGACTTGTACCAGTCAGTGGCACACTGCACACATACAAACATGGCCCTTACGAACAACACCTCTTGCAGGATATAAAGCACCATTTCTACCATCTACTACCTCATTACAACAACATCTAACACAGCTCAAACAGCAAGTCCTACCAAACAGCGGAATGAGTTTGCAATTGCTGCAATTGCCACAATTTCAAACTTCACCACAAACACAATTTGTATCACAAAGTCCATTTTTGTTACTCAATTCTCACTATTATGCCGCACCATTTGCTTTATCAGCTCCACCTGCTCAAAAAACGAAATTAGCAATAACTACAACTACGGTTGAGCCAAGAATCCGAGATATTGAACCAACTACACCGGCATCGAATATTAATCCCGTTTTATCGTCCTCAAAGTTGCAAGCAAAGATAGCAGCTACGGATGAAGCGGACTTCAAGAATGACGCACGCCTATTGGCAGCAGTAAGAAAAATTAATCCAGAATTTGTAATAGAGGAAATTGTGTCTATACCAGGAAAACACATTTTATCGAGCAGTACATTAGAACCTTTGAAAGTAGCACAATTCATTGCAGCGACTCCTTACATGCTCCCTACGGCAAAATCAACACCAGCGAAACTTAAGAAATCCAAAGATTCTTCCATGACGAATTCTTCTGTAAAAGTTGAAGCCACCGGTAAAACAGCAACCGCGGGCAATATACCGCAAATACCATTCGGCACCTATTTTCTGCCTTATTTTGCACATGGTGAAGTGAAGGGCCGAAAACCGTCAGCTCTTATTTTAGAACCACATTCAAAAGCTATAGTTGGTAACGGTGGCACGGCCATATCGACGCCCATATCTAGAGCTATACTCAAGAAGGGCGTACCGACGAATGTCTACTTTAATCCGGAGTCGGTGGCGATAGCTGGTGTAGGTGGAAAGGCACATGCACAAGCCGATTTGGAGTTGGATTTGGTTAACTAAAGCTAGGTTTTAAGATTGTGGCGATACATTTAAATGATTTTAAAACTTTGCAATATATTTAAATAAGCCTCAAGCGTTTTAAATCTAAAGTTTTGAGGTTTTGTAAATATGTCTTTAGTAAGTAGTTAAAACTTTATGTTTCCTCTTAGTTAAATAAATTATTAGCTGTATATAAATAAAATATATTTTAATGTACAATTGCGTTTAATATTTGGTTCGTTATTTTCAAACTCTTCACATATATCAATATCTGTAAAAATTTTCGAACTTTCTCCTTTACTTTTAGAAAGTAAGTTCTTTCGACCTATATACAATAGTTTAAAAAAATTATCATTTGAGCTTTAGGTCATTTCAACAAGAATAATTTCTTTTGTTAATTTTTAGGCAACAACAATGCAAATATAGCAAGTCGCATTGCGTTTCTCTTTTGTGATTAGTTTTTTTAGTAGTGTATAATTCGCTTATACTCTAAATGAAAATTTCACTCAAAAACGATTGAAAACTTGCATCTTTGGTCGCTGATGCCGGAAGGGTAGCGCCTTCCGGAACAGCTGTCTACCTGATATTTTTGCTTTGTTATTGCATAAAAATTAAGAAAAGAAATAATCTTTTTTAAAATACCTCAATCTCAAATAATAATTCTTTCTACTCTCTCCAAACTGTTTTCTACTAAGTAATTTATGTAGTTTAGACGCCTTAGTTAAGTAGTTTAGTAGTTGACTGCTCAATCAAAAGTTAGTTGTACTAACTTCACAAATCTATAAAAAATAAAAATTCGTCTTCGATACTCCCTACTAATAGACACAGATCCAACGATCCAATAGTTTTTGAAGACAGAACCTATCCCTACTATGGTGGTCTGCGTGGTCACTATTTCCAGCCACGCGGTCAAAGAGACGGTATTGTAAATACGTACGTATCACCGCAAGTGGCAGCCACCCGACAGGGTCCAGCTAGAATAACTGAATCCAGTCAAATGAGTGCAATAAGTGATGCGTCGATTGGCAAGCATACCTTCGAGCAGGACTTTAATAAAATCCAGGTGGCCGCCGCACAATTGGTAGCAATACAAGAGATGGCCAAACGAAAAGGAGCCTTTAGCGCCGAAGACAACAAAATCTACGCCAACAGTTTACTCGAATTGGGACAGGCGGCACAGAATCTTGCCAAACTGCAACAAAGTGGACAAATAAAGGATTTCAGTGTCCTCTTGCAACCGGATGGCATAATGCCGCAAAAACAACCGCTTAGTCCCAGTGGCACGGATCACAGCAGTATAACAGAACTGGCGCTAGGCGAACAAAAGGTCGACGAGGTTACCGAACAGCATTTGAGCGAGGATGATTTGCTGCCCCCCAATAATGAGAATCCCTATGAGGATGTTCATGATAGTGTGGCAGTTACAGCGCCCAAAAAGGACGCTTCCGTTGCCGAGGCCAAGCCAATCGGTAAGTTAAACTTAGTTGGATTTATTCGTGCGTCAGTCGCTCACTCAAGTCAAATAATACTTATATATTAAAGTAGCAGGGGAAGAAATCTGTATCAAAAATTTATAACTTTATTGTACTATATTATGTACTAAAAATCGTTTAAGTTCAATAAAAATAATAATTTTTTAACATGCTTTATGCAGGTCTTTCGATTGCCGGCGAAGGTGGTGTTGCTTCGTCAAAGCCAAATGCTGTTGCGCTCTCCGGACGTAATGGCCTTGCTGTAGCATCGCCCAAAGCAACTGCCATTGCCGGTGTATCACCCGAGGAGGCAGCTGCCTTTAGCATTCCTCTGCCCAATCAAAATCAACTTGTTTTAAAGGCAACTCAAGCAGCAAATCGTTTATCGCGTCCCATCTACGATGACTACGACTACAGTGATTTGGCGCCAATGCGTCCCATTACCCGAGATACCCCGTTGACGCGTGAAGCTAATGCCCATCTCCACACTCCATCTGTGGCTGTTGACACAGAGACCGGTGATGCGTTCGTTAATAAATGGAAAACGCTAATTGCTGAGGATTATTCTGCTGCTGCTGTTGAACGTAGCGCCAGTCCAGGATTCAAGTCGAAAGTGCCCAGTCGATTCGCTGTGCGCTCGCGTGATGGTCGCACCTTATTTGTTTTCTAATACATTTTGAAGTACTGATAATTTTAATTACCTGACTTTAACGCTTATATTTATATACAGAATAAAGTTCAAGAAATGACCAGAAATGTCGTGGTACTACTAATTTATTTCTTCTATTTATTTAGAACGTTTAGTGTACTTTAAATTTTTATTTATTGTATATGAAAGTATGGAACCTTGAAAAATCACAATAGCCGTTATTTTTAACCAAATTATGTCTGCCCAACATTAACTGTCGAAATAATCATTTTTTGCAAAGCTAGCAGATATAGATGACAACTTCTATTTGCGATATTATATTGATCAATGCTTTAAAGAGCGATTTCATTATTAAAAATTAATAATTCAATATATGCATACTACATAAATGTTTTTTTGCAGTTGTTTCTAAACTTGTAAATTTTTATAAATTCTACGTTTTATAAAAAAAAAGTTCTAAATGGAAGACACTATTTCTGTAAGTCCCGACATATGCACTTGATGCACTTTTAATATATTTCATTGCATAAAGGCAGGCGTCATATTATGTGGAAGATAGGTTAGAAAATATTTCTGTAGCATACTTAAAGGCAGATTATTTTTATTTTGATCTCGCAAGTTTTAGGAATAAACAAAATGTGTATTATTCTAAAGAGGAATTAAATCTTTAACCATATAAGCCACTGTCATTGCGTCTTTAATAGATACATAAGCATCTGGTAAAAAGCGAACCAGTTTTCGCGTCGGTTTAATAAACTCTGTAAAGATGAAGACGCCAACAACGCAACTAGAACTTGACCATCTTCTTGAAAGCCAGCTGTCGTCACACAGTACTTTCATAGAGTACAAGAATAACATTTCGTTATTTCTTAAAAAATAAATATTTGTCCTAAGAGACAACAATTTTATCACCTTTATTAAAAAATAAATTTTTTTTATTAAAACATATAAATAAACAAACAAAACTTCTTCTGGAATTGAAATTATAATGTAGCTTTTAATGATTTGTATTAACTCGTATATTTCACATGAATTGTCTATATCATAATTATGTTCGTTTTAAGCAATGCCTCAAAGTACTGTTCGTTATTGTCCAGCAGAAGATGTTCTCTAGATACATACTCGTATGCCAAAGTAAGCGGAAAATACTTTATACTTGTATAGGGAGGGTACATAAAAGCACTTGTAGATATGCCTGGGCGGCGAAGAGCAGCTGCAACTATTTGTTAGTTGCTACTACAATTCCTTTTGATTTGGTTTATTTTGGGAGGCTGTTGTTGCCGCTGCTGCAGTAATGTTGCGGCAGGTTAGTTTTTTCTGTGCTCCTCAGTACATGTCCATCCGTTGGACACAGTTCGGCAAATGTTATATAAAGACATTTGCGATAGCGCCGTGCAGCAGTTTCCTTTAAGTGGCCGAAGTGTTAAGACTGAAATTTGTTATTTAGCCATTCAAGTGTTCAAATTACATAGTCTTGTGATATTTTAATTTCACTTTTTGCCATAATTTAACCGCGAATAAAAGACTGAAAACAAGTACAAACTACAAACAACAATACCAACAACAACAAGAAGAGAAGTATTAGAAATTCTAAAAGGTAAATTTGACACTAATAATATTAGTGATTTTATTTAATTTCAAGTTGAGTATTAAAAGTGATTGCTAATAGAGCGATACAAAGTTTGTTGCTTAAGTCTTTTGTTTAAATGTTTTATTTTCTTGTTGTAAACCGTTTTTGAAATATTTTTGTTATTTTTCTATTTGTCTAGAGAGAACATATATAGCTTTTATATTATCGCTTATCTTTTTATATACAAATAATAAATGAGCTCTATCAACTCTAGCCGTTTTGTTTATTCAATTCAAATTTTAAAGTTAAAATATTATTATATCCCCAGCCTTTTAATTTCTGACCTAAAGTTCTCTAGATATTCTTTCTTTTTAATAATTGGAATAAGTTGTTTAAACAAAGCAAGTTTATATGTTGCTTGCAATGAACATACAAAAACCTGACCTTATTAAAAAATACAATTGAAAAAAAAGAGTAAACAGTTGCTTAAGCATTTTTAACATACTTGTAAGTAATAACTTTGAAAGCAAGGTAAGCAGAAATACATAAGCTTTACTTTAAGTATTATATTTGCTGCATTTTAAGAACAAAGAACTATTTTCTATGCGACACTGTGCGTCTACATTTTCCAAATACCCGTATGCGGTACATATAAAGTAGCTTGTCAACTTCATTGGTTCTTAACCAAACCGGTTAAGTGATGTTATATCCTGTAAGAGCAACCTTTGCTGCCACTTATGTGCAAGTATATAAGATGATTATGTTTTAAATAAAAAGATGCCATACTTTGCCTATAAATAAACTGTTACCAGTTTAGGTTATATGTACAAAAAATCCTGTTTAAAGCGTCGAATCATTATATTCTACGTACATACAGATTTATTCTAAAATTAAAGAATATCCCTCCATTGTTCAGTGTTAAAAACATTTTCATGCTGAATGATCCCAGCGTTTTAAATTGATATACCCATGGCAATATTTATACTAAAAAACTAACGAACTAGTTGCATACTTGAGGAAGAAAATCCAAAAATCATTTGCGAAACACAAGACTTAGGAGAGTTTTGAGTTTGATAAAAGTACATTTTTTCTTTAAAAATATTTTTAGATGATAAAGTACCTACTGCTCTGTATGTTTACCGCCCAAGCGATTTGGGCAGCGCCGGCGGTGCTAAGCGATGTAGCCTCGCACATTGTCATTGTAACGCCTCAAGCGCAGGTGCACTTGGATCCAGCCGGTGGCCCCTTTATACAGCATCTTTCACCTTTGGCACGTTTCGCAGCACCACACGAGGAGACTATTGTTTATGTGCCCGCTAGCGCAGCAGCACCTATTTTGCACGCATCCTCTGATGTCGGACGCTCAAGTAGTGCTTCGGAACAACAACAACAGTCCTTAAAATCTGAAACCAAACAATACGAAAACGCAATCACGCAAATTCAACAAGCGATTCAACAGGGTTCCTCGATGTTTGGACCACAATTCAGTGAGGCGGCCGCTGCCGCAGCCGCTGCGGCCTCTAGTGCAGGCTCTGGGTTCTTTCCCGCCTTCTTTCCGCCGCCGAATTCAAACAAAGATGACGATAAATTAAAGCCGGCAGAGAAGTTGGAGTATGAAACGCCCGCTGCAACAAAACCTTTGTTAGCCGAGTCGCGCCGTTTCTATGCTCTGTCGCCGGCAGTGCCACAAATTGTTGACATTGTCCATGCGCCCGTCTTTCTTTCAGCTATACGCGCACGCAGCTTGCAGGAGGCTGAAAAATCCGAAATATCTTCAATTGCAGCACCATTACCTCCCCAAATCGCTAAACCGCAAGAGCTCCCATTACTAACTACTTTAAAGGAGGACATTAAGACGGATGATATTGTTGCCGAGTTGGAAAAAAAAAATGATTTTGGACGATTTTTGGAGGCAAATGTTTTAAAAGAGGAAATCGAAAAGGAGCCAATAGAGCAGGATTTAAAGAGAGACGGTAAAATTTAGATCTATACAACTCACATTTAGACTCAGTTCAGTTGGAACCAAATTTAAAAAAAACAATGCATGGTTACAACCGGAATATTTTCGTCGCTACAAATCTATTTTAACTGGGGTCTTACCAGCCCACTTTAAATGGACTGAGCCATTACTTTTATAAAATCAAAAAAATTAGTTATTGTGAAACTTTAAACTTATTTACTTTTATTTATTTTTCAGATTTAAAACCCGAGCTGGAATTAACTGTCGCTTTACCGCAAAATCTGGCCATTCCAAGCGATTTAACTCTTCCCCAACCGATTATTGATGCTGCTGTTCCTATTGCTGCGCCAATTAAAGCAATTCCAGATGTCGAATTGGGACAATCGAAGATCCAAGCCTAAGCAGCACTTCAAGCTCATACAGCCTTAAACACACAAACACATAACACATACTCTTGCGATTGCCACACACATAAAACACACACTCTAAAAATTAACACATAAACAAACATACTATAGAACTATTATGTATATGGGTCACTTTGGTTGCTGTCACCTATCTGCTGAAATAAATAACACGAAACAAAAACAAAAAAGACTACACAACAACAAATCATAGAATTTATATCAACTAACACAATCGCATTTAATTTTTCACATTAACCAAACACCAGAAATACAATCATACGCATTTATTAAAATTTATACATACAAATACATACATATACAATACATATACACGTTCATCGTCATCATCAAAGTTCATCATCATAATCATAACCATAAAAAGAACAGAACAATAAAAAATATAACAAAAAAAATCAATGTAAAAGTAGAGGAGATGTGTTTTAATTATTTGTGCATAAACGAAAGACTCAAGTAAAGAACTTGCAACAAGAACTTTTTTCATACGAATCTTAAATATTGTAAAGCAGAACATTTTTTCATAGTTAATTTATTTTAAAATAATAGAATCAGTTTGTTATACAAACATTTTTCATGATTGATAATATACAAAATTTGAATTTTAAAACAATTATTTTCACATCTTGGCAATCAAAAATTATACCCAAATAATTATTATAACCGAATTAATATTGCCTTCAAGTTTTGTTAGTTATATTTAGCGAATGCGTCACGGACTCATGACAGTCTGCAAAGCTGCTTGCGTCGCATTTCTAAAATTCCGGTTTTCGAATTCCTTTTCACTACGATTTTAACAAGTTCCCTTAAACAAACGACAATATTGGCGAAAAGTGGTTTTCGTGACCACGGTCAACCACAGGGTCAAAACAAAAGACTTAGGAACAAAACTACAACTTGTAAAAGTAAACTCGTTTTGTTTTTTGTTATAAATGTCCACCTTTTTTATAAAAGATGAGTCGATAGCTTTCGATTGCTTTTGAATTGAAACGAAAGATCTTCTTTATAATCTGAAAGCTTTTGTTATGTTGTAATAAGTTCCAAATACATATATAAAGCCTAAAAGTATGCACTCACATTACAAATAATGAGTTTTACATAATCTTTGGGTTTATAAATAATTTATATTTTACAAGGAAATTCCAAACAAAACATCAATGAACTTTAAATCGTACAAAGTACCACATTTTAAATATGTTCACATGCAGCGGCGGGCTGCCACCAACGCATATTAAACATCAGCAGCAACACAAAGATACTTTCATGTGATCAACCACCAATAACAAGGGCAACCTCATCAATCCGCAGCACGATAGCCAAATGCACTGAAAGACATATGCGAGAGCCCGTGCGCATGCGCAACAGCGGATTGTTTAAGCAGCTCATTTGTATGCCTTGTGCTGACGCAGAAAGGTGTGTTATTGTTGTTTATATTTCTTATTATCGCCTACTTGCGACGCTCGGTACAAATGCGGTTGAGGTATTACGGCTGAGGGGTGCTCTGTGGTACATGCGCTCAGGTTACAAATTTCATGGGGAATTTCTCATTTGATTTTATGTGAATGTTTCATAATCAGCTGGTGATTTGTCTAATTTTCGTTACATTTTGATTAATATTTTTTTGAGACACAAAAACAACTCAACTTGAGAATAAATGTGCGTGTATTTCTAATAACGATAGAATTGACAAAACTTTTTATCATATTTAAAAGTTAAGACTAAACTTACAAGAAAAGGACAAAAAGAACAAAAAACATTTTTTATATGATTTTAGAATTATACTTTTTTGTTTTTTTTATTTAATAAATATTCTTAAATTTATTTTTCTATAAACAAGCTCAGTGCCACAAAAAAATAATATGAAAATCAGTCTTCGCCAACGGTAATAAACCCGTCATTCTCGCCAATCGAAATAAATTCATTTTCGGAAGTGGTCGTTCCGTCCAAAAAACTATCGGTCGATTGAAAATTGACTCCAGTGTAGCTTGAACCGACAACGCCACCTCCACTACCCTCCATTGACGCCATCCCAGAAGTCAGTAAATTTGCATGAGCCACCGCTGCTGCTGATGTAACTGCCGCCACTTCCGCCTCTGTGCGCACAGGAACTGGACGACTCGTGTCAGTGTATCTGTAGACCGAGAAATACGACTGTATGCGTTGAATGATATTCTCGAGCAAAGGAGGAAATTTATGCTCTATACCGTCGCCATAGATTTTGATATTCAGCTTGGATGCAGTGTCGGCAGTACCATCGCTGCCGCTTATCAGAGGCGCTGCCAAGCGCATTGCGCTAAGTACGCTGCGCAAAAGAAGCAAATTGTGTGCATTTGTGCCGTTTTCGATGGTGCTGCGCAGGATTAAAGTGCCATTAGGCTTGTACTCGATATAACCGAATTTATCCGATTGTAAGATTTCTTTGATGTTATTGTTGCTTATGTTGTTGTTGTTGTTTTTTGTTTCGGCAGACGTTCTCCAGGTCAACGGTAAAATGCCGGCTTCAATGTGTTCCAAGCACAACACGACCAGCAAAAAAATTGTTAATATTTTTTGCTGTTCTTTATGAAAATGCATTACAAATTTTTGTAATTGTTAAATTTATTTTAAAATGTAAAAGCGGTTAAAAAGAAAATTTCAATAAAAAAATCCGAGTGTGAAATTAAATTCGAGTTTTATCGGCACGCAACGTTACGCGTTGCCTTATCAAGTGCTTAACGCAAACTGTCGACGATATTTGGCAATGAACGCGCTCCCGCATTGCACTTAAGAGCGCACTTGTAAGACAGCAACCAACACCCTCTTATGTTGGGTGTGCGTGTGCTCTTATTCGCTCATGCTTACAAAAACAGCCATTCTAAAATGTTCGATAAAATTAAATTGGTAATTAATTAAAGAAGAGATAAACAAAATACCGTTATTTTGATTTGTCGATTACTACAATTAAATAACTACTAAATATGTAAATGTAATAAGAACAGTTAAGATAGATATGTCTATACGAGTATCCTATTAACCCTTTTTATTGCCATTTTATTTATTTTTTTTTAAAGTTTCATTAAGATGAATTAAACTTCCACAACTTTTGTAAATGGATTTGATATATATATATATATATATATATATATATATATATATATATATATATATATATATATATATATATATATATATATATATATATATATATATATATATATATATATATATATATATATATATATATATATATATATATATATATATATATATATATATATATATATATATATATATATATATATATATATATATATACACTGCACTGGTGCGTCATCGCTCTCTGCTCTTATTTGCATTCTCTGCTCAACGATTTTGTTGTTTTGTCATATCTGTCACGTATTTGTTGCTGCTTTTGTCATTGAGGTGTTGCCTTTTATGTTGCATTTGAAAAATACTAGTGAAAGTAATTATGTTGATGATAAGTAATAACTGCATCTCTCTTTTATAGTTATAAGAGATACTACCTACCTGTCTATTTATCTTTATTTCTTTTTATCTATCTATCTTTCGGTACATTTTTCTATCTATCTATATATATCTATCTATCTATCTATCTATCTATCTATCTATCTATCTATCTATCTATCTATCTATCTATCTATCTATCTAAAAGTTTCTAAACCAAAGAAGCTAGCTTATAGACTGATATGAAAACACCAAGCAAAAAGGCCGCTAACGAACAATAGAAGCGTGTTCCGAAACTGCGCTGTCCGGTCTGCTAAATTGCCAAATTTTGTTTGTTGTTGTTCAAAAATTATGAGACAGTTCAGAACATAAATTTTTTTAAAAAAGTTGATAGTTTAAGCTGCAGAATTGTAAGAATTTAAATACTTTCAGTGAATAATGACATTTGTATTTAATTATCAAGTGGAACTAATTTGACAGTCGCGCTGAAAAAGTCATATGAACACGATTCGTTAAATTCTGTTTGGGAATTGTTTAAATTAATTATAACTTAAAACATCTTGATATTTTTACTTATTGCTAAAGTCGGCGCTGCGCAGTTTTTTTATTCAATAATTTAGAAGGTGCTGCGATAAGTCTTTTCTAGTTATAGCTTAGAATGAAAGCCATGAAATTTAGAAATAGTTAAATTGTTAAAAACACTCGTAAATTTGCATCACGACAAAACGTGTTAATTGATAAGCTTGAGCGCAAAATAATTCGAAAAAATTAAAATTTAGTTGTCTAAATTTGTTAAATACTAGTATTAACTAAGATATGTGTAATAGGGGGGATAGGCTGAGTCAAACTGAAAACAATACCAAAAGTGTACTCATAAAACAAATACGTATTTACATACATACATACATACATACATACATACATACATACATACATACATACATACATACATGCATTCATTCAAAGAAAGAAAGAATTTGTTTTTAAGTAAAATTAAAATTGTTTAAGTATATAAATATGCACATTTAAGTGGGTCACCCAAAAAACAAAAATCTGTTTTCATCGATTTTTTTTAATATTAACTAATGAGTGGTGCATACAAATCATTTCGTATGTTTGTTAATAAACATTACAACGACCCTGAAACACTCTCAAGAAAAGCTCGGTTAATTAAATTAAACAAAACCAATAGTTTTCCCGTGTGATGTGACCCGCTCTAATAGTCATTCACATAATATGTCGATACTATGTACAACATTTGGTGAAGAACATATTTTAATCGCTTGCTGATTAAAACATGTTGCCATTAATAAACACTTTGCCTTATGTACTTTGGTTTTTATATGCACATAACTGGAGGCTTAAGCATATAACAACATTTAAATACATATGTACAAAACTTTGGCTCACTTATCACCAAAGCCAGACTCTGTAGCGTCGCTCTTGGAAAGATTTCTTCGGAATTTGAACAAAACTGGACACGCATCAGACACGTTGTGGTTTTTCAATTTTTTCTCAGTCAGACTTTGCAAAAATTAATAAATTATCTACATTTTGTTTTTAGTTTCTGAATTGCTAAAACACGCTGAAGCTGAGTCAT
The DNA here is from genome assembly GCA_949127995.1 of Suillia variegata. NCBI lineage: Eukaryota > Metazoa > Arthropoda > Insecta > Diptera > Heleomyzidae > Suillia > Suillia variegata. The sequence goes on from OX421845.1 coordinate 44,738,843, forward strand.
GCACAGGTTTCTCGATTTAATATTTGTTTTTATATATTAAAACAATGTTTAACATGCATGCATACATACATATTTTAGATATAATGCTCAAGAAATCAAACCAAAACAAGTTCTTATTTGTTTTTGTTTTTATATTTTACCTAATGTTAGTAACAATTTAAATTTAGCTTTTAATTCAGCTTTTTACCAGGATTCAAAACAGTTTTACTAATGAAACGTAATAAATTAATAGTATTTTCCCAAACAACAAAACATGCTTTCATATTTTGATTTGCTGACGTCGGACATATTTTTTTGTTTTTTTTTTCTTTGTAAACATTTTGGAATTTCCGATTTGGTATTAAATTCTTCCAAATGTCAAAATGTGCACAAATTTAAACTGAAATTTATTTGCCAAGCGATTGGGTATTTTTTTCATACATACATACATACATACATACATACATACATACATACATACATACATACATACATACATACATACATACATACATACATACATACATACATACATACATACATATGTACATACACATATGCGTATTGTTTTAAATTTCATTTAAATCGTTTTGTATTCAATTGAAAAATAAATCCTGTTTTATTTTTGGGTGGTTGACGCAAAATTCGCAATGAATTGAAAACGATTTAATTATAGGTATATAATTTTTTGTAAGATTAAGTGATTTCAACGATCTAAATAACATTACTTTTTAAGTGATATATTCAAATATACATATATATGTATAAGACCATTTGACTTCGCATCAGATTCGCTGATTCCAAACTTTACTATGTACATATGTAGTATTCGAATCGTGCGACTGATTGATTCGTTCGTTTCAACAACAAACCAACGAAAATAAGAAATGAATCCATCCATCGAATCTGTGAACCCACTCGAAACCATTCGAATAATAACGGTTCTTATCTAATATCGTGTCTGTCCCATTCGAGTTATACGTCCTTTGCTTAACTAAACGCAGCACATTCGAGAATATGCGAGTATACTCAAATCATTCTTTTTTATTCTAGAATTTCAACTAGTTTGTTTATAATTTTTAAAACGAACAAAATAGTTTTGCTTTTATTGTGCTTCTAAAGAATTTAACTGATGCGATGAACAGAGAGAAAAGCAAATTTGTGGTTTTAAAATGTAACCACATCCAAATTAGTTAACATTGCATAAGAGGGTCTTCCATTGATTCCAAACTTAATTTGCCAATTTTTAACCACACTTTCAAAGCAAAACCTGTGCGTGTGGCAAATCTGTTAACTCAAGGAAGCAAACGAAACTTCAGTTTCAATAAAGATTGATTTTGTATGCATAAAGCACACAAGTCAACTTTAGAGTAGCATCTCAGCTTGGACTTCCGACTTTATAGGAAGCAGCATGTGTAGTAATCATTTTCAAATAACAAACATAAATCAGTATTTGAGCGCTGTAATGGCTTATCGAGGCACTTAGCTGCCAACTGTGTTTACTCAAAAGTGATGAGGGTGTCAAGATACTAAAATACAAAAAAATTATTAAATACAAAAACAAACAAAAAACATTAATTGATTTACGTTTTGTTAATTATAGTTTGTATGTAGGAATATATTTTCATGTACATGTTTTTTTTTATGAAGTATACTCGTAAATAGGAACAATATGCAAATCTTTGAGTCCAATACGCCGCACAATGGTCACTCAAGATGAGTAAGAAACCGGCTAAGAACGTTAGCACTAAAATTAAGAACAACAATAGCGTCAGCAGCAAAAAAAAACACACGTTGTACACTCTCATCGGAATCGCTAGCTGACAAGATTTTGTTTTGACGCGGGAGCATCTTCATTCAGCGTAGTTTTTTGATTATTCAATTTTTCCCAAACAAGTTTTTTTCTTTTGCTGAATTGACAGCTAGGTTGCTAATTTTCTATAAAAGTAGCAGATAAAGCTTAGATTGGACATTGGAAGCTAACAGTTTGTAGCAGCATCATCACTGAACGAGAACATTTGTGTAATTGTGTGATAAAAATAAAGTTTGTGCTCCAAGTCTTTGTTTTGTGATTGATTTGATTTCGATAGTACGTTGGAAGTATGAAAACTTTTGTGTTTAGCGCTTTTTTGCTGGTTAGTATTTCGTCCCGAATTCCAAAAGTGTTATTTTAAGTTAATCAAAATTGAAAAAAAAAAACAATCTGCTTATTGTGAAAAAGTGTAAATTTGTTCCATATACTCACTATAAAGTAAAAAGCTAAAATATTTATATTGTATACACTCGTATATAAATATACAATATATACTTATGTGTATTATAAACAATTTGCACGTAATAGAATGCAAGATAACTAGCTTAAACAGTTATAATTGCTAATTATCGCGATTTAAATTTTTGCCATCGATTGTTTATTAAAATACATATTAAACGGATGCACAAATCCGGGTTTGTCCCATTAAGAAAAAAGTCAATTAATGAAATGAGTTTGTGATGCTAATTTCTTTGGATACAAAGAATGAGTTGCAGCATCTTTATTTTTAAATAGTCACTCGAATTGGAATCTCTTTTTGAATTGATATCTTAAGATTTGCAAACAAAAAACGAAAAAAAAAATAATAATGAAATGAAATGAAATGAAATGCGTAGTTAACTGTTAAGCGTAAAACATACATGAGAGAGTATTTATAGTAAATGATGCAAGTTCGTGTGAAAAACTTTAGATGAGGTGACAATGAATTCCACTTAAATATTTGCGAACGGGAGAGTGCGAACAATAATTAAGTGCAACAATACACTCGAATGTATATATGTATATATTGTAAATATTATGTTTATTTAAGCTTACCTTGGAACATATTTGAACTCGTTAATCAGCTATTTTAATTCCTATTCTCCGCGGTGCTCGTAAACTTCAAATTCAAACGGTAAATTCAGTACACAAGCCAATGTTGCCATCATACAAGTATACGATGAAACAAGAAGGTTGCCCGAACATGAGCAACGCCGGTTACTTAAGCCAATGGCTAAAAATATATTATATATACAAATAAATGTTTCTGGTTTTCGCATATAATATTTACCGAGTGAAGTTCGTTTTAGTATTGTATTGTTGTTTTTAAACATTTATAAACCATTTGAAAAGCTATTATCTCTTATTCAATCTTATTTGTCTTGCTAATTTTTTCAGGCTTTGCCGGCTGTTTTGCTTGCCGAGAACATTTTTAAAATTAACATTTCTCCCGAGGAAGCGCAACAGTTTCTTAATAATGCGGCAAATCTGCGCGGTGGTCTTAATAATATTGAATTTGCACCAAAAACAGGCGAAAATGAACTGCCCGAGGCGCGCAATGAAAAGGGTCAATTTGTCTACATGGGACGAGTGATCGAGCATCCCGAGGACTACGTCGAGGAGCATTATGATGCTCATCAATATCACGGACAGGATGGTTTAGGCCAGTACGTCTACGGCTACAAAGACTGGAATCAGGGAAAAAACGAGAAAAAAGATGAAACTGGCAAAGTAAGCGGCACATACAAATACGTTCAGCCGACAGGACGCGATTTCATTGCCAATTACTACGCTGACACGACCGGCTTCCATGTCGAGGACAATCGTCCCGCTCATCTAAAGGCGCCCGCAACTAAGACTCCCGCCGTTTTGAAAGCCGAAGAGGAGCATTTCCGTTTGTGGGGAGAGTTGGCCGCCGCCAATGGCAATAACCCTGATCCATTTGCGCCCGAATACCAACAGGAGGGACGCTATCAGCCTTCAGAATCCGAATACAAGGAGTATGTGCATCAGGAGCCTGAATATGTTCCCGGCCCCGAAGAGAAGGGTGAACCGAAGGGCTTCTTCTATCAGTTCGATTACAATGTACCGCTGTTGCGCAACAAACAGGAACGCGCCGAATTAGAACAGCTGCGCTCCGTCAACAACAAGGATGAATAAATAGTCCGGTTATTTTATAGTAAATAGGATTTGAATTAGTCGATTTGTCGATTTTGGTCTGCGCATTGATAAAGGCTCATTTTAATTTATTCACACCTGTGTATGCATGTTAATAATTTATTTTCGCAAATGTACCTCATTTGTACGTTTTTAAAGTATAAAATATTATTAAAATATAAAAAAATATAAAATATCAATTGTTGTTCTATTTCTTAAAAACAAAAAACAATCTTGGACAGCTTGCGAAAAGCAGAAACATCAAGAAACTTCAGGCAGTGCAGTTATTAAGTTGTTCATTAGGTCCTGGTCGAAAAGTCAGATTCAAGGACTCAAAAATCATTACTAATGTGAAGGAGAAAAGTATAGTATTTAAGTGTGACAGGGCGGTTGGAGGAGAGCGAGAAAAAAATAAGATCAATGGCAGAATACGTTTCTCAACTTTTTATTTCTAAACAGTCTCTTTTGCTGGAACTAAATGCACTTGATGAACTAAACAATATATACTAGATAGACTAGAAGAATTGGTTGTACTGGTGATACTGATAATACTGGGTGAACTGGATTGACTAGAAAGACTGGAACTCAAAGGAATGGATTGAATTTTTAGACTTGGAATAGATGCAGGAAGAAACATTTAGGTTCAGACTGTAATTAATACAAAATAATAAATTAACACTTACCCTTCATAAAAAACATAATTTTGAAATACATTTATTGTTTCATACTAATTTTATTTTCATTTTATAATATATAATATAAAAATTGTATATGAGTGTAAACTTAATTATTGCTAACTTACATTCTAAATGTGTAAATGTAAGAGTGGTTGTTTTTTTCTTCTATTATATTTTAATAACTTGTTTTTTGTATTTTCTGTTAATTCGATATTCATATACTTTTAGAGTTTTGTATACCTATTACCTATGTGAAGTGGTACATGATTATTTCTTTTTCACAAACTTCTCGAATATATATATATATATATATATATATATATATATATATAATACAATTTATATATATATATATATATATATATATATATATATATATATATATATATATATATATATATATATATATATATATATATATATATATATATATATATATATATATATATATATATATATATATATATATATATATATATATATATATATATATATATATATATAAATTGTATTATATATATATATATATATATATATATATATAATACAATATATATATTTATATATATATATATATATATATATATATATATAAATTGTTCACGAATAAGTATGTTATATTATATAATTGCAACTTTTTAAACAAAACCATTACATAAATATTAAATAACTGACGTTTTTGCATGTTTGTTACTTATGCACGTAAGAATATATATGTATGTACAATCGTTTATTTTATTACAATTTTTTTAGTTTAATGTATGTTTTAAAAATAAAAGCAAAAATGGGCACAAAACAATCTAAATAAATATAAATAAATTAAATAATACTTTGTAAAAAAAAACAATTGCATAGATATTTTTTTTGTATTTTAAAATTAATGTAATCACAACAAACATATACACCATATACAATTATTTATGTATATAGGATATAATGGCTCGACTGCTCTCAGTCGTGTAATAGTAAAAAATATAAATAAATAAATAAAATTGTGTTGGTAGGTAGAAGTATTTTTTAAACAGTCTAAATTTGTTTAATGGTTTACATTAAATTTTGGCTGAAATTTTTAAATTCACACTAGCGCATTTTCATTTACAATCGTCGATACTCTTAGATACGTATTACTAGCACGTATCTAAGCTCCACAAATATGTGATTTTTTAAATTCGTTGTTTTGATCTTGAAATAAAGAAACTCCGCAACTTTTGTTATATGAAAGTATTATTTAAAACTTAAAAAAAAAACTCATTGCATTAAAAACGACCTATATATCGAAAGAAACATTTTACAGCAAAGGCAGGTTCATGTTGGGATGAGTGGGCATCCTGTCATTTGCCGCACTTAGCGTAGCTGATGACAGAACTACTAAACAGCCATATTGCATACAAACAATTCGGTGAATTGTCATTTGGAATGACAATACTGTAACTTCACACGAGCATTTGTAAACAAATGTTCTTGTGGCTAATAATCGTTGAAATAAAAATCAATTTTAAATTAATAACCAACGGAAATAGTTGTGCTAAAACATTTATTTGGGTCAGTTATTTTAGCTAACCAGAAACTTTTGGTATGTATTTTAGTTCTTGAATCATCAACCAGGGATGTAACCAGAGCCGGGCAATTAAAGATTACTTTGTAATCAATTACTGATTTGATTACGATCACTGTAAGCCTAATTATAGAGAAAAAAAAAACGATAATGATTATTGCAGTCATAATCTAAAAAAATGTTGATTACGATTACTTTAAGAGCATTGAAAAAATTTATTACGAATAACCTTCATACAAAAAGTTTGAATGGTAATACTTTTTTAAACTTGATTTTCTCAATAAGTATTGAAACGACAATTTCATTGATTTAACATTTTTTTCCAGTAATCGCTCGTAATCGTTTATTTCTATGATAACGATTACTGTAATCGTAAACCAAATAAATCACTACGTTAATTGTCCAGTTCTGGGTGTAACCAATACAAAAACAGTTTTATAAATATCCATTAAAAATCATTTTGATGTTTCTTTCAAAAATAATTTAACAAGTATATTATTTAACACACAGATGGTGTGGCATATTCGCCATTGGAGTTATCTATTAAACAAACACGATCCGACTGGCATTATAACGCTTAGTACGTGAATTTAGCTGATTGTCTGATCCGGTTGTAGATTTCTGATAGAATCATGGTGTGCAATTTTATGCGACTATTATAATAATAATAAGGTTTGATTAGGAATACTATAAATAAATATATTCGGTAAAACGGAGTTTGTGTTTTTTATAGGCACTTAAAGTGTGTGTGTAAACATATATGATTGCTTTCGTGGAAAAGTTCCCTTGTTACAGAACAACCAAGCTAGCAACTTGCACGTGTTAGAAGCCACACTTGTATAGCAGCGCTTCAAGATTTATATATTTGAATAGTTATCTTAACCTTTAACTATATATATATATATATTTAGGTGTTGTTGATATACATAACTACCTTGCTCTCACCTTTCTTTTATAAATTGTAATTATTCATTTACATACCTAATTCATTTACATTGCCAACTCAACTTTTGTAATAACGTGCTATTATCGTATTCAGAAGCCTATAGACGTTAATTTTCTTATCGAAATATTACATTTTAAATAAATTTAAAAAACTCATTTTGATAAGTGTAGTGTACCCACAACCCATTCTTAGAAATGTCTACATTGTTTTATTTCGCTTGGCACAAAACTGGTCTTGCAGTGAAAAGTACTCAATTGTCGAAACACATTCAATTGCACTTCTAACGGACAGACAGCCAATAGAATTCCGTTCTGCCGACACCAAAACAGCAAAGTGATCGATCGTCAGAGTGAATTCTAGCTCATTTTTATTAGAATATAAATATAATTATGCTAATTAGCGTAAGTTCGAATAATAAATAATATTGTACAAGACAGAGAAATGTCTCGGAGGCTTACTAATGGAAATTAGGTTGGGATTATTTCAGACTAGGTACGTACTTTTAATTCGAAATTCAATGTGCGGCTTCTATCGTAGCTATAAGTAGGTGAGAGACATATATCAAACTATACTCTTACTTACATATTCTTTGTTGTATATAAGTATATGTTATCAATTTTAATGTCAATTATTATGCCAACGAATGTGTTTAATAAGTTATATAGACGATATGCATACTTCCTAACAATTCTTAACAACTTTTTGTTTTGAATTGTATAAAAAAGTACTCGTGTGATAAGTAATCAATTTTAAAGTCAATAAAGAATTATTATACCTACGAATGTACTCAATATATGCTATAGACGATTTGAGTACTTCCTTAACAACTTTTGGTTTTGAGTTGTTTAAAATATAAATCGTGTGATAAGTAATCAATTTTGATCTCAATAAAGAATTATTATACCTACGAATGTACTCAATATATGCTATAGACGATTTGAGTACTTCCTTAACAACTTTTGGTTTTGAGTTGTTTAAAATATAAATCGTGTGATAAGTAATCAATTTTAAAGTCAATAAAGAATTATTATACCTACGAATGTACTCAATATATGCTATAGACGATTTGAGTACTTCCTTAACAACTTTTGGTTTTGAGTTGTTTAAAATATAAATCGTGTGATAAGTAATCAATTTTAAAGTCAATAAAGAATTATTATACCTACGAATGTACTCAATATATGCTATAGACGATTTGAGTACTTCCTTAACAACTTTTGGTTTTGAGTTGTTTAAAATATTAATCGTGTGATAAGTAATTAATTTTAAAGTCAATAAAGAATTATTATACCTACGAATGTACTCAATATATGCTATAGACGATTTGAGTACTTCCTTAACAACTTTTGGTTTCGAGTTGTTTAAAACATTAATCGTGTGATAAGTAATCAATTTTAAAGTCAATAAAGAATTTTTATATCTACGAATGTACTCAATATATGTTATAGACGATTTGAATACTTCCTGATGCTCCTTAAAAACTTTTGGTTTTGAGTTGTTTAAAAAATTTGTAGTGTACTCACTAGGCGGCTAAGCCGAAAGTTATAAGACGGTGTTCTCTTGGTGAATAAGCAAAAATCAAAGCAGATCTTGTGTGTTACATTTTGGTCGTACACATTATGGTCTCCAAGTGCATTGGATACGAAAATGTGTGCATTTCACCTAATTATAGAATTGCACTATTTCTATACCTTTTATGTACATACCCAATATTTTTATATTATTAAAAATATATTAATAATATTAAGTATGAAAGAAACCAGTAGGCTTTCTATTTTTGTTAAGCTTCAGGAATTAGCAATATAAAGCAGCTCCTGTTGCTGATCAACGTTCCAACTCCGATTGAAAAAGCCGATATGCATTGAGAAATATTGGGCGCACCAGCTACGCAACAAAAAGTTCTGGCTGACAGCGATTCCGAAAATCCAACTGCCGACGAATCATCAGGGTACGCAGACGTCTCAGACAAATTAAGTCCATTATAATAATGAATGCGCAGCAGTGACTCAAAATTTTAAAAACAAATTTGAAAAGCAGTGCGGTAAAATTTGGTCTCATTACGGACAAGCCAAATTCCAAATTTTTACAATGATCCCAAACATAAAGAGTTAATGGTCATTGATACACCACCCCAAAGCATCAATTGAAAATTTGTGGGTCCACTTGAGCCCAAAAACCGAAATTAACTCAAAGCTATTATACTGTAAGAGTGACATAAGATACCCCTTGAGTATGACCTAACAAAGTTGATTCATTCGATGAAAAAACGGCTCCAATATGTAGTTAATGAGTTTCTTGACATACTGTATATATTTACAACATGTGATAAGTAATCAATTTTAAAGTCAATAATCAATTATTATACCTACGAAATGTACTGAGTCGGACTACAACAACCACCTTAAGTAATAACGCTAACATTGTTTGATTAACTAAACCAAGTTTAGTAAACCAAACTGTACCATTCAATAACCAAAAGGTATTTCCGTAATTGCTGGAAATATGTTGTTTAAATAAATTTATTTTTGCTTACCCATAACAAAATCGTGTTATTTCTGCTAAGATAATAAAGGTTATTGAATGGTCAGTTTAGTTTTTATTCGTGTATTTAGATACGCGCATGAAACATGTGTCGGTTTTTAAATCAGACTAAAAATAAGTATCAGTCTTCAAGTCGTACTACAACATTCACCTTCAGTAAATCTCCAAACAAGTACAAAAGCGGATAAACATTATTCCGTAATTAATTTTATTCTCAATAAAGAATTGTTATACCCACTATTATAGGATTTTTTAACTAAAGTTTTTATATTTTTATAGTCCTCTTCCAATCGAATTACAACATCCACTTTCAGAAATAACGCTAGCCTTGTTAAATTGTAAACTTAAACCAGTAAATCTCCCAACAAGTACAACAGCGGATAAACATTATGCCGTAATTAATTTTATTCTCAATAAAGAATTGTTATACCCACTATTATAGGATTTTTTAACTAAAGTTTTTATATTTTTATAGTCCTCTTCCAATCGAATTACAACATCCACTTTCAGAAATAACGCTAGCCTTGTTAAATTGTAAACTTAAACCAGTAAATCTCCCAACAAGTACAACAGCGGATAAACATTATGCCGTAATTAATTTTATTCTCAATAAAGAATTGTTATACCCACTATTATAGGATTTTTTAACTAAAGTTTTTATATTTTTATAGTCCTCTTCCAATCGAATTACAACATCCACTTTCAGAAATAACGCTAGCCTTGTTAAATTGTAAACTTAAACCAGTAAATCTCCCAACAAGTACAACAGCGGATAAACATTATGCCGTAATTAATTTTATTCTCAATAAAGAATTGTTATACCCACTATTATAGGATTTTTTAACTAAAGTTTTTATATTTTTATAGTCCTCTTCCAATCGAATTACAACATCCACTTTCAGAAATAACGCTAGCCTTGTTAAATTGTAAACTTAAACCAGTAAATATCCCAACAAGTACAAAAGCGGATAAACATTATGCCGTAATTAATTTTATTCTCAATAAAGAATTGTTATACCCAATATTATAGGATTTTTTAACTAGTTTTTATATTTTTATAGTCCTCTTCCAATCGAATTACAACATCCACTTTCAGAAATAACGCTAACCTTGTTAAATTGTAAACTTAAACCAGTAAATCTTCCAACAAGTACAAAAGCGGATAAACATTATGCCGTAATTAATTTTATTCTCAATAAAGAATTGTTATACCCACTATTATAGGATTTTTTAACTAAAGTTTTTATATTTTTATTGTCCTCTTCCAATCGAATTACAACATCCACTTTCAGAAATAAAGCTAGCCTTGTTAAATTGTAAACTTAAACCAGTAAATCTTCCAACAAGTACAAAAGCGGATAAACATTATGCCGTAATTAATTTTATTCTCAATAAAGAATTGTTATACCCAATATTATAGGATTTTTTAACTAGTTTTTATATTTTTATAGTCCTCTTCCAATCGAATTACAACATCCACTTTCAGAAATAACGCTAGCCTTGTTAAATTGTAAACTTAAACCAGTAAATCTCCCAACAAGTACAACAGCGGATAAACATTATGCCGTAATTAATTTTATTCTCAATAAAGAATTGTTATACCCACTATTATAGGATTTTTTAACTAAAGTTTTTATATTTTTATAGTCCTCTTCCAATCGAATTACAACATCCACTTTCAGAAATAACGCTAGCCTTGTTAAATTGTAAACTTAAACCAGTAAATCTCCCAACAAGTACAACAGCGGATAAACATTATGCCGTAATTAATTTTATTCTCAATAAAGAATTGTTATACCCACTATTATAGGATTTTTTAACTAAAGTTTTTATATTTTTATAGTCCTCTTCCAATCGAATTCCAACATCCACTTTCAGAAATAAAGCTAGCCTTGTTAAATTGTAAACTTAAACCAGTAAATCTTCCAACAAGTACAAAAGCGGATAAACATTATGCCGTAATTAATTTTATTCTCAATAAAGAATTGTTATACTCAATATTAAAGGTGTTTAAATTTTTGAACTGCTGTTTATTAAGACAAATTTGTACCAAGCTATAGTTAATAGTTGAAGTGTCTAGTCCTTAATGAATTGAAAATAAAAGTATTTTAGGTATGTATGCGAGTAAACGTATTATTTGCGATCGTGAATTGAGTTGTGCGATTTACTGATTTATATTTTGTGCAAAATGGGAAGGGAGCTAAATAAAAAAGTGCATACATTTTTTAAATACAATGCACAAGAAAAAAAGTCTCTTTGTAATGTGTGTGGTTTAAAATTGTCAGGCACTCATGCTACAAATTTGAAACGGCATTTGACTACAAAACATGCTGAAATTTTTAAAGCATGGGACAATAACGAGGACACCGAAATACAACAATGTGAAATAAAAGAAAAGTGACATATCACACGAGTGAAAATTCCATTATTTCCTCGATTATAAAAATTGTCACCACGGATGGAAAACCATTTCTGTTCCTCGACTGTGAAGGGTTTAGGGAAATAATGGATCCAATTTACAAATCACTTGGCATGAACCCAATAACGTAACGAAATGTAATTAATTTTGTGTCTGTAAAAGAGCAGTCTATCAAAGACAACATAAGGGCTCTAGTAAAGCAAAAGCTGGTGTCGCTCAAAATCGATGTTGCCACTAGAATGGATAAAGCCATTCTAGGTGTCAATTTGCAAATGATCCACGTAAGTCTATATAAAACTGAGATCGTCGTCGATTTAGCTCGAAGATTCACACACAGGAATATAAAAGAAAAAATTGTTGTATATTGACTTATTCGCATGAAGCGGATTGTAATTATTGTCGTATACGATGAACTCAAAAAAATTGCAAGCAATGCGGACTTAGCAATTTTTTGTAAACAAATAAATCGTAACCGAATTATGAATACAATCAGCTGAATATGCATAAGTGAATATGAAGAATTAGGTCAACCAATGCAGAAGCCGCGATCGATTCTCAGTCAAGGTTTTTGGTTTTTATTGGCCTAGGTTATGAGCGGGTTACGAAGAGTAAAACGTAACCGCTGGGCGTTGCCAAAGATAAGTAGGTTTCTTTAGATTTTGGTTTGGATAGGAATCAGAGTCTTCAGTAGTTCGTTTTAGGAATAAGATCATTTGACTATTTTCTTTTTGATTAATAAAAATTAAAGTAAATTAAAATTTAAAAAGTGTTTTAATAAGATTCGCGGTAGGATAATAATAATTGGAAAAATACAACATTGGTATCTACATTCGGGTAACCGCACGAAAGAATACAACATTGGCGCAGCCGGTAGGATCTACATTCGGGTGTCCGCACGTGAAGAATACAACACAGTTCTGAAACCGTCGATTTGATAGAAAACTGCCGTCGAGGCAAGTGTGTGATTTCTTTGTCTGTGTTATTTAATTACCAAGTGTTAATTAAAGAAAAAGCGGATAAATATTATGCCGTAATTAATTTGATTCTCAATAAAGAATTGTTATACCCACTATTATAGGATTTTTTTACTAAAGATTTTTATATACATCTTACAATCGAATTACAACATCCACTTTCAGAAATAACGCTAGCCTTGATAAATTATAAACTCAAACCAGTTAATTTCCCAACAAGTACAAAAGCGGATAAACATTATGCCGTAATCAATTTTATTCTCAATAAAGAATTGTTATACCCACTATTATTGGGTTTTTTAACTAAAGTTTTTATATTTTTATAGTCCTCTTCCAATCGAATTACAACATCCACTTTCAGAAATAACGCTAGCCTTGTTAAATTGTAAACTTAAACCAGTAAATCTCCCAACAAGTACAAAAGCGGATAAACATTATGCCGTAATTAATTTTATTCTCAATAAAGAATTGTTATACCCAATATTACAGGTAATTTTTATCACTATGTGGTGCATTGTGTACGATAATGTATGCATACCACTCAATTTATATTTCATTGTTTTTTTGTTGCCTCCAGCCAATAGAAATGTCTTCGTCGAGTAAATTATGTTGCGATCACCAAGAGTGTTTCTATTTATTTTACAGTCTAAAGATAATTGCAAAGAATCGGGAAAAAGCTGCTAATTAAGCCTTTAAAAATGTTCATGCTCCTGAACTTTGATATGCAACTTGGATTTTTTGGGAATTCGTGGCCTCATGGCCGATTCAAGTGTTGTGTATTTATTTAATACGTTGTCAATTTTTAACCTCAATAAAGAATTTTTATACAAAATGCAAGATATTAAAAAAATGTGGTGCAAATTAATGAAATTTTAAGGGACAAGAAAATTTGATTTACCCAACAAACTAACATGAATGTAGCACATGTACCATATTTTACAGCAATGTTAGGAATAGTAATAGTAGTATTAATTGTAAATTAAAGATACTGAATAAGCAGAAATAAAAGTTATGGATTCGAATAAACCTAACTTTATATCTTTGCTAATTGTAGTGTACTTACTTGGCGACCAAGTTATGTACAAAAATGTTTACATTGTTTATTTTTCTGTAACAAAGTTATGGATTATACACCACATGACACATATATTAGTAATGCATTAAAAAGCCGAAATTCACTCAATTGCATTTTTGGCATGTGAATAAAATTCTGCAATGCCGACACCAAAATAATGAAGTGATCGACAGAGGGAATTCTAGTCTTTTCTATATTAATTTGTAAAACGAATTTTAAAAGTCAGAATTACTTAAACAACAAACTGAAACCTTTTCTCAACTTATCTAGACAACATTTTAGTGATGAAAGTGAGAGTAAAAAAACTAAACAAGCTCGACTGAACGTTTAAGTTAAAATAATTTCAATAACAATAATTTTATCCATTTTCCAAACTTATTATAATTCGAACTGTGGAAAGGATTAAGCGTGAATACATTCTTTTGAACCTTAAGTTCAAAGAATGTATTCACCAACCAAACAGAGATATAAATTAATCCCTTTCAAAAGTTTGTAAAAACGCTTACAAAACATTCCATTTCCAAATTAATTAAATGTCAAATGTTTAAAAATATATTTTAAAAATTATGTACATATTGCACAAGTTTATATTAATAAAGATTATAAATAGAACCTCAATAGCTATTACGCTTGAAAAAAAGTGTATGATTCGAATTTATTTGTTCTTTATAACTTTGCTATATAAATTAATCCTTTATAATGTAGAAGTATATTAAAGAATCAAATCCATTAATTGGTTTTGCGTTGGCCACATTTCGTGAACAGCGATAAGTAAATGTACATTAAGAACTTTTTATGATTTCACAAAACCCCTCGAAAATAGTGGGAATGTAAATTATTGAAATTTCGAAGTGCATTTACATATTAGATAAGAAAAGTAATCGCTGGGTTAAGTTCCTAGAAGAAAAGGAAATGCGTAACGAGGACAAAATAGACTCTTACGAGTCCGGAAGAGTCTACTTGAATATAATTGTTGTTTTTTCGATTTTGATGTCTTTAGTTGTTCGGTTACGTTTTTTTTAAATAATAAAGTTAAGAATAATAT
The DNA here is from genome assembly GCA_949127995.1 of Suillia variegata. Lineage (NCBI taxonomy): Eukaryota > Metazoa > Arthropoda > Insecta > Diptera > Heleomyzidae > Suillia > Suillia variegata. The sequence continues at coordinate 44,754,003 of OX421845.1, forward strand.
AAAAGTTTGAGAAAACGCTCACAAAACATACGATTTCAAAATTAATTAAATGTCAAATGTTTAAACAAATATGTTTGTAATTATGAACAAGTTAACACGATCACCCAGCAACAAAGTAGTTTCGAAATAAAACACATAGTGGTCATGCTCATAATACACCATCAGCAGTTCTTGTGGATGTTACACAACAGAAACAGCGTTGCGGACATTATTCTGATACATGACGCCTGCTCGATACATAACTCCATGCACAAGCGCAATATCAGTTGTTCGAAGGCACCGGGGTAGCTTTAGTTTTAAGTAATATTGTTAGTTGACTTTCGTTATCATTGAATTAACATTAAATTCCCTAGTTTAAATATTTGCTCATGTTTTAATACAGGTTATAAATATTACCTCAATAGTTATGGCTGACTAAGCACGAATAAAAGTGTAGGATTCGAATTAATTTATCTTTTTGTCTTTGCTATAAAAATAAATCCTTTTCAAAAGTTTGTGAAAACGCTCACAAAACATTCGATTTCAACATAAATTAAGTGTTAAATGTTTAGACTTATGTATATATAATTATGTACATATTTGCACATGTTTACATTAATACAGATTATGATTATTAATCGATTTATGGTGTTTATGAGTCAAAACCACAATATTTCTGAAGGTTGTAGGTCACAAGAGACACATTAAAAACAGAAGTAAGCAACGACAGACACAATGAAAGCTGTATGGAAGAACCCTAGACGATATTACAGCATACAACAGATGTGTTTTTTTTAACAATTGGCCACCATTCAGTGACGTGTTCGTAGATTCGAGCATGATTAAGGAAAGATAAAATATTTGAAGATATACGTTCAAGGCGATGCGAAGGCTTCTTACGAAACAGATTGGGACCTGTTATCCAAAAGATATTACAATAAAAAGATGGAAGGTGTTGGAGGCAGAACATAAAGCACATGATCTAAATATCAAAATTATATATGTTTGCACGTATTTGTATATATCTATACTCATGTACACAAATTATTCAAAGCAAAGCAAAGCACGATTTGTTATAGATATTAACATGTATACGTATTATTAAAAGTAACCGAAATAGAGTTTATAACTTTAATATTTATTTACGAAAGTACATAGAAAATATGTATGAAACATGTTTTCGAAAGGTAAATATTATTTTGCACTTATTGCCCATATTGTAATGTGAGATAACATTTCTAGTCTCATTAAGAAAAATTTCTTATAACGTTAAAACGTTTTTTGTTGTAAAAATAGCAGCCAAAAACAATTAATCCTCTCTCTGGAAATTCACTTATCTTGTATGTTATAAACTTAAATGTCCTTTATAAACGTTTTTCTTTTAATGCAATGAGTCTATTTTAAATAATATTTATTAAAAATAGAAATATTTAATGATGTGATTAGTTTAAAAACAAACATAATTAAGATGATGCGCTGCGAAAAATATTCAAATACACTCATCCTGTATTTTGGTAAACTTTTTCCAAATGCATGTTCAACTTTGAATATATCTGCTGTTTTTTTATATTTTAATTTAAAACTTCTTGACAATTATTTTCGTATGTCTGTTTACCAGTATAAAAAAAAAAAATTTTTATTTTGTGGTGTTAAGAGAGCTCCTATAAAAAAGACGAATTTGGTACAAAACTAAATCCAGAAAAGAAACTATGCAGCGCAGTTACGGTCAAAATTTCAGCTTTCTTTTGAAAGTAAAAATATATAAATTGATACAATATAAAAAGAAACCTTTAACACTATTCTAAAACTGTATTCAGCTAAAATACGGAATTTATAAATTTTTTAACAGGATAAGGGCAAATATTATATATGATATAATATTGATGAAATCGTACATTAAAATATTAATAAGGTTTTTTGTTTTTAATGTATGAACTTATACTATCGAGAACATTTAATAAGAATTTAAATTTAATTATATGAACTGTTTGCTATTCCCATTATTAGGTTTTTAAGGCAAATGCTTATGTGCTTTTGCATAACTGGTGTCTGTGTAGAGACTGAAATCAATGAGTTCTTCTTTTTTTTCTGTCCATTAGACAGTTATTGTAATTTGTATGTAAGTAATTTGTCGTCATACTAAATGGCACATGGTTCTAAAAATCTTTGTCTGTTCGAATGTTACATCGGTTCCGACGGCAAAAGAAATGTTGGTAATACTGGGTATGTAATTGTATTGATTCTTCTTGATAATATACGAGTACTTATGTTTAGTGCATTTGAAAATCGTATTAATACTTTTAAATACGTTGAAAATATATTAAAATCAGTAGCGAGTACGTGGCTTACCTACATTTCACGTTCTTTAAGTTTTTGATCGTTTAATGCCAATGCCAACGTTTTGTATTGTCGGTTTACCAACTTTGTTATAGAATTGACCATTTGTAATAAAAATTAAATAAAATTCTGACTTACATAAACTATGATAAAATGTTTAGAGAAGTACTTTTCTATTTCGCCACCGCTGATGTAGCTGCCACCTTTAGTTTAATAAACATGTTGTCATTGCTCGTGTTCGAATCAATTTTGTTTAAATCCAATTTTTGCACTTCACTCTCCAGATTGATGCAATTTTTTTCGTACTGGGATTTGGCATCCGAATCAGTTGCTGCTGTATTTTTATCTATTTGCAGTTCACTAGGTGCGACTTTTTTGTCTTTACTTTTCTTAAGAACATTAAGAAGTGTCTTTTCCTTGTCTTTTGACTTATACTCTTTCTCCTTGTCTTTATCTTTGTGTTTGTTGTTTTTAAAACGCGGAAAAATGCAACCATTTGGCAAAAATCCACCAAGTTTTTCTTTTTTTGTGGGCGGAGTAGTTACGATTGGTGTTGCGCTACTTGTTGGTTTCGTTACTGATCCCGATGTAGCTGCTGGTGCTGCTGCTACGGCTGATAGCAATGTTATATTTGTTGTATATGTAGATGAAGTTGTTGATGTTGTCGGTGATAGAATCATTTTTTGATTGGCAGTCTCTGTAGGATTGTCCATCGCAATTGGTACTGGTGGCGGCGGAGGCGACGACGATGACGACGAAGAGGATGTTTGTGAAGAGTTTTTAGTATTGGCAGTTGTTGTGGTTAATTCATGTTTAAAATTTTGAACCTTGCTGCCGCTGGCATCAATTTGATCATTACTAACAATGACTGCGACGCCGTTTTGAAGTATTAAACTATCACATTGACTGCTGACGCTTAAATCAGCAATAGTGCTAGTTGCATTATCTGTGTTATTACGATTTTGATTTTGTATAGTGTCTGCGATGTTATCCTGCTGCTTTTGCTGCTCTACTGTTAACTTGTTATCTAGTGGTTCTGTATCGGTAGTTTGTGTAACATCGATTTCCAATGTTTTATCGGAAATTTGCTCGTCTAAAGACTTTTGGTTTTCTTGTCGCAGCGCATCCGCTGATTTTGGAAACATCTGTTGGGTTGTTACATTGTGATAGTGTTGTTGCTGTCGCTGTTGCATCATCTGCTCTTCACGTTCACGATCACGTTGCGCCTGCACGGCATTCCACACATCTTTTAATTCACCAGAAATATCACGATCTTTCAGTATGACGGCATTTCTAGTTAACGATTTCAAAAATATTTCTTTAAACATCTGTGTACAAAAATTATTCATAAGCATAAAAAGAACTGCAAATACCACTTGTTAGTGTGCAATTTATATATATCAACTAGCTGATAGTACCCGGCATTGCCGGGTTTGGTTTTGAATAGAAATATGTGTATCTTAAGGGATTTTGAGTTTCGGAATGAGTAAGAATAATATAAAAATACACAAGTTCTTTAAAAACATAAATTAGTAATTGCCCTCCATTTTGAATTAACATTCGTGTCTGGCTATAGTGAACACCAATATTTTTAAATGGAGTACTCTAAATAGTGAACAGTCGAAAAATTTTGAAAACAAAAATCAACGAAAAAAAAACCAGAAGGAATCTAAAATCAGAGTATATGCCCCTAATTTGAATTTATATTCAAAAAATTATATTTTTCAGTATTAAAAAGTTATTAAAAAAGACAGATCGAATTAGCACTGTAAATAGTATATATATTTATTTCTTAAAACGGTTTTTATCTGTGCTAACGTACATTGTTGATTTATAATTTGAAAATCGAATATTGTAGAATTTGAACTAACCTGACTAGTTTGACACCTGGATTCATGGCTTCGACGAAATCGCACATTAGCTCAACCATTGCCCGTCGCTCTTCTGGATCCTTACTATGTCTACCTGAATCTTTGAGTACTTCCGGATTAGCCATAACTGCAAAAACAATAGGCGGACTACGCGGATTACCAGGCGGTACCTGCCAAAGGACACACAAATCAAAATCAATTTAAATTCAAACAATTGTATACATACACATGTATGTACTTAAACATAAGTATAGAAAAAAATGTTAATTCCTCCGCATGACCTTTCTAACGGAAACTTCACCACATTTACAAATAATGTGTCCTGCAACTAATAAATACCAACAAAAATTTAAAGAAATTGTCTATGACCTACAAGGGTAACATTATACGTTCAATAGACAAATTCTGTATACAAAATAATAGATATTATCTAATACTAGCTTATAATACACTGTATTGCCCGGTTTTTTTTTTGAATATAACTCCCACATATTTCGCCCATAATTTGTTAAATTAAATAATGCTCATAAAATCCTTGAAAAAAAACGTGTTTCGAAAAAAAAAAATTAGGATAGGGCCTTTATTCATTTAGGGAGCGATGCGTTGATGGTAATTTGTTTATTTTTTGTACTTACTCGCATGCCACCATAAAGCGGTATGGGATCGCTGGGCTCCTGCGGTATAACTATGCGCGTCCAACTGAGCACATTAATGAAAAGTTCCTCACCCGTTTCTGTTATAGTGCGAATGCACATGTGTGGCTGCGGTGGATTTTTGAAATGGCGATAGGCACGTGAGTGACGATAGCTGTGTGGCGGCGGTGAGGACTGCATCATGTTGATACCCAGCCCAATGACACCGTCGCCGTTGGAGTCTAATACTTCCGTTGCGAGACTGTTTTGACCAGACGATGATTCGATCATACTCGCCGCAACAGCTGAGTGAGATGCTAACGCCTCGATAGGCTCAGCTCCGGTGTTGGCCACACCTGACGGCGTTGAATGCGCCAGGTTGGCCCCGTTGAGCTGCTGTTGATGATGCTCCTGTAGCTGATGTTCTTGAATAGAATTTGTAAGTATTATTTCAGGGTTTTCCGAGAGTACTTTCGTAGCTGACGTAGCATTTACGTTCGACATTTTTCTTAAATAGCGTTACGTGCATGGGTCTGTATGTATGCGTACTTTATTTTATAAATGCTAAGTTTGATTAAAGTACAACTAAAAAAATCGTTGATATTACCATTTGGTAGAGCTGGTTATATACTACATTTCTTCAATATATTTTTTATTATTCAAGAACACTTTAAAATTGCAATTTCGCACGATGAAGGATACTCAGCAACGCGCACCGAAAGTCAGAACTAAATAAGTGAAACAGTTCTCATACTAGAAATACCGAAGCAGAGTAAGAGCACACAGCACATACACGTCACTCTCCGTCTCTTTTGCTCGTACTCTATTTTTTGTTGGTTGCCTGATTTGCCGTTTTAGTTACTTTGTAGTTTATGAAGAATGAAAATGAAAAAGAACCACTTTTCAGTCGTATGCTTTGTTCGTTCGTTCGTTCGTTCTTTACCTGGCAAGGGTTTTTTTAAATAATTGTTTTTTCCTTTATCCATTCAGATAACTCCATTTTGATTTTTCAGCTCTTGATTTTTCATTCTTGCCATCTAACGCGTAATGGATAAAGATTTAATGCGCGATATTTGAGTTTTTCATGAGAAAAATAATTACAATATTCTTCAAGATCTTGTCGAAAAATTGAACCAACAAAACTTATGTTGTAGCACCAGTTTTCGTGTTTTTAATATTCACACACAAATTGAAAAATTTTCGGTTTTTCAATTTTTAAAACATACTTGTATGTAAAATAACCTATTTAATTACTCAATCCGTATCGCACTGACCAACCGAATCCACAAAATGAACTTTTGCTTTGCAGGCGCTGCTGGTGAATGCACTAATTCAGCCCTTCCTTCCTTGACAGCACAGACGACAACGACGTTGTGAAAATCTATTATAAAATTAGATATTCAGTGTTTTTCAGCTAGCCACCCATGTTTTTTTCTGCTGCAATATTGTTTATTTAGCGTTTTTTTGTGCGTCGTTTTTTACTGCAAAGTTTTTCTTTCTTCTTCTGAATAAACATAAAGTTTTTTTTTTCCTTTTCTTTGAAATAGTTTTCTTTAGCCCGTTTCTATGGTAGTGCGAAGTGCGTTGCTCTGCCAGCCAGTGTTGTCAGATGGACGATTTTAGGGTCCAAATGACGACGATGATTTTAAACGAAAAATTAAAATTTTTCTCCAAAATTTTAAAATCATTATTTAATTACTTGTCAATTCCATACATTTGTTGTATGGTAATATAAAGTGAACTTTTTGTTTAATCATATTATACGATACTATTATATATAATGCAACGTATGTCTCTTTATCTGACAGTTGTTCGAGAACCGCTAACCGGATTTGCCACGTACACTTATATGATTGAAATTTCACTTACATACAATGTGGTTACTTGGAAGGTTAATTAATATGATGGCGAAACTTGGTGTAGAGGTACATGATAATTGCAATTAAAAACCCACGGTGGGGAGTACCGGAAAGCTGTTTGTATAATTTTGTGTAAATTAGTCAATAATATTTTAAAAATAGTATTTATTATTATATTAATTATATATTATTATTATTATTATTATTATTGAAATGATTTTTGAAATGGATTTTGACGATTTAGAATTTTTTCTGGCAACACTGCTGCCGTTGCGTTTTCTTCTTTTGCATGGAGGATAAGAGTGGAAAGAAGATAAATTTAAAGCTCACCTCAGCTTTTTTGTTGTTGGTTCAACGATGTTTTTAAAACGTATGGGGAATAATTAAACAGCTGTTCAATTTTGAAGATTCTTTGTAAATTTGTTTAAAATATATACTACTTTAATTTGATAGGTTAATATGGATCTTAAAAAAATAAATCAAAAATTACTAGTTATTTTTTTATCTCAAAACACTCTCCAGAACTTTCAAATGCAAATCGGTTCTGTTGGCACAAAGGTACCACAAACCCAATGTACTCTTCAGTTATTAAAATTTCCCCAGAAATAATGTGCATACTTCATTATTTTTTGTAAAATATTGTATATTAAGATTTTGTTTTTTCATCTTCCGCCGATCATATCATTTTACAAGGGTTCTGGCTTTACTATTTTTTCACTTCGCTTGGGTTCATTTCCACTACGATTTTTAATGTTGAACAGCAAGTCACAGGAAAAATAAAAGCCGGGGGGAGGGGGGGGGGTTAATCGGTTATGAAATCGGATATAATTTTAAGCTGATAAAAAAAAACTATGAAATTTAAGGAGCTGCCAGTTTTTTAAATTTTTAGTGCCAGATATTAAAAGCACTTCCAAATTTTGAGTAATTTTCACCGACTCGCTTACGAAATTTTTTAAAAAAACTTTTTAGTTATTCGTCTAGATCTTAATAGCATAGAGAGATTTAAATCAAAGCAAAATATTTATGCCAAAAGTTTGTTTCAAAATGAACGAATGTTAAAAATATTTGTATTTAAAATTCTGATTCAATGAAAAGGGAAGTGTGACTTTTTAATATTAAAATTTTTTAGACTAGATATAAAAAATATCTTACATTATTATCCCATTTTAATACGTCTAAAGTTTCTTAAAAATTTTGTTGAAATATAAAAAAAAATTGTCATACAACTAGAGTGTGTCCCTGTTACTTTATGTAGGTAGGTACCGCTGTAATTGGAAGAAGTTTGGCAGCATTAAACAAAACGCTTTGAAACGCTCTTTGTGACGGCCATTTTTAATTTGTTGTGAGAAAATCAAAAAGACCGTCATGACAAACACGGAGAGCGGTGAGAAACCAAGTCTAACTTTAAAGCTTTACGACAAAAACTACAACAACAAGAAATGTTCAACAGGTATACAAGTCCAATGTAAAGAACGACTCGAAATGACTTGAAGCTTGAAGCGCTCAGTAAACGCCAAGCCACTGCAGCCGAAAGCTGGGAGTCAAAATTTGCGGAAGAATCTGCAACCACGTTGTATGTTGGTTCGAATTAAAAAAATAAAAAAACGGGCTTACAAACACACGCACACACTTATACAAATCCTAATGCGACTTAAAGATGTGTTCGAAATAATTCGAATCGTATGTTAATTGTAAAGCGAGTAATTGTGTTTTTTGTGGACAAGTGTGCAAGCGGGCGTTCAATTCTAAGTTTTTGTTGTTGTTGCTTTCTGGTGGTTTTTCGGTATAAACTGTGAAAAAAAATAATTAAAGATAATACGAAAGAGAAAAAATAACAAATAAACCCAACTTGTTTCATCAGCGTGCGCGGCGGCGTCAAAGCGGGTCAAAACAACGCAACAAAACAAACAACAAAAATAAACAAACAATATTCAAGAAAACTGAAATAAAAAATGATATCGAAATGTTCGAAAAATTGCGTTCTTAATTTTGTAAATTAAAGAGAGAGTGTTCAATATTATGAAATTTTAAGCGATTTTGTGTTTTAATAAATTACAAATTCAATCAAGTTTTCTTGTTTGCCAACTTACGCATGCTCTCGAATGTTGGCATAAAGTGAATGGATGTGATTTCGAAGTTCTTGGATGAGACCTCTTCAAATGGCCGCTGCTGTAAGTTGAAGACGACAGACATATTTATTTAGTTTATGTATAACGTTACATAGTTGCAAAAAAAAAAAAAAAAATTCTTAACAATTCATTTTTGTCAAACACGTAAAAATAGTTTAAGAACCTTTTGTGGAATGCAGTAAACTGACCTTTCTATTTATACCATATTAAGTTGGTTATTGCCCGGAAGGGGGCGTGATAGGTATGACAAAGTATGTATATATAAATGATCAGAGTAAAATTCTGAATCGATTATGTTATACAATAAATATGCATACTTATATCAAATGTAAACCTTTTTAAGTTTGAAAAAATTCAATTTACAACCTATTTTGTATTTTAGAACCAAACCGTTGGTTCAATGCTACAAACAAACCGGTTTTTGAACCGGTTTGAAACCGTGAATCTCTGAACCGAACCATGAATGATATTTTTTTTTGTTTGCAAGCTTGGTGGAAATCTAAAATTCAAATGATAAAATCTGAAGTACATGTCAGTATTATGAATTAACGTTACATTTTCTGAAGTGCTGTTGGAAAAGGTGAAGAATGAGGGAATCAATGCTTTGGTTACATATCGTTACTTGTTCACTTGATCACAAAACAAACAAAAAAACAAAAAAAAAAAAATGGGTATATTTAAATAAGCAATAAATTAAAAAGCTTTTAAATTAAAAATTTATCAGTCTTGAAGTAAGCTGATTAAAAATTAAAACCTCGTTTTGTCTACATATAAAATGGATTCATACAATAATAAAGTAAAAACACTCTTAAAGCATTTGAGTGACAACTTTGAGAAAATGTCGCGAAAATATGATAGATATGATAATAGTTAGTTTTTTTCAAAATAATTCATTCCATTGCACGTGTGCACGTGTACACGTGTGTATGTATGTATTTGTGTCGGAAAATCCGGAAAGCAGTGGACAGCCGAATTTTTCTACAAACGCTACCGAAAACTTTAAAACTTTGTGCGACAGTTATTATTTATGCATTGAATGAATAAATATGAATAAAATAATGTGCCCTACAGATCACGTGTGCGTGTGCTGTGGGGTATGAAAACCGTAAAAAATTGCAATTGGAAAAGTTTTTATGTTTTTCGTGTATAAAGGCGTATCGTGTTGCTTTATGCCTTTTTTGTTTGTTTACGACTTGGCTTTTAGCTTTGCGCTTTGGCGAGCACCCACTACTGCACTGCTGCTGCATGTCTAGGGCAGCCAGGGAAGGCGAAGAAAACAAAAGGTACGCTGGAGTTTCCCGCTGTGCATACACAATCAAATATACATATGTCCATGTTGTTGTTGCTATTAGTACGTAGTAAATTTAAAAATACACATTTATAAACACCAATAACTTGTGTTCTCTTTTTCTCTCTCTTCTCTCTCTGGCTTTGTATGTGTGTGTTTGTCTGCATTTGTGTTTGTTCCCGATTTGAAAGCGTGTTGCGTCCGCAGTTAAAGTACCTAAAAACTTTTAAACAATTTTTTCTAAATAAAAAAATTAATTTTTCTGTTGTTTTTAATTTTTACATTTACTTAGCTTAAGCTTCTGCAGCTTCGTCGTCTTCGTCACCTTCGTCGCCGTCTTTTCCAACTGCACCAACGCTTAAAGTGAAATCGTGTTGACACTTTTAATTAATGCACCACACTGTGGTGTACGTTGGGTTTGGTCAATATATATATATATATTTATCTTTTTTTTTTTGATGTATAGATAGATAGATAGATAGATAGATAGATAGATAGATAGATAGATAGATAGATAGATAGATATGTATATTGAACAATATCAATTTAACATAAATGTTTTTGTTATATTATTAATATGTTGCAATTACCTGCTCTTAATTTAAAATGGTTTCTTTTGTTAATTACCTAAAAAATTAATAAAATTGCTAGTGTTCTAAATTTAAATTCTTATTTAACATAATGCTTAATAAATCTATCAGGAATGTTTTGTGTCGTAATTATTATTTACAAGTCAATGAGCACATTTTTGTGCAAGCCAACTGCAAGCATGTATTTCATACATACATACATACATACATACATACATACATACATACATACATACATACATACATACATACATACATACATACATACTAATTCAGGGGATAAATGTAAATGTTTATCAACTGCAGCACAGAAACACACCTTTGGCATCTGTGGTTCTGCTGTATATCTGCGCGAGTGTTGTTTTTGTCTTCTTTCATATTGTTCAGGTTGTTTTAGAATTGTGCTTGATATGCGGTTGTACTTGTTTATAAGTTGTTCTTCATTATTTAACAATTGCGAAGGAATCTAATCGTACAAGTTGCAGTTAAATAAAAACAAAGAAATAAATAAAACGAAGCAAAAACTATCAACGTTTCTGGTCATGCATAATCATGAGTTTGCTGTAAAATATTCAATTATTTTTTCAAAGAACTAAATGAAATGGCGTTGTCCTCTAATCAAAGAAGCAGAAATTGTTTTGAAAATCTTTTAAAATAATGCATTTTTTATTTTATAAATTAAACTATAATAAAATGTTTTTAATTTAATTATTTCTTAAAAAAATAATAATAATAATAATATAATAATAATAATAATAATAATAATAATAATAATAATAATAATAAACAACATATTAACTATTGAAATGAAATTTTACTAATTTAAATATTTAATTTATTCTAAAAATAAATTAATCTGCTTTAAAGAAAAGAAACCGGAGAATCAGGCACATGCCCAAATTGCTCCTTGACTCTTATGATACGCGGTTGTTGTAGCTCATATGTGTTTTATGTTTGTTTTTGTTGCTTTGTTAAATTCATCTCTATGTACGAAATCAAATTTTTAATCCGCAAAGTACTCGCCTTCAAAGCTTGCTTTAAATTCCGCAGTCAAAACTTACAGTTCACACCTTAACGCTAATAACATAAAAACCTTTGCGATAGACTTTATTTCAATATTTCAGTATGTCGTTTACAAGTTGTTGTTTTTGTATGTAATATTTATTATACACATAGACTAATCGCTTACTAGTAAATAAATATATTAAAACAATTTACTTTTGCTACTTTTGTTTAAATACTTCAAACATACCACATTATACGAATGTCTGTCGGATTGTTTTAAATTTGGCTAATTTGTTTAAATTCTCAAATTGAAATTGTTAAGGTAAAACGAACAATTGCTGCGGGCACTTTTAAATGTTGTTTTAGCGTCAAATTGACCTTTCAAAAAATGAGACGTGCGAACTTGCGAATTTTTAATATAATCTTGAGGCAAAAATTGTCTTTAAATTCTATGTTAAAAGTAATAACACAAATATTGTATTATGTATAAGTTGAGGTTTTTTAATTTTAATACAAATTTAGATTCTAAATCTATCGTAGAATATGATACAAAAAATGTTACAATGCTTCGCCGATCATGAATACGCTTTAATGATCGTTTCTAAAAGTAATTAATACCAAAATTTCACATAATTAATTACAATTGCACACACATCTCAGATGAATTGCAAAGATTGCCTGCGGAAGCTGGACGCTTTCTTCCACTTCCATTGTTTTGCTATAATAATTACTTTCGCACATCGAAGATAAACACTTCATGGATGCACAATCTATAAGTATGCAATCTATAATGTGCATTACAAAAAAACAATAAATATATAGTTAAATAAAAAATGCTTTCGTATTGAGTCATTGACAATGAAATTCTTGTGAAGGCGGCGTTGTTGTTAATTCTTTCATTAGAGTATTAAATGCACCGAACAATCGCAGTACGTAAATTAACAATAAACAATAAATCCTAGTGCAACAACAAGAATTATTGATTCCAGAATGCTTTTGCGTTATTTGTTTGTGTATGCACGAGTACTTGTATACGTTAATAAGTATTTGTTGGATACTTTTCCGTTCTACAAAGAAAAGCTTAAATATTAAAATGATGTAATTCGAAGCGCGCAGCTGCATAAATATCTTGTGGATGCTTGCTTGACCGCAGAAACTACTCGAAACTGCCAACTACAACTTCAATAGTCATTTCGTAGCGATGTCCGGCGGTCTTAGGTGAAAACAGTTTTCAGCCTATATTTTTCGTTTTTAGACTTTACCACCACACAATTTACTGTTATGAAAAATTACTATAACCGTATTTTTTGGTTTTTTCGTTTGTTTTGCTTTTGAAGATATTAACTGTGTTTTGTTGAGAATTTGTATTTGTGTATGTGTTTGGCTCCGTTAGTGGCACAATAATTGCTAATTAATGGTAAAATTGCTTTTTCGCCTAAAGTAATATTGCGGCTGAGTGATTCACGAGCAAAATAGTTTTCGCTGTTGTTGTTGTTGTTGTTGTTGTTGTTGTTAGAGTTTCTGTTATTATGAAAGTTGTTATGCTGGAGTAATTCAAACGATTTGTCCCAACGATCAAGTGGAAAATCGAAAAAAAAGCAAAACAAAAAAATTCATTTGCTTAGAGTTTGTTAACTTAAAAAGATTCCGCTATAAATAAAAACAATGAAATTAATTAAACAAATAAAAACTTTGAATAAATGTGCTTTAAATTTATTTGATCGTAGTAAATCAATGTCCAAATTTAGGAATCAGCTCAACTATCAAAGACCGCGGCCACATCTAATGCGAATTCAAATTCGTTCACACACTTTTGCCAGTGATTTAGCATTTGGACTTATCGCACTTTAAATTGGCATACATTCACTTGAGTTGTATTTTGTTTTTTTAATGCAACCACTAAAAATACATTTTTTTTGTTCAGACTCTAGAATTGTTTTCTTTTAAAATTCTAATTTTTTTTCTTTTTTTGCCACCACAAATGGATTTGTGGTTTTGCTACACTCCCAAGTATCTTTTATGTTTAGAATGTCTAAAAAAGCTCTCTTAGCATGTCCATAAAAAAGCTACTTCAATACTGTTATAGAAAAATTAAGAAGACAAAAAAATTCAAACTGTTGTTTCACAGAGGGAGGGAAAATGCGCGGAGAAACAACAAATACTGTACTTGTAAATGCTGCATTTAGTGCTGGTATTTGTATTTGCAACGAACCGCACCGCAGCACACTGATTCCGATTGCTTTACTTTACTCTTCGAGAAGTTCAAGAATTTATAAATTTAACCGAGACAATTTAAATTTTTAAGTCTCAACTATTTTTTAATCTATGTATATAAAAATGAATTCTTTCTTTATTTCTTTCTATCTTTGTATCATTTGCGCGTCTAAACCATTCATCCGCATTCAGCTGCTGTTCTCAACAAGTATGGAATTGAACGAAAAGAATTTTTCCACGCCCACCTGTTACGTTTACAATTTCTAAAACTCAGTAAAAATGTTCGATAATTTCGCTAATATTGCTCCTAAGAATTTGAAATTAAGTTTCTGAGTTTGTATGGGTACTGCCGATAATTTAATCAAAAGTGAGCATAGTTGAAACAATTTAACGCCCACCGCCCTAGCTCAGAATCACTGCAACGAGGAGTACCGGGAAGTTCCGCTAACTGATTATCTATATATATATATAGAAATGAATTTACTTGAATAAATAAATTTAAAAAACAAACATTTTCTTTTTTTAAGTGGCGTTGCAACGCATGCCGGGTATTCGCTAGTTTATTTATATATATCAAATTATTAAAACCAATCCTACATTAAACAAAAAATCTAACTAAACCTATTAAAAAAATACTATTTTTTTGTATATTTTTTATCGTTTCATGTGTTTATTTTTGTTTCAATAACTTCAGACTTCGTTTTGATTGAATAAAATTTTCCTTTGAAATAATTTGAGGTCGACTAAGAAACCAATGTGCGCTGCGCTGCGCTGCATAAATAAATGCATTCTAATGGCGCAGCCGCACACATACTGTTGCAGGTGATTAAGCATGGATATAGAAAAAAATAAGTAAAAATAAAAATTCGACAATGATTTGTTGTTGGATTGCTTGTTTCTTCGCTGAGGTCAGTTGGCAAAAACAAAGACAAAGACAAAAACAGGAAAACCAAAAATAAAAATCATGAAAAATTTAAGAAAAATGCAACTCTGCAAGTGCACGGCAGGGCATGGTATGGCATGCAGCAAAGTGAGTTGGCTGCAGCTCAGTGCACAACAAAATTACGTGCATGAGAAGCTTTATTTATTAAAAGTAAAACACTTTTGCTTTTCACGTTTTGTGTTTGTTTGTTTTTTTTGTTGTTTTCTACAGCGGGAGTGCAGCAGCAAAACCAGTTTAATTGAATTGCAGACCATGTCCATTGGGTTTATTTATTTTAATTTTATTTTTATTTATACATATGTTTGTTTGTATGTTTGTATGTGTAAATGTTTGTTTAGCTTTGCTTGTTGAATTATCGTATAGTGCAGTTAGGCCAATCCAATCCAAGCCAAGCAAAGCAAATCCAGCCAAGCTTTGTGCTTTTACTTCTTTTTGCTGGTTGATATTATTTCCGAACGCTTGTTTAAAGTTCAAAGGTGTCTCGCAGGCGATTCAAAATTATTTGAAGCGTGAGAAACAGATTTTCAAACAGCTACAATATCGAGAAACCGTTACATATAACCAGCTAACTGTATTTGAAAAAGCATTCTTAAAATTTTGCACAAATGGCAGTTTTGATTTTTACCTTCACCATTTGAGTTCGAATTCTGAATTGTGGCGCCAAGATTATGCAATGTTGCGGTTACGCTTGCACCCACCGAACACTGTTCTGCCAGTCTTGTGTACAATTTCAACTTTTCGTAGAAGCGGTCTTGTATCACCTTTAGCCAAGTTAATTAATGGCTGCGTTAAGTTTGACTTGTCAACGTATAAATTCACTCCACTCAATTCACACAACAAGAAAAAGGAAGTCGAGTCAACCAATTAAAAATTAAACAAACAAATAATGAGCAGCAGAACCTTCATGCCTGAAAAACGCTTCGAGAAGTGTGTACTTTTTTGTCTTGAATTTAAACTATTTGCCTAAGACTTCAGAAAGTGACACGTATGCAAAAGGCAGATTTTAAGAATAGTTTTCGATCCAACGCTTTAGTCCGAGTTGATTGGTTTAAATATTCATTAAATTTTTAAAATTATGTTTTGTAATTGATAAAATAAATATTCACTCATTTCCATATGTATATGTATGGTACTTTTGCTATGTACGAGAATGTATGTACATTTATGTACTTATACGTTGTTCAGTCATGGTTTGCATAGTTTTGTGTTATGTATGTATGTATGTTTGTATGTATGTATGTATGTATGTATGTATGTATGTATGTATGTATGTATGTATGTATGTATGTATGTATGTATGTATGTATGTATGTATGTATGTATGTATGTATGTATGTATGTATGTATGTATGTATGTATGTATGTATGTATGTATGTATGTACGAGTAATACAAAGTACTTGTCGGAGTACTCGCTTTAATATGCGAAAGTAACGTTAGAAAATGTCGAAGAAGATAATACGGAAAAACTACTTACTTAGATTACATTGGTCATCGTCGCTTATGACGTCACGTAGTCGTTCGTGACTGTTCTTAAATTATCAGCAGGAATTTTCTAGAAGAAAATTACTTCTCCAAACTGCTTATTAGGTACCTTTTTTTTAAGATAATGCAAAAAAATGTGCATCGAATTCGTAAAAATGCATTTTTGATAAATTGTTGCACGAAATCACGTTTTATTGCACCCAACTTCGCTTACTTGCCGTGCAACGCGGCAATAGTCTCAATGTTAAAATAACTGTGGAAATACAATATTTAAGTTTTTAATTTCAGCTACTTAGCGAGAAGAAATTCGTTTCATCGTTTCATCGCTTCATTAAGACGTGAGCACAATTTGTGGCTTTGTCAAGACAATTGATTGTATTATTATTGAAACTTATTAGATAGATGCACTTATCTGGCAAATTGCATGCAAAACAAAACACAACACAACAAAACAAAACAACATTATTAAATGCAAGTGTATTTGTTAGCCAATTAAAATCGTGCAAAGAAATTATTCCAACAATTGAGAAGATTTTTAGCGCCAAGCTTATGCGAAATTGCTCAAGTAATTGAGTGGTTATTTCAGTGATTGGATGGACAAGTTGCGGATGCATTTATGTGATTAATATGAATATCAGCAATAATGATGCTAAACAACCTTGAGCGATAGTTTCCGCACTGCAAAGGCCATTAAAGTCGTGCATTCTTATGTTACTAGCATAAAACAATGCACCAAATTTTTAATTGGCCATCTACTAAATTATTTACTTTTAGGAAAAAAAATATATATGTATATCTGGTCACGTGTTTAAGCTACCATTTGTAAAGCCTTTTGAGCCAGTTTATGATGGTTCTTACCATTTTTTTGTTTATTGCGAAATATAGTTATTAATTTATTTAATAAGTGAAATTATCCTCAGGCGAATTTTTGTTAAGTATTCCAATGTAGTCTTAATCTCGATTTAACTTGTTTATGTAAATAACCCACACCAACTTAAATGATGGACGTTACTCAAAACAACATTGTGTAAATTGACATAAAGTATTTAAAAAAAGAAGCAAAAAATAAAATTATACATATGTATGTATGTACATATGTATGTAAAAATCCAATTGTTATGTCAAACAATTGAAAAACAAAATGTTAATGTATGTCATTGCTACAATGCCAAAAATGAAAATCAATCGATAATTGCGATTTACGTGCCCCGCAGTCAATTGATTTTTTTGTTTGTTTTTTTTTTGTATTATTTTAGTTCGATTGTTTTTGACACTTTAATGACGTGGATTTCGTAAAAAAAATTTCCCCGCATATGGAATGCCACGTTTTAACTGTTGTAATCGAGTACAAGACATGAAAACAATAAACGAAGAAAGAAAAAAATGTATTACAACTTGTGAAGTTTTCACCGCTATTAGCACGTGTGGCGCTGTAATTACAACAAAGATTTGCGAAAGATTCTTCAATCGTTTGCGTTGCTCTCGATTAACGAATATTTCAGATTTAAGAAGTGGTTTATCGCTATCTCTATTGTTTGTGTTTGTGTTTTTAAATAAACACGTTTGCTTTTTATCATCGTTTCTTTCTATAATGGCAAATGTGGAATACGAAAACGTAAAGCTACATCATTTGATAGCTTACTATAGTTTCACTTGAAATTCGTATATCAAAAGTTGCAATGCAAATTACTAATTAATATAATAATAATAATAATAATAATAATAATATTTCTTTAGTGTTTCACGATATCTTAAAGGCTATTATGTACATAAACATTGTACATAAATATATTGTCTCCATATGGGCGTTACAAACGAAAGAACAAATTCCGATTTACCCCACGTGTGCATGCGCACAGTGTAGGGTATGCAACCAAACAAGCATTAAGCACTTCCCACAGTTACAAGTGAAAAGTGCTCAAGTGGAACCAAATGATTTCTTGGTCGATTCAAACCGAAGAAGAAGAAACCGCCACTCGAGGCTATGCTAGAAAAACAGCAAAAGTTGAGGCTTCCAGGCGGTTATTACGCCACATGTAGACAACCTCTAACTATGATTCTAATGAAGCGTTTCGGTAAGCTACCCCGTGAAATCCTTATATTTTGTTAATACTTTTCTGTTTTGCTTTGCTTTGATTTGCTTGTGTGTTGGTAATTTATACTTTTAGAATGATGATATAACAAAAAGTTTTGTTTACTGCTGCTAGAATCGCGAAGTAAAGTAAAAAATTCTCCGTAATTTAAATGAAGATTAATTTATTTATAAGATATTAAAATGATTTCTTAAAATTAATGAGCAAAAAATTAACCAAAAAAAAAAAAAAAAAGTTATCAAATATTTATCTTCCATCTTGGACATACCCAAAAAAGTTAATTAATTGTAGAAATGCCTGTAATGTTGGCCAAAATCATCGCCCCTTTTATTGTGCGCGAAGCAATAATTCGATTGTGGCATAAAGGTATGATGAAGAAGCATCAAAAGAATATTTAAACAAATAACGAAAAAAGAGAATGAGTGAAAGAAAGAAACACATTAATTTCAAAACATTCATTAATCATGATAATAAACTCGAGTCGTTGATCTTTTTCCTTTTTCTTTTTCTATTTATATTTTTTTTGTTTTGTTTGTGTTTCATTTTTGTAATAGAGTTGACAGATATCTTCTTTCCTTATAGAGTTATAAGAAAGCTGATTCAGAAGCATTTAAGCGTTTGTTTTAGCTGTAAACTGAAAGAACTATTTAAAACTTTTTAAATCCGGATGAAGAAGCACCTGTGTTTGTTTTTGTTGTACGAAGAATAATAATAGCAATGAAATAATTGACCAAGTGAGGTGCCTCAAGATATGTGACCTGTAGCCTAAACGGGAGATGAAAAAGTCTGTTCGATATAATTTTCGATTTTTGATTTTAATCTCTTCAAAAATATTTAAAAATTTTTAAAATTTTTCACTTATATTTTTTAGATTCCAATGCTTGAACAACGCTTTCAACACTACCAACAAAAACTACAAAATAAAAGTCTGCAACAAGACTTGAATTATTGCTTGTTGCATGTTGGCGAGCGAATCTTCCACAATTACAATTTTCTCTGGTGAAAAGTGTAGAGACGACAATAAAAAAATAAAAACAAAAGAAAATTGAAAATTGAAAAGCGAACCGCAAAAATCAACGTAAAATAAACTTGGGTGCAACAGCAACGATACAACAATCACAGCAGCAATAAGTGGGTGTATGAGATATGATGTTGCTGATGATAATCAATCGACGACTGTTGCTAGTGGCTGTGCTAATATTGGTAATCCTATGCGGCAATTGTGCGGTTTCACAGCGAAATAATTACAACAACAATAATACCAACAACAATAATACCAACAGCAACACCACCAATAATAACGACAGCAGTATAGTGGGTGTTGGTAGAAGCGATACGCAACAACAACAACAACAATTGGTGCAGTCAAATACAACAAGTACGGTAGCAACAGCAGAAACAGAAAGAAGTGGTGCAACCAAACAGCAGCAAAATGGTGCCGACGACAACAAACAGGTACTGACTACAAAGAAAACAACAACACTACCGACATCAGCAACAGCAACAGCAACAACAACAGTGGCAAATGCAACCACCGCAACAACATCTTCTGCTGCAGCAGCAACGCAACGCCGAAGCTCAGGCGAAACTTTTAGAAATGGCGAAAGTAGCGAAGAGGAGCGAAATTCGGCCGAAATCTTCAGCGAATCTGAAGGTAAGTGAAAAGTATTTTTCTTTAAATTTGTATATTTTAAAGAAATTGTGAATTAAAAACTAGGAAGAGAATTATCTCGGCTTTGTATTCGCCATTTCATTGACACCAAAAAATGTGCTCTTCGCATATAAGAACTGCATGTCTCTAATATAAGTGGGCGTTTTTTGAAAGGATCGCACCCATTTTTCGTTTGTAGTTTTGTGTTAAGAGTACTAAAGTATTAAATACGAGATTTAAACTGTTTATAGACGCCCATTTTTAAGTTGTGTATTACTACTAAAATGTGAAATGCCAAATTCGAGCTGACAACTACTTCTATTAATTATTTTTCCGCATGGAAAGGGGTGGATTTTTTTAGTCTGATCTTACCCGTTAGGACTTAACCTCCGCTGGAGAATAGGAATAGAATTTCAGCTCGATATCTCCTCAACTACGGCTATAATCGCTGGGACGGACAGACAAACGGAAATGGTTAAATCGACTCGGAACTCGACGCTGATCAATTTTATATTTAATATAGTTTTGTAAAACCAATAAAAAATTATTAAGTAATATTTAGTACCCAACATGTGGAGTGTTTTTTCCATTCTAAACTTGTCATGTCCGATTTGCGTTGTAGCCAATTTCAATTGTATTTAACGCTCTTTGTTAAAAGTTCATAGATGCAACTTGATCAGGAGAGCTCAACTTTGAAGTGTAGCTTATTAGCACGTCCAAGATTTCCGTATTCAGTTAATGCTTTGCTTAAGCAGCGGAGCCAAACGGAGCCAATATATGTTTGAATGTTTTTTTTTTTAATTTAGAACTGGCGTCGATTAACAGAATTATCTAAGATACATTTTTAATTGTTTTAAAAAAATGTATTTTGAAATTAAACTTATTTAGTAAATAAAATAAACTAAAATTTTTGCAAAACGTAAGCGTCAAGAGGCCAACTGTCAAGCGTCAGTTTTTTATGCAATAATAAAGAAGAAGAGAAGATACAACTAAACCAAAACAATGGACAACAAATAAAAGCAAAACAAAATAATAGAATAGAATAGAAGAGAAGAGAAGAGAAGAGAAGAGAAGAGAAAAACAGTTGCCAATCGTATCTAACTGACAAACAAACAGTTTAGGACCAAAAGTCTGTTTACTTTTTTGCTGCTGCTGCTGCTGCTGTTGTTGATTTTATTGATGCCTGCTGTTGCAATGCAACACTACACTCGTCACCTTGTTGCTGCTGTTGCTCATGTTGTTGGCAAATATTTGAAGCAAAGAAACAAAAAAAAAACAGGTAATAACAACAACAACAACGATAGCTAAAGTGGCAGACAAACAGAAGAAAATGAAGTGTTGCCAAAGGTTTTGTGGGACAAAAAACCAATAAAAGAGGCGAAAAATGGTTTAAAAAGCAGCAATTGTTGGCAGAAAACTACAAAAAAGAGACTTCAAGTTGTAATTTGTAAGGAATATTTACTTCAGTATGCTCTGCTTTTCTTTGGTTTATGTAAATGCATACATAAATGAGTTTATATACATATGTATGACTTATTTTACATTACATAACCAAGAGATTAGCAGTCTTCTCCATCCAAGGTATAAGTTCAAAGCTTAAATCCTTAAAAATAAAGTTAATAAATCTATTTAAAATAACGATCGAACTATTAAAAATGTTGAATTTTGTTTGTTTAAATTGAATATACCAAACTAGATCCATAGCAATACCACATGCCTCCTTAAATTGGAGAGGAGCTTTGACTTGTTTTGGTGATATTTATCCATCACGCTTGGAAATATTTATTCCAGATAAATTGATTAGAGATCTGAAAAAGAATCTGTTCAAGATTCCCCATTCTGCATTTGGCAAAGTAGGTGTTCCAGCATACCTACGAATATAACTACACACTCAAATGCACATACAAATACACAGAGACATACATATGCATACTTTAAGTACCAGGCACTTTTAGCCGAGCTGAAGTTGTCGGTCGTGCCCGCCTGTAGCTCTTCAAACTAAAAACAAAATAAAGCAATAAAAAATATCAGCATTCGCATATGGCCATTACGCAACTTAAACGCATTTATTACGTTTGCTGCTTCAGTTCGTTTTTTTTTTTTTTTGTTTTTATATTTTGGCCACAGCACTTTTTTTGGCTGGTGTGAAGTGCGATTTTATTTTCAAGTTGGCAGCAAGTGGCTTATGGCCACCTTTTATAATTTTGCATTTTTTTAACTTGGAAGCTTTCCTAAAATTTTAAATTCAAAGTTAAGTTACTAGGCAAAAATATCGTTTTCTTTACTTGTTTATACCAATATTAATATTGTATTAGCCATGTACTTTACACATTTGACTTTAAGAGTGAACGACAATTTATCTTCGAAAATTTAGTTTTTTTCTTATGAATGTTAAACTTTTAAACATGAATTGTAAAATTAAAAAACATCTTCAAAATGTTGAAATATTTTGAATTATAAACAACAAGTGAGCTTTAAATTCTGTGGCCAGAGGTTACCATTGCGCATGCGCAACTTTCCAAACAAGTTAAAATTTTAAAATGTTTTTTTTATGTAATCTACATGCATAAAGTTGGCTTATTAAAAATATTTTTAGGATGGGACAAAGGCAAACAGCGGCATAATAAATAAAGAAAAAACAATAACAAAACAGAATAATAAAAAATATAGAAAGATTGCAAGAAAGAAAGAAAGCCGTCGAACTCAACACATAAACGTGCCCAAAAAGGTATGGAATAGATGTGAAGCTAGGCACTTGGTAAAAAAGTGGCTGCCAAAGCCAAACAGCAGGAAAAATGCATAACCACTTTTTATAGTTGGTATACAAAAAGAAAAACTGCTGCAATTGCAAACTTTAAGTTATAAATTCAGTTACTTAGGCATGGAAAAACTTTTACGACCACTTAAGTAAATTAATTTAAGTATTTTTAACCATACAAATTCGTTCACATCCAAGCTGAAAAATATTGAAAACTTGAATTTATTTAGCTTAAATAATAGATTTTTCGTTTTTACTAAGGTTGCCATATTGAAATTGTTCGATTTCAAACTTTCACTTAAAGGAGGAAAACTTAAGATAAATTTGTTGTTAATGGCCAAGTTAAGGCTGGGTAGGTAAGCGGTTGAGGCATTCAAGTGGTAAAGCTCTTAAGATACGAAATGTCTTTGTA
The DNA here is from genome assembly GCA_949127995.1 of Suillia variegata. Taxonomy (NCBI): domain Eukaryota; kingdom Metazoa; phylum Arthropoda; class Insecta; order Diptera; family Heleomyzidae; genus Suillia; species Suillia variegata. The sequence goes on from OX421845.1 coordinate 44,777,248, forward strand.
AAATGCGGAAAAAGAAAAAAATCCCCTACAATTGGGTACTTGAGCGGGATGTGCACTTAAGAGGGAGGGGAGGGAGGTACGTAAGCGGGGAATATTGCAGTACTGATTAGTTAAGTCAAGATAGTTAGATTTGCTCTAGCCAAAAATGAAATTATATGCCAATCAAATTCCACAATCGGTTTCCAAGCTAAATTCATCAAGATCCTCAATAGTCGAAATTTCCGTATTAATGGCTGCGATTCTTCTTCACACACTTTTGTAAAGCTATAAAATAATTTTTTTGGAAGACCTGAGTTAAATTTTCATTGTTGCCAGGCAGCCTTTCTTCTATTTTTTGCCGTCACAAATTAAGCTAAAAATGTGCTTTGGCAACTCTATGTCACTTGTGTATAAATGCTGCCGACAGTTTTGTTTTGTTACAAGCCGCCGCAGTAATGTGTCATAAATATTTCTTCAAGAGGAGGACACATGAGTGCATTTTGTCGTTAATTTACGGTGATATTAATGAAATTTTTGTTGTTGCTTAAAAAACCTATTGTTTATACATATGTATGTGCACGTGTGTCTGTATATGCTAATGTGCATGTGTGTGTGTGTACATATTTTTTAATTACACAATTAAACGCTGAACTCATTTAAAAAATATTGTTTCTGACGTTTTGCACAATTTAAACAGCAGCAGCAGCAAAGACGGACAAATGCCAAATAAATATAAATAGAAAAAAAAAAACAAAAAACAAAAACAAACAAACGAAAAAAAACCATTATGTGTACACAAAGTCTAAGGTTAAAAACTGATATCGAGTCTTGATTTTTAGTTTTTCTACTTAGTTGTGTTTTTTGTTGTTGTACTTTTGTTTGTCAATAATAATGGCCAGCAGCGACAAATTTCAGTGTTGGCAATCGCTTCCAACTTCGCTACGAATAATTACAATTGTTTGGTAGCTTCCGTTCGCAAACTAAATTATAGGCATTGTCGCGGTTGTTGTTTCTGTAGTTGTTGTTGTAGCCGTTGTTGCCGAGTGCATTGAGGCGTTTCAAAAGAGGCGTAACCATTTGTCATTTGTTTACCAAATGCATTAAAGTCATTTGCAACCCTGGTCCTTTTTTATTCTTTTTTTTTTGTTTTTTACGTTCAGCTCTTAATTATTTTTTAATGTAATTGCAGTTTGATTAGTTAACATATCATAGACACATGCAAATGTGTTTCAGCCTCATACATACATAACTAATTTAAGTAATTTGTGTGTTTGTGATTATTTTTTAAATTATAAATAATTGCAAATATTTTTAATAATATCGAAAAGAAAGTTTTTAAGGGTTAACAAACTGACTTGATCGCAACTTGAAATGACTTGACTAATTTGAATTCGTAAGACTGTAAACTGCGTAATTACGAGATATATACAATATTTTGTCATTAGGGTTATCGCTGTTTGTGCAAATAAAGTAAATGTCGTTGTTTTTTCAATTCGAATTAACTTCGGTTGTTCCATACAATTTTAAAGTTTGACTAAACGCTTAACTGATTGATACTCGAATGAGTTTAACTTAAAAAATATAGTTTATATTTTTATCAAAGCAGCATTTAATATTTTATATATTCAAAACAAGATAAAACAAAATGTTTTTTTTTCTCAAAATGAAATGGAAATTTTGAATTGTCAGTGGCCACTCTATCTGGCTTACATCGTTTTGTGGCTTAAATGACTATAACTAAATTTAAAGGCAGCATTTAAAATCCTTGTTGTTTGTTTTTGTTGTTTTTGGTTTATTTCTATGCATTCTTATTTCCTATTTGCGCACAAAGCGTGAAGTCAAAATCTTTTTCGTTTTTTCTTTCGATTTTCGTCTGTTCAATCTGAAGTATGAAACCACCGCCACATTTCCTAAATACTAAATACTAACTACCAACTACTCCTAATATAAAAGCGTACTCATAATTATCGAAATGCCCGTCGAACGATTCATTTGTTGTCGTTGGTTTTTCGTTCGTAATTTTGTTGGTGCTTATCCGTGGTTTAATCGCAGACATGCAAACTGTTATTACAAAAAAAATAGAAAAAAATCCAATTTCCGCTTTAAATGCTTTGATGTTTTATTGTTGCTTTTCTATAGACTGACCAGAAATAATTAAATATCTACAATATATATATAAAAATGAATTTTTCTTTCTTTCTTTCTTTCTTTCTTTCTTTCTTTCTTTTTTTCTTTCTATCTTTCTTTATTTGTACCCAATGGGCGTCTAAACCATTCATCCGATTGTGAGTTGCTGTGCTTACGCCAACTTAGGTTTAGGGCAAAGAAAATTTTGTCACGCCCACCTATTACGCCCACAATTTCAAAAACTAAGTTAAAATATTTGATTATTTCGCTAATATTGTACCTAAAAATCTGAAATTGGGTATCTGAGTTTGTATGGGCACTGTCTATAACTTCACTAAAAATGGGCGAGGTTGGATCAATTAAACGCCCACTTTGAAAAAAAAAGGAAAATATGCGATTACATTGCTAATATATATCTAAAAATCTGAAGGTTGTATGGACACTGTCTATTACTTCACAAAAAATGGGCGAGGTTGGATCAATTTAACGCCTACTTGATGCGCTATATAGAAAACATGTAACGGGATGCACCGGGAAGAATAAAAGGATATACAAAATCTGTCACGCCCACTTATTACGCCAACATTTTGTTTAATTAAGTAAGAATATACGATGACATTGCTAATATTGCTCCTACAAATTTGAGATTTTGTTTCTGAGTTTGTATACCGATAATTTCACTGCCGTAACTCAAAATCGCTACAACAGTGAGTACCGGGATGTTCCACTAACGGGAAGTACCGGGAAGATCTGCAAAAAAAAATTTTAAATGACATTGCAACGCATGCCGGCCATTCGCCCAAATTCCAAAGTGATTTCTTCAAATATGACTTAAAATTGTTTGGAAGGTGATTTTGGTTGTTTCAATTAGTACTTAGCTTCACGGCTGAGCTAATCCCAATGGAAAGCTTTAAATATTTTCTATTTTTGGTTAAATTTTACATTTATGTTTAAATTTCTGAAAATATTTCCATTAGTGCTTAGAGTTTCCTTTTATTTTGACGATCATTTTTGATCAAAGCATTGAAATGAATACCCGATTAGAGAACCTTCTGCTTCGTGCTGACCTTTGCCCTTTATTATTTTCAAAAAAGATTTTCCAAATCTTCCTGTTTGGCCAGTTCACATTACGAAGCGAAAAGAGAAAAGCATTTCCCTGTTCACAAAGCCAGCCAGATGGCAATTTGAATAAAGTTAACGAAAGAACAACAACAATAAAAAATACAAGCTGATAACGCAAATGTCACGCACGTGATTTGAACCATTTTTAGCGCAAATGCTGCAAATCTGCATCTATTCACTCGATTGTTGCCGGAAAGTCGCATTCACATTTTCCAATGTATTTTCCATTAACAAACCGTTAACTTTTTACACCATTTTGCGAATTTTTATTTTTCGCTAAAATGGGTTTTTTTCAGTTACTGTTTGTTTTTTTGTTTTTGTGAATGGAACTTTGGCATTTGCAGACCTAAAGTAGGTTTAAACCGCTGCCGCACTCGTTTTTACAATTTCATGGTAGCAATTTTTACAATATCTATTTTCGACTCGTTTGTTATGTATTATGTATTTATACATATGTATTTATGTACTTTTAAATTGTAAGCGAAAAAGGAAAAACAGAAATTAAAGCAATTCACTGTTCAAACGTCGACAGAGCTAAGCGCAAACCATACACCCAAGCAAAATTAGTATACACCCAAATTGTAAAAAGAAGGCACAGAGCAATAGAGTTGTTCTAAATCAAAATCTGATAAATCTACCAAAACAATTGGTTCGAAAATCACTTCAAAAATAATTCAATCATTGATTGAATTTAGTTCAAATATTTAAAAAGTGTTTAAACAAAATTTCATTTCCTGGCGTGCTTCGAATAAGGTCCAGCAAAGTTCTTTTTGATCAATACTCGTTGATGGTAATGATCGATTTCAAAAACGTGTAAGTATAAATCTGAAGTTTATGTTAAATTTTAATAGAATATTTCTTATAATTCGAGGTATAAGTTCCAGTTAACTCAACTCTATTACAAACGTGGAATATTCAGAGCTTCGCGAAAACGGATTTATATGTTCTTTGATTGAAAGCTTTTTATTATTTTAAACAATCAACTTATTGAATATTTTTTTTTTTTAAATATTTCTATAGGATTTTTATCATTATCAATTTTTTGTGCGAGTGTGTAGTTTGAGTGGTATCTGAACTGTTGTTTTCTGTTGCTGCCGCTGAACGGAGAAAGTTTTGCGGTGCGCCGAAAGCAGATTTTAGCATTTGTGTGTGTGTGAAGAAAGAGTGGAGGACGGAACGGGATGGGGCGGAGCGGAGCGGCATGGTGGCGGTTGGCTTCTTAACGTGAGAGTGGAGTGCATTTAGCGGATTCGATGGGCTATGTTTTTTGTTTTCACTTGTAAAGTTTTTGTGTTTTTGAAAGTTTGTGGCGAAGCGGAATTCGTGCGAACGAAATGAGAACACGATCGCAGCACGAAGTGGAAGTGCATTTTTGTAAAAGTTTACATCTTTTGCAAAATAGTTTGTGTTAAATTTTTGTTTGTTTTTTTTTTTCGTTTTTTTTTCACTTTTAAGAAATTTCGTTTGTGGCCAGTGGCCTTCAAAATAAGTTCGAAGATTTGACAATCAGAAAATGGATTTTATTTTTAGTTTTGCATTTATCGATATTGCTTGAAAACTTGAAAACGAAAACATCGTTACAAATAAGCGATCATACATAAATGATCACTTCGATCATTCCGAATTAATGCGCCAAACAGAGCGAATAATTGATTTAGTTTTTGTTTGCCTGTGAAATTCTCACACTAAAACGAACTAAGTATGTACATACATTTGTATGTGGTACATACATTTCTTCATATATGTATACCAACAAATTTATACTGACTCATGCCAGTTGACAGCTTTTGACTGACAAATAAATAAAATTAAATAAATTGTGCGATTATTTTTTGGCCAAAATTAATTTTTAATTGCGCTGCAGAACGCAGAACGCTTTGACAGCGAACAGAATTGCTTGCCATTACAAAATAACAAAACCAAAACAACAACAACAACAATCAAAAGAGCAGCACTTTACTATATTAGATACTTTCAGCTTAAGTATACCTTTACAAATACAAAAACCAAACAACAATAACAATAACTTAAATTGAAAGCATTGAGGCGACTCAAATGATGAGTCGTCGCTGCGATGTAAGTAATTCCGTCCAGCAATAGAACAGCTGCATGACACGACATGAGAATCTTTTGCTTAGATAAGCGCGCTGTCAGCAATTAAAAAATAAGAATAAATAAATTCGAAAATAATTAACTAAAATAATTCATTGCACAACAACAAAGAACATTTGTCGCTGTAAATTATTTTTTTTCAAAATTTTTTCAACAAAAAGGTTTTGCCGATAATTGTGAAAAAACCGTTTAAATTGTTTGAAATGCAGCCATGCGAAAATAAAGTTTTGGAATACAGAATTGCGACACGATTGGACAGTTTTTAGAAAATCCAAGCGAATTCGAGGTTTCACAAAATAACTTGATTACATCGCGAGCTCTCAAAGTGTGCCGCAAAAGAACGAATTTGACGGGCGACGATTTTAACAATTTTTTCCTTTTTTTAGGTTTTTTTTTATTAAAAATCGCGTTGTCGCCAATCATTGAAATGAGGTAACCCAAAGCTGCCGCTTCCCGTAGCACAAGTTAAAATGTCTCGTTTTTTTTCTTACAAAACACGAGAATTTTTTAAGGTTTTTCGCCATTGTTTGATCGTGTGTTTTGTTTTGTTTATTTTTTTTTTATATTTTTTTTCATAAAATGTTCTTCTAGCCAAAAATTTCGATGACTACCGTTAACGCTCATTGTTGTTGTGTTATTTGATGGCCTTTGGTAGCCAAAAATTAGCAAAGAAAAACCAAGAAACAAAAAACTTATCTTATTGTATTTTTGGGTGTCGCAAGAGTCGTGCTTGAAATTCGTTATTTCGCAAGTTTTTAATTTTTTTGTTTGCAAATTTTGAAATTTGCTTCAACTGCGAAATTGTGGTGTTGTTTTGTTGTTGTTGTTGTTCGACAGGATGCAAAATCAATAAGCAACGAACAAATTTGAACGTACTTCAAGTACGTAGTACACCGCAAAAAAAAAAGAGAGCAAAAGGTCACCAGAACTTCAAATAAAAAATAACTTTTAACTTTTTAAAAAACTGTTAAAATGATTTCAACTTTATTCGAATTTGGTTGACGCGTATAACCAAATCAATCGAATCAATTTAATGGTTAATTCTGACAAAGTTTGGGTTGAGTTCCTTCAAAACGATTTCCTTTTCTAATAACTTCGATAAGGTTTCATGCTTCGAAATGCATTTCAATGCAATAGTTTTTAAATTTAAGCATTAATTCTGAATTCATCGCAAATTATGATACTTTTCGCATTCCGATTCAAATTGACCAAGTCAAGTAAATGAATCTTAATAAAATGCAAATGCATTCAAGTGGATTCTCAATTTGAATGAATTTAAATACAACATATCCTTAATTTCTTTAATAAAACAATTGAAATTGTGTTCGGATTTTGATTCGTTAATATCGAAAAAAATTTGATTATAAAATATTAAAATTTTAAAGATGCCATTCAAAGCGTTGTAACCACCCCATGTAGAAGAATGCATCCGCTTTTGTTTCTAAATTGGCTTTTCAAGTTAAATATTGAAAAATCTTTTGCTTTTTTAATACTTTTATAGAAAACTACAAAAATAAAATTTTCGTTTTGATTGACTCTTTTCAGTGTATCATAAAACTTTACACTACGGACAAAATAAGGGAATAAAAAAATTAAAATACAATATTTACTTGGACAAATTCATGCTCATACAAGAAATTTACATAATTTCGTATTGCAGTCGCGCGTTTTACTGTATACAAAAAAACAACAAATATATATATATATATATATATATATATATATATATATATATATATATATATATATATATATATATATATATATATATATATATATATATATATATATATATATATATATATATATATATATATATATATATGTGTAATAAAAAAATGTTGTTGCCCTTCTGATTTGGTTAAAGTTCGGTCAGTAGATAAAAAAAAGATCCTCTAATCGGATCGCAAATTCCAATTAATTATTTGTAATTGAAAATAAATCGGCAGATATCGACAAGTGGTTAATTTTTCTTTTCGCTTATTATACTTATAAAAGCTAACTCATAGTACAACGGATGAATTTCAGAGAACCCTTCGGAAAAATTTGAGTATTTTCTTTAAAACTTTACAAATGCAGTCTAGTCTTTCCTTTGGTTTAATATTTTCTTGTAATTGATGAAACTTTCGATTGACCAGTCGTACGAAAATGTATTGAAAAATTAAGGCCATTGTGGGAAGAGGTCATACTCTCGGTCAAATTGCAAACGAGTTAGAAACCAGAAAGTTAAATTTTTAAATTGCAAATTTCAAGTGCTCAAAAATAAATTTTTTCAAAATACTTTTTTAATAGTTTTAAATTAGTTTGAGCCGCACTCGTTACACTGTGCGACGCGTCGTCGTTTCTATTCTTTTTTTTTTGGTAATCAAATTAAAATTCTTCAACTGTAAGAGCCGCCGTCGCGAAACGCAAAATGCAAAACACGCTGTGGCCAAAACAAAAAAAAATAACAAAATTAAGTCGAAAAAAATGTAAGCAGAGTTTCATTGAAGCCAAAACAACGTGACAAGACGCCCAAATCGTTGGTGTCTTTTCGTGAAAATTTAAGTTTAGAAAATAATTTGTTAGCACCGCAATGGGCATGGCATGGCGTGGCATGGTTTGAGCGCGCGAATCGCCGCAACTGAATTTGCTTCTTTTTTTATTTGGTTAAATTTTTTGTATGTATATTTTTCTACTTAAACTCATTCAGCGACGCGGAATGACATGCTGGCAACGCTGTCAGTTTGTCTGTCTGTCTGTCCGTCCGTTCGTCCGTCATTTGCAGCGCATTTCTTGCGTTCTATCTCAGCGGTGGCGTTTGGTGGTTAGCGGCTGGCGTTTGGCTGCGCCTAACCTTGGCCTAAACTACGAGCCAACGAACTAACTTAAAAAACTGTGAAGATTTTCTGTTTTATTATTTTTGTTTGTTTGTTGCTTTTTGTTTAAGCCATTTGCACTCCAACAATGATGTTTGTTGTAAAATTGATCTGTTGCTCCCAGTGGTGCAGCGCAGCGCAGCGCACAGTTCCATTGTTTGAGCGGGCGACACGATGGTTTTTTTTTGTTATTGTAATATTGTTTTTTGTTGTTGTTATTTTTCATCGTGGGGTGTCAATTGAATAGTTTGATTAAAAATGTTGTGCAATCATTTCTTTAATTATTGTACAATTAAATCATAAAGATTGTTAAAAAATACAACAATAACAAAATGTAACTCGTATGCCAAATTTCAGGTCGATACCCCATAAACTACTACTGATAATATATATAAGTACGCCTATTTATGGGCGTTACAAATAGGAAAACAAAATTAATATACACCATGGTACGTGACGACACATGACGAAGGTTTAAAAATGAAGTTTTTGATTTTTTGTCTGCTTGTTTGTTTGTTTATTTAAAGCCAAAATCCATTACCAACTTAAGAACCACCACCATCAAATAATTGTTTCTATTGTATTCTAGCATTTAAACATTATTCATAAAGCCATCCACTGCATAATTAAAGTTAACATTAATTCGGCAACTTCCTTACAAAATTTTTTGAAAATTAGATTTTTTCAGATTCTGACTGACAGTAAAAAATGTAATTGCCATATGTGGCGCAAGTATCACAGATTTCTACACAGTGAAAATGTTTTCTTTTTTTATTTGTTTGGAAACACAACTGGAAACTTCGTACAAAATTTAAACTGAATATCTCTAATGGTTCTTAAGATATCGTGTTATCTAGAAATCAGTATTTTTTGTTATAGTGGCCGCAGTCATGGGCAGATTGGTCCGTCACCTAATCAGATCTTCTAGGGCATAAAAGCAATCAGTGTTCAACATCTTCTACTGTTGTTTCGCAGACAGACAGTCAGACGGAAATAGTTAAAGAATCTTTTTTCAAAGTGTACTAAAGTTATAGCAAATAACCTAAAAGTATTTGTTAAAACTATTATCAGAACAAAAACACAACAAAATCAAAGCAACAAGAAAATCTACAAATTTGTTTTTGGCACTTGCTACGACCAAGAGACCGCACAGTGGAGCGGTTCACTTAGGTAACTTTGTATGCATCTAACTCATAGCCAAGTGGAGCTGAAGCTGAAGCCGAAGCTGGAACCGAATACGAATACAGACGAAACAAAAAAAAAACGCGCTTGTTTGGTGATGATTGAAAGTTGCCGCGCATGTTGTTTACTTTTTCGGCATTATTATTTTTGCGGTCCGTCCGTCTGTCTGTCTGTCTGTTTATATTTCTGACTGAAGCCGTGAGTGACTTGGTTCGGTTACGATTGACTTAATATGAATGCATGACGAATAAAATCGACGTCGCAACATTTTTTATACTTAAAAATACTTTTAGCTGATTTTGTTCAGCGTCGTCATCGCATTAGCTTACGACTCCGAATGGAGACTGCGAGCCTAAGACAGACTGCAGCAGGTATTTTCTCGGAATTTCTAACAGCTTGTGTGTTTTGTTATTTGACAGCAATAAAATGTTGTTGTCTTGGGATGGTTATTTTAGAATTAGTCGTTTTATTTCGGTGGATTTCGCTGAAGTTGGGTAAAATATTATTTTGGCGATACATTTTGGCGTTTTAATTTTGGCGTTTTAATTTTGGCATATTGCAATGACGAGTATTTCTGATCACATGCTCAAGTTCTGTACATATGTAGTTAGAATATTGTTTTTTTTTAATGTCTATTTTTGTATTGAGCACAACATGTCAAAGTCAAGTTGATTGATATTTTAGTCAAAAACGTTGTATAATTGTATTTTTATAGATGTATCTAAGAATACTAAAAGACTTAAAATACGCTTATTGCTTTTTCAGATGCACCCACCTTCGCCGAGCACTTCCCATCCTCGATAACGCCCACAACGTATCGCCCGCAGCGCGGCAATGGTGCCTCCGTATCGCTACAAACTTCTGCTCAGGAACGCGAGCGCAAGCTAATGAATGTACTCGCTGCTCGACGCAGTGCTTTACAACGCGGCGGCTTTCGCACACGTGTCGGAACCACAGGACGCACAGCGACTGCTGCATCTATCGAAAGCACCTCAAAAGCACCCACCGACCCACGTTCGATTTGCATACGCAATTGTACAAAGAATTTTACGCGTCGAACGACAGCGAGTTGTATGCGACAATGTGCAAACTTTTCGCGAAATGCTGCGGTAGTTACTGGAGCGTCAAATGCCCCGGCTACCGCAACGGTGATGGTTGTGCGACCCTCGTCTAAAACGGGTTTGGGCACTGGTGAGCGAGGCGATACCAACGAGATACTCTTTACAGACGAATCCTCGCACGGATTGTTTGTGGTGGCGAAGGAGCAAAACGATACGCTTAATCATATTCCAGATTCTGTTAAGAATACTGCGGGAAGCGTAAAGTTTCGTTCACGCGGCAAACCTGCAATACAATCGGTGACAATCGCATCGACTTCGATTGAGGACGACGACCTGCAGCCGTATTTGTATTTTGGACAGAAACTTCCGCCCATTAAGCCGGCTACATTGACTATTACCTCGGTGAGTGATGAACATCCGCGTCTATTAGAGGTATCAGTTGCACAATTAGCTTCGACAACACCTGCCTCAGTAACGGCAACAACGTCGACACTTTCGCCAGTGGAGCGAAGTCGGTCGCGTTATAAGTACAATATGCGTGAACGCGGCAGTACTAACTTTAACAGACGTTACAATGGTGGTCCCGCCAGACCTTCGACAGCAGCAATGGTAGGTGATAATCCGGCAGAACTGAAAGTTAGTCCTCCGTTTGTAAGCAACTCTACCGAATTGCCAAAAGAATCTAGTGCACTGAAACGTGTCAACGAATCAATTAGTGTGCAACAAAAGGTAGAGATTAAGGAGACTAATAAGCCTGAGAAGACAGTAAACTTGGCTGTCGTAAATGCTCCATCAACTGTATCGTCGTCGACTCCATTGATAATAACCGTGCTAAGTGATGAGGACGAGGTTATGCCTTCAGTGCTTTCATTGAAGCCTAACGCAAATAAGTTCATTGTAAAAACGACAACGATGAATTCGACTTCGACTACAACCACGACGACAACATTAAGACCTATCACTTCTACTACTTCGACCAGAACTACAACTAGTACTTCGACTACGACAACGATACCTTCTTCTACTTCTACTTCGACTACGACAACAACACCTTCTTTTACTTCGACAACTTCGAGTACTACTGTTGCACCTACAACTTTGCGGCCCACTAGACCTTCGACCACACTTTTTACTACAACAACACCATCGACCACATCTACTTCCACGACCCCGAAACGAAAAACTATTATAGAAGAGGATACTGATGCGTTGCGTGCTTTGGGACCGCGCTTAACGCAACATATTAACACTGACGACAAAACGAATTTGATCATTTTCATCAATCGTACATCGAGCAGCTTTGTGCCTTCCACCACTAAGCGCTCCAAATCACAGTCACCAACAACAGACGCTTCCTCAACTATACTACATACCACGGTACTTTCGTCAGTGCGTTCCACAGTTCATCCACGAACTAGTACTCAACAGACATATGTCGGAATTGTGGAAACGGCACCAGGTGAGGATTATCCAACACCAAGTGCAACGGGTAATGATATGATAAGTTCGACGGCGGTCACCAATGAACGTGAGGTCACTTTGGAAATGCGTCGAATGAACATCGCCACAATGGTGCTCGCGGGCATTGGCATCTTTCCGCTCTTAGCCATCGTGCTGTATCTTGTGCGTAATTTTGTGATGCGTCGCAGTGCCAAAGACGATGAAGATTTTGATGTCTGCATCACGGATCAGCAACCTATAAGTCCGGTAAAGAAACTGGACTCCAAGTATAGCAACGATAATGAGGACGATGAAGATGAAGATGAGGTCGATCATCATGCAACAATGCATCACAGCCAGTCAGTGGGTAAACTGCATCATCATCAGTCGTCGCATGGCAAGCAAGTGTCGCGTGATATAAATCACAATCATCGCTATGATGACAAGTGTTCGGTGTCCAGTGATCAAGAGTTCGAACGTAGTAACATACGCCTGAAGAGTTTGCTAGGCGAGGGTAATTTTGGACAGGTGTGGAAGGCGGAGGCTGATGATTTGAGCGGACATTTTGGTGCCACACGCATTGTCGCTGTAAAGACGATTCGCGCTTGTAGCGCACAGGTCGGACTAAAGGATGAGGCGAATATTATGCGGAAATTGGGATCACATCAAAATGTCGTTACTTTATTGGGCGCATGCGTCGAGAGTGGTAAGTTGAAATGAAGACAAAATATTACAATAACATCTCTTCGCATTAATCAAATAACAGAACACATTTCCTTAATAGAACCACACATGCTAATTATGGAATACGCAATGCGAGGACGTCTTCTCTCGCTGCTGCGGGCAGCGCGTAATGCCACTAATATCCTGCCTGCTTCGGTACCGGGTGGGAGAAGTTTGGCTCCGCTATCGCCACGTACTCTTGCAGGTTTTGCATTAGATATTGCTTGCGGGATGGAGTACATTGCAGAACGTCGGGTAGATACTTGACATCTAATATTATTCTGTTGAGATCCGCTCAAAAATTTCATCCTTTCAGATTGTACACCGTGATCTGGCCGCGCGCAATGTGCTGCTCGATCACAATGGAGTCTGTAAAATCTGTGATTTTGGAATGTCCCTCGATTTGGATGCAGAACGCAAGAAAAAAGAACAGGAGAAGAATTGCGCCAACGACATAAGGCGCAGCAATGCGAATAAGTTTAAATTCGATTTTGGTGGTCGATTCATCATTAACCATTGGAGTCAGAGCTTTGGCGGTGGCAATGGTCAGCATGAAACGAATAAAGAAACATCGTCGGAAAAGAAGACACACCACCATGGTGGCGGACATGGGCATGGTCACGGCAATGGACATGGACACGGGCATGGACATGGGCACGATACTATCAGCAGACGACCGGCGCTGCCCATACGTTGGATGGCGCCCGAAGCGCTGCAGTATCATAGTTTTACAACAGAAACAGATGTCTGGGCGTTTGGTATTGTGCTATGGGAGATTGCTACTTTGGGTAGGAAAATTATGGTTTTTGATTGTGAACACAGTTTCGCAAGTTACCTTAACTTTAAATTTGCCATTCGACCAGAAGCAATAACATTGTTATTAATTCTTAACCACTTCTCCTAGGTTCAACACCGTATTCGCAAATCACCGGACGCGAAGTAATACGTCGCGTGCCGAACGGTTTGCGACCCGACTTACCCAAAGAGGGACGCCACGAGTTCTATAATCTGATGGCACGTTGCTGGCACAAGGATCCACAAATGCGTCCTTCATTTTCACAGACGCGTCTGGAGGTTTCACGTTCGCTGCACAAATGGGTCGACGATGATTCTGCGGCATCGGATTATATGGATGTGAGCGGTTTCAGCGAGGATCTTGAACACGGCATGGTGTACTTCAATCACCGAATATCCGAATTTGAGTGTGAGATATGACGATGACTGAACCTTTTCCTAACCCCAAATCATGTTTCGATATTTTTTTGCCCACCCTCTGCACATTTTTTGTTTTTATTTATCAAAACAATTTTTTTTTTTTTCGAAATTCAAGTGCTCGCAGCAGTATTATTATTTTTGTTTAATAAACGATAAAATCATTTTTTGTGCTAAAAATTTAATTGGTACTATCGTAAACTTTAGTTGTGTCCATGGGTGTATTTAGAAAACAACTTAAGGGAGGCCGAATTAAAATGTTTCAGTGGAAAGAGAGGAGAGGTATGAAACTCATTTCTTAACCACATTAATTTATTTTCTAATTTTGGACCTCATGATATGTTGTTTCTATTTTGCCAGTGGTTGTGCCTATCTTTAAGCTACTTTTCTTACTCACGTATTGTAAATATTTCTAATTAAAACTACTTCTGATTAAGTTTTCTAATATTATTTATAAAAAAACTAAAAATGTTAGTTCTAAATCTAATCCATTGTACTAGAAATGTATGTAGTTAGTTTGTCTAGTCTGTATTTAGTTGCAGTTAAACTGCGTCCGATATAAATAATTGTTGTTTATATTTGCTATTGATAAATTATAAAATAAAGTTATGCACAATTCTATTGTAAATTGTTTGTTGAATTTCGTGTTCAAACACAAAAATGTTGAAAGTGCAAATTGTTTAGCAATAAAAGAGAAAATGTATAAAATTGTTTGTACTAAATTAAAATAAAATTAATCTCACCAAATTGGTTATCGTTTTTATTCATTTGTGAATTAGAAAGGAATGTGTTTCCTTTTAAATATAAGTTCAGTTTAGGAGAAATAAATGTTAAATCTTCAATTAGATTTGATATTTCGATACATTTTTAGATTCACATTAAAGAAGACTTAAATAATTTAACTCTTTAATAAAGTTTTCATAATGACCAAAATTGTTAGTAAAAATTTAAAATAATAACAGAAAATTTAAAATAATATGTAAAAGACATGAGCTAGTCTAACAAACTTTAAAAGAAGGTTTAAAACTTATGTGGAGTTTTTTTTTATACATTTTAACTTTTGATTTTTGTTAGTTCGTTGAAAGGAGCAATTTCTCAAGAATATGAAATTTATTATATATTATTATTTTTATGTACAATATTTGAGAACTTTATTAATGAAAAGATAGACAATAACAATAACAATTTTCTACTATATTGTAAACGGACGCAACGATTCTTGAATTACTTTAAAAAGTTTCCTCAATTGAATATTTCATTTTGTTGGGTCTTGCACAGTTGATAATTTTAATTAAAATCGATTGACTCTAAAATACAGTTTGTGTACACTTTTATGAAGTGAATTTGTGTTTAGTGCTCATCCTTAAGGTATGCAATCATTTTGTTAAAATTCTTACTATAATTAAGTTAAACAAATTAGTGCTGCCACCTTGTTGAATATTATTTCTGCTCTTAAATTTTTGATAAATTCAATCAATGGTTTCGTACATATGTATGAGTAGATATGTATGTAAATATGTTATTTGGAAACATAATTATAATAAAATATTGCAATAAAAAAATATAGAAATAATAATTTAACTTTCATTTTTATATTGTTTAATTAAATTTTGATATACAATTCATTTTAGTTGGTTTTAATATCAATTAACAATTTGCTTGTAAAGCAAATAATTTAATTTGAGTTAAACAAAAATAATTTTGCATAATAAAAACTTGAATAAAAAACTAAAAATTTATTATACTCCTTAATTAGACAGAATAATTTCACCTTGTTATAATTTTCTTATTTGATACGAGTTTGTATTTATATGTGCTGAATAATATTATTTAAATTAGTACCGTTAAAAAATGCATATACTTTTTATTATTTAACACACACATGCTTAGGGCGTTAGCGATATGCTTTTTAACTGTTCGTCCAAAGTTTCGTGTTACTTCCGATTTTCTTCCGGTTGAAAATTATGCAAAGTTAACAATTGTTGTGGCTCTTCTCTTTTTCTTCTCTTTTTCTTTTTCTTCTTGTTCTTCTTAGTGCTTTATTGAGCGTGAAAAAAATCACATCGAAACATTCGCAACGCTTCGTTGGTCATTTACTGTTACTGCAATTGGCGAACACAAACACAAATAACAACATTCAAATGGAGTCAACTTACGAGCCAAAGTACGAGTATCATGTCCAAAGCCAAGCCAAGCCAAGCCAAATGATGAGCTGTGAGCTGCCTGCCAAAAGCAGTTCAAAAATATATTTAACACTCTTTTGGCTGATGGCCATTTAACACTTTCGTTTGCATTCTAATTGGCAAGAAAAGGTGGCAACGTTTGGCATTTTATTAACTGCTGAAGGCGGCGATTAATTCGTTTAATTCGCACCTTTTTGTGTACTTACAATTTAATAAGGAGGAATAATTTGCGCTTGGCTAAGATTGGGTTTCTTTACTGCTTTGATTCAATGGGGAATCACTTTCAATTGTTTTTCTTCACACTTTCTGCATAAAGCTGATTCATTGTTGTTTAGTTCGTTGTCCGTTACAGCATCGTCCGCTCACTTCTTAAACATCAATTAGAATTTGTTAATTTCGGCCTTCTTCCACTATTTTCGTTTGTATCTCTGCTAACTTTGAGTCTGTAGGGATTATTCGGTGTATGACTAATAAATGCATTTCTTATTATTTAAGAAAGCGAATTGAATTCAATGACTGAATTTGTCAAAGCGTTTAACTACAATAGTTCATCGTATTATTTAGCAAAAGCTCTGAAGTAAACAATTATATTTTCGAAAAAAGTTTTTATTAAAGTCTGGGTAAGAGCAATTGTTTACAAATGTTTAATTAGTTTATAAATTAGATTAATATAGTGATCCAAATCCTTTACGAGTTACCTCACTTTTATTAGACATGCAAAAAAAAAGAGAAAAGCCTATGCAACGGAAAGGGCAACAATTATACTTACAAATTATTTATTTGTATTGCATAGAAAACAAAAGACTTAAGCGACAAACTGAAATTTGGCTACGCAGCGAAAACCATTAAATGCGGTTTAAACGCGAGCGTGAACATAACAAAAAAAAGTCTGCCAAAAGCTTAGATACGCGTTAATTGGGTCAAAATATGTATGAATGTATGTATGTATGTATGTATGTATGTATGTATGTATGTATGTATGTATGTATGTATGTGTGTATGTATGTATGTATGTATGTATGTATGTATGTATGTATGTATGTATGTATGTATGTATGTATGTATGTATGTATGTATGTATGTATGTATGTATGCATATCTAAGTAAATTTTTTATGAAGCGTGAAACAAAAGAATGAAACAATATGACGAGACGTTTATGCTAAAGTAGAATGCCAAAAAAGTGAAAGGCTTTTAATTTGTCTTTTGATTTACTTAAACATTTTTTTTATTGTGACAATAGGAGACACAAACAAAACACTAAAAGAACTTCCTCTACTAGGGCGTTTGGGTTTCAAAGCAATTATGTATGTTGTCTTTGTCGTTGTTGTTGTTGATTAGCGAAAAACAGCAACTTCCGCACTAACACCAGACATGATATATTTTTAATATAATTTTGTTTGTGGTGCTGACTTTTGACATTGGCGTGTTGGCTTGGACTTTGATTCTGAATAGCGCAAAAAAGAGAAGTTCGAGAGAAGTGCAGAAGCAGAATTGATTATTTGCTTTTTTTTCGATATACTTAAAAACCGGTATGAATAGATAAAAGAATTTAGTAACGCTTCTCGGGTTTTCTTCGTCTTATTCTCCATTTTCTTGATCAAGTTGAACAAAAACAAGAGTCATGGCAATGACAGAAAAGCGTGAGCATAAAGCAATAAACCTTAACAGTTATGTATAATGCAGTTTGTGAACATTGCAATTGCTGCTGTTAGCAACACGTCGTTTGTTGCTGTTGCTGCTGCTGCAGTTAGTGCATTGGAAAGAGTAATACTCGACTGAGCACAAAGGCTGATCAGTGCCCAAGAGTAAACTGCAAGAGGAGACAACAAAAGTGCTGTAGTTTCGTTGGCTGAGGTATTTCCAGTGGTTCTTAGCCTTTACTTAACTTCACTTCAACTTGTTTGAATTCAATTATTTTTAACATTAAAATCTCAAAATCAACAGACTAAATGACTTTTAGAACTGAAATGTTATTGATAAAAGACTTTGTCTATATACTTTAATTCTATATTTATTATGATTCATAAATGGAAAATGTTTACCAGTATTTCCTTTGACCATTAAATGAAATTGTGCCAAAAAATGTTGCTTCTTTAAAATTTGTAATTCAATATTCTAAGTCAAAGGCAACTTTAATATTTAATTATTTCACTTTTATATATCAAGACGGGATTGCTGACGCCTGAACCTATTTCTTTGAACAAAAGTTTTTTACCACTCTCCGCTCGAGCAGAAAGAAAGAAAGAAAGACTGTCTTCAGCGCCAACTCAATTTCAAACAGTTAAGAAACCATTTGTCAGCGAAAACGACGATCAGTTAACGGCGAGAGTTAAGCGTGGCATAACGCACATTTTCAGCAAACGCGCAGCGTTTTTACCGGGAGTAAAAACAATTTTTAACACAATTTTATTCCTTCGATGCTTAATGATTAGGCGCAGATAAAGTTCAAGTGTTAAGCAGAAAAACAAAACACGAGTGCATACATTTTAGCTAATAATTACGAGAAAAAGCATAAATAAGTAAAAGAAAAAGATTGAAAAGAAATATCACACAAAGAAAAAAAGTGGAAAAGTGGAAAAAGTTACAAATTCAAAGGCAAAGTCAAGTGCAATTAAAAAACGCGTGCGGAGTGAGAAAAGTGAAACTGCAATTGGCGAATTAGTTTGAATTACTTTGGAATATATTTAAAGAAAGCGATTCATAAGGGCTCTGGTACTTAGCGAGCCAACAAAGGTATTTCGAAATATTCTCTTACGTTATCAAAAAACTATTGTATTTGAAATTATTGCATTACTAAGTAAGTAACACTTTCTATATTCTTTAATAATAAAATCGAAAAATCGGTTTTCCATATTTAATATACTTTTGCACAGCTCCTCGAAAAGAAGAAAACAAAAATGTGTCAACGTTTGCTGTGTTATTTTTTTTTGTTCTTCATTTTTACGACTTTCAAGCTTGTTGCTTCAGTCTTTCGTTAGCGGTTATTGAAAGTTTTCGTTCGTTCGTTCGTTCGTTCGTTCTTTTGTCGCTTTGCATATTAAGTGATTGGCGCATATTTTGTTGTTGTTGTTGTTGTTGTTGGCCTTTTGAGCTTTAAATATCTATATCATTAGAGATTTGTAAAGATTGCGGTATTTCGACTAGATTTGAAGTTCGTTAAAAAGACTATTGTAAAAGATTGTATTGAAGAATTCTTGACGCCAGCACCAGTGTTCAGCAGGTTTGTTTATTAGGTTAGTCGGTTATTTGCCGTCTGCTTCTTAGCGTTTCTTCTACCTTCTACTGCTGTGCGGATTTGTCTTTGCCTTGACTTGCCTTGCCTTGCATTGCGTTGCGTTGTGATTAAGCGTCAAGTACGCATGACAGTCGGTATCGCTATCTGGAAATGGCCTCGTTTTGCCGCCGCCAACAAAACTTGTCTTCTGGTTACAATTTTTCTTTAATTTTCGTAATCGAATTCCGAACGAAATCTCGATGTGCTTTCTGGTGCACTTTTATTTACACTGGCAAAGACAACGACAAAAACAAAAACAAAAAATACTTGCCGCTGTTGTAGCGAATTTGAGTCATTTTGTGAAATTGACTGAATTTTTGGTGCTTTAACTGAGATCTGCTGCCGTCATGCGTTGAACTTGGCCATGATGAGGCTGGACCCGTTTTGTCGAAGATCTGGATTGATTGCTCGAAGAGTGCCATTAATAGCTTGAATAAATTCACATCAACTTTATGTTGATGACATAAATTGACATGAGTGGAAACTTAAGTTTTTCACTTCATTACTTCAATTTTCTTTGTTCTTATTAACTATGCGAGCATATCCAAGCAAGAAAGTTACTCAGTATTAAAGGATAATATGTTTACTTGGTTTTGTTTTGGTTTTGGTTTATGCATTTATTATAAAACAAAAAGTTTTTTTTTAATATTTTTAAGTTATTATATTTAATTTATAACCCGTTTAAACTATTTTATCGAACAACAGATGATTATAATCCCAATTCACTTAACAAGACTTTGTATATCATAATCGGGAATACGTAGGTTCAAAATTTATTTTCCATGGACGTTTTTTTGATTCAAGTTAAACTCGCCCGTAAATGAAGGAAAAAGCTGTGGAACTAAAACGTTTTTACTTAAGGTAAAATATTTTTTGTCGAATTTTGTTCCAAATTTAAATTGGTGATAAACAATTTTAAATTCTTTTATCTAAATAATAATATTAGGATAATTCCAAAAAAAAAACAAAGAAAAGTAAATCTGATTTGTTAACACCCGGCACTCGTGTCTCATCTTTATATAAATGTAAAATGAAGACTGCAACAAGTAAAAATGTTTAATGTCTGAATGGTTGAATGCTTGACATGGCCAAAAGTAGCGAATAACTTTTTCAAACAAACAACATTCACGCATTTGCTTATGCTAACTATTTGAAGAAGAAGTGGACAATTCGAAATTCCCATACGCCATCATTAATGTCACATGCTGTGTGTGGGTAATTTAAATTATTCGGCGCAGCTGTTCATTTGTGCACCAACGAAAGTGAATTCCTGCCGATACAATAAATCCTGAAAAACCGCAGGCGGCAGAGGATAGTGCAGCATCTTCAGTCGGCGACGACAACCAGCGCGACCGGAGTGATGATATGCAAGCGTGAGTTTGCAGTGACCTTTGAATGAAAGTGAAATTTCGTTTCATTGTTTGTTTGTTTGTAATAAAAAGACACGTTATGCTCAGGTGACAGCTTAAATATTGCATGAACCCACGTCGACTACTGCCAATGGCAAAGGCTGGCAGGCAGCGCATCAACACTGCCACCAACAGCAGCAAGCAGGCAACTGTTGCTGTTGCTGTTGCGGCACCGAACATAATACAAATTTTATTTGGCAGTATACCACGAAATGCTTCTTCACGTTGTTCACGACAATGATGTTATCTTCCTTTGACTTTGAAGCGACAGAGGATGCAGCCAGGTCCACCGGTGGCAGTCTGTCTGCCAATATTCGAGTCGAGTGCAGCAATTGAAGTGCTGTTACCCGCAAGCAGCAACGGTCGCAGCGCCTTCCGCAGGCGCTAATACAACACCTGCGTTTGTTTTTTGTATTTTAAAGCAGTTTAAGTTTTGCTATTTTAATTTGTTTTTTGGCCATACTTTATCAGTCTTTATCTTATTAGTTGGCGTCAGCTTTTGTTGAACATTATTTCTATTTCTGAATGCATTCGTGTTGTATTATTTTACGATAAAGGTGAAGAGTTGGTAACTTGGCGAAATGCACAATGAAAGTTGTAGTTAATTCGAGGATTAATTAACGCTAAGGATGTGCTCGCGCTGAAGATTTTCAATTGAATTCAAGGTCTTATTAACAAAAGAGCTAATGACCTCTAATACGTGTATAACTTCAAAACGTGATCTCTAATATTAATAAGCACTA
Source organism: Suillia variegata (assembly GCA_949127995.1). NCBI lineage: Eukaryota > Metazoa > Arthropoda > Insecta > Diptera > Heleomyzidae > Suillia > Suillia variegata. The sequence goes on from OX421845.1 coordinate 44,798,675, forward strand.
TGATTGGTTTTGATAATTTTCTTTTAACTTTTAGTCCTGTTAAATAAATTTATTTAATTATTTATTTATTTATTTATTTATTTATTTATTTATTTATTTATTTATTTATTTATTTATTTATTTATTTATTTGTATTACCATAATTAGTTGAAAATCGTTTGTGACTTTTCAATTAAAGGAGAAGTAACCTAAAGCCTTTCATTAAATTTGAACAAAATATTTGGACAATTTAAGCCTCAACTTTAAATATATTTTTGACTATTGCCAAAAACGACAAAGGGACAAAGGGACAGACATTGGTCCCTTTGATTGTAATTTTTTTATCACTTCTTAATATTTGACTTTGTGCCAATAATTTAAAATTCTCCTTAACCCAATCAACATAAATCAAGTTTTGTTTTCACGGTTGTCATCAACTGACGTAACAATCTTTGACATGATTATCATTACCACCACTTTTGCTATGCAGTAAAAGTTTATTTACCTCTTTTCAAACGACGCACCACACTTTCCACAAGGTCTCGAAAGATCAAGCAGCGCCATTTAGCGTAGTTTGCAACTTTTATTGCTCTACGCATTTGGCTTTGGCTTTGACTTTGGCATTACAACGAGCCAAATTGAAATGACAATTTTCGAGACAATTTGCTTTATGCCTAGTTGATCTTTGTGGCTTAGACATGGTAAAACGGAAAAGCATGTATAGCGTTAATCAGCGGTTTTTAAACAAACGCTGCCGCTGCTTACTTTGTTAATGCTTCCTTAAATGGTTTTTACTTTTCTTTTGTGAGAATAAGAGAAGTAAAGGTAAAAGTTAGAATTCACGACTATTTAAATAATTAAACTAGTCAGTAGTGATTTGAAACGATTAAAGTGTCGACAGCTTTATAATGTTCGGTCTTCTATCCATTAAATATTTGCTTTTATATTTCTAGCAAAGTTCGCTGCCTCAGTCTTTTGTTTTCAACTGAAATAGTTCTTCTTTTACATTACTTGTGTTAATAAAATTTTGTTGTTTTTTTTTAGCTATTTTGTTATTATGAAAACTGGCCAATGGTTTCGCTGTCTCTTTTGGGCGGCTTTGTATTGTCTGCTATATTTGGTCAGTGCATCCGAGGAAGACTTAGTCGATTTTGATTTTACCGAGTTAAAGGAAATCGATTGGAACTATGAAAATGACAATGATAACGGCGGCAATATGTCGCCGGATGGCGATAACAAGCTGCACAGTAACATAGTTACATTCGATGCGAAGGATGACGATGACATGGAAAAGAATCAAGTGCATCCATTCGATTGGCGTGAGAAGGTGCTGCGTACAGCGCTTTCGAAGGCGCTGACCAATGTCGCTCTACGTCAAAAGTTTGTGGAGGTGATGCCAATATTGCGGGTGCTCTCCTCGCAGCAACGTTTGGCTTTGTCAGCGTTGATTTCGGCACAGATCAATGCGAAGAAGGGACAGGAATTGAAACTGGAACAGGTGAACACTTTTGTCCAATTCTACAAATGACAAATACGCTTTTAACTAAAACTTACTTAAAAACTTTTCTTCTCTGCAGGTGCGCATGATGTTCGGCGATGACAAGAAGCTGCTCATTCCACTCGTTTACGATATCGCAAATCTTGTGCGCAATTCAGCTCGTAAATATATACAAATTGAGTCTGATTTCGAGCCTTCTTCATTGACCAAGCTACAAACGCCGGCTGATAGGCGTCAGTTAGAGTTGACATCAGCAGAAGCCGCCGAAGACGATGCGGCCGCTTTGATTGGCACAATACCAAGCTCCAGCGATGACAGCTCTTTGGAAGATTTTCTCGCCGAAATGCCAGAAGATGTGCTCGATCCGCAAAGCATTAACGAGGAATTACAGTCAAGTGCCGCGACAATTACATCAAATAAAAGTAGTACAACAACAACGGCTGCACCAAAGCGCACCAAACGTGCAGCTGTAACCCCCACAGAGTTTGTGCACAAGCTGATACGTTCCGTGCCGCTATCCGTCAATGAAGATGAGCTGCTGAGAGGCGCCGCAGGACGTACAATTAAATTGAATACTACCGCTTTTGTCTATGCAGAACACCCCACTATATCCACTACCACTACGACTACGACTGCGCTGCCCACTGATACTTATACAGAAAAGGGTATGTATGTTATTATCAATACATTAGAGAGTAATAACGTTTCAGTTGGTGTAGTACAACACGAGACCATATATTCAATGTTGAAATTTTTCTTTATTTATTAATAAGTTAACTTCACTTAGCTCAAATTGCAGATCGTCAGACATACCAGGAGATAGAAGATTTGGCTTTTGCCAGTCTTAATGGCACAGAGGTGCGTTTAGGTGACGCTGGTGCTACAGTTTCCGCCAGCGAACTCAAAGAGGAACCACTGCCAAGTCCCGAGGAGCTCATCGCTGGGCCGCGTTACCGTTTCGGCGGAGGTGGCAATAAATTACATCAGCAGCAACGTCCCTCCAAAGTGGCAGCGAATCGTAAACGTGTGCAGGTGCGATCGCGTCCAAAAGGTTCATCACAGTCCAGTGGCGGAACAGTCGGACCCAAAAAGTGCGAACGTTTTACCGCCTCGATGTGCTTGCGCTCCGACGATTATCCGCTGTAAGCGACTTATTTAAGATTTAGTTTCGTTGTGGAAGAAGTTATTAGTTTCTTTTTCACTTTACACTTCATAAGTTTCCCCTTTTAGTTTATAGTTCGTGATATCTCGCTTGAAAATAAATTATGATTTTGTAATATTGTATTCCCATGTTTAATTTATCTCTTGGTATTTTAAGTTTTTTTGTTGCTTTTTTGATAGATTTTCAGCATTTGTAAAAAAGTGCACATTTAGATGAATTTTTTCTGTTAATACTTACCTACTAAATCTGGTGGAAGGGAATTCATTTCATTTCACTTCATCATTCATACGTCTGCATTGTTTGTGTTTTTGTTTGTTTGTTTGTCGATTTTTGCAAATAGTGACCAAATCATGGGCAGCATACGCCGTCATAAAAATGCAATGAGCGCCTTGCTGGCAGAGTATCACGACAAGCCGCCAGCCAACTTAGACTTGGATGATTTCGAAGATTTTTCGTACAACAAAAGGCGGTTTGTATATTGTGTTACCTTTGAGTTTTGTGATTGTGTTATTGATATGTTCTTTGTAGGCGCGAGGATGAGGCAACTGGCGGCGGCATGTGCCAGAGCATTGTACGTTTTGCGCGTCCGCAAAAGGCGCGTTCCGCTTCGGGCGAGTGGAAATATATCGTCAATACCGGACAACATACGCAAACATTGCGCTTGGAAAAGTGCACGTAAGATAGACTTTCAATTGACTTTTGTTTCCTTCAGTTTTGTATGCAAGTCTAAAGGACAATAGCTATTAAATGTATATCGGTGTGGCAATATTGGATAGTAGGCTGTAAGAATAAACAGTAATTGGATTATTGACAGAGTCACGCCACACGAAACTTTTTGTTTTGAATAAATCGAATAATTGTACATACATACATACGTACTCATATGCGAGTATAATTTTATTCTATAAAGGACACCCCAAAAAAAAAATTCGTTTCAAGGGAGTTCTTCTTCGGTGTTTGTATTCAATTTACTCGTTTTCTGGAGGTACTTTCGAAATACGAGCGTTATTTTTATACATTGTATATGTATACTAGAAATTTTCGGAAATACGTTTTAAATAACATGATAAATTAATAATTGTTATAATTGATATAAAAAAAGTTTCGGCATATGATATTTTAAATTTTAAAAATCTTTCGTTTCAGTAACCCTCAGGAGGGTTGCTCTTATCTCGCGCACAACTATCGATCGCATTGTTCGCAGGTTTACAACTATCATCGTCTGCTGAGCTGGGATAAGTTGCGCGGCCTCCACGTTGACATCTTCAAGGTTCCGACTTGCTGCTCCTGCCAGGTCGATGGCTATCGACAAGAGTTTCCTCCACTTAATACAATTAAAGCAAAAGACTATACGCCAGCTTACAATCCAGCCGATGCCTATTCGACGATCAACGAAGAACTTGACTACAATGACGATGAATTTGATGAAGAAGACGCATTTGGCTATCAACAACAACAACAACAACAACAACAACAACATAAACACGATAATGTCGGCTATGATGCAAATGAGCTGCTTTTAAGTAGCAAAAAAGTGCGCACCAAAGCTTATCTGCCAGCATCGTCGGCGGTGCCTACGGTTGGTGCTTACCTAAGTCCGCCTGACAGCGATGATTACGGAACACATTACTCACGGAAGAAGCAACGCGCTTCCGCTTCTGGTTCGGGTCCCTCGACATTGTTGTCGTCCAACAATTTGCTCAGCTACTACACGCACCGACGGCCGCATAAAAACGATCGCGATCGGGCGGATCTGGAAATTGCACCCAGTGAAACACACACGGACAAAGAGGTAAACTTATTTGGGCCACACAACGCCGAAGCTAGCGATAAGATCGCGCGTGTGCCACAAAAACGGAAACGTATTTCTTATTCTGTGCCCTATACAGCTACCGCCGCCGTCACCACCGCAGCTGCCGTTCCAGCCATCATCCCAGCCAGCACCGTCACCGCCGGATCAGCAGCAGCCGCTGCGGCCACAATCAATGGCCATGCCTCCAATGCCCACCAAGCGGGTCCTCCCACCTACTATACGCCAAATTTCATCAGCGGCGGCAGATCGAAAACGCGTTTCCACGCTTTTGCCCCATCGACTACCGGGACGACCGTTGCGACTGCGTCGCCATCAACGACAGAGTCCACGTATCGACCGACCGCCGCACTACCGCCCATCTATCATGTGAATTCGATTTACAGCGCCAAATATAACTCATCTTCGGTGGGGTCTGCCACATCATCAGCCGGTGTTGGAGTTCCCAAACGTATCAACTACAGCTATCATCCCATTATAGACTTTTTTGAGAACAGTAGACGTTCCACGGCAGCAGCTGCTTCGGAGAACACCTCATACGCCTCGTCCACTTCCAGCGATACTGGTGCAGAGCCTAGCCCAACCTCCAATCAAAGGGAGTCCATCTACCCACATAAAATATCCAAATATCAACCGCACGAGCGTCGCATTGGTTTCGGTGCTGGCATTGGTGGTGTTGGTGGTAGTGAGGATAATGCATGGCAACCGGTGGTGGTCGAGTAGAAATTTAATTTAGAAGCAGCACTAACAGCACTAAAACTTAACCGTAGCTCCTTCGAGCTTTTGCCTGCCTAATGACTAAACCTGCATGTTGTGTTAGTTCCGATTTGTTTTAACCCGTTTCATGTTATTCTTTCGTTTCGTTTCGTTTTACTTTATTTATCTATTTATTTATTTATTTATTTATTTATTTATTTATTTATTTATTCATTGAACACTTTCTTCTTACGCCTTTCAATGTAATTGAAAGAGTTTATTTGAGTTTCTCTGCTTACAATTCAACTGATTTTAATTATTTTAGTTCGTAATAAATTATTTATTAAAAACATATTAATGTGACTTTTTATTTGAAATTTATAAATTGCAGATATGCGGTTTTCAAAAAGCACACACATGCAAACTTTGAAAGAGAGCAACTACTTCTGACTTCTACATAATACAATAAATATTTCAAATGTATAATCGGGGATTTTAAACTATGTGTATATGTATAAGTTGAGTTGTACGTTTTTGTAAACATTTCCGTTAAATTAGTTTTGCTATTGGGAGGGACCAATGGCTGCTTAATGGGAAAACGCAAAGGACTTATTGAAAGTTCTTTGGAAAATACTCTGAAAAAAGGAAGGATTTGTTCTTCAACTCCAGTTGTTTTATAAAAACAAAATAAATTTGTTTTTTATTGAATGAAGAAATTAATTATACAATATATAGTTGTTCACTATTTAAAACGTGTGCTACGAGTTATAATCATCTAAAGTGTAGCATAGCTTCAGGGCGTTTTCATACAAGTAACATGACGTGACATGATCGACAACAGTTTGAGGAACACTGTGTCTTTGTCTTACTAACTCCAACCAACACTTGCTAAAATATCGAATGTTGAGTTTCTTCGGCGCTCTTTGTGGCTGAAACAGAAACCAACTTATACCAAACTTGTCCAGCAAGATTTCTGAGCATTGCCAGCTTACATACAAATTCAGAGTCATCGTCACAGTCACAATCGTCATCGATGATATGCTGAGTTGACTTGAGGCGCAACGAATTGTTTTAAGTTCAAGTTAAAGGCGTTTTGTGTGGTGTACAATAACATGACGCACTGCAAGAAGAGCTGGCTCAGCAGCTTTGAAATGAAACAAACAAAACAAAACAAACACAAATTTGTAATTCGCAAATGACATACATTAGTGACAAAGAAACAAATAAAACCACACACAAGTTCATTATTTCGCAATGGTTCGCTATTTTGTCTGACAATTTCAAAAAGTGGTTTTGCACGGCACAACTTCCGCTTTCGTTTCTGCGTTCGATTAATTGTGGGTAAGTGGTGTGCAGCCATCGAGCCGGTAACTACGGGCAAAAACTTTGCATACCGATAATGACCACGAAGTTAATAGACCGAAAGATCGTCGCCAAATAAACAACAACATGTTCGACAACTTCCCAACCCGCCGCATGGACCAAGGCATAACGAATCGATCAAGTTGGCGATACACTGCTCGAAAAGTTGTTAAGTATTGGACTATCTTTTTGAGGTTGGATCTATGTATGGATGGATGGAATATTGTTGCGATAACAAATTTGATTTTTAAATTTGTTATATGATTGTTCACCTATGATAGTTCGATGTGCTATTTGAACAGTTTATTTCCAATTGTATCAAGTAGCAAGTATGGACCAATTTTTGTCTGTGTGATCGTTTAATTTTCGCTTTCATTGCGAACTGCAACGGACTGCTCAAGACCGTCAAACTAGTAGACAAATCAGATATGTAAAAACAAACCACATCCACCAGAAAGCTTGGAAAATTGGAAAAACTTTATGGAAAAATTTATAAATTCACAATGAAGACAAATTTTGCAAACAGTTGCAAAGCTGCGGTATAAGTGTCCAGTCGAGTGCGTCAAATTTGGCAATAGCGTTGAAAAATGTGGCCAGGATTATTTTTGATTTTAATTTGTTGCTTGCAAACGTGCATCGGAATTTCAGTAACTGAAAAAGCGGAAAAGTCCTCTGACCACTTCTTGGGCGAAGAGCAAAGTAAGGCATTTAAGGAGTCTTCCATAAAGTATCGTGTTTCAGAGCCCAAACCGCAGCATTCACAAAATCGTGTTCCCGCCCACTTACAGGGCATTAATCGTGGCTATGTTTATGATGATGCAGACGATGTGATACACATTATTGAGCCACCTCAACACTTTCGCGAGCTTAAACGCTTGATCAATGAAAAAGGTGAATCAGCAGCTGTGTGGGAGCAACGCAGCAAGGTACGCATCAGCAGGCCACAAGCGTCAGCATCACCTGCGACGACTTCAGTAGCCGTTGTTCGCAACAAACCAGCACAACTAATGAAAGTGAAAGAGTCGTCGACGCCATTACAGTTAGAAACTGCGAAAGTGAAAATGCAACTGCGTCTGCACAACACAAAACCTGTTGCAGTGGATAAAAACAAACGTAGCGGCGTTGATTTACAAACGCAGGAGTCGAAAGTGCAACCGAACTATTATATACAACATTATAGTGCTCCGAGGCAGGCGGCGTTACAACAGCAAATTCCAATGGACATTTTAGCTTCGGTACGTAAAACGGAACGATTGATGTATACGAAACGAGCTCCTTCGTTGCCTCTGGCCAGACAACGTTACAAATCGAAAAAGACTCACACCGTTATTGCGGAACGGGGCTACGAACACGAAAAGTACCAACACGGCCAAGACATGCGCCTATATGGAGAGCTACAAGCACAACACAGAACAAACATAAATGTAAGAAAATCCAGTCGCGTCAAACGTGAAATCAGTCAAACGACTCGAGGCACACAGGCACAGCAAGTCAACCAACACGCCTATGACTCAGAAAAAGGCCACAAATTATTAATGCACATCACCGAGCTGCTGAAGAACGCCACCTACTATCTGCCCGATGAGCCTTCCACTGCAGTAAATGTGTCTGCTACAACGACGTCTTATGTTGAGAGCACATCAAAAAATATGCCCCTGTTGCATGAGTTGCGCGAGCATTTCCAACATAACTCACTTCCGAAACCATTGATAGGCGAAATCGAACCTACGCAGCCGGCAACGGATAAACAGCCGGAGGGCGTACAAAATCAACAAGTCCTTGAACAAAATGTATTGATTAAAATTTTGGAGAATTCACTGAATGCCACCGATGCCATTATGAGCGAGATTATGCGCAAGAACAACAGCATCGGCAACAGTACGGAAAGTATGAAAATGTGTGGCAGCTCTGGCGACAATGGCATCTCAAGTACCAGGAGTCGTTTTAGAACTCTGCAGAATAGAATCAACTGCATGCGAGAGCAGGTGTGTAAGTGAGAATTAAAATTACAAACTATTCTAAAGTGGACAGAATCATTTCTCATGGAAGCAAAATAATATACTATAAATATTTAAATTTAGTAATTTTAGCCACAGAACATTTATTTATAAAATTAATTACTTTATTACAAATGTCTTTAAAATAAACTTGTGGTTAAAGTGAAACCAAATGAAAAAATGATCAGAAATTGAAAGATACTCTCAAAGCAAAAAGAATTAATAAAAATAATATTTTACATTCGTAAAAAGGAAGGAAAATATTAAATATCTTCATTTAAAGATGTTTTAAAGATTCAAGTGGATTTTCCGTAATATTTTTATTTAAAGGTACTTTCCAAAACTGGGGTAACGCCAAAGAATGCTAAGAAACGTTTCGGAGATCGAACTCGAGTGAAATTGACCACAGCTACTCTTTTCCAGTCCACTCGTGCACCTGATCGTCGCTTAAAAAAACTCAAGAATTTTGCACGGGGCAATAAAAACATGCTCGGCAATAATAACAAAAATACAACAACTACAATAAAACCGTCGCAAACTACAAGAAATGTCGCCGGTAACACGACGCCTGTGCCGCAGAATTTCTCCACTGCCGATGAGCGTAACATTTCAGCGGTGTTGCTTTACGACGACATCATGACCAATATACGCAACATGTTGCAAGCGCGTAATCTGAAATTGTTGGAGGAACAGCAAACGGCTACTGCCGAAGCAGCTGCGCCAGTTAAGATTCCTTTTCTGGACGCCGAACCGCCAGCAGAAGCCGAAAAGGATGCAGCAGACTTTGGTAATTTACGAGATCTAAATAAATATTTAAACGAGTTGCAGCAGATTGTGGCGAGCTTGCCAACAATAGCCACACCATCGCAGACTACTGAGCTAACGCTTAATTCGCATGAGCTTAGCAGCAGCAGCAGCTACAGTGACAGTGACAGTGGTGACAGTGGAGCCAGCCTTAACACATATCCACCGCGAGCCGAATGGTATCTAATCAATGGATCCGGCAAAATTTTTCAAACGCATCTGAACGATGAGCTCAAGCCAACTGTATCGATTTTCCATCGCTTTCCGGATATACCAAACGCAACGAACTATTTGAGGAATATCGCGGCACAATCCAAGTCTTTCGAAAGTTTGTAATTATGCGAATGGTTATTGTTTAAATAAAATTTAAGTTGATTACAAATGAATATTTCAAAATGTAAGATTTGATTGATTTTGAAGTGAATTCCGTTATAATTTTTTAACATATACATACGAGTATATTGGGCTGATATGCTGATTGCTCAAAACACAAACAAATCTCACGCCCTTTTGTTAAGAATAATATTTTAAATAAATTGTGTATAGTAAATATAATATATAATATTATTAACAGCAACAATTGCTTATCTAAGAGCTTAAGGCTTTTGCGACAATATTAAAGAGATATTTAACTTTTTTTGTTGTTTTGTTATTTATTTGTATAGTTATAATTTAATAAACAATTAAATCAACCAATTTAATAATTTATTTACTCATAAGTCACAGTCGATGTGGACATTTTAAGTAATTGCTTCATACTCGTACCTGTCTCTGGCTATGTGAAGCCATAAATCATCGAAATTAGTATATCGCATTATTCGAGATATATCACAAACAAAATGCACATAAATCACTATTAAAAATTATATTAACGAAACAAAAGCAATTTGCATATAATTCGACATAATTTTTCTAGCTTAAAAATCGCACAAGGAAAGCGTCGAAGTGGAATTCGAAAAAGTGGCAAGTATTTCAAAACTTGTTTAAAGCCCATAAACCAACCCAGAAGACGAATGGGTGCTTAGAAGGTAATTAAAAAAATGATGTTGGTACTTTCGGGCGGTCATTCTTGTAAGTAGAAAATAAAACAAGACAAATTCCAAAAGTTTGTTGAACCTGCTCTTCTGAAGATGCTAATTCTAATGGTGGAACTACGAGTATGTACATATATGTATGCGAATATACCAAAGACACGTGCGCACACATCACAAATTGCGTAAAATTTATGCCTCTTCTTATGGCTCCCCTTAAATTATACTTGGCAAACCTTTCTCTTTTTTTTTGTAGATGAATTTATTATTATTTAATAATAACCTGTTTAATCGCCAAGATTAATTAGTCAAGTTCCATAAATTAGATAAACTTCATTAGAACATATATATAGTGTGGTTACGTATTTTAATAGGAAGATTTAATATTGTATGAATATGTTTTTTTTTCTGAAGCGTCAAAATTATCACAACCCATGATTTATACTCTTTTCTATTGATTTTGGTCGAATATTTTCACGTCTTATGGCTAACAAGACTACGAAGAGATTGCCTCAAATGCGTCTGCTGAAAGTGACATGAGGTTTAAATGAAACGCTAAAGGATGTTTTATAGATAAACTAAGAAATTAGTCGAGTTAATAGAATTTTTTTATAAAACACATGTATACGACAAAAAAGTTACGAAGATAAAGTTATGATCAAGATTACTTATGTATCTATCTATTTATTTAAATGTATTGTTCGCTGATATTTTTATAAATGTATTAAATGTATTATTTATTCAACAATTAATTCAAGAACCAAAAACTTTGTCCGGCATTGTCATATTTTTGAAATAAATCCAATATGGCTGATTTCCGTTAGAATCCATTAAGAAAAAGCGTAAAGTGCTTAATACGAAATCATTTCAATAAATTTATATCAATAAAACACGCGAACCCAAAAACTTTAAAAATAAAAATAAAAATAAAAACAAAAATAAAAACAAAACATCGTCGAAGTGGTGAAACAACATTCACAAACCATAAAACTAAAAAGTTCTAAAACCAGAGCGCGTTAATTTGGAAATGTGACGCTGTCAGTGACCTTGACAACAGCCAATTCGTATACACACATGGCTTATATTAATGATATTCAAAGCCAGAATTTGAAGAAAACTTAACGCATTTCAAACGCAGATTCGCTCCATCTCCTACTCGGCTTGCAGGTCATAAAAGTAACTTACATGAAAATTAACAAAGATTCCACAGTTTTAACCATAAAACATGTTGTTTGTTTGTTTGGTAACCGCGCGATAAATTAGAAAATTTCCATTACGACTCTAAACTGGGCTCACTCGCATTTTGTAATTATGCCAGTTGCAAGTGGCAAATCATTAAGTAAACACCACGAATCCAATTTTACAGTGGTCAATTTCAGTTTACTGCATAATTAATTTGATATTTCTGTACGTGGTTTCTCAATTTAATGCCATGGTTTTATCATTTTGAAGGGTAACCAACGACGACTACCAACTGATTGCATCACTGACTGCGTGCTTAGTACACGTTGAAATTCCTCAGTGATTTCTATCGAGCTAAATCGTTGCTAATTGATTACCACTTGGCGTCGCCTTTGCCAAATCGAACAAAATAAAAATAATATTCCATTGTCAACATTTCTCATTTCTGACAAACAAAAAACAAACATGCATACTTCATATGATTTCGGTTAGCTACTAAAAACTAACCGCATTTGTTATTTGTTTCTACTGAGAAACTTGCAGGTTGTTTTTAAATGGTATAAAGTAATTTTTGATTTTTGGTTTGAAGTTATTGTTTTGCTTGTAATAAGATAAAAGGTTGCGGTTACTTTGCTGTAAAGTTCATTGATATTGAAATATTGAACAGTGAAACCACGATAAGTGACACTAAAAATTATGAAATTCCGTCAGTAGCATTCTAAACAAAAGTGATTGGCTTCAAGGCGGTTATTATTTTATATTTTTTATGAGTTCGACTGATCAAAAGTCCTTCTACTATTGTATAATGAAATAGCGGTATAGATAGAGTAGGGTTCACATGTTGTGGAATTAATTTTATTTAAGAATCAGCATTCTTAAAAATATCGAAACGAAAATAAGTTTACTTGATTGGCTTTTTTTTTAACGAATCTTTACTGTAGCGCGCAGAACGCTTGTCACTGAACTGCATTTAAAGTACGCGAAACAAGTTGACTCAATTCAATCGCAGCGATTCGGCTACAAATCAACGAAGAATTAATCATGCAAACACGCATGGGAAATAACAAACAACAACAAATGGAGGTATGCAACAAAAAAAATATAAAAAAATAAAAAAATAGTTTCTTAATTATTTACAACAAAACGTCCAAACATTGTCGAAACTGGATACTTTGGACGCTTTGACATTGGCCTCACTGGGACGAGAATGGCTCACAGCTACGAAACTAAGCGCACAAAAACAATAATTAGCACAAGCGGTCATGCAAGAACGACTGCGGAAAATTATTTACATTAACTGCAAAGGTGAACAACGCCAGCCGCCTAATTCACCCTTCAACGGTTGCTTGGCGTTCGTAGGGCTTTTAAGTTTGCATAAATCCAACAAAAGTGAAACTTTTCTCGATCTTATAAATCGAAATTTGATTTGTGGTTTTGTTTTAGGTACTTGGAATGGGTCTCAATGTTAATTTGTAGTTTTTAGTTTACTGTATTAAAAAAGTTCGCTTGTTACTTTCGACCCGCAGCTGGGTTAAGAGCGCCCGATCGGCGACTGAGAGCTTAAGCTCACGTGGCGGGGTAATTGTGTTTCGGTCGCAAAAGCGGCGGCGCTCAATGATGCATTTTCCACGCAATGTGCCGCGCGTCGCGTCTCGCGCAAGCCTTGAAGACGTTTGCTATTTAATGTTTCGTGTTTGTATAATTTTCTCAATATTCATTATTTTGTTGGTGTTTTTTTTTTTTTTTCGTCAATAGAACAAAACATACAACAACAACAAAACACATTTTTCTTTTGGAAAATTGACAATTTGTGCGAGTTACTTGCAAAGTGGCCAATATAAAAGCGACGGCCATTGTCTGCCAAGCTGTCAGTTGCGTTTGTCAAGTGTATTTTGTGACATAACATTTTGTTGTTGTTCTAAAAAATTTTTGCGCATTTTCCGCGTTTATATTTTGCAAATTAAAAATTAACTTTTTAAAGAGTTTGTACAACAACCAAATTTGACTTCCGAAAAAATGTCGAAATATTCGTGTGCGTTGTGTTTAACCCTTTTTGGACTATTTGCCCTGCTGCTACACTCTTCAGCCGCTGCGCCACAACCACAACAGCCACAACCTATTGTCCCCGCAGAGGCAGAGGATTTGGCAATAGGAGCCGCTGAGAACGAGAAGGACGATTTGCAGGGCTCATCTTCATACGGATATGGGTACTATTCTTCGTACCCGTATTTAGGCGGATTGGGCGGCTATTATGGCGGCTACTATCCTTACTACTCGGGCTATTATGGTGGGTTTGGTGAGTATTTCAACTTTTACCGAATTATCACAGCAAAAAAGAACATAAACGTGGATTTTCACTGCACTAAAATCATATGCAAATGACATTTTAACTGCAGACAACGTTATTACACCGCATAATCTTGCATAACTCAATCCTCTGAATACGTGTCAATTCCAAGTTAAGTTAATGTCTGCTTGCAATTTTTGCAATTTGACCTCTTAAGGGTTAACATAAATTACAGATGCATTACAAATTAATTTTTTTTAATACATCACAAATTGGAAATGTCAATATTAAAATTGCATAAATTATTGAGAAACAATTAATTCATTAACTAAATATCACAGATATTCTTGAGAGTTAATGTGCTCATCCAGAAGTTTGCGAAATGCAGGTTGAAACAAGAAATGGTGAGACTTGTGTTTTTTTATTTTCATTTTTTAGTTTGCAAATGTATTTTGCATATTTTGGCATCAATTAAAACTACTTTTCATGCTAAAACGAAAAAAAAATACATTTTGATTTGGTTTGGCAAAGCGATTTCCTTTCGAAATATTCTGAACATTTGTTCAATAAAAAATGTTTTCTCTCTTTGCAACAGGTTATCCCTATTATGGCGGTTATTATGGCGGCTACAATGGCTATCACGGACACTACTTCTAACTTATTAATATTGGTAATAAAACAAAACTAAATACAAATATGTTTAAAATAGTCATAAGCAGTTAATGAATATTCAGTTTTGACAGCCAACCAAAGTTTAGTTTTCTGTTTTTCTCTTTTAAATGTTATTAATAAATATTTTTAGGTTTTGTAATAAACATATACATATGTATGTGTGCATGTACATACGAGTATGCATGTCCAAGTATTTGTTTGTACTGTTTGTATTTATTTCGGTGGTTTTGAATTTATGACATTCAATGCTGCAATTAAAAATGTAATAAAAAAGAATTCAACTCCAATTAAAAATGGGCGCAACGAGTCTAACTCTATATTTCATGGCCAGAACCAGGTAAGCAAATGAATTGACACAGTGCCATTAAGAAGTCTACAAAAGTTTGTTTTTATTAGTTCTGGCTTTAAATTGTTTAAGTTTTATTTTTTTGTTTAATTTGAAGATTTACCACATTTGAAACTTTTTTCAGTAAATTTTTCAAGTTTGATTTTATTGCTTTAAATTAGATGGGCAATAATTAATTTCAAAACAAGTTCAGCTGGGACTGGAATTCGAATAGCGAATAGCGCGCGTTTTTGCCTTAACTTAAGAACCAATATTTCACTTGGAAATTTTAAATTTTTATTGAAAAAGAATTGTTAACCAATGTCATAAGTTCGTTATTTTCGGATTCTATAAAAGGTGTCAAAAGAGCGACAAACTTAATTGAATGCATTAATGAAACACAAACAAAAACAAAAGACTTAAGCAACGAACTTAATAATTGTATTAGCGAGTCCTGAGCAATACAGAAATTAATCTTGCAACTACATAAGATTTGACTTATACTAATAATTAGAATTTGAGCTGGCAAATTCTCAGATTTAATTATAATACATTTTAATTAATTGTAGCTGATCTCAGTTATAACCTTTCAAGTTTAATTAAAGTTTTCTCACGCCTTCGAATTACTAAATTGGCTAAAGCTACTATCACAATGGAATGTGTCAAATGGATGAAAAGTGTGCTAAGACATTGCCAAATGCACGAGTATTCGACTAAAAGTTTAAACAGGAAAATACTTTATTTGACTCATTTTTAGATATTTCCTAAGTTGAGTACTGCGTCTGCGTCTGCGCAAACTGAGTTTTGTTATTGGTGCTTTTTAATAAAACATTGACGCATAAACAAAACAAAAAGATTTAAATAAAATATAAAAATCGAGGCTTGGGACACTGGATTCGGTAACGCGTAAAACAAAAGACCATTAAAAACAACTCAGTCAAGAATTTGTCACATGAACCGGATTCGTTCACTTTATTGGGAAATAAATTGTAATTAAATTTTAAACAAATGCTCTCAACACAATTTCTTATTTCTATTCGAAATCAGAAGAAGAAGAAGAAGACAAACCTGTGAACTGAAGTTGAATTAGAATGTTGTTATCGCATAAATTTCAGAGCTTTATAAATTAAGAACAATTGCGCGTACGCCTCCACCTCCACCAAATGATATACAATATATTGAAATACTTCTTGATCGCGATAATGTTAGCTTCTTATCATATTAAGAAAACAGATGACATTAAAAACGGTAACATGAAGAAATAATATCATACAAAATATTGTATAATACTGTTTTGTATCAGTAAAAAATGAAAAATTCGTGATATCTCTAATTTTTTTTAGTATTTCAAATAATATTAACGTTTCTAAATGAATGTCTTTATGACAACTTCTGGTCATAATTCGCTACGGAAGTGACTGCAGTATTACGCGATCGCATCAATTTTGTCAATTTTACGATCCGCATTAACTTGTATCTACAAAATGCAAATATTTGACAATAATGGACTTAATTGTAATTTGAATTTTATGTCATTTTCTTTTGATTGATCAAATAAAAATAAACGAAACAACAGAATTATGTAAATTTATCAGCATGCCATGCCAGGCCATGCCATGTCTTGCCATCTGGAAGCTGCTCTGTTGCACATTACTTTAAGTCGTTGTTCGAACGTTCGATCGTTCGGATAAAGTTTTGTTGTGTTTGTGTATTTGATTTTTATTATGTTATTGTTAGGCTTCGTATGTATACTAGCAACAGACACAAACAAACAGTTTATTATAATGCCACACACAACTGGAATTCGTTAATGACCTTCTGTCTGCAGTAAAGTGTCAATATCAAGATCGATGCTAATAACTGTCTTTATTACTTTTGCCATTAATATTAATACAATATAAGTTTTGTTTTTGTTTTTATTTTTTAAAATTGCTCTTACATTGCTAAATGCACAGACAATGGCGCAGAATTAGTTAACGCTTGATTGAACTGGCCAGAAATTCGGTCGACATGATGCCAAAAAGTCAAGTTAACGGGTTTGGCATTAAAAACAAAACAATATTCCTACCTACTCAAATTTTGATTTGGATTTTTGAACACCCACATTAGTGTAGTCTTTTTTTTAATTTAACCGATATTAACTTTTTTTTATTGATTTATATGTTTAGGGGTAGAGAGTGGGTAAAGAGGTTAAGTAAGAAAATCAGTTAGAAATCAAATTGCGATGATTTCTTTAATTCTTATAAAAATATTTAACAAAACGAAAAACAAATTTGTTACTTTTTGAAATGGTTTTCATTTTTTTTTAAACACTTTTGTGATTACTGTAATAATAATAAGAATGGCTTAATTTAAAATAAATGGAAATATTTATTTTAGTAATATATTTACTTTGTGAAATTTTTGTTGTTTTAATTAATACAAATCTTTAAAATGTTGACCCAGTTCTAATTTTAATTGTTCAGCAACATAAGAAACTTAGTAACAAAATGTATACAACACAAAAAAAAGGAAAACCTGATGATTACTTGAAATGTTCGCACTTGAACTTATATTCGCGGTGTCAGTCTCTGCTCTGCCCAAAAAACCGGCAACAATACAAATGTAAATTTATGAAAAAAATAAATTATTCAATTATAAAGCCAAACGAAAAACAACAAAAAAAATAAATACAAATTGCTAACCACAAAAAGTCGCACGAATTGTAAACCAAACAAAAAAAAAGAAACAAACCTACAACCGAAAAATGAGTTACGCTTTAATCTTAATCACAAACACTTTTGACAGTTTGTAATGCTATAATGTCGTCTGAAAAACAGATTAGTATGAGAATTATCTACAGCTATGCCTAAGCGCAAGTACCTTACACCATTTCGAAGAAATCATTTTTATTCATATTCTAACCTTGAACAAATGTGTTAATTGTGTCACATTCTTCAATTGTTTTCACTTTGAGTGTGCGCTGTTCTTATACTATCACGCCCATTGTTGTAGGTAATGTTGTAGCAATGCTCCGATTAGTTAATGTTCAAATTTGGAAAGACTGGCAAATGCTAATTCAACTCAGGAGGTATGAAACTCCTGTCGTAGCGTTTGCGTTACAAACAGATCTATTAAATTAATGTACTCAACAAAACGGCAAATGTGACATTGTTATATTGGTATGCGAAAGCTTTTTCCAGCGATCTGGTGCGTCGTCGCTGATTGCTGACCATAATTAACGGTGCAGTATTCACTGACTTAAAAAAAAAAAATCGACAGATTCACTTAATTCGAGTTTAAGCCAAGCAAAACTGCAATTAACGCACTTACCTGATAATTGTGAAAAAAACCTTTTTTTATTTGTTTGTTTTTAAAGTCATTCTGTGTCTTAAATGGTGCTGCAGAAAAAGGTTCGGCTTTGTAATAAAAGCAACAAGAAAATTCAAATAAAATCTGAAATGAAACTGCCAACAAAATTCATTAGAGTAGACAATTGCAGAGGGTCTTGTGCAATGAGTCGGCTGGCAGACAAATTACGCTGAAAAAAATAAATAAAATAGCTCTAATGAAACAAAGTGTATAGAAAAAACAAATACAATTTAGATGCTAATACGACTTTTGTGCTGCGCCAAGGCACATTGTCAAATTTTTGACAATGACTTTTGTTTGGCACCGGCAACTAACAACCAAACACGCTTGTGGATAGCAGAATTTACCCGCGTAGTGTAAGAATTAAAACAGCAGCAAATGCTTTTAAGCTTGTCGGTGGCAATGACGTAGGTTTGATATATTTACGAGTACATGTACAAATGCTTAGGTTTTTTAAGTGTTGGTCGTGGAAGGTTTGGATCAAATATAAATCAGCGGTGCAAGATCTGTAACAGAATATTACAAATATGTAATTTGTAATTAAATATTAAAATGCATACAACTTTTTTAATCCGATTTGACGAGGTTTTAATTAATTCACAATTTATACTAGAAAATAAGGATGAACGTCAATTTAATAAAAGCCACTGCAAGTAGAAGAGTTCCTGTTTAAGCAAGTTCGTTGTTTAAATCTTTTGATTGCGTTGTAGCGGTGCTTCAGGTAAAAGTAACAACAAAAAAGAAAGCTCGCGGGTGTCTTTAAACAAGCTCTCCATAATAACGCTGTTAACCTTGTGCAGTACTTTTAATTCTTGTGAATTGAACAAAGAAAAAGTTTATAGATTCAACTTAAAAGACAATTTTAACATTCCAGTTTTATGCAACGGAATGCACAAAAAAATGTTCCCTCTTAGTTTAAAATCGTCAAGCTTGCAGTTATTCTAGTTTTCTTTGGCAAATTGATACTTTAGGGTAAAGTCAAGGTTTCTGACTTTGAACTTTTTTGAACTGCTGCAGCAGCAACATAAGCCGTTCACTTTTACATCCCGTTCAGTAATAAATATAATTGCAGGACTTTTTTCCCCGGCATCGAACCGCAACTGACCCTCAAAAGTGGTCAATGAACTGCGCCAAAACGCATCAATTTGTATATACAAACGTAAATACTCGTGCAAACTGAAAGGTGGTTCCACATATTGCCGTAGCATAACGTTAACACACCAAAGAGAATTCTTCCGTTGGTAAACTGAACTGAAATGTTTCTGTAAACTTTTCACAGAGCAAGCACAAAATGCACTAAACTCAGAAATGACCTTGTCCGCGGTTGGCGTTTTTATTGCGATGTTGCCTTTTTGTTTTATTTAAAATTTTAAATTTTGAGCTTCACCTGCTTTTTGGCGCTCAGTTTAACAAAAGCAAGGGCAATAAATTCAAGTCAATACAGCACAGCAGAGCACAGCAGAGCACAGCAGAGCAGAGCAGAGTGAGCACCGACTGAAATTAAAATAAACAAAACAACAACAAATTTTTGAAGTAAGCACACTTGCTTCAAAAATGCATCCAAGCAGAAACACACCCAAAAATATATGTATGTAATATTTAGACTAATAAGGAAGTTATCTTCGGCTAAACTGAAGCTGTAATACTCTACACCGTTTTAGAACAAATGTATTTTGTTGAGACGTTGTTCTCTTCCGATTGCGTCCATTTTCCGTAAGTATTATTGTCTTACTACACGAGTCCCGAATACTAAACTTAAGTTGATTGTTTGTACCAGATCTATTAAAATCAAATATTTAAGGGAACAAGAGGAGAGTGTGTATGGAAATTGGGATTAGGTTTTTTTGTAGTGTGCTCATCTTATAACTTAACCTTCGAATGCAGAATAGAAGCTCACGTCACCAAAGTTGATATATCGATACGATTGTAATCGCTGATTATTTACTTATAATTGCATAACAAAAAATTAAAAATTTATATTTTACTTAATCTATGATGCCTCATTATGGTCTCTTCGATTGGAAAACCATACTCAATATACCCTACAATTCGTGCGTATGTGCGCTTGTTGTGGGGTATACCAAAGGAACAAACTAAAAACATCGTTGCCGACTCTTTTAATTAGTGGCGCGCTTCCGCATCTTTTTCTTCAATTTATCAACAATGGTGTATTGTTTATGTTGTTGTTGTTGTTGTTTATGTTGTTGTTTTCAAATCTTCGTCAAACTAATTTCCGCTGCTAGGTGGGTGCGTTCTAAAATAGTTGAAATTTCATAGACATTTGAGGACCCCCCTCCTTGCAAAGATGTTCTGGCCGAAGTGTGTCGGAATTAGCATTAAAATTTATAACATTTGCCTTGCGTGAACAGATTTAATCTCTTTTTTAGCAAATTAAAAGACGTCATCGCGTGCTTGAAGCACCTTTAATGCATGATTCTTAAATTCAGATTAATAGCGATTTTTTTGTTTGTTGCTTTCAAATTGTGCACAGTGCGTGGGCTGACATTCACATTCACATTCAAATTTAGTTCTTAAGTTCTACTTGTTCTTTGCTATAATAAAAATTCTTTTGCTTTATTTTTTAGGCAATTTCGCAATTAATTTGAGATGTTTCACATTCTTGTATTGCCATTTTGGTAACTAGAACTTGCGATTTCTGTTTAAAAAAAAGTTGATAAATTGTGGTTGGTGCTTTAATTAATGGCTCGAATGGAAATATTTAGGAAATTCGTTTTAGCAAGTTAAATCAAATTATTTTCCAGCAAATTGTTTCCTTTGGCGGTAAATTTATAAATAAAACAGAAAAATATGTTGATATATCATTAACGCAAAACTAAATTAATACACTCAGAAGAAAAGACGATAGACAGTAAATATTTATGATATGTATAAACCAAAGGCTTGCAAAATTAAGTTTAGCATTTAAACTTGTTTGACTATCATATCAAATTAAAACATCGCCATCTAGTAACTCAATTTCCATTGACCATTCAGTCAACACATCATTATGGCCATTACAGCTTCTCGCTGGCATGTTGTGTCGCGGCCAAAAGTATCGTTGACAACTCAATACTTCAAAATCAAAAATAACTTCTTCTTTTTTCGAAAAGTCTAAAACTCAAACAAAAATGTTTGATCAAATAAAAGTTTTGCGTGTCGCTTTAAAAGGGTTTTCAAGTTCAGATAAGTCTTGCTTCTCTTTTACATTTATTTATCTAAAAAAGAACCATAAATAGTAAAATGGCGAACAAATAAAAATTAAGAATAAATTAAACCGCTTAACTTCCCTTTGCCAAATTACTGAAACCTCGCTCTTAAACAAATTGCTATCTTCTTGAAACCACATCGATTGAATAGTTGATTTCGTCATGCGTTCTTTATCTGGCATTACATAACCATATACTAAAATGTTACCTACACTAGGGTCAAGAGACTTTTAATAAAATTAACATATTTTTTTGACCATACCGGCGTTATTCACTTTAGATGTAAATTTTTAGTTGGCTGAATAAAAAAAAGTGATTTAAATCAGAACATTTTGTTTTAATGGGGAATAAGAAATCTTCAACAAATTTAAACAGTATTCTTTTTTTTTTAATATATGTTATTTTGAACTTAACAACTGAAGCATTCTTGTATGTATTTATAATAAATTCAGAAAGGATTTTCAATAACAATTGAAGGCGTCTCTTAACTATTTTTGATGTTTAATCATTTTTAAAATTAAATAAATTGGTTTTTAAACTTATATTGTCTTTTTTGCATAAGCGTTAAATTAATCACTTCTTCTAAAATGAAAGTGGCTCTATAAATTCTGAAAAATAATGATCGCCCATTAAATAGAATCGAATGACACTAATGGAATCTCATTGCATAAATTGAGGATGTCACGCATTCAAATCAAGGAGGAGACACCCCATCACTATTAAAGCACTTAATTTTCTACTTACACTACGTTCAAGATGAGAACATCTTGAAATTGATGATTTTGAAATTTTAATTATCGCTCGAAATATTTTGAAAGTTGAAATACTTGAACGTAGTCTGGCCGCATCATAATATTTATAATTAAAAAAAAACTCTTGAATAAATGTATGAATCGCTTATTGAAAATAGACGATTTCCTGTTAAGCAGTCTGCCTGTCTATCTGTCTGCCTGTCTGTCTGTTTGTATGTATTCCATTCAAAGCAATTCTCATAATTAACAACTTTGCAAATAAAAAATACTTGCAAATTGCGCTAGAAATTAATTAAAAATCTAGAAATATGTGCTAAAGATGTTGCGTTGCTTTTAAAATTAATGGTTTCTCAAATGTTTGCGAAAGCGCATTCGCTTGTTTTCTGAGCGCATTATTTGGCAGCGTTATTGAATTACTGACATTAGTACTGATAGGATAACATATGTACATACATATGTAGTATATCGAGCAAAAGCGAAATATGATATTTTTAGTATCAATGTCCAATTAGAAATACGAAGAATTTAAGGTGCAAATTTTAATTTGAACCACCATGGACCATTAGTCATTTCACGATTTGAAACAGATAAATCGAATCTTTGATTTTTGGCATTTAAATCTTGGCTTCTCTTCTACATATCTGCACAGTGACGTGCTGAGCAAGACAATGATTTCTGATTTTTGTTTTTGTTTTTGTTTACTCGCTTAGTTTAAGAAATTACAGTTTAAACCTGATTCAAAACGAAACGTGCGAACGAATACCTTTATTAATTGAAGTACTCTTAAACACTGGCGCTTTTTGTGCAGAATTCAACAGTAAACATAAATAATAACCCGAAAACAAACTGTCGAGTGATTCGTTGCGACCTGCCTTCAGGCACACTTTGGCAGGCGTTCTAGCTTAAACGGCTTCAAATTAATTAGTTCAATTTTGCTTGTCAGTTGCTACATTTTTCAAAAATATTATTGTATTATTATTTTTATTTTTTTGTTGATTTTTTGAAGTGTTAATGTACAGCAATCATTTGTCAAAATGTTGTAGTTATTTGAAGAAAGAGCAAGAGTGGTTCGGCGCAGTATCAAAAAATTATTTATGGCATTTCAATCGTATTTGAAGGCATCTCAAGATGTCAGATCCAACTCAGAATCTGCTTGACTTTTTGCTTTACGTCATTTTGTTTAAAGAAACAATTTATTTAAATATTGTTTGTGTTTTTATATGCATATGTAGATATATCGCTTAATCATACACTTTTGTACAAAATATTGAGTTTAGTTTGTGAAATTAATTGATTGACTTCTTCATTCAGATTTTAAGCGGTCGATACTTTTGATTAGCAAATTGATTAAATTAATAAATGATTGATTCGATTTAATCTATGAAATACTAAATACGCCTTTAAAATGTCGTAAATTTATATTTAAATTATGTTTAAAAAAAATTGTACAAGTAACGTTCAACAATTGTTTCAACATTTCAAGTAAATATTATATCTAATTAAGTTTAAAACTTATCAATGCATGGAAAACGCGTTCCTCAATCGACCAAGACTGAAATTAAATGTCTTTGCACAATCGAATTAATCGAACCGATTGAAATTTTATTTACGCCAAAATAAATACAAAATAACACAGACAATGACATTTTTATACACTTACTTAAAATGCATTTAAATGGCTGGCAGAGTTTGTCTCTTAACTCTCTTGTTTTTATCATTGTCTGGAAATTTATTGGACCAGAATTTTAATGCATGAGCAAACGATGAGCGGACAAATAACTCAGTTTTGATGTTAAATTAATTATGAAAAATAAAAGTAAACAGAACTCTTGAAGAATTAAGAATATTTTCAAAGTTGTGAAGTATTGCGTAAGTCGAGTGGCTATCGGTATATACAAGTTATAATAACCAAAACTAAAAACTGCCGAATGGCACACCAAAACAGCAATAAAATATTAATGGCAGTAATAAATTTTGAATTTGGAGCAAAGAGTGTCTTTACATTTTTTCTTTTTCATTCCGGAAATATTTTAATTGCCCATTAATATTTGTTTGGATTTTGTTTTTGTATTAAGTTGAATGATATGATATTTAGGCATATTAGGCATATTAACACATTATGCCAGCCCTCACCGGCCGTAAACCATTTAGACACATTAAAGCCATTTAAAAAAAATTTAATAAAGAAAACGAAACGCAGAAAAAAAAACAATTTATGACCATGAAGAACAAAAGAAAATCAAAGTGAGTTACTGCGGTGCCACGAGGGTTTCGAAATAATTCAATAATGACGAAAAAAGAACATTAACGGAAGCTTTACATTGTTTTTTGTATACAAAGTTTAAATTGAAAGAAAACAACAACAACAACAACAACAACAAACTGCGGCTAAGCGTAATAGCGCTAAAAAAGCAGCGGCTAATTTTCAGTATTGAACAAAATTTGTTTAATGAATTCATTAATTAAATTAATAAATTACTTATTCAAAATAAAAAAGCGAAAATCGACTAAAACCATAAATTAAGAGTTTAGTTGTTTTATCAATATACACACACACTTGTACATTTTACTTGACTGAATAAGAACCATTGTTAAATATGGAATTTGTGTGTGTGTGTGTGCTTTTAAGCAAAAATGCACTGAATGTGTTTTATTTATGTTATAATAAAATATAATTTGGCATTTTGTAAACCTTTAAGAACGCAATTTTTATTAAGTTTTTAATTTTTGTTCAAGGTCGTTTACCATGTTTTCATTTTGATTGTGTGTTGTTTTTGTATTTTATACGCCTAAGGGAACGGCGTCAATTGGCAGTTTTGTTCTGAATCCTGTTCTTAAGGAAGTCCACAATACCGGTTCTTAGTGGAATATTTTTTAATTGAGATTATCATGGAAATAAATGTAAGATCACCTTGTTAAGAAATGTTAAGTCCCCAACAGAAATGCAACTATTCTTTGTTCAGTTGATCAAGTTGCAACTGTTGCCTTATACACTGAGAAAAGTAAAACTGTCTAATTAAATTTATATTAAATCTCCAAGATTAGGTTTTAGTTTTTTAAGTTCAAATGAAGAAGAACAAATAATTTTGTTTTTTAACTATTAATAATGAAAATGCAGTTTTTACAATGAATCTTTTGTCAAAGTTTGTTTGTTAGATAAAATTGGCGAACCACTTCGAACCAACAATGTCAAAATAAACTATTTTTAGAAAATATGTTTAAGGTTTTGATGAAAATATAACAAATATTATTACGAAATTCAAATCACAAAAATTTAGCTCTAAATAAGAGCGACGACCTATTTAGCACACCTAGCTATGCCTCGCCGTATAATTACGCTCGAAATAAATGACTTGATATAAACTTTAGCGAATTTCAAACAAATTAACATACAAATCATAATTATTAAATTTGCAACGAACAAAAAACAAACTCAAAACGAAAGAGTTCAAAACAACGCAAATGACACGAGCGCAGGCGCATTCGCAACGCACTTCGATATTTCACTCATCAGCGAAATTAATTATAAAAATATTTAAAAATTAATGCGAAAATATGACAGCTTTATGCAATTACTCCGTTTAAAGATTCAAACAACATTATTTAAACAATTTTTCGCAGCGTTAACAAATGAAAAAGAAAACATTAAAAAATTAATTCTTACAAAACTAGTCATCCTAGGCAGCCTCTTCTCGAGTTGAATAAAGCAATTGAAACTCACCATAGACAAGTACTTTTTCTTCTTCTTCTTCTTCTTCTTTATCTTCTTCTGCTTTGCGTTACGCTTGCCACTTCACATACAAAATCAAAAAAAAAAAAAACAAATATATATATTTCTCGCGCAACGAAAGCGAAAATGTTCTTCTCAGCTGTCGCCGTTCAAAACTGCGCCTGCGCATGTGTAGCGCCAAAATTCGAAAAAATCCAAAGTGCTGTTATAAATACGGCGTGCGCCGGCGCAGAATTTGTTATTTGATGTTCAATTCTGCTCGAGTTCGCTTCGCAAAAAAACGAAACTCGAGCTCTTCGATTTGGCTGCGCGCGTTTCTCAGTTGCTGTCGTTGAACGCGGTTTAAACCGCCTCAAAAGTTTTACAAATAAAAAACAAACAACACGTTAGTGATTTTTCACGTGGTTGGCGATTGGAATACAACGGATAATTTTGAAGAAAAAGAAAACAATTATTTCTTATTTTGTACGGCATTTATGGAAATATTGGTGCCTAGCCTAAACACCAAAATCAACAACAAAAAAAGATCATTTAATTAGTGTGATTTAAAATAACGAAATTTTTAATGATGGTGAGTTTCTGTGTTTAAGTTAAAAAAATATTACAAAAAAAAAATCAAGTAAAATTAATTGTTAAGCAAGTTAAAAATACTGTGATTGTGCATGCAAACATGTGGCCAGCTAAATCAGCTGTATTTGACAATGTTTTTGTGTGTGTGTGTGTGACGTTTTTTCTGTCACTGAAGCGTTTTTGCGGCTTACCTTGTACTTGCGTTATTGCATAGTGCAACAATATATTTGAAATTAAAAGCTATTGCTAAAATGTTGTTAATTCTTCAATATGACGGTGAATGTTTATGATATCTCTTAATTACAAAGAAAAGAAGCATTTTGATTTGAACTGCTGTCAGTTGATGAAAATTGGAAAAAAGTTCGGATAAAGTTGCATGACAAGCAGATTACATATATCGCTTTGTTCTCAATTAAATTTAACAAGATTTTCAAAGTATATGTACATCGAATGCATCATGAATTTTAGAAATCAATCCATGCAAACATAGCACAAATACACACACACACACGCTCGAAAAGAACTCAAGTGTCTGTCAAACACAATTACTCAATTTCAAGAAACAAAGTTTTTGCAGCGCAATGTCAAAGAATAAAGAAATCAAAGAAGTACAAAAAATGCAACTCAAAGCATCGAAGAATCAATTTAAAATAACAAACCCGAACACATGTACTTATACATCCATGCATCAAGGTGGCCCGCATTAAAAAAATTTCACGGTTCAGGATTTACACTCACTTAACTCAACTAATTTTAAAAATGAATTTTCAATTTAGGGCAGATACAAAAATTTAAATTTTATTTAAATATAATAAAATATTGTTCTTTTGATGTTGTTTCTAAATTTTTATCACGACAAAAATTTAATAAAACGTAATTTGTTTGCAATATGTTTTGTTTATATCTTTTTTTTATCAATTAAAGTCTTCGCTCTTTCTACAAGCATATAGAAAGTATTTTCTTAATAAATTTATCGTCACATAACAAAAAAAAACCATCATAATATAATGTGGACCAGCCCAAATGAAACACGAACATTGGTACCTACATTTATACATCATTCATTAAGAGACCGAACGATCAGTAGAAACACTTTTCAGCACATCAGTTGCAAAAGCATGAAAAAGAATAAAACAAAACAAAATAAAAAAAAAAAAACACCTGCCTCCATCTCCCACTTTAACCTCTACATAAGCCCAAATGAATTCAATTCAATTCTAGCGAAGTCAAGCGACTGGACAAGATAAGCCCTTGTCTTCGTTTTGGCGAGTCAAACTTTGAACTGGCAACTGCCAACTGCCAACATCGACCCGACCGGAAACGCATTATGAGCGAGCACCGACCGCGAAGTGGCTTACTTGGCGGGCTTTTTCACGCTCTGTGCGCGATTCCGACAACAAATTACCCCGTGCTGATGCGCCTAACTCACACACACACACACAGCAGCAGTTACTTCAATGATATACATTTTTCGCATAGAATTTGTATTATTCAAGTGAAGCAAACTAAGCACGTTGGAGTCGTTCACAATCCCAAGAGACACAAACCTTATTTCGATTTGTTCGATTAAAAGTTTTAACAGTGCAAAATTCAAAAAAACTGTTAAATATTTTGATAAATATGGTTTTTTGTTATGTATCTGAAAAACAATATTTATTTTAAAAGTTTGTTTTGTTAAAATATTTTTGTTCTTCACTTTTGATGTCTGTTGGCGTTTTGATACTCCACCGCCGCAGAGCTGCTTCGTTAGATCGTGCGTGGCTTAGCTGTGAACTTGGCTTGAAAGTGCGCCTTATTGCTCTGTTTGTGTATGGTTTGGAGTTTATCCGTGTAAGTGTGTGTGCATATTAGTGTGCAGGTATGTGTGTGACGCATTGCGCAAATTTTTAGAATAACTTACGTTACATTGTTTTTGAATTTTTTAATTATTTGTCTGTTTTTCAATTTCATTTTGTTTGTGATTTGAGATTAATACAATTGCAAGTTTAGATGTTAGCTTAATGCGAAGTATTTATGACACTACGATTCGTTCCAGTTTGAAGGCCAATGCAAGCATCAAATTGAAAAATTCCCACAAAGCAATAATTGCTGCAACAATCAACAATTGCTGCTGTTGCTGCTGCTGTTGCTACTGCCATAGTTGTTATGGTTTAAGCCGTTTATTACGCATTGTGACGGCGACGAAGGCGGCATTTTAAGCCGCTTGTAGGAAAAAAACATGACACATGCACATCTCTGAAACTGTGGGAGTTGTAAGCGATGGCCTACAGAAATATTAAGATAAGCTTGAAAATAAGAAGTGACCTATTTTTAACATACCTTACAGCTTTACTACAGTATAATCATTATATTTTTGTTTTGTTTCTGATCCTTTGATTTGGCATTGAACCACTTCAGATCCAATATATTTTGTTCATAGTCAAAACTCGAACTATAACTCACAAAAAAATAGTGAAATTATTTTTTAACTTATTGCTTAAGTCTTTAAAATGCAATATTAAGATAAGAAAACAACAGCAATTAATTCTTGTATAGTATTGTAAATAAAATTAGAAAAAAAATTTTCAACTTTACTCATAAGAACCTCATTAAAATTTTACCACTTCGAGGCAAGGGTTCATTTTGATACGAAATTTGTGGTTCCCATGACAAATTTTCGGTTGACTTCTGTTTAGTTAACACAAAGGTTTAAATATTTTAGCGGTAAACCCCAGCTGGAGTAAACAATTTGTTGTAATACAATAAATATATATATATACATAGTGTAATAAATATAAGGTGAGGAAAGTAGACAATTTTCACCATCTCGATATTGTTTCTCTCTTTACAAACAAAATTTGTGTGTAGTTTCCAATATTTGCTACAAAATTTTCAAGAAAATAATTGTTGGTTTTATTTTAGTAGTTGTTTATCAAGATAAAAAAATTAAACTTCAAAATAAGGAAGAAATCGAGGTGAGTTCCTACTTTCCTGACCTTGTTATTCAACCATGTAAATATTGTATATAATACAAATTTTGTAAATCATATATTAAAATCAGCAAAAGCCACATGTCGATCCTAGAACTTGTTTTCAATTAAAAATCTGTAACTGCATCTTAAAGATCTATACATATTTCTAAAGACAGACTGACATAAGCACAAAAGCACATTTATTGCAAATTTAATTGGTTTCAGCCATAAGCAAATTTGTTTGTAAAATAACAAAACGACCGAATTGCTCGCATAATTAATTTAAAGTTATTGAAGAACACAGGCCGTCCAACAACTGAAACAAGAATCAAGAAAAGGTTAATAAAATATTTAAAATAGTAAAATAAGACAAAACAAAAACAAAAACAATGCGATTAGTTATGATACCAGCAGATAAAGCAATACAGACGTTATGGTTACTTTAGATATTATCACCGCAAGACATGTCTATCTGTATGTCTGTCTGTCTGTCTGTTTGTTTGTATTCAACCATAAATGGTAACAAGAACAATTTTGAGAGCGGTGTTTTGTTTATGGCAATGCTGACGAGTGTCATGTCTAAATCGGAGAATCTGGGAGATTGGATCATCTCAAAGCCATTTGAAGTGACAAAACAAATCGAGAATTTTAGCCAGCCAAAAAATAATAAAAATTCTACTGTGAAATATTTGGCAATATTTAAAATATAACAACAACAACAACTTGTAGAATTTGTCTTTTTAAAAGGTGCCGTTGTAGTTTTTGTTCTAACCATTGAAAATTTACAATTGGCAGTTGGATTGATTAAGTGTGATTTTTTGTATTTTGTTTAGCTCTTCTAATTAAAATTACAAAGCGTATGCGTGGGTCATCAAGAATCTGCTTTATAAAGCGAGAGAACAAGAATTCACAATCAAAACTATTTTCGAAAGTTGTTTTTTTTCCTCTTTTGATTTTCATAATTATGCGATCTTTAAGCACTTAAATCAATTTGGCTTAAGTGAATCTTGCGCAGTTCCCGCTAATGTTCAGCGCTTTATCTTCCACATTTTGCATATTCAAATTCTTAAATTTATAACTTAAGTGATCTTATTCTTAAGAGGTTAAGCTTTTCTTTTTCTTTGATTTAATGTAGTAATTTTTTAAATTTATTACTATATACATATATAGATTTATTCCGCATTCTTATTTTAACCATCTTGCCATATATCACTGATTTCGGCGACTGCGATTAAAGAACAAGTTTTCAGTTTTTGGCTTTGTTCTTCGAAGATTTATGCTCTTATTGGGCAGTTTGAAAAAATACCAACAAATCTATCTGAAAGTTACTAAGCCATAACTTAAGATACAGTTGGTTAGTGTTATATAACTAAGTTGAGGGCTATGAACTAGCCGAATGCGCATGTGCGAATTAATAAGACACGTTTTGTTAAATTTACAAATTTGCGTAACATTTGGGAAATTATTGTATAATAGCAATATAAGATTATTAAAATAAGATCCATTTGGGCCAACGTGGCCATATAAATAAAAAACCAAAATCAAATCTTACTTTTTATATTATAAATTTTTACTTATTTAAAATAAGTTTTTCGACATTAAAAGCCGATTTATTCAAATTAAGTTACTGTTATTGAAAAGGTCTTTATACGAGTATAACTAGCACAGCAGACTTACCAATATTTGTAGGATACTGGTAGTATGTATTCACCTCTCAGTGGTGTACTTATATAAAGTGCTTGAGTAAATAATTGTAACGTAGTGAAATATTCAAGACACATATATCTGTTTGTTTGTCTGTTTGTCCGTCGTTAGCATGATAGCTATAGAGCCATAGGAGATGTTCAGCGTAAATTTTGTATGTTAGTTGCTCCTTTGCCTTGCACGAACTGATTTTGGGGCCAATCCACTCATGACCACGTCCTATTGAAAATAATACTGATATCTTGTTAATACGATATCTTGAGTATTATTTGAGATATTTGGTTGAAACTTTGTGAACAATTAGGGTGCTTCATGTTTGTTATTGTTTTTGTTTATATGTTTAAATAACTTTAATTGGATAATATCTTATACAAACGTTCCAAAATAAGTATAATAATCTTATTAGGGTGGTTGATGATTTATCAAGAAATGTTACTAAAAACATGAATATTAAATTTTTTTAAATCATGAACCATCCTATTCTGATTGTGACATTTAACAATGTGGGCGGTATAACGACTATAACTTCTTGTTTGTAACAATTGTTACTCAGAAATAATATTTCCAATTTTTTTTTTAATATATATAATGACGAGGTCGCAGACAATTATAAAGAATATCGCAAGCGAGAAATGGTCATTTTGGTTACCAACTAAAATTAGGAACATATATTTGGCATAACATAAAAT
The DNA here is from genome assembly GCA_949127995.1 of Suillia variegata. Taxonomy (NCBI): domain Eukaryota; kingdom Metazoa; phylum Arthropoda; class Insecta; order Diptera; family Heleomyzidae; genus Suillia; species Suillia variegata. The sequence continues at coordinate 44,830,433 of OX421845.1, forward strand.
CATCAAATTATCGCGTATCAATCCTACAGGCCATTGGCTTTAATCTTTGAAAGAAAATCCGTTTTTTATCATACTTTGTGTTTAATATATACTTCAATTTTTCAACTTTTGATATAAACACACGCACAAATGCTTTAAAAAATGAGAATGTTTTTTTTTGTGTGTAAACTTTATTATTTGCATAAGTTTAATCAATCTTGGAAAATGTTCCGACTCTAAAAACAATATTTAATCTAGCAAAGGATTTTAAATAAAATGTCTCTGCTTCTTGTTGTTAACTTGTTTAGTACAATAAATACACTTAAACCAATTAATTAATAAATTTTGTTTATGTACCTCTTGTTGTTGTACAAAATGCAATTCAATATAAATATCTATCTATGTAAAAACCAAAATTTATACAAACTTCATCATTTTACCTTCCTAGACATGATCAAATGCCAAACCCATGGAGTTTAAAATTGGCTCAATCAGATCCAAAGAGCAGTTTAAAAAAATATTGCAAATCTAATTGTTTGTTTGCAAATAAAATATGCGGATGTCAATTTGTAAAATGACGTGAAATGTCGGTTGTCAAATTTTGCGTACATCTGACGTGTTGCATGTCATATTCATTTAATGAGTTTGGATTTTAAAGCATGTTGATTAAAACGACCTAGCCTTAGTTTAAGCAACTTCAGCTCACACAGATCCCATCGTTTCATATCTAAGATGTGACACATATATTTCGAGCTTTGTTGTTGTTGTTGTTGAGTGTTGACTTTTGTTAAGGTTGACTAACATCTTATGACAAATTATCAACATTAATTGGTTGTAATATATTCGAATAATAAACAAACAACAACAACAACAACATCGAAACAAAAACAAAAAGGTTTGTGACACACAAATGTCATTAGCCGCAAATTGACGTCGTCTGTGGATTGATTTTCGGTGAATTAGTACCGGTTATTAAATTTTAAACACATTTTGATGAGGACCGAAAATCAGTTAATAATCTTCTTAATATTTGTTTTGAAATTGCTACATGCGATTTGAATATGATTGTTACAATTTTTTGGTTATTGATTGTCATTTTATTAGTTATACTAACTTGTAGGTAGGTTATTCTCACTGGTGACTTAAATAATTTTCAAGATTAAACTTAATAAAGACCAAGAGGTGATAGTTCTGCACTGATAAATTATCATGAATTTTAGAATGTTTAATGTTAATTCAATTAAATGTAAATTATACACTAATTAAATAAATAAATGTTTTCTCAAAACAATAACAAGAAACAAGCAAAAAAATGCGAATTGTTGTTTTTACAGGACTATTATTATACTTATATACATATTGTTGTTGTTGTTGTTGAGTGTTGACTTTTGTTAATGCTTAAATGGAATTCTGGAAAGTTCAATGACTAAAATTAAACCGGGTTCAGTAAAGCAACTAGGATAATTTAATTAAAGCTTTCAAAAAACAAAAATAAACTAAATATAAATTAAGTTTTCTATATCTTCTCGTTTGCAGAAATTTCATCTGATCAGCCTGGTGCTGACAACGCTTATCGCTCAATCTTTGGCGCAATACGGCTATGACTATCCAGCGCCATCAGTACAATTTCCTCCAGTTGAACGTGGCTATGATTATCCAAAGCCGGGAATTTCGTTCCCACCACCAGCACCAAAAATCGAGGTTCCTCAACCCACAAAAGGATATTCATATCCCAAACCGGTTGTGAGTTTCCCTGAGCCAACAAGACGTGTACCACCACCATCGCCGACACAAGGATACTCGTACCCAAAGCCTGAAGTACCGTTCCCACCGTCACAACCGAAATTTACGCCACCACCACCAACAAAGGGGTATTCATATCCGAAACCAGAAGTTCCTTTTCCACAACCAACAAAATATCTGCCACCACCACAGCCTACACAGCCTCCTAAGCCGAAATACATAGCACCACCAGTACCACAACCTACTAAGGGTTACTCTTACCCGAAACCGGAAGTGCCCTTCCCACAGCCAACAAAATATCTGCCACCACCACAGCCCACTAAGGGTTATAGCTATCCAAAACCAGAAATTCCATTCCCTCAACCAACTAAATATTTGCCTCCACCGCAGCCAACACAGCCACCAAAACCAAAATATATTCCTCCACCAGCACCTCAGCCCACTAAGGGATATTCCTACCCAAAACCAGAAGTTCCATTCCCCCAACCTACGAAATACTTGCCACCACCTCAGCCAACGAGCCCACCCAAGCCAAAATATATCCCACCCCCAGCACCTCAGCCCACTAAGGGTTATTCCTACCCAAAACCCGAAATTTCATTCCCACAACCAACCAAGTATTTGCCTCCTCCTCAGCCAACTCAGCCACCTAAGCCAAAATATATTCCACCCCTAGCACCTCAACCCACTAAGGGATATTCATATCCTAAACCCGAAATTCCATTCCCACAACCAACCAAGTATTTGCCTCCTCCTCAGCCAACTCAGCCACCTAAGCCAAAATATATTCCACCCCCAGCACCTCAACCCACTAAGGGATATTCATATCCTAAACCCGAAATTCCATTCCCACAACCAACCAAGTACTTGCCTCCTCTTCAGCCAACTCAGCCACCTAAGCCAAAATATATCCCACCCCCAGCACCTCAGCCCACTAAGGGTTATTCCTACCCAAAACCCGAAATTGCATTCCCACAACCAACCAAGTATTTGCCTCCTCCTCAGCCAACTCAGCCACCTAAGCCAAAATATATTCCACCCCCAGCACCTCAGCCTACTAAGGGATATTCATATCCCAAACCAGAAATTCCATTCCCTCAACCTACTAAATACCTGCCTCCACCACAACCCACAAGCCCACCTCAACCAAAATACTTGCCACCTCCCAAACCAACCAGTCCACCTCAACCAAAATATCTCCCGCCTCCACAGCCCACCAAGGGTTATTCATATCCTAAGCCTCAGATTCCATTCCCTGCACCAGAGCCCAAGAACAGTGGATACGCGTATCCTCAACCAGCGATAGCTTTCAATTATTAAGCTAGACAACGACCAACTTGGGGCTTTGCTAATTATTCTGTATAAATCTTCGAAATTAAATACTCTTATTTAAATTATTAATTTTAATGCTGTACCTGGGCACATCCCAAGAACGAATTTTAGTCATTGTTATTTAAATACAAAATTTTTATGTTTCTGTCAATTGCGATTTGAATTATTAATTAAACGATTTTATGTATGTATTAATTGTGACAAAATAATTTAAGTGATTCTAATTCTATTTTTTTCAATTATTGATGTTTTATTTTAAGATAAATAAATGAAATGTTGAAAGAAAGTGAATAAAATAAAAATAAGTTATACGAAAAATATTTGTGAAATTATTATTAGAAATCCACACACATAAAAATGTTTTGGCAAGTCAACGGTTATGTATTTAAACGGGCCAATACATATATGTATGGAAAAAAATCTAAATCAGAGCTTCCAAAAAGATTGATTTACTCTGTTTGACTGACAACCAGACAAAGATTTGTATTTAAAATATCGGTAGCAACTAAGGCATCCATTCCGGAATATTTTCGAAAATTCCGGCATTTCAAATTGTAGCTCCCGGCACCTGGAGATATTTTCGGAATTCTGGTCAAATAAGAGACAAAATACTCTATGGCTAAAAATAACAATACAACAATTAACAAGAATACATTTGATGCAAATAATGAACTCATTTCAAATTCAGTCGTTCGAATTAATTATAAGATCAAATATGTATGTGTCGTTTTAAATATATATAGATCACCCACAGCTTGTTTATTCTAAACATTATGGCGAACTTTTTGAATTTTTAGCATTGGATGTTCCAATCGATTTGAAAATACATGCAGGGATACATACGAGTAAAATATTTAAAAATTATTTACAACAAATTAAACTTTTTACATTCCCGCAATTTAGACTCAATAATGCCGGGATTTCCTGTTAATTCCTTCTAATGGAATTTTTTTAAGCTAATTTTTTAAAGTATTTTTATTTAATGGCTTCAGTTTACAGGTTTGTTTATAGTCGGAAATAATTGATTGAAGTTGTACAAAGTTAGAATGGTTAAAATCGTTTTAAATTGTAATTTAACGAAAAATTTGAGAGAACAGCGGATGGCTTAGTTAAAGAAAACGCAGATTTTATGGAATTTGTCCAAAATTCTAATATAAAAAATATGTCAGTTTTTTTAAAATGTATTTTTTCATTTATTTCAAGATGTTAGCATATAAGAAAATCTTTTAAATGTACAATCAATTACATAAATTAACAACAACAAAATTTTTAGATGGGTGATAATAATTTATATCGCGATAATGGGGTTACTTATCTTAGGCAATGATGTGTCGTATTTTTTGGAAAAAATGCATTACTCTGACCCAATCTTAATAGTATCGAGTTTAAGCAGAATCAATGTCAAAAATGTTCCGAATACTTAAACAATTGTGTATTATATTTTTGAAGCAAGACATCCTTAAATGGGAGTTAGATTTATACAATATATGATTATCCAATGAAAGATAAATGATATATTAATAGTATCGGGTCATAAAAAGTAATATTAAATTAAAAAAATATTATTATCCTTAACATTTTGCAGATATTACACAGTGAGTTTTGCATTTTAAAATTTTAGATCTTCCGCCGATCTTCTATACTTTATCAACAGTGTTAAAATTGATAAGCGAGAAATAAAAATAGCCATTTCAATATGTCAATATCTACAGATTTGAAGTGATCTTTGTTTAAAAACGTAGATCAACAAGTTGCTAAATTTAAAGTCACTTTTGAATGATGTTTCAATTGCATATGTCTTGGCTGTTTAAATAAATTATTTTGTCTTTTTGTATATGCCCTAAAATATGGCGAAGATATTATTCAAATATAATCTAAAAATGAACCGGTAAATATTTAATACACCGCCTCAAAATATGCAATGGATCAGAGTAAATATAATTTATTTATATCATTCGACTGTACTTTTATATACCCTTCGCCAAGTGAAAGTGCACTTACCGAAGGGTATATTAAGTTTGTTTAAAAAATATATATATACATACATATTTATATGAATAATTAGCGTCGAATTTTGAGTCGATTTAACAATGTCCGTCTGTCTTACTGTCTTTCCGACTTTCTGTCTGTTTTAATCAGCCGTAGTTTAAGAAAATTTCGAGGTGAAATGTGGTGGGTGAAATGAGCTCTTATTCTCTAAGAGGAGGCTAAGTTCTAAGATGAGCAAGATCGGACAAAAATTTATACCCCCTCCCATACAAATAATCGCTTTCTAGGCGAACTAAAAAATTAATTATAATAATTCCCGTGGAGATATCCAGTGAAAATTCAATATTTAGCACTTCAGTAGCAACAAAAAACTGCTCACAAAAAATGGGAGTGATCAGATAAAAACAACGCCCACTTTTAATAGAGACATGTAGCACTTATTTGCTAAAATAAGTATATTTGTTGAAGGTACTCGAGTGTATTTGAACTTCGGCATAGACGAAAAAAATCTCTTACTAGTTCTATGTTATAAGATTTTACAACAAAAGTAATATGATTTATTTTCACTTTCTCATAAGAATATGATGTGATAACAACAAAATCTTGGGGTACTTGTGATGACACTAGGTCTTAAAATGTTTTCCAAAAATATGTTATTTTATATATATATGTATGTAAGATCAGGTAGGTGAATGTCAATTTAATTATGATAAAATTCAAGCTTAAAAACTAAAAAATTAATACGAATCCTTTAAATTAACTAAATTAACAGTTGGTGGACATTTTTGAAATTGTCGAGTCACATTTTCTGATGTAATTTTTTTTTTTAAGTTTCATATTGGTCGTATTTGCGCTTTTACTATATTGCAGTATCGCGACATATTAAAAAATTGGCTGATCATGAATTATTTAAAAAAAAACCAGGTTCAAGTTCTGCTCATGTTAATAACACGACTTTCAAAAATTAAAACGCTTTATTTTATTGGTCAATTCATAAAAAATATGTAAGAAGTAAGAATGATTCCAAAAACTCAAGAAATCTTATAGTCGAATCTATAATTTAAAAACCAATCATAATCACAAAACCTAAACACAATTTTTTTAATCTTGATTGCGATCGTTTAAGTTGGCATGTGTTAAAGTGATTAACTGGTTTCTTAACTGGTTCAATGATATACTTTAAACTTTTAGATGCGGAAATTGTATGCGCATATATCTGTCATCTTCTTTGAAAATACAGTTAGCAACAGAATTGCTGCTAGACTTTAAGCTCGATGTACTACAACTACTGTACAGACAAGAGAGTATGTTAAGCAACAATAATTTGTTTATTTTTCGATGTTCGTTATAAAAAAAAGATGTTTTTAAGATTTACAAAACAAAACTAATCGAAATTGATTTGAAATCCCTTTTGTAGACAGCTTAGAAACGGTTGCGACGGATGACGCGACGACGGTTGGTCTTGTAACGGTAGCCCTCGGAAGCTGAGTATGAGTGAGCTGGCTCAGAGGCTTCCGACTGGTAGGACACTTGAGGAGCGGCCTCGTACGACTGGGTCTGGTAAGAAGCAGCTGGAGCAGCCTCGTATGACTGGGTCTGGTAAGAAGCAGCTGGAGCAGCTTCATAGTGGACGGCTGGGGCGGAGGCAGCAGCGTGATGTACTGGGGGCAAGTAGTCGTTGGATGGCACTGGAGCGGAAGCAGCTCCCTGGTGTGGAGGCAAGTAGTCGTTGGATGGCAAGTGGCTCACATCACGACGGACGCGGTGACGGTAGACAACGCGACGGTTGGTCTTGTACTTGTAGCCTTCGCTGGCAGAGAAGGTATGAGCTGGAGCTGGTTCAGAAGCGGCAGCCTCGAAAGCTGGTGCAGAGTATTCTGGCTCGGGTGCAGAAGCGGCAGCCTGGAAGACTGGAGCTGGAGCAGAGTAGGACACAACTGGTGCAGGAGCCGAGTAGGAAACAGCTGGAGCTGAAGCGGCAGCGTGGTAAGTTGGTGCTGGAGCAGAGTATGAGACAGCTGGAGCTGGGGCAGAGTAAGAGACAGCTGGTGCTGGTGCGGAAGCGGCAGCGTGGTAGACTGGAGCTGGAGCAGAGTATGAGACAGCTGGAGCTGGGGCAGAGTAAGAGACAGCTGGTGCTGGTGCGGAAGCGGCAGCGTGGTAGACTGGAGCTGGAGCAGAGTATGAGACAGCTGGGGCTGGGGCAGAGTAAGAGACAGCTGGTGCGGAAGCGGCGGCCTGGTAGACTGGAGCTGGAGCTGCCTGGTAGACTGGAGCTGCCTGATAGACTGGTGCTGGCGCAGAAGCGGCATGATGAGGAGGCAAGTATTTGTTCGACAAATGGCTGACATCACCGGCAACAGCCGCGACCAAAGCGCAAACAACCAGGAGGAATTTCTGTAATAAGAAAAATCAAATCGATTAGAGATAAAATTTCAAACTTAAGCACTTTCTCTTTTGTTGTTTTCTTTAAACTAACCATTTTAAGGAAGTGTTTGTTTATCTCCTAAGACCTGAAGAATCCAAACGAAAATGATACTTCTTGGTAAAGAATGAGCCGTTTTTATATGATTTGCGATTCGTTATGCAAAGAGTTTGCAATTAGCATTTGCTTCAAGTTAAAATTTATGACATTTTTGCACACAAAGAAGAAGAACGCATAGTAGATTTGAAATAAAGCCGGTTTTTCACCATTCTCGGCGCTGGCTTATCTTCAAGTTTCTTTTCATATTTTTGAAGTGGATTTTTAGTAGATATCCACGCTGCAACCAAGTTAATAGCAGTTTTAATAGAGGAGGTTTCTGGTTTCAAAACGAGCAGCTTTGACAACCAAAATTTTGTCCGTTGTTCAATGGCCCAATCGATATGACAAAATCTGTACATTTCGTATGTATAATCGCAATACTGCTTTGATTTAGATTAGACTTCCTCAACACGTGCTTACGAAAACGACTCGTTATTGTCGAGCGCCAGACAGTTCAATAGAACTGAGTTAATTTAATTGACTATCACTTGAGAATAATTGAAGTTGAAAATGTTGTTTTATCATTTTGTGAAATTGCATTCACAATTTTATTTTACAATCATGATAATGAAAACGTTCCTAATACTAATTTGTTGCACTCCAAAATAAGCGCAAGTCGGTCACTTGACATAACAAGTCCTCAGATGAGGGATTTAATGACGGCGGTAGACAACACGACGGTGGGTCTTGTAACGGTAACCATCAGCGGCGAGTTCATGAGCTGGGGCAGCCTCAACTGGAGCTTCTTGGATTGGAGCCTCTTCAACGACAATCTGGACGGGGGCAGCTTCTTGAACTGGGGGCAAGTACTCGTTGGATGGAACATGGCTAGCATCACGACGGTTGCGACGGTAGACTACGCGACGTTGGGTCTTGTAACGGTAACCATCAGCAGCGACTTCATGAGCTGGGGCAGCCTCAACTTGAGCTTCTTGGGCTGGGGGCAAGTAATCGTTTGAAGGAGCGGCAACTGGTGCAGATTCCTGAACTGGAGGCAAGTAATCGTTGGATGGGACATGGCTAGCATCACGACGGTTGCGACGGTAGACTACGCGACGATGGGTCTTGTAACGGTAACCATCATCAGCAAGTTCATGAGCTGGGGCAGCCTCAACTGGAGCTTCTTGGATTGGAGCCTCTTCAACGACAATCTGGACGGGGGAAGCTTCTTGAACTGGGGGCAAGTACTCGTTGGATGGAACATGGCTAGCATCACGACGGTTGCGACGGTAGACTACGCGACGTTGGGTCTTGTAACGGTAACCATCAGCAGCGACTTCATGAGCTGGGGCAGCCTCAACTAGAGCTTCTTGGGCTGGGGGCAAGTAATCGTTTGAAGGAGCGGCAACTGGAGCAGATTCCTGAACTGGAGGCAAGTAATCGTTGGATGGGACATGGCTAGCATCACGACGGTTGCGACGGTAGACTACGCGACGGTGGGTCTTGTAACGGTAACCATCATCAGCAAGTTCATGAGCTGGGGCAGCCTCAACTGGAGCTTCTTGGATTGGAGCCTCTTCAACGACAATCTGGACGGGGGCAGCTTCTTGAACTGGGGGCAAGTATTCGTTGGATGGGACGTGGCTAGCATCACGACGGTTGCGACGGTAGACTACGCGACGTTGGGTCTTGTAACGGTAACCATCAGCAGCGACTTCATGAGCTGGGGCAGCCTCAACTTGAGCTTCTTGGGCTGGGGGCAAGTAATCGTTTGAAGGAGCAGCAACTGGAGCAGATTCCTGAACTGGAGGCAAGTAATCGTTGGATGGGACATGGCTAGCATCACGACGGTTGCGACGGTAGACTACGCGACGATGGGTCTTGTAACGGTAACCATCATCAGCAAGTTCATGAGCTGGGGCAGCCTCAACTGGAGCTTCTTGAATTGGAGCCTCTTCAACGACAATCTGGACGGGGGCAGCTTCTTGAACTGGCGGCAAGTATTCGTTGGATGGGACGTGGCTAGCATCACGACGGTTGCGACGGTACACAACACGACGGTGAGTCTTGTAACGGTATCCATCATCGGCAAGCTCATGAGCTGGAGCAGCTTCAACTGGAGCCTCTTGAATTGGAGCCTCCTCAATGACAATCTGGACTGGAGCTGCTTCCTGAACTGGAGGCAAGTATTCGTTGGATGGGACGTGGCTAGCATCACGACGGTTGCGACGGTACACAACACGACGGTGAGTCTTGTAACGGTAACCATCATCGGCGAGTTCATGAGCAGGTGCAGCCTCAACCTGAGCAGGGACTTCTTGCACTGGAGGCAGATATTCATTGGTTGGAGCCTGTTGAACTGGAGCTGCTTCCTGAACTGGAGGCAGGTATTCGTTTGAGGGCAGGTGGCTGACATCAGCAGCCACAGCTGCGATAACAGCAAAAGCAATAAGGAAAAGTTTCTGCAAAAAATACGTAAATATATTTTACCAGTTAGTAAGTGTATCTATGTTATTTGGGACAACACTTCAGTAGCTCATATTGATTTTTACAACACATCACAACTCGGGAACCTACCATTTTAAAATGTGGCCCACTATGTTCACAGCGCCGAAACCGAAACTATAATGATCAACCCAGAGAACTATGAGGTATTTATACATGAAACGGCGTTTGTGTTACAACCACATTTCGCCGATGCTCAGTTGTAAATTCGCATAAATCGTAACCCAGAGCGTATGATTCAGAACTTCTGTTTCTGGTGTTTCTCTTTCGCTCTTTCGCTTTGTCTAGCCATCCGCTAAGTCTATTTTCGGCAACTTTACAAACACACAGAAATGTGGTACAACGCACATCGTAAGTTTATAATGAGCATCAAATGATGGCTTTCAGATTCTCTTCGAGATGGCTTTAATATATTCATAAAGAAAGATGGTAAAATTTGAAGTTGTTGTCTTAATTCACAGCTCATCTCACTCATGGAATATTGTAGAACAGTTTTTCTAAATGGGCATGCTTCATTAAATATGATCAAATGCCAGTATACTCCAATGTACTTGTAGTTGCAAACGTTTTAGCCATTTGCTATTTGCGAACGGAGCACAGTTAATAGGGAGCATAATGTTCCATCAATCACGGGAGAAGTACAATTTAAGATTATTCTCGGTAATCGGCAGCGCAATTAAAATGTTTATGTATTCTTCGAATTTGTTATACGATTGTACTTAAAATTTCATGTATCCGGTATAATAAAATAAATGCTGAAATAATAACCAATTTATCTATGCACGGTAAAAAAAATCAATTTATTTGCTAATAGAATAGTACAAACAGTAACTGATCGCAAGTTAGTGCTTCCGAACTAAAATAGTACAAGTCGAAAATAGCAGTTTTGATATTGTAATTGGAAGGTTTGATTGGGTATAGAACTGAAAACTATCCATGAACTTTGTAAACTTACTAACAGGTCCTAATGAGATACAAATACAAATATTAAACATATTAGATTTAATATAACTCTTAATTTTAAATATCCCATAACTGAATATTATTAATCTCATATCTCAAATGCATTTTTCCGTTTAAAAATAAAAAACGCCAGTAACAAGAATTTAAAATATTAAATTTTCTATTATTTATTTCTCACAAGTTTTTTTTAATTTTTGACAAATTAAAATCTTCTCACAGTAAGGCAAAATTTTGACAAATAATGTTCTTGGCAATATTTATTTTAGCACTTAAATATCAATTACCTGATTTTAAATCAGGAAACTGCATCCGTTTCATTCAAAAATCATTAAAAATACCCATCTGCACATTCATTTGATTTGTATGATTAATTGATAGACTACGAGTATTACTGGCCAAAATCAATATTCCAAATATTTTTACTATTTTAAGCCTAAACAATTAATTCAATGTTAACGCAGCTAATTATGTTGCTAATTTTAGAAAATCGAATTTGATCGCATCCGTTTCGCTTTATACGCCAAGAACTTCGTCGATTAGCCATACTTGTTAATACAATATGGCAGATTGTATTATGGCAATACGTCCATAGAGACCTTTGGCTTTTTTTTATTATTTTTATTTTATTTTACTAATTCAATTTAATTACACATAATTTCGCATCGCACCAATTTTTGTAAGTAAAAAAAGACTTAATTGATTTGATCTTTTTATTGTGAAGCGTGTTTTGATTCGTTACGTTTTCCATCTGAAGATACAATTTTGCATATGGTTCCTCCAACACTTGGGGGGCAGCCCATACGCCACAGCATAGTATTTGCTCAATGGCACTAAACAATTTGCACGAGCTGTTAGTTGGCTCAAAGTCAAGGTAGTTTTTGATTTGGTTTTTTGTTAATTTTTGTTTTTGAAAATAATTCGAGTATCATGTAGAACAAGTATCCATTAGTCCATTCGTGCCTTTTAGATATTGCGTAAACAGAGTAGCTACTACGTGACAAGTGGCTATCCGCCATTGTCGTCAAGTGTTTCTACAGTGTGTGTTGTGTTGGGTTGCTATTCTTCGGGGTTCTTGAAATGCTATGCAGAGTTTTATATGGAATTGAAAATTTTTTGAAGTCCAATTAATTTGCTGTAATTTGTAGTTGGCGTGTTTTAAAATGTATTTTATTCGGAACAAATTAAACATAAAATAATAATAATAATGTTATGTACTAAGTACGTTGTACTACTTTGAGGAGGTTGACAAATTGTTGTGATAAGGCAACGAAACATGCAATCTTGTTTACATAGGAACAACAAAACGAGCACTCGCCGTGAGAATGGGAGAACATCAATCTGACATCAAAAGGGAGAAATTAGGGACAGCATTAGCACAACATATAATCGAAAGTGGACACTCAGCTGATTTTGATAATGTACGAATATAAGACAGAGAAAAGAAACATAATACTAGGTACACATGTAATTTAAAGCAATAATGTAAGTCAAAAGTTAAAAAATTAGTTGAAATTGTCAGTGTTTTAATGTTATTTGTATATTCTTCATTATAATAGATTCAATAAACCCCTGAAGAAGTTGAAATAATCTCAACGAAACGTCGGGATAAAAGATGGAATAAAGTTGTTTTTATTCGCATTTTAAAATAATAAGACTGAAAAGCCTACAAAACATAAATAAATACAATTGAAATTGGTCAAATCATAACCTCAAAGTAAAGTACATTATGATACATTTTAAAAATGTTTAAATTGAAAACTTTATATTGAGAGCAATTTTAAAATATTTTGGCTTAAAGAAACTGAAAAGTATTTCATTCAGAGCTCTAATGTATGTTGTAAAGAGTTTTACACTTAACAAAATTATTAAATTTCTTAAAAATTTAGTTTTTGAAAAAATTACAAAATTTTAATGAAGTATTCGAATATCGAGCAACTACCATCTTCAACAACATTTTCGCTAGATCTTTAAAATTACCGAATCAAATATGATCCCACCATTCTTTCAAACGATGTATATATTTTGTGATCTTGTTGAAATCCGAATTCAAAAATGGTCAACAAGTTTCTATTTTTATCGCACGAGTATGTCTTGGTATAATTTATCAGAATGCTAACTACTTAAGTGGATACTCATTGCTCCATTCATGTTGAAACTTACTTTTATTTTATATTTTTGACAGATTGACTTAAGCGTTCAATTTAGCAGTTTAGATAATTTTTTATTTAATTTTTTTTTGCAAATGGAACATATGACTTGACAAGCATGCAAACCACTATAATTAAAATTTGAAGAAATTTTAACATTTTTTGTTAAAAATATTTTTTTGGCGTTAATTTATGAATGTGCCACACGACAAACGATTTCTGCTTATCCCTTAGGGGTAATCTCTAGTTTTGGCAGATCTAACTTATTCTTTTTATTTCGCTTTTTCTTCTGCTGTATAACCTGTTTCTAATGATTTATAAGTCAGTGAAATAAAAGCCAAAATTTATTTATCACCAGCGCGCGCTTTTTGGGAAGATCAAAAAAGTGCGCTCGCTCCCTCGAATCGAAAATGGAAAGATGTGAAATCAGCCAACAGCGAGCGGTAGTGCTATTAAATTTTAATGAGGAAAAAAGAGAAATAAAGCTAATTAGAATACGATTTGCATAAATTAACTACAGCAAAAGTTTTATTAGCAGACAAAACGACGCGTTTTAAGGATTATGCTAAAACCAAGACTAATGGCAAATTAAACTAAATATACAGGTTGATTCAACATAAAAATCCGTACCTGAACTGAACTAATGACTGGTTTGATATACTGATCGGTAGCCCAGCTACTTCATTTTCGGTTACGCATTTTTAAATATCTTTATTAATAATTTTGCCATTTCTTATATGAGTAATTCGAAATTGCGGTGGACCAACATTTCTGTACACGGTTTTATATGGATCTCCGATTTCAAAACAATATTTAAGTTCGTATTATAGTAAGTTTTCAAGAAATACTCAATAAGTAAGCTAGAAGCGAGTAGAAAAGGAGAACAGGTTTTATTTTTGTTTCGTACTATATTACATATTTATTGCGAATATTAATAATATTTAGACTCTAAACTTATTGTCTATATATAAATTTCAAATCCCAAATTGCAGTTTTCTGAGATCTCTGATTTCTCCAATCGAAAAGGAATTCAAGGCACAATTAGAAATTCGATCGCTTCAGCCTAGAACCAAGAAATCACTTCAGTTAAATATATTAGCGATATACAATATGAAAACTCAGATTGATTACGTACACTTAGTGTTGCATTCAGCCCCAATAAGAATAATTTATTTCTAAATAAAGTTTTAGCAACTTAAGCAAGCCGCCAGACACCCTGTGCAGACACAAGTATGCAAATGAGGAGGAGGAGGAGATTTGCCAGAATAGTGCTTGATTTAATAAGAGTTCGCGTGGACTCGTTAATATTTATGGTTACCACAAAGACTTGTCAAAGAAGCCATTCACTAAATTTGCATAAGTTTTTATTTAATTTAATTGTTTTTTTCGTTCTTAATTTTTGTGTGGATGAAGTCCATTTTAAAATGGCACAATGCGGCGTTGGTTTCGGCTAAGACGAGATCAAACGTTTGCTGCTATAACGTATTTAAAGAGTGGTTTCTAGAACAAAATACAACTAGATGTAGATCATTTGGAGTTGAAGATAGGAGATTTATTGTTACGAAGAGTGCTTTTTTGGAACAGCCATTGGTGTCGGTTGGAGTTAATACAATATCATGACATGATGAGATTTACTGATGCTGTCTTTTCTGAAAAATTGAATTTAACATTGTCACTTGCAAACTTTGAACAAAATCACTTAAGATGTTCTTCTATTGCGTTCAATTTGGGTATAGGTCAAATTTTATATTACTTTTAATATTTTTGTCTAATACTATGCTTCATATTTTTTAAGTAGTAACATGTACTTAACAAATCATGAAGGCTTTTATATAAATAATAGTTTGACTCGTAATTTAATGCTAATGTTGAGTAAACATCATAAATAAAATAAATAAAAGCACAAACCAAAACAAAAGTATGATATGTGTGTGAAGCGTGTAGAAGAAAATTTTGTGTGGTTTCCTAAATCTCCAAATTGTTAATAAATGTTTAACATTTTTAAGCCACGCGCACGAATTTATTCGATGATGGTCAAAAACAAAACAAAAAAATAAAACATACAAAAGAAGCCAATATAGCGCCGCAAAATGAAAAATGAAGACGGATCATTGAACTTTTCTCTTTTTTTACAAATCTTTAATTTATTCTTGTAATCAAAAAAAAATAAAAAAATCCACATTTTGATATGTTGGAAAAAAGTGTGTGAGATACTTTATGACTGGCTTTAATGGTGCTTCTGTTGTTTAATTTTATATCTTGTTTTGGCATTGTTGTTGCTAGGTGAAAGGTTTTGTGGATAGCAAAATTAGCTGCGCCAATTAATAATAGGGGAAGGAGGCGGGGTTGGCTTTTGTCAGTAACTTAATTAAAGTTCTTACAAGAAGAATTGGTCAAGGTTTGTCAAAGATGAGGTAATACTCTAAAAATAAAAAATTACCTACGATATTATTTCTTGTCTGCCATTAGTTTTTATCTAATAAATTAGCCCATTTGTTGTTGAGTCTTTCAAAAGTGTATTTCGTAAATGAAAAATAATAACAATAATAATAAAATCTTAGATTCAAAGATTTTTTAACCTTCTTTTTTTTGTTTGCCAAAAATGTGCCAAAACTTGAAACTATTAAACTACTAAATCCACTGGAAATCCAAAACAATATAACTTTTAATTTATGTATTAAATCAGCATATTTCATTCACTCACTTGTCACTCATAAATGTTTTACACTCAACGGAAAATCATAGTTTTAATTTGAAAATAATGAAATCAAACAAAATGTTTAACATTAGCTTATACTACCCGGTGTGATCCGGGTTTTGTTTTGGATATAAATATGTGTAAGATAATAAGCGGAACTTCCCGATACTCTGAGTTATGGCGGTGGGTGTTTAATTTATCCAACCACACCCATTTTATTGAAGTTATCGACAGTGACCCTTTCAGATTTTTGGGCGCAATATTAAGAATATAATCGAATATTTTCACTTAATATAACAAATTGTGGCCATAATTGGTGGGCGTGGCAGATTTCGTTTCGTTCCAAAATCTTTCCTGGCATGGGCACAACAACTCCCCAAAAATCCATCGTAATCGCAATATGACCCAGATTTGTATTTTTGTCCATCGAATAATCATATTGTTAGTTACATACAAATACCTAAACAACGAGCTCCAGGGCATGATTTGATGGATTGAATGAACACATAATACTTAGTTTTGTTTCTGATCCCAACTCAAAGAATTGCCACCGTGTGGAACTAAGGATAGTTCCAAGATAGTCCCTCAGTTGCAAACAGAAATGTGTGCTTGGATTTTGATGAACTGTGTAAAATTTGTGTGACGTATTATACAATTCAATGTAAATGTTAACTTTTAGCAGTGTTTTTATTTGAGTGTAAAATGTGTTTTACATCCCGCCTCCTCTTAACCCCGATCGATATGTTTTTTTTTAGCAAATTGAGCAGTTTAAAAATTTTGGTTCATATCGAGTTTCTTTAGTGCCGACCATTTTGATAAGAAATTTGAATAAGAATTAAACTGAAGCTATTCAAAATATCGCAACAAAAACAAAACAAAACAAAACTAAACAAAAATAAAATAAATACTTAATTCCATATTTTTGTTTACCAAAACTGTTTTGTGAAAACACTAAAAAAAGTAGTCAATTGCAAACAAAAGGCACGCTCGTATGTTTTATAATGAGCTTTGAGAAATACAAATAAAATTTCATAGAATAAGCTGAAAGCCATTACAGACCAAAAGTCCAGCCTTGAGTTTGAGGCTAATGCGAAAGACCGAAACCAAGACGTTTTATTAAGAATCGAAATCAAGTAAACGCATCCGAACTAGTTTGAGTTTCTCTGTTATGTCGTATGTTAATCTTGTAAATTAATTAATCAAATTTCAGTGTAATTCAATTAAACACCAACAATCAATGAAAAAAATGCTGTTAAAATCAAATAAAAAATTTCCAAAATTTATTCGATTGACGTTCTCTGGCGAATCAGAAGAGCGTAGACCTTTAAACTAGATCATTGCTATAAAAATCACAATAAAAAAGTGAAGGAACAACTTAACGATTTGTTATTGTATTTTGAAAGAATGTAACCGCAGATCGAACATTTTTTTTGATTTTCAACATCATCTGACTTTGAATATATATTTAAAATCAATAAAAAAATAAAATATTTCATAGAATTTTTTGTGAATAATCTTTTTGAAGCGGCCTCTTAAGCTACAACAAGAGTTTGAATTTTAACGATTTTCATGATTTTGAAAATTAAAAAAAAAATCTTCATTTATCGAATAAATTTCAAAATTTGTTACACAATCTTCAAATCAGTTCGGCACTTGCGTCTGTCTAATGAGAATTGGAACGGGTTCGTCTAAAACAGTTCAAAATGGATTAAAATTAAAACAAAAGACGCATTAAAAGAATAATTAATTTTTTTCGAATGCAAAGAAACTCGTTATGAAACTAAGAACGGCTTTTTTATTTTAATTATTTTTGTGTAGTTTTGTTTGTTTTCTTCTTTCTCTTCATACACCACAAACTAATGAGCATTTAATGCAAATCCAAATCCTTAATGGCATAATTTTGTTTCTTTACTAACTAAACTTTTTTATTTCGTTTGACTAAGTCTTAAGAATTTCTTCACTCACTTGTTCTTACTCAAAATCCATTAACACGGAATAATGGACGAAAGATAAATTTAAGAAACCTGCATTAAAAGAGCAAAAACAAAACAAAACAAAACCTACAACGAAAACAAAAACAAAAGAATAAGTTATTAGCAAAT
This sequence comes from Suillia variegata, assembly GCA_949127995.1. Lineage (NCBI taxonomy): Eukaryota > Metazoa > Arthropoda > Insecta > Diptera > Heleomyzidae > Suillia > Suillia variegata. Next base: position 44,848,355 of record OX421845.1, read on the forward strand.
TAGCAAATTAATACAAGCTCTTATTTTAAAAATTCCAGTTCATTGTTGTTGTCATGTCATAATTTCCTTCTAATGAAGAGGATAAAATTCTTTTGGCGACTCCGCCGTGTCTGGCGCGTGTTTCGTCCAACTTGGCGAGCACACACAGCCACATATATTGAGTTAAATAATTGTATTTTAGGCACAAATACAAGCATGCATGAGTTCTAAAGCTTGTTCTTGTTAATGTCTAAAAACCAAAAGTGGAAGCCAAGCTTAAAGGTCGGAAACGGAAATCTGTGCATGAAATCGAAGACGCTACAAATAAGTTCCGCTTTAAACTTAATAAAAGTCTAATTTAAGCTTAGACTAAAGCTTTAAACAATAAGCTCATTTCATTTAATTTTGACCACAACCGAAGCCTAAGGAAAGGTTTTTGTAAATAATTCTGAAATTTTATGATTCGTAAAGCTTTCTTTTGTTCAGTTTCGATTTAAACTTATTAACCGAAATTCAAGCTATTTTAGAACTAGTGGCAACATTTTCAATAGAGCTTTATTTTATATTTTAAACTTGATATACAAACAAACATGATATTCATATTAAATTTAATACGAGTAGTTTTTGCATTCAATATTTAAAGCTGATGCTGGGCTTGGCATAATGATAACCATCGTCACGCAAATCAGTGTTGTGCACACCTGAATGAAACGCTCCACTAACACCAGAATAAACCATAGTATCCATGGCATCGGTTCCAACGTCATCTTGATCCCCTGGCTGATAAATAACTTCTGGCGGAGCATTAGCACTGTGCGAGTACTCAAAGTTATCGTTGTTGTAGGTCGTCTGCTTCTGTTGGACACTTTTTTGATGGTGAGAATTATGATGATGATCATGATGATGATGGTTCTTTCTCACAGAAGTTTTCTTATTTTTCGAAGCTCTGTGTATAAAGCTATCTCCAGCATTACTACCGGCTGTCCCAAAGTTATTAGACACTTTGGACGACTGTTGACTGGCGGCACCAAATAAATTTCCACTTAAGATATTGCCTAGCTGGGCATTACTATCGGTGTCAACGGGATTTGGTGCAAATGTTATTGGTAGACCACGATTGTTCGGCAAATTTCCATTGATAATGTTTACACCTTGATAGTTGATTTTTCGTTCGCTAGCACGTGGAGTTTGTGCACGGTTTTCTGGCGAAGTGGCTCCAAAGTTATTGTTGACATTTGGAAAGCTAACACGATTGTTACCTTGGTTATTTCGATTGCGTTGGACAACACCCAATGCTGTACTTCTGCCAGCACCATTTGTCGCAGCTCCTGCCAAATTAAAATTGTTTGCATTGGGAAATTGATTTCCTCCATTATTTCCATTGTTTGGATTAATTAATCCTATGGTATTTGATAAAACTGGTACACTTCCAACAAGATTTTGTCCATTGCCATTGAAGCCGAATGGAATTAGAGGCGGATTGACGTTACTAGCTGAACGGACGGAATTTTGATTACTGATACCAATTTGGCCACTAAAGCCATTTTGAGCAGTCAGACCATTTTGGAATGCATTTCCATTTTGAGGAAAAGTTATTGTGTCAACATTAAAACCATTGTCATTAATGTTTCTCGTACCAAACCCAGCAATAACAAAAGGTTGTGGGTTGGCGCTCGCAATTTGTCCATTACCATTTCCATTTATTCCATTAATGAGACTTTCATTTATGAGCTCTGGTGGTGCATTATAGTCATTGTCCTGTGATTGCACATTAATTTGGGTATGAAAGATGGAATTTGGTGCACTCGCATAGACGACACGATCACTACTTGCTGGTATAAAAAGATTATCTCTTGGTGGCGCCAAAGAACGATCTGTTGGAGAAGTATTAAAATGTTCATGCGGCAATAGTGGTGGATCAGGCAAGCCCCTGGGCTGTGAAATTTTGTGGTGAGTGCTGCTATGCTTTGGTTTTCTCTCATCTCCATGAATGTGATGAACCTTTGCTGGCGCTGACGATGACTTATCCTTCTCAGCCAATGGCGGCAAATAATGACGATCCTCATGAGAGCTAGCTAGGTGCGAAACATCTGCCAATGTCCAGTGGCAAATGGCAACCAAAATTACTAGAGCGACTGAAAGTCTCTGTTAGAAAGAAATCAATTTCTTAGTACAAAATTGTAGATCTTGTTTATGTTATACAAAATAAATATAACGAACCATTTTGTGAATTCCTTCAATTAAAACACCGAAAGTGAATTGTTGTAGTTTCTGCATGCAGCTAACACTTTTATATAAAAAGCGATTTCTTTGAATTGCACTGCAGCATCGCTTTCTGCCAATGAGTACAAATTTAAAAACTGGTTTCGAAGATTTTGGCAAACCAAAGAAAATAAAGAACATTTTTTACTTTAAAATGTCGTGGGAACTTTTCAAATGCTTAGGCAACAGATTTCTAAAACAATTAAAAATCCCATCTGCTTTATTTTGTTGTCACCGCAGAAATTGTGATAAATGGTTAAAGAAATCGTACGCTTAAAAAAAAAATATTTCTCTTTTATTGCATTTGTTTTTCGACTTTCAGATCTTTGTGTTGAGACTGAGATACTCTCGTTACACAGTAACGTGGGTAGGAATTTAGGCGCCCGGGGCATTTGTAAATAAAAAATCCCAAAGTTACAATTTACTCCAGTGCCTCCCTCTAGCATGGCGCCCCTAGAAAGTGCTGACCTAGATACGGCCCTATAGTTACAAGTCATTCAGTATATCTTCATTGTTCTATGCTTAGTGAAAATATGGCCAATATCTTGCTAATCCTTCTTTTTTAACAGGATTTTGGGTTGAGCTTCTTTTGTAAGTGGACGTTGTTCTTATCGGACCAAAACCACTACCCGCTCCAATACAAACCATTCCTTTCCAAGCGAAAAACAAATTCAAAATAGTGCGGATATTCAGTTCAAATTCGACATTTGGTGTTATTTGAGTTTCGGCATAGCCAAAGACTAGTTTTATTTTAATTGATGAAAAATAACCAGTAAAGTCCTATGAAGCTAAAACGTTTTCCGATCATTCAAACGAGTAATTTCCATGTTTTAAAACTGTCAGAGGCGTAGAGTCCCTTTCTTCTTTATTTAAGATAACTAATTTTACATAAGATATAAGCGAATGCCCGTCATGCGTTGCAATGCCATTTAAAAAAGAAAACTTTTGATTTTGGGAGCAATGTTAGCAATGTAATCATATAATTTCTTTTTTTTAAGTGGGCGTCAAATTGATCCAACCACGCCAATTTCTGGGAAGTGTGTGACAGTGTCTATACAAACTCATATACCGAACTTCAGATATTTAGCAGCATCTTCAAAATGTTTTCAATCAGATAAATGGTTTAGACGCGGATGGGGTACAAAGATAGAGAGAAGATATATTTATGAAGATATATACCAAAAAACACCAACATTTTGCCTTTAATATAATTCCAATGTTTTTAACAGTGTATGGAATTTGTTTTTTTTTTAGTTATTTCAAATGAATACAATAAATTTAAATCGACCATCGGTAAATCGGAACGAAATAACTGTATATTTAAGGAATCAGTTATTTGGGAAACTCCGATTGAGGTTTAAAGTGACCAGCGTAATCGCAACTACAAGTTTCTAATGCAAAAGCCAAAGGAAGATCACGTTTTGTAATGTTAACACTTAAAAATCACGTTTATTAAATTTTCCATTCAAGACTTTTCACATTCATTTAATGCATCAATGGGTGTATCTAAATATCCTAGGCACGATTTCTGTAAACAACCTTGCGAACAGTCTTGTACTTGTAGCCTTCTTCGGCGACCTCAGGCTGTTCGTATGAATAGCCCTGTTCTGCAAGAGCAACTTGTGGTGCGGGAGCTGATGCAGCAGGTTGGGGTGCTGGTGGAATATAGGTTTGGGCAGGAGCTGAAGCAGCTGGTTGAGGTGCAGGAGGCACATAAGTTCTCACAGGTGCAGATGCAGCAGGCTGGGGAGCAGGTGGAATATAGGTTTGGGCAGGAGCTGAAGCAGCTGGTTGTGGTGCAGGAGGCACATAAGTTCTCACAGGTGCAGCAGGCTGTGGTGCAGGAGGAATGTAGGTCTTAGCCGGAGGCACATAAGTTCTCACGGGAGCCGATGCAGCAGGCTGTGGTGCAGGAGGAATGTAAGTCTTAGCAGGAACCGAAGCAGCAGGTTGTGGAGCTGATGGTGGAATGTATGAACGCGCTGGAGCAGACGTCGCTGGCTGTGGATAGTTGTAGCCTGGCCCCTCTGCACAGACGCAAGCCATAAGAGCGAAGGAAACAACAACGAAGAATTTCTGAAAGTTTTATTTATGCGTTATTTAAATAGTCGATTGTAAGTCTTTTTTTATTTGTTTGTGTGATTATATCCTTACCATTTTGTTAGTTTAATTTGATTTGATTTGTTAATTGCAAAATGAACTTTGCGAATGATATCTGTTAAGCGAAAAGATTTGCAATTTATATGATTTGCTACCATTAGAAGCGTTAAAAGCGCTCTAAATCATCTTCAACGGAAGTGTTACTGTACGACGCTTCAGATTTAATTGATTTGCAAAAATTGTCCGAACGCTGCCGTTTTTTTTTTTTTTTTTTGACCGGTGATGGCCAATGATGCATTTATCGCAATCTATCTTGCTTTTGCTGCTTCATAAATATTCATTAGTGCCATTCAGTGCGAAATACGATCTCAGTGGGAGCGATTAAGTGTCATCAAGACTCAATGTTATGCAAATTGATTGGACTCTGTTATAGCTTGAACTACGACCCGTTATTTTGGTGTCAACGATAAATCGTTGAATCGCATAAAAGACATAATATATAAGTATAAGCATCGCGCTAGGTTAAGTTATGTCGCATTCGTCTCGAAACGTCGAAAGACAATTAAAGTTAGTCCTCACATACTAAAAGTTATTAATATTGCAATACCTTTATCTAGCAGATCGTTTAAATATCTACAAAAATTCACATTAAATTAAATTAATACGTTTTTGTAGTATTCAAATTCAAAGTAGAACTTCGTTCTAATTATTTGATAATAACAACGCTCATCGTCCATGCAATCAAAGAGTTGTTAACATTTTTACTATTGTCTGACTGAAATATTAAACATTTTTAATTAGTTTCTTTATCTGTGGCTCGTGGATGAATTTGTTGAAGCCACAACAATATTATTATACAAAAACGTTTTTGCAGGTTGTTTAAACACTGCTGACCTTCTAACTTTAATTTCGTTTGACTTACATAATAAAATAAACTGCAAACAACTTCAAAAATTTTTATCAATATCAAAACAATTACAGCCTCAGCGAGTAGATAATATAAAAAACTCTTAACAGTTTTGAAATGTTGATTAATGTTTTAAATACGAGTACCCCTCGCTGCTACTGCTTTTTATTTGTAAATTAGCTCAAATCCATTGCGTCATGGATTACGAAACAAATCATAAAGAAGTATTTATTACAAAGGAGTATGGGTTTCCCAGCGCGGAACATACAATATTATAAGGGTAGTAAGAGACTCTACAAATGAAATGTCTTTGATATTTGATTTGCCTAAATAATATATTGAAAATAATTAACTTAAAGCATAAAAACCAATAAACTTAATATGTTTAAATACAAATATATATAATTGTAATCAATGTACGAACCTTACCATTTTCACGGCCCTTCTCACGGTCATGTACTAAAATATTTGTATTTCTAACTAGTTGGACTTAGATACACTTTAAGGTGATCGATCTTCTTTGCATGTCTAGTAAATGGCACGTTGTAAGATTATCAATTTGTTTTTACATTGGCAAGTAATTGAGCATTTGGAGTTTACCCTATCACCAGCATGAAATCAAAAGTGAAGGTTCACTGTCGGATTGTAAAAAAACCAATCCGGATTTTATGTGATCACAAAGAGAACCCCTCATATAACTTGGCAAATAAAAAAAATATCACCAAAAGTATTAAATTTATTTTGTTTTTTTTTTTTTTTTTTTAATTTGCATATTTATGGCGCCGGCCATTTTATTTGTTTGGCAGCCCTCAAATTTAAATGTTTATTTTTGTGTAGGGGATTCCCATAAGCAAAGTGAAAAAATCTGGTTTTAGTTTTGTTGGCAGAATTTAAAATTTTATTTTTGGTATTCACGTGTTCTTTGGATATATAAGTTCAACTGAGATACATATGTATATAGTAAGTATATGCCGACGTCATTTACAAATGCGTAACGCTTCTAAGAAAAACGTCACATCGAACTAGAAAACAAAAACTTCCCCAAAAATGGGCGTGGTTTCATCAATTTAACGCCCACTTAAAAAAAAAAAAGAACTGATTTTCTCGAAACTTAAAAAAGTTCGGCGCAAAGGGACCGTTAGAAATGGACCCCATTCACCGAGATTTAACGTAATCAAATTGTTTGTAGAGTACAAAGACTTCCGAACTAAACCATGGACAATATTTAATACGGTTAAAATTTAAAAAATGCTATTAACAAGATTTCGACCACAAATCAAAAAATGTAAAACATTATATTGTATATTAAACAATTTCGAACATAATTTCGCGGGAGGCATGACGACAATATTCCATTTGAAAAAAGGCAAAAGAACTACTATAAACTATTGGAATTAGAATGATAGTTAAATAATCTAAGTATGTATTTTTTAATCAGAATTAAAAACAACAATGAGTTGTATCATACTCGTGTTCGTATGTTAAAGGTTATTTATGTCATGTAAAATTAACTTAATATGTTAATTTAGAACATGACAGGAACTACAAGTTAACTCGGCAGTCCTATGTGAGTCTTAAAATTTTAAAAAGTATCAAATATTATTTTAAATCTCGCCCAGTGTTTTTAATTAATGTTTAAAAAACAACTTGGATAATTTATGTCCCACAAATTGCATCTGCAAAGTTGAATTTCTTTAAGTGACAACACAGTAAAATTACTTTTTTAAATTAATGTTTATTTTGAAAAGGAAACTTGTTTGTCAATTGAAGTTTCCCAGAAAGCCTCTACATTATAACAGGATGATTAATAAGTGCTTTAAGCGAATCCATTTAGAAACGGAGTCTGTATTTCAGTCTGCGAATGGTCTTGTAGCCCTGTGGGGTCAGGACCTCAGCTTCCTCGTATGTCTCCTGGGGTGCAGGTGGGATATATGTGTTCTGGGGAGCAACAACTGGAGCTGGGGCGTGGTGGACGACTGGAGCTGGGGCACGGTGAACCACTGGAGCTGGAGCCTGGTGGACAACTGGAGCTGGGGCTTGGTGGACAACTGGAGCTGGAGCGTGGTGAACCACTGGGGCTGGAGCGTGGTAAACAGGTGCTGGGGCATGGTGCACTGGTGCCGGGGCGTGATGCACAACTGGGGCTGGGGCGTGGTGTACTGGTGCTGGTGGAATGTAAGTATTTTGAGGAACAGCAACTGGAGCTGGAGCGTGGTGGACAACTGGAGCTGGAGCGTGGTGGACGACTGGAGCTGGGGCACGGTGGACCACTGGAGCTGGGACCTGGTGGACAACTGGAGCTGGGGCGTGGTGGACAACTGGGGCTGGTGCGTGATGTACGACTGGGGCTGGGGCGTGGTGGACCACTGGTGCTGGGGCGTGGTGGACCACTGGTGCTGGGGCGTGGTGGACCACTGGTGCTGGGGCGTGGTGCACAACTGGGGCTGGAGCGTGGTAGACTGGCTCTGGTGCTGGAGCAACTGGTGCAGGAGGAATGTAGGTCCTCACGGGCTCAGCATGGTGTACAGGCTCTGGCTGGTGATGAACCACCGGTGCTGGTGCCTCGTAGTTGTATCCCAAATGGGCAACATCTCCATAAACGGCAGCCACAAGGGCAAAGACAAGAACGATGGATTTCTGTAAGGTAGTAAATACCAAAAATATACGTTAGTTTGTATTTAAGAAGATTGGGACCCATATAAAATCGAATCATTAAAATGAAAAACTAAAAGAGTTTTTAATTATAGTGTTAAGAGTTGTGTTCCCCTGAAAATTATTGATGTAAGCTTTGAAGTTGTGTAAATATTTTTAAAATTCTTCCTCTTAAAGCTTTGGTGTTTTCGACAATGTTCTCGCCCTTTTGCTTACCATTATAAGAGTAGATATTGTTGTTCAGTTTGCGACCAAAACAAGAATGATAACCCGTATTAAAGAATTTTACTATTTATACTATTTTCCAGAGTTTTGCGGACGGTAATCTTGGAAGCAGCGATTGCTGTTGCTTTGATTTGATCTGATCTGTACAGTCCGTGAACTTTGTGAATTTCTTTTAGTTAACATATTTTTGTTTTTTTGCAAACATAAACCAGAAAATTCTTGCATAAATTTCAGTTGATCTTGAAGCGTTGGTGTGGTGTTCTTTTTCTTAACAATCTCGCGTCACAACCAAAAATCGATTCGGTTTGTTAAGGCAGCTCGGTTTTAATTGAACCAGCATAGTTAGTCGATGTTTTTTTGTTCAATCGCCGATGCTGAATCCAAGTTGATAATGATCACAATGACGATGCTGCTAAATATTGGCTGAATATTAGAAAAATATTCAACTAGAGTGGCGTGTGTGATACCAATTTAATAATATTTAACGCTTATCGTATTTATTGTATGTAGTAAAATTAAGCGATACGCAAAAAATTTAATAGTCTATAATTAGATACATATCTGAATACGAGTATTGGCATAATTAACAATATTAAACAAATTAAAACCTGTGGTATTTTTAACTGCAGCTAATAACTGCCGGTATTTTCAGGTTTAATAGTGAATGAATGCTTATAAAAGCTTTAAAAGCTTTTTAAATCTTACGGCTTCATCTGAAATTTGGTAAATAAATAATTTTCTTTAATTGTAGTTCTGCATATTTCTGCAGTTTAAATCTCGAATGGCGCTTGAACATCGAGAATGATTTAGAAAAATTGAAGATTCGTAAGTAGACAATTTTATTTGGATACATTTTATAACAACTGCGAACTTAAAAGGAAACCAAGAATTGCATGTGTGTCATGAAATGGAACGTCAATCCAATGAAAATACAAAAACTTGTCACAACAAGTTCCTTCCGTGCCTTGTGCGTTTTAAAAATTGAGTAATTTGACATCAATGGTCAACAATGTCAATACTGCTTTTGAGTCAGTAGAGATTTGCCATAATTTGCTAGCACTTAACTTATTTGACTTTATGTGCACTAGTTCAGGGGTCTTGAAAATCGTGTGGGAGTATCTATGGTTCTTTAAAATATTGATATGTGGCGAAACAATTTTTTTCAGTGTGGTTTCAAACTAATTTACAAATCAAGAAAACCATAAAAAATAAAATCGAGATTTAAACATATAAATCGACTAAATAATTTATGCAAAAAATTATTCCAAAGTATATATAATTTTCATTTGAAATGTTGGTAAAACATGTTTTTTCACCAACTAAATCATGATTAGGGGAGCCAAAAACAAACAACAACAAAATAACAAAACTAGATTGGCTAATATAATGATTTTTTTTCACGAGTATAAACTACATTCGAATATGTTAAATACATATGTACATATTTATATAGTTTTAATAGAGTGGACGTGCAGAACAAAGCATGTAAATGTAAGTATGTATATATATATAGCATATACTTATACATATAAATCAGAATGCTGCTTTCGATAACATTTAAAAATAAAAATACCGTCAATAAAAATAATTAATGTTGTAGCAAAACACACAAACCAATGCAAATTGCTATTTTGAAATATTTTCGATTTCGAAAGTCAATCGGAATACATTTTTCTATATACAATAAACTAAATATTAAATAATGAGTACTGAATAATATCCTTTAGATTTAACCAGGTCCTGTGTCCTGAAATTGATGGACCGTTCTGATTACGCGCTTTTGGCCATGTTGCATGTTGACGACTGCTGCAGTCGAAATGCTTTTTTGCATTTGTTGCTGTCATAGTTATATATGATTTTTGACTAGCTCGCTATAGCTAAGATCACCAAAATTCATAACAATAAATAACAGCAAAAAAAAGTCTCAAAACCTGTTTCATTTTTATTGATATTGAATGCTAAATTAAATAAGTGTGCAACTCGTTGTGAGGTAATCAAAGTGGTTGGATAAAATGGATAAAAGTATCTGTATCTGACGGAAATCGAAGTGTTTTATTGTTTTTATTTTTATATGTGTTTGCTGGTGGTGGTTGTTTGTTTTCTGGTTAAGCTTAAAGTTACGTTTCACTGGTTACTACTGTACTTGCGAACAGTGGATGTGTCGCATATATATCATCAATGTTTTGGTTAATGCTGATAAAGTTAATTTTTAATAATGTAGCCTGTTGAGTTTTTTTCATCTTTGGTTTCTCGACCTTAACAAATACATACGTACATGAATTATCTTTTGATTTCAGATGTTTACACAGATTCGAATTTATTTCTTAAGAAAAATCGCTCGATCTTTCAAAAATTACAAAATTTATTGAGCGATTGTCATAATGCAAATAATAGACACTTTTTTCTATTTTTAGTTTTGATAATAAATAGATTTGAAATATTTTTTTTTTTAATATTTAATTATCTATTTCAGTTAAGAATATTTTTATAATTTTTTAGACGATTTTAATGACAAACTGTTTAACTGTTTAAATTAATTTCATCTAAATTTTGATAAGATTTTTCCTAATTCGGTTAAATATTGATTTCGTTTTGACCATGGTTTCATTAATGAATTTTTTTTTTAATTTAGTTTTTAGAGCGTCCACTCTGAAGTTTCACATAGCGGAAAAAATGTGGATCCCTGTGATTAAATTGTTAAAAAATTCAACTGAATAATATTTTCATATACGAGTATTTCCTTTGGTCCTAATCAAAGATTGTGTTGGTTTTGTGTTATCTGAACAGCAAACAAAACACCCTGTGTTACAGAATCATATCTCACCTTTCATTTCTTTAATTAAAAAAAACTTTTAATAAAAAATTTGAAATACATTGACAGACGCTCTTTGTTATAGTCATTTAAATGTTTGTGTTGGTTTTATGTATCTCATTAAAAAGCGAATCTATTTTGTTTTGTTTTTTTGTAAACTAAGCCCAAAACAAATATAAAGAAAAATTAGAATATTTAAATATTTAACGAGTGCCTTAAACCAACAACACGCCTACAGTTCAATGCACTTGACTGAAAGCGTTAACAAGCAAATGTGATAAATAAATGGGCAAAATGTTATAATTAAAGCAGAACTGCTGAAATACTATTCTTGACAACAACAAACAACCGCCCCAAAGGTGGTAATTTGCTAGTAAACCGCGTCTTGAGTTCATTTGTCTACAGTTGCCTAATAGAAAATCAATCCAGTTTTAACATACAACATTTTTTACTAACCCGCTTTAGTTGACTTCTTAAGTGCTTTTGGCCAGTTAAAAAAAACATCCCTAATTAAGTAAAAAATAACAAAACAATAACAATAAAATAATAATAATAATAACAAAAGTATTTCCTTTTGTTTCGCGCAAATAGCGAAAATTTGCATGTGCTGAACTAAAAGTCTTCTCTGGGTAATCTGCAGCAGGTTTAACCAATACTACGATAACATTTTGTAGCACGTTGTTCGAGCATAAACCATCAGAGTTTAAGGCAGAAGACATTCATATCGAAATTTAGAAAACAACAAAAAACACGCTATTCGAAATTAATTTAATGCCACTTTTCAGCGATAATTCACCTTTCGAAAATTAGCATAGCAACATTAAAACCACATTTGCCGCTTTGTCTTGGCTTGACGTAGTTTTGTTTTGATGTATCGTTTTATTTGTTTGTTTGTTTGTTTGTTTGTTGTTGTTGTGTTTCCGAACAATACGCGCGTATTTGTTGAGGCATCACAATTGCGTTAACCGCGCTTAAATGCCACTTTAAAATCGCTTAAAAGCATACCAAGTGGAGTCATTCATTATTGCATATTTTACGGTACAAGTATGAATGAATTTGATTAACTTCATTTTCAGTGAGTTAGGCAAACATTCCGATTCAAAAATTATATGTTAAAAATTGCTTTAGCTTTGGATAAGTTATGAACTTATTAGGTAAAATTTAGAAAATTATTCTTTTATCTCTGTACAGTGATTTTTATACCATGCGCACGTTAATTGCTGAAAATTTAAATCTAACGTTAATCTAACGTTAACGGACTTGTTTCGAAATAAATAGCACAGTGAGCAATTCTAAAAATGTTTTTTGACTTCAGAATGTATCATCCAAAAATCTTCTTTGATGGTACAAGAAATAAAGAATGGATATTTTCAAAAATCACTGACACAACAAAATATATAAAAAGAAATAATTTCGCACTACCTACGAAGGTTGTTTAATCATATTAGTTAAGATTTGAATAAGCGGATTCGACTGTTTGCTCGACGTTAAGAAACATCGGTGGAAAACAATTTTTTTTTTTTAAATATAAAATTTATTTATTTAATTTGGAGAATAAAATAATTTAAATCTTATCATAGCACTAATTCCAGATGAATTCCCTATTTTTTATAATTGTTTATAACCTTTAATTGTTCCGATAAACTAAGAGACAAATCAATTCACCAAAGTTAACATTCAAGCATACATATGTACAAGAAAGCGAACACATAATATTGCACATAAAAGCTCACATGATTTCAGCCACCTCTTCTTCCCTTCATTATCGATCTTATTTTCCAATTACACTTTCGTCAGAGTTGAAATAACTCTGAATTATTCTTTTATTTGACATTTATGGATTATACCAAGTTTTGAGAGTAGGGTACATGCGTTTCTTAAATGCTGTTCTTTTTTCTTGACATGTTTATTATTGTATTTATTACGTCATTTGTTAATTGGCCAAATATATTTTTTTTATATACAGTTTTAAACTAGTTTCGATTAGAGTATTTTTTGAATACAATTAAGTAACGAATCTTATGAACCGTTTAACAAATGCTCGTATTTTATAAATGGAAACACAATAACAAAGTTTTGTGTATAATTTTGTTATTTAGTTTGTATATAAAGGGTTTCGATGCCCACGTTGTGCAACATTTGCAGCATTACTTTGAAATTATTTTTTTTAACTCTATATTTAATGCTCAAGGAAGATAATCAAGATTTGCATTACTCAAAAGTTTTGCATTTATGAAACACAATTATTAATTTTTATTCATCAGAATTCAAAGAAATCAACATTTTTGAAAAAACGAATTGTACAAATATTTTCGAGTGATTCTTTTCTTGCGTCAAGATACAAAGCGGCTTACCAAAAATTCGAATGACTAATGACTCGTCTGAGTCTGGCGCATGTTTATGTCGTTTTTTTAAACCAAATACAGCTGCCGGTCGATTATCAAGTTTCTGCCTAAACCACTTTCAAAAAGATACAAATCCAGGAAATACAACAAACACAACTGAACAAAACAAAACAAAAATATTGACGATAAAAAGCAAACGTGTAAAGGTCAGAGACGATCCTAAAATCCTTGTCGCAGTAAATAGCAACTTAAACCAGATTTCGTGATGTTGTTTTATATAAAGACTGCCAGAACGACTGACACAGTCCAGCTGGCCTTTATTACGGTCAACACATAATTTTACTGTTCAAATCTACACAACAACGCGAACTGTGTAAAAGCCGATTTATGAAGAGCAAAGGGCTCTAATGACCTTGTATAAGTTAGTGTAATGCGTTGGTTAACTGGGATGAAGCAGGTGAAAGTTCAACTTAAAACAAGTGATTCTAATTTTCTTGAAATCGAACAACAGGAATTTGTTGTAACTATTTTGTTTTTGATATTTTTAGAACTTTTTTTATTAGGAATAAGATGTTTATCTGTCTTAAGCCCATTTATGCATATCGCTACGAAATGCCATTATAGCACTACGACTAAGTCGTTTTAGTTAAGTTAAGTTAAGTTGAGCTAAGCTTATTTCATTTCGGCGGTTATTCCTATATTCAAAATAATAATTTTTCATTTTATACGGATTTCTGATCTTACCTTGGGTAAATGCAAATTTTCGGGTTTGCGTTTATTTATAAACGTATGCTAACGTTAGAACAAAATTCTCAAAATTCTAGATTTTAATCTGCATACGCGATAAGTTTCAATACGCAAACGATGATTTCCTAATTGGGCGTATTTTATTAACGTTAAGTAATAAACTTGGCATACCTTTTGTTAAACCTTCCATAAATCCGTTGTAAAACACTTTTTTGTACCATTTGAAGCAGAATAATGGATTATATTGTTAGCTCTTAGACCAGCAGATCTTAATGATGGCCGAGGAGTTCCCAATTTATTATTAAATGGCACGCAAACTAGACAAGTTAATTTGGTCGCCGAATTTTAGGAGGAAGTGTGACGAGAATCGACACTTGAAAGATTTTTCTGTTATTTAAATAAATAACGACATAAAACAAACACTCAGAAGTGAAGTTCAAAACTTTTAAAAATATTAACCATTTAGGTCCGGCTTTAGAGTTATGTGAGAAGTGCAACAGTACAAGATAGAGAAGTATTCTACGTAACTAAAATGATGACATCTTCAGTGAATCATATTCCAATCTTGATCAAGGACAATTATGAATTAGTTAATATTGTATTAAGTTATTTTTGAACTGGCAACAATTTATCCATGACGGATTATTTTGAATATTTCCCAAAAGGTTTCTATTAATCTCTTCAAACTTCTGTAACGTGACTTACGACTTTTATTCTTTTCGCTATACAAGTATATTATTTTCGGTGTATTGACCGAATTCTGCGTTTCGTTAACCCGTTTTAACTATTTATGTTTTACAGTGTTTTACATAACAATGACAACTTTTGGCTGAGCCAAAAAGAATGATAGTTTTTATCGCGGTTTTGCGTAAATTAATTAAGTCGCTGCCAAGATGACTAAATAGCCCCGTCGGCTTAAAGACGCACCATGTATGTTTGCCGGTTTGTGTATGTTTTCAGTTGTATTTGAATTTTTGTTCTGCTGCGACTTCGACTGTATAATCATCTTCTTGTTTTCCCCGCGGTCTTGGTGTTCTTCTTTTCTTCATTTGGCTTTTATTATATTTTTGTTTTGCTTTTTTAATACAATAATGAGAAGAATATACAATATACAAAAACAACCAAAAACCACAAATGAATTGTTATATAGTTTTTTGATTGTGCTAAAATAAATATATCGTTCAAGAATATTTTATGGGAGTTGTTCTGCGAAGCCGGTTGGTTGGGTTCTTTATGAAACGAATCGAGAGTCGTCGAGCACAGACGACATCGACAGACGACATCCTTAACTTGGCCGTGGCCGTATAAATAATTTCGACATCTAGAAAGTCAGCACAGTCATTCGTCTACATTCGTTGTGTGGATTAGAATCGAGAAAAAAGAAGATGGTAAGTAACGGTGACATCAGTGATTAGTTAAAGTAGTAACGGACATAATTTTTGAGAAAAATATATTATGCTTTTGAGTTAAACATTTTACTCGCATGTGTCTCAGAAAGTAATCTAAATTTATCGAATTGCAGAAATTACTCATTGCCCTCGCTTTAATCGCAGTCGTCAGCGCTGACGTTTCGCACCTCTTCTCCGGCAGCGATAACCTGCAAGAAGATGGTTATCACTATCAGCAACCCAGCCAACGTTTCGAAGCGGCCGCATCTGCTCCTCATCATGTAGTAGATATCCCTGTTGTACCAGAACGTGAGTACTTGCCACCTCAGCAACACGCACCCGCTCCCGTGCACCATGCTCCCGCACCAGTACACCATGCTCCAGCACCAGTGCACCATGCTCCAGCACCAGTGCATCACGCACCAGCCCCAGTGCACCATGCTCCAGCCCCAGTGCACCATGCTCCAGCACCAGTGCACCATGCTCCCGCACCTGCACCAGTCTATCACGCTCCTGCACCGGTGTATCATGCTCCTGCTCCAGTTCAACACGCTGCTCCTAAGGCTGGCGTTTTGGAGGAAGATGGTTACCAATACGAACAACCCAAGACTCCCTTTAACCCAGCTCCAGTGCAACAAGCTTCCGCACCTGCACCAGTCTATCACGCACCTGCTCCAGTGCACCATGCACCAGCACCTGCACCAGTGTATCATGCTCCCGCTCCAGTTACACAATATTTGCCCCCAGCACCAACTTCCAAGCCTGTTGCACCAAAAGTCATTCCCCAGAAGCCCAAACCAGCACCAGTAAAGCCAGCTGCCCCCAGCAATGAGTACTTACCACCAGTCAAGAAGGTTGAATCTGCCCCAGCACCAGTTTACCACGCTCCTGCTCCAGTCCACCACGCTCCTGCTCCAGTCCACCACGCTCCTGCTCCAGTCCACCATGCTCCTGCTCCAGTTCACCACGCTCCCGCTCCAGTGTACCACGCTCCCGCTCCAGTGTACCACGCTCCCGCTCCCGTTCACCATGCTCCCGCTCCAGTGCACCGTGCACCTGCACCAGCTGCTCCCCATAACGAATACTTGCCCCCACAGCCAGCGCCACAGAAGGGCTACAACTACCCCAACGATCCTCAGCCACCATTCAGCTTCTAAGATAATAAATTTTATGATATTAGAAAAAACGTCTTCTATAGTATTAGGATCTGTTTGTTTGTATTTAAACGCTCGATGGTGTCTTTTCTATGCAAAGACATAAGAAATTAGCACTAAAATAAAAAAAAATATTTAAACATCAATTTGTTCGTTTTCATTGGTTTTAATTTAGATTTACAAGTTTACAAATTACAATTTACAAATTAAATTAAAAATCTTGGATTTTTTTTCCTGCGATGATCACATCAATTCTGTTATAAGTAAAGTATAAATATTATGTTCTTCGAAATTTGAGATGGACGGCATCATTTGTACCTTTAGCAACTAGACGGAAACTGGCGCTTCAGCTTATGACATACTCTGAAGTTGTCTATAGCAAGCTTGATTCAAGATCCTCGCACAAGTTACAAGTCGCGTTCAATAATATGGCTCGTTATGTGTATGGCGTTAATAATTTTGAGCATATTACTTCTTTTAGCAATCAGCTACTTGGATGTAGTATTCTAAATTATTTAGAAGCAAGAAACTGCATTTTTCTACATAAAGTTATACATACAAAGGGCCCATACTATTTGTATGAGAAACTTAAGTTCTGCAAATCCAACAGAAGCACCAACATCTTGATACCTAGTTTTAATTATCTAAATTCCAGCAGACTATTCTTCATCAACGCCGCCAGAGTGTGGAACTCACTCCCGAATCACCTAAAAATATTTCAAGTAAACATAACTTTTAGCAATAAATATCTCATTTCTACTCCTACTTTCTATTTTCCCTTATCTTCATATTTTTATATTTTTATATTTTTTAAGTTTTTTGTTTATTTCTTTTTCTTTTCTTTTTGTAATTGGTTAGTATTTTTAAATTGTTGTTAAAAGTCTAGTACTTATATGCCAACGCCTGATATACAATAAATAAGTAAAATAAAATAAAAATTGTAATTGGGTAATTTCACATCAAATTTTAATATCTTAGCATACGGAATTACTAGTTTCTCCTCTTTAGGGGTCATCATGTAGAATAATACTGTTCTGAGGAAATTAGGAGGGCGATAAAGTGTCGGCAGTGCCCATACCAAATTTTTGATTTATATGAGCAGTTTTAGTAAACTAATAAACAAATAATTTTAATTAATTTTAATAATTGTGTGCGTGAGAGATTTCGTTTGTGCAAAAACCTTCCTGGGCGTGAGCACAGCAACGGATAAATGGTTTAAAAGCGTATAGGATACAAAGAAAAAACGGTAGGCAGATGAGAAAACAATAACAATTATGAACATTTATTGATGGAAAAACATTCTGTGCAGCAAATTTGTTAAAAAAAAAAACAATAATTAAAAAAAACTGCACATGTTGTTCATTCATTGCTTTGGACGATTTCGGACAGAATATCGATTCTCTAATCGCCGTATTAATATCCAAGCGAAAATTAAAGATTTTAATAAGTGCTTAAAATACATACAATCACTATTAAAAAATACATACATACATACATACATACATACATACATACATACATACATACATACATACATACATACATACATACAAACATACATTTTTGATTTAGAAAATTATAAAACATATTTTTGTAATTACTAAAAAAAAATGAGCTCTAAGTAAATTTTTTTTTTGTATAACTCCCAAATGTATGCTTAAGAATTTAACAGTCCTTTTTTACCACAAATAAAAATCTAAATAATCCAATAAATAAAACCCAAAAATTAACTGCCAGCATAAACTGTTTTAAATATTTAATTTGATGCAATTAAAAACTGAATTCGACGCAAAGACGAACGTGAGTTCGATTTGGCGATGGTTTTTCTTATTTTTTTCTTATGTTTTTCGACTGTGACACCGGCAAAGGTCACAACCAGCTACCACGAATTCAACAAACCGAAAGACAAAATGGCAGACAAACAACCAAGCAGACAATCAAACAAATGAACACTTCCACAAGCTTCAACGCGATAATAAATCATTGGCGCTAATTTGCGTAATCGTTAAAATCGTATACAAATAGCTTAGACGGCAGCAGAGCAGCAAAATGAGAGAAGACGAAAAAAAAAAAACGTTGCCAAGTGTATCTGTAGGCGCAAATTTAATCAGCAGTAGCAGGCGTATCTCACAAATTCACTAAAGTATCTGTACCACTTATCGGTGGATTGGTGTTGACTTGACTTCGCTTGGCTTGGCTTGGATTGGTTTGACATGCACACGCGTCGCGCATCGCTTCGAGTGCTATTGACCTGCATTGTGAGCGACTACTGCAGCACAGCGGTCGCTGTCGACGCCATCGTTTAACTCTGCTTGCTTTTGCCCATGCGCATAAATAATTATATTTCAGTTAATTAGTTTTTATACGCTTCTGCTCTGCTCGACGCTTTTTCCTATCAAGGTGAATGTACAAAATTAAATTAGAAAAAATTCGCGAATTTTATATACAAAACGTTTTAGCGATGTTAACAACAATTTATCGTTGTCCAAATATTTATCTGTTCAATTCTTTCAGCGATATAAACGCTTTGTCAATGTTTACAATTATCTTAATAAAATTACAAAATCAATAAAATTGTATAAAAAAAAGGAAAAATAATTAAATTTTTAGAAAACTTTACATTACAATTCCTATCAAGTTTGTCGACTTAATTGACAACACAGAAAAGTATCTGCACATGTGTAAATTACATTAAAAAGAATTTAGCACAGCCAGAACTGCAGGAATGCACATTCTTTAAATTCCCATTTATTGTACTTTTGTTTCTATTCAACTTTTGTCCACATCATTTTCATTTGTTATCATTCAAGCCTAATCTCGCCATTTGCATTTGTTGAATATTTTCTTTACGATGTGGATTTGCTCATTGTAATAGTTTGTAAATTGATTATTTACGCATATCTGGCGCGTTTAATGAAGCTATTGATTATGTTTTATGTCACTGGAAATACGAAATTTACATTTGTCTCAAAAGCACTACTGAACGAACGCTTTACTGAACTGCATTTGCATCTTTGAAGATAAATCAGTGAATATAAAAGCTAAAGTTTGTTGACCTTGGACTTAATGAGCCAATGAAATTAATTAAAACTGGGATTAATAGAAACTTATGTGTGTCTTTCGATATTGGGACACGTTAGCGTAAATGCTTTTAATCTGTTAACTTATTATGCATAGTTAAAACCAACAAGCCCGAATTTAATAAAAAATCTTATAAACCGTAAATGCAATAAGCCAATACAAGGATAATCCACATAATTTTATACATGAAAAAAAGTATTCAAGTGTGTCCTAATATTTTTATTTAATATCGAGCTTTCTCAACTACAAGATGAAACCAATTTTATTTATTTCATTAAAACTTTCAATTATCAATTGCAGTGTTCAGTTTTCAATATTCAATAACTAAACGGATAATTTAAGTTTTCATGCAATTCTAGGATCCTTTCAAATTTTTGATAAGATTTTAATTAGTTTATTGCGTAATCTTCGCATGTTATTGCTTTTGATGAGAATCGTTATATGCTTTAAATATTGTCAAGTGAAAAATAAAATTTTTTCTTATATTATAAAATTTGGAAAAAAAACCTTTCGAGGTTGGAAATTTTCCGTTTCCAGAACATCAGGAACATGTTAAACAAAGCTTAGAAATTTTTCAACAACATTTTCAATTTAACACTTTTAATAAATTTTGAGCAAAGTTTTCTTCTATGCATACAATTAATGAACAATTTCACTATAAACCTGCTTCCATATTATTTACCTATATATATAATTTGTCAAACTTCAGATATTTTCTTCAATATCATTCATCTAAATACTTTACTAAGTCCTTGATTTAAGACACGTTTCTGTCCATCGTATTACTCCTAACAATCCATCATCCAACTTTTGAATTAGATAAATTTAATATTGTCATTTCAATAAAAAACTAAAACATAATTGTAATTGACATTCAAAGTTTCACAGACAGACAAGTGGCCGACGACCGCATCCAAAGATTACAACGAGATTAATGACCGCATTGGCAGACGCGACAGCAAACTATCCTCACATGCAAAGATATTCATTCAAACTATTAAAGAGACATACGCCAACGAAAAATAAAAAAAAACATAATAAAATGATAAACGAGTTTACAGCGTCCGACGCATCTCTGTAACGCTTTTCTAGGGCCCGTTTCGCGCTTCTCAAGTGCTCCGATGACAATGTCATTGCAAAACCAACGCAGATGACCCCACGGAACGGCGCGGTCTGATGTAACTGAACAAGATAGTCATTAAAAAAATACTAAAGCAACCAAACAAACTTTTTGGTCAATCCGAATCTTTCTAATGACTCTGCATTTGGAACTAAACTTTTGTCTTTTTGGAGATTGAAGATTGGTGGTATAAATATGCAGCGACACTGTTATGCAGATATCATTCGCTGCGCAACTCTAGCTTTGGCTAAAACAAATTGAACTCTTCGGCATATCTATAAAATATCAAGCTAACAATGGTAAGTGTTGGGGTATCATTAGCTTACTGAAAATGAAGTTATAGTTTGATTGTATTAATTAATTAAACGCTGATTTATCGATTTCTGTGTCTATTTTTTGTTTAGAAATTCATCATTTTTGCTGTTTTTGCCATTGTCGCAGTTGCGGCTGATGTCTCTCATCTGACATCGGGCAGTGGTTACGCGTATAACAAACCCACACCTACCTTTGATGTGCCAACGGCGTCAGCTCAGGAATATTCTGTTCCAGTTCAACAACAATATTCGGCTCCAGCTGCTGCACCATCCAACGAATATCTTCCTCCGACACCAGCTCAACAACAGTACTCTGCACCTACTTCCGCTCAGGAATATTCTGCTCCGCAAGAGCAATATTCAGCCCCAGCTCCAGTTCAGCAACTGTACTCCGCTCCAGCTCCAGTTCAACAACAATACTCCGCTCCTGCTCCAGTTCAACAGCACTACTCTGCACCAGCTCCAGTTCAGCAAGAATACTCCGCTCCAGCTCCAATTCAGCAACAGTACTCTGCACCAGCTCCATCAAACGAATACTTGCCTCCTGCTCCAGCTCAGGAATATTCGACTCCACAACAGCAATACTCTGCCCCAGCTCCAGTACAGCAACAATACTCTGCTCCAGCTCCAGTTCAGCAACAGTACTCCGCTCCTGCTCCAGTTCAACAGCAATACTCTGCCCCAGCTCCAGTTCAACAAGAATACTCCGCTCCAGCTCCAGTTCAGCAACAGTACTCTGCACCAGCTCCATCAAACGAATACTTGCCACCTGTTCCACAGCAACAATACTCTGCCCCTGCTCCAGTTCAGCAAGAATACTCCGCTGCGGCTCCAGTTCAGCAGCAATACTCTGCCCCAGCTCCAGTCCAGCAGCAATACTCTGCCCCAGCTCCAGTTCAGCAGCAGTATTCAGCTCCAGCCTCTGCACCCTCTAACGAATATCTTCCACCCGTCTCGGTTCAACAGCAGTACTCTGCACCTGCTCCAGCTCCAGTCTACTCTGCTCCTGCTCAAGAATACTCCGCGCCAGCTCCAGCTGCAGCCCAGGAATACTCTGCACCAGCGCCAGTGCAACAACAGTACTCCTCTCCTGCTCCAGCTCCAGTTTACTCAGCTCCAGCACCCGTGTCTGCTCCATCGAGCGAATACTTGCCCCCAGTGCAGCATTTGGAGCAAAGTGAATCATCATCTTCATCATCCACCGGTTACCAATACAATGTTCCGGCGAAACGTTTCCGTTTCTAATTCCACACTTTAGCTAATGGCTTGTTAAATTAACAAGACATGTTGTTGATACTTTTGTTATATTGTTTTTAGGCATAATAAATTTTAGTTAATTTTTTTAAAATAATTCTTCTTTGTTTTTGTTTAACGTGAGTGAAACCCTTATAAACTTAGATCGTGAACTACAAAGTCAAACAAATATAATTCAATTACTACAACTTAAAAGTTGTAAAGTTTTTACAGATAAAAACGTCAACTGTGGTCTTCCAATGAACTAAGTGTAACAAGTAAATTTAAACCCCAGCATTTCCCAAACCAAGTATTCAAAGCATAATACATCTTTCCGTAGAATGCTGATGTTGAAGAAATCGATTTTTCTGAAATTTGATATACATAAATATCTATGAGATTTCCTGCATGTCTGGAGTAAGTTCGATGACGGGCATAAAACATTGTATTAGTAGTTGAAAATTCAAAATATCCCGTTTAAACAATTTGATAGTTTATATATATATATATATATATATATATATATATATATATATATATATATATATATATATATATATATAAACTAGCGATACGAAACAATAAATTTGGATGAATAATAAATATTTTGTGTTTATATATATATATATATATATATATATATATATATATATATATATATATATTCTGTAAAAAAAATACCGGGAATCGGTCAATAAAACACAAAATATTTATTATTCATCCAAATTTATAATAAATATTTTGTGTTTTATTGACCGATTCCCGGTAATTTTTTTACATGTATATACATATATATATATATATATATATATATATGTATATATATATGTATATATATATATATATATATATATATATATATATATATATATATATATATATATATATATATATATATATATATATATATATATATATATATAGATATATATATATATATATATATATATATATCGGTCAATAAAACACAAAATATTTATTATTCATCCAAATTTATTGTATCGTATCGCTTTCGAAGAAGTCTGCTTCCGCTTTAATACACTTTTGCCATCGAATAATCCAATTATCAGTTCTCGCCGCGATTTCTCTTTATAGTCTTCTGTCGACTGAAATCGGATGCCTCGAAGTGATAATTTGAGTTTTGGCAAGAAGGGAAAAAAAACGGCCGGAGCCATTTCTGCTGAATACGGTTGTTGTTCGATGGTATTTGTTACAATGATATTAATTTCATTTTAATAACATTAATATTCAAATAGTCTTGTAATTATATTTAAGCTTAATATTTATTAACTTCTTACGGCCCTTGTTAATTGTTATGTTGTTGGGAAGTTAAGATTAGAGTCAAAAGAAAAAATTTATACTTCAAAGATAGTTTTTGTTTTTACTTGATTGCGTTTGTTTGAAATTTAATTGCGTAAAACTTCTACGATGTAGAATGCAGTTTCAAATAAAGAAAAAATATGTATACCAGCTGATAGTACCCGGCGTTGCAGGCGGTTTTGTTTTGAATAGAAACATGTAAAACATAATTATTTAGCTGAAATTTCCGTTACTCCCCTTTGTAGCGTTTCTGAGTTATGGTGGGAGTTAAATTATTCCATAATTATCGGCGGTGACCCTACAAATTCAGATAAAATTTTCAGATTTTTTGGAGCAATATTCAGAAAGTAATCGAATAATATGTTCACTTAATTGCATAAATTGTTGGTGTGAAAAGTGGGCGTGGTAGTAAGAAATAAATAAATATTAATTTTTATGTATTTAGATTTTACATTAAACATAAAAGTGATTTTAATTGTCAATGAAAACAACAACAAAAAGAATTATCAATCGACCTAAAATATTATTAGCCATTCCAGCTGCATGCAAGGTATATATGTATATATACACATATATGTATTATTAAAGCTAGCAGAATTCCATTTGCATATTAATTCATGAAACATGATTGTTGATTTATTCCTAAAAACGCCCAAAATGTTGTCATAAATTTGACAAAAAATGATTCGTTGTATACATTAACTTAATTTACTTTAGAGGCAAATTCATGATATTAAAACATAATTTGAAATCTACATTGAATAATGGAAAAGCATCGTGGCGATCATCATGCAAATATTGACCAAAATGCAAAAGCTAATATCAAACCTTTCGCAATTGTCCTCACCCGAAAACCGAAACCAAAATCAAAATCAAATTCAATCAAAATTCGAATTCAGCGAAATGCAAATTTATCGTTGCTTTTAATATAAAAACCGTCAACAAGAGCAAGTTGTCATCACTTGATCGTATTTGATTCGGCAGAGTAGGCCATCGGAGCATCATAACATTAACTTAAAATGGTAAGTTTACAATGCAGACTGTTGAAAGCTCACTCTCCTTTGATCCACAAATATTTTTTGTTTGCAGAAATTCTTTGTCGTAGTCCTCTGCGCGCTTGTCGCTGTAGTTTCAGCAGATGTTTCCCACTTGGTGAATGCTGGTGGTGGTGGACGAGGTTACAACTACGATCAACCTCAACCCAGTTTCAATTTACCTCTGCAGGGACATCATGAAGAGCACTATTCAGCTCCAGCTCAGGTCAATCATGGTTCCGTTCAAGTACATCAAGCTCCTGCACGAGTGCATCATGCTTCAGCACCAGTTTATCATGCTACAGCTCCTGTTTCCCATGCGCCAGCTCATGTTTATCTCGCTTCCGCTCAGCAAGAGCATCACGGATCAGCTTCATCTCAAGAATATCAAGCTCCTGCTCCAGTAGCACCTGCCACCGAATACTTGCCACCAACACCTGAATACCATGCCTCAGCACCAGCTCAGCAACACTTTTCAGCTCCCGCTCCTGTAGTCCAACAACATTACTCGGCTCCGGCTCCAGTTGAACAACACTATTCCGCTCCAGCTCCAGTTGAGCAACACTTTTCCGCTCCAGCTCCAGTTGAGCAACACTATTCCGCACCAGCTCCAGTTGAACAACACTATTCCGCTCCAGCTCCAGTTGAGCAACACTTTTCCGCTCCAGCTCCAGTTGAGCAACACTATTCCGCACCAGCTCCTGTTGAGCAACACTATTCTGCTCCAGCTCCAGTTGAGCAACACTATTCCGCTCCAGCTCCAGTTGAGCAACACTATTCTGCTCCAGCTCCAGTTGAGCAACATTATTCCGCTCCAGCTCCAGTTGAGCAACACTATTCTGCTCCAGCTCCAGTTGAGCAACACTATTCCGCGCCTGCTCCAGTTCAACAACATTATTCCGCTCCAGTTGAGAAACACTATTCCGCTCCAGCTCAAGTTGAGCAACACTATTCTGCTCCAGCTCCAGTTGAGCAACACTATTCCGCTCCAGCTCCAGTTCAGCAACACTATTCTGCTCCAGCTCCAGTTGAGCAACATTATTCCGCTCCAGCTCCAGTTGAGCAACACTATTCTGCTCCAGCTCCAGTTGAGCAACACTATTCCGCGCCAGCTCCAGTTCAACAACATTATTCCGCTCCAGTTGAGAAACACTATTCCGCTCCAGCTCCAGTTGAGCAACACTATTCCGCTCCAGCTCCAGTTGAGCAACACTATTCCGCTCCAGCTCCAGTTGAGCAACACTATTCCGCTCCAGCTCCAGTTGAGCAACACTTTTCTGCTCCAGCTCAAATTGCAGTACCAGAGAGTTATGCAGCTCCCGCTCCAATTCAACAGGAATATCTGCCACCAACAGCCGAATATCATGCACCAGCTTCAGCACCAGTTGCCGTTGAACAACATTACTCTGCCCCTGCTCCTGTAGAGAAACACTTTTCTGCTCCAACCACAGATGAGTATTCCGCACCTGCCTCTCTAACCGGTGGATACCACTACAGAACTCCAGCCAGACGTTTCCGTCTGCGTTACTAAGTGAAGTTCTAAGCGTATGTCGAAGAACATACTTCTTTACTCTTTGGGAGTATCACAGTTTATTCCGAAGGAATAATGCCTCTAGAAAAATGCCAAACTTTGTTAGAATTAAGTCGTCGTTATCATTTTGTTGTTACTATTTTTAAATAAAAAAATTATTACTTTAGTTTTAGTCTTCAACTCATCAAATAGTCATCGACCACAACATAACAGAAAAGCTAAAGAAATTTGTTGTGAATGAAGGAAGGAAAATGATTAAATTTTAAGAGCTAGAATAATAACAACTTAGCTTCCTGATCTACATATCTTGAAGAAGTTGATTTTTTTTTGGTTCTTGTGTTAACTTTATCGTTTGTCATAAGTAAGTATTCTGTAAGATTTAAATAGTTAAAATGGAAAATATCGTATCGAAAGCTTTTAAATTTTCATTATTAGGTCAAGTGAGAGTTATAGTGTG
The DNA here is from genome assembly GCA_949127995.1 of Suillia variegata. Lineage (NCBI taxonomy): Eukaryota > Metazoa > Arthropoda > Insecta > Diptera > Heleomyzidae > Suillia > Suillia variegata. Next base: position 44,875,016 of record OX421845.1, read on the forward strand.
TCGAAGAGACTTTTAATTTGGTGTGAATCACAATTTGAAATTTTAATTTTCGTTTTTTCGCAGAGTTTCTTTGAAATAAAATTAAATGCTAATCTCGCGATTTCTTATTTATTCGTATTTTCGAATTTCATTACAAATCAAAATACAAATTTGTGAATTTTTCGTGCATACTGAAAAAGCAATACTGATTGATAGCAATTAATTGGTGCCCGGTCGCTCGGTTGCTTTCCGTTAGTGTTGCACTTTTTGTTATGAATGTTTAACAAGCTTGACTTTTGAATCCTAAATGTATGCTTTATAGCTTCTGGTTAAGCAATGTGCTTTAATACTTAAGCTCTTGTGAAACAAACTTTGAATGCAATCTGCAAGTTTTCTCTGCTTATAAGCTTATTTGACAAGTTCGTTGTGTGAGTCTTTGGTTTTGAATACGGAACTTTAGTTACATTTGTGACGTATTAAAAGTGTATGAATGGAAAATTATCGTTTTAAGTGTGCACTATAATTATATGTTTTTGTTTTTTGTTTTGTTTTAATGCACAATTATTTAACTGATCGAATAAATATGTATCTAATTTTTCAGTTCAAAACAAACTTTTTTAGTAATGATTGCACTTTTTCGGTTTGTCTACAATTGTTTTGAATATGGTTTTAAATCTAAATTTTAAAAGCTCTACTATCGAGTATTAAAAATGTTTGATTTTGGATACAATTATATTCATTTACAAATTTTTAAAAATATTTTTTTTTTATTTAAAGATTTTTGAAAACAACTCATAATTTCTGAACAACATTTCAAGATATTCACATTTATATTGTGATATATTTTTAAGTACCAATGAGAAAAATGTGAGGAAATATTTTCATTTAGTATTTTGCTCCAACAATTACAGTTGTGTAATACATTATTTAACAATTAAATTACAACTAAATTAAGGTATCACAGCCAGAAAAATTGTCAGACAATGCAAGAGTATGTTGACAATTTTAGACAATGGCACAACGCAAGCGGAAACTTCCCACCATAAATTATGAGATTGCAGAAGGGTTGGTATGTCACTATATCAACAATTCACTGGGTTAACGATTAAGTATGATAAATATTTAAAAAATTAAAAATAATGAATTATGTGTGCGTTGTGAAGCACGCGACTCTTACCGAAAGACGTAAGTAATAAGCAATCATAGTCCATGCTTCTAAACTTTATCAGTCAACACTCTTTAAAATTGTAACTAAAAGAAAATATGTTTTTTACTATGGTAAACTGGACTTAAAATCGTGTTTTAGTAAAACTCAAATACAATATTATCTGTTGAATCCATAATTAATACATCCAAAATTAATTGTTATGTTGGTGGGAATGATTTTTGCAAAACGCACGAGACTAATAGGCGCCGTCCGGTGTTACCTAAAAGCTGTTGCAAGCCTTCGAATCAAATGTTTTATTTATGTTGAGATTGGTAAAGTTGCATTAATCGAAAACCTAACTTTAATCGCTATTTTGAGCTATCTTTTAGTAAGTAATTAAGGTCATTGCCACATTTTTAAGTCGAAGTTGGTCTCGTGCAGGAAATTAATTTTAATCGCCGCCACAATTCAGTATAAATCCACAGTTACGTGCATTTTTCGAATAGCATCATTTTGTTAATTGGAAACATTAAAGATGCATTTATGGTAATTATGTTGCAATTAATTAACGCTGTTTAATCAGATTCGATTTGAATGCACTTTACCACAGCTTCTTAGCCGCTATGGTCGTGATTATCAGTCCACACTGACATGTGATCAAATATCATTCGTCATAAACTCATAACTTTTGTCAGATGTTTTTGTTTTTGCTTTTGCTTTTGCTTTTGCTGTTGCTGTTGCTGTTGTTGTTGTTGTTGTTGTTATAAATGTAGCTGTGCATCCGGTCATTGTTGATTGTATATTGAACATCTTTATTAACTAAATTGCCACTCAAAACCAAATAGTTTGTGATAATGAACCTTCAACTGACATTTCAACTTGATGCATTTTAAACGATATTTTCACGATAATGGTGATAACGAGGGAAATAACTGTACTGTAAAAAAATAACACCAACATTAAAATTATTATTTAGTGGTAAATCTACATGACAGCAAGTACAAGTAATGTGAACCAACCTATTATCCAAGTTTTCATTTTAAGATTCCTCAGTCTGAAGCACTACTTCGGGGCCTGAACACCAAACTCATAACTTATGTAAATATGTTAAGATTTACTAAACTAGATTTCGACTTTGAGAAAATTTGCTGAAATAGGCAATTGATGAAATAGTGGTATCTGCCAAGGTTTCTCATGTGCAGACATTCGCATAATTAAGTGCAGAGTACCCACAATAAAGAAATGCCATAATTTAACTTTTTGTTTATATTAAAAATTGTTTTATTACAAAAATATCGTAAGCTTAAATAAAATTAACTATAAACATACGATGCAGTTGAGACATGATATATGTACGAAGCAATGGTTACAGGCATTAATGGGATGCTGCGATCCGCAAAGGCAAACCGTAAAGTCATGTGTTGAAAAGAAATAAAAAAAATAGAAAATTCAAATGGTTAACATTCAAAACGAAGCCACAAGAGAAGCAATGATGGCAGCTTAGCTTTGCTTAGCTTAGATTGGACCAAGCTTGTGGCTTGGTGGCGCCTTCGTTTGGAATTGAGCTTACATCTACGCCGCCACGACGAGTAAAGTTTAGTGACTGTGCACAGGCATTTGCGCAGTTAAGAGCCGCGACACGAGGCGAAGATACGGTGTGAATTTGAGTTGAGGCTGATGCGTTTCATTACTTAATACTGGCTGATGTGGATGGCTGAAGCGCGTGTTGGGATGGGGTAAAGTTCGCACGACTCGTTGAAATAAGGCACTTTTATATGATTTCGCGCGCGAAGCGCATTAAAGATCGATCGATCGGTCGGTCTTTAGCGCTTCCGCTTCCGATCTGTCTTGGATGATTTGCAATTGATGGTGTTAGTTGTTGTTTATATGAATTATTTCTAGTATTTGTATCCGCCATCGGCAGAGTAACCTTGTTGAATGGTCTCAGGAATTTTGCTGGGGGCACCATAGCTAGGTGAGATCGCGGCTGGATATGGACCGCCTCCGTTGCCGTTTCCATTGCCGTTGGATGAATAACCTCCATTACCGTTGCCATTACCGTTGGATGGATAACCACCATTTCCGTTGCCATTACCGTTGGATGGATAACCACCATTTCCGTTGCCATTACCGTTGGATGGATAACCACCATTACCGTTGCCATTACCGTTGGATGGATAACCACCATTTCCGTTGCCATTACCGTTGGATGGATAACCGCCATTACCATTGCCATTACCACCATTCGAATAACCGCCATTGCCGTTTCCATTACCGTTAGATGGATAACCACCATTTCCATTCCCATTACCGTTGGAAGGATAACCTCCATTACCGTTGCCATTACCGTTGGATGGATAACCACCATTTCCGTTGCCATTACCGTTGGATGGATAACCACCGTTACCGTTGCCATTACCATTGGATGAATAACCGCCATTACCATTGCCATTACCACCGTTCGAATAACCGCCATTGCCGTTGCCATTACTTCCGGAAGAATATCCACCGTTTCCGTTATCACCGGCAGGAGCACCGTAAGAAGAAGATGGAGCTGGAGCTGGTGCACTGTACCCACCGTTTGAAGGAGCTCCGTAACTAGATGATGGTGCAGTTGGAGCACCATAACTGGAAGAGGGTTTTTCGGCGGGAGCGCCATATGAAGGAGATGGAGCTGGTGCATCATAGCTAGAGGATGGCGCTGCTGGAGCACCATAAGACGACGATGGCGCAGTGGGAGAGCCATAACTTTGCGATGGAGGTTGTGCGGGTGTGTCATATGAAGGTGAAGGGGCGGATGGATATCCATTACCATTTCCATTGCCATTACCACCGCCATTACCAGTAGAAGAATATCCTCCGTTACCATTTCCATTACCATTACCACCATTCGAATAGCCGCCGTTGCCTCCACCATTTCCATTACCGTTGCCGTTGCCATTACCATTGGATGAATATCCTCCATTGCCATTACCATTAGCTGGCGCTCCGTAGCTAGACGATGGTGGAGTCGCTGGAGCTCCATATTTAGGAGAGGGTGCTTCGACAGGAGCCCCATAACTGGGCGAAGGCGCTGGTGCACCATAAGAAGAACTGGGCGCAGCTGGTGCACCGTAACTTGAAGAAGGCGCCTTAGCCGGAGCACCATAGTTCGAGGATGGAGCTTTTGCTGGAGCGCCATAGCTTGATGAAGGTGCCGGTGCTGGAGCGCTATAACCATTTGATGGACCCGAGGGAACTCCGTAACTGGTTGAAGGTGGTGCAGGTTTCGGAGCACCATAACTCGATGTAGGTGCTGAAGCAGGTGCACCGTAGCTCGATGACGGTGGCCCATAACTTGAAGAAGGTGCTTTTGCTGGTGCACCATAACTCGATGATGGAGGCTTAGCAGGAGCACCATAATTTGTTGATGGTGCTGATGCTGATGGCACAAAGCTGCTCAAGCTTGGAGCACCATATGAAGATGAGGGCTTTGAGGCTGGCGGTGCGCTATAACTGCTTGATGGTGCCGATGGAGCTCCATAGCTTGGTGACGGAGTTTTTGCGGGAGCGCCATAACTAGATGAAGGCGGTGATGATTTTGGAGGTCCATAGCTTGATGAAGGCGCAGCAGGAGCTCCGTAACTGGACGAAGGCGGTGATGATTTTGGTGGTCCATAACTTGGTGCAGGTTGTTGAGCTGGAGCACCATAGCTAGAAGATGGAGCAGCAGGAGCGCCATAGCTAGAGGATGGTGCTGCAGGAGCTCCGTAACTGGATGAAGGAGGCGATGATTTTGGTGGTCCATAGCTTGATGCAGGTTGTTGAGCTGGAGCACCATAGCTAGAAGATGGAGCCGCAGGAACGCCATAGCTAGGGGATGGTGCAGCTGGAGCACCATAACTAGAAGACGGAGCAGCAGGTGCGCCATAACTAGAAGATGGTGCGGCAGGAGGAGCAGGTGCGCCGTAGCTGGATGAAGGTGACGATGTTTTGGGTGGACCATAACTTGAAGCAGGTGGTGAACCATAGCTTGACGATGGAGCAGCCGGAGCGCCATAGCTAGAAGATGGTGGCGAAGATTTTGGTGGTCCATAATTAGAGGGGGGTGGTGCACCATAGCTAGACGAAGGTGGCGAAGATTTTGGTGGTCCATAACTAGAGGGGGGTGGTACACCATAGCTAGAAGAAGGTGGCGAAGATTTCGGTGGCCCATAGCTGGATGCAGGAGCCTTCGCTGGTGCTCCGTAATTGGACGAAGGAGGACTGGGTGGTGGTCCATAACTAGAGGGTGGCGGACCGTAACTAGATGATGGCGGACGACGTGAACCACCAATCTGCTTTTTAGGCGGACCATAGTTAGAGTTTGGTTTGGGTGGTGCTCCGTAACTCGATGATGGTCGACTTGGTGGTGGTCCATAAGAGTTTGATGGGGCGCCATAGCTCGAACTTGGTGCTGAAGGAGCGCTTGGGTATGGACCACCAGCTGGTGCGCTCGGTGTATAGCTGGAAGGAGCGGGTCGTGCATTATAAGGTCCCGACGCAGGACCAGAAGCTGGCGGCAGATATGAGCTCGGGGGACTATACTTTGACGATGAACGTTGACCCGATGAAGGGGGCAAGTAACCGTTGCTAGGTGGCGCTTCGCGTTTACCTGCCTCAACGTGCAAACACAGGCAGCTAAAAGCGGCAACGTAAAGAAGCTGAAAATAAAGCAATGAAAAACGTAATAAAATTAAAAGAAAGAAAATTATTTAGTTTTCTGTGTCGGTCAACGGCGTCTAAGCGCTGATATTTCACAATGCCAAGATCAGCCACTTACCGTTGCCGTTGTGGTTTGGAACGACTTCATCATGTTGATGGTGATGGCGATAATGGCGGTGGAGTTCGTCGCTGCGTAGCGTTGTTGGTCTCGTGGCAAGCTGCCTCAAAGCTGAGTTTATAAGCTGAAACTAGAAGAAAAAACATAAACCGTTAGCAAAAAGTCTGAAGACAGTCGAGTACGCATTGCAAATGTTGCAAACGTTGAGAGGATTAGCATATGAGGTTGATGAAGACCATGATGAACATATTGCGCCAATGTTGCAATCCCAATGTTGATGCTACCGTTTCTGTTGTTACTGTAGCAAGTCCAAATAGTAAAATGGTGCCGTGGATAAGTGCAAACGCTGTTGCGGCAGTAACAAATTTGGCTTCAGAATTAAAGAAGCACAACACACGATTCGAGCACATGTCAAACCTAACTGCTTGCGCATGAGCATTCGCTTGTAAGATGCACGCAGTTGCAGTCTGATTACCGCACAGTAGTTTTCAACCCAAAACATTCGAACAATATTAAACGTCATTTCTTTTATAACTCACAGCTAAAGCTTAACTTTCGAAACAGTTAAATAAATACAAGCAATAAGAATTGTGTTACTAAAAGTTTAATAATCTTATCTATTTTTGGAACAGAAGAGACCCTCTTAAGAGACACAATTATTTCAGTTTAGAACTTCGAAGTAGTCAGCTTTCAATGCGCTCGGATTGTTAAAAGTTTGTTTAAATTTCGACAAGAGTGCAGGCACGTTCATCTCAGTTTGTTAGTTAGCAAAGAAGTGTAATTCTATTTCTCTTAGTATTGTTAAAACAAATGGCACTCCATTCCAATTTCAAATAGTTGTAATGAACTGTTTCCACATGTGCAATGCTACAACGCTAGGTCACGCTGCATTTGCTGCTGTGATTTATGTGATACAAAGTGGCAATGTAGACGCATCAGAGGCAGGCACCCAGCCAACTGACGTTGCCAGTGCAATGTTTCTCTCATGCGAGTATGTTGCAGCAGACAACAGACTTCATTAGTGTAAACCTTCGATGGAGGTTTTCCATTACATTTTCATATTTTAAGTTACGATTGTTGCTCTGTCTGTCTGTTTTTATCCATAACCAAATCTGTATTTAATTGACGTTTGATAAGTTGCTTCCTAGTAGCGGACTTTGTTTTTGTTTTTTTATTTTTCTTTATATTGCACGTCAATTGTATTGTCAACAGAATCTGTACATGGATTATTTGTGGGAATATGCCTTTATAAACATGTGATCAAGGCTTCATTCACTCATTTCCGAACGAAGTTCAAGTAATTTATTTGATTTTTCTGAGTATGTTTTTTGTTTGTTTGTTTTTCTTTTGGCTTTGGTTTTGTTGCAAACGTTGCTGAATTATTTCATCAGTGCAATTTTGTGATGCTCTGCAATCGCCATAAGGAAAATGCGCCACGATGTAAAAGAAGTTCATATAACAAATTAGCAGAAAATTAATAACAAATGTAAAGCAGTTACGCAAAGATTGTGCGGTACGTAATGTGAATTTCGCAAAAGCGTGAGCAGTCTTAGCTGTTGCTCAGCCAGAGGCTTGATGCTTTGGAATGCATCTCTGGAACTTTTAAGTTGACTTGATTAAGTTTCATAGATTAGAAAATATGAAGATTGCACCTCTAAAAGGACACTGTTAAAATCCTCTTTTATTAATCCATGATTATATTTTTATATATAGAGCGAGTATACGAAAGCAACCCACCCATAACAGAAAATAGTAAAGTAACCAACTAGAGTTTACTCTAAGCCGTTTCAAAAATCAAGTAAGTGCTGCTGAATCCATCATTTGAGTGAGTGACATACCGTAATAATCGAGAGTCATTAATAGTCCACAACAAGTGAATGTGACCAAAACATCTCTGACAATACCGCAGCAGCAGCAGCATAGTAACCCACATCTCAGTTAACAACATTTCACCTATCGTCAGCTTCGGAGGTGCCACTTGCCATTAGACCAACAAAAGTCTTAAGTATTTTTTTAATTGAAAATGTGTCTTCCTTATGTTATTGTCAAGTACATAAGAAGTGTTGGGATATTTTATGTTATGTATGTCAGTGAATGGCCTCGGAAAGCACTCCACTACTTACAAATTCGAAGACGATTTAGTTGTGGACATTAGCTTGCAGAATATCGGGCTATCATTATGAGAATATTTTTATTGTGGAATATTATTATTAGATGCTATAATATAATTAGCTTATTTTATTTTAAAATTTTTAAATTTTACGAGCTTGTCATTTTCATGCAGTGAATTGACATGTTCAGAGCAGGGCACCAACAATATCACCGCAGCATAAAAACATACAAATTATAACGGTGTTAAAAATCCAACTTGTGTCATCTTTGTAAAACATTTGGTTTTAACTTATCGGTAATCGGTATTAAAAATGTAATTCATACCGAAACAAGAACGGTTTCAACTACAAGTAAATTCTGAATTTTACTGTTTTTGTAGTAATGAAAGTGTGTTATTTTGATTTCTTTCTTTAACGAAGTTAAGTTTTTGGTTAACTTTTCTCGGATATGTAACTATGTAACTGCCTCTCAAGTACGTTAATAAGGCTTGACTTTTTTATAAATTGACTGTTTATATAAAATCTTTAGTTATTTTAAGTACGATCCTGGTTTGGTTAATGTTAATTATAAAGTGATTACTTTCATATTAATATTTCTCATTTAAATCGATTTTAACCCAGAATATGATTTCGGGAGAATTCATTAGAATGTTTGTAAGTAAAATTCTTATTTGGTTTAAAATATTCTTAACGCTTATATTAAAAATTCCAGATTTCTGATATTCTGAAAATATTCGATTTAAAATATATAACCTTTAAAAAATATTTTAATATTTGAATTATTTATTATTTCTGATGTTTTTTTAATATTTTTTGCACTTTTTAAATATTAATTCATGGTCACTTGTTGTTGTTGTTGTTGTTGTTGTTGTTGTTTTTAATTGATTATTTTTAATCCTTGAAATGTTAAGTAATATTCTCACTTGTAATTTCAATTCACTATGATTATTCTTGTGTGTTATTTGTTGTCTGTTTTTTTCAAAAACATTTCAACTATTGTTAAAATAGTTTCAATTGTACGGCACTGACCAGAAAATAATATTTAAGATCCAAATATCTATTCGAATAGATGCGCCTCCGAAAATCCAACTACAAAGCAATGTCTATTCCGATAGCTGAATGTAGACTACGAACTTCAACGAGCGCATCTTGCACTTTTATACCAATTCCAATGAATTTTCCTAAGCTCAGGCAGACGGCGCACGTCACAAACCGATTCCCTGATTTGGTTTTCAAACAAAAGTCGTAACGAAAGCGCGTTACGACCCTCTGCCGAGACGGCAAAAATCTATTACAATTTTATGTAAGAAAACAAAAATCCAACCAAGCAAAACAAAAATCGAAACATCTAATGCACTCTTCAAATCAAAGCGGCTCATCATCACTTTGCTTTGGCTTTTGCTTTGGCTTTTGCTGCGGCTTTGGCTTTGGCTTTGGCGCACTCGATCAGTTTTCGTAAAATCAAAAGTCGATAGAGCGCGCATGCGCAGCGCAGTTGTACAACGGCGCCTCGCGATTGCTTTGATCGCTCTCCTCATCGCGGTTGGTGTCTCGACGTTTGTCTCTCAAGTGATGACAGCTTCACTCTTCAAAGCAATTTTGTATTTTTTTTGTATTATTGTGCAGTTGGTGCTTTTAGTATTTTAGAGTTAAACATAGAAACACCTACGACTACGATTACGGCTGGAGCAAAGCAGCCTCAGTGCCACCCGAAACAGTTTCATTATTTGTTATGATAATCATGGACGTATGGGCAGAAAGTTGCAAATCGCCCCTTACGCTAAGAGTAGCTGAACTTTAAGGGGCAGAGAATTCAACGTTTATTGACAGTTCAATTTTGAGATTTATAATCAAGTTTATTTAAAGTTACAATTTGAATGTTTTACGAGTTCATATTAATAAAGAAAGAGAAGCTTCAACCTTTAAACCCCTTGTACAAATGCCTGATAGCGGTACTGCATTTGTTGTTGTTGTTGTTGTTGCTAAGTTTCATGAAGATCTCCAGAAACTTTGGCGTCGTTTTTGAAGTTCAAAAATATGTTTAACTTTTCGGTTGCCAAGTTTCATTCGCTTGTTTGGATGTTGCGTTATGCAGCTGTTGTTGCTGTTACTCTTGCTGCTGCTGCTGCTGCTTTGTAATGTGTAAATGTAAACGATTATTAATTGGCATCATTAGTTTTGTAATAAATAAATACAATACTTTTTGCAACTCTTCCAATCACAAAATGATATTTTCCTTCATTTGTTATTCACGAGAAAACCAACATTGCTCAAAAAGTTTGAGATACACATTGTGACATTGATTTTTTTTATAATAGTATGTCATAAATCAATCGAAATGTTTGGCATACCCTTTGAATATGTAAATACAAAAATGCAATTAATAATAATTACGACTAACTTTTAAAGTCATGCTAAAAATACAGTTAAACCATTTTTAAAATTTACACAAATTTTTCTTCACTTTTTAAACTATTCAGATTTATATTAGGTTGAAACTCTTTACTTCCAAACGGAATAAACTATTGTTAAAAATAAAAGATACTTAATTTTTTTTTTAATACTCTGATAATAATCTTCCCGGTGCTCCCCGTTGTAGTGATTCTAAGTTACGGCGGTGAAATTTTTGGCAGTAACCACACAAACTCAGAAACAAAATCTCAAATTTTAGGAGCAATATTTGCAATGTTACCGTATATTTTCAATTAATCAAACAAATTGTGGGCGTATAAGTGGGTGTGTCAGATTTTGTATAACCTGTTGTTATTCCCGATGCATCCCGTTAGATGTTTTCTATGGAATATAAGAATTTGTTATTATTATTATTTGCTTTAATTAGCATTCGCTTTGGAATAAAGCGATTTTAAACATGAATGTAATGTGGAAACTTTTAACAAGAAAATGCAAAATTAAAGAGGAAGCAATTTCTTAAATTTGGTATACCTACCCGGGCAATATCTAAAACAGAAATACTTTTTGAGATATTTCCGAAGCAAGGGGTTTTTAAGAGGGGGAGATGGGAGCACCATTTATTAGATTTCTGAGAGCAAAGGAAAAAAACATCGCAGTCTTAAGCAACTTTGGTCATTCGCTTAAACATTACTATTAAGTTTGCATTCACCCTGCAGCGATCGTAGACAACGTGACGACGTCTGAACGCTACTTGACCAATATATTAAAAAAATAGCCAACAAGAGCAACTACTTACACTAAAAAAGCGAAAGAAAAAAACTGTTACAAAATTGTTAACAGCAATTAAGATGGTCCACCGAAAATCGTACGTTGCCGATGAAAGTGAATGCCAACGAGCGGCATTGGCAATAAGCAGCGACAAACTTAATGATCTCGGATGATGACTGGAGGAATTTAGAAATGTTAAATATTTTAAAATAATACTCGTTGCAGAGATGACACGATTCGCAAATAATACACAATTTTGAAAATAATGTTGTTGCTAACGCTGTGCTCCGGCAATAGCACAAAAATATAAAATATCATATCGTATCGTATCGTATACGACCGGTCGCGACGATTGTACAAACTACTTAGCTGCTATGCTTAATTTAATTACAGATTTGTTAGTTTTTAAGACTACATCTTGGGTGAGTCCAGTCAGTTGCTGTGAAATTACGATTTTCGTAAGAAATTTTGGGTGTTAGTCAATTTTCAAGCGTGTCCATTTTGACATGCGGAATGATGTGTGATTAATGGCAATTTTATTAGTTATAGTTTAAATCGTAAAGATTTTATTTCAAAGCGTTCCCATAAAGCTTAAAAGGCATTATCATTGATTTTAATTAGCGATAAAATTCAAACAGTTTTTTGTTAATTTATATTATATTAATCTTTAAAATTAACAAAGTAATATTAAAATATCAATAAAAAAGGTGGCAATCTTTAACATTATATAGAAAAGTTGGTGATGTCTTTTAATGTTTACAAAATGTTTGGGTACCATAAAAACATTTTGGTGTGCTGTTTAATTAAAGAAACTATTTTCAACCCAAGTTTATTAACATTTGGCACAGACAAAACTTGTTTTGAAATATCACATAACGATTTTAATCGTTTATCGTTTATAATCAAATTTCTTCTATTTAATGGAAACTAATTTATTTCAGTGAGGAATTCTGATAACTAATTAAAGAAAACAACCTAACAGAAAACGGACAGACAATATCCACGGCTAATTTTCCTTTTTGTAATTCGAACAATCCGTAATTGATGTCTTCATATCATCATGTCAGACACAGTTGCGCCGCTTCAAAGATATGCACTAACCTAACCTAAAGTTAGGTAGTTTACTGAGTCGTCCGTCATCTAAAGTTATCTAACACTTTTTTCAATGCTCCTATTTTTAATGCTTTTCTTCAGCCGCGATTCAGCGTTACTTAGCGCTTCCATTTACAGAGCCACTTCACAGCAGGCTTCAAACCAGATTACTTCGTATTTATGTTAACAGTTACGTTTGTTTACTTTTCAGCCGCCGTTTAAGGTTCACAACTCACAAGAGCCGTAATGAAAGCAACAAGCAATAAAGAAGATCATAATGATCGAGTGATCGAGTGGTGTGATGAGTTGATGCGAACCGATGCGATGCGATGCGATGATGTGCCCCCACAATGAAAGCGAAATGTGCACAAGCACCTATTTACTTCAATTAATTCCATACGAATGTTTGCTTGTTATATTAAGCAGGCAAGAAATGACAAAGAAATGACATAAAAACATATAAACAAAATATTTTACAATTTTGCTTTGGGTTACGTGATTTGCACACTTGATGTGGTCTTGTGCGTTTATGTGGAGCAAGTGCGGCACTTGTCACTATTTGCGCCGCCTCTGGTGGTCGCCCCCAAATTATGTGGGTAAATTGCCGAAAATATTGCAATGAAACTTTGTTTGAAAAGAAAAGTAATTTTAAATTCGGTTTGTTGCTTAAGTCTTTTGTTTTCTCTAGTAATTACTTGCACAAATTTTAACATTTGGCATTGCTTTTATCTTCAACATTTCGTTTTATCAATATTAAAACATTTTTATGTTAATCTTTTTTTTTCTTACAATTTTATTAGGAACAATTTCGAAACTCGTTTTTCTTTTGTTTTATTTTGTAAGTGAACTACAACAAACGAAAACAACGCAAATGTTTTGATGTTAAGTTGGGAAAAGTGATATGAGTGAATTCGAATTTGAACACCTTGTTACGGTGATCGTTTATTATGGCCATAATAGTCGTAGTGCAGTGGCAAGTAAAGTGCGCGTCCAAAGTTGCCTTAAAAAAAATTCAGATTTATTTGCATTGCACTTGAAAAGTGGCTTCAGTTCGGTTCCTACATGTTTCCCACATGTGCTCTTTAAAATAAATAATATATGCAAGTTTTTTTGTTTTTTTTTTGTTTATTTTCTAGGCTAAGTTGTATGCATGCTGCAATCTAATCATACGGATCATATGGAGTGACGCACTTGAACATTTGAAACGTATTATACATAGTAATTCATACATATGTGTCTAGTTTTCACATCCAAAGAAAACATCTGCGTTTCATATGTACATATGTATGTACATATTTACCTTCTTTTGTTGTGGCTGGCATTGAACTAATTATAACTTTATTTTAATTTTTATTGCTCAATATTTTGCTTAAGTTTAAATGGCGCCATTAAAACGTGCCTTGGTTTATTTCTTTATTTGGAATGGTTTTTGTTTTTGTCAAAGAAATAATTGAAATATAATTCATATTGAACTCTAACACAAAATAAACGTTATTTCAGCAACTTGTCAAGTTCAGCATGAAGCTTGATGCCTTCACTTCATGATTTTTTATTTGTATTTAAATTTTAGGTTTTTGAATGCTTTAAGCAATTACTATAAAATGCAAATCGATTTAGCCGCAATGTTGCATCTGAAGTGGTGAATGGAAATCGCGTCTAACTGCAACGATAGCAACATTTGCTGTTCTCGGTACGAAAATTTCGGTCAAGTGTTATGTTATGCACAACTACATACATACGATTAAAGCAGCTCACTTCAAGTTCAAACATGTCTACGAACATTTCAAATTGTTCTAATTTTTAAAAACAAATACCTCTATGTATATTTAATTCAATCCACATGAATGTAAAGTGCATTACATACAAAATATTGAAAACATTTGGCGAATTCGGATAGGAATTCTTAAAGAATAATCATAACTTCTTTAAAAAGTGTCGTAAAGCAAAAGAAATGCTCCTAACTAAACACCTAATAAAATTAATTGGCAATGAGGAGCAACATTTGCCGATTTCACATCGTAATTGGTACGAAAGCAACAAGAGCTTTTGTAAAAAAAAAATTGTTACGATACGAGAAAATCACAGAAGATCGTAAATGAGAGAACGAAAATTGTGCTCTTTTATTGGTGTGAGAAAGCTTTTCTGTATGCTCATTCGAATCTCAAAATATTGTATGAATTGACAAAAGTTTGGCGATCGTTCACCTTTTTTCGAATTTGCCCAGTAGAATTGTTGTCATCTACATAAAAACAATAAATAACACACAAATAAAGTGTATTTAAGTAGCACGGGCCTTTTTTATAAGTGGTTGATTTTGCATACATACATACATACATACATACATACATACATACATACATACATACATACATACATACATACATACATACATACATACATACATACATACATACATACATACATACATACATACATACATACATACATACATACATACATACATACATACATGCATACATACATACATACAAGTTATAAAGAATGAATAGTTATTTGAATTTTTTTTTTTTTTTTGAAAGCTTAAACATTTGTTTAATTGGTTTAAAACTAGAAAGGTGAGTGACCACCTTAGCTTGGGTCAGTTGCTGAATCTAGTATCGATCAATTTGTTTTTTAATAGAACAGTAAAATTCGAATAAAGCTTATTTTTTTAGTTAGCATACCAAAACAATCTGAAACGGCTGTTCAGAAGGAAGTTAATGTTATTAAATCAATTCTTCAGATTCATTGAATAAAAACAACGAATCTCGGCCTGCTGATTAATTGATCCATCTGTTTTAGTTTAAACATTTTAAGTCTGTCCATAGATTTTAATATTAATAGGTATAAATCTCGATGAAAAAGTGAAAGTAATAAATTCAAATTATTGAAAACATTCCGCACAAATCCGAATCCGAGACCGAATCCGAAATCAGAAATATTATTCTTTTTCGTTTCGTAGTGGGCGTGTGTTAGAACGACACTGAAAAGAAGATACCTACAAATAAGAAAAAAAGAACTGTGGTAGCACCAGCTTAATAGTATCACAGCTATTTATATTCACATAAAATTTAATTAATGACATGAATTTAATGAAATATAAAGTTGCCGAAAATGGCGTTCAACGTATTTTGTTAGTTTTTAATAGGTTTGTTAATTGCAATTTGTAGCAAACACTGCCAAGAAATGTATTTGAACTGAAATACTCACGACATTTAATAAAATGGGAGTGACTATTTTTTGTATATTGTATTAATACATTTTTAGACATTTTTACTATGCAAAACTGTTTATTTTCTTGAGTTGGAAATATAAGGCATTTCCCAAGGTCCGGAAAAGTATTTCTAGAGTGAAAATCTATCTGTAATTTGTTAACTTTATTTTATCTTTAACAACATTTTTGTTGGATATCTGATAAACGGTCACAAGAATTGAGATAATATTTATTATTATATAATATATCAACTTTACCAAACCATGAACCGTTTTCAATTTTGATTTCTTGCAGCATAAAATTAAGTTAATGCATTTAATTTATGTTGAAAAAATCATTTATCAATGTCCTAGTCGAGAACTACTGTTTTAGTGTATTATTAAAACGATTAATAAAGGTAATCGATTAGAGACGATGCTTACTGACTCAAGTTATTTCAAAAAAAATGTTATCAGCTTCTCAAATTAATTTTTAGTTGTAGTTATAATAGAATATAGTAGAACAGATTTGGAGTTTAAAAGCGATTTAAGTAAATAATGAGCCTTTTCCTTGAAATGTATCCTCCTTCTTGTTCACTGTTAAGAGACATACTAACGCTTTCCCAGGCTTGTGACATATAAAACAAAGAGCCACCTATATTAATGCATGTCAATCACCCAAATGTCATGGGTCAAAATTAATTCGGAAGTTCGTTCTTTCGTTCATTCGTTCGTTCGTTCATTCGTTCGATCGATTGTTTGTGCCATCGTTAAAAAATAGCCAAGCAATAACAATTAAATCGACACGATAAGCAGAGGCATTTGGAACCAATCGACCAATCCATCAAATATTTGCTAAATTGAAAAACCATTAACTCTGACCGCAACCCGCAACAAGGCGACCATATGAAGCACACAACGTTGGATGCTCTGATTTTAACTTAACTTGAGAAAATACATACACACACAAATGTGTAAAATGAAATGATTTATGAGCGATATTTGCGGCGTTTATAAGGTAAATTGAATTATTTTCAATAACACAACAGGAAATAGGAATAGGCTGTACGAATCGATTGCAGGTCAATTTGTATGTTGGTCAATGCTTGAAATTGTTGCCAGCTAAATACAAAAAAAATACAAACACAAACAACAACAACAAAAACAAAACAAAAAACCGAGTACGATGGCAAAGTGTTGAGTATTTTAATTGATCTCGCGCGCCGAAATTTAATTTTGGTCAAAAACGGCTAAAGACCCACAGAAAAAAAAAGAACACACAAAACAAAGCAGATGAGCACATTCAGAGCGCTGGAGATGCCGGCGCGTTGAGCGAGCGCCAATTTAAACCTAACGCCTAATGGTATTTCATAAACTGATAACTTAGAATTCTACTATAAATACCATCGAACGTTTCGACAAATTATATCATTTCGAGTCGTCGTCTGTTTGATATTGCAACACAACGAGCGGAATTAGCCAGCGTCTTTCGATTAACTAAATATTATTCTAAGCTTCTCAACTTCAAAATAATTAATTTGTTTTAATTTTTGTTTTTGGAATCCGTGAAGAAGAATTCAACGAAAAATGGTAATTAACCTGAAGTGAAGATTTGCGAAAGTTGACTTTTGTTTGGATAGACTCGTGCGAAAACTAGACTAAAGTTTTTGTATTTTAGTATACACTTTTAACTATTGAGCAAATATAGAAAAAAACGAATTTAAGAATTCCTGACGACAAATACAAATTTCAGTGAGAGTCCTAAAGGTCAAGCTTCATGTATACAAAATATTGTGTTCTAAATAAAAATGTTTAAATGTAACATATAAATTGAGTAAGGTAGTAAGTGGAAAAGCAGGATTTATTTTAAAAAAATTTATATTTAAGTATACAGAAGAAAAAAACACACTGAACTTTAAATTGTCTTGCAGAAACTTTTCATCCTTGCCGTTTGTTCCATCGCCATTGTCGCCGCTGACGTTTCGCATCTGTTTGGCAATCACCATCATGATCATCATCACGAGGAACATGCCGCAGAAGACCATCCCGGCTACAACTATGACAAGCCGAAAGTTTCCTTTGATCTGCCTCTGCCCACAGTTAAACCCGAACTGCCTAAGCCAACTTACCTGCCACCAGTAAAGCCAGCGCCGACTTATTTGCCCCCGAAACCAGCGCCAACATATCTGCCTCCCACGACAACAACCACCACCACAACAACAACGCCACCACCACCTCCAGCGCCTAAAGCCACTTATCTGCCACCACCACCAGCACCAAAGGCAACTTATCTGCCACCTCCACCAGCGCCCAAAGCAACTTATCTACCACCTAAACCTGTGACCACCCCAAAAGCCAGCTACTTGCCACCACCAACGCCTAAGGCATCATATTTGCCTCCGGCACCCAAGGCGGCTTATTTACCTCCAGCACCCAAACCAGTATTCAAGATTCCCAATCCCTCGTATGCTGCTCCAGTGAAACCAGAGGATACTTATCTGCCACCGGTGGAAAAATTCGTCGCATCACTGCCCGAGCAAATCGTCGAGGCGGAGGAGGTCCATCACGATGAAGGCTATCACTATGATGCGCCCGCAAAGCGTTTCTTATTTTAATGAGAGCACTTGCAAACTTTTGCAAAATATTTTGAGATTAAATTGAACCCTTAAAGTTTTTTGTTGTTGTATAAATAAACATGATATTTTTTATATATTTTTAAAAAGTGTCTTTTATCTTTTGTTTGTTTGGCGGTCGGTGATAATCCAATCATTGCACTGTTACCACCATTTTCTTCCTGATCATTTTTTAAATATAAATATTATTGAACGGCTTTGATGAAATAATATGAACAAAGCATATTATTTCATCAAAGCCGTTCAATAATATTTTCAAATAATTGTACAAAATTTATTTAATTTTTTATATCATAATTGCGAATCAAATTTAACTTATTTGTAATCATGAACTTTACTTCACACTCGAATGAACGATCCATTTAGTTTGAGAATATCTTAAAGGATAATCCACTTTCCTTCTGTGAGCAACCAACTTTGGATCAGAGGAATAAGTAATTTTGAGGTTAAAATAACATTTTTTTAATTTAATTTCGAAATATATTTAAAAACGAGATTTACAAATTTTTAAAGCTCTACAAAAAACGTTTCGGTCATTTGCAAAACACCAAACAAAAATCAATGCAGATCGGTTTAGGAAAGGAGTGGTTTTTTGTTTAGTAGCAATTTCGATACACTGTCAATTTAAATATCACAGACAATGCACAACAAAAAATATTTGTTGTTGTTAATATGTTAACTGACTATCAATATGACGGGGACAGTGACGGCGATGGAACCGACAAAGACAACACCTCAAATGTATTCTAAAAATAACACTAAAAAGTAAAAGTGAATCAGCCGTAATATAATGAAAACAAAAGCAGTCAGGTTAAAAAAACACTCGCACAATAAGCGTATCTGTCTGTCTGTCTGTCTGTCTGTCTGTCTGTCTGTTTAATCGTTTGTTTGTTCTCTTCATCAGAGTGTGGGGGAGGGATTTTATGATTTCTAAGATTGCTGTACAATAAAAATGTGGGTGACGACTTTTTGTATGACAAGGTCATGTGCAGCAGAACTTTAACTATGTAGTTACTCAAAGAAATTATGAGATTAGGATAATAAAAATCATCAAAAATATTTACTCACTTGAATGATTTGAAGTGCAAATTAAAATCCAAAGAGACCATTAAAGGCTTTGATCCGGCATGCCGCGTCGCAACCATGCCACAACTTTCAATTCTCAATGGACTTCAATTAAAATTGACAAATGAGTTTAACAGCTTGTGGGTCTCTCTGGTGTCATAGAACTATTCGTCATAAAGAGCACTTGAATTTTGTTCTTCTTCTTATTCTTCTTTTTCTTGTCAATATTCGCTTGAACAGAGTTAACGCAAGAATTTCATAAGTAATTTTGTTTGAATGTGTGGGTGGTCAATTTGAGTTTGCAAAGTGCTCATTTTTGGAAACTGTTTTTTCATGTATCTTGCGCATTTGTATGCGTGTGTTTAAAAAAAATTGTTAATCAGTTTATAAAAAAATTCTTGCAATAAAGATTTAGTAAATAAAATCAAAAAGGAATAAAATTAGAGCATTTGTTTTATTAAGTGAAGTGAACTTGTTGGTTTAGGAGTTCTTATCCTTTAATTTAAAACAAACACTTTTCTGTTTGTTCTTTTTCACGCTGTAATTTCCCACCAATTTTGTTTAAAATTAGTTAAATTGATCTAATTTGTTTTTGTGTTTTTAACCTGCATTTTATGGATTTAATCAGACAAATATTCGAATTAGCTGGGATTTTTGAATAAGACGCAATTTGACAATATGCTACTATAAAAAATTTAGGAACAGACAAAAAACTGGAATACTTTAAGGCTTAAGTTCGAGCATTTCTTAGAGCTTTAAATATTTAAAAGAAACCGCCTGAAACCAGGCAACACTTAATATTTCCTGTAGTTGTAATTTCCTACAAACGAAATATCGCAATAGCGAGTATGTGTGTGTGTGTGCGATCAAGTTTGCAATGTAGTAGGAGAGTAGTATGTCGTATATCAAATATTTTGTGAAAACGAATTTTCATTTAAATTGATATTCTCTTAAACTGTTTCATTCACTCAATTTAAATATTTAATATAATTTTATTAAAATATTTATAAAAATATATTTAAATAACACGTATATATTATTATATATTATTTTGTTACTTGCCAAAATTGCTAAGCAGAAAACAATTTGATTATGTTTTGATTTGACATTAGACATTAAATAATCTATAAACAAACAGTTTTGCTGCTAAATTGGCGCCTGTTAATACAAAAGTTTACCGCTTAAGTCTTTTGTTTTGTCACCGAACCTCGCGGCATTTATTTTGCTAAAACACGCTTAACAAATGAAGCATACATCGCACCCAATAAATTCAAATTTATGAAATAACGCAATGACCGTGTCAATAAAAGTAATCCGCCCAGTAAAACAAATAAAATCGTATAGACAAATAAGTTTATTTATTTACTGTACAAAAAAAAAAACATCGTTTAGTGTCGCGATGCTTAAACAATTTACATACAATCTCCTCCTTTTCATACTCGTAAACAAAAATTCAATAGTCTCTAAACCCAAAGCTAAGCGACAATTTCTATTCTTGTTGCTTTTTTTATCAAAAACTAATTAAGCAACAAATCAATAAAGTAAACACGGAAGCATAAATTTACATGCATACCATTAAATGCCATGAAATTTGGTTGGTTAATTGGAAAATGTCACTAAATCAAGTCAATTTCATAAATCAAATTATTGAACAATAAAAATAAAACACGTTGGTTGTTTTTTATATCATACATACATACATACATACATACATACATACATACATACATACATACATACATACATACATACATACAAACATACCTTTTTTGTTTTAAATTTTAAATTAATTGTTTCGTGTTTACAAACAAACAAACCGATTTCTTAGTCGGAGCCATTTAAGAAGAGGCTCGAATCGAACGAAACCCGCTCGGCTCAGTTAGACTTTTCGAAAGTAAATTCTATTTTTTTGAATGGTTTCTTTTTTGGCTTTTTGGAATTTAAGCATTTAAATGCTGTGCAGCTTGTTTGAAATAAAACGCAATTAAAATACGAGTTTTCGTTAGCAAAATTAATTTAATGCGAAATCATTAAGAAATTCTAGACTATTTGTCAAAAATGCAAAAACGTGTTTTAACTATTGTGGTTGAAGTAAATTTAAATTATATAAAATGTTTCGACTTATCCGACGTTTATTTCGGTTTTGTGCGCTTCAGGTGCATAAAGTATCTACAGGCCATATTTTAACCTCATTTGTGGTGATGTATTGAAAAGATACAGATACGATCACTTTAAGTATTTAACCCTTTGCATGCTTTTGTTTACAAAAGTGTGTATGTGCATTAATAAAAATGTTATTCACCTTCCATATGCAAATGTTCCTAAAAGGTTTTTTCGTTATTATTTCTGTTATGTACAATATTTTATTTTAAATTATGCGAAAGAGTGTTTAAATGTTTGTCAAATGAGTAAATTATATTTGTTGTTCGAACTTGGACTTATTATGGCAACTGTTAGGGCAGAGATTGTTGTTGACATTCAGATTAAACAATGGACGAGAAGTTATAAACAAACAAACATGTGTGTGGTAAAACAGATTGTTAATAATCAGATACTGAAAGTATTTAGAGCCTTACAAAAACGTTCTTAAGATTCTTAAAATGTCCGTAAATCTTTTTTAGAGTGAATCGAAGTCATTTTCGGCTTTGTTTATATTAAAAGAGTTGATCAAACTCATTAAAACATCGTATGGTTATTTAAATTCATCAAGTTCGAACTAGATATCATGACTAATTCAGCAAACATAATTTCATATTCAAATTTAATTTGACACACTAATTTATGCAGTTGAATTTTCGTAGTTAAAACATAACCCAAAGCTATTGGCCATTATCCACTGGCCAACTGGAATTGGTTGTGGACGATTAGCAATGAAGTTAAATTAACACAAGGTGAAATGCAAAATTAAGAATGATTATAACTAACTCAGACGGAAACTGTGCCACTTACCGCTTATTTAATTATTTTGGAATTTTCAATGCAAATTTGAAATTCACAAATATTAAGAAAGACAAAAGCAACAATAGACGAAAAACTATGCACCAAAAAATAAAACAGCGCTGCATTTGTTAACATTATTTATAAATAATTTATTTAAATTTCAACTCAAAAAAAACATATAAACTTGGCAGTGTTCGAATATTGTTAACTGTGAAGCGTCAAAACATCATTTGTCTCTTTGTACTTCGTTTTGTTCGTGGCTGTTTGCCACACGTCGTCTCGAAAATAATGAAAAAGCGAAACAAAAAGGAAACATTTCAATTTGAATTTGAAATTTAGATTTGAATTTAAATTCTGGCGGCAAACAGCCTCAAATTAGAAGTCGTTAAATTTAAAAATGTAAAACTAAATTCGCATAATACAGTTCGAGTGTGTTGGTTTTTTTGTTTGTGTATGTAAATATGTAAGCGTGTGTTTTCGTGTGTGTATGTGAATAAGGTGTGTAAATTAATTAAAATTATAAAAAAATCAATGAAGAAAGAAGAAAAAAGTAGAACTTTTTCTCTAACGCCATTTGCCAAAAAATTGTACACTTCCGCTTCCGGCCCACTTCAAAACCCGGAGTAACTCCAACGCTTCTCCGAAAAGATTATATTGAATAAATGTTGGATTTACTCATTTTCGTATTTGTGGTGGGTATTTTTTAGACCATTTCCGCTTAGTAACGACGACGGTACACGACGCGTCTAACATAAACTGGACGTCTGTACTGGTACCCGCTTTGAGCGCTATAGGAGTGTCCGGGCAGTTGTTGTTGTTGTTGAACCTGGTAGCTGCGCTGTTGTTGAGGCAGTGGCTGGAACGCTTGACGCACAGCTGGTGCGCTCGCTGAAGCAGCGAAAGCGACGGGACGTTGAACGGGACGTGGTGCCGAGACAAAGCTGCGCGCTTGTGGTGCAGGTGCTGGAGCCGCTGGACGTGCTGCTGGAGCTGGCTCTGGCAAATCGATGTCAATATATTCGGGCTCTGGTGTGGCAATGTCCTGGGGATTAGGCCCCTGTGTCGCTGAATCGGGCAATGAAGCGGCAGCAGCAAAGCCAATAATAGCGGCGGCAATCAGAATGAATTTCTAAGGAGAGCAGTAAATACAAATTAGTGAACTTTGAAGTTGGAAAAAATATCTTAAAGCCGCATTCCCCATTCTTTTGTGTTTGTTAAACGATCAAATAGTTATCTAAGGGATTGAAAGTTAATACTTCCATCATGATGTGCTAACACATATACAAATTGATGGATTTGTGGAAATCTATCCTTGTATAAATTTTGCTTGAAGGAATGATGGAAAGGCATTACATCTTCTCCTCGTTAGTGTTAACAATTTTGTTCTTTTTTGTACTTAAATTTTTTTTAAATATATTAACTTTTTACAGTGAAATTTAATTGTTAAGTAGTCATGATGAATTCAGAATTTAGAAGAGCAAGATATAATTTCTGAGGTTAAAAATCGTTTTGGAAGTTTTCATAATTCATTCATGTGGTCATTTCACAAAAGTTTATTTTTGTGCATTATTCTGTTAAATATTTGATATGATTTAAAGTTCTTTAATTTCAGTTGTGATCCAGGATTTTTTAAGATAACGACAAGACCTTTTTTGTTCCGAAGAAGTGCACGTTTAAAATGTTTGTTAAATTTTCAACTTTTCACTGTTAAACACAATTCAAATACAATATTACAGTCTGTATCACTTTGGAGGCATTCGCGTATTTCCCATATATATATATATATTATATATCAATATCGTTAGCCTTTAAAACACTTGCAGGATCACCTACCATTTTTATTTGTATTATTATTGTTATTTGGTTTTGTTGTTTTAAATTTCTTGTTTATCACGTAAAGATAACAAAACTATTTCGATTCGAAGAAGATGCGGAAAGAAATCTAAAATGTTATTTTAGAAGCAAGCAGCGCAGAAGCAAACAAACTCAACTCAAGAAGTTCAAAGCACAAAATGATGATGAGCCACACGGCTACTTTGATATTTATATGTGGACCACCTGAAAGAGTCAGTGCGGCCTTAAAAAACTAAAAAAAAAAACATATATTCAAAAACCCAAATTTGAATTCAAATGAGAGGCGGTTGCGACGGCGACGGCGATAGAGTATTCTGCAAGATGAACCGCGTCGAGTCTGCACAGACATTCTCTTTTCTGAGTTTTTTTTTAATTTTATTTTTTATTGTTTTTGTTTTGGTCTGGTCACTTTTTAGTGTCGTCACTAAGATGACGCAGTTGCCGGAAAGTGCTAAAGCAGCATTGGCAACAATGTTGTTAACATGTTAACAACAGCAACATCAGTAACAACAACAAAAACAACATGCGCTGACCGAGTGCTGGAAGAGCATTCTTATTGCTGTGTGAAAAGAGTTTGGCTCCCATCTCATAGTCGCTCTCTTAGCCCAATTTGTTTCGTGCTTAAATCAGCTTCAATAGTTGCTGCGGCGGCGCGTGGCTTTGGCAACATTTCAAGTCACCGCACAGTATCAACCGCACGCATGAACAGACATACAAATTTATAGGCATTTTATATACATATATTTATTTTGTTATTTTATTTAAGCACTTCATACTGTGCAAAATAAATAAAAATCATTTAGTAATGTACTTTTAACTTTTAAAAGTAACAAAATACTATCGTAAGTGGAAAAGTATCAACCATAAATTATTTGACTTTATTTTAAGCACAAATAAAGTACTGTGCGCACGGTTTATCACTGCTCGATTCATGCAAACTTTTTCCATTTGCTTGTCGCTTGAGTCTGTTGCTTCTAGTCGTTTTGTGATCATTAGCATAAACTGTTGTTGGTCTTGTTGTATTTTTGATTTCAAGTTCAAGCTCACCAACTGCGAGCGGTGCTCTTCTACTGCGGTTCTAATTGACTTTTAGTGATTTGGACCGTTTAGAAAAAAGAATAACAAATTTATTGTTGCTGTTACTTATGTTATATAATTTTAATTTTGTGCAAATGTCTGAGTGTGTGTATGTGTGTGTGCGTGTGTATTAATTCTCATCTTTTAGAAGAGGTTCTTGAGTTTTTTTCATATCCTATTCTTGCGATCGAGTGGAGTCTTTGCTAGAATTTCGAAGCGTCAATTTTAATTATTTTTGTAATAATAGTTTTTTTCATTTATTTATTATTTTAGAATTTCGATATGCAAAAACGATTGAAAGCTTCAATTTTCGCATTAACGTTTAACAGTTTTAGATTTCTTCCAAGAACTAGTTTAAAATATTTGCGGCTTTTATTCTGCAGATTGATATTTTAGATAATTTCGTTTATTTCGAACTAAGATTTTGTTATAAATATTCCAAAGAAGCTATGCAGGCAAAAAATATTAAAATTGTGAATAAACAGGATGTTATTATAATATAAATTGTTGTTGTTTAACGATTATTCAATCCTAACAGTTGGGTTTATTATTTAATTGGCTTTTGCCTGAACGTAGGTAAGAAGACGTGATAAGTTAGTGTTACTTTGACTTAAAATAAATATTGCCCATCACAAAAAAGTATAAGTTTGTAATTTTATTGTTATGAGCATTTCACTATAAATTTAAAGCCCGTTAAATAACTAAGTTCAATTTAAGGTTCCAACTACCAAAAAACAAAAGACTCACGAAACGAACTTGAAAATATTGTAAATAACATTTGATCAATTATTAATTCCGTTCTAATTAAACAAAAAATAATAATTCAAGAAAAATGTCAACTTCAAAATAAAAGCTAATACGTTGAATTAAAAATACAAAAACAATTTATCCAAGGCTTATTAACTCTTTCAAAATGATTTCATTTTGATTAGACAAAACTTGCAAATCCGTTAACTCAAAGGAAAATGTGGCCAATGTGTAAATTGATTCTGACCAAATTTGGTTAATTACCGATTGTCTATATGGGACAGTGGCATAGAAAAGTTATTTATGCCAAGACTGTATCGAACAATCATCGCTCTCAAATGTGTTCGTATGTAAATGCAAATCGTCAAATCGTCAAATCGTAAAACTTTTGACAAGTTGATTTAATGTGTGCTTTAAAAAATCCAAATCAAATCTGTGAAATACAAAACGATCGATTTAATTGGAATGTTGCAGACAAAACTAAAATATATGGAAAAAACACACAAACACAAACTTGACAAGTCGTTAACATGGCTGACACTCAACCGACGCGCGTTCTGCGCTGCTCATATTAGCTCTTTCGTATTCAATGAACAACAATTACAACTTCAAATTAACAATTCGTTGTGGAAAAATATTGAAAAAGTATTTTACTTTGTATTTTGTTGTAAGAGTTGTCAACAATTCTTGAAGTTCATAAATAATAACAACAGCAACAAAACAAAACATATTCGAATAACGCTTAATTATCTGAACGCAGCACGCGGCTAAGATGGCCTTAACGCGCATCCGACAGATAACTGCAACGGCAACATTTTTGTTATTGTGGTTTGTGTTGATTAACGGTTGCCAAACGCGGGCGTTTTGTGGGGGAAACTTACACGTGTACACAGTCGCTTACAAAAATATTGAAACATTTGAAAAAAAAAATATTCCTGATTAAAATTTAAAATTAATTACAATAAAACAAGAAGCATTTCTCATTAGAGAAGATGTTGCGGTTGTTGTTTTGTTATTAAAACGAATATATGAAAACGTTTGTTGAAAACTGTTAGCCCCACATTCACTTTTGTTCTGTACCTAAACGATTCAGATACTTCAACATTGGAAGCAGCAAAATACACACATTGCGGTGGATGATGTTTTCAAGGCCGTCGCAGGTAGAGTGCTGCCGGCCACTCGAAGATCTCTTTTTACGATAATATCAAGTGGAATTCTTTGAATGTTTTCCAATTATTCTGGAGTTGCGTTAAGCACTTTTGAATCGAATCGTGGTTTTTATTTTTTTATTGATATTGCTATTCTTTTTCATTAGATCAGTTATCGAAAACGTCACAAAAATTATAAACAAATACGTACATACATACATGCATATAACAAAAACTAATAAATATCATAATTGATAGGTATGTATGTATGTACATGATTTTTTCAAATATTATTTTATTAAAATTCTTTATCTGTGAAAAAAATGTGATGATATCCTGAAGATTTGAGAAACTATTTTCCGCTAAAATTGAACGAATTATTTGATGGAACAAGATTTCGATTGAGAATTGTTGACCTTGTCTTCAACAAAACAATTACAAGGTTTTCATGTGTCCTTAGAAATACCAAAAACAAAACCAAAAAGCCGAAATAAAACTTTACGAATTTCGTTTAACGAAAATATGACTTCAAATTCAAATTTTCAAAAAACTGGAAAACATTCTGTCCATGTCCGATTTATGTATATAGTAAGCTTAAAATACAAACAAATGTTGTGTGTTTTAAACGAAGTGAATTTTTAATTTTTTCGAATGCGACTTTCAGCAATGCGAATGGGCCGTAAAATATTTGAAAAGCAAATTAAACTCAATTAGCGGTGCATAAATCAGACGCTCGCTGGCTGGCTGGCTGGCAGGCTGGCTCGCTCGTACGCACCTTTATCCGTGGATAGCGCCTGCACTTTCGGCTTATTATGAGTCTTCTGAGCGGATTTATATTTGTCGCTTTTTATTCTTCTGCTTTGTTGTTGTAGTTTTTAAGTTGTGAGAATCCGGTGCGGTGCGGAAGTTGCATTTGCATATTTTTATTTTTTATATTATCTTTTGGATATAAAAATCAAAATAACTGTTCATGAAATTCAGCTAAAACAATAGCTTCGGGATTACAAACGTGTTTTCTCAACTACATCGGAGGAGTGCGACGCTGGTACATATTGTATCATACATAAATACATACTTATGAATGCCAGTCCAAACGGGCGAATTTGAATTTTGGAATATTTTCGAAATGAAAACCAAAACAAGTTAATTATAAAAACAATTTAAGTGTGAACATTTTCAAAACTTGCTCAAGAATTTACATATTTGAAATATCTCAATTTGAGTATCTTCGAATTTCGCTTTGAGTTTGTGAAACCTAAGAAACAAAAACAATTTAAATGACACTCTCTGGAAGTTGAATACTTTTGTAAGGATGCAACGATGCGCAAACATGATTCACTGTTTGCTCCCGATTTTCATTTCGTATCTTCTTTCTTTATCAGACATTTTTGGTTGTTTCTTCGAATGTTTTTATTGTTTTGAAAAATGTTTAGGAAAGTTTAAATAAATTTGTGACTGCACCAACCACAGTTTTGAACTTTTTAAAGCTTAACTATCTTGTATTTGTATTTTATAATAAGCAATAACTGTCTTTCCGTCCGTCCAACTCTTATTGAAACTTGAAGCGGTAAGAATCATTTGCATTTTTTCGTTTTTTTTTTCGAAACTAATTCCAAAAGCGATTCAAATAATTTAACGAATTTATTTGAGACAGGAAATGGCAGTTTTAAAGTCGCTTGCCTTTCACATGACTTTGGACACTCCCCTAGAAATTAATGTTATACTTAAATTAATTAGATGACATACGTTAATTAAAAAAAATGCAATAAATAAAATTATACAAATAATTACAAAAAGTTTATTTTAATCGCTAGCACGAGTCTCAGCAAAGATTCGTTAAATAGCAAAAGCAAAAAAGGCAAATTATAATTATTAAACTGTCGATGTAAGAGAATAATTAATCAACAATTGACGCCATACTTCAGCTAAACATGATATCGACAAGCAGATGGAGAAGAAGACGAAGACGAAGTTGCGGACTTTCTAGCTTCCGGGCAAATATTAATTTTCAATTAAAAATACGTTAATAAAATTTAAAAAAAAAATACTAGAATCGCTTTAAAATATAAATCAACTACGTTCAAGTGCTAATTAAGCTTGGGTTACCGTTGCTAATACGTTTGCAGAGCTACGAGCGATTGCGAACCTTCACTGCAATATCGCAATAAAACCCACTTTACAAAAGTTATCCAATCATTCGAATCACATTGGTCGGAAGAATATTTCTCAAATGGCTTTAACGTTTCAATTCTCTGAATCACAACCGTTTCGAAATGCGTCACAGCTTGAGAGTAGCGTCCATCTATTTATATTAGCAAATGGCAACAAAATTCAAATTTGAAATGACGACCGCAAATAAATCATTTTTAAACAAGAAACTGATAGAACGAATGGAAAAAATATAATAGTAAACTTTTTTGGTTTTTAGACAAACATTCCACCTTTCCGACGGCAAAATTTAATTAAAACAATACTTCGCAAAGAAGATAATCTTCATGCTAGCAGAAATGGTAACACGTTTCCATTAATAATGGCAGTTGATTGTTTTTATTTCGTTTTGCTTTGCTTAGTTGAGTGATCGGGTTGGTGCGAAGCAGCAGAGTTCAAAAAAGGTTTAAGCAAAAAGATTGTGAAAAACTCAACTGATGAGCAGATTTCCAAGAGCTGAAAAATCGGAAAAGCTTTTTGATAAAATAAGCTTGAAATATCTTTCTTATAAAAATGTTATGCTTTAAAAAAAAAAATATGTATTTTTAAATACATAATAAAATAAATGCAAAAGTCTACCGTGATTGTTTATAAATAGTCTTAAAATAAACAAAACAAGCCAACTCACATATTTACATACACATTTGATGTTTGTTACTCGTAGGTTTTTTAATGAGTTATGTCGAAATTTCGGATCAAAATAACAAACGAACTGTAACTGATGGGTTTTGTCTCATTAAGATTTTATGTTCTTGTACAAGTGTGAAGTAGGAACAAAACCAAAACAAGCTCATAGCTAAGTTTCAGGTGTCAATAAGCTTCCTGCAGCGATTTGTAGAACCCATCTAAATTAAAGGCTTTAACATTTTTGGCACAAACACGTGTCCACAATTAGCGAATAATTATGCAAAACAACAAATTATAAACAAAAAAATTATAATTAGAAGCGCATGCGTAAATGTTGCAAAAAAAGTTACCAAGCACAAAAGAGCAAACAAAAAATTTAGCCACACGTCCAGGCAAGGTTATAGAACACGCTCAAATTATACATTTAGCTACACATCAGTTTTTAATCTAGTTATAGATATAATCGCAGATATCTATGCATATATTTTTAAGTATTCGTTAGTGATGGCAAACATATCCAAATACATTCGCAAATGATTATGTGAATTTTTAATTTATTTAAAAGTTATACTTAAAAGATTTTGATACAATAAAAAAAATTTACATTTTACTACAAATTTCACATCAAGTCACGCGCTTCTAAGCCATAAAATTATCAATATACTTTCCGAAAGGCTTTTGTTCACTCACACAGATGAAGAATATTAAAATATAAAAGTGACAGATACCAATTTTCACAATTTGCTTGAGAGGAGCTACCCGAGGCAGCTGCTGTCGGTGGTCATATGAATGAACGAAACATCTTCAAACGCAAATATAAATATTTTGCATGTGAGCTATTATTCGCGTTGATTCCGACCATTGTTTGCTGCTTCTTCTTTCTACAATATTTAAGCGATTCAATCAAAATGGTAACACTAAAGGCTATTCTACTGTAGAATAGCCTTTATTTTCGATATGGTTAGCAAACTCCTGAACAAGTTATTATAATTTGTTTCTTTCGTTTTTCGACTTTATAAAATAACTTGAGTCTTCTTACTGATTTATTAATAGTGTCGCAATTATGCAAATTTGAAGATATAATTTAATGATCAACAAGATGCTGAGATATGCTGGCATGGGCTTGGCAGCTAATTTAAAATTTTAAATTGCATTTTAATATGTCTCAATGGAGACACTGAAAACCAAGACAGAACGTTGTCGAACATGTCGGCCACGACAATCGTTCATTCATTTTTGCACCAGCGGAAGAAATCTTCAGTTAAATGTAGTAAAATATTCAGATTATCCGATAAGTTTAAGTATTTTTCCTTATTTCATACATGAAAATATTCTTATGACATATTAAACAGACTCAAAAATATAAAAAGCGCGCGCAAAGAGATTATTTCCATTTGTCAAAAGTCATTCAAGAACTCAAAACTAAAAAAGCTAATAGCTTACTTACATATATATTCAAATTATAACTATTATTTTCAAATTAAAACGATACCAACAACAAAACATTGTTCACGAAAAATCACTTTTTCATTGTGTGATTAGGAAATAAAATTTGCGTACAAGTATATGGTTATTATATCTTCAATAAGAAACCGAAATATAACCGTCAATTAAGCTTACAGGAAATAACGATTAAATGTAATATCTCTTATTTCAAATTATGTAGTTCAGTTAATTACTTTAACCCAGAGCACCAAGAAACTTGAGAGCAAATGTGATGTGTTTGTTGTCGATTATCGTAGATCGAAAAGAAATATGCTACACTACAGAGAATACATCCTGTGGCGCATCGTGAGAAATCTGAAATCAAATTCGAGTTAGTATTAGATCAAACTAATTGATGAACATGTAAATTAAGGTCGATCAAATAATCATGGAACACATTCCACGTGTACTTTTTAGACTTACATACATATTTGAATATTTAAAAAAAAAGTTTATTGGCTCGTTGTGAGTTTTGTTATACTCCTTTACCATTTAATCTTGATACCAAAGGTTGACCTCAGAGTGGGTTGATGTGAATGGATGAGGCGTGAATGCATTAGACACATGTGACACATGCCTTCGGCGTTGTTGAAATGAGGACGTTTTCGTTAATTTATTTTTGCTTATCGGAACAATATGAAATAAGTAATATTCTATTCGTAAACTTCAAATGGTTGAAAATTGAATAAAAATCAATTAGACTAAACGAATAAACAAGTAGAAGGTCCAAGTTAAGCGTTTATGTCTGGGAAAAAAATTAATTATTTTTTCCATTTCGCAAGTAATAAAACCGCAGACGATTCCTAATAAATTTGGCGTGCGCTTCCGTTTCAACCACACACTTCAGCTGAAGACGACCGCCCGCCGAAACATTTCTTAACTTGTAGCAATAAATCTGAACACATTTTATGTTATTTTGGTTTCATGATACGCACATAATAACTCAAATAAATTATTGCATATTGTGTGATTTATATTCCATTCAACAAATTCAAAACGCAAAAATTTGCTCAACATTTCCGCCTCTTGTTTTGGCTAATAAAACTTTTGGTCTTTCTGAAAAGTTATCTCTTTTGTTGCTGTTGTATTTGGTATCTTTCGCTGGTTTCATCTTGAATGAACGTCACTTGACCTACACTTAAGTATCTTGTTTTATTGCTATAAAGTATCTTGGCGATGATATTTTGATTTTGTGTTGTCCAGTGTAGGTACACACAAAAATACATTAATACATGCATAATCACACCTAGTCCGGTGTTTGAGCTCACATTTTTGGCTTCGACCAGTGCCACATTTCGATCTAGTTGCGTATGTGCTCGGACGTTTACTGCCCACTTCTGCCGACTCGAAAAATCAAAACAATCCAATTTAATTAAATATTTGCTTGTCTAATAACATTGATCTGCTCCGATTTTATTTTATTATTTCAGACATCTGCCTACCTCTACCTACTGCAACGAATTGTTAGGGAAAATGTGGAAGCGATGGCGTCGTATGATATTAAAACATACATTTTTGTAAGACAATCTTTAAAGCATCTTAAGTTTACAAATTATTATCTAAACAAAAGAATGAGTCGAAGATTTTATTTAAATCAAATTACCATCTCTTCCTGTTCTACTCTAAATGCCAGTTAAGCAAGAATATAGTCAGTACTAGCTGCGATTTATTGACTTTGTGGTACTTAATCGATAAATATTGCCGGGTAGGAAGTAACTTGTTCTTAGTCAATTTTACGATATTTACTTAAAAACATCTTGCTTAATATTGTCTTAAAATAATGTTTATTCTTAAAGGTATTTAAATATGAAGTGTACTCAATTTTATTAGACAAATCTTTTAAATATATGAGTTAAGTTAAGTTTTAAAAATAAATATTATAAAGAGATAACTGAGAAAGTTTATAAAATCTTAAATTTGCTTTCCTACTATTGCAACTTAAGCTTGTGTATAAAACATATTTTAAAATATTAAGTTAATTTTAATTTGTGTACTTAAGAGTTTAAAATATCAACAATTGAAAGATCTTTCGCCGGATTCACAAGCGATACTATTCATTTATCAGTTAACCTTGAAAGTGTCAGTTCTAATAACTAAATCCCGTAAAGTCGCATTTATTTCAAAGCCATCATTAATTTTGATTGCGTTTTAATCAGCAAATCATCATCGATAAAACAACATCATCAGGTGTCAATTTCAAAAGGAGTCGTTCGCAAGTCTGTCACTAAAAAAACACATCACTGAAAACATGCAAAACAAAATAAAGTTCCAAAAGACTTAGTGTGTTGTCTGATGATTTATAACAAAACAAAACAAATCAAAACGAGATTTGTTTAATTGTTTAAACGCTCGCGCAAATCTGCATTTTTATAAATAAAACGAAAGCTTTTGCTTTGTTGCTTTGTTGCACAAGCGATGTGTCAGAATTAATTGCCTATGAACAATAAACTCATAATTTTGCATAAAAGTCTACTTAATAAGTTGTTTTTTGAGTAGTTAGAAGACTTTTAAAAGTATTAGTAATCGAGTATTACATTAAATAGTTTTTTGTTCAATCGAGGTTCTTGTTTACTCTCAAACGAAGAAGAGTAAAAGCTATAGAAATAAAGCAGAAGAACACAGCAAAACTGAAAAAGATTAAAACTAACTTTCTTGGATCTTTTGAATGACCTGTTCTATTTTGTGTAGTTTAAAAAAAATTTCTTATACTCAAATAACAATAAAAAAAATAAATTATTATATAAAAATTTGAAGAGTTAATTCGACTCTTTTAACGAATGTCAGTGTGAGTTTGCGCCATCCATCATAAGAACTGCATGATAGCCCGCAAGCTTAAAATTTGTGTCCATACGCCACTCACGCTGCCTCGTGTTTGGTTAGCGGCGGCGACGCAGAACTCATCAATTCAGACACTTTGGCACCTCGCCTAAGTTCAGTTAGCTCAGCATAAGCTTTGGCATCTAACACGTTGTTGCCAACTGTTATCGATTGATAGACATCGTCTTTCTGTGGAAAAGTGAAGATACATCTGGCACTTTTGTTGTTGGACTTCGCTTCGACTAATGATCCCTTAAGAGGCGCAAAACGCTTTAAGCTATTTGCATTAACATGCGCGAATCTTTTTGTTTTTGCTGCTTTGATGTGCTTAGTAATCACTTAAATAACGAAGTTAGCTGCAGACGCAACATAATTTGTTTTAAGTTTAGTTAACATGTTTAGCTAAATAAGACTGAGTAACAACAAGAGAAATAATTATTTTCGACTACTTAAGGGCCTAATTATCTGACTTAATATTTTTTTTAAAATTTAAATAGGCTAAAATGACCAATTTTTTTGTCAAGGTAGTAATATTGTACATACATATATAGTTACAATATATAATATTTATATAAATATATTTTATTTTTTTAACCTTAACTTTTGTTTAATGGTAGGCGTATTTTTTTGTTAAGCAAGCCGATTTTAAATAATGAATTGTCAGTTATGCTATACTTCAAATGTATTTAAAAATATTCAAGTTTGCTGCTCAAGTCTTTCG
The DNA here is from genome assembly GCA_949127995.1 of Suillia variegata. Classification (NCBI taxonomy): domain Eukaryota; kingdom Metazoa; phylum Arthropoda; class Insecta; order Diptera; family Heleomyzidae; genus Suillia; species Suillia variegata. The sequence goes on from OX421845.1 coordinate 44,909,840, forward strand.
TTTTAAGCACATTAATACCAATATTGTGTCATTCTTAATAGATAATATTACATAATATTGCAGTTAAATTAAAAAATATTTATTGGTGTATCCTTTATGTTCTTCCCACACTCTACATGATATTCGTATACGAATCCAAGTATATAAATTGAGCAGTTGTCATTAATTGAAACACAATGGCATTAGGAATACAACAAATTCAAGAAATTAAGAGGCAATTTAAAATGATTATTGCAACCGAATGCCTTAATTTATTGTTATTAAAACCGTTAAACAATAGAAACAACACAATAAAAATGTAATAAAAATTTGGGTTTTTTGTCTAAGAAACAAAATTGCTAATTCTATCGATGACACACCAAGTCGGCACCAGATCGCACCACTTTCGGAATTAAAATTGAGCACGCTTACGAATACGAAACGGAGGATTAACTGAAACAAACAAACAAACGAACAAACTAACGTACAACAATAAAGTTCTTATCATAACATTTTCTTTATGTATGTATTGCATGTATGTGTACGAGTATAAGAAAAAAGTTCTAAGCCCGCAGTCGCGGTGACTTTGGTGACCGGTTTTGCTAAGTCGGTTAATTTGTCTTAAACGCTTTTGACAGTTAAAAAACACGTAAATTATAGATTGGCTTCAATGGTTCTTTTCTAAAAAAAGGCAAATCAATGCAAATTAGTTAAAGTTAAAGTGTTGTATTCGCGTATGTATGTGTGTTTTATTTAATTTATTTTGGCCATAGGACAGTAACCCGTTTAAAGCATGGCACTCAGAGATGAGCTGTTCTTACTCATAATCTTATTGTGGCTGATTGTGGCGTTCGTTGCCAAAAAGTCTAGCCTAAGCAAACAAATAAAAAAACATACACTTAGTATATTTTAAAATAACCAAGTTACATGAAAAACGCATACGAAAATTAATGACAGTCTTTTATTGTCAAAATTTTGTTATTTGAAATCGATAAATTTCGAAAAATGTCGTTTTTGCTGTCGTCGACTCAACTTGACTTACATTTCAAAGCGATTGTGTGACTCTGTAAGGCCAGGGTCACTTCGTCGATGTTGTGGTGTTGTTTTGTAAAGAGAATGTCTGAATGCTGAACAAATTGCGTTTTGTCTTAGCGATTTGAGCGTGTTATTTGCATACGATGATTTTGTTATTATTTAATTTTTTTTTACAACAAATTTTGTGTTTTTGACGTTTTGTGCTTTGACACTATGCTCATTAGAAACGTCAATTTTCGGCAGGTCGTCAGTTAGTCGGTTCATTGAGCGCCAGTGTCGACCCACATTTGGCTAGACAATAATCAGCCGGAATTATAACAATAAAAAAGCATCAACAACGACATAAACCATAAGCTGCTTTTAATCTCCCGCTATTGTCTTGATAGCATCCATTCATACGATTGGTATAAGAACCCATTAGAGAAGTCATGCGTTTGGCATTTGTCACTAAAAAGCATAAATATTGATGTGGAAAAGGTGTATCCCAACTCTGGTTCCAAGATCAAAAACTTACTTTAAAATAAACTTTCTTAATGTTTAGTTGATCCAATAATGATTTATATAAACAATTGAATTCAATTATAATAATTTATAAAAACTGTGTTTTTTGAAACATTTTCGGCTAATCTATGTGATAACATGTGTTAACATAACTGTTTACAGGACTGAATAAAAGAAATTCTGGTTACTGAATTTGAATCCATTAATTCAGAACACATTTCCATTACCTGTTCACCAGTAAATATATTTCTCACAGGTTAGCTGACGATCACGAACATTGACGCACGTCATGTCGTTTTTTGTTTTGAACTGGCCTGCTTATACCGCTGCTGCTGAAGCTGCTACTGCTGCTGTCGTGCAGTTAATTGAAATCATTTGCGAGACAAAACGTTGTCAAATGTGTCCGAATGAGTGGAGTCGTCTTGTGGCTTGAGGCTGTCTCTTTCAAAACACGCTTCCGAACACTTTGTGACCGGCAAGTTCTGCTGGCGTCGGTGAATTTCCGCCTCGAATGTGCGTTTTAAAACCACCAGGTTTTGTTTATCAATTATCATCTTGCACATTTTTTACTTTTGACACATGGTGACACCTATTCACATAGATTTACATAGTTAAGAGTCATCCACATCAAACTGCTCGTTTAACTCTATTCAAAGCGAAGCAGCAAGATTCGCAATTTTATCGAAACGGAAACTCAAAACTTTCCGCAATCGATATTTTACGTCATAAAGAAAGCGGAAATATCAATTTTTATTTTCAACTTGATTAACCCATATCGGTCAAGGCTGTAAACAATTTTAAATTTTATAGTGAGACACATTAATTTTGACTAATTTGAGGTCAAGGAAACCAAATCCGTTGTCAGAAACTATCTCACCGGCCGAGATGAGTCGAACACTAAATTTTAGGTACACCTGGAGGCTTACCTATGCAAAAATTATCAGGTATAAACTTTAATACCGACTATTTTAACTTTTTCTAACATTCGTATGAGGTTTTTAAATTGTTTCTACCCCGCGTTTTCGATATTATTGAAATAACGTCTCTATGTAAGGGTTAGGGGCTTTGTCCCTATTAAATTAGGGAATGAGGTGGGAAATACATTAACAACGGTTTTGTAAAGCCTAAAGAATAAAGTAGATTTAAATATTTAACTATAATTTTTCAAAATTATTAATTTGGTGTTCGACTAGTCGAACAGCTGTCCGATATGGGTTAGTGCTACAAGTAGTAAAACAATTCAATATATTTTTTTTTTATTTGGAAGTAGCGTTGCTTACCTTACCTTTTTTTTCAATCCTGCTTACTTCCAATGTGGTAAAAAATCAACAATTATTTTGTTTTGTTTATTTATTTGATTACTAAATCAAGCTAAGTTCTTCGCCTAAGTCTTTCGTTTGTTGAAAAAAAACTCTGCACTAGTTTCAGTTATTTATAGCCTACTTATGTTACATCATAACCGATTTGTTAAGATCACAATTAATATATTAAGACCACCTTACTTTCGGCATTATTAATTTTAGTTAAAATTCGTTATACGTGAAATAGTTAAAGCAGTTTATTCACTTATGGAAGAAATCACGAAAGAGACATAATTGGGTCACTAAAATAAGGCCACTGCTGTTCAGGCCCTGTTGATAGTTTTTATGTTTTTCATTCATGAATGAAATATTCTACAAAGCGCACTCCGACAACAACAGCAACAAACAACAAAACCATATTCATTCATACACTGAAAGCAAAATATACTTAGTTAATATTTTCATTTCCTCATAGTAAATGAAATATTTACGAAAATGACTACATTATGAAAATTGACTACACTGTTAGTCGTTAGGAGGAATGTCAAATAAAACATAAAATTGGAAAAAAAAAAGTCAGTTGATTATACTTTTAAAATTAATTGTGAGGTATGCTAAAAAATTTTGCAAATTAAATTGTTTTTAAGTTATGCCGTTTTCAAATTACAGTTTCGCGCAGTGGAACAATGAACTGGCTCGGTATGATCTATGTTTTGTCGCTGACGACCTCAGCACAATTTGGGGGAAAGTAACCGCAATCTTATAACAACTAAAACAACAGTTCAAAAAACGAATTTCACTCATTTCAGTTATCAAGGACAACTTGGTGGTCGGTAACAAGATGCAACTGCAATATGCAGCCAAACTGCAGCATGTGACCAATCAGGAGCATGTCAGCGACAATGTTTCGTAAAGGAAGCACAACGCCACACAGGAGTACGGCCAGGATGCATTTCAGTTTTAGTTTAAATTTCAAAAAGTCTTTACATTAAATTAGGTTATAGTTATTTCTTCATTTCAGACAAAAGTCGTCGAATATAACTACTTACTGTAAGGTATTTTACTCTATTGAAAAAGAAAATTTCAAATTTCTTTCAGGAATTTTGTTCGATAGTTTATCAATAGTTAACTCCAATTACATTCGATTGCCAACGGAAATTCTATTACGCCGTAGTCAATTTTGTAGTTACTTTTACTGCATATGTATGTACATATGTACATTAATGTTCTCAGTGTAGAATTTATTTTTCGTTTCTGTATACATAATTTTCGCAAAGCACGTTTATGGAATGTTTGAAATGTTGTGGGTGTGACGCAGATTATTTTTTTTTAGCCGGTGAATACGAGCAAGCATTGTTCAAGCACAACAACAACAACAACAACAAAAATACAACAACAATGAGAAGCAGCAAAATGTGCTGCCGAAAGCAACGTGTTAACCTGTCCAAATTCTAAGCGTTAATTGCCACGTTAATTCGTGTTAACTGATTGTTTATTTATTAATTTAAGCTTATTTATAAACTAACGCGAAAAGTTGATTATTTGTGCATGTTCAACGTTCAACTTTATTCTGATTAACCAAAAATGTTCAAACTTTTGTTTGAATTCATTGTTAGTTTTTGTTGTTGTTCGGCTAATTTTGAATAGTGATATGCTGACTTGTCAAAATGTTTATAACTATTTATTTTTTGATGTTTTTTTTTTTGTTTGGTTTTAATAAACTACTTAATTGGCGGCGTGCGGTGTTAACGGTTTCGATTGCATGTTTGAATTTTAAGTTTTGATTTTGATTTATCGTTGACTCAGTTTTTAGTGTTGGTCTCGCTGACATTGGAGAGGTCAAAAGCTGTGCTTTTTTTGGGAATTTGTACTTTTAAATGTGGTTTGTTGGAAATTAATTAATCATTTTGAGATATATAATTTTATTTGTTAGAAAAATGCAAGTAAAGACATCATTTTATAAATAAATAAATAAATAAATAAATAAATAAATAAATAAATAAATAAATAAATAAATAAATAAATAAATAAATAAATAAATAAATAAATAAATAAATAAATAAATAAGAAAATAAATACATGCATACATTCATATATTTTGTTCGTTCTTAGCTGTTGGCTTGACGACCACATTTTATTTTTTAAGGCATCCATTATTAAAGTTTTGTGTACAATTTCAAATATGAAAAGATCAAAATTTATGAAAAACAAATATTTTTAATATGTCTAACTTCAGTTAAAAGCCGCTACTATTTTTAAGTTTTAAACAATCAAACAGATTTGTCGATAGCAATATTAAAGTAAACTCAAGCTAAGATTTGACAATTGAAGAAATAATGACATAAACGATTTTTACAAATATTCGTTCCACTAAACAAATTAAAAAGCGTCAAACAAAATATTCAATATGTATTTTTTTTATAATTTTTAAAGAAGTTATTCTTTGTTAATGGTGAAACTCGTTACTTTTAGTTTATTTTCAGCCTGATGATATGCTAAGAAAATGCTTATAAATTTAACTAATTTAATATTTATAAGTTGAAGCATACACTTGAGCTTCCAACTTGTACGAAATATACAGGGTGGCGCAAAATTAATCACCCTATTGGAAGATGCTCTCATTTTTGCAAATGGCCGCCAATGTCAAATCTGTTTTGACATTTGTGGACTAGACAGATACAGAATACAAGTGAATAAGCTATGGAGCGATACACTCCCCAAGAACGCGGAATAATTGTGTCTATTTTTTTGCGTAACAATTCGTCTGTGGTGTTGGCAAAAATCATAATGAGCGATGAGGCTCATTTTCACCTCAGCGGGTACGTGAACAAGCAAAATTATCGCTTCTGGGGAACCGAAAATCCGCGAGTGATGCACGAGAAACCATTACACCCGCTCAAAGCGACTGCGTGGTGCGCTGTTCACGCTGGAGGAGTCATCGGGCCGAACGCCGCGGGTCAAACGACAACAGTGGACGGTGCGCGCTATAGGGCAATGTTGACCGAGTTTTTTCTGCCCGAACTGCACGAATTAGGACTGGTGGACATGTGGTTCCAACAGGACGGAGCAACAGCACACACTGCACGAGCCACAACCGACATTCTGAAGGCCGCGTTTCCGGGTCGCTTAATTTCGCGTTTTGGCGATTTGCACTGGCCCGCCAGATCGCCCGATTTAACGGTCCCGGACTTCTTTTTATGGGTTTTTTTGAAGTCTCGTGTTTACATCAACAAGCCTGAGACCTTGGAAGCCCTCAAGGAACATATCTGACACGAATGCGAGAATTTATCGCCCGAAACTCTCGCCGAAGTGATGGAAAATGCCATAAAACGAGCCCGTATGGCAATCAATTGTGACGGCGCCTATTTATCCGATATCATCTTCTCGACTTAACACAATTAATTTTAAAGGTCTAAATAAACATAATCAAAAAACAGAATCGATGTTTTTTATTTAGAAAAAAAATAAGAGCCAAACAACATCGGATGACTTCTTTTGCGCCACCTTATATTTAAGCGTTTCAAGGGAATAAATAATTAAAATTGTTTTAAAAAGGTCTTAAAATTAGATAATTTAATAATAAATAAAAAGGCATTTACGTGATATTCGGAATATTAGCAATGGGAATTTGTATGCATTAAATAGTATTCAAAGTTCGATGCTGCACACAGAAATACGTACATACATATATCCCACAAACCTGACATTTGCTGAAACTCGTTAAAAACCAAAAAAGAAAAACTTTACCTTGACTCAGGTTGTTGTTATATGCCAAATCGAATTATTAAAATCTTAATCAGCGTCAAATGCGGTTGAACATACAACAACAACAACAAAACGCAGCCAAGCATAGCGTTCAAAAGCCGACCATTTTTATTTATGTCTAGAAATGCGACTACGCACCTTTATTTGCGCAGCGCTAACACTCATGCACACACGCACACTCATGTGGCGCTCGTTTAGCAACAGCGCCAAGCATGCGTGCACGTTGTTTTAAGCGAGAAGCGGTGATCAGTGGCGTTATGTGACTACTTATTCAGTTAATTTCAATTCATTCTGCCTCAATCGCATGCGTGAATATTTTTTTTTCTATTTTAATTGTTAGTCTATTCTATTTTGATCATGTAGTTTGGTAGATAAACAAAATCTGAAAATGTGTTCTCAGAAAATCCGCATAAATTAATTGTTTTGTACACATAAATCTATCGAAGTGTTCTCTTGAGCATCCGGGCTCGTTGGCATGCACTTTCGCTGCGATGGAACAGACGAATATTTGCATTTCAAAATATAATTCCGAATAATACTAAGTATAAAAGCGCTTTAATTGTTTTTAATTGTAATATTTATATTTTCTCTGACTTAATATAAAATTAAATAAACATAATTTTTGCGAAACTAGAATGATTAGCAGAATTGCCAAAGAATTTTTTGTTTTAATAATTTGAATCAAGACAAATTTTTTCTAACTGAAATTTTAACAAACATTTACTGAAGCTTTTACTTAGTTAAGCTTTTGATAAAAAAAGTTTAAGAGACGAAATCTCAAAGACTAATCAAGATTATTTCCCCATCCTGAGTATCATTTAAAAATGTTTAAATCAACTGGAAATTGTACGAATCCTAAATGAAGTAATAATATGTTTAGAAATTGAAACACATTGAAATTCAAATGTAAAAAAACACTCTAAATGTTTAGCACTGCATTTGGAACTAAAAAGTTTAGCTTGGTAGCTTATGTGACTTATTTCAATTATAATTCACTAATTAAAATTGTAAAAATCATGTGAATAAATAATTAACTTCAAATAATCTTGATAATTAAGTTTATGTCAATTCTCAATGGTAACACAAATTTGGTTTGTTATTTTTTAAAGGTGTATTAAAATCTGTAATCGAAGATTTTGATTATTATTTATTTATCTTACGTTTTTATTATGAGCACTCGTAATGTTTAACCTCGTTTGTATTTAGTAATGTTAAAATTATGACATTGAATGTCAAGTAATGCAATTAACTATTTTGAATCCTAATATGGTCACAGTAAGTATCAAGCTTTAACCTCAACTCAATAGAAGTTGAACTTAAAAAGCAGATGATGCAGGAAGTTCATTAAAACGCACAAGTGACAAATAATAAATAGCGAAAAAACATTTTACTGGTTGATCGAAGAAAACAAACAACTCAAGTTTACCGGTGCGTATGAGTACTTTCTTATTGGCATATATGACGATATTTATATTCTTATATGCGTAGAAGTATATGTGTAAATAAATAAAAAAAGTCATTTCACTTTTTATGGATTATTGATGATGTACAAAGCGAGGCAAAGCTCATTTTGCTGTTAACGCTGACAGTTGATAACTTTGTTAAAGCACTCAAATGATTAATTAGCATTTTAAACCTTACAAATTGTTATATTAGTTGTTGTTTCTTTTTTTGTTCATTTCAGAAAAACAGAATCCAAAATAAAAAAAATTAAAAAAATATATTTAGAAATTCGTTTTGCTGGTATATAATTTTATAAAAAGACAAGCAAAAAGTAGACAAAACCAACAACAAAAAAAACAAGCGTGAAGAAGACATATTTGAACACCTTTTTGTATTTGTTATTACAGACTTTTTTGTTGTTGTTAGTTAAAACGACTTTGCGGATGCCCGTCTTGGGGAACTACACCCGGATGAGGTTCTAGTTTTTTGTTTAAGCTGTGTTTGTGCTTTTGTGGTATTTTTGTTGTCATTTTTTCAAAAACAAATTAAATAACAGCAACAACAATGTTTTAACAAGTTCGTTGACTAATTTCCCACACACAGCAGCAGAAACGCATATTAAAATTTTGTTGTTATTTTCGCATTTTGGAAATTTCTCATTAAAAATTCAAACAACTCAAATTACCAACAATTCTACTATTAAAAATTAATAAATTATAATTTTTTATTGCTTCTCTTCGCTGTCGGATTGTTGTTGTTTGTTATTAATGTTGTTGTTGTTGTTGTTGTTGTTGTTGTTGTTGTTTTTATAATTAGATATTTCATTCGAAGATATGCATAAAATGTGCCACTTTAATGGGAAATCAATTATTTATTGTATTATCTACACGCAAATAAATGTGTAAATAAAATTAAGCAAACTCTGGTGCCTTCCAAATTGATGAAATACTGATCCAAAGAGGGACACTAAAAGCAAACCCTATTTATAATAAATCTTCTCTTCGCTCTTTCATTGCATTCTTAAATGAGAAAAATTGAGTTTCTTTAAATTTAAAAATCAGATTTTGATAATGATCGACATATTTTAAATGGGACAAGTTTAATCCAACAATACAAATTTTAGTCCAAGAGATCAGCACTATGGATGCTGTTCCGCATATAACCAAAATTCTGATGATTCCAATAAAATGTGGGTTTAGATCTATAATCTTGTAAAACTAATTTCCTATTGGCATTGGAAGTTTATTTTAAGCTAAATTTTGGCTAAAAACTAATCACGTGATTAATAACAAATCCATAATGACAAGAATTGGCTCAACCGTTTTTTGGTTGGTTATGATCAAAAATTTTCAAGTGGCACTTCAAACGAAAATTGTTTTTCCAAAAAAAAGGCAGCAATGGTAAATGCTATATACTATATGCACATATGGATTTACAGTCGTACACATGCCGAGTCAATGATGTTGCAGCATGCCGCAATCTAAATGTCTTCTGCATTCTCAAAATCTTTTGAAGAGCTCGGAGCTAGCTAGCAAAGACTATGAAATTAAATCGACATCTCCGAAGGCGTAAATTTGAATTTTGAAATCAGCCGGATCTCGTCAAATGCTTAGCAAAGCCATAGACGCGGACATACATTAAAGTCAAAGGTGGTTGCTGATAGAGGCAGCAACAAATTATAATCGCATTTATCTGGAATCGTTATTTTTGTCACACACAACGCCAGATATAAATCAACATATGAAAAAGTAATAAATTAATCATAAACATTTATATTTTTTTTTTATGAAATATGCATGTAACACAGTTTGTTGGTATTGACAGTAGAGTAAAGTGGGCTAGAATGGTGGATTGGGAGGGGAGGGTGCGCATGATGATGGCAGCCGAAGTGGCAAATCGAAGGTCGGCGCAATTACTGCCGTCTTACGAGCGCATAAATAAACATGGGTATAGCTAGAAAAAGTGTAGAAATATAAGCAAAAACAATTCGCAAAATGAAAATGCACACGAGTGTATGTAATGCAAACACACTAAAGCGAGTGAGTACTTAATGCCAGACCTAGGCACTCAATGCGCATGTGCAGATACCCACAATCGAAACGCTAAATAAAATGCCATAATTATATTGCCTCACAGTATCTTGCCATTCCACTGACAAACATTCAAATGTTTATTAACTGTTTCGTTGACATTTTAGCTGCCAGTTCGGACAGCGAAGTAAAAAGTTCAATATTACTTTTTGATAATATAGAACCTCGCAAATAATATAAATACTCTAAGGATAAAACTTTATTTGATTGTTCTTTTAAAAATCTTTTAGAAATTAAAACAACTGTACTTTGACTTAAAGATTAAAATAAATCACTTATATTAATATTTTACCCTATTTGATTTGTGTACTATTTTTGTACGTTGGCAAAGTACTGTACTCAACTGCAGTTGTTGCATAATTTCGCAGGTCTAGCATATACGTCCGTCCGTCTCGTAGTTCGGCAGCAGATTGCCCCTCCACCAGCCTCAAAGAGCGCCTCGGTTCGTCAATTGATTGACTAACTGCGTTGCCATATTGACTCACTTAATGACATTTATGTGAACTTCGATGACGACTTAGTTACTTGTGTATACGTCGTCGCTTATACTTTTATATTTAGCATCTTGCGGCTACACTTGCGTTCTCGTAATGCAGACATGACTCGGTTTTTGCTTGCAAAATGTTTTGTTAGTATTTCAAGTACGTTTTGCTGCAGTTTACAGCGATATTTTTTATTTTCCAAAATCTCAAATTCTCAAAATTAATAAGTTGAGTTCTTGTTAACTGTTCAAAATTTTAAAAATCCATTAATTTTGACATTAATTTATTTATTACTAGAACTTTTTAACGCTCAATGGGTCTAGTATCAACTTTGTTAATATCTATTTTTTCGCTTATGTCTAGTAGGATTTAACCAAAACTAAACTAACATTTTTCGGTATGGTTTTTATTGAATTCATAGGTAAGAACACATCGTATACTGTACCCTGGGATCAGAAGCATCTGTTGATGTATCTTGGGTGTCTATAATGGCACAAATTAAAACGGTAATTGTTTCGAATAGTTAATTAAGAACGATAAATAATATTCTTTTTATATTTTCCTAATTTAGCTTTCATTTGAATGGACAATTTTACAGAAAGGTTTACAACTAATCATAAAAACCAGAGTGTGGAAAATTATAATAAATACACTTTTTAATTTTATATAATAATATCGAAATTTAAAAAAAAAAATAACGATTCAAACTTGACCTGTTGATATTTTTTTAGAAAAATTATGAAGAAGGAGAAGAAGAAGAAGAAGAGAAAAACCTACCTCAAATCAAGATTTTTTCGCTGGACAACTTACAGAATGCTGTAATGCCACACCATATCAAAACGGATAGAAACCACAGTCAAAGCCACCACACCGCGATAATGACCATTCAAATAAATCATATGAAGTTGGCAGCTGCCAAATGAATTTTCTGCGAGTGGAAGCAAGTGGCACAACGACTTTAACGCTGGCTGGACTTAATAATTAATACAATAATTACATTAAATGGTTTTTAAATTCTTGAATACGTTTTTATTTAACATTAAGTAGGTACATCAAGTTTTTCATCTGTTTTTCGGTCAAGGTACATCTTAATTTTAAATATCTGACACTTATTACTTATTTCGACAATACGTAATACTAAACTTGGTAAGTTACTTATATATGTTAATTGAACACTACAAACGCTTAAATCCAAACTGTTTTCTATGTGGATTTTCGCAAACGCTGAAAAAGTAAACTGACTTAATTGAAAGATTTAAAGCAACGCTTTAAAAATGTTGATATTTTTCAGTGTTTTCGAAAAAGTTTGTAGGTATTTAGAATGAAAAAGGCCTCGCTGGTTTGTTGTAGTTGTAACCATCAGGTCCCAATGATCCAGCTTCGGGTCCTTCGGGATATGTTGGTTCGGGAGCGGGATAAGTTGGTTGAGGTCGCGGTGCGGGATAAGTGGGCTCCGGTTGTGTTGGTTGCGGTGCTGGGAACGTGGGTTGCGGTTTTGGTGCTGGATAAGTCGGTTTTGGTGCAGGATATGTTGGCTGAGGTTTTGGTGCAGGATATGTTGGCTGAGGTTTTGGTGCAGGATAAGTTGGTTGTGGTGCAGGGTATGTTGGCTGAGGTTCTGGATATGTGGGCTGTGGTGCCGGTTGTGTGGGCTGTGGTCTAGGTGCAGGATAAGTTGGCTTTGGTGCTGGGTAAGCGGGTTTTGGACGTCCAGGTTGTGGAGCAGGATAAGTTGGTTGTGGTTGTGATGGTTGTTGTGTTACCTCATTTTCACCGTTAGGCGGCAAATACTCTGGACCGGGAGTTTGTGGTGGTGGTGTGTAAGAAGGTCTTGGAGCTGGTGGTTTGGGTTGATAAGTTGGTGCTGGTGGACGTGGTTGGAACGTAGGTGAAGGTAGACGCGGTTGGAAAGTTGGTGCTGGTGGACGTGGCTGATAAGTTGGTGGCGGTCCATACTCTGTTGCTGGTGTACCTGGTGGACTAGTTTGGGTTGGAATAGGCTGCGTTGGCTGTGGTTGTGGTAGTCCTGGCTGACAAGGTTGTCCTGGGCGTCCCGAATATCCTGGGTGTCCTGGATAGCAAACATCACCAGACTGTTCTGGTTGACAAGGTTGTCCTGGACGGCCTGTATATCCTGGCTGGCCTGGTTGGCAAACAACTCCAGGCTGTCCTGGCTGACCAGGTTGTCCTGACTGACAAGGTTGTCCTGGGCGTCCCGAATATCCGGGCTGACCTGGATAGCAAACCTCTCCTGGTTGTTCCGGTTGACACGGTTCTCCTGGTCTACCAGTATAACCTGGCTGTCCTGGCTGACAAACATCTCCAGGCCGTCCTGGCTGACCAGGCTGACAAGGTTGTCCTGGACGTCCCGAATATCCGGGCTGACCTGGCTGACAAACATCTCCAGGCTGTCCTGGCTTGCCAGGTGGCAGATATTCTACTTGTGGTGGCTGTGGTCTTTGTGGTTGCGTTGGTGGTGGACCGTAGGTTGGTCTAGGTGGTTGTGGCTTGGGTTGTTGAGGTTGTGGCGGAACATATGTTGGTCCAGTTGATTGTGGCTTTGGTTGTGGAGGGGGAACATATGTTGGTCTTGATGGTTGAGGTGGTGGTGGAGGAACATAGGTTGGTTTTGATGGTTGAGGTGGTGGAGGGACGTAGGTTGGTCTTGATGGTTGTGGCCTTGGTGGTTGAGGTTGTGGTGGACCATAAGTTGGTCCTGGCGCCGGTGGCTGTTGATCAGTCTCTTCGATACCATTGCCGGAAGGTGGCGCTGGGAATGGCACTGACGGTTGTTTATAGTGATATCCATCATCTTGTAAATCGGTATCAAGATGAGACACATCAGCGTAGACGCTGGCTGTAGCAAGCAACGCCAGCAGCGGTATTAAGTACTTCTGTAATTGAGAGTAGATGGAGTTTTTTAATCCATACTTAAATCACTCGTACTTTTCTAATCGGTTATAAAAATTTTTTAGAGGTAAAAATAATAAAGAAAATCCTAAGCATTATAATCCAATTTTTTTTTTGTGCAAACAAAAATTTTCAAAAAAATAAATAAGAAATTTCACTTGCACATTTATTTATATTAAGTTATAATCATTCGATATTGTCAATTATCAAATCTAGTTCCTAGTATTTTATTTGTATTTGTCTACAAAAAGCCTTTTACTGAATTTCTCTGCATTTATTCTACTACATATTAAAAAATCGTTGAATAAGTTTTCCAATCTCCATTCTGGTATTCTATAATTGCATGAACTCAACAATTTTATTGTACAGTAGTAGTTAGACTAGACTGATCCAATCAACGCAACCGAATACGAGGTGGCTGCGAGAGAAGTATTACATTCAACTCAACTAAACTGCAATTCATTAAATCTATTTACACAATTTTGCAGTTAAATAAGAATTGCAACCAAGTAACCAGTTCGTTTCGTCACGACTCTGAAATAAATCCCAACATCACGGCAGGCACTCGAAGACTCAATCTCAGATCTCACAGAATTTCCACACATCTCTAAGCAGCTGTCATTGATGCGGATGGATGGATGATGTGACCGACTGCAGTCGCAGCAGATGAGACGAGACGAGACGAGGCGTTGTGTGGTGTGGTGGAGCAGTCGCAATCGCAATCGCATTTGTGATCATAACCGAAACTTTGTACGTTTTTTTCACACACCAAAAAAACGTTAACAGTCAACCGTTGTCAAACAGCACAAAAACACAAAGCAAAACTAATCCGAAAATAGTATAGTGACACTGTAAAACCTTTTCATGGATACACTTAACTCTTTGCTAATGTTGCCCAAATATTTTTTTACTCTCGAAGGAGTCTAGCGATACATTTAAAAAGTTTTTGTTTAACTATTTTTGGAGTCCACCTTACTATTGTTTGGTATTGGTGATAAAGTATTGAACCATATTAAACTTTATTTCAGCTCAGTTATCAGATAAAACCGAATATCAAAGCACTAGAAACTTATGGTTGAGTCTGTCAGAGCCGTTTTAAATCGATGTCGCTTTTGGTCATAAAACACTGTTAAGGTTTTTCTTCTTTGTTTTTTTGTTGCTAGTATGTTGTATGCATTTTAAATACATTTTCTTTTCGTAAAATCGTGCTTTTTCCGTATTTCTTAATCACCATCATATCGTCATCAACGATCAGCGATCAACGATCGATGGGCCTCACTCACCATTTTGTACACTGATTGAGTTAACGTGTTTTTTCGTTAAACCTCTTTTTTGGATTTATTTATTTTAAACGCTACCGGTTGACTATGTTTAAATATGATTTTTTAAACGGCGCACGCGCGTCGTCGCTGTCGTTAGATTTTCGTTACTTAACCGTTGGAAATTCAAAATTCGAATGATGCCCAATTGTTCTCCCTTCGTGCATTTATATGAAAACCGCCCCTGTGTACGGTAAGGAATTTCTAACGATGAGTCGTCGTCGTCGTTTTTGTCTTCGTCTTCGATGTCAGTCTACGATCGGCTGGCTGATATGTTTGTTGCTCTTTCTAAGTCGGTTACTGTATGTGTTTTTGTTTGTTTTGCTTTTGTTGTTATTTTAGTTGTTGTAGTTGTTGTGTTTATGGCTAGCTTCTCTGCAGACCACAACTAACGCTGATATACCTCATTTAGCTAGCTTAGCAAAACAAAAGGTTTCCTCAAACTTACTTATCCGCTCGCTATGCATATATGTATGGATGTACATATGTATGCATGTATTTATGAATGTATATATTTATGTATGTGTGAATGCACCTGGAGATGCTGCCGTCAAGTTACATTTTGTATGACAAATCTTCAGGTTTAGGTGACTTCAGTTACTTGCTAAGTCGGGTAACTCTACATTGGCATAAGTTTCATTTTGGTAATAAGCGTCAATTTTGTTGTATTCAATTGTATGTGCTTAAAGCCAAGTTATTATGTCAGCACTATATCGAAACGGATTTTCCTGACAATTAGCCTAATATTAACTCTCACTTTTTAACTCTTCTATATGTGTGCATGAATGTTTAATTACAAACCTTGGTAATGCCGTATATAATATACTCAACTAAATTTGCTTTTAAATTTTAAAGTCAACAAACTGCCAAATTAAATTCTATACTAAATTTTGAAACCATTTTAATTATTGTTATTATTATAGCAAGTTCATAAGATCAGTAAGTTATAGTTTGATACGTTACAATGCTAACTTAAATTTTTGCAACAAAGCGGCCTAAAGTCGAATTTCCGACCATAAAAAATGCAAATTGTAAAATAACAACAACAACAAAAATCGAACCAAAAGAAAATTATGCGCCAATTTAGTACTGCTTTAAGCCAAGCTACGCGATTTGCATGTCTGCAGCATGCGACCGAGAGACTTGAAAGATAGTGCCGCCATCCGAAAGATAAACAAAATAATAAAAGCATTAAGCGACTTAGTCCACAAATTAATTATGCAGATACAGATGCAGATACAACGTGAGTGAAAATTGCGATATGTACAATATGAGATCGAAAATAAATGACAAACAATATGCAGATAGCACAAGTATGCGACTGACAAATCGTAATAAAATCGGTTTGTAAATATGACAACTCAAACTTGTGCAAACAATTCATGATTTTGTTGTTTTATTAGGCCAAACTAAGCCAAAACCCGAAAACAAAAAAAATCTCATAAACACAACAAATGTAAATTATTTTTTTTTTTTTTGTTTTTGATTTGTTTTGATGTTAAATTAACACTTTTTTGTTTATATTTTGAAAAGTAGCTGTGCGAAATGCCGGAAATCGTGTGTGTGAGTTGTTAACATTTTATAGGCATGAGAAATTAAAATGGCCTAGGGTCGGTCGTTAGAAAAATTCCGACTGAGTCGTGTTGCACACTGAAAGAAATTATTTAGAATATTAAAATAAAATCTTCGGAAAAATTGTCAATTTGTGCTTAGCCTGTAGTGAATAGAATTTGATAAAATTAAGTATTTACAATTTGAATCTAACTTCCTATTTTTGAAAGTATTTAATTATATTCGTTTATACCTTTTTGAGTGATACATTTATTCATTTTCATATAAACAAAAAAAATTAGCATTGATTTATAGATTTTTTGTTATTTTCTTTTGTTTTTGTTAGTTTTAATAATAAAAAATTCTAGTTTGAATTTCAATTTTTATTAAAATATTTTACAATCTTTTTCAAATGAATATTGCATTCTTAAACTTTAAACTTGAAGTTTTTAGTTTTGAAGATTTCAACTTTTTCTTAAAGCTTTATGATGATTTAAAGTTTAAGCATTAAATATCAAGTGCTTAATCTTTTAACTATACAAATTTACAAGTTTAGCAAATTTGTTTAAACAGGCTCTTCGTAAACCAAAGCTCTGTGCTTCCTAATTTTCTATACTATGGGTTCCAAAGTTATTAGCTCATGCATGACAAATATTC
This sequence comes from Suillia variegata, assembly GCA_949127995.1. Classification (NCBI taxonomy): domain Eukaryota; kingdom Metazoa; phylum Arthropoda; class Insecta; order Diptera; family Heleomyzidae; genus Suillia; species Suillia variegata. The sequence goes on from OX421845.1 coordinate 44,926,873, forward strand.
TTACAGTGCCGATTTCAGTAGTCGCTTGAGTTAATAATTCATATTAGCCAGCTTCTTTGTTTAGACAATCTCTGTTAAAATCGTTAAAATTGTTAAAATCGATGTGATGTCATTGAAAATCTATTATAAATAATTATATTATGAGTTATTTTTAAAATTCTATATAAAAACTTGTTGATTAAAAACTGTGTAAACACGCTGATGATTGACTCTAAAAATCATCCGAAATTAATTAAAAAACAAACAAAAAAATAAAAATAAATAAAAACAAAACAAAACAAAACAATTTTTAACATTGTCTATAATTAAATATTTTATTTCAGTTGTTTGTTCATTAAAAGAGGATTTATTAATTTAGTAAGTGGTTCTAGAGTTCTTAATAAATGTTTAATTTAGGATTGTTTAATTAATTATAACTTGCAGCAGTATTAAATGTTTTATTAACTTACGTCATACGTACAATACCGAACGAAAGAAACAAAAGAAAACTTCCCAAACAAGCACACACGTGCTTCTGATCACCCCAACCCCCACCCTTTTTTCTTTACAAACAAACTTAAATAAACAAGAATGTACACAAAACACAAACAGCTGATTTTCGCCACAACTTTTAGAGAATAAACAACTTTATCAACCCTTAACATTTGTTTACATCCACTTTAGAGCGTCATTTTTTATCCGGGGTCATAATTTCCACTGAGCCGCAACTATTGAAAACTCTCTTGAGTGGACATGCGCACCACGCACCGTGTTCGGTGCGCTCAAAGAAAAAAACGGGAGCAACAGAAGAATCTCAAAAAATTGATTTTATCCAGAATCCTAAGAAGAGTTTTAAATCCGCACCCAAACTGCCAGCACAAACGTTGGAAAAATACAAAAAAGCGGATGAAGTTTTCATTTGAAAGAGGAAAAAAATAATTTTATATTATTTAAAGGATTCAAATTTAACACACGAAAAGGTAGCGAAGAGTCGATTTAACGATTCACAGTGTAAATTTTGTGGAAAAGAAAATTATTTCTAATCGAGTTGTTCAATTTTTCACTTAAACGCATCATCGAAAACACAGAAAAAGGCGTCTCCTTCACCCCAGAGACATGTGAAAATTGTCCGCACAGATTTGAACCTGCGAAAAACAACGAAATTTCAGTTTTAATATGAAAACTTGCAACTTGTGTGGGGCAGTGCAACAACATTTTCCTAAGTAAGTAGAAACAGACGAATTCAATCACATCGCAATATGGCAGCGAGCACAAGTTCCTGGTGGGGCAGCATCCTGGGACTGCTATTGATTGTCGCTGCGGTATATCAAGGTACGTTTTTCCACGACACCAAAATTCTTTCTTTTTTCTCCGCCTCCTCTTTTCTTCTTCTTCTTTTTTAGCGTTATGTAACAGATAAAAAAACAAATAAATAATGATTTGATTTTTTTCTAATTTTATACAAGAAAAGCTTTGACAAATGTTTAAAATTTTTGGTGGACAAAAATTTTTAAAATTTGCTAAAGTTTTCGTTTATGCTATACAAAAAATAAATAAATAAATAAATAGAATCCTCCTAAGTAGCTAGCTACCAAAAGCAACTTTAGCGTAGATATTTACAACAACAAAAACTACCAACCTAGAATTCCCTGCTACTACAAAAATCTCTAAAATCAAATTTACAAAACAAAATATATATTGTATGTATATATATATATATATATATATATATATATATATATATGTATACATAATTAAGAAACTAACCAAGACGTAATTGCAAATGCTATTCATAATCTAGTTTAAACTTTCCTTTCCCCCAAATCAGAAGTAGCGCCTCATGTATTTTATTTAGTGTAAAGTAAAGTAAAATAACATATTCTATTTGCCGAAAATTCTAATATTAATAAATATTATGTATACAGGAGCCATGTTTGCTATCTATCGAATACTCTCTCCCTTTCAAAGAACAGCCGAAACAGGGGCGCAACTACTCACCGTACAAACGTGCAGCATCCAATATAAAAAACGAAACGTGAAAATTAAAGTAAAGTAAAGAAAATAAAAATAAAATAAAACAAGTAAAATTTTAACGAAGATCTAGCGCCCCCTCTACAACGGCGCCACAGCAACTAGCAACTTTAGCAAATAAATAAAGAAAAAATTTTATAAAAACAACCAGGGGGTTGCTTGTGTTGAGCTTCAAGAAAGAAGTACAAGATTTCTGTATCAACTGCCGAATCTTAATTCATACTCCTTCTGATGCCGAGCATTTTCAGAACCTTATGTCAAGTCAACAACAAAATAAACTGAATAAAGAAACAAAAACAACAGAAAACAAAAACAGCCAAACAATGAAAAACTAAATATATATCCACACAAACCTACTTCCCCCAAGAAAGAGAAAATTAAAAGCTACCCCAGAACAATTAAACCACTCGCTAACCCGGCCGTATACACAACGTTTAAAACAGTTCTTTCACCGAACTCTCGAATAATTCTGCCTCAAAATTTATCCTCACACCCCCTACAAAACCAAAGTAAGCACATCATGCTTCAGTGTGTCACTGTTACCTACCTCGAGAACCCGCGCGCTGTCAACAGCTTCTTGTTCTCGCTATCTCCTACAAAAGAAACTATATCTCGCACTCTCTCTCGCTCTCTCTTTCTCTCTCTCTTAACATCTTTCATTTGCCTTTGTGTTCCTGTATCGCAATCATCTTCTCTGCATCCTTTGTGTGTGTAAATTTAACGTCAAAAATATGCACGAAAATACGCGTTAAATGAAATGTCAAAAATTGTTATCAATCGCTTTCCTCTAAATTCACTATGATGAAAAATCTCCTTCCTTCTCTTTTCTCTTACATCTTCTCGCTCTTTGGTGGTTAGGATAATTTTACTCCAACTTTCTCTTTTTGTCTCTTCATTCAAACGTTTATCCAAATAATAAACTCATCTTCATATCCGATTGACATATTTCTTTTTTTTGAAGAGCAATTTATCATCATTTCATATTGTTCCAACCGTACCTAAGTTTCAAATTAACATGCAAAATAGTAAATTCACCTTTAATAGGATTTAAAAAGAAAGAGCTCTAGAAGTAATCATTGAACAAATAAGATTTTAGACATTTTGATTTGCTTTACTATTAATGTACTATAAGTAAGACAAATTGTTAAAAACTTCATGTTATTCAATTTGCGATTTTCCCAAGCATTTAACTTCCGTTGTCCGTTATATCCGTTAATCAATCTCTCGGTTGTTTTTGACACAGTGAAACAACAATGCTTGTAAAGATTCTTAAAAGTATGAATATTATTATGATTTTATTAACAACTCTCAAAAATTAATTTATAAAAATAAACTTTCATAAACTGCTTTCAGCCTGTAACGTAATTAGGGAGAAATAGAGAATGTTTTTTTAGTCTAATTTCAAGAACCCTTAAGCCAGCGTTATCACACGAAAATCTCAATACTTAAAAGTCTTTACATAGGACCAATGTTATAAATGTTATAAAAAACATAGAAAGACAAAGATAGTTTATTTAGATAATTTTTATTTAACAAAATTAAGCATACATACATAACTACTCCTATATCACACAATAACATTTCTGATTTTTTGTTTTTTATTCAAAAAAAAAAACGGGAACTACTTTAGCAAATCACATTAGTTAATATTCCTACTCCTACATAAGTACTTAGTACCATTGAAACTAATCCGAACATTTACGAAACACCAGAACATCGCATCCCATCATACGACCCATCCATCCGTCCATCCATCCATCTATCCTTTCTTCTATTAACACCTAAAAACGCATTTTCTTTTTCTGTTTCTGTTTCTTGATTTTAATTTTAGTTTATAATTTAAAATGATTCAAATTTATAAATTGGCATTCTACTGACTACAACAAAATTTAAATTTAAAATCCTTTCTCTCTCTCTCTCACTTTCTCTGTCTGTAATCATCATTAAACAAAACTCTGTTCTTTGCATACCTTCAATATTATTTTATCTTTAGTAAATGCATCCGAAGATGAAGAGCGGTTGGTACGTGACCTCTTTCGAGGGTATAACAAACTCATACGACCCGTTCAGAATATGACACAAAAAGTTGGAGTAAGATTTGGTTTGGCGTTCGTACAGCTAATCAATGTCGTAAGTGTGCATAACTTAACTTCTTTACTAATAGTAACACACACACGCACGCACGCACGCACGGACGGACGAGACCGAGACCTACATGAACTGAATTACCTACCGACAAAGTACATACCGTGACTGTCAATTACCATTACTACTTACATAGTGCTTCTCTTGATTTTTGTTTTTCGTTTCTTTTGGACCAAGTGACAGCGCTTCATGAAGCCATCTTTCAGTTGTCAATTTTAAATTTCAGTTTTGCTTTGTAAATATTTGTACTGTATTTTGTGGACATTTTGTGATAACATCTGATCTGATCTGTACTTTGATTTTTGTTTGTTGATTTTTCGAAAATACAAACCACTACCTTTAACTGTTATCTGAAGTTTACTATATTTTTTTTTTTTGTTAACTTCAAAACTTCATTGATATTGACCTGTTGTCCTCAATCGTTTGTATTTAAAAACTTTTGTAAAACCAGAATGAGAAAAATCAAATTATGAAATCAAACGTTTGGTTACGTTTGGTTTGGTACGATTATCAGCTGCAATGGGATGAGGCTGATTACGGCGGTATCGGCGTATTACGATTGCCGCCCGATAAGGTTTGGAAACCGGATATTGTGTTGTTCAATAAGTGAGTAAACATATTATAATCATTTATACTAACATTTATAACTGCAACTACTAATAAAAAAAAACTACACAAAGATAAAATAACGAACAGGGCGTTTTCGATATTTGCGAGTATTTATGATATTTTTAAACATACCAGAGTAGACGTATTAATCTAAGCGAGAACTCCCTGCTAATATACTATTAAATTTACTTTATATATGTAAACAAAAAGAAGGAGTAATATCAACACTTTTCTTCAAAAAATATCGAAAATAATAAAGTGAACTCTGAAAAACCCAAGATCAATTCAAAGCAATCCTGGAAAAGTGTTTCATTTTGAAATGATCACAGCACACTTCTTGGGCTTATATACACTATCACTTTGCACTCGTATATGAAGAAGATAATTTAACTTATTAAATTTGACGAAAATTGAGTTAAGAAAAGTGTTGATTAAATCCATCTGTTAGTTTGGCACATATCGTAGTCATTCAATTGACTAACTACAGGCATTTTTTAATTCTCAGCGCCGATGGCAACTATGAAGTGCGATACAAATCGAACGTTCTCATCTATCCAACCGGTGAAGTGCTCTGGGTACCACCCGCAATCTACCAGAGCTCTTGCACTATCGATGTCACCTACTTTCCGTTCGATCAACAGACTTGTATTATGAAGTTCGGATCGTGGACCTTTAATGGTGATCAGGTTTCGCTGGCGCTCTACAATAACAAGAACTTCGTTGATCTTTCGGATTATTGGAAATCGGGCACTTGGGACATCATAGAAGTACCTGCCTATTTGAATGTCTACGAGGGCGATATCAATCATCCAACTGAGACCGATATCACATTCTATATAATTATTCGACGCAAGACACTCTTCTATACGGTGAATTTAATTTTGCCCACGGTGCTGATTTCATTCCTTTGTGTGTTGGTGTTTTATTTACCGGCTGAGGCGGGCGAAAAGGTTTAAAATGATTTTGTTTTAAATTAGCTTTTTCCTTTTTTTATAATTTGGATTTTTTACGTCACCAGGTCACTTTGGGCATTAGTATTCTCCTGTCACTGGTTGTGTTCCTGTTGCTTGTCTCGAAAATTCTTCCGCCCACCTCACTTGTGCTTCCGCTCATTGCAAAGTATTTACTATTCACTTTCATTATGAACACAGTATCCATTCTGGTCACTGTCATCATTATAAATTGGAATTTCCGTGGTCCGCGAACACATCGGATGCCCATGTGGATTCGTAGTGTCTTCCTTCATTATCTGCCCACATTTCTAATGATGAAGCGCCCTCGAAAGACACGCTTGCGCTGGATGATGGAGATGCCAGGCATGAGCATGCCCGCACATCCCCATCCGTCGTATGGTTCGCCAGCTGAATTGCCCAAACACATTAGGTAAGTGAGAGTAAAGAGAAAGTACAAAGAAATTTGAAAATGATCTTGTAACCTTTCATGGGCTAAAGTTGTTTGTGTAAATGAAAACATTACGTGATGAGTAACAATTTCTTTTTTTAAGCAACGACAGTTTTTATTATTTTTGGAATACTTCTTCTCCTCATTTGTTCCATAACTAAATTTAAACAATCTGTACATTCTTAAATCGTTATGCAGCGCCATCGGTGGCAAACAATCAAAAATGGAGGTCATGGAACTCTCCGATTTGCATCATCCGAACTGTAAAATCAATCGCAAGGTAAATAGTGGCGCCGAATTGGGCATGAGTGATGGATGTCGACGTGAAAGTGAATCCTCTGATTCTATACTGCTCTCCCCGGAGGCTAGCAAAGCAACAGAAGCAGTGGAATTCATTGCAGAGCATTTGCGCAATGAGGATCTTTACATTCAGGTAAGCTTTATTACACGATTTAAAAAATTTATAAAACATAATTAAAGCCTTTACTTCGGACACATGCCAGACACGCGAAGATTGGAAATATGTGGCTATGGTCATCGATCGTTTGCAGTTGTACATTTTCTTTATTGTGACCACAGCCGGCACTATTGGGATTCTAATGGATGCGCCACATATCTTCGAGTATGTTGATCAGGATCGAATTATTGAGATCTATCGCGGCAAGTAAATTGCACACAAATTTAACAACAAAAAGATTCTAATTCAAGAAATGGCAGAAAGATAAAATTATAAAAGGAAAGTTAAACATTGCAAATGCAACAATAATGAGGATGGAAAGTAAGATTACAAAAAACAAAACTAATACTTCAATCAAACGAAACAACATTTTTGATAATAATAAAAATAACATTGGTACATAATTGTTAACTAACCGACAAAAACCAATACATACATAGTTCGAAGCTAAATTAAAATTTCACTGATTTAAAAGAATTTTAAAGCAGCAAACCCACTAACAAAAACAAGAAAACACTCTTTTGAACGACACCACAACAACACGTTTTAAGCCATCTCACAAATTAATACAACCACCAAATCCAATCTGCAAATTAAAATTGAAAAAAAAAACATAAAAAACATAACACAACAACAACAAATGAAATAATGTATGTGTATTTTATAATTTTAATATATGAAGAATTTTTTTAAAAGCTCAGATATAGTCGTTGTAAAATGCAGATGAAAGCAGTTTTCCAATTGTTATTCCCTAGCAAGTAAGGTAACTTAATTTAAATTAATTTAATATAATTTAATATATACTTATATTATATTAATAATTAAACTAAACAATTGTATTTGTAAGTGCTTCAGATCACAGGCGATTAGAGAACGTTTCGAAATTCAATGAAATAGGAATCAATAACTGCAAATTGTAATGAGAATATAATAAAAACGAAGTTAATGAAAATGGGCCACGTTTTTTTTATTATTAAAAGGATATTTAATAAAAATTGAGCTAAAAGTGATTTAAGGAATTCGAAACTATTCTTTTTTTTATAGAAATTATACACTTTCGTTTAATTTTTTTTTTTAAGTCTGTCTTTTTGTAGTATTAGGTCAAACTTATTACTATTCTGCTCGTGTTTGAATTCAAATAAAAAATTGCAATTTATATTTTTGAAGAAAACATTAATAATTTTTTTCACTTGCCCTAAGAACAAAATTCATATACAAATACTAAAGACATAAGACATAAGACAAACTTCCGTCAAGATATACAGTCGCAAAGTAATTAATTAAAAACGCATAACTTGACAAAACAATGAACACACAAAACTAATGAATTTATTGTTAGTTATCACAAGAATATGTTTTTTCTCATTTTTTTTTTTGCAAATCATACAAGCAGACAAAGGAACAGGCAACAAAAAGCTGAAGTCGGTATTTGATATGCAAAGCAACGCCGTAATTATGCATAATTTTAGTTTATGATTTCTGTAAATGTAAACGCAAAAAGAATACTCATACTCATACTCATACTTTGCTATTATTATAACAAAAAAATACAAAACAAAACAAAAGATTCAAGACATAAACTTGACGGTGATGCAAAAATATGCTTTAAGGTCGCAACGCCGAAAACCAATGATAATTTCAAACTTTTTGTGTTGTTGTTGTTGCCGTCGTTGTTATTATTGATGTTGTTGTTGTTGTGCCACACTTGCTGCATCATGTGGCAAAGGTGTTGGCTACAATGTAAATCTCATATTTAAGACAGACACCAACGCATTCAAAATATTAATAATACTACAACAACAACAAAATAACTATTAAAAAACATCTCTTTGAAGTCAGTGTAAAGTACAATAAGTAATGCCACGAGATAATTGAATTCTTTTTTCGTTTTGTGTATTTTTTGGTGGAATTTCATGGTGAAGCGTGACTTTGATGCGGTTGCCTGCAAGATTGATTATGATATTTGGCGTCAGTGAAAAGTCATTTTAAACATTTGCTGGAATTTACAAACATTACACAATATATTCCCACTTAATATGATTTGTTTTTGTTTTGCTTCAATTCGATTCGTTTTTGTTTGTGTGCAAATTTGTAAACTAAATATTTTAGCATAAATATTGTACGAGGCATCTCGTCCACATCATTAGGTGCTCGTTTTGTGCATGCCGCCTAAACGGGTTTCGGGATTCGGGTTTCTCTCGATTTGACCAACAGCAGTTTTGGGTGTGCATTTAATAGTTTACTAAAAACTGAGTCGTTGCTGTTTTAAAATCCTCGAAATTGTTACTTTTTTACAATATATTATGCCTTTTTTTATGTTCATTAGATAATTTTTACATAATGCAACAATATTAAAGGTAAATATTTAACGCGAAGATCACTGACTCTGCGGTGTTGTATGTGCAAGGTTAGCAGCTGCTGTTGTGGTTATGGTTTGCGTTTCAACGCATCGACAATACCACATCATGACCATTTGATCATAAGTTTACATACAAAGAAGCATTTATTAATTTAATATTTTGTTGATTTTTTAAATAAAACTGAACAGACTAAGCCAACAACTTCGAGTGTGTCTAACAGTTTTAGTTATATAAAAGTCGTGAGGTGAAAACTTCAAGCGATATAACTAAACTGTTTATATTATGCATGTCATATTTTTTTAATCGCCCAACAATAAAAAAAAAATATTTACTTGTGATACAAACTTCGAAAACTTCTGAGGAAAACTTCCTCAACAAGATTCATGTCAGCTTTAAAGTTCACAGTCTGTAAACTTAAAACATCTTAACACCAAACAGAAGACTTAAGCAGAAGACTTTAATTATTTTTAACATAATTTTAATACAGTTCGTGCTTTTTTTACTTTAATTTTCTTCAAGGAAAACAGAATTTCAATTATAAATTAACAAGTAAATGAAAACACGAACTTTCGACAATTTGATTAAAATAAAAGACTTAAAGGCCAAACTTGCATATATATACATATTTTTTAATTTCATTTTAATGATACATATGTGCGAGTATTCATGTAAAAAATAATATAAACAAAAGACTTAAGCAACGCACTCGCTGGCTCTTATTGTATTGAAACTGAAATTCTTGCAATTGTTCGGCAACATTTGCGCAATTAACGCCCGTATTCAGCATTTCTCACCCAATAATTGCACATTTAACACAGACGAAATGCATTTGGTCAACATTAACATTTAAGCCCTCACATTAGCAACAGACGCTGGCTAAGTAGTGTGTCATATATGTGCCAAAACGAAATTGCCACATATGCAAATTCAAATAAAAACACCAAAACAACAAAGCACAGTACAACAAAAATAAAAACAAAGCAAAATAGCATAACATAAAATAAAAAGTAAAAGAAGCAAAAGCTAAAGCACAGCGACGCAAGCTGCACATCGATGCGACACGATGTAAGTTGCAACGCAAATAAAAATAAGTCTGTAGCGCAGCGCAGCGCAACGCTCAAAAAACGTTTGGCAATTTAAGAGACTAAAATCTAAAATCAAATGAAAAGACACAAAAAAAACAATAATACTACGTACAGATTGAAAAAGGAGATCGCAGGGACACCACGAAACAGCCCAAAAGCGAAAACTACTTTTAAGAAACAATTAACAACAACAAGAGAACGCACAAAAAACCACAAGCAAAACAAAAATAAAAACATAAAAAGTTTTCAGTTCCTTATTATGTGTGACAAGCGTTTGTTGTCGTCACGTTCAAATACCTCCGTCGAGCCGCGTTCCCCTTCAATTGCTGTACGCATGCAAACCTCTTCTTTGTGTTGCGTTTTCGTTAAAAAAAATCAATTAACGGAAAGCTTTGTTTGCCGCATTTAACCAGTTTAAAACTTTTTCGTTAATGGACTGAACTGCTCGGTCACCGCTTCCCAAATGAATCGTATTTAAACTAAGCTTTAACTCATCGTTCTGCTATGCACCTTGAGTTTTAAATTCAAATTTGTTAGTCATGATCAATTTATTGAAGACATTCCAAACCACAGCAACACAAATTGTTATCATTCAAACGGCATTTTCAACAAAAATAAGTCAAATAAGGCTTTTCCGACCGAAACGAGAATCAGATTTTAACGACTGGGTGATGATATATGAGACATTCTATGTATGCATCGATGGCGAGTACCGAATTAGATAGAAGCAATAATGAAGAGCTGCCTGCAGCCGACAGACATCGTCAGTCAGTCATAGTTGGAAATTAAAAATTGTGGTAGTTTGAAACTTAAATTTTAAATTCAAACTGTCGCATTGTCAGTGACTGTCAAACTGTCCACGATCACTGCCCAAAAGGTATGCAATGCAAAAAAGATAAATACAAATGTGGATTTTTTGCAAAAGCGCAAACGACAAATTTTGACAAAAAACCGCGCAAAAAACGGCGGCGCTTTCGCGGTTTAGAAAATTTCACGAAAAAAAACATTTATTTTCGCAGTGCTCTACAAACTGTTTCTGTGAAAAATTTTTGATCGATTTTTGAAATTGTTTATTAAAAAAACCGTTATAACTTTAAATCCAAGCCTTCGACGACTAACGTAGAATTTCTTTTACGGAAACAGTCGAATACAGCGCGTCTGATACTTGAGTAAAATTGTTAAATTTTTGTTACAAAACGTTACTATTCACTGTTTCTCCTTGAGGTATATTCTCACCATAAACGCCACATCAAGCACAGGTGCATACTGCGAGAACTTTTGTCGCGTCGCATTGTAGACCACGCCGTAAATGCCGACGCAATGAGGTATTGATTCGTTTCGGACCGAATTTTACTCCAATTTTTTAAACTGAAAATGGTAAAACCGTTTCTTTGGCTTTTGGTTGGTATCAGCTGTTTTATTTAACGCCGGTACGTCAGTGTTGCCAATCAAGCAAACAAATCCCACCTAGAGGAATAATCAAACTATGGTATGAAATGAAATCAAATAAAAATACGAACTAATTTTAAATCGGAAGGTAAAATTTGCTTAAAAATATTAGAGAAAATTTAAAATGTATGAAAAAAAACCATTGCTTTGAGACATTATTCGACCTCGTTTAAAAATAATATAACAAAAAACAAGTTGGCGCTGATTTTTTTGTTGAAGATGGTCACCAGGGTTTGGACTAGAGATTCCGATTGCGTATTAAATGATGAAAAAAATCGTAACAAAATTAAAATGTTTATCGAATGAATTAAAACTAACTTTTCTGTTTTAGCTTTTCCCTATGCTGCTATTCACTTCTTCCGCTTTAGGTATATTCTCACCATAAACGCCACATCAAGCACAGGTGCATACTGCGAGAACTTTTGTCGCGTCGCATTGTAGAACACGCCGTAAATGCGTACCGTCCCAAGCCGACGCAATGAGGTATTGATTCGTTTCGGACATTATTTAGTTTCACTTCAGTTTGACGCATCGTGTGCTCCGTTGTTGCACGATTCAATAAACAGGCAGTCACTACTCAGACCCTACGATTTCTACAGGCTTAACCAATATGGTTTTAGAAACTTCATGTAATTCTTAATTATATGCCCAAATGAATCCCCAGGGAAATGCTTCGTTTTGATGAAATTACCATTTAAGGATTAGAAGAAAAAAACAAAGGTAGATTTACATTACATTTTCACTTCGGTAGCACAAGTAGACCTAAATCATTATTGTTTATCTTATTAAAATAATATAATATAATTGTCACTTATAACAGTGAAATGATGCTGTGATGTAAACCCAATAAAAGGGTGAAAAATAAATTCGACGCAAATTCTAACGTTTAGCAAAGACACAAACCGCATATAAATTTAATCCGCCTACAATCGCCATCGGAATATCACATATGGCAGTATGCGTTTTTGGTTATAACTTGAAAAGTTTTGACTGTGTGTCCAGAATTTAAAGCGTGAAATGAAGCAATTAAAATTGTCTATAAAACGGTATTTATGGAACCACATTATGGATTTCATCCATAGATTCACTTTGCGGCTAAACAAAAACTTTCCCTGGGAATTCACTTAGACACTATAGTCTACATCAAAAGTACTTGCAAAAATGCTAACCACCACATCTATGCAAATCGTAGGGTTCCTAGAATCTGTACCGCAAGATTTCATCCATGGATTCACTTTAATGCTGGACAAAAACTTTCCCTGGGAATTCACTTGGGCACTTTGATTGACACCAAAAGTACTTGCAAAAAAGCTATAGATCATGTCTGTGGAAAACGTAGGGTCCATGTAGGAGACCACCAAATTTTTTGTTTTTTTCTTCTAATCTTAAAATGGTAATTTCATTAAAACGAAGCATTTACCTGGGGATTCATTTGGGCATTGAACTAAGAATTACAGGAAGTTTCTAAAACCATATTGGTTATGTCTGTAGAAATCGTAGGGCCTGAGTAGTCACTGCCCAAAAAAATAATTTAGACCTTGGGTTTATTTGAGATCAAAGAAGATAATTCATACTTTACCTATACCAAATAGTAAACCAAACAAATTCGTATTAATTTGTGAATGTTTTTGTTAATAATATTGCTTAATTTTAATAAAATTCAATTTTTTTTCAAAATACTTCTGTGAAATGTAATTAAATTTTTGCTCCTAAGGGGAAATCTATGGCTGGGTTCCACAAAAAATCTATGGATAACTTCACACACATAAAACATTGTAACTTTTTTTAATTTTATTAATCAGGCTACGTAACTTTATAATATTTAAACTTTTCCCACTCAACTGAAGATTTTTTAATCAATTTTTATGCTAATTGCGAACACAATGTTATTTTACTTTAACTAATTAATATTTAATTCAAACGGACCTATAGCCATTGCTAAAAAAATAAATAAATAAATGAATAAAAATATTAACTAATAAGTAATATTTTTTTATAACAATTTTATTTTTCATTAATATTTTCTAATCAACAATTCGCTAAAACCAGAAATAAAAATTTTGCGACAATAAAATCAAATTATAAAAATTTTACAACAAATTAAATCACATTTCCTTGTAGCCGCATAGTTCCGAGTCATCTAAATCGGTGACCAGATGTGCCTCCAACAATAAACCTGCTTCATATAAGCGTGTCTGCTTCTGAAGTTTATGGTCTCTACGCGAAATGAGTCCATGTTTTGCATTTTGTTTAATGAAATCCACAGTCAACTTGTCATCGACAACAGACATTTGCAGGTATTTTCCCCAGGCCAACAGCGCCATAGGACGTTCCGGCGTGAGAGCCTGCGAAGGTGAGATTATGTGGCGATAAAGACAACCTTTAAAAATAAAATAAAAGTTATAAAATAAAAAGAATAACATAAACATTTAAACCTTTTACTAGATTTTCCAACGCAGTCACTTGCCCGGAGAAGGCGCACGGATGATAGAGCAGAACAATGGCGCCTTCGGCCAGGCTATGCAACCAGCGTTGGGGCGGGAGATAGGAATAGGTTCCATATATAGGCGCCTGTAGACGGAAAGGGCCACTAAACGAAAAAACAAACTAAATGATCTTTTCATTATAAAAAAAATAAATAAATGGTTCTCAAATGACTTTAAGTAAGGCAAAAAAAAACTTACTAGGTTGGCAAAGCATTTTCATAGCGGATGCTTTCGTTCAGACACTTTACAGGCGGCACATAAGCGGGCGGTATCATGTTCTCCACCTGCAAAGCAGTACGATTGAGATCGGGCGCATACAAAGTTCGATCGCTCAGGCACAAATAATTGTACGAGTGACGTTTGTCTTCCGGATCAAAGTCAATTTCGATTGATTGCTGAAAAGAATCGGAGAACAGAAAAAATAATAAAGTAGGTTTCAAAAATATTGTGATCGTTTCGACGCTCATTTACCACGCCGTCATCGCAATGTTTAGCCACATACACGGGCAGCTGCTTATGTGGCTTCGTTACTGCTTTCGTGTTATTTAAACCAACAAAATCAATAGGTATGTGAGGGAACCAGAGCCCCTTCCAGGAAGATGTTTCTTCCACTGAATGCACTTTTTTGCCAGTTGCCTTTCCGTGAATTTGTTTTTGTGTCGTAAATAGCAACAACAAAAAAACAGAAAAAAAGTGAGACAAATTTAACATAATTATTAAAAATTAATAAATAAGCAAAACCAGAACGTAAGACGAAAATGGAAATAAAATGATTACAGTCAGAGGCAGGGACAGTGACACTTGATTTTTGTTTAATCAAAATAATATTCAAATCAATCCAGACAACCACCAAAGAATTTTTGGAGAAGTTTTGAAAGTGCGTAGACCTGTTGCCCACTAGTTGCATTAACATTGTATACCGAAATAGTCTATCTCTCCCAAGTGCGTAATTTTTTGAAGATTTTTTATCTACCCTTCAAAAGAAAATTGGAAATCAATTTTTTTTTCAATCTGTTTCCCTTAAAAAAAAAAATTCGTTGTAAACTTCACACCTTTCATAAATCGTAGTTTTCCAAACTTTACAAAAAAGTATCTTATCTACAAGTTCCACATAAGCTGTCAGTAGTTACGTTCTTTTGCGCTCTTATTCGCGTGTTAAAAAATATTAAAAAAAAAAATAAAGGCCAACGTAAAATTTTTCCTAAATCTGTTAAAGTCTGTGTTTAAAATTGCAGAATTAATGCGGAAAAATGCTAATAAATGTTGAGAAATTTATGCAAAAGTGCGTCGAAAGTTATTAATTTACGAACTGGCTCCTGAAACATTATTTTTTTAGTTTTTTTTTGGAAAAAAAGATAAAACAACCAAGGCAAACGTGAAATTTGTGCTCAAGCCTTCGAAGTCTGTGCTTAAAATTGCAAAATTAATGCGTAAAAATGTTGAAAAGTGTTGTGAAATTTCTTCAAAAGTGCGTCGAAATTGATTAATACTGAACTGGCTCCTAGAAATACCTAATTGAAAAGTACAAATGCCAAAAGAAGCAGAAATTTCGAGAGAAGTCCAATTCTAATTGTATAGGACCAGCTAAAAACTTTGAGGTAATAAATTTTTTACATATTGATATTTACGAGATTCTGCAAATGTAAATTTAAATTATATTATAATTTTAAAAATTTTGTAGTAGAGTGGACGCAAAAGTCGCGAGGCTTCCCGAATTATTATCTTTTGCCCTTTCTTGTCCGCTGCATTTGTTAGCTATTTGCTAAAATAGTTGGCAAACAGTCACAACTTTGTATATTTATGTTCACCTTATGTCATTTTAGTAATAGTATCTGGTAGACTGAGCTCGCTCGAGGGGATATATTATCAAGGTACAGTTAAATTGTATTTTCAATTTATTTATTTAAAAAATAATGTGTAGGACCCACACTATTGAAATAATTGAAGAGTACATAGCTTTTGTGGTACCTTTGTCGATATAGAACCGATATACATGTATATGTAAAAGTTCTGGAAAAAATGAATGATTTCTCATAAATCCCAGTTGAGTTTATTTTTGAAGAAATCCTATTGGTTAATCCTATAGGCTTAGGTTTTGAAGAAATCCTATTGGAAGAAATTTCCCAAAGAACTTATAAATTTCGCAAAGAACTGAACTGATACAGGGGAAAAAATTATTTATGTATATACTCGTACTTTTATATATACAAACTTAGCTTGTTTAATATAACTTGAATAATTTTAGAATATCCATACTAATATCATAAATGTAAGATTTCTTCTTTCATTTTTTCTATCTATCTATGACTTTATTTCTTTTTTTTGTCTTTCTTTATTTTCATTCTATTTTCACGCCTAAATGGCTAAATCGATTTTCTTTTTAACTCGAAAGGTATATCAGGATGAGTCCGTACCTCAGTAGCTCCAGAACAGGGAGTAACAAGAAGTTCCGCTAATAATCCTGCTCACACATTTCAATTGAAAACAAAACACGGGCAACGCCGGGTACTATAAGTATATATAGTTAAATAATGAATTTATACATGATTCTATTAAAAAAAACTGATCTGCGTCGCGTATTTTAAGTTAATTTTTTATACTAGCTTAAATTACCCGGCGGTGCCCGGGTTCTTTTTTTATTAGAATCAAGTCTTAGTTTATTTGTTAATTAAGATTAAAAAACTTTCCAGCCTCGCCCACCATCTTTTGAATTATATTTATATGAACATCTGGTTAATTTGGTAATTTTATACCAAATTTGTATGCAGAACTTCCCGTTGCTCCCCGTTGTGTGTTTGTAAATATTGTCACCAGGTACCTCTAAACTGAGTTTCGCAACTGTTGCAGTTAACCTCCCCGGTATTTGCATTTGTATGCAACTAAAATTGTAGTAGCACTTTCCGGTGGGTGTGACAGATTTCATATAGCCTATCATTCCTTCCAGACCCATCTCGATATATGTTCTAAGTTTGAAGTAAATCGGTGAATAAATAAAGAAATACACCTCCCTTTATAATATTAGTAGGGATAAAATAACACAAAATGTATGTTGTCGACTGGCTTTCAATTCAATGCAAAGTTTAAGATTTTTGAATGTAGATAAACCAAAAAATTTATCGAAATATTTTTCATCAAAACTTTTGACGACCTCCTGTCTTTTTCATACTGTCTTTCGTTCTGACATTTCGTAAAATTTATTATGCCATTGCGTTAAAAACGAGAGATCAACATTTGTGGTAAACGGTATAAAAAGCACCAGTTAAGATGACAAAATTAAGTCAAAGTTAAGACTTTGAGCTTTGAATAAACGCAAAGGAATTTAAGACGTTTATTTCGATCGAGTAGCAAATGCCACATAGACGTGTTGGACCTTACTCATCTCAATACGGATATCTATACGGACATACTCACCAGCTATGCTATGCGCTGAAAACCAGAAGGATGCAGTGAAGCAAAGACGCAGGGAGAAAAATGAAGGCAATAAAAAATACAATTTATGAGTATTTCGGTGGAACATACCGAAAAAATGCATTTGCAAAATAGCAACGAAGCACCCAAAATTACCAATAGACTCTCAGTGACTCATACATAAGAGCGGTGCACAATTGACTAAGTGGAACAATGTCTCGGCTACCGCAGCTGCTAATATTGCTGAATCTTAAAGAGGCACATTTTGGGGTGGCGTCGTCCACTTTGCAACAACAATAGCGTAGCACCAGCAGTAGTAGCACAAACCGTATCCAACAACATTTTTATGCACCATTAATAAGACACAGTACCAGCGAGACCGAGCTCGCTCGACAGATTTAATCACGCTACAGTTAATAATATATTCAATTAAAATATTAAAAAAATATATGAAGAATTTACATTATTTCTAAAGAAATTTAAATAATTGAACTGCCAATATAACTGGTATATTAAAAAAGTTCTGAAGAACACGCATAAATCTTTATAAATCCAAAGGAAATTTAATTTTGAAGAGCACATGGGTTTTCTTGTTATTTAGTGCCAAAAGAACCGATTTGTTTAAAAGAGTTTTAAAGGCCGTGTCTAGTTTCTGAAGAAATCCCAATGGAATAACTTAGAGATTTGTCAAAACTTTAGATGATCAATCAACTAAATGCAAAAAACCGTTTTTATTTTAAACTAGCGAATGCCCGGAAAAATTGCTACTAAAAATTTGGGATTTTGTTTCTGAGTTTGTATGCCGATAATATGCCATAACTCAGAATCGCTACAACGGTGAGTACCGAGAAGTTCCGCTAACTAACGGGAGTACCGGGAAGTTCCGTTACTAACGGAAGTTCTGCTACCATTTTTTTTAAGTGGCATTGCAACGCATGCCGGGCATTCACTAGTGTTTTCTATATAGCATATCAAGTTTCTGAGCAAATGGTGTTAGGCGTAAAAATGATCCAACCTTTTTTGAAAGTGGGCGTTAAATTGATCCGACCACGCCCATTTTTGGGAAAGTTATCGACAGTGTCTATACAAATTCAGATACCAATTTTAAGATTTTTAGGAGCAATATTAGCGGAATAATCGAATATTTTATCTAAGTTTTACTAATGTGGGCGTAATAGGTGGGCTTGGCAAATTGTTCTTTGCCCTAAACCTAAGTTGGCGTGAGCCTAGCAACTTCCCAAATTTTCATCACAATCGGGTGAATGGTTTAGACGCCCATTTGGAACAAAGACAGAAAGAAAAATAGAAGAATTCATTTTTATATATATAGATAGATTAGAAATAATTTTCGAGCATGCCAACCTTTTTATCCATTTTCCCAGTTTTCCCAAATGGCAAGTTTCATTAAAATCGTTAGAGCCATTTTGAAGATAAAATCACAATAAACCAAACCCACAAAAATATTTTTATAAAATTCTTGGATGGCTTATAGACCATAAGCAAAAAACCGCATTCAAGTCCGACCACGCATTCTCATTTTATTTATAAAGTATTTTTTGACCATGTTCAGTTAAAACATTGACTTCGCCCACTTAACGGCTTTTCTCAAGGATGAAACATGTATCAGTAATATTTTCTAAATTTCTAAAAAATGTAATGCTTACCCTTAGATTTGTTTCCTTGGCTACGTCTCTGCATCAAAGTGCAATGCCGATTAGAATCTTTTTTGATTTTATTTTGTGCTCGTTTAAACGTTTTCCTCCGTTGGCAAAAATTCGGACCATAGCAGTAAGAGGCGGCATAGCGCAACATATACGAATATTGCTTTTGATGGGTCCGTGGCAGGCGAAGACGAAGGCGTCTGAGTGTGGGTGGTTGCTCGATTTGCCCCGAAAGTGTATTGCTTTCGGTTTTTAAAAGTAAGAATTAAAAGTACTTTTGTGAGGTGGCAACGGTTTCGTCGATTTGCCGCTGCTTCTGTTGCCGTTGATGAAGTGATGGTCATTGCAAAGTCCCAAAGCAAATACAAAAACAAAACACTAAAAAAATTGATAAACTGAAAAAAAACCACATTTAACGACTACAGCTTAAATCAAAAATTGTATTTTGTGGCGATAAACGAAAACAACACGAATAAGTATTTTCTAATATACTCTACATGCCGTGTCATTGGCAGTAAAGCAACATTAATATACGGATTAAGCAACTTTTGCTAATTTCCAATAAGAATATGTACAAAATTTTTGTTTTAAGTACCTTTTCTTATTCATCTACACATAGCTAACTCAACTGAAAATTAAATTTTAGTTTATCGGTTTTTGAATTACAAAAAGTACAGTAGATTGGACAAAAAATGTTCTATAAGTTAAATTGACTTTAAACAATTAATTTGAAATAAGTTTTGATTTTAGTTTGTGAAATATCGCTCCATTGATTCAAATATTTTCGACTGTAGCTTATTTTCGAAGCCTACCAATGCCTGCTAAGAACACTTTTACTTGTTATAATTTATATTCTTATTATGTTTTGTTTGTGTCGCCTCGTTTTCACATATCCACGAACACATACACACACCCACACGGGTGTTGAAACATTTCATATGTGTGTATGTTTGGTTTTATTGAATATTTGTGCCAATTTTTTTAAATTTTTTATTTAAATTTTTATTTTTATTTGGTAAGTGTGGGAATTTAGGATATTCATTTTTGTTGCTGTAAATTGTTATTGCAGACAGTGTGTGAATTTTACTTATTTATAGTGAAATTTTTGTAAATTTTGGCACTGTAAAATGTTTGCTATAATCAATATAAAATTTAATTGCTTCTATTCGAGCCTTCTAAAGTTATGAATATAAAATCGTGTTCTTCATATGTATGGTAATGTAAATAATATAAATAGTTACTAATGGAAGATGGCAACTTCGTTTAATATATTTCCGAAACATTTCACAATTTTTCAATTTCTATGGATGCATATTTTTGAATACGAAATAATGAATATTTTGTTCTGATAAAGTTCCATTGATTCCACATTCAAACGCTATAATTATTGCATTATCAAAAAAATGAACTAAATTAATTTAAATAATTCAATCAATTTAAATAAATAAAATACAATTATTTTAGCTATCACAAAAATTAATTAATTACATTTTTCAGTGTTTAAATAAATTTTATTAGCACTGTATTAAACAATGAAATTATAAATTTAATTATATAAATGAGCGACCCTTGCAGATCCTAAATTTACCTAACAAATAACAAATGTTGTTTGTGGGGTATTTTTGAAGCAAAAACACAATTTTTCTTTTTTTTACAAATTCTATTCTGTTTTGCTGTTCACTAACCCACACTATTTTCACTCATTTGCTCATTTTCTACCATTTTCACAGTCATTAAAAAAAACACAAAACATAAAAAAAATTTCGTAGATAACTAAAAAATATTGCAATAACGCCGCAGTGTTCCGACTACGAAAAGAAACCAAAAGCATTATTTTAGCTCAAAAAAATTAACGCGCCCCGAAAATTTCGCCCACGCACGGGAGCAGCAGCGCTAGATGTGAGTTTTTCTTTTAATTCTGGTGTTTTTTCTTCGAATGTTATACAAACATTTTATTGGAATCATTTTCGAATAGAAAAACTGAGAAAAACTTTGGCATTCATTTTTGAACACAAAACCTATGACATAATTTGTTTACAGTCCAAGTTTCGCCTAATTTATGCAAATCCACATCGCCGTGTCATGAAAAAACACATTCCAACGAATGCGAGAAATAATAAAGACAGTTTAGCTCGCCTTAAATTGCGCATGGATGCGACCAATTTCGTTCGTTCGTTGCGGCCGTTTGGCCCACAACAATCCAATTGGCCTGCTGCGTTCGCGCATTTATTTCATTTAATAAACTTTGTTGTTTATTGACATTCGTGTTAATTTGTCTTCATTTTATTGAAACACTTCGTGGTGTATATTGTGTTTGGGCAAATGTTTGTAACATATATATATATATATATATATATATATATATATATATATATATATATATATATATATATATATATATATATATATATATATATATATATATATATATATATATATATATATATATATATATATATATATATATATATATATATATATATATATATATATATATATATATATATATATATATATATATATATATATATATATATATATATATATATATATATATATATATATATTGAGTATTCCATACAAAACACCCCTTTTTATGCGAAAAAATTAATTAAAATAGTTTCAGTGCAGTTCACAATCAATATTATCAATAAAATTACTAACCAAAAAGGAGCGTGATCAGATAAGAACAGAACAGATAGGAACTTTTTATAAATAAATATTATTAAAAAAATGTATAATAAAATTTGTCAAATCATCAACTACCCTAATTTGATTGTGATCATTAACAATGTGGTGCAAATATAATACTCGGTATGACCGAATATAATATCTATAGAACATACGTATTTGTATATATGTACATATCACATGAAGATGTACATGTATTTACATTATGTTTTGTTTTTTACATGAATTTATGAAATAATACCTTCTGTTTTTTACTACATACATTTTTAAAAAGTTACAAATACATAATTTGTTTATTAAAACGAATACGTTGTGAATGAAAGAGCGCTTGTTTCATGGTGTATTTTTTTTATAAGCACTAAAAGATTGTAATCGAAATTTTCACAAAAGCCGAAAAAAATAATATTTGAATTAGAGATCTAGAAAGTATTGTATGTATTTATCTATCTTGAGTATCTATATCTACGTTACAAACATTGGGCCAAACACAACTTGTTATAAATCTGCTCAACAAAAATTTCATTTTATAAAAGTTCCATTTGACATGACAAATATGAACACAAAATTTTTTTTTCTGATTCCTCGTTATCAGTTTTTTTAAATATGGTGTCTAACTACCGCGAATATGCGGCATTTGTAAAATTCCTAGATATATGTGGTTATTTTGCGGATTTTTTGATATACCTTTTATAGTTGCCTTGCAATTTATTTAATTTGCTACACATGCAAGGAAAATTTCAAGTGTTTTACTTTATATTTTTTTTTTCAACTTCCTTCAATATAATTTTTTCTAATAAATGAAAAATAAGCATTAAAACTAGAAAAATATTTTTTTTTTGAAAACCATAATAGATAAAGATAACCATAAAATGTGCTTCTTGTAGCACATATGTGTTATAAGTCTCTATTATAAGTGGACGTTTTTTTTATCCGAACACGCCCATTTTTATACCCTTCACAAGCAGGATCAGACAAAAACTTCTTCCCCCTTCCAATACAAACTTCCGCTCTTATCCGGAGAAAAACTGTTAAATATAATTAAAGTGTAGGTAACCAAAACAAATTCGGTATTTAACACTTTAAGAGTAACACAAAACGAAAAATGGGTGTGATGCAATAAGAACAACGATAGACTGGTGATAGAGACATGTAGCATATAAGTATGTCCTCAGGTGGAAAATTTGTTTGAGTCTTTAAAATGGCGGAGGGTATATGAGCTTCGGCTTAGCCGAAGATCACTTAATTTCATAAAAAATACTCCATAAATTAAGGTAATAAGGCGTCGTGCAGAAGTGCTTTAAAATAATTTTTCATTGATAATGAAAGAGATTCTCAAAAAACTTCTAGATTTGGTAAAAATTTAGTTCCAGTGGATGATCAATCAATCAAATGAAAAAAAACCGGATCAAAATCTGATTAGCCATTTTTAATTTATATGATTGGAAATAATTTTAGACCATGCTCACTTTTTTATCTACATTGCAAGTTTTCCCGGAGGTCAAAGTTGTCGTAATCTTATTGTTGTATTTAATAACGGCAAGCTAGCAAATTTTATTAAAATTGTTAGTCATTTTCAGGATAAAGTACACATCAACCACCATCTTGGTGGGTTTATAGATAATATGAAAAAAACCGCATTAAAATCCAACCATCCATTCTCTGAGAAAATATTTTTTGACCATGCCCTTTTAAAACCTCGATTTTGCTTTTCTCGAAAATTAAACATATCGCTTTCTTATTTTCCCGTTAACAACCATCAAATTGCAAAATTTTATCAAAATCGTTAGAGCCAATTTTGAGATACTGGAGAAAGAGAAACATATATACAAATATACAAGTATAAATATATGGATACAAACTTAGCTCATTTAATATAATTTGATTAATGTAATATTATTTCTGCAGTTCTGCGTACTACATTCTGCATGTACAGCAAACTTGTTTATCCTTATTTGTGGTTCTTGCCCGCTTAGTATTGCCAGTTGATAATGCTAGCGCGTAAATAGGAAAATGCATGTTGAATACACGATTTCCATGGTAATTGCATATTTCATTAAAAACAATTTTACTTTTATGTCTGTGTCGGTCGGTCGTTCAGCGGTCAGTCACTCATTTGGCCAGTAAATGACGCGCGGAGTTAGCCGTTAATTTTGACGAGGCGATAGAGAAGCAAAATAAACATTTATTTTAAAGCCACCATTGACATTAAATTTTGGAAGGTTTTTTTAATGTTGTTAATTTTGTATAGGCGTAATTTACAATACATAATATCAATCAAATAATAAAAACAACGAATGCGTTGCGTTATCAGGAATGTACTCCGCCATCCAGCGTCAAGTAGAATTGCTTTCCGATATTCGGACCACTATCGTTAAGGCTGTCGTCGCATTTGCAACATTTAATTTTTAATTTGTGACACACATTCGGCTGCCAATATTCCTCACCATCTCATAACGTAACAGGTGGTTGTAGCTGTTGTTGGATGGGCGGCGTGCCATAAGCGTGCGAATTTTTTATTGCAGGTACTGGGAAGTGCATGTATGCCGTTCTGTTTCTTCCGCCAGTCATAAATCAGAAGCAGCTTCATATATATAACGCTGGCCACCTGAGGGCTGATATTTTCGCTTGTGATAAGGTGTGCACTGAAGTAGTTTTTTATGAGTCACCTTACAGACGCTTTCCAAACACTTCACGGTTTGGGGAAGCTGAACACCTTCGATCATTACAGGATACGACGACTGTGCTGGCGGGAGAGATTCGTGTTGTATTAGGCCATTAACAACCGTCATACTAAAAATAACTGAGGATGTGGGATTAAAAAGGCGCATAAGCGCTAATTAGACTCGGGTCACCACTGCAAACCAACCAACCACCCATGAGTCACCCTTGTCCTGCTTGTTGAATATTGCTTTTTCCATTAATTTGGATAATAATGTCGTTTTTGTTTTTAAAAGAGATAATTTCATGTGTTAGATATCGTTAAATCCTTTATGAAATTAAGCAACTTGCAACTTCTCTTATTTATGTGGTCTAATTTTATTGTTTCTAAAACTTAGTTTTTAGTACGTCAATGCATTAATACTCATTTGTGTGATGGGCGTGTGAGTGTACTCAATGATTTGTATATGTATTTTGTCGAGTGTACATGTATGAAAAATAAAAACGTTCTGCTTACTCGTGGATACAAAAAATGAGTCATAAGCATATAATTTGATCTTTGGCTATGCTGAAATATTTGAGTTCCATCCGCCATTTTAGAAAAACTAGAAAATGTGCTTTTTCGGTACGTGCTTCCATTTGTAACGCCCATAAGGAGGCGTGGTGGGTATGACAATATATGTAGGTGTGTTCAAAAAGTAAGGAGACTTGGCTTATCGGTTGGCTCGTCATTGACATCGTCCCGGCCATCTTGAAAGAGTTTGTACCACTTGTAAATTTTTTTTTTACTCAGAACTGTTTTTTTCAAGTATTTTGGAGCACTTAATATAATTTTTACTAAAAATATGATGCAAATTCTTTGATCCATTTCGATCGCAGAAAATCTTTGTGCACGCAAAACACTTCTAACCGTTATGCCTCTCACAAACAAACTAAACATGCTATATAGCTGTAACTGTAAACATATGTTCGTGATGAGTGTACCAACATAAAAATCAAAACAAAAATAGATAATCGAATATAGCACGTTGCCCGCGAAATTTGAAAAGACACCTTATTTTTTGAACACACCTCGTATATATAAATGATCCGTGTCGAATTCTGAGTCGATTTAACGATGGCCGTCTGTATGTTCGTTTGTCTGTCTCTTTATCCCAGCGATTACAGATCGAGTTTGTGATTAATTTGGTATGTGAAGTTCTATTCTCCAAGCGCACGTTCAGTTCTAAGATCAGCAAGACAGGGCCAAAACTACTCCCTTCTCCTAAACAAACTCTCCCTTTTTACAAGGAAACAAATATTTAAATAGTATTAGTATAGTTAATCAGTTCAAATTCGTAAGTCCCATACAAACAACCCCTTTTCATAAGAAACAAAAAAATTATTATAATTGAAGTAGTTTTAGTATAGATAGTATTCTTGTAGCACATACATACATTTTTGCTATAAGTGTTTATTATAAGTTTGCGTTGTTTTATCCGAAACGGTCAGTCTTTGTGAGTAGTTTCGTTTTACTACTAAAGTGTTAAATACCGAAATTATTCTATAGTTAATTTTGTTTGTGCTAGTTTTGGTGCGATCTTGCTCATCTTAAAACTTAAAACTTAAAAATATATTGTCATATCTACCACGCTCAATTATGGACGTTATGGTCCGTGCTTGTACGTGGCAAAGTGTATAAAGACCCGTTGCAAATAAGAACACATTCTATAATATTAGGTGTACAAATAAGTTTCCGCCGTTTTGAGAAAGATAGCGTGGCACGAGGTTTACGTTGGAATTCGCAGATGGTAACCTACTTGAAAATTAGTTTGTTTATTCCAGAACAACATAACCTTATCATGTTATTAAGTTCGCATTAGCATCATATATTTTTCTTCATCTAAAAATGTCTCAATTTGAGCCAACTGTCATTTGCGGGAACTTTTAATTTATTTTTTTAATTTAAAAAAATCTGCTGCTGAGTCGCATCGATTGCTCGTAGAAGCATATAATGAGGATGCTTTGAGTGATAACATGTCGTGAGTGGTTTCAAAAATTTAAAAAAGGTGATTTTGACATAAAAGACAAAGATCCAGTGGAAGGCCGAAAATTTACGAGGATGCAGATTTGGAGAAATTATTGGGTGAAGATTCGTCTCAAACACAAAAGGAACTTGCACTTAGTTTAGAAGTCACTCAGCAAGCAGTCTCACATCGTTTAAAATCGTTTAAATATTATTTTATTGACAAAAAACGGCGGAAACTTATTTGTACACCTAATATGTTTTTGAAATGTGTAGTTAGAGGCTTTGTAAACTTTTTAAATACAATTAATTTATCTCAACATCTGACAGATTTTATATGCTGATATTTGGGATATTTCCACGGGAGATCTTTTGTCTTTTAAGAAAGAAGTAAAATAGTGGATTATTAACGACTATAATTAAATATTTAGTCGACTGATTATGATTCATTGGGCTCAAAATCTTAAATGCGCTCGTTTTATTTATGCCCAAAAATAGAATATGATTTTGCAGGAACCACATTAAATTGCATTTTTGGCATTTGGTATTTGGTATTTGGCAAATAGAAAAGCCAACCAACGATGACGTTCGTAGTGTGAGGAGTGAACTAGCCAAGCCAAGCCAGCCAGACAGTCAGCCAGCCTCATACGGATGGTGGATTTGCGGTACGCGTATTAATTTGTTTTTTTATGCGCTCGCTCAATTTTGCAATAAACTACATATCAAAAATACATTTTTCTATTCGAACAGAAGTCGAGAAAATAATTTGTCATGTATAAAACTATGAGTCAATTAAAATATTTTTAGTTAATTCAAATAATTTTGTTTTCCAAATTGAGGCGTTTTTTTGTCTGTTTAATTTTTTTTAGAATCTATCATATTTTTAAACAGAAAACTTAATGTATTTAAAAGTACGAATACAAGTATTTTTAAACAATTTCGATACTAAATTTAAAATGTAATTCTTTAAATAAATGTCGAGCAGCAGCAGCGATTGCGAAATGTGTCACTGGTAGCTATCGTGGCATGGCGTGGCTAGGTCCGTTCGGGTTTTGATGCGAAATTATAAATGCAGGTGGTTCGTTGGCTCATCATTGCTGAAGAAGTTGTGCGCGAATGCCGACTGACTAACTCAATGATTGCTCTGCTCTAGTCTGATGCACAGGAAACTCTGAAAAAAAAATAAAGCTCTTTCCGATTTTAATTTAAAAGTACCTTTTTTAATTAAAATAAGGAATCAACAAGTTTGATGCATTTTAAACAAAGTCTTGATATTTTTGTTTTTATAAACTGTCGACAGTATCGAGCGTTTTTTCGTATACTTGTTTTCATTTATTTATAAGAAGTGTGTTTTGAGATTGCAGTTGATTAAAACTCGGATATACTTTAGAGAATAAAATGAACCTACTGACAATACGATTTTTATGTAAAATTTACTAATAAAATTTGAATACTTATATGTAACTCACTCAATAAAGAATATACGAATTTCGCCAAAAAATATTATCAGAACAAAAGCTCTAGTTTTTAAAAAACTTTCTCGATATACTGAATTTGGTGTAAAAAGCTTTGATATTGCTATTTTCGAACTTAATCTCACATATTCGAATTTAAAAATATCGACTTAAAACTCAACTTTTCAAAGTTCATGCTCACGCTCTTTAACAAAAGAACAAAACGAGCGATTCGAAGAAAACATTTTAAAATATTCTCGTTGTAAATTTTGAAATATTTTAGTCTATTACAATGCTCGACGTTGCTCGATTATTTTCGTGTATGTTTTAGAAACGAAAAAACGCGTGTTGTTTATTGTTCTGTTTCAAAATTTTTCAAAAGAGAATCTGCTTCAAAACTCAACACAAGAAAAACCAGAGTGGCGACAAAGAGCGTAAATGTGAAAGTTCAGTGTTTCATTGAGGATTTCAGGTGATTTTTTTTTGTTTATGAATTGAGCATGAACATTTCAAAAATAGAGGCAAATTAGCGTGTGTTTGTTGTCTGCATTTTCGAAGACATTTTCTAATGCCAAGTGTGTATCACTTAAATTTTTGTATAATGTAAAACTTGAGAGAATCACGGATACTACTGCTCTTCTCTTGGCAATTTCATGCGTGTGTGTTCAGTATAAGATTTTTTTGTATTCATTTGGTACTAGCGAATGCCCGGCATGCGTTGCAATGTCACTTAAAGGAAATGTTTGTTTTTGAGATTAATTTGTTAAAGTATATTCATTTTTAAATATATACATAATTGGTTAGCGGAAATTTCCGGTACTCCCCGATACGGCGGTGGGCGTTAAATTGTTCCAACTACGCCCACTTTTGGTGAAATTATCGACAGTAGCCATACAAACTCAGAAATAAAATTTCAAATTGTCGGAAGCAATACATTGTTAATCATATATTTTCACGTAATTAAACTAATTGTTGGCGTAATAGGTGGGCGTGGCAGATTTTAAATACCCTGTTATTCTTCTCGGTGCATCCGTATACACATAAAGAGCATCAAGTTCCTGAGCAATGGTGGTAGGCGTAAAATTTATCTAACCTTTTTCAAAAGTAGGCGTTAAATTGATCCAACCACTCCGATTTTTGGTGAAGTTATCGACAATATCCATATAAACCCTGATACAAAATTTTTAAAAGCAAAATTAGCAATGTCGACAGTGCCTATACAAACTCAGGAGCAATATTAGCGGAATAATCGAATATTTTTATATAGTTTTACAAATTGTCAAGTTTGAAGAAAAATATAATTCCTAAAACCATCCCTGGGCGTGAGGCCAGCAACTATCCAAAATTTTATCGCAGTCGGATGAATGGTTTAGACGCGCATAGGGTACAAAGATAGAAAGATACATTCATTTTTATATATGTAGATTTTTTTTTGAAAATATTCATCACAGACACAAAACTTTCGAATCTGTGTGTGAAAAGTAGAATTTGAAATCGTTCGGAAAATCTCGTCAGTGGTCTCTGCGGAGGTTTCACGTTTGAACGTACAATTCTGAAAACGCGCAATGTTTTTATTTAAATTTCTATAAAATTGAAAATGTTTTGTGCTTGAATATTATAATTTTTTGATTTGATTTTGTGAACGAATGATGTTGAAATTATTGCATACGTTCCTGAAAAAGGAAACAAAGTAAAAAGTTAAGCGATTGTTTTTTTATGGTTGTGATTTTAACGAAAATGTTATGCAAATATTTTTGAAACTTCAAAAATAACGAAAAAAACGACTTATTTGAAACATACCAGTCAAAAGTGTTCCACTAATTTATAATAGACAAGTCAAAAATTGAAAAAAAAAAAAACGAAACTTAGTTAATATACAAATCAGAATTTATAATATATATCTCGAAGTTAGTTAATTATTTTGAAAAAAGCGACTTTAAAATGGTTTCCTTTCAAAACTAAGCAAATAGTAAAAAAAAAAACAAAATAAGTTATACGTTAGAAAAAAGAAATACAGAAAAATATTTGAAATGTTTCTAATATTGAATTAAGCAAAATGCTTCAAAAGCAGCACTAAAAGTTAATTTAAACATAAAATTATGATTTGAAATTTAATTCTTTTAAAAATTAAAAGTTTCAAAACAATTCAAGATTTTAAAAACCAATAATGCCATAATGCAAGTAATAGAAAAACGTGTTGTAATCATTCAAATCAACTGTGACAGTTTTTAAGAACAAGTGTGTAATTTTTTTCAAAAAAAATTAAAAAAAAATGCATAAAACTTGGTTCGCCAATTACATACACTCACGCAAAATCGTTAGTAAAATTGCGCAAAGGAGAATGTCAAAATAACATTAAAATAAGCATACGACACACTAAGCATTCCAGTATAAATAAAAAACGAAAAGTTATTCTACTACAAAGAAATTCGAGAATGCATAGATTTGGCGCTCAAGTTGACAAATTTAAGTTCAAATCTTGCCCCGCGAAAAGCAAAAAGTGTTCCCTTTTTCAATTCCCTTCCCCCACACAATAAGTTCGCGCGTTTTTTGGAGAGCCTCAAGACAGCAAAGTTGTCCCAAAATACTATAAAAAACGAATATTTTTGCTGTCGACAAAAATCACAAAAAATCGCTTCCGAAGCCGTGTTCAATGCTGCTTCAGCTGTGATTCAGTGTTGTGATTTTGCTGTGTGGGCCTTTCCGGGAGGACCATGCCGGTCATTGCTGATGCTGATGAACCACCAGCAAAATGTTGCAAATATTGTGAGGGTGAGACAAACTTTTTTTTTAAATTTTACTATATTTTTTTATGAACTTGAAGTGTTGAAAGTTTTCCTTACTTCTAGGAAATAAAATTGTTTTTAATATATTTATGTTTAATTTGGATAGTAAAATAGTTTTGGAAATATTTCTCGTAACAAATTCCAATGTCAATGAGTATGTAGAGACTATGAAAACCATAGACTGAATCCTGTCAACATGTCTCAACTGTGGAACATGGAATCCATCGACAAAAATTAAAAATGCCAAGTAAAGTTGTTCGTTTATGATAACTTCTCAAATTGTATGCCATATGATTCGAAAACTGCCGAAATAAGCCAAATTGTAGCGCTTTTGTTTTCACTTAACGTCTGTCGTTACTTCTTGTACCCCCAAAGAAAAATAAAGTTCACTAACCCCAATTACAAGCTTTTTGTGATTTTTTGTTAAATTTTTTGATATTTTTTTTTGTAAGTTTTATTTAAATTTTTTTTTCAAAATTTTTTGTTTTGAGTCGAAAGACCCTGCGTTGGATATATTTACAATATATGTGTATACATGTACAAATTGGATAATAACAGCAATAACACTAGCAGACCTATATCTCTCGCTAATTGAAAGATTTATGCGAATTTTGTATACTTGTTTAATTATTTTTCAATTTCTTTTCCGTTCGTCTTGCACGGTTGGTATTTCTTTTTCAATTTCGATTTCAGGGTATGTCTGTATGTCGGTTTGTCTGTGTATGCATTTTGGGATCTATTTTGTGTGCGTGCTTGGACGATTTTATTTGTGAAAGTACTTGTTGACGTGAGTACATAAGTTTTTCGATATTTTGTTTGTGTTTTTTCAATTCTCAAAAAAGTATTGAGTTTATTTGTCAAAAACATTTTCTTTTTTTTCAAAAGAGCATCGTTTATTAAAAATATAAATCAAGTAGGAGAAATGTCAATTAAATTTCAATACTTAACATGTTACAAACAAATAAATAAAAAATAAAGTAATCGTTAAATATTTTTTATTTTTATGTAACTATAAATATAAAAATGAGTAAGATAATTGGTATTAAAATTAGATGAGATTAATCAAAATAAATTTATGCATTTTTCACAACTCAAACGATCACAAGTCTGAAATAACAAAATTAATGAAATATAAACCCAAGAAAGCATCACAGAAAAATATAAAAAAGGTTATTAAATTGGCAGCTGCTCAATGCCAATCAGAATTGTCAGTCGCGCGCAAATTGCTAACGAGAAAACTGCATACTACGTGTCAATCGAAATTGATAGTTAGTATATACATATGTATGCAACAGTATCTGGCGTTATGCCTATAGATCAAGTTAGGATATTTAATAAGTCACGTGCTATTCTTTTAACACTTCCTTTCTTCTTTCATGTCTCGTAAATATTTATTTTTTAAAAAGCTTTGGAGCATCGCGACCTGAAAGATCTGCAGCTCGTAATTAATACGTAATAAGTCTTTTTTAATGTTAATATTTTTGGTAATTAAAAAAAAATCATTTCAAAATGGCGATGTTTTATTTTTGTGTGAAGGCATCTCTTAAGTTTTGACACTTAATTGTTTTTGTTATTTTTGTCGTAAAAACACAAAATAAAGAAATTGTTTTAAAAATTGGATATACCTGGAGATTTAAAAAAAAAAAAACCTATAACTATACAAAAAATTAACAATTTTTTTTTATAATTTTGATAATTTTAAATCTTATTTACTTTGCCTATTTTCTTTAAATACTTAATTGTTTTCAAAATGTACACTTTTTAGGATCACTAAAATTCGTGCACACCCACGTTTTTACTTTCGTTTTTGTTTTCGTTTTTGTCATTTTCTTTGGAAAAGTTTCCACCAGACTTCGATGGATCGACCTAATTTCATGTGTATAATTGCATATAAATTAAAAAAAACACGACAGTTTTTAAATTTTTTTTTGCTTTTTATATACAATAAATTTCTAAAATTACAACTTGTCTTTTCCCATCTACCGCTGCATTTACATAAGGCACAACTAGGTGTGCAGCGCACGGAAGTTTCCACTGTGCGCTCAGTTTCTCGTATATTTATTTAAAAGATTTTAGTGGGAAGTGAGGGTGGCTGACTGACTGGCTGGTTGAAAAGTCCAAGTGTGTCTCCAGGCAAGAAAAATCCTATTAAAATTGTAGTCTGGACTTTAAGTGTGAAAGATGCTGCTTCTCTGTTGTATTAAAAATAGTTTGATATATCTTGTCCATATCGCATCGCGCTGGTGATGACTTCAGAGTTGGATAAAGCGTCTTGTCTAGCGAGCCATTTTTAATTTCGGAACAAGAAATAATCAGACAGAGCCAAGTCCAGTAATTATTGTCGATGTGGCAGCAACGTGTGTCAACGCAACTCGATTAATTTTTCTGAATGAGCTGGGATATTATTTCTTATATGCAAATCTTTGTTTTGCCAAATAAGCACTTTTAACAAAACAATCAACAAGATCAACATAGCAAATATTTATTTTAAACTCTTTGCTCTCTTTTGTAACGTGTTTTCCTTGTTAAGCAAATAAGAAAAAGTTTAAAATCAGAGAGCCAAGTTAATGCACTGCGGGAATGAATTGAATTCTAGGGGAGGGATATTGCCAACATTTGATTTAAAAAATGTATTAAATTTTAAGTAAGTTTGAAATCATTTAAGGCGTAACATTTCAATGAATCGTTATTAATGTATTATTTATGAAAAAGTTTAAAATTCTGAGTGTTAAAATCGGTAACTCGAAATAAATAAGCAACCCAAAAATACCTCACCACTTGCACTAAAGCCACAAATATATATATTAATAAACAAACAAAACACACATACACATCGCAAGTAAACAATTATTTTCCTAAAAAAAATAAAATAAAAATCCTACAAAAAAAAAAAAAAAAATGTAACGCAATAGAAAAACGTTTTCTCTCTTGCATATTTCGAATTCATTGAAAGCTTTTTTGCTGTAGATTTGGCCATTGTGTCCTATCCCATACACATACAACACTTGTATACTCGTATACTCGAATAACGCCCGCCCGTAAAATGTTGTTTATTTTCACAAAAGCGAACGAATCAGCAAATTTTGCCGGAAAATCTTGCCGAGCTGCCTGCGAAAACAGGTCTCACATTAACGTAACGTATGAAACAGTTTGGTTAATTTTTACGTAGTACGAGTAGAGTATGCACAAAAATTGCTAAAATTACATAAAACGCTTGCAAATACTATAAGAAGGAAAAAACTCGCCGATAAAAAAAACAACACATGTGTCTGCAATATGCACAAAAAAAACTCGGCAGTATCAGTTGAAGGCAGCTCAACAAAATTATAAAAAAAATTCAAAAATCTTCGAAATAGCGCTGAAAAGTAGAAGACAACAATATCATAAATTGGTGTACGCCTCAAAAAGAAAAGCGTTATAAAAAATGTGTTGTACATCCAAACAAATTGTTTATTCAGTCAGTTAGTAAGACTGCTATCAAAATGATCGAATGAACAGTGCAAATTTTGTGCAAAAAATAGGCTACAAAAATGGGCAAAATTCCTGAAGTGTAAATCAAATATCGTATATACTAGCTTGTATTTGCTTTGGAACACACCTAAAAGTTCCTTAAAAAAGCAAATTTTTCGGAGAAATACAATTTAAAAATCATTAATCATATATACGAATCCAGACATTTGTCGAGGTCAAAGATAATGTTTGAGAAAATATAAAATTTTGATTTGATGTACATTATTTCAGAAGTTTTGTCAAAATCTTCTATATACAATAACGAAATTTTGTACAATTCAAAAAAAATATATATATTTTTCTTCACCTTTCTTCACTATTTTAGGTTTTTTAAATTTTTTCATTTTCACACTGGGAAAATAACGATTTACGCTTGCAGTGTTTTTGTTTTTGTCTGGTTGTTGGTTGCTTGCTGTGTGTTGGTGGCATATGTAAATGTACTCAATCCGACTTTTTGTACGAACGGACTTTCTTTTGTAACGCCCATAAGAAGGCGTGATTATATATAATATATGATCCAAATAATGAATTCAGCCATAATTTAAGAGATGTTGACCTGAAATTTGAAAGGTAAGCTTCTAATCTCAAAGCGTAAGTTAAGTTCGTAAAAGAGTAAGGTGTAAGATTAAGAGTACAATTACTTCCACCGCCCATTTTACCGTTGAAGTTAATTATATAAAAATAGTTGCAAATTTAATTGTTTATTTAGAGTTCGAGTGCTGACAAAAAAATAAAAAGAATGTGAACGGATTGAAACAACGTCCACTTATAAAGATAAAAATGAGATATAAAAAGCAAATTTTTTTTAAGTTAACACATGGACAAATATTTTACTCGAAACTTGTGTTGGGTATATATGCCTCGACAGGGCAGTATCCCTGATTTCATTTCGGGGGTTTCATTTATAAAGTCGCCAATAATAACTTTCCCATTAAATCATATTTTCATCCAGTCTAGTCTTTTGGTGGTTGAAAATGGTGGCTCTGCAGTACATTTGTAATGGTGGTTGAAATTTTTTAATTTTAAAGAAAAAAAAAATAAATGGTCAAACTATTATTTCTTTACATACATTTAGTGCGTCTATTGATGATTCTGGTAGGTTGGATGGTTATTCAAGGTCCTCCTTTTTTTCATATAATGAATTCTGATGCATCAAAAATATTTCACATAAGTACTTAAAATAGTTTGCTGATAGCATATAAATGGAATGAAACAATAACATTTTGTAAACGTTGTTTTGTTTATGGTTTGATTGTAATAGCAAAAAATTTCATATGGGAAGGGAACAGCTATTGTTATTCTATAGTAAAACTAGCTGACCAGGCAAACTTCGTGCCGCCAAAAATTGATTTTTGGATTGAAATCATTTCGAGTATTTACAATTCCACACGATCCGTTCTTGAGTGATGCGTGTTCATAGGTATGCAACTATGTTTTATATATATATATAGATTTAGGATTATTGTATTGACTGACTCAAATATTTATTAAATTTAATATCAAAGTTTGTGAGGCAAACTTTAATTTTTTGTATATTATAATATGATCTATTACAACAGTTAAGTTTAAATTTGGGAATTGTAAAGTATGACATAGTGGCAAGGCAAGCGAAAATATTTTGGACGTCCTAAACCCACTCGCATTAACCTTATAATCTGACCCCCCTCTTAGATACGGCCCTTTATAAATTCAGTGAGCTGAGCTGAGTCATTATTCACAGTTTTCTTTTTGTTTCGTTTCGTTCGTGAATGTTGTTGGAAAATGAACATGTGGTTTTTTCCTACACTTTGATTTGTTTAAAGGAAGCTCTAATTTTTGTTTTTGTTTTTGTTTAATTTTCTTTTTAATTCATCTCATGTGAAATTGGTAGTATTGAACTTTGCTCTTCTCGACTTTTCGAGCAGGTAAATATTGTATGTTGTTAATGGTAAAATGTTGCAAGTTATGCTTCAAAAAAGATTATCGACGATGCTCAAAAAATTCAAAAAATCTTTATTCAAATGAAAACGCTGCTCTCATGTCACTTGACAAAATAACAGCTAAGTAGGTCGGTAGGACACGTTTCAATGTAATTTTTACATTTTTGCAAACGCAGTAGTGGTTAAATGGGTTTGGGTGTAGGCGTGGGTGCGGTCGATCAATAGTAAATTGCAACCATTTTTTCGAAATAAATCAGCGAAAATAAATTCGGTTTACAAATCATGAAAGTGACTTTGTTGGCTGAACTGTTTTGGCTTTTAAGCCTGTCCCCAGTAATAATTCACTCTATATGAAATATGTAGTTGATTTTGAACTTACTTGCTCGCTGGTGCTTCTGCTTCTGCTTCTGCTTTAGCTCTCATTTTCTTCCTTTTCCTTTTCTACTATTTATGTTGTATTTGTGTCTGTCACAAATCAATGCGACGCTGACAATTTAGCACATTTTAGCGTTAATTTATTTTCTGCGGCTGCTGCTACTGTTTATCATACACTGAAAAATGCTTTTATCAAAATTTAAACTTGTGTCGTGGCTAATAGACTTTAAAATCGCAATAATTTTTTTAAATATTCAAAAAATTAATAAAATTTTAAAGTGTATATCGACAGTCACAAGCAGATTTAATGAGTACAATCAAGTAAAAGCTTACCGGATCTCTGGGGCAGCCGGAAGAAACGCTGAAGAAATTTTGAATACGCTTCTTTCGGATATACTGTCTTTTACGCATCGTTGTAGTAGTTGGCTCTTTGAGTTGTGCCTCAATTCGCAACACACCTGATGGAATGTGCGAAAAATGTTTTCACATTTTCATTTTCTATTCTTGACAGCTTCGAATGTAGCAAAACGAAAAAATATCATCGTCACTTTTTTCTTTCTTTTTTTCGTTTTTTCAATTGCGAATTTTTCTCTGTTACAAAATAATTATTTTAATATTTTGGTTATTTATTAATAACTTGTGTGAAAGTTTTTTTTTTACTTAATTACGAGAATATGAAAATAAAATATTTATTTTCGCAACAATTTTCGTTACTAAAAGTGTGTCAAATAAATCATTAGCTAAAAAATCACACAGAAATATTTTTGAGAATTTTACGCAAAAAGTATTTTTTGTTTGTTTTCTGTCTTCGTGTTTTATTAATTATTTATTTATTAAAATTTTGTAATTTATTTATCTTTTGCGTCAAATTATTTTTTATGCAATGTTCAGTCGTGAGTAATTGCGGATTTCTGTACAGTGATTTTGTAACAAAAATATGACAACTTAAACTGACCGTGACAGACGGGTCAATGCAATCCAAGCCAATCCAGGCCTAGTCATTTAAAACATACAGATATAGAATACTAAGTATTTGGTGGGAAAAAATAGTTTTGTCACATTTATTTTAGAAAACATTTTTTTCGATTTTTTCGAATGTTTAGTGACAATGTTAAAATTTTCAAATTCTAAAAAGTTCATAAGTGCGAACATTTTTCAAACTATAAACAGTTTATTAAATGGAACAATTTACTTTATTTTGAAAACAATAACAACAAATTAATATGCAAAGAAAATATAAGAAGAAAAGGAGAAAAAAAGAGAGACAAAACATCCAAAAATATCTTCAGACGCGATGTGTTGTGCGCGAGTTGAAGCACCTGCTTCAGGACAATCATACATAACCAACTAACCAATTTCACTTTTACTACGGTTCTTTTCTTTTTTTTTTATTTTTTTTAATAAAGTTTGTGTATTTGACCTATATTTTTGAAGCGTATCGTAAGTTCAATTGCATGCTGCATATGCCACGGCATGTGGCAACTGCTGTCCATGTAGTGCCGGGCCGTTGTGCATTCATCCTCTTCTAGATGTTGACAGTTTTATTTATTAACATCAGGCCACAGCCAACTTTATATAAATTATAGCATACCAAACTAAACCAAACCGAACCAAGCTGCTCACGAGTTCATATGGCAATTATATGCATTGCACCACTTTCTGGCGTTGGCACACACGTACGATGTGTGTGTGTGTGTACTTGTATTTTTGGACTTGTGTAAAGAGTAGGTGTGAGCGGGACTCCACTCTGCCAAATTTTAATATTGCATGGCTCATTTAATGTGACGCCAACCAGATAATAAAAAATGCATTTATTTCAATGCTTCAGTAATTAACTGAATGACTGAAAAAGGTGAAAGATGATTTTATCAAATGAAATATTTTTTAAATATTAAAAGGAATTGCAAATTAAAAACACTAATAACTAGATTGATTTTACTTAGAAAATCAAAAACTTAATAAGTTTGGAATATACAAAAAAATGTTCAGATGGAACACTAGAAAATTCTCTAGTTTTGGTTTTTCAGGTTAAGGAGTATCAGGTTTGGGACTATCCTTAGACCGATTCTATTACTTAATAATTGATATTCTTTATACGCTTATGAAAGGAGGACATAAGAGGATTTTAAAGAGACTAATTTACTTATAAACGTTTCAATAAAACAACAATAAATAGTGTTGTAGACTAAATAAAAAACTAGTTACCGAAAAAAGTCTAAATAACCCATAGGCTGAAACGATTTTCGAAAAACGACGTCATACAAATTACTATTAAATTAAAAGCAAAAACACGAAACTAAAATTCACACTTAAATTTGCCATAAGAATTGAAATGAAAAATAATAAAAGATGCAAAATCTGAAAATCAAAACTATTTCGGGACTCGACAAGACTTGTTGCTCACAAGGAGCAGAGCAGCATATCACAAATTAAATAAATAAAAACTGCATATCTAGACGATGGTTGTTTTTCGCTATTGCTTCGTCGCATACTCAAAGAAAACGCCACCACATAAAAAAGCATCATCATCGCATCGCGTACATACAGTTTTAAAATTATTTAAATAAAAATGGAAAAGAAATAAGACAAAGAAAAAGAAAAAGAAAAAACGTACGAATACTACATTCATAGACAAAACAGTTTCGAATAGTGCGTCTTACTTTTCAAGTTTTTTTTTTAGCCAAAAAATTAAATAACATTTCCTTAAAAATATTAAAATAGCTGCGAATTTGAATTTTTTTGCTGTTTCTTTTCTCGTCGTCGTATTTTATGCATTAAAGCGCAAAATTATATTTTTGCACATTTTAGCAACGTTGGAAGACGACAACAAATTGGCTTCAGTGCATTTTTATGCTGAATTATGCCAAATGGAGACGATATTTGAACAGCAGTTGTTTTTAATGGCCAGATTCGGCAGCGAAGCTTAAGTTGTTCGTCGCTGGCATTTGGTCCTATTTGGCTGCATTATTAGCATCATAGCTTGGTATTTTTATGTGGAAAGGCCCGCAAGAGTACCGAGAAATACTGGTTTGTGTAGAGGTAAAATTAATGTTTACTTTGGTTCCTTAAAGGTCTACGAATTTGTATTTTTACAAGTCGTTTTATCCACTTCAATTTGGTAATCAAATAATATGCCCAGGAACATTATCTTGTATTTTTCAAATTAATTCAACATCTTGGACCAAAAGTAAATATCAGTTTCTTGCTTTATTTGTACAGCTTTCACACTTGTCTAAGTTATGTGTTAGTATGAATAGCACATGCTACGCCCATACAAGTTTCTTCTGCCAGGACTAAAATAACGTTTACCAAACTTTTCAATTTACAACCTTTAACTTCTCGTGCAGTGTGTTTTGAAATAAAACTGTGGCTAACATGCAATCAACTTAAATTCAAATCTCTTTCAACCGAAATGTTTTGAAATGTGGTTCTTGTTACTTGACCAAATATTGCACAGGACAGAGCAGAGGAAGAACGCAAGTTCTGCGTAAAATAATTGAAAAAACATAGTAAAGTTTTGAAACTAAGTTTGGCATCAACACTATCCAAAGTCACTCACCATTCACCGCTCATAACCTTTCGTTCGGCACCCAAATTGAGGGCGTAACGTGTAAAAAAATGTAAACGAATTACGTTTTGCACTGTTTAAGTTTATGCAGTTTCAGTACTCTTCAGACTGACTGACTGACTACTAAAGTAAAAAAAAGAAAACTTCGGACAACTTGTTGAATGAAAAAGTGCGCGAAAGGGGCGCAAAACGAATACTTGACATTTTCATTTCTATGTTCGGGATAAGTCATGGGAATGCGCGCACTACACTTACATGTCACAGTGATGTGCTTGCCCCTTGGCTTTGAACTGTGGCGCATTTTGAAAATTATGTAGTCAAATTTATATTGTTTTAAATTTTTAATTTTTTAAAACTATAAAAAAAAAAAAAAAAAAATAACATTTTTGATTTTTAATTTGAAAATTTATATGAATTGTTAGAACTTATTTTTGATGGACTTAAACTGAAAATAAGTCAGCGATAATAATTTTCACAATTATTTTTTATTTCTTGTGTAATTTTTTTTTCTTTTAATTATCTCAATTGATTTAAATCATCATTTAAATAACTTTTCCGCTTATTTCAAAATTTTACAAAATCTTGTTAATATTGGTCCGTTCGAATTTTTCGCTAAGTGAGTACAGTGCTGTTATGTTATGTTCAATTCATTCTGTCCGTCTGTATATCTGTCCATTTGTCTGACTGTCTGTCTGTCAGTCTGTCTATCATTCTTTATGTAGGTGTGGCTTACGATTTTGTGCAGACAATTTTATTATAAAAGTTTTTGAATTTGATTGTGTGCGTGTTAAAATGTCAACTGTATCCGCGTCTGTGTCGGCGTGTTTGTATTTACCCTGCGGGAAATCAGACCTATTCCGAGACTGTCCCTTTTACATGGGCTTGTAATTGTCATACGAAAGATATCTTTGTTTTAAAAAATCTTACACAGTACCGATCGAAAAACGACTAGTCTTTTTTCAATCGTACATCGGCACCGAGCGTTACAAAAGCAAATCGAATGACAACGCACAACAGAAACGAATCGAATCGTCAATGAACTGTCTTCTTCTGTATCCCTTTGGTCAAATCCCGCAACAGGTCCTATTGAATCTATCAGGAGAACTGTCTTTTTTGTTCAACTGAAACCATTTTCCCACACGTCGAATTCAATTGTGTGTGTATTTTATGAGTGTATTTCGATTTAAATATATATTAAAAAAAAAAAAAAAAATCAATTACTCGTAAATCGAATTCTTTAAATTAAGCAAAGAAACCGAAAATTCATATCCCTTGCGTTCATTACACACACATTCATACGTAACATTTGAGTGTGTGCTGTCGTTCATAAAATTCAAAGTGATAATTGTCCAAATCGATTTGGCAATTTATAAAATTTGCAAAAAATCAATTTAGAAAAAATAGATTTTTCGTTAATTTGAACAAATTAATAAAATTCCATGCACACACAAAAACATATACATATACGCACAAGCACACTGGCAGCTATGTTGAAAGTATGTTAACCCGCTGTCGCGTTTATTCGCGGCAACAAATTTGCAACTGAGAATGGTTTTGGCCAGAAGAGTGGCGCTTATTTCGTGATTTTCATTCACTGACTACACAATTTCTAACATACTTGAAAAATAAAAAATCTTAATTTTATGTTGTTTTCGAGTTGTTGTTTTAAATGGGATACAAGTTTCAAAAATTTTATTTTTTCTATTGGGAATGTCAATGAACTTTATGAGCACTTTCGGCTGCAATTTGACGTTATACAATATTTTGGAAAAATAAGTTGTGTGAATCGAAAAGTTTGTAAATAGCGGATGTTTTCCTCTAAGTTATTCGTTTTTGTTTGCTCTTTGAAATATAATTTGTATATTATTCTCCATGGCAAATGTTTTATTAAAAGAAACTGCAAAAACCGCGCATTTTCCATAACAACAAAAGTGACGAAAGCATAGTTTTTTATATTTTAACTTTAATATTTTTGGTTTCATTTCAACCTAATATCTCCAACAGTTCTCAAGAAATCGCCTTTACGGAAAATGAGTATTTTTTTGTACAAGAGTCGATTTTCTCTATTAAACACACAAAATTTGCTTTTTGTAGCACATACATATGTGCTATAAGTCTCAGTTGAAAGTGGTCTTAATTCTATCGCTAGGGAAAGCGAATTTTTCGGTATCTCATATCTCAATCGCAATCATGACCAATCAAATCAAACATTATATCAAAAATGTTTAAATATACATTTTTTTAAAATGTATATGTCATTTTAGATGTAAAGTGGACTTTTATATTTCAAATTTTTTATACGGTCGCTAATATCTTTAAAATTGTCACAATTTATTATAAATACAATAAACCGAAGATTCACCACCAGTTGCCAGCCAGCAGCGCCATCAAATAGGTTTCAAAACAAATGCAAATTCGAAACAAATACACAAAAAATTAATTAAATAAATATATTTTAAATTAAATCAAACATACAATATACAATATACCAACAAAAACAACAACAACAGTTACTTGTGACGACGCTTGCCTTTACCTAAATACAAAGATTTATATTGTACTAGCGAATGCCCGGCATGCGTTCCAATGCCACTTAAAAAAAATGGCAGAACTTCCCGGTACTTCCGTTAGTATCGGAACTTCCCGGTACTCTCGTTAGTTAGCGGAACTTCTCGGTATTCACCGTTGTAACGATTCTGAGTTATGGCTGTGAAATTATCGGCAAACAAACTCAGAAACAAAATCCCAAATTTTTAGGAGCAATATTAGCAATGTCATCGTATATTATCACGTAATTAATCAAATTGTAGGCGTAATAAGTGGGCGTGAACAATTTTGTATATCCTTTTATTCTTCCCGGTGCATCCCGTTACATGTTTTCTATTTAGCACATCAAGTTTCTGAGCAAATGGTGGTAGGCGTAAAAATGATCCACCCTTTTTTTGAAAGTGGGCGTTAAATTGATCCAACCACATTTTTAAGGAAGTTATCGACAGTGCCAATACAAACTCAGATACCAAATTTCAGATTTTTTGGAGCAATATTAGCGAAATAATCGAATATTTTAACTTAGTTATAAAAATTGTGGGCGTAATAGGTGGCCGTGGCAAAATTTTCTTTGCCCTAAACCTAAGTTGGTGTGAGCATAGCAACTTCCCAAATTTTCAGCACAATCGGGTGAATGGTTTAGACGCCCATTTGGTACAAACAAAGATAGAAAGATAGAAAATTTCATTTTTATATAAATAGATTTTATTCCACATACTCGTACATAAACGAGCAAGTATGAAAAGCGGTGCCGCGACGTATTTTGTTAAGATTTTACCTTGTTACACTTTTATTAAGAATATTCACTAAGTTATTTAATATTTAATATGTTAACTGCTTTAGTTTTTAAAAAATTTTAAGATTGACATAACATTTTGAGACAGAAACAAATTGAATTGAGCAAAATGAATTTTTTGTTGTTTCATCTGCTTCGGTTTCGGCACCTTTCAGTTTCAAGTTTTTCTTTGCAAGTCACTTTATCACGAT
This sequence comes from Suillia variegata, assembly GCA_949127995.1. NCBI lineage: Eukaryota > Metazoa > Arthropoda > Insecta > Diptera > Heleomyzidae > Suillia > Suillia variegata. The sequence continues at coordinate 44,970,444 of OX421845.1, forward strand.
TTCTTGCTTATCGAAAATAATGTCCAAAAGAAATACATATATATTCGTATATGTATGTGTTTACATTTTTAATAAAGCTGTTATAAATTATAATAGTTCTTCTCTTGGCTTAATTTTATAAGATTTGAATTTTTGGTTTTACTACTTCATTTTGTTTTGCTTTGCTAAATCGTGTTATGAGTTGTCCACATAAGCGTAGAAAATTAATATAATATTTATTTATAGAAGCCATTTTGACAGCGAAAAATTGTTCACTAGTTTTGGGGTGCCACACCTACGCGTAGGCGTCTCGGCGCGCCGTGTCATGCAACATTGTTGAAAAATGTCGACGTTTTGAGTTGGTGTACACAATTTAATATTTTGAAATTTGCGCGTTATCGTCGTTGGCGGCTTTGGTGCCAAAATCATTTCGTAAATATTTGTAAAATCATTTTAAAATTAAAAATTTAAGCTTTTCGATTTTGTTTGTGAATACCACGCGTACACATTGGCGTACAATATATTGTATAAGTACCCTACGGTCCGTGAATGTGCGCGATGTAGGTTTAAATTAAGGTGCATTGAAATTTGACTGATATTCAACAATACAACACTGAAACCAGAGATACAAAAATTTACTTACCTTATATACATTTTTTCATGTTCTCCGCTGTCCAATTTGTACTACCATTGTTAAGGTTGTATTATTATTAATAGAGGCTATATAAGCATTGCGACCTTAAAGATCTATTGTGCAGCCTAGTTGCCCTACAAACACAATTCTATACTATTTACACTCACGGCATCTACATACATGCATCTGCAGTAGTTTAAATTCAAAGTTAAGTTTACATTTTAATTAATATAGCTTACTTATTAGAAACGTCATAAAACTTTTTTAAATCCTTGAGGCGTTTTTCCATTAGTCCGTCTGTCAGAACATATTCTAAATTTTTACGAACATTGTCCGTGCTAATAATATTTAGTTAACCGATTTTATTCGATTTTAAACATTAAAGTAAAAAGTTACGTACGAATTCATTAAAAATTCACTTTGAACTTTAATTTATCTCAAAACATACAGCTGCTGTTCAACATGCCTATTAGTTTTCTGAAGTACGCCTTCGATAACGACAATATTCGGCGGTTTCTTTGTCGGCTAGAATATTATATGTAAATCAGCCGCAAATTTAAAAAATACAGCTGAACCAATCGAAAATAAAAAGAATTTGCGACGGATTCTTAGTCGTTTTTCAATTGTACATAGGACGAAAGCGCATGCAAGAACCGATTTAACCGAAGACAACGCACAACAGAAACGAATCGAATCGTCAATGAACTGTCTTCTTCTGTATCCATTTGGTCAAATCCCGCGACAGGTCCTATTGAATCTATCAGGAGAACTGTCTTTTTTGTTCAACTGATACCATTTTCCAGCAGGGTATATGTAAAATTTTTTGTTTTACAGTTTTTATTGGAATTTCAATTGATTTAAATTTTATAAATATTTTATCAAAGCGTAATTTGTTTATTTCACAATTTAATGTGATTAAATAAATAAAATGTAGTAAGTACTTACCCATTTAAAAATTAAGTAAAATGCAACTCACTCATTACTTTTGTCTTTTGTCCCATCGCTTCAAAAATAGTAAAATTAATAATAACAAATGTGACTTTGCTGTGCAATTGAACTGAAATGCGTTAATTTCATTTCTGAAAAAGAAACGAAAAAGTTCAATTTTCATTATTGAGCATTAAAATGTCGAAAATACCGAAGCGTTTCGCCGCAACGCAACGCAACGCACCGCGCTTGTGTTTGAATGTCTGGTGACGACCTAAAATCTAAAAAACGGCGCTATTTTCAAAAATGTTCAAATGTTCTTGCTGCTACTTGTTTTCCTCTTCTCAATTTTGCTGAATATATTTGAATTTGTTTTTTGCTTAATATTGTATTTACTTTTAGTTGACTATTTGCGGTTACAATTGCTGTTGGTGAAAATGTCTATCTGTCTTTCTGTCCGTTTGTGTGATGTGTATTGCGTTTAGGTATTTAACCTAAACGCGTCTCTGATGTTTGCGCCAAAATAAGTTCTAAAAATTTCATTAAGTATTTTATACATACATACTCGTAAATGCTTTGATTTGACATACATACATACATGCATAAATGCATACATACTCGTGTATTTGTTTTTGTTAAAAAAAAAACAAACAAACTAAAAGTCGTATTAAATTTACAAGAGTCTAAAAGTTAAATCATATCATAAGGCTTATTAAAAACACTTATATGAAGGGGATATATCCCCCCTTTGCAAATTGGAGATGTAGACACAGTCTCGTAGTAAAATGTGTAATGAAGCAAAAACTATAAATATTAACTTTGTTAAGATTGAAAAAAATAAAAATAAAAAATGTAATTAAAAAAAATGTTTGGTTAATCTTATGTACTCCATTGTTACTTTACTTAGTATGGGCATGTATACTGTTTGAACACACCCATTTCAATAGAAGAATTGAGCATACCTTGTCATTGCCACAAGGTTTTTGAATGCTAACCTTTGTAGCGTTAGTCGAGAACCGTTAATACAAGAATACAAAAAGGCGATATTTAAAAACCGCTCCGCCCATTCAGGTTTAGTCGCATGTTCGTCTACAGGTGCATAAAACTGTTTGAGGAGACAGGAGATATCAAAAACCGCCATGGTCGTGAACAGCCAGAAGTCTTCAGAACCGTCAAGTCAAAAATTCAGCTAAATCCGCTTCGCAAACAGAAAACCATTGCCCGTGAGATGAATATCACGCAAAAGTCGAACTATTAAAAAAGACTTGGGACTTTGGGCTTTCAAACGTCGTACTGGACATTTGTTGACTGCAGTTTTTTAAAAACTCAAAGCATCGCTTGATGAAACACGCTGATAACTTGCACAGAAAAATTGTGTTTAAGGATGAAAACATTTTTACCGAGTCATCTAAGAAAATATCAAAACTGATCCCACGGGTCCAAGCGTGTTATCACCCAGCTTAAGTCTTGGTTTAGTGCGGTGTCTCTTACGATGTTGTCACTGAATTAAATTTCTCCGATGTCCGAGTTGCGTGCAGCTATTGATGATTGGTCCGTACGACTTAAGGCTTGGGAAAAAAATAAAGGCGGCCATTTCGAATGAGTAATTGCTTGCCCGATATAATATATTGTATATCAATAAATATATGAACAAAATTTGGTACAAAAATGTTAATGTTATACATACTATGTATGTAAAGGTAAAATTTGTAAATTAAATTATATCTGATATGATTTACGTTGATAAGCTCTTATCAGTGCAGATTTTAAATGATTTTTTTTAATTAAAAAGTTTTTAATAAAATAGTACTTTTGCTTCTATTTTATTTTATATTTTTATTTTGAAAAAACCTTTCATTTAATAAAACATTTAGAAAACAAAAGAACTTGCTTAAAAAGTTTACCGAAAGTGAAGAAATATGAAATGACATTAAGAAGAACACTTTGACTGGTGGCACACGCATCCATAAGATACGCAGAAACGCAAACATTGCGAAAGCATTATTGCGCATATGACCCTTTCCGCATTTTGCTACATAATAAAAGTAAAAAAAAATTGTATAAATAAATACACGAAAGCATCAAATAAAACCCTAAACAAAAGCGAAATGCCCATTTGGATGCATAAATAACAGACAAGATAAAAAGTAAAAATGAAAGAAATCCCATTAAAAAAACATCAACAAAAAAAGATGTTTCATCGTTGCCAAGTTATTTGGAATCGTCGTCGCAACTACATTTTGGCCGTCTTTGCGCGTGAATCACTTTGTGTGCATTGTTGCCTATTTCTGCCTATTTTGGCTGAAATAATGCTGCTGTTGGCTGTTCTGCTTCTGTTTCATCAGTATTTTTTTTTCGCTTGCGTAAATGCAAATAAATGCGTTTTGTCCCGTCCCGTCCCGTCCCATCCCGACCCGTCCCGATTTAGACGCTGCCAATATTTAGATTTAGAATGTCAGATGTGCGCGTTCGATAAAATACCATAAATTCCGTCGTGGATCTAATGTGACAGTCAGACAGACGGAGAGAAAGACTGCATCCCTAAGATAGCTTTATCATTAAAATTGGAAATATGCACATCTAAAAATAAATCAAAATCGAGTTTATACACTTTGATGAAACGAAATTGTTTGCAAAACTACGAGTTAGTAAAGGGTTTTTCAAACGGGACGCTACAAAAGTAGACCGACAGGGACAGCAAAGGGCGCCATATTTTCAGCGATGAAGATGATTAATATTCACAGGAATATAGAATTTCATTGATATCCAAAACCGTTTTTTGTTTTATTTAAAAAAACTTTTGTAGCGCTCTTATTGAAAAACCCTTTATATTAAAATAATTGATTTATAAAGGCACATCCCTTCTATTTCATTTCTTCTAATTAATTTTGGATTTTAATTTTAAATGTTTTGTTTCATCTCCGATTTTATTAAAATTTTGTATACCTTTACAAGAAGCTAAACGATTGACATTTGCATGAAATTGCAGATTTTTGCTTATGAATACTTTTCAAAAGCAAATAACATTTAACGCTAGTAGAAATTCGATTATTATTTTCTTAACTTGGGATTGTTTTATAAAAATTTATATGTCTATCTCTGTCTTGAGTATTTCTCTACGTTACAAACATTCGACTAAAACTAATATACACCATTGAGTGTTGCATAAAAAAACGAGTACTCCTCTGGCAAAATACTTTGGATAGGTATGGTTCCTCTATTCAAAAACTTAAAGTGAATCGCAATAAATGCAATTATTTTATATATTTAAAACTCGTCGTAGAATAAGTTCTAGCGTGAATAATTTAAATGACGAATGTAATAAAAGCGAATGTTTTTATATTATTGCTCTAGCAAAACGAGAAATGCAAAAGAAAAGAAAAAGGTAAAATATAATAAAATTAAATAAATCACACCTGTACGTGTAGCCAGAATGTTGATTTAAATAGACTCAGACGAGGCGGAAAAATATTGTATACAAATTTATATGTAGAACAATTTAAATTCATTTTTAGCCAAACACGAGATGAAGAATTTCCAATCTGTTATTTTCAGTTATTAAAACATTTAACTAATTCCAACATAAAATCTTAGCAATTCGCCCTTCACCTGAAAGTCAAATTTATATAAAACAGAAAAGTGAAATCTTTTTACTGTTTCATAAAGATAAATAATACAAAATTGAGGGAAATTTAAAGAAAATACATAAAAATGTTTGCTCCGAGAAACAATGCAAACGTCCAAAATTTATGGTTATGAGGTCGTCGTTGGCATCCTCAGCGATTAACACACGATTGTATACAATAATAAATATGAACAAAAAAAAAAACAATTAAACAAAAGTCTAAAAGACAAGCTGAATAAAATTCTGAAATTAATAAAAATCTCAAATCTCTTGTCTGAACTAATAAAGTAATGCCTTTTGAGAGCGCTATTTCAAAAAAATAAATGCAAACCTTATCGGCCTATGTATGTGTTTCGAAAAAAAAAAACAAAATATAACAAAAGATGGCGCGCTATATTCCCAATGCAAGGCCCGATATTTCTGCCTCTTGGGTTACTTTTCCTAACATTATTTAAATGTTTTTCGTCGCACGCAAAGACGTGTTAAATACGCCAAATATGTGTGTGTGTATGTATAAATATATAGTATGTGTATAATATATTATACGTAAATGTATATACGCAGCAAGTTTATTTTAATCGAAAAAGAAAGCTCGCAACAAATTTTCATGAAAAATAAATTGCGAAACAAAAAAATTCATGGCCAATACAACAGCAAGAGTAAAACTTGGCTGCAACATTTTTAAGGTTTACCGTTACTTAATACTTTTGTTTCTAAATAATATTATTATTTTTGTGTAACTTTCATGCTCGCAAGCACCGAAAGGTATATTGAGTTTGTTCTTCCTTTTGTAACGTCCATAGGGAGATGTGGTAGAGATGACAATACATTTATCTATCTATATACATATTGTCCACGCCCACTTATTACGCCCACAATTTATTTAATTAAGTAAAAATATACGATGACATTGTTAATATTGCTCCTAAAAATTTGGGATTTTGTTTCTGAGTTTGTATGCCGATAATTTCACAGCCATAACTCAGAATCGCTACAACGGTGAATACCGAGAAATTCCGCTAACTAACGGGAGTACCGGGAAGTTCTGCTACCATTTTTTTTAAGTGGCATTGCAACGCATGCCGGGCATTCGCTAGTATAAATATAAATGAAAAACTAATAAAAATAAATGAAATCCAATGCTGAGGATTTCTGAGTCGATATAACGATGACCGGCTGCTCCAACGATTACAGTCGCGAATTAAGAGAAATCGAACTAAAATTTGGCATGTTAGCTCCTATTCTCCAAACGGAGATTAAGTTTTAAGATGGGATATATCGTACTAAAACTACTCTACTTGCAGTGCAGATAACCTGTTCAAGTTCAATACTTAAATTTTAGTAGTAAGGCTTACTTACAAAAAAACGGATTTTATGTAGATCTGAAATACAGAAAAAAGTAAAAGATTTTTTGCGATTTTTTATCTTTAAGAAGCAAAATTTCATTAAGAAATTTTCGTTATAAATTTTTGGTTTGTTTTTCTTGCTTTTACAATTTATTCTATGGAAATTTTGTTTGCGGGATGGTTGAATAATAAGGTTAGGAAAGTAGAAAGTTCGCAAATTGTGCGAACTCACCTCGACTTCTGCCTTATTTTTATTTTACTTTTGACATAAAACGACGTTGTTGTTTTTAATTGCTTGATAATTTTGAAGCAACTCTTTTTTTTTTTATTTCATTAAATCCATTTTGCAGTTATTGTATAAGTGCTTTAAAAACTTTGTACGTTGAAGAAACAAGTGAAAAAATTGTATATTATATATTACTAGGGAATGCCTCTTTCCGGTGCATTCCGTTGCATGTTTTCTATATAGCGCATCAAGTTTCTGAGCTATGGTGGTAGGTGTAACATTGATCCACCCTTTTTTAAAGTGGGCGTTAAATTGATCCAACCACGCCCATTTTTGGTGAAGTTGTTGACAACACCCATATAATCTCATATATAAAATTTCAATTTTTAGAAGCAATATTAACAATGTTATCGTATATTTTTCGAAAAATTGTGAACTTTATTCCAATTCTCGCGAAAGACATAAGATTCATTCCTAAAAAGCTGTAATGATGATGCAGATCCAGAAATACAAGGAGAAAAAAGTATTTGTTCCGAGAAAAATTGCAGCAAATAATTTTGTACGAGTATATTTTAATTATATGTATCAAGACACGTATATTTGAGACAAGCAAATGTTTGTTTAGCACAAATAGTCGACCTCGCTCGACAGATTATTGAATCATGTAGGAGTTAAATTGCATTTTCAAATTAAATTTTTCAATTCAATTATTAAAAAATAATCTGAAGGATTCACATTGTTTTCTACCTATAGAACCGATTTGTATAAAAAAGTTATACAAAACTTATAGATTTGGTAAAACTTTTGTTCCGGTGAATGATCAATCAAACAAATAAAAAAAAATCCGGATCAAAATCTGACTTACCGTTTTTATTTAAAACTAGCGAATGCCCGGCATGCGTTCCAATGTCACTTAAAAAAAGATGTTTGTTTTTGAAATTTATTTATTTAAGTACATCCATTTTTTTATAACTTTTTGGTACTCTCCGTTGTAGCGAATCTGAGTTACGGCGGTGAGCGTTAAATTGTTCCAACTACGGAATGTACCGCTATACAAAATCTGCCACGCCCCCAATTTTTGTAATTACTGAAGACAATTTCGGTTAAAATGGCGGTGGTTGGATCAATTTAACGTCCAGCGCTAGTACCAAGAAGTTTCGATAAAGCACGAGCAGCGCCGGGTACTAACGCTTATAACTTAAATTATTTATTCTGATACACAAACGATCTTTTTATAAAAAAAGTATAGTAATCTCATTAGGATAGTTCTTGATTTAAAATTTTGTAATATTTGTTTTTATAAATAAAATATTATTTACAAAAATGGATAAACATATTTTTAAAATCGTGAACCACCCTAATTTGATTGTGATATATAACAATGTGATGCATTTGTCGGTCCTACCGACCGATTATAATTTCTTACTTGTTTTGTTATTTATGATTCAATTTCAGAATTTATTGTAGTTTTATAAATCTAAAAATTTGCTTTTGCAATCGTATTTCGCTTAAACTTTATGAATTGTCTTTGATTGTGTGGAGGTGTTGCCAACTGTCGAAAGTAATATTTATGTATTTTCGGTTTGTATGAAATACATAAGATTATGCAATTTTAAACGCAAACTACTTTTTTTCACTATATTTTTTTTTTAGTTGACAAGTTTTGGCGGCAATTAAAAATTACAAATTTATCGCAGCAAATTATTGCAACACAATTTTCCGCGTGTTTTTTTTTCTCATTCTTTCCTCAATTTGATTTTTTTTTGTGTTTTTCACTTTTGGTTTGTTTAGGGTGATTTTCGTTGTTGTTGTTGTTGTTTGTCATGGGTATATATGTATGTATGTATGTATGTATGTATGTATGTATGTATGTATGTGAGTTATTCACATACATTTTGTCTGTTAAAATATTATTTTTATTGTCGGCATATGCAATTAAGTGTCAGCCGGAAATTAAAAAAAAATGTTTGCATACCAGGAATTTCGTTTGAATTTTGTTGTAAATTTTTCGAAAGTGAAAATTTATTTAAAAAGTGCGCAATTTTGCAATCAAATTATGCTCTCGATGTTGTCGTTCACACCATGACAACTATTTCAGGTATATGCGGAAATGACTGCGCTCTCTTACTAAGCAGGGCTTACTTGTTAATTGTTGGGTTTTCATTTTGATGAGTTTGAGTAGTTAAAGCAACTCTCTCTCCTTCTCAGCCTTTTTGATAATTTGTACAAGCTGTCAATTGCATGTTCCTATTGTTGTTTTGCTATGGTTCACACATAAAATGTGACCGTTAGAAACAATTTTTGTTTCCTAAAAATTGACAAAAGAAATCACTTAAGCCTAAATGTATTTATTACTTTGCATCAAAATAGTTTTTTTTTGTTTAAACTTCCATCAGACTATCGCGATTTATTTGAAGATTTTTAAGCATTATTATTATATATTTTTTTGATGTTTCGAACTTTTTTTAAAAAGAAAGTAAAAAAAAAAGATTTGTGATAAACGTGGATCTGTTAATTGTATATATAGTTTAATATATAAATTGGACATTTTTTGTTTCTATATTTTGGTTGTTTTTTATGTTATTTTTTATGTTTTTTTTTACTTTATTTTAATATTTTGTATGGTTTCAAGTCAAAAATGTTAAGCCATTTTTATGTTGTTTTTTTGGTGGCTTAGTGTAGCTTCAAATTATTGTCAAAAAACATAAAGTATCAGCAAAATAAATAAATAAAAAATAAATAAATAAATAAATAAATAAATAAATAAATAAATAAATAAATTTATTTATTTATTTATTTATTTATTTATTTATTTATTTATTTATTTATTTATTTATTTATTTATTTATTTATTTATTTATTTATTTATTTATTTATTTATTTATTTATTTATTTATTTATTTATTTATTTATTTATTTATTTATTTATTTATTTATTTATTTATTTATTTATTTATTTATTTATTTATTTATTTATTTATTTATTTATTTATTTATTTATTTATTTATTTATTTATTTATTTATTTATTTATTTATTTATTTATTTATTTATTTATTTATTTATTAATGACATGACGACCACTTTGCAATTACCAAAATATCGGCACAATAATTGCGAAAATGAATAAATTTCATTCATAAAAATTATTACTCATCGAATATTGTGGATGCAAAATACAAAATTACAAACTAAAAGGTGCAATTGCAGCTGCAATAGCAGACGCAAACCAGCGCCAAGCGAGCATTTTTAATAATTAATTACAAGCTTAAAGAGCAAAAGAGTACACCAGCGGAAAAAAATTAAGGTATATGTACAAATTTATATAAAAAAAAACATTCTTGAACGAGAAATGTTGTCAGCTGCTAAATTGAAACACAACAACAATGATTACTTTAAAAAAATTGTGGTCTTTGGCAACATTTGGACTAAGGGGACGACTGTAGTACTCGTAGACCAGTACTGCGTTCGACCATAACAAATATTTTTAACACAATTACAAGAAGTATTCTCCATAAATAAATAAATTAATTAATTAATACTATAAAATAACTTATACTACCTTAAGGAAGATATTTCCCTCACTTCTGAAAAATATCACTTAAAATCCATTGGAAAAATATTTGTTGTTGAAATATGTTGTTATTGCATATCAAATCTCACACAAACCAATTACAATAGTTCCACTATTTCGATGTGTAGAATTCAAATTCGTTTTGTTAAATTTAACTTTTTCCGTCCTTAACACCAGCTTGCCACATTATCCACAAATTAATGTCATCTCTTAAGTGCTAATATCATAAAATAAGTTAGTTTAAATATCATTAAAACATTTATGGTTAATTACAACTAGTAATATAATAAAAAAAACTTATACTGCCAATACCGTATCTTTATAAATGTATCTAGATACTGCCAAGATAGTTGCACTGTACTGTACTGTGCAAGGAAGGAAAACACATATCGACGCGCACTTTAAACATTTTTCAAAATTAAAGTTCAAAGTTTCACAATTCACGTAAGGAAAAGAAATAAGAAAAAACATAAAAATTATTCGTATTGACCGAGTAATAATGCAAATTTATAATTGAACAAGTACGAAATTGTAGTCGATCCTACCGACTATTGCAAATGCACTACTTTGTTAAATATCTCAATCAAGTTAGGGTGGTTCATGATTAAAATATTTTTATTAAAAATACTTTTTTATAAAAATAACAAACATGAAACACCCTAATCGTTTCCAAAATTTAATCAGTTGTTCCCAAGCACAACAGATTTTTTGAACAAAGTTTCAACCAAATATCTCATATGGTTCTCAAGATGTCGTGTTAACAAAAAATCCCTTTTTTTTATCAGTGGGCGTGGTCATGAGCGGATAGGCTCCAAAATCTTATCAGTTCTAATTAGGTGAAAAATTCCAGCAACAAATTTGGGTTCTCTCGCTATCGCGTTAACAAAAAATTACATGGCTAGATCGACTCAGTTTTTGATTCTGATCATATATATCTATCTCTGTCTTGAGTATTTCTCTACGTTACAAAGATTGGACCAAAACCAATATGCTCCACTGAGTGGTGCATAAAAAAGTATGTAAAAATAAATTCTGAAGATTTTGTCGAGCGTACGGATGCAATCACGGCGAATAGTTTTACAATATTTTCGGGATGACTCAAAAAAGCTATGTACATACATAAATACATTCATACATAAATGTAGTAAAAATAAAATTTAAAAATCTAGTAAGATGAAAATACTAAAAATAATACAAAATTTTGTTTACATGTGCGTTGTGCGGTTTCGTTGCTTCGTTAATTTGTGGCGGCACTGTTTTTTTGTTGGTCGCATGTACTTCTATTGTGTGTGTTGGAAATTTTTTTTTTAATATGAGCTGTGGTTTTAATCGTTTTTGATTTTATTGCGATCGTGACGAATGCATATTTCGCACATATATACATGCTCGTATGTACATATATCTCATTACATATTTGTATTGTTTTTCCTTTGTGTTTAGAATTGTGTCAAAAAATATCTCATCCGAATAAAGATTCTGTACTTAAATTTGTTTATAAAAATTATAAAAACTAAATAATTTTTATTGTAGTTATTTCCATTATTTTTGCTATTTGTCCTATTTGGAAATATTCAAACACATTGAAAATGTAGTTTTTTAATATAGCTCGCTTCACTCTCCTGTGCCTATGTATGGCATGCTTAATAATTTACTTATTTTTGGCTGCATGCCCCACTTAAGCTTAATTGTTTGTTGGCACAAATGTCACTTTTTTCTTTATATGTCATAGTTGTTTCTTTAATTTATTTTTTGTGGCGCAAAAGCAAACCAAAACAGAAACACTCAGCAGCATCTCCAAAGAGTAATCATTTTGCATCATCTACGCTTCATTCAAATGTCAAAGTGACAGCTGGTTGCAGTCATTCAAATCATTAAGACCGACCGCAACACAGATACAACGAACACATACGTATACACAACTTATATATAAAAATATATATACATACGTACATATGTATATGTGACGTGAATACTTCATTGCTGTGTTGACAACACGCTAAACAAAAACAAACAAAAAACGAAAAACGTAAGCAAACGAACAAGTTTTCTACATAATTTTTCAAATTGTTTAATTCGATTTTTGACCAAAATATTAAAATTTTAAACCACAGTAAACAAATTGTGACGTGGTGGAGCAAATAAAATTGTTTCTGATGTCAAATACTATCGTTCGAGATTGTTTAGGTTACCCCCGAAAATGTGTGTTGCTCTATGTAATTCAATAAATTCAATAGATACTATAAAACCGACTTTGGTATTAAATACTTGAGATAACCGGTTTTTTTTCATTGTGTACTAAATTGAGTGGGAAATTTTTAAAATGTCGTATGTCGTTTACGTCTTTTGTCTGCCGTGACACAAAAATAATTTTCTATGACCATTGGGTTAATTGAATTCCCGTTTGACATATGTATATCGTAAGTACAGTTCAAAACGGTACGAGTACTCATCCTCCTTTCGATCCTTTTCTTGAGTTAAAATGTGTATCGTCATCAATGGACCACGTTGACAAACTCATCAGCGCGTCGAATAATCGCCAGAAAAATACATTTAAGCGGAACAGTTTAATGTACCTTAAAATACCCACCAAGAGCGTATTTTATCCTTTTGCGGTGACGCCTACAATAAAATGCATTTAAATAATCTCGGCAGCAACGAACGAGTTTAATTAACAAAATGTCTGTCTTTCTATGAAGCGTGACCTAATTTGCATCGTATTAATTTGGTGTTGACTTTTTTTATTTTCTTCCACAGCTACAGCAAAATTAAAATAATTTAAATTTTTATCGCAAACTTTGTTGAAACAGAAAATTGAACTTAATTTACAAATTAAATTTGTTCTTAAGGTAACTTTACTGAAACGCAATTGTGTGGGAGGTCACCTCAAGAACTTATTTTATTTAGAGAAGATATCTTAAACTGACAAAAAAAATTACAACTAAGATATTTATCGCGAAATGACTGCCAGCGCTTCTTTCCATTGGAAATAGAGTATCCCAAAGTGCAAATCTTTCTGCATAAGGTTCCACGCCCATTTGTGTCTCGTTGTTGTTGTAGAGCGTAATTATTTTAGTATTGTTATTTATCGGTTGCCACTGACCCTCATACTCCTGAAATGGCACCCTAAAGAAAACCACAAAAATTAGTTTTGGAAACTAACGAGATATTTTTTTTTTTCTTATTTCGAACCCGGTTTTAGCAAACGAAGTCCACCATTTAGTCATGCGATCAACCATAAACATTTCGAAATCGTTAATTTTAAATTGTGTGCCATACCACAGACCCGGCATGACATACTGTAAGTCATCAGCATGTCCAACACCTGTTGAAAATACAAATGAGCGTAAGAACTTAAGTCTAATCGAATTAAAGAGGATTTATTGGAGAGTATCGAATGGACCGAATATTTAAGTATCAACAATATTTGTTGTAACAAAACAATTAAAAACAGCAGTAACAGAGTTTCAAAAACTTCTTCCAATAATATGGTTAGAACGAAAGCCTTTTTTATATCTTATACTTACCTCTTGGTTTGCCTTCAGCACTCAAATACAAACTCCTTCGGCCAATATAGTCCATGTGATAATAGTAGACTGGCATATGATTTTGTGTCAGTTTGACTAGTCTGTGCACGCCATGTCCAATTATAGCATCCGAGAAAATTTTACCAAATGTTTCCAGATTATTGGAGATATTAATGTTACTACCGAAGTAGGATGTTGCTAAACCTTCACTGATTTTTGGGTTGTTGTTGTACGCCGAGTTATCGTAGAGGAAAATTTCCGGTGCATACATGTCGAAATTTAAGCTGATATCGTTTAATAGTCCAGTATTATTTTCCTGATCTATGGCGGAATGCAAAATTAGTTTCATTGAATTCGGATTAAACTGGCATGAAATGCTTACGAAATGGCGAAAAATCCAATTCATTTTTGGTGAACCCTGTAAGGAGGGGTACACGATTAAAATTACCACTGCGTATTATTTCTGTTGGATGTTTGGGCAGAAAGTGTCCATCGATCTCATAGTTCCACTTCATATTTGTAAACTTATAAGGCTCCCATTGCGAGCAGACATTAACAATGGTCTTCCAACTGACACTGCGCAAACACTCTACGACTTCCTTGGGATCGTACATGGGACAGGAAACTTCACGCGCTAATTTGCGCGTCCATGCCTGATTATCAATGCTGTAGTGATTCGTTGCTGATCCACTCATTGCAATGGCACGTTGAAAAAGACCATTAGACAATGGCGAAGCTAGATGCAATGATACAGCCATTGAGCCAGCACTAAGTCCAAAGATGGTGACTAAATTTGGATCTCCACCAAAATGCTGTATATGCGTTTTCACCCATTTTAGGGCAAGCACTTGATCTAAATAACCGAAATTTCCCGTAGCTTCTGATGTTCCAGTACTGAGAAAACCCAGCGCGCCTAGACGATAATTAAACGCAACTAATACAATATTATGATCGAGCAGGTATTGCGGTCCGGCTTCGTATAGACTATGTCCACTGCCGAGCACATTGGCGCCGCCATGTATATAGACCATTACCGGCGACTTTCCTGTTAAATTTGGCGAGAAGACATTTAGCACCAAGCAATTTTCGGTCATAAACAGTTGAGCACCAGGTTGGAGACATATCAGCGCATCGCTGGTTGCCTTCAGCGTCTCGTTCCAAGGTTCAACTGGTTCGGGCGCTGCAAAACGTAATTTATCTAGTGGAGGTTGCGCGTAGTGTATGCCTCGAAAAGCGTAGATGTCTATACCGTATTGTGACTTGAGAATTGAACCTTGTATTTTCCCCAAAGCGGTTTCAACTAAAGGCGTATTAGTGGACTGTTGAAGTGTCGTTCGTGCAGTAATTAAAAAAATAACAAATATAAATGTTATTCGCTTAAGAGTACACATTTTGGACTAACTTAACTAATCAAATCACACGAGTAACAGCAGAAACTCAAGAAGGGCCTTATCACCCAATGAGGTCGATAAGATTCTGTATTATAATTCGCTTGTAGCACAATAAATAGTTGTGTTTGCTTTAAATTTTTAAATTTAGTAAACATTTAAAAATCATTTTGCAAAACTCTTTACATAACTTGCCTAATTACTATGTGTGGAAGACATGAAATAATACGATTATTTAGGGTGTCAATTATTTTTAAGAGTATCTTTAATCTATTTATTATTGTTAAATTATTTTCATTCGATTACAAAATTTTACGCTTTTTTTTGTAGGTAAGTTCTATCCATGCCAGTACGTCGTAATGATCGTCACGGCCGTACTGTGGCCGTTGTGATCTTGTCAGTCTCCAAAATGTATGTAAGGTAATTTAAATCGAAAACAAAAAACTCGACTGATTCACATCCACATCTTTACTAGCAATAAAAACCTACGCACAGGGTGGCCACACTGTTCAATAATAAATCGATTTAGATAAACACCCGAGAACAAATTAATTTTTACGTGGCAAATATAAATTAACACAAGGCGGCAGCGAAAAGAAAATCGACGTCATAAGTACGAAAGATAATTGGGGGGTTGGGTGAATTGCAAACAAGCGGCTGGACAACGGCAACCTTTATACAGAAAGCAAAAATACACATGGTATATATGAATTATTCTTTGATTTTTGCTCTGATGCAGTGCAGCGCATTGTCGTTTGCCTAATAATTTCCTCATTGAAGGTAACAATTGAGAAAAGATTATGAGCATATTTTGAAGAATGTTGAGTTGTTTATTTGTGAAATAATAAAAATGAAATGCTTGCGCTTTTCGGAAAAGCTGCGAAATCTGGAAAGTATTTATGGTTTTGGTTGAAAAATTATTATAATAAAATTTCAAAACCCTGAATAGAATTTTGAAATTGTTTGTATAAAATCACATGATATTCTACGCAATATAACTAGCAGCATTTTATTTCTGGCTAACTCTGATAAGACCACAAAAATTCAGCCCTGAAATGTTTGCCAAAAAAAAAAAAAAAAAAAAATACATAAACCGTCCGTCCAGTTGTCTGTATTTTGCAAGTTTTACCGGTTGCTTGTTCAAAAACAACAACAAAATAAAAGACACACAAAAATATTTGTATATACAATATAAAAAAGTAAAGCGCAGAAACTAATTCAACTAGGCCCGAATTGTGTGTTTAAAACTTTTTTTCTTTCACTTTTGTTTATTTATGCGTTAATCGGGAAGATAAACAAACTTAAATCAAATATAATTTGAGTGCTGCGATATTTTAAGTTTCTTTATTTTAATTTTAATTTTTTTTTTTACTATACACCACGACCACGCACGGACCGCAGGGTGTATTAAATTTATAACGTTGACTTCTTAGTCATGTTAACTTTGTCCGTCTGTTTATTCCTCCGTCTGAGTTGTTTAATGTGTTATGATTTTAAATCAAGGTTGTTCAGTTTCAAACTAAAATTGATTTTAAAAAGTTCAAAAACCTAGAAATAAGTAAGGTACTTGTTTGTAAAATGGGTTTTTTTTCCTCAGTGGTCTACTAATATAAACATATGACAAATATTCTACAAAGTCAACCTACAATTTTTGTTGGTTGACAAACATTAAAGCAAAATAGATTTTTTTTTTAAAACGTCATTTGGAATTTGGTGGCACGTAGCACGATGTTTAGTGTATTGAGCTACGGTGCGTTACGTCACAGATTCGACGCTCAGGTGAAGCGAAAATTCAGAAATAGGTAGTTTTATACAAATGTTTCTGTGCGACTAGCCGCCGCCCTGTTTTGAGAGGAACAACAACATAATTTATCATTTAGCTTTAAACACACAAAGAAATTGCTCTTCTAGGGTGGTTAACCAATTTTTTTTTGTGTGGTATTTTAAGTTCGACTTAGACGAATAAATTTTCCTTAATAGTTTATATTTCAACGTTTCTTTTCATAAATTTCGAACAAGACTAGTTGGAGTCAAATGAGCCTGTCCCATGCAAATTGATTCAGCTGTTCCGTTCATTTTAGTTGATTTCTTTTTTTGTTGGTTGTTGTTAGCACACACACACACACAGACAGAAAATTATTCACAATTTAACGTTAAAAATCATTAGAAGCATAGGTTAGATATATTTTCTGTTTTAACAAGAAAGAGAGATCACACATAGACCTTTAGTGGTCGTTAGTGTTACCATGATTCTATAGAGGTCTTCAAAATCCAAAAAGTGAGTAGTAATACACAATTTAGCGAGTTTGAACAAATAAGCTGCCTGAAAAGTTGAAAAAAGTAAAGATGTCGCCTAAATCCTCCATTCCCATTAAAAGCAGAATTCAGCTGAGAAATTAAAAGAAAACTATTAAGAGTATTAAATTTTGTCGAATTTTAATTACCCTTTACGATTTTTAAGTCGACTCATAATAAGATGCTGATCATTTATGTATACCCCACACCATTTTAGAGAAATAAAATTCTTTGTTAATCTGCAGGAATGCAGAATTACGTATACCTTTCTACCTTGTCTTCTTATGGTTGTTATAATTAAATATCAAACCAATACGGTTTGTGCATGCGCATGATGTAGGGTGCATAATGAGCAAAATGAAACACCAAAATTGCAACGGTGCAATTAACAAATTTATTTATTTTTTTAATTATATATTTTTAAAAATATGTTGTTTGCTTGCACAAAATATGTCCTCAATTAAATTTAATTAATATTTGCGTTGCACTCAATAAAAAGCCAATTTCGAAACGAGTCGACACACTTTTCCACAGCGCGGACTTAAAATGGACGTCTTTTTCGGACTATAGAATCTTTTAATCGAAAATGATTTCTCAATACTGAAAGACCAACAGTGGACACTGACATAGTCCATCCACCCTCACATTAGCTCTAGAAGTAGTGAACATTTTTACAGCCAATATAAATACAATTTATAAGTTACAGTTGTTGCAAGATATTGTACAAAATGTGGCAATACTGTCTATCGCACGACTGTCACCCGTCCAACAAGCGTTGTTGTTTTGCTTTAATTAGCAATAAGGTGAGCGCGTACGATACGCTCGCGTCCATAGTGTGCCGTTCGTTTTGGCAGTCGTCTTATTGACAGGTCTGCTTTTGCTCTCAATGAAATGCGGCAGGTCTGTTGACTTTCGTAGATTCAATTCGAATCCGTTCTGTTCCGTTTTGTTGTTGTTGTTGTTGTTTAGTGCGCAAACGAGACATTTTACATTACTGTAGTACGCACACTTTAATTTCGTAGTGAAAAATCCATGTTGTGTCATTTGTCGTGCCAAATGACCACAAATATGCAATTTAGACTATTATTGTTAATTCCTATGTATATGAAAAGCAAATACCAAAACAAAGCAGCAAACAACTATCACAATAATCAAATTACAATCAAAATGAAAAACAAAACATTTTATGTAATATTCTTATTATTTTTGCAAACTACTGAGAATAAAAATCGAAATAGAAAATAAAAGCAATACAAAAAAATACTTTTAATAATACCAGTTAAGCAGTCCAGTCGCTATCACAAAATACGAGAGTTGTCAAACGCAACCAACTTCATGCGCAACAGTAGAGCGAGTTGCTTGGGTCAGTTTGCCGGGCATGTTACAAGCGTTCGTTCGTTTAGTTTCTTTGTATTTCATTTATCATCATTATCAAAATCAAAATCATATGTTTTATACCCTTTGCAAGTGCAAGTGCACTTACTGTAGTTCTAGAGCTATCGAGTTGAAATTTGGTATGTGAGGCCACCTTTTCACCAAGCGGAGGCTAAGTTGTAATATGGGCAAGCTCGGATCCAAAACTACTACCCCTCCCATACAAACCAACCATTTCCATGAAAAAACAGTTCCAGTGCAGATGTCCAGTTCAAATTCTCACAAAAAATGGAAGTGATCGGATAAGAACCACTCCCACCTCCCATGCAAATATCCGTTTCCATGCGAAAAAAAATTAAAATAGTTATATTTCGGATAATCAGTTTATATTTAATATTTAACGTTTTAATGATAATTCAACTAAAATAATATGGGCATAAGTGGTTAAGAACAACGCTCACCTCAAATACAAACCACCCCTTTCTATGCACATTTTCTGGTGTCACTGAAATGGCGGTGGGTATATGAGCTTTGGCATAGCCGAAGATAATTCTCTTACTAGTTTTGTAATAAAAATGAGCTTTTGAATATAAATATTTTTTTAATATTTTTGTTTAACAATTGACCTGCTTGCATTTTTTTTACCTGAATAGTTATCGGATCATTATCAGGAATTTTGATTCAAATGTTTATCAGCGTGTCTGCTTGATAATATTTATTATACCCTTCGCCACGTGCAAGTCCACGTACCGAAGAGTATAAAGTGTTTGTTTCTCCATTTGTAACGACTAGAAGGGGGCGTGGTAGGTATGAAAAGGTATATATACAAATGATCAGTGTCGGATTCTGAGTCGATTTTACGATTTCCGTCCGTCCGTTTGTCTGTTCGCCCGTCTTTCCCAGCGAAAACAGCCGTAGTTTAAGAGGTATTGAGTTGAAATTTGGTATGTGAGCTCTTATTCTCCAAAACGAGGCTAAGTTCAAAGATGGCAAGATCGGATTAAAGCTACTATCCTTCCCATACAAACCACCCCTTTCTATTCGAAAAAAAAAATTAAATTAGTTCCAGTGCAGATATCCATCCAGTTCATATTAAATATTTAGCACTGTAGTAGTAAGAGAAAATTGCTGACAAAAAGTGGAAACTTTGAAAACTTTTGCCGGATCTTTTAAACGTGTTCAGTGATACTTTCGAGATTTGTCGCTGCTCGATATTTTCAACGAAGTCCTTTAACTTAATTTGAGGTAAAATAAGTTTTAAAAAAGCAATTACTAAAGTTTGTTCGAGTACTTTTGAGAAACAATAGTAAAATAATATAAAATACAAATAATACAAACGACATTAGTAATACTAAAACATTATATTTGGTCTGTAAGTACTAAATTCGAACGATGTTGATGTTTTTAAGAGGTTTGCAAAGAGTTTCCTTTTTTTTTAGCTGGTATAATCGTCCTTAAATATATATATAAACGCCTGGATTCTTCTTCATATGCAAAGAACTGCTCAACTGAGGTTTACCTTGAATCTAATCAAGCCTCTCCAAGAAAATATACACAAAATTGGTTAAGCTGGTGTTAAAATGGATTTGTCTTTGTATTTAATATTTGCGTACACGAGTTTTTTTGTCTGTCCTCGTCCCGGCACTGTAGTCACTGTTCGTTCTGAAAATACTTTGATGGGTGAATCATGAAGTGGCAACTTCAGGCACAACTTTAGCTATTGAAAATCAACAGCGAGAGCTTTTCTGCCGCCGCCGTCACCATCGCTGTCTGTCTCGCCAACGTCCGTCGTAAGCGACATCAGGTGTTTATGTGTTTGTATATGCCGCGTTCGCATTTTCCACAAGTTTTTCTCTTTTTTTCTTTAGCAGAATATTTCTTCTCGCTTCCCCCGTTTTTTTCTTTTGACACAATTTTCTTATTTCAACATGTTTTCAATTTGTGCAGTCAGTCAAGTTGTAGGCGTAGTTTTGTTTATTCAACTGCAATAAACGCATTTTTTCACCTCTTTTGTTGATGCTGATAAAGTTAATTTTTGATTTGTACTTAAATTATGCTTGAAGTTAATCTTATTTAGACCTAGAACCTTTTCATTTTATTTTATATTGAGTACATACATACATACATACATACATACATACATACATACATACATACATACATACATACATACATACATACATACATACATACATACATACATGCATACATACATACATACATAGTTAAAACAATTTAATTTTGACTTGAAGCTAATAAAAACTTGTTTACATGTTTTGTAAGTTGAAGTTACATACTGCTTGTTGTTGCAGTTTTACTAAAGAAATTGGTTGTGATAACTTGTTGCTACCGAAAAGGAAATTCAACTTTTTTTATATTAATTTTAGTTAAGTATTTTTTATTTTTTGTGAAACGCGCACTAGTAGTAATATTAAGTTTTGATGTGCGCACTTGTATTATTTGGGGATAATAAATTTGAAAATATTCCATTTAAGTAAAATTGTATATACTTAAAAATATGCAATTTTGTTGACTTTGTGAAATTCTAAAATCGTAAAATTTTGGACATTTTTAAGACCTTGAAACGATTTGTGAAGTTCAGCAATTTGAAAGTTTTGTAAGCTGTTTTCAACGTTTAGCTGTTAACACAAAAGGCAGTACTAATTGGAAAATGGCAATAGGCAGATAGGCAAATTTAAAAATTACACTAGGCAATACTAATCAATACAGCTACAAGTTGAAAATTTTTAAATTGAAGATTGTAAAAAGTCTTGTTCCCGAAAAGTGTCTTGCAACTTTTCAAGTTGTCCAGTTTTCGTGTTTTATGTTTTATAATAGTTTTGGCAGTTAGTTTCCAAGCTCGAAAACTTGCGAAGTTTTGAGGTTTTCGAGGCATTCTCGCTTTTAATGGAATACACTTATTGTTTTTTGCTTGTGTTATCACAAATTCATTTGCTTTTTATTTATTTTAACAATGTGCGGCGCTTGCATTACATCATATTGTATATCTGGGATACCTTCTTCTACATTACAGCCGTGCATACTAAATACTACATAACATATGTATAACAGCTGGTGTTGCCTTGCAAAAATAAAATATTCTTTTTGTTGTTATTTTCTTTTATAAACAAAAAATTGTTATGGTTTTTGTAGATTTTTTATTAATCGATGCGATAACGATATATTTTTTAACGACAAATTAATTCTCTGATGGGAATTTTATTAATAACTAGCGAATGCCCGGCATGCGTTGCAATGCCACTTAGCAAAACTTCCCGGTACTTCCGTTAGTAACGGAACTTCCTTGTACTCCCGTTAGTTAGCGGAACTTCCCGGTACTCACTGTTGTAGCGATTCTGAGTTACGGCGGTGAAATTATCGGTATACAAACTTAGAAACAAAATCTCAAATTTTTAGGAGCAATATTAGCAATGTCATCGTATATTTTTACTTAGTTAAACAAAATGTAAGCGTAATAAGTGGGCGTGGCAGATTTTGTATATCCTGTTATTCTTCCCGGTGCATCCCGTTACATGATTTCTATATAGCGCATCAAGTTCCTGAGCAATGATGGTAGGCGTAAAATTGATCCACTTTTTTTTGAAAGTGTGCGATAAATTGATCCAACCTCGTCCATATTTTGTGGGCGTGGCAATTTTTTGTTTGCCAGAAACCATGCTTGGCGTGAGCATAGCAACTCACCAACATTTCATCGCAATCGGATGAATGGTTTTGACGCACATAGGGCAATATAAAGAAAGATACATTCATTTTTATATATTATATATAGATAAAATTTTAAGTTTTTGTAAAATATTTTAATGGTAAAAGAGATCATTCACATTGTTTAGCTAAATAATTAAAATTTTAATGGGTTGTATAATAAAATTGAAGCGTTATTAAATAGATGTTGGTCAAGTCTTAAAGTTTAGTTGTATTTTTGTACTTAAATAACAAGTTTTTGTTGGCGTCCTTAGTATGAGTGGATAATCAAAAATTGTTTATTTTCACATCTTAACACATTTTAATGGTCCAGTATTGTTTACTTAAAAACTTTTTGTTTATGCAATACCATAATTTTTTTTAAATACTGTTGAATTAAGCGCTTTAAATGTTTAATGCCGTTGTGCCGAATTTTGAGAAAAGATCTTGGCCTACATCCTTACAAAATCAAATTGACGAAAGAACTGAATCCGCTTGACCACCAGAAGCGTCGTATGTTTGTGAATTGGGCTGAGCAAAAACTTGAAAATGATTCGGATTTTCATCGAAAAATCATCTTCAGCGATGAGGCTCATTTCTGGCTGAATGGCTTCGTCAATAAGCAAAATATGCGTTATTGGTCCGACAGCAATCCACACGTACTCCATGAGTCATCATTGCATCCTGAAAAAATTACGATTTAGTGCGGTTTATGGGCCGGCGGCGTCATTGGGCCGTACTTCTTCCGTGATGATCAAGACCGGCACGTTACTGTGAATGGGAATCGCTACCGTTCAATGATAACCGAATATTTTTGGCCCCAATTGGATGATATGGACTTGGAGGACATGTGGTTTCAACAGGACGGCGTCACAAGCCACACAGCGAATGTCACAATCAATTTATTGGAAACCATGTTTGGTAGACGTGTTATCTCACGAAATGGCCCAGTCGATTGGCCGCCTCGGTCGTGCGATTTGACGCCGTTAGACTATTTTTTTCTGTGAGAATACGTCAAGTCTATGGTATATGCTAACAAGCCAGCGACGATTGATGAACTTCGTACGAATATCGAACGTGAAATTGCAGCAGTATCGGCCGATTTATGCATGAAAACCGTCGAAAATTGGGTTCAGCGTCTAGACTTCTGCAAGCGTGTCCGTGGTGGCCATGCAAAAGAAATCGAGTTCCCTACATAATGGCATCAAATGTACTTTCACAGGAATTAAGAATTTCATTGATATCCAAAACCATTTTTGTTTTATTTAAAAAACTTTTGTGGCGCTCTTATTGAAAAACCCTTTAGAAATAAATGTACTTGAACAAATTAATTTCAAAAACAAACATTTTTAAGTGGAATTGTAACGTATGCCGGGTATTACACCTACGAAGACTATCATCGTTGAGTGGAAATAAAAGACATAAGAGGATGATAATGTCACCGAATGATATAAAATCTCTTCGCAAAATATTTCTCAATAAATTGTAATTTCCGCTGCAAAGCAAAGAACGCGCGCATCCGACATGAAATGAAGGCATGTCAAAATATTTTACTTTTTATTGATGAACGAGAATTTGACGTACATTATTACAAAAATGTACATGTCAAATTTTGCAGAGTTGAGGAATAAGAATAGAAATTTATTTCGACAAGATGAAATTCTTAAAGAATAGAAATGACAATATTGCAAGGATTATAAGAATGAAAAGCAAAGTATCAGAAAAATATCTGTAAAAATAAAACAACTTAAGTAGGTGATAACGTCCAATAACGGTTTTGTCGCCATTATGCAATGAGGGGGTGTCTCAAAAATGTCATACGACGACGGCGGCAGCATAGATGCAATAACAAAAAACACTAAAAACAACAGCAAAATCAAACAACAACAAATATCATATAATAACCCACTTAAGTCTTAACGTAAATTTAGGACACGCTTGTCGAGAACTGCTTTCCTCGGCGCGTTCGTCCATTTGGTGTCCGCCGCAGCAGCCAAAAAGGTTGCTGCAGCATTTTCACCACACCACACCGCGTCGCATATAAAATCGTTCTGCGTTGCGCAGTGCTGGCGCATCTATTTTCGGCTAACGCTGAACTGCTTTACTTGCGCTGCTCGCTCTTGTTGATTGACACATTTCAAATGAAATGCTTCGTTTTATCTTGTTTTTACTTTTGGATTTGAAAGTGATAAGACCGAGCATAAATAGTTAAATGCGATTTCAGCGACAAACAAATCGTAGCGAAAACTGTCACTGATGTGGGAGGACAAGGTTAAATTGCGAACAAATTTAAAACTTACTCACAATAACGAAAAATTGCGTTGTGCGCGTGTTGCACATTAAGAACAACACTTTTTTTTATTTAATAAATAGTATTCACATATTTATATCTGTCCACTTTTTTTCACTAAGTAGCGAGTTAAGTGCTGAGCCTGATTTTGAGCGGTATTTTAAAATCGGTCAAGCTTACCAAATAATATATTTATGACCAAATAAGCAATGTCAGAATGCCGATACCTTTTATTAAAAAGCTACTACCATTAACACAAATATTGTATAAGTAGTTGCAGTGTAGATAACCATTTGAAATTCTATATGTTACACTTCAGTAGTAACGCGGAAATGGACGTAATCGGATAATAGAAAAACTTGGTTTACTCTACAATAGTGTAGGCTATTTGAGCTTCGACATAGCCAAAGATAATTATCTTATCTTTGTATACCAAACATCAAAACTTGCACAAAAATCGTTCGACAAGTGCAAAAATTTAAGAATATCGCAGATTGACATTCGCTTGTCAATAGCAATTCTATTTTCCTTTTGTACTTTAGCGCACAACTATTTTTTACATGTCGCGCGCATCAAAAGCGGCAGCATCAACAACAAAAACAACAATTAGAAAACTTTATATAAAAATAAAATTTGAATCAAAATTAAAAATAAATGAGCTATATAAAAAACATTTCTTTTTTTATATGCAAATCTAATTCAGTAAAGCTCGTCGAATCAGCGGCAATGGTGGCGGCGTCTACCAATTATTGAACGCTCGACGGAACGGTATTTTTGAAATACCGCCAACGCCACACAAACTGCGGCGGTGAATAGCCACTGCCGCCAAGTGTTTCAAATTTAAATGTTAAAAATGCACTTTTTGTCGTTTGTTTAGTTTTACTTTACGATTTAAATTCTCGAGCTATTTTTAGACTTAAAAAAAGCGTTAAGAGGTAGGACGCTCTCTTTTGCATTTCTAAATTTTTTGAGATTACTTATTGATCATTAATTGTGGCGCGATGTGGCAACTTCGTTTCGTCGTAGTTGCATGTGGCGGTGCGGGCGTTCTCACACGCTACACCGCTCAGCAACAGAGCCCCTTGGCGATGTTAACGGCGCAAAGCTACGCCATCGTAAGACACCTGCTCTTGCTACCGCTCCGCCGGAAGAATCTTGACGCGTGCATTGTGTCTGTCACTTTATTGTTGCTTTTATTTAAAAATATGGCGCGCCATGTCCCTTCAATGACCGCTGCCAAATGTTTTTTCTCTTTCACTTGATTTCTAATTTTATGCTTGCCGAACTAAAAATGCACTTTAAAGTTATGCAAGCGACGACGTCGAAGACTTGGATTAGTTTTTATTATTTAACATTTAATTGGGGTAATTTAGTGTATTTTAATTTAATTGCCAGACTAGCAAAAGTTATTTTTTTACCATCGCCATCATCAACTATTGTTGTTTTTCTTTTATATACATGTCTCTGATATTTATATTTAGACTTTTTTGGGTCACCTGAATATGTAGAATTCGTTATATTTTGATGAAGTGCAGAATGAATAATTAAATTACATATCGACATTGATTCTAAATGCTTCTCTTTTAGTTGATATGCTTTAATGGTAGCACACGGGTTCCTCTTTAAAACGATACCAATTTTTTTTAAACATATACATACATATAAAACGTTAATGGTTTTTTAATAATCGTGACATTTTTATTTTTATATGACTTTCAAATTTCTTCAAAAGTAGACAAAATAAGATACAAAAACATTTTTTATGTAATTTTTTTTTTTTTTGGAAAAGTTCATGGGTTAAAAAATATGTTTAATGTTCAAAATATTTTGATTCCTCTCATAATTAAACATGCGGCCTCAAATCGTATTTCTGCATATTTGGTAGACAATTTTTAACTATTCATAAATGCTATTATAACAATACTCCCTAATGACTTCTTTTGCATTGTAATGAGTAGTTCGTTTCGCTTCAAAAGGAAACTTGTCAAGTTTTGTAAATTTAATGTAATATTGTATTTTGTTCGAGAAATTTCTGTACGTATTGCAAATTTCACTGCGGCTTAAAAATATTAAATTACAATTATTTTGTAAAAACTAAAACTCATGAAACTTTTCCAAAATTGGTTAAAGTTTATATCAGGCTTTTGAGATTTCAGTAAAGAATACTTTTGTCACAACCCAAATTTTCACTTTGAAATTATTTTATTAATAAATATTAATTTGCGAAGAGCAATTACTTTACTTTGCTGCAGCAAC